>NKDA01000007.1:725000-3125000 GCA_002872375.1 Eulimnadia texana
CTCCATGTTATCACCTGTTATCAAAGAATCCTCGTATACTTTTGCTCGGAGTTTCGGACTCCCGGGTCATATTATCACTGTTATCAACATGTTATCTCCATGTTATCACGTGTTATCACATAATCTTCGTACACTTTTCTTCGGAGTTTCGGACCCCCTTGAAAAAACCGGAAATTGAGGTAAACACGGACATGATTCGTCCTTGGCCAATCAGTTTTAATCGCATTTAAATTCGAATTATTTGGTTGGTCCAATGCCTTGACCCAAAAAAATCTTCAATTATTTCCAGGTTTTTTCTCATTGGTTGCTTCTTCAAGGCTGTAAGCCAATGAAAAAAATGGAAAAATCCAACAAAAATGTCGTCATCGGTCGCGGTGGGTTTCGTCTCTCTGAATAAATATTTGTGCAAGGGGAAACTTGAGAGAGATGAGTGTTGCGGGGAAATTTCCTGAAAAGGGGAAAATGAGGGAAAAAAGGAAATTGAAGAGTGTGGCTTTATGTTCTAGAGTGGAGGGGGAAAAGGGGAAAATAAGGGAAAAGGGAAATTTAGGAGTATAGCATTATGTTCTAGCGCCGAGGGGAAAAGGGGAAAATTAAGGGAAAATTGAAATTCCCCGAAAAAAATAAGGGAAACAGGGGGAAAACGGAAATTTAGGAGTGTAGCTTTCTGTTCTAGCGCAGAGGGGAAAAGGGGGAAAATAGGGGAAAAGGGGAGATTTAGGAGTATAGCGTTATGTTCTAGCGCCTGGGGGAAAAAGGAGAAAATTAAGGGAAGATGAAAATTCCTTGAAAAAAGGACAAATAAGGGGAAAAGGGGAGAAGGGAAATTTAGGAGTGTAGCTTTATATTCTATGCCGAGGGGAAAAGGAGAAAATTAAGAGAAGATGAGAATTGCTTGAAAAAAGGACAAATCAGGGAAAAAGGGAAATGTTGAAGTGTAGCTTTATCTCTTAGCGCCGAGGGGGAAAAAAGGGGAAAATAAGGGAAGAGGGACATAGAAGTTTTGCAATATGTGATGCGCATACTAAATTATGATCATACAATATTCTGCATTAATTTAAATATTGTAATAATTTATGTAAATTAATTTCTAGTTTGTTACAATGACTTTGCAGAATTTTGACGAATAATTTTTTGACTAATTAATGGATGTTTTCTCTCCTGTTGACTTATGGAATTAATTAAGTATTTACAAGGGGTCCGAAACTTCCAATAATTTTCGTACACCTGGGTCGTGTTATCACTGTTATCAACCTGTTATCTCCATGTTATCTCCGTGTTATCGCATGTTATTACAAGTTATCAAACAAGGGGTCCAAAACTTCCAATAATTTTCGTACACCTGGGTCGTGTTATCACTGTTATCAACCTGTTATCTCCATGTTATCTCCGTGTTATCGCATGTTATCACAAGCTATCAAACAAGGTGTCCGAAACTCCGAGGTCAAGTGTACGTACATTATTTGATAACATGTGATAACACGTAGATAACAGGGAGATAACAGGTTGATAACAGTGATAACACGACCTAGGTGTACGAAGACTATTGGAAGTTTCGGACCCCTTGAGCATTTATTTATATTATTATTATTATTATTATTATTTATTATTTATTATTATTTATATAGCTACGCCTTATAATGACGCCCTTAATTTGCATATTCCATCCAAAATAAATCAAATAATACGAAATAAATACAAATTATTAATAAAATTATTAATCAGTGAAATATAATAATAAATATTATTTATGTTACTGAAAATATTAATTAGTAAGGGGTCCGAAACTCCGAGGAAAAAGTGTACGAGGATTATTGGATAAGACATGATAACAACGATAACATGACCTAGGTGTACGAAGATTATTAGAAGTTTCGGACCCCTTGGTAATTAGAAAAATTCCAATATATTTTATGTTAATTAAACATAGTTGAATTTAATATAATTAGTTAAATATATATAAAAATATATATTTATATAATATATATATAAATAGTTTAATATAATTAGTTGAACTAATATAAATAATTTTTATTGAATTATTTATTATCAAAACTGAATAAGTTTTAATAATGTAAATTAGTTCAAAAGATTTGGATTAAATTAATACTTATTAAAAAATTAATAATTAATTAAAAAATATATATTAATTAATAATATTAATATTGAATAAAATAATAAGAATTTTTATAATTTTAGCATTAAATTAAATTGTAAATAATCAATTATTTATTAATAATAGTGTTAATTAATCAAGATTAAAATAATTCTAAGAATGTGTTAATATTACATTAAAATTAACAATAATAATTTTAACTGAATTAATTAATTATTTTCTTATTTTTCATTTTCCCCCTTATTTTCCCCTTTTCGGGGAATTTCCTTGCAAAATCATCTCAAGTTTTCCCATGGACGAATATTTAATTTACTTAAGTTAATTAATTATAAATTTCCTTATTTTTTATTTTCCCACTTATTTTCCCCTTTTCGGGAATTTCCCTGCAAACTCATCTTAAGTTTCCCCATGCACGAATGTTTATACTTAATTTGAATACTTAATTTGATTAATTAATAATAAAATTTTAATAATTTCAGTACCAAGCTTTATTTTCCCCTTAGTTTCCCCTTTTCGGGGAATTTTCCTGCAAACTCATCTCAAGTTTCCCCATGAACGAATATTTAATTTACTTAATTTAATTAATTAATAATAAAATAATAATAATTTCAGTACCAAACTTAAATTGTAATCAATCAAATACAAATACACAGGATTAATTAGCAAGGGGTTCGAAACTCCGAGGAAAAAGTGTACGAAGATTATTTGATAACACATGATAACATGGAGATAACATGTAGATAACAGGTTGATAACAGTGATAACATGACCTAGGTGTACGTAGATTATTGGAAGTTTCGGACCCCTTGTTAATTTGTAATTATGTAACTTAATAATAATATTGTAGTTGACTGTTAAAATAATTTTGATAATTAAGGTGAATTAAATATAATAGAATAAATAATATTAGAATTGATGGAGGAACGGATTCTTGCTTTTTTTCCATTGAAATATATGGAAACTAAGAATCTTAAGAATCTTATATGATTCTTGCAAGATTCTTTTGAGATTCTTTGAAGATTCTTGCTTTTTTCCATTGAAATATATGGAAACTAAGAATCTTATAAGAATCTTAGACCTTCAAGATTCTTCTACGATTCTTTCAAGATTCTTTTGAGATTCTTTGAAGATTCTTGCTCTTTTCCCACTGAAATATATGGAAACTAAGAATCTTATAAGATTCTTGCGAGATTCTTTGAAGATTCTTACTCTTTTCCATTGAAATATATGGAAGCTAAGAATCTTAAGAATCTTATAAGATTCTTCCAAGATTCTTTCAAGATTCTTTCAAGATTCTTTCAAGATTCTTACTTTTTTCCATTAAAATCTATGGAACCTAAGAATCTTCCTTTTTCCATTGAAGTATATGGAAACTAAGAATCTTAGAAGAATCTTATAAGATTCTTTCAAGATTCTTTTGAGATTCATTGAAGATTCTTGCTCTTTTCCATGGGAATATACGGGAACTAAGAATCTTATAAGAATCTTAGACCTTCAAGATTCTTCCAAGATTCTTCCAAGATTCTTTTGAGATTCTTTGAAGATTCTTGCTTTTTTTCCATTGAAATATAAGGAAACTAAGAATCTTATAAGAATCTTAGACCTTCAAGATTCTTTTGAGATTCCTTAAGATTCTTGGTTTTTTCCATTGAAATATATGGAAGCTAAGAATCTTAAGAATCTTATAAGATTCTTGCAAGATTCTTGTGAGATTCTTTTTAGATTCTTTCAAGATTCTTACTCTTTTCCATTAAACTAATAGTGATAATTAACATGAATTAAATATAATAGAATAAATAATAAAATTAATGGAAGAACGGATTCTTGCTTTTTTTCCATTGAAATCTATGGAAACTAAGAATCTTATAAGATTCTTGCAAGATTCTTACTCTTTTCCATTGAAATATACCGAGACTAAGAATCTTAAGATTCTTTTAAGATTCTTTGAAGATTCTTGCTTTTTTCCATTGAAATATATGGAACCTAAGAATCTTAAGAATCTTATAAGATTCTTGCAAGATTCTTTCAAGATTCTTTTGAGATTCTTTTGAGATGTTTTAGAGATTCTTATTCTTTTACATGGAAATATACGGAGACTAAGAATCTTAAAAATATTATAAGATTCTTGCAAGATTCTTTTGAGATTCTTTCAAGATTCTTACTCTTTTCCATTAAACTAATAGTGATAATGAACATTAATTAAATATAATAGAATAAATAATATTAAAATTGATGGAGGAACAGATTCTTGCTTTTTCCATTGAAATCTATGGAAACTAAGAATCTTATAAGATTCTTGCAAGATTCTTTTGAGATCCTTTCAAGATTCTTGCACGATTCTTTTGAGATTCTTTCAAGATTCTTACTCTTTTCCATTGAAATCTATGGAAACTAAGAATCTTAAAAATATTATAAGATTCTTGCAAGATTCTTATATAAACTAATAGTGATAATGAACATTAATTAAATATAATAGAATAAATAATATTAAAATTGATGGAGGAACGGATTCTTTGACGGTTGACATCATAACGCGTGTTCCACTCGACCTTGGCTTCTTCTCCACCCGCCGGGGAACTGCCTTCCCGAGAATCTTAAGATTCTTATAAGAATCTCAGAAGAATCTTGAATAAATCTTAGAAGAATCTTGAAGGTCTAAAATTCTTGGTTTCCATATATTTTAATGGAAAACAATAAGAATCTTCAAAAAATCTTGAAAGAATCTCAAAAAAGTCTGATAAGAATCTTGGAAGAATCGTGAAAGAATCTTAAAAGAATCTTAAGATTCTTTTTCAAGATTCTTATTTTCCATATATTTTAATGGAAAACAGTAAGAATCTTCAAAGAATCTCAAAGGAATTTTCAAAGGAATCTTAAGATTCTTTTTCAAGATTCTTGGTTTCCACATATTTCAATGGACAAGAATAAGAATCTTCAGAGAATCTCAAAAGAATCTTAAAAAGAATCTCAAAAGAATCTTAAAAAGAATCTCAAAGGAATCTTGAAGAATCTTAGAAGAATCTTGAAGGTCTAAGATTCTTATAAGATTCTTAGTTTTCCGTATATTTCAATGGGAAAAAGTAAGAATCTTCAAAGAATCTAAAAAGAATCTTAAAAGATTCTTGCAAGAAAATCTTAAGATTCTTTTCAAAGATTCTTGAGTGAAACAAATTAAAAGAGTAGCGAACCCCCGCCCCTTTGAAGCAGATGACCTCACATCCGTTTTATTACGTAGACCCTACCCTTTGATAACACGCTGATAACATATGATAACATACGATAACACAGTGATAACACCTGATGGGGAAAAACGTGGAAAATCTGTGGGAAAATGGCGGACATTCAAGTCAACCAAGGGGTCCGAAACTTTTAATAATCTTCGTACACCTAGGCCGTGTTATCACTGTTATCAACCTGTTATCTCCATGTTATCTCCGTGTTATCACTGTTATCAACCCGTTATCTCCATATTATCTCTGTGTTATCACATGTTATCAAGTAAGCTTCCTACACCTAGGCCATGCCATCACTGTTATCAACCTGTTATCTCTATGTTATCTCCGTGTTATCACTGCTATCAACCCGTTATCTCCATATTATCTCTGTGTTATCACATGTTATCAAGTAATCTTCGTACACCTCGTTCATGTTATCACTGTTATCAACCTGTTATCTCTACGTTATCTCCGTGTTATCACTGTTATCAACCCGTTATCTCCATATTATCTCTGTGTTATCACGTGTTATCAAGTAATCTTCCTACACCTAGGTCATGCCATCACTGTTATCAACCTGTTTTCTCTATGTTATCTCCGTGTTATCATGTGTTATCAGATAATCTTCGTACACTTTTCCTCGGAGTTCCAGACCCCTTGGAAACGGCCTTGCCAGATGAGTTTGTATTTATTTCTATTTATTTTGTTTTGTGTATAAAAATTATTTATTATATTATTTTTTGTTCAGCACCTGAACTTTCCCACGATTAGTCTGGAATGTTACTTATCGCTTCCGGTGGTAATAATTAATCAATAATTAACTATAATCGATCTGATTCGTTTGACTAATTAATTAATTACATGTATTGACAGAAATATATTAATTCTATATATTATATTAATATATTAAATATTTATTTAAATATTATTTATTTAATTATATTATTATTATTAATTATATTATTATATATTTATTATTAATATATTATATTAATATATTAATTACATTTTATTTATCTGATTTATTTCGTTGATTTGAAAAATATTTATTTAAATTTTCGTCAAATGGCAACTCTGGAATATTGTTTATATCGCTTCCGGTGGTAGTTAATTAATCGATAATTAATTATAATCGATCTGATTCTTTTGACTAATTAATTAGTTACATCTATTGACAGAAATATATTAATCCTATATATTATATATTATATTAATGTAAGAAATATATTTTATTTATCTGATTTATTTCGTTGATTTGAAAAATATTTATTTTGATTTTCGTCAAATGGCAACTCTGGAATATTGTATATATCGCTTCCGGTACTATTAATTTAATCGATAATTAACTATAACTAATAATTAACTATAATCGATTCGTTTTTAAATTTAAGTTGATTTAATTAATTAATTCAATTTATTTACAGAAATATATTTAAAAAATATTTTAATAAATTTTCATGAAATGGCAACTCTGGAATATTGTATACATCGTTTCCTGTAATGGCAATTGATTGATAATTAACTTTCAATCGATTCATTCTGGTATTATTTCGTTGATTTGAAAAATATTTCCATCAATTTTCATGAAATGGCAACGCTGGAATGTTGTACATTGCTTCCTGTAATAGTAATTAATCGATAATTAACTTTAATCGATCGAAATGAAGCTTCTGCTGAGCTCATCCCAGATTCCTGGTTTACTGTTTGCGCGAAATGTTAAAGTTTAAGGTCGAAAATTTTGTTTTTGGATTCAGTTCTTCGAAAAGAGACCAAGGTCTTGTAAACTTTTATCCTTTTCTTTTGTGGGATTTAGAGTTAAATTATCTAGGTTAAAAATACATTCAAAGTTAACCCAGAAGTAAAACGGCGCGTACATGTATCTAGACAGATCCGCATTTCTGACATTTTTGAAATCCGATAAAATTTTCAGTCGATCGATTTCAACAGATCGATAACGTAGTTTGAAAAGTTCAGTCAACGCCGCTGAATTCGATTGGGTAAACCAGGAAGTGAGTAATCGAAGCAGAAAAAAAGCGTTCGGGTTAAAGGCCAGCAAGTTGTGTGTGCTGGCAGGGCCGCCCAGAGGTTTCGCGAGGCCCGGGGCAATAGTCAAACAGGGGCCCCCCATTAGCACCTAGCAAGATAAGCCGTAGCACTAGCACAGGGGCCCCCCCATTAGCACCTAGCAAGATAGGTCGTAGCACTAGGACAGGGGCCCCTAGAATGCTGGGCCCGGGGCAATAGTCAAACAGGGGGCCCCCATTAGCACCTAGCAAGATAAGCCGTAGCACTAGGACAGGGGCCCCTAGAATGCTCGGGCCCCCCATTAGCACATAGCAAGATAAGCCGTAGCACTAGGACAGGGGCCCCTAGAATGCTGGGGACCGGGGCAATAGTCAAACAGGGGCCCCCCATTAGCACCTAGCAAGATAAGCCGTAGCACTAGGACAGGGGCCCCTAGCATGGTTGGGCCCGGGGCAATAGTCAAATGGGGCCCCCATTAGCAACATAGCAAGATAAGCCGTAGGACTAGGACAGGGGCCCCTAGAATGGTGGGGCCCGGGACAGATTGCCCCTTTTGTCTTCCCCCTTCTGGGCGGCTCTGTGTGCTGGAGTCGGTTTAGCCCCTGGTTGAACCCCCGAGTTGTGTCAGGGTGCTGAAAATCTTCGAAGAGAAAAGCCTTCAAGCACAGTTGTGAAATTAATAACTTCCGTTTGTGCTAACGGCAAGGCTAAGACTTCACTTTGTTCGCTGACGCTTCTTCTCAAAATACACCTTGAGCTCAACCGACCAGTCTCAAAAAAAAAAAAAATACCCCAAAAAGTAACCCTGAAAAAAACACTACTACAAGAGTTCTGGTTTCTTCAACTGCTGGAGAAGTAAGAGAAATCATAAATGATGGATGTTAGTTCCTTATAGTGAAGCATCTTCCAACACTTTTTCAATGAAAACGAGAAAAAACTGAAAACTTTGGAGGAAATTATAGTAATCATGTACGGTTTGGTTGACTGCCTTCTCAGCTCACGGAATGTTTATCATCCAATTATTTTTCAATTGTTTCCATTTTAATTACAAATTAACCTTGAAAAATTTGGAATTTTGCTGGATGAAGTGACAATGTTCTGAGGTTCTTGCAGTTTTGTTTCAACATAGTTCTGGTTGATGATAGAAGTAGGGAAATGGTCAAAAGTTCATGATCTTTGTGACACTGTTTACGGGAGGGTAACGAAATATTCAGGCGGGCCCGTTATATTAGAGCCAAGTAAAGCTCAAAGAACAGCAACTATACAAAAGAAAAGAACCGAGAGGTACTTAACACTGTCATTAACGGTTTGTTGACAAACAGATTTGCGCATGTTATTCATCTCAATCTGGCACAAATTACGAGCCAGTAGTTCTCTGTGTCACCAGGTTCTTTGAGAACACTCGAGATCCAATCATCTCGGAACGATGATCCGCCATCTTGAGTTTAGTATCTCCCCAGCGGAAAATTAAGGATGTCGGCTACATCCTGAACGGTATCCGTAACATATCCTGAATATCCTGAACCACGTCCGATCGTAGATGAATTAAGAAAACTATATTGAGAACTGTGGATCTTGATTATTGAGAGCACCATTAAGTATCCTGAAAAGCGTTTTTTCAGGACGCTGTTAAGTACCCTGAACATGTATTATTCAGGCATTCCAATGTCAGGGTCTTGAACACCCTGGAAGTGGGCCAATTTCACTGCACACAGAGTCCCGATTGGCATCCTCAAAATTTCCTTTTCAGGATTTTTTTCAGGGTCCTGAAACTATCCTTAATATTTCTGCTGGGTCAGACACTAAGTTCTCGAATCTTCTTATTGAGGAAGAGTATACAGTGATCCATTAACGGTTTGGACATTTTCTGGGATGAAAATTTATGAGCACATGTTGATGGCTTCAGTTTTTTTTCCTAACTTAGAATCTGAATACAGGACCAAGGCTTATTATCTTTTTTTTTAAATTTTACTCTACTCTTCCTCATACCATCAGGGTTTCTTCTCGAAGATTTCCATAACACATCGCTGTACTTCAAACCGTTGACCTCTTGTCCAGGACTTCGCATTATTCTCTTGAATACTATTTGCAGCGTATCATAAAAAGCCGCCATGTCCTGGACCCTTGGCAATATTTCTTGAACATTATTTGCACACATCATATGAAACCTCGCTTCGGTTGGTTATTTATCTGACGTGCATTAAAGTCTCCGCAGAGGAATGACCGCTAAAAATTGCGATTTAGCGTTTAAGAATACTTCACATAATATATGATAGCTAATTACTTCGGGATGGAGACTATAAAACTTCGATTAAACCAGTAAAAGAAATACAAAGTTCATTCACTTTTGTTGATCTCGTGATAATGATATCTCCGTTCCCGTGGGTGACATTTTTTTCGCCTGTTGCAGGACACTCCAAACGGTGATGGTATCTGCAAGAAGAGACGACGACGCAAGAACGGATCAATTATTGCACTTGTAAAACTGAGATTATTCCAGAACAGAACAATCAGAAGCATTGTTTTTAGAGGCGGCTTCTTTCTCGATCGATTCTTCAAATCGAGAAAATAGTGATACGACCTTTTGTGCTACTGTAAAACTTAGCTACTACTTCCAACAACAAAGGCATGTCCTAGAGATTCGATTCGCACGTTTTTTATTTTAATGCGATCGTAATTTTCGGTGAAGGTCGAAAAATGCTGATTGTTTCCAGATCTTCTCCTTGAAAAAGTAAGGCGCACCGGCAAAAACTCGCATGCATCGAATTAGAATTTTTTTTTCAGTTGCCCCTGAAATGACACTGAAAACGCAAGACAAAAGGCACCATGCTTCCGGGGGCATCTTCAGACTTCCGGTTTCTTTTTTCAAAACCAGTAGCAGACGAAATTGGCTAAACCATAATGCCCCATTTCCATCATTACATAGAGGTTTCAGGACTTCGTGGCATCGGTGGTCCATAAAAACTCGGGCAACTATGTCGTTTACCTGACCTCTTCCCAAGTAAAAAAAGCGGTCCTTCCTATTGCTCTGGAAAACGAGGATATGTCATTAAAAAGATTGAAGCTGCTGAGAAAAGAGCTTATCTAACGGTTTCTAGGATTGCAGCAGAGTATGTGCTGGGACAAAAAACATGATTGCAAAGCTTTTGCAATCAGTTAAACTCGTGAAGCAAGGCTAAAGGGCCGAGATAGTCTCTCAATAGGAGACGCAGCAGCAATAAGGAAACTTTTTGAAAATGAATTTGACGATTCGGAATCAAGTTAACGGGGATTCTTGAAGAAGGAGACGTGCCGCGAAACGAGCTGACCGCTAACGGGATTCTGTTTGATACTCAATGCATTGTTCTTCTCTTGCATCACAAACATTAACATCAAAACAGTACTCTGCAGATCCCTCAGAAAACATTTTCCCGTTTTGTCCTCTCCTCATCACAGTCGAGTGCTTCCCCTTACCCCGTAACACGGAAATCTTAGGAAACTGGCATCACTAATCACCGAAAAATTGAAAACCGGTCACCTGAACCTAATACATTATTTATTTCTACATCCCTAACGTTTTGCATGATACAAGTTTCATGGCAGGACTTGAGTGGACAGTAAAGCGAGCTCATCAATTGCATCAAGTCCTTTATCTTCTTTGTGTTGGACAAGGTGTACAAGGTTAAGCAACAACAGGGGATATGGAAATATGGATTATATAAGCAGTACCCGTCTTATTTGCCTCTACATAGTTTTTGCTGTATAAACTCGTTTGGTAACATCAAGTTGAGACACAGCCACTCTTTGAAGAACCGGTCAAGTTAGGCAACATAATTTCTAAATATCTGAATACAAAAAAAGTCCTGTTAAGGTCTGTTACTAAGTTTAGGGTTGAAGGGAACAAGTAGCACTGAACTCGAATGTTCCTCACTTTAAAACTTTTTTGTTTCCTCTGCACTGGTTCCGCTGGTAAAGGCAGTTTTCAAGGTTAAGACTTCCGAACGTCCTGCTAGTTTTTACTTGAGGTCGAATGAGTTTATTTGGTTTTCTAGTTTTTGAACCCCTTCTTCGACAACTGTCTTAAGGGGTCATTAGCATTATAATTATTTGCTGGGGGAGAGCGGATGCCTCAAGTTCATTGTTTGGTTCACAGCAGCTCTGAGAGCCCCCCGCTGGCAAATTTTTCTTATACAACTCATTTAGGGGCTCCATTTGGATTACAAAATAATATTTATTTGTTTCATTTGGTGCTTTTCTTCGCGTTGAATAATTATGCGAGTTTTCTTTTGCAACGTCCCGAAGACGCAGTTTCTTGTCAGCTATTCACCCCGCAGTAAAAAATTTTTTATATTCATCTGTTATCTTTTCGTAAAGCAAAAAGAGAAGTGTCGGAATCAAAGACACGTGTTGCCTTACTCCTATCTTACCTATACATCTTTACATCTTGAGCGTCAGCTGTGTTATACGTTGAACTCGGACATGTTTTTCAACCGTTTAACATATTTCGTCCATCTTCCAAAACTTGCATGTGTCTCTTATGTAAAATCAAGGGTGTGAAGGTTTTTACTACAAGTCAATCAACCTTCATAATGCCTAAGTATGAACTGGAATTACAGCCTGGAAGCTTGAGGGGGTTCTCTGGCTAGTCCTGGGATGACTTTTAATATGTTTGTTGACGAATTATATCGTAAATTAGTTTAAATAACAGGTGAAGACTAATTGCCCTTCCGCAGGTAGGGGATCTTTGAAAACTTAACTATGAGCGCAACGGCCGGAGAGCTTCTGCTGCGTGCAGCGGGTGGAGTGGAAGTGCTGAAGACGAGTTTGCCCTGGCGTTGGACGACGGACGGGAGAAGGCGGAGACGGCGGTGGGGCGGCATTGCCAGGCAGGGGGTGGCGAGGGAATCGGCGGGCGGGCAAGGTAGGCTAGGGTATTTAACGCTGATGTGACCGAGCAGAGCGCGTGAATTCTTCTGCAACCGCCAAGTGCGCTGCAAGTGCATCGTCACTCGGCGTCTTGTGAATCGTGAGCAACTTTGCGCAGGAACTTGGGCGCAAAATCTTCGGAGCTTCCAAAGACGAATTCAAGTTTCGTGCAATTCGAATCAAGTGTTTTCCCACTTCGGCCTTCACCGTAGACTCTTAAGAAGCCTTCGAGAATCATAAGAGTCGCAAACTAAAGGTAACATTTAATTTTAACTAAACTTAACAAACCAACTTTTTTTAAAATGTAGATTATGTTAACGATTAAATTGTACCTAGTTAATTCTCTTTGATTAAATTATTGGCTTGTTGATGGGCTGGTAGGAACAAAATGTTAACACGAGAGATAAGTTAAACGACTTTAAGTATGGGTGTGAATGGCTGAGACAAGGATCAATAATGGTTTGAAATATACGACAACAGCGGTACACTATCCCTTTTCATCTCATGTTTGATGCATGAATACAGCAATAAGTTAAGGTTTTCTGTCCTTGGGGCTCCACGGAGTCACGTTCTTTTTTTCTTTTTCAGTCTGTGGGGGTACGCATCCTTCATTAGCTTTACCTCACCAATAAAACTTGCATTCCTCATCGGTGAGACTATCCCATTTTTCTCGAAGCTATAGACACAGCCCGCACTTCCGCCCTTGAGATCATCCTTACGCCCAAGAGGCACAACTCAAGCATTATGACTGCAATAAGAAGTTCCAACAAACGTAAAATAAAAAGTCATTGCAGGGTTTTCGTGTTTGTACACTAATCCCTTTGGTAATAGTCCTCAGCATTTTAAAAAGCGGGGAACTAGAATGTCCAGACATTTTTATGTTAAAAACCGGGGAGATGGTTTAGAACCCTTTTGCAATGTTGCAAAATGTAAACCAGCTTGCCAGCTAAAGAAAAGGTTAGGAAAGAAACCTTTGGTGCGTGTGGGCTTCTTCAAGTGAGAGTAAAAGTATTGGTGGAGGGGTAACAGATAATTTAGTAATTATGCATCCCCCTACCATTGCGGAAAACCGTCATTTGGGCTTTTGTAAAAACAGAGCGCCCACAGGGAGGCCCCTAAATGCTGTTCACTTTCCCGATGAGTCTTTAACTACTTCCAGTTGATTTTTGTTTATTCGGATCAAAGTCCTTGGACGACCTTGGAAAGCAGTTTGACTTATTCTTCTGGGCTTTTTTTTCTTATTCCTTCGTACGCTTCATCATTTTCGGAAATGTTCACTGACTTTCGGTTTTCAATGCTTGGCGTTTGTTCTCAAATCCTCGTTCATCAGAAAAGAATCGTTTCAAAAAGTCAACGTACCGTCGTGTTCCATTGCCCTGGCCACCAGATTCTCACAAAGAGGATAAAAGCCACTTTTCCTAATGACACCTCTATAGACCAGGCGGTTTACGTTAAGGGTCCACAGCAAACGTTCGCAAGGACGGTTGTTACGTCGCACATTTTTTTTTAAAAGACTGAAATATTGAATTCAAAATATAAGTGCTTATTAAGTCATTCAATGCGACATTCCAAGGCTTTCATAACTCATCGTCTTTCAAGTCGCCTCGAATAAATCACCAAACAGGTTATAAAATACAGACGGGGTTCATGACTGTTTTAGATGCGTCAATAGCATTCGGGAGACACCATATGTCGGAGGGGTCTTTAATTAAAGAAAAACCTGGAATATGAGTACATAAGTCACTTTTCAGAAGTCAATGCCAAGGCGTACGCAGTCCAACCAGAAGCTAGAGTGGGCAATGTCCGCTAGTCAACACAAGGTCTTTAGAAAAGTTGATCGAACGACTAGAGGAACAAATGAAAAATGCCAACGGCACAGTAATCACTCCAGGCGACAAAAACACCAAATATGTCTATACACAGCCGAAGCATAAATTTCCACAGCTATCAACCGTACCGCATCTTTTTGGTTAACCGCTAAAATGTCTGGAATTCCGATGTTCTTCCATCACGCCTAAACGCATCAGCTGTGACAGTATTAGTAACATGTAACTATGTTTTGTAAATGCTTTTCTGACTTGAAGGTTCTTGAAGACCAAGCTGGAGGAACTTGAGATATAATGCCTTTTAGTAAACAACGAGAAAGGGTCAGACTAACGAGGTCAAGACCGACACGTATTCCGTGATTCATAAATAACCCTTGTAATCAAATAATGCCTCATCATCAGCGCTGGAGATAAAAACATTCGCCGGAAATGTTGCTCATGAATTTCGGTCTTCGCTCTACGTTTCATTTCATAGTAAAGAATATTTCAAAATATTTCTCTTTTATTATTGTTATCTAATAGGATAGAATCTTTCTATTGTTCTGAAAAAAGCCATTCATCACGTAACTATGAAGATTGTGAAACTCCTACGATACAAACGAAATCCGCAGGGAGTCAATGGGCGACTCACGAAAAAAAGCTGCTGAAGAATCCTGAAAGATTCATCGGATTTGTCTGTTTAGACAATTCAATCAAGAGACGCATTGAGTCAAGCCAATGAGTTGATTTCACGAGGAAGGTTTTTCGTTACGGGAAACTGTCTGATTCGGCCGCATGATGAAGCACTTTCCGTTTCATCGACATTAGTCAAAAGAGCCAACTGCGTGACTTGGCATTTGGGTAATCGAGCAAAGAAACGAACCTTACGAATGTTTTTCGCCTTGACCATCACAGCACCCAGTCCTTGTTGCCATAAGTACACACCAGACATCCTGTTCTTTTAAGGACTTTTAAGCCATTTTTATGCTAAGCGACTCCCACCAGACTAATAACTTATGCATCAAGTTACTTTCAGTTTCTTTTTTATTTTTCTTTGACTTCTTTTTGCTGCACTTGTACTAATTGACGAAACCTTAGCTGCTCAATGATTGACACTTTTTTCAATTAAAATCCGAGATTACCAGAAATTTTAAACCAGACCATTTGAAAGTAGTCGTCACAGACCACCCGAACAAGTTCACTTACCTGTAGTTCAAAGTGGACAGGTTTTCTCTCTGTGGCTCTTTCCCAGGTTGAACTTGAACTTGGTGCTTTTCGTTTTCAGGGATAACGCGTGTAGTTTTCTCTTTCTTTGGGCAATGCTGTAACAGGTTCTCTTGCATTAAAAAGTGGCTATTAAAAAGGTAACCCCGAAGCTTTTCCCAGTGCCCGGAAACCAGCTAATAGGGTGTGGATAAGTAGTTGAATGACCTCTTCTCTACCCATACTTGTAAGCGTATCTCACAGTCTTAATGTGAACCATGTGGGTACGTGTATTACTAACGAGCTTTTCCAACGTTAACCTTTGAACTTTTTCTTTTTATTTCTTCGAGGAAATGCTTTGTTCTCATCAGAAGTTACAGTACAGTCTATATTAACGCCATAAGGAAGAAATCTAGAAGGAAGGTGTTGCTGGGGGTCAAGTTCAAAACACCTGTAAATATCATCTGACGTATCGTGGGAAAACTAAACAATAGACCAAGGTTAATAAACGCACAGTTTTCAAGAAAACAGAAGCGACCATTTGCTTTTTAACTGCCGTATCTCACGCACTTCCTATTAATCCAGATTATTAAACTGGAAAACAGTAATTAATACAGTTAATTATTAGATTTTTTTTAATCCGTTTGGTTCTTACGACTGTATTCATTAAAAAGTTGACTTGTTTCTGCAGGTTTCATCATGTTAGACGGCGGAGGAAGATCCTGGCAAAAGCCTTTGGCTGCACTAGCCTTAATGGCTCTGATGATCTTAGCAAATATTACGTACATCCGTGCTGGTGAGTACTACATTCAGAATTCGGTCTCTTAAAATGCATAAAGAAAATATAATCAGCCAAAGAAAGCTTCACATAAAAAGTGTAATTTCCTTTCTTGAGAACTTTTGCCGAATTCCTTGGAAATAATGAATAACCTAGACACAGCGGGGTAGCCTTGAAGCTCAGGCATGTTCATATTGTTTCAAAACCGCACTGCAACAAAAAAGTATTGCCTTTTTTTTGCTCAGTCATCAATACGCCGGCACAAAATTGCATTAACCTTTGGACCCTGACTTAGAAGATTGCACCTGGGGTAGTATATAAATTTCGCAATAAAGCGTTTCTTAAGCAATTTCCAGTTCTAGTGGGTTCAAGGACGTTACACAAAACCACGCTCGAACGAACGATTCAGCTGGCCGTGACGTAGTTCCGTCCAAGCGATTTTTTCCCTTAAAACTTTTGAAATATTGTGTACGCTAGCGTATTTTTCCAGCTACTTGGCACAAAGAATTCTTCAAAGTCACCCACGTGTGAGTACAGTGAGTCATCACTAACGACCGAAAGCGTTCAAAAAAGGAAGATTCTTCACGGGAAAAAAATTTCTGTGTTAACAAGGGAATCAACAAATTGCGTGAAGGCCACTCACTCGTTTGCTACTACCGTCAAAAGCAAACGACAAGCCATTCTCATGTAAATTTATTTTGTTACGATGTGTTTTTAGCTTTGCAGGATATGTTTACACGTCTTGAATCGTCAACTCAGTTTAGGCTTCTTAAAACCAACATTACGATGCAATTACTACAGACTTATGGTCCTTACATTTTTCTTTGTCTCTTTTTCTAGCTCCCGTACAACCGGAAGAACCAGAGGGTGGTAAGTTCATATTTCAATTAAATTATGAATAAGTTTAGTCAATTCGAAACTTTCTCTTGTAGGATGTTACTACATGTTCCAGCACTACAACGAAGGAGACCGCATCATTACAAATGAGCCTTGTTTGAACTGTACTTGTCACGACTCAATGCTAATGTGCTTCCTCAAAGTGTGCCCCTTCGCGAAACCCATCGGCCAGGACTGCGTTATCGAGAAACGCCCTGATCAGTGCTGCCCTATCATTACCTGTCCAGAAGGTACGTCGCATATAACTTTCTTCCAAAGTCCAAAGCAAACAGAATTTAGATCCTTACAGTGAAAACTGCGACCTTCTATATGTTTACCTGTTCAATATACCCGGGTTTTTACACTTGACTGATGTTTTGGTTTCGTGTGGTCAGCAAGGAAACTTTTTTCGTCGCAATGCTTACACATTGTCAATATTTTACTTACGCATAAAACCCCCAAAAAATTTCTTTAAACAAAGTTTCGCCATGACCTTCGCTTTTACATTCTCTTTTGTTTCCGCACAAAATTTCCTTAGATGTACAAAACAGGGGCCCGCAATTGTTTTTGGTGTATAACTTTTACTAATTTTTCTTTTGACATGTAGTTCCTGTGCCAATCATGAGTATGAATATGAGCATGAGCATGACCACAGCACGTCCTACCACAACAACTCTGGCACCCTACGAACCCTCCAGCATCGTCGAAGGGTGCAACATAGATGGCCAGTACTACCCTGATGGTGCACAGGTATGAAATAGTTAAACTCTCATGTGCTTCATGGAGATTAATGAATAATGATGGTATTATTCGAAAGGTGCCTTCTGACCCACGCAATCCATGTGACCTTTGCTACTGTATCCGGAACCATACAGCATGTGTGATGCAGGAATGTATTCTTCACGTTGACGGCTGCACTCCGATTTTCGAAGAAGGCGTCTGCTGCCCCGTGAGGTACGATTGCGACAGTACCGGTCTCGTCCCAAGTGGCACGTCCCCAGCCCCAACGGTTCCTTCAGACGGTTGCATGAAGGATGGAGTCTTTTACGCTGATGGTGCTTTCGTTTCAAGCGAAAATCCTTGCGACTATTGCTACTGTATGCACGGAGATATCGTCTGTGCTGTCCAAGAATGCGGTAAACCACTGGAACAGGTTGGGGGAAACTGCGTGCCGGTTCCACCACCCGCTGGCCAATGCTGTCCTGAAGCCTACGAATGCTTTACAACTCCATCTGAAGAAATTGCTGTCACTTCAAGCCAAGGACTGATTTCTTCGGGTACTTTGGCTCCCGGTAACGAAGTCAGCTCAGGCCCAGGCGCAGAGGAAGGGCTCTCTACTGACGTTCTTGTGTCCTCTACTTCTTCTCCGAGCCAACCTGAATCTGCAGAACAGCATTTGTCCGGTACAACTGGTGAACCTGTACTTCCTGAACAAACTGCAACTGAAAAACCTGATCAAAGCTCCGGTGCGCCTTCAACTTCTGGACCCGCTTCCGAAATCCCAGACTCAAACGAATCAGAGACGACGGAGACAGGTATCGATCAGTCGTCTGAAACTCCCATCCACTCATCTGGAGGTCCTGCTGAAATTTCCGGATCGCCAACAGCCCCCGAGACGCCAGCCGAAGAATCGCAGCCTGAATCAACTGAAACCCCTGTGAGCTCCGGTGAGGAAACAGCCCCTGGTTCAGTCAAACCTGACAGTGAGGAGTCTGTCAGCGTTCCAGCAGTTGAAGTGAGTCAAACAGAAAGCCCAGAAGCCGAACAAGAGGTAGCTCAGCCTGCTCCTACTGCCATCCATGCTCCTGAAGGTCCAGCTGAACAGTCGACAGAGATTCCAGATGAAATCCCCATCTCTGAAGCGACTCCAGACAGTATTGTGGACGGAATTTCCGAGAACCCTGATTCGCTTGATGAAGGTTCTGCAACTGAATCCGTACCGGAAGATTCTGAAGGACCAGTTACTAGTGCCCCTGATTCAGTAGCTGAAGGACCCGTTTCCGAAGCAGCACCAGAAGAAAACAAAGAAACAGACTCTGAAGTTTCTGAAGAACATCAGACCACTTCGTCCACTGCTACACCTGCTATTGGCGTAACCGAATCGAGCACTGACGCCCCCGCTGGAATCTCTGGGGAAGCTGAGGGCCAGCAGGTATCCAGCGAAACTCCAGTCGACCAAACCTCCGAAGAAATACCTGTAGCGGTTACCGACCCAACTGCTGCAGGAGAGGAAGAATCTACCGAAGTTCCGTCTGCTCCAGAAGTTGTACCAACCAGCACTAGCGCTCCCGTTTCTCAGCCCGAAGAATCGCAAGAATCTTTTCCACCCCCTGCTTCAGGTATTGATGGATTCGTTCCCGAAGAGCAACCAGCTACTGATATCCCAGAGGGCGAAACAACCGAAGAAACCCTAGTTAGTGTGGAAGAACCCTCTTCTGTGTCCGTTCCAGAAAAGCCTTCCGAGACACTGCTGCCCGACGCAGGCTCACAGCTAGGAGGAGAAGGATCAGGTGCAGGACTCCCGGACGCAAGCAGCGAATCGGAGAAACCCAGTGAATCGCAATCCCCAGAATCAGGGCTAGAAAGCAGCACAGAAACATCCTCTGAAGAATCCAGTAAGCCAGACTCAGCTGATTCCAGTACTGCCAAACCAGTATCCGAGGTTCCAGATGTAGCAACTGACAAACCTGACTCCGCGAATGAACTCGAACAGTCGGCCACTGACGTACCAGCAGGTAACTTCGAAGTTTCAGTGGGTTCCACGAACCTTGGTCAACCAGAAGGCGAGGTCTCGAGCACAGACTCTCCTGCACAACCAGTAAAACCAGGCGTGTCGGAAGAAGCTGAAGAAGTTAACACTGAAACGTCGCAATCAATTGAATCGAGCACCTCATCTGGAACAACCTCTGCACCAGAAGTTCCTGTCACTGTAAGCTCTGAAGCTACCCCTGAACAAGTTAGCGGAACGGAAAATTCTTTCGAAGCTGAAGAACCCAACACTGAATCGCCTGAATCAGCTCCCCAAAAGCCTGGCTCTGCAGAATCTTCTCCAGAAGGCGAGCAAGAAAGCACTGATGCACCAGCGGTCCTCGTTGGGGTTACTGGATCTGTTTCTTCCACAGAGAGTGAAAACCTAGTTACTGGTGTTCCAGAAGTTTCTTCGCAAGAACCGTCCTCTGGATCTGTAGATTCGAGCGTGGGAACCCCTGAGTCTTCTCTTGAACAATCGAGCGGTACAGAGCCTTCGTCTGAGGTTGAAGATCAAGAATCTGCCACAGGATCGCCTGCATCGTCTTCCGAACAAAATGAAAACGAGGAACAGAGCACGGAAGTTTCGCCAGTAATTCCACAAGAAGCTGGTGAATCAAGCGGGAGTGAAAACTTAGCTACTGAAGCCCCTGTAGGCATTTCAGAGAAACCGTCATCTGAACTTGATGCAGAATTGAATCCAGGGCACTTTGAAGGCACTCCTGAGCAACCAAGTGGAACTGAAATCTCTGCTGGACCTGAAGAACTAAGCACCGAAGTACCCGCATCATCAGCCGGTGAATCGTCTCCCCAAGGACCTCCAAATGGAAGCGAGGAACAAAGCACAGAAGTTTCTCCAGACATCCCGCAGGAAGTAAGCAGTTCAACTGAGAGCACAGCAGAATCTTCACCCGGATCTGAGGAGCATGTTTCGAATTCTGTTTCAACAGGCATGTCAGAAACTTCTGAAGGAAGCGATCTAGACAGTACCGAAGCTCCGGCCGTTATCCCTGATGGAGTCAGTGAATCAGTTCCTTCCATTGAAACTGACAGTTCTACCGAAGTTCCTGAAAACCCCTCTCAAGCCTCTGAATCTGGAACACAGTCTGGAGTACAAGAAGTT
The DNA here is from genome assembly GCA_002872375.1 of Eulimnadia texana. Classification (NCBI taxonomy): domain Eukaryota; kingdom Metazoa; phylum Arthropoda; class Branchiopoda; order Diplostraca; family Limnadiidae; genus Eulimnadia; species Eulimnadia texana. The sequence continues at coordinate 745,795 of NKDA01000007.1, forward strand.
GGTACCGGCGTAACTCTGGGTTCCACCACTACCACAGGTGAAGAAGCACCTACTACTGACGAGCCAGACACTGTTTCACAGCAAACACTGCAGTCAGGTTCCTCTACAGGAGGTGAACAGGAGAGCACAGAAACGACAGACAAGGTCCCCGAAGAACTAGTCGAAACTAGCTCGACATCTGCACCCGAAGAAACAGGTTCCACCGGCCTTCCTGATATCACCTCTGAAGAAGTTCCCGAGAATCTTCCTGGAATCTCTGAAGCCCCAGAGCAAACCGAGCAGCCAGGTGAAGAATCCGAAGGTGAAGTCAATACCGCTGCACCAGAAACCATTCCAGAACTTGCTGTTCAAACCGGATCAGGACCATCAGGTGCTACAGGAACAGGATCTGCATCTGAAGACGTGACTACACTTTCGCCAGCATCTACGGGAGACTCGAACAGTGGTAGTGTGGACAATCAGGGGCAATCAGAATCAGAACAAAGCAAGCCATCTGAAATTCCAGTAAATCCTGAAGACTCTGAATCGCAGCTTGGAAGTGAGGAATCTAGCACAGGAACACCAGACCAAAAACCAGATGGTGTACCTGATTCCGAAAACGAAATTACAAGCCAGGAGTCTAGTCCCGAGCCAGATGAATCTTTGGAAGGATCAGGCGCAGAAGAAGAAGAGTCGGCCACGGAAGTAGCTGTTCCAGTTTCGTCAACGCAGACTCAAGCCCCAGCTGGAAATGTACCCGGTGAAACGTCCGAAGGCTCTGGCGAAACAGAAATTCAAGGAGAAACTGAAGTCTCAAGCACCGATGTTCCACAGGTATCAGTCGAGTCATCCACACAGTCTGTTGCACCTGAAATTACCTCGTCCGAAGTTCCTGCAGTCAGCGGAGGTTTAGAACCAGAAACAGCAACAGAACTTTCTGAAAGCCTCAACACTGATGTTCCGGTCGATTCTTCATCGCAGTCCTCGTTGCAGGAAGGACCTTCAACCGACGTCCCCTCTGTTTCTGAAGGAAGCAATGGTGTAGTTTCTGCCCAACCAGAACAACCAGAAAGTGTTGATAGTTCATCCTCCACGCCTGCGTCTGCCGAGAGCGGTATCACTGGATCAACAACCGCTTTGCAACCCGAAATTGAACCAGAAGGCCCGACACCTCCGTCAGAAATCACAGACCCTGAAGCCCCTGAATCTGTAACATTTACTCCTGAAAACGAACTTGGCCAAACTCCCGATGGAGAATCACTTGCTGGACCAGCAGTCCCTGAAACATCGGCTGAAGCTGTAACAGAATCCGAAACAATCCCAGCAGTCTCTGGAGAGTCATCTGCTGGATCCGCAGTTTCTGGAGAATCTCCTGTTGGACCTGAGGCTCCTGAAACATCGGCAGAAGCTGTAACAGAGTCTGAGACAATTCCAGCCGTATCCGGAGAATCACCTGCCGGACCAGCAGTTTCTGGAGAATCACCTGTTGGACCCGAGGCCCCTGAAACATCGGCTGAAGCTGTAACAGAATCCGAAACAATCCCAGCAGTCTCTGGAGAGTCATCTGCTGGATCCGCAGTTTCTGGAGAATCTCCTGTTGGACCTGAGGCTCCTGAAACATCGGCAGAAGCTGTAACAGAGCCTGAGACAATTCCAGCCGTATCCGGAGAATCACCTGCCGGACCAGCAGTTTCTGGAGAATCACCTGTTGGACCCGAGGCCCCTGAAACATCGGCTGAAGCTGTAACCGAGTCCGACACCATCCCAGCTGTCTCTGGACAATCACCTGTGGAACCCGAGGCTCCTGAAACATCGGCTGAACCTGTAACCGAGTCCGAGACTATCCCGGCAGTCCCTGGAGAGCCATCTTCTGGACTCGCAGTTTCTGGCGAATCACCTGTTGGACCCGAGGTACCTGAAACGCCTGCTGAAGCTGTGACAGAATCCGAAACAATCCCAGCTGTATCCGGAGAATCACCTTCTAGACCCGAGGCTCCTGAAACATCGGCTGAGGTTGTAACCGAGTCCGAGGTCTCTGGAGAATCATCTGTTGGACCCGCAGCATCGGGAGAATCGTCTGCTGGACCTGCAGCTCCTGAAACATCGGCTGAAGCAGTAACGGAATCTGAGGTCTCTGGAGAATCATCTGTTGAACCCGAGGCTCCTGAAACCGTACCTGAAGCTGTAACAGAGTCCGAGGCAATCCCAGCAGTCTCTGGGGAATCATCTATTGGATCCGTGGCTCCTGAAACATCGGCTGAAGCTGTAACCGAGTCCGAGGTAATCCCGGCCATCCCTGGAGAGTCATCTGCTGGACCCGCAGTTTCTGGAGAATCACCCGTTGAACCTGAGGCTCCTGAAACATCGGCTGAAACTGTAACCGAGTCCGAGATCTCTGGAGGATCATCTGTTGGACCTGAAGTATCTGGAGAATCGTTTGCTGGACCTGCGGCTCCTGAAACATCGGCAGAAGCTGTAACCGAGGCCGAGACCATCCCGGCAGTGTCTGGTGAAGAATCTGTTGGACCAGCAGCTCCTGAAACACCCGCTGAAGTTATACCCGAGTCCCAGACAACTCCAGCAGTCTCTGGAGAATCCTCTGTCGGAGAATCATCCGTTGGACCGGCTGCTCCTGAAACACCCGCTGAAGCTTCACCGGAGTCCCAGACAACCTCATCCGTATCCGGACCATCATCTGTTGGACCAGTAGATCCTGGAACACCGGCTGAAGCTGTAACCGAGTCCGAGACCATCCCAGCTGTCTCCGGAGAATCTCTTACTGGACCAGCAGCTCCTGAAACGCCCGCTGAAGCTTCACCGGAGTCCCAGACGACCCCAGCCATATCTGGAGAATCATCCGTTTCCCACGGAGTTCCTGAAACGCCCGCTGAAGTTGCACCTGAGTCACAGACAACCCCAGCAACCACCAGCGATTCGTCTGTTGTACCAGCAGTCTCCGAAACGCCCTCTGAAGCCGTTCCTGAATCCCAGGAAGCCACTAGCACTACAGCAAGCAGGCCAGAGAGTGAATCCCTTGTGACCGGAATACCAGAACGTGAAACCGAAGGACCTGCTGTTGCCACTGGAACGGAATCTCCTTCTTCTGGATCCGGACCAATAGTCCCAGTATTTGAGTCAGAAAAACCCGCAGCTGTAACTGAAGCCCCGAGACCTGGTGCAACTCCCTCCGGCTCACAACCGAGTACTATGCCCGAGGTTGCCGCGACTGTTGTCGAAACGGAACCTCCTTTGATCGCCGTTACGCAGACAACGCCTCCATCGGTGTCAAGCCAGGTTCCAGGAGAAGGTTCTTGCCTGCTCGATGGAATCACCTATGCTAACAAACAAGAAGTCCCTGCCCCAGGTCCCTGCCAAGTCCACTGCCGCTGTGAATCAAGCATTGTTAGGTGCAAGCTGATTGAATGCCCACCGGCCCCTGATAACTTCGTGAACTGCAGACCTTACGTGAAACCAGGCAAATGCTGCCCGTCTTACGACTGCGATGCTCTGAACAGTACTCTCCCCGAAGGAACCAGTGAAGGTTCCGGAGTCACTGAGCCCTTTCTGGTTTCTACATCATCAGAATCTCCAGCTGAATCCAGTGTCTCCACAACTTCATCTTCTTCTTCCTCTGAGGTTTTCTCCGAAGAAGCCACTCCATTCAGCACTGCTGCTCCCGACGCTGGTGTTGAATCCTTTTCAGTTCAGCCTGAAACATCAACTGACTCCGTATCTTCAGCTAGCACTTCTACACAGAAAGAGGAAGAAGTCAGTATTGCAGTAACAGAAGAAGTTTTGAAACCGTCATCAGATGACAGTTCAGCATTCGTCGAAACTGGTAGCTTTGAAGTAAACGAAGAAAATAACAAACCAGCACAAACCACCACGACCACCGAGTCCACTGCGGAATCTGAATCATCCCAGCCTGCATCCTCTGTTGTTTCACAAGAAGTAACCCCTGAGGCTCAGAGTTCAACTGAATCTGCTCAGACAAGCACTACAGCCGTCGAAACTACAACTCCTCCATCAACCACAACCGTTGCTTCTGTTCCTGTCCCTGTGGAACCTGAAACAGGATCACCCGAAGAAGAAACGGATCCTGAACTGGTCATAGGACCCACTGCCTGTCTCTTCGATGGTAAAGTCTACGTTTCCGCACAGCAGATCCCTCGTGAAGACCCTTGCGACTTCTGCTTCTGCTTCCGCGGCGATATCATCTGCCTTCAGCAATCGTGCCCACCACCCATTCCCGGTTGCTACGAGGAACCTATCGGAGGTTTTTGCTGCCCGAGGTACGAGTGTCCCGTCCATCAGGCTACCCACAACGTTAGCGTCCAGTCGGTAGTAAACCCTCCTCTGAGTTCACTGCCTGGAGCCTTCGACACAAGGACTCATTTGCCACTTCCGAGCGCTGGTTATGGTGCTATGGTCCAGCAGGTTGAAGTAAACGGCTGCGAAATCCAAGGTGAATTCTACGAACAAGGCAAAATCGTGCCAGCAGCATCTGGACCATGTCTAGAGTGCAGGTAAAAATCTTTTTACTTTGCTTCGTCAGATTTAAGACGTACGTACTTTCCCGAAAAAGTTCATATTTAATGAATTCTTGTTCTCGAATTTTCAGATGTGGCAATAACGGCATGATGGAATGTGACCCTCGTGAATGCCAGCCCGAGCCGATGTTACGCAAGGTCATAGCTGTTGCAGGTTCTCGTCGTCGGCGTCACGTTGCAGAAGACGGAACCATCTGGTTGACTCCTCGCAGAAGCTAAGATTCGAAGAATTTGAATCTGCGAAGGAGCAAAACCTAGTGTAACGATTATCAAATGGCCATTATTCAAAAGGAACAGAAAAACCTTCCCTTAAAAAAATGCTCGTCTGTGAACAGCGTAGTTTTGGATTTTGGTAACGAAATTCTCACATACCGAGCGTCTTTTCACTTTTGCCATTTTCGTTTAATTTATTCCAGAATGTCTTCCTCACTTGGAAACTTGCTTCCCTCGGGTTTAAGGTTTAGGCTTCTAGCTCTCGATCCATCCATTCCATTAAGTAGTTAAATCTCTCACTTCGCATCATGAAAACAACTGGGGTACTTGGTGGCGGTCCATTTTTGCTAGAAGAATTTACACTTACTGATATTAATCCGTTAATTTCTGCACTCCCAGTGCTCGCCTTGAAGTGATAGTGCATTATAGCCAAGCCGTATCCATTAATCACCCCTCTTCACATTTGAACGATGTACAGTTGAGTAAGGTCTTTTCTTTTATTACGGTTCAGGAAGGTTCTCAAAAACGTTTTGGGTAGTTGAAATTAATTTGTTGCTCATACAGGCGCAAATTACGCCGGACATTTATCGTATTTTCTTATTTACTGATTGTCGGTGGCTTTTTTGAACGTACGGAATTTCTTCAGAAACAATTTCTTCTTTTACACAAGTGCAATTACAATATCCAAAACTTGACTTTAAATGTGGAGGTTTCCGAGCCAAAACGCATTTTCTTTGCTATTATTTTTTTGAATCATAATTTTTCTTGTTTCGGATTGCGTGATTTTTTTTTTGTATTTTACATTTTAATGGTTCGAATAAATTGGTTTATTATAAATCACCGTTTCTACTCCATGCATGTTTACTATGGTAGAAAAAACAACACCATACAGTGCATGAACAGAACTATGGTGCAAGTGACAGTACTATAAACAAACGATGTTCTCGTTCATGTTCTCTATCACTCTCTTGAAACAATGTCGGCCCGCCAAGCGAAAGTCGGGGGAAAGGTTTCCGACATTCTATCGGCTTTGGTCCGACTTCAAGTCGGTGTGGGAATATACCCAGTTCCAACCCGACATCCGAAGTCGGTTTACGGGTGATGGTAGGTATAGCAATTCATTGGAAAAACGTAAGTCTAACTTTAATTTTTCTTAATTCTCTTCTAAGTACCTGATCCCTTTGGCATCTGATAGCAAACATATGAACTGTCACCGAAGTGAAACAAAACTGATAATATTTGAAACCTCTCTTTGCCACGGTTGCCTGAGATATATGGAAACACTTAATTGTAAAACGGAATTCAGATGTTTCAAAGGCACATTTGCCGACGCGAAGAAACAAATCATCAGTTTAAATCTACTTGTACAATAAATTCGTCATTGCATCATGGAAACTGAGAGGGGCAACATTGTCAGTCTCAAATTTCTGCTTATCTAAACCCTAACCAATATGGTAAGGATTCCCAGCTCGTTCAGAAGTATCTTGGATTTTTTCACCATGAAACTTTTGTAGTAATCGTCAGTCGTCAGTCGAACCCCGCTGGTACATTTTTCACTATTTTAGATTTCAAAAACACCGAAAATCTTCTCATATTTGAGACTTTAACAATCGAAACATAACGACGTACACTCGACAGAAAACTGATACGGTAATTATTATGAAACGCATGCAGGTTTAAACGGAAGCATTCCAACGCAATGTTAATTTTAGGCGTATAGCTAAACCCAAAAGTGCCCTCTCTTTGATCGCGTCCTGCGGCTCATTCGTTAAGGACAAAAATTCTTCTTCCAAAACTGTCTACAACGAGAAGACCACAGTCTTCTTCCAAAATTGTCTAAAGTTTAACATTTGGGCTATTGAAGACGATAGGCGCGTTAGAAATACGCATAACCTGTGCTCATTAATTTTCAAATTAAATGAATGACCTTCTTACTGTTGTCGCCCATTTATTGCAGATCCCGGAACTGCCACCTGGCGGCAATATTTTGTTCCGATATTTTTCGTAACTTAACGCACTTTGTGCTTGATACCGGTATGTAAAATGCAATTAAGTGTTATGAAATCTATGTATATGCATTTATTTTTAAATATTTCGTCATAAATTTAAAATTTTTATAGAAATCGAACAAATGACGAACGCGACCCGCCGGTGGTGCTGGTAGCACCCGCCTGTGTCGGCAGCACCCAGTCTTGTGAGCGAGGGCATTTACACCCCGTGATGTGTAGTGTTAATGTTAACGTTGATATTTTCCTCTGTCGTACACAACGGCAAAGTTTTAAACAATTGTAAGATTTAACATGACAACAAACACTGAAGTCGTTTTTTTTTTATTTTGTAAAATATATTTTACAATAAAATGCAATTAAAAAGATAAGATTATCCTTAATATATTTACCGTTTCATTCTAAAACAGAATTCAGAGAAGTGTTTATCTGCTAGACGAAAAAAATTTACTTTCTTAGTTCATACACTCATATTAAGTTTGCCATTGCACCACTTTCAAGGACTGATAGCGATAGCATTATCAGTATCCATATTTATCTTATCAAAACCTACAACAACAAAGGTAAGGCTTGCTCACTTAATCAGGCAGAGTTAGTCTGTGCGAGCTTAAAGCCTTTTGATGTTTCTAGCATTCATCGATTGACTTTGGTTCAGAAAAATGTACGCAAGCTCAGATAATAGTGCTACAATTTCAGCTTACACTTCTTCGGATTTCGCCAGCTCTGTAGGTCCATTTGTATCCGAGACTGTCACAGTCGGAACGAAAACGACTTACACTCGAAAGGAGCTTTTAGGAGAAGGAAGCTTTGGAAAAGTTTTCAAGGGTACTTTCCAAGATGAAAGAGGTAACACAATACCTGTTGCAGTGAAGAGAGTTAAACGGAAACAAGGAACCGAGCGAGAAATTGAGGCACTGAGGGATCTTCAAGGCCATCCGAACATAATCAACTTATATGACGTAGAACATGATGACAGATACGTGTAAGTCAGATATTATCTTTTGGTTTCCCCTTAATTTATTAAATATACATTCGGTAAGAACAGAACTTCTGGTACAGATATTAGATTGTTCTTCTGAAGCCACTGAGTACGAGGCAATAGCTTGTCACTTCAAGAAGATTATAGTCAATAAGTGTACCTCATTTTTGGCTTTACATTTTCATCACTAATCGTGACAACCAACCATAGTTCTTGACAAAACATTAAACCAGCGAATTTGCCCGTGTAAAAATATGGGCCTTTGGACCGTGCCGTTTTGATGATCTTGAAATAGTTCACAAAGTTTGGGTTTCGAACACTAGATGGTGTTCTTGTTCACTTTAATAAAATGGGGAAATTGCATGATTTTTTTTTAGTTTTGAAAACCATACGAAACAAAAGGAACGACACCGTACCAGATATAAGGAACAGCACCGTACAAAATATAAGAAAGGGTACCGTACGAGATATTAGGAACGGCACCGTACCAGATATAAGGAACAGCACCGTACGAAACATAAGAGAGGGTACTGTACGAGATATTAGGAACGGCACCGTTCCAAATAAGCCAAATAAAAGAAACGGCTAGAAATATAAGGAATCCGCTATAAAGAAAATTCTACGTCGGTCGTCACCTACCGGTCAAGAAAAGAACTATTTTGTACAATACAGCATGCGTTCATAAAATAAAGGAATGAATGATAAATTTCTTACTTCTATTATGTCAGAAGTCCATCATTTTTTAAAAATTATGATTGTTCTGATGCTTTAATTTCGCCCACCAAGTCCAAAATGGCTGCAAAAGCAAAGGAATAAAAACGGCGCCATTACCGTGCCCTTTTACAGTATTCGGCACAGTGCAAGGCACCATCGCTCGGGCCGATTTTTACGTGAGAATGTTTACTTGCGGTCTAAAGTGCGCAAGTGATAAAAGTTATCCGCAGTTATTTCAGTTAACCGTTCTCTGAAACTATCGTCACGATTGCATATAACGCATACACACATGCAGATACATGAGATACATGCTAAAGCGCAAGTCTGCCTAACACAGGAACTTGTACACCAATCACGTGAATGTACACCATGCGGCGTCCGGTGCAAACATTCTTGTTATCCCCAGTTTCCAAATTTTTTTTGTTTGCTGTTTTAGCATCCGTGTTCTGCGACCATTAAAAAATCCTTGACGATTTTCACTGAATTTTACCCACTTCGGGCTACTCATGACACAAAGACAGCAACGAACCACGTCATCATTAATTCAAAACGGGCTTTTCGAGAAATAGATAATTTAGCACAACACGGCCCCACCATCTTTTGCTTATTCAGACTTTAATGAAGGGTCCAACGCCAAGCTAAATTCAAATGTTTCAGGTTTGGGTTTTTGGTGTTTATTCCACGCCAGAGTTATACACGGTGAAAATAAACGCTATTCCGCACAAGTAAAATTTGCTTACAATTTCAGATTCATCTCACTGGAGCTGTGCGACGGTGACCTTGAAAAGCAAATCAAAGACAAAAAGGACCTCGGGTTGACCGACATTGAAACACTTCGCCATATATCACTTGGCATTCAACATATGCACAAGAAAGGCTACGTTCACAAGGATCTAAAAGCCGAGAATATCTTGGTGTATCGGAAGAATGGGAGGACAACGATGAAACTGGCCGATTTTGGACTCTGTCGGAAACTGGAGAACAATGGTCATTACGCAATGGGTACAAGTGGCAACAAGGCTCACAAAGCTCCGGAGGTATTACTAGAACAAGACAGAAGACAAAGAAGAGCAGAATCATTCCATTACGGCTCCTCAGAAGAAGAGGAGGACACTGCTGTTGTGGCGACCCCTAAAGTTGATATATTCGCACTTGGGTGTATTTTTTACATCGTTCTTACGAAAGGCAAACACCCATTCGAGAAGAATGGAAAATTCGACTACAATATAAAAAACAACAAATATTCTTTGAATCTGATTAAAGACAAGGTTGAAGCGCGCCATCTGATAGAAAAGATGATCAGTCAGACACCAAGCGAGCGACCACCTATAGAAGCTGTCCTGGGACATCCATTCTTCTATGACGACGTTCAACGGTGCATCCATTTGCAACTGATGAATTGCTGGGACAAAAATGGTGCTGGTATAAGAACTGTATTTGAAGCGAATAAAGTTTCATACCATGCGCTAAATTTTACTAACTGGTGCACCAAATTTAATCCGGAAGATGCTTCGCGACTCAAGATTTCTCTCTCAGAATTTGAACCAGAAGACAACATTGTTTATTCTCTCGCCCGAGCTTTCTCACTGGTAATCAACTTCCACAGTAATTTTCGTCTCCGTTGTCTGTGAACTTCAATATTCCTTTATCTTACTATTATATTCTGAATTCCAATTCAGGGTCTCCATGCCTTAAATATGAATTTTGAAAAATGCCTTGAAATCTTCGAGCGAAATATTCCTGGCTGTTTCCTTTTCTTCTGGTTAGCTACAATTAGAATCAGTGACTACAGTTTTACAACGGTATTGTAAATTTACTTTCTTTAAACATTGCAGTACAGCTATTAAATCCTGCTCTTACATAATTGGGTTAATCACCATTTAGGTTCGAAATAACCTACAGAGAGCCGTGGAGTTGAACCTTTTACGGGAAGTAGAAGAACTCCTTGACGATGGCGTAGATATCAACAGTAAAAGTCCTGATGGCAAGACTGCTCTTCATTTGGCTGTCCAAACATCATCCGAGAAAATCGTAACAATGCTTATGGAACAAGGGGCCAAGTGGAATATAACTGACGAAATTGGCTGGACACCATTGCACTATGCAGTAATGAGGGCAAAGTCCTTCGTACAGCTTCTCATCGAAAAGTGCGAGGAACTAAACGATTGTCACAAGACAGGTTGGACTCCATTGCATATAGCGGCTTCGTTGGGACTTGAAGATATTGTTGAATACTTAATCGACCAGTGTCCGGATCTAACTCTGGCTAGAGATCATGAAGGCCTTACTCCATTGCATGTCTCACTGAACTCCGCTGTTGCTAAGAAACTTTTCGAGTTGAAACGAACGGATCTAGATGCCTTAGACAAAAGCAAAAATACTCCACTCCACCTAGCATCTTTGCGTGGAGCCGAAGATGTCCTGAAAATTCTTATTGGAAAAGAAGGAAATGTTAATGCGACAAATTGTTTTGGCCACACTCCTCTGCATGCGGCACTATTTGGCAAAGCCCTAGATTGTGCTTCGGTTCTGATAAACGCTGGAGCAGATATCAATGCGCCTGACAAGGATTCTGTTACACCGCTCCACTTGGCAGCAAGACAGAACGCCGTGGGTATCGCAACAGCTCTGATTAACAAGAGAGCAGACGTTCACGCGGGTGATAGGAACGGCAATACTCCTCTACACATGGCAGCCCTTGTCAACGCATACGAAATTGCGGAAATTTTGATCAAAGCTAAGTCCCACGTTGGAGTGAAAAATAAAAACGGACAAACCCCACTACACTTCACGACGGAGAAAGATGCAGCTGATGTTGCACAACTGTTAATTAAACAAAAACCTAAAGTTAACAATCAGGACAAAAGTCAAAGAACCACGTTGCATTACGCTGCGATCCATGGTGCTGTAAAGGTATGCTCCCTATTGCTTAAAAAAAATCCGTTAGTTTCACCCAGGGATGAAAATGGTTTAACACCTTTGCACATAGCTGCTGAATTAGACCGAAATAATATAGCAATTATGTTGGTTGCCAAAAGAGCCGACTTGAATGCGACAGAGAAGTCTGGATTCACTCCACTCCATAGAGCAGTTTGTCGAAACTCAGTAAATACTGTTGAAATGCTGCTGAAGCAAAATGTTGACGCGGATCAGCTTTACCAAGAAACTGGAATCACAGCTTTGCATATCGCAGCTCATTCAAATGCTAAAGAAGTAGCACATCTGTTGCTCAAACACAGAGCCAACCCAAATGCAAGAACGCACTTGGGACACACACCTTTGCATTTAGCAACTTACAATAATTCAGGAGACGTAGTTCATCTACTTCTGGATCAAAACGTGGACGTAGATCAGCTTTGCCCGAACACTGGGAGCACAGCTCTGCATATGGCAGCCGAGGTGAACGCAAAAGAAGTAGCAAATTTGTTACTCAAAAGTGGAGCTAACCCAAATGCAAAAACAGAATCAGGGCTCACACCTTTACATCTAGCAGCTTTGAATAATTCAGCAGATGTAGTTAAAGTGCTTCTTGAGCAAAACATTGAAGTTGACCAACTTAATTCCAAGATGGGCAGTACAGCTTTACATATGGCCGCCGAGAAAAACGCGAAAGAAGTGGCGAGTCTGTTGCTCAAAAGTGGAGCCAACCCAAATGCAAAGGTAGAATCAGGGCTCACACCTTTACATGTAGCAGCTTTGCAAAATTCAGCAGATGTAGCTGATCTGCTTCTTGAGCAAAAACATTGAAGTTGACCAACTTCATTCCGAGTCAGGCGGTACAGCTTTGTACATGGCCGCCGAGAAAAACGCAAAGGAAGTGGCGAGTCTGTTGCTCAAAAGTGGAGCCAATCCAAATGCAAAAACAGAATCAGGACACACATCTTTACATGTAGCAGCTTTGAAAAATTCAGCAGATGTAGCCGATCTGCTTCTTAAGCAAAACATTGATGTTGACCAATTTCATTCCGAGACAGGCGCTACAGCTTTGCATATGGCCGCCCACAAAAACGCAAAGGAAGTGGCGAGTCTATTGCTCAAAAGTCGAGCCAACCCAAGCGCACGAGATCGATTGGGATGTACACCATTACACGTAGCTGCTTTGTGCAACTCGGCAGATATAATAAGTCTGTTAATACAGGCGAAAGCTGATGTGAATCTATTCATTCCACAAACCGGTTCTACTCCGCTACACCTAGCTGCGGAAAAAAATGCAGTAGAAGTAGCACAGATCTTGATCCAAAATGGAGCAAACGTGCGCTCCACCAACATACACAGACTTACTCCTTTACAACTAGCACTTCTTTTGAAGTCCATGGAGGTGGCCAAAATCTTGACCTCCACCAACCGATGATGCTGACTTTTAATTTGTTGAAGATGCTTTTTGGACATATTGCTGCTATGCTTTAGAATATGTATGATATCAGAATGTTATCATGATATCAGATTATCAGAATATCATGATGTATCAGAAATGCATTGTCAGGTAGCGGAAGACGAAAACTCAAGTTTTATTTTAACCCTTATTTGCCGAACAAATAGTATTAAAAACACATTTCATTTGCATTCATCGAACTTCTACTGGACGAACAAACGTCTGATGTGTTCAAAATTGTTTGATTTGGTTCTACTGTATACTTGTAAACTGATCATGTGCTTAGTACCCACGTCAAAGATATGATTATAAAAATACATTAATAGTCGTAAAACTTTGTCTTTATTCTTTTTCTTTTTAAAAATCTAATCATATTCTCAAAATGATCATCACAGTTGTAGACACTTGATTAATTGATTACTTGATTACTTGATTACTTGATTGATTGATTGATACATTCCAACCTCAAAGCACTTGTCTTATTTTTCCTACCATTTTGATAGTTTTCGAAATGTACCTAAATCTCTACCAGGACCGGCAGGAACCAGACTATTTTTAAAAAAGGGTTGAAACTTAAGCGCATCATGCATTTTAAATGGACTATTTTATAACTGAAATTTCTACACGTGGCCACAGATACTGTATAACAAACTGAAACTGTATTGGAATGGTTACACGAACTTCGAGTACTTGACAACTTGCACTACAACAAAATGAATCGTATAGTCATCGAATGACAATATTTCCGATTCTTATTACGCATTACTTGAGGTCAATCGCAAGCGACGAGTAAGTAATAATGGTAGTAAGAATGAAGAATATTACATGTTGAATATTATCCTGAGCTGTGGGAAATCCTGGAAATGAGCACTAAAAGGTTGGTATTTCAAAACGGGAGTAATTTGATTGTTGAAATTTTAACGAACTTAAGTTCATCAGAAAAATCAATTCAGCAGCACTACTGAGCTGTTTGAAATGTGAGGACAAGCAGACGGTAGCTTTGTAGCTTTGTGGATAACTTTTTTTAAACTCAAGTGGCACAGACAGAATAAAAACAAACGCGTATCGTACAAAGCATATTCATAATACACAGTTTCAGCCCCCCCCCCCTATTCACCTCTAGCATTTGTTCGAGCTGCTTTGCAGAATGACGATCAAATAAGTCACGGACGACGCAATGATCTGTCAAGCATACATTTGAGTTATTATTTCTTTTACTCCATATGATTTGTTACCGATGGAAAGAGGCCTAAAGTTACAGCGTAGAATCCACTTGCCATAGTCTGCACGTTCTTTCTGTGATCACCGGTCATCAACAAAATCAGCTTCCATATCATGAAAATTCTAAATTAACAAGGAACGAGAAAGAAGAAGTACACTTAGGTACCTTTATCTGATTTTCCATGTTAAAACTGGAAAGCTGGCATCCACGTACGACATTTTCGATTTCTGCTGCCTGTAATCGTATAGTCCTTAAAAATTAGCAGACGAAAAAGTTACAGTTGTGAAACGTATATTACCTGATTGTTAAGGTAATCAGCAGCCCACAAGGTAACTAGCAGATGAGTTGTGCAGTCAAATATACGGAATGAACTCCAGTAGTAACTGATATCTCCATCGATCACAGCATACCTATACTCCAACATGGATCACATGAATCATTACTAGGAAACTCAATAATTTTGCCTTACACATTGACTATGATAATGAACAACTCGCTTGTAATGTTGAGGAAAAATATCGGCGAGTGTAGATCTCCCAGTTTTTTCGATAACATGCACAGGTTGTGATGAACCATGCGGAACAAATCCAAGTCTGCTATTGGATTCTTCATATTCTGGTACAGCATCTTGAATCTCTGCGACAGCGAGAAGGCGAGTAGGGCGAACTGGAGCATCAGAACAACTGGATACACAGTGATTAGTGACATCAGAATCATTGACGTTACTCCAGGGAAGGATGAGTTATTATAGACGACAATATGAGCATCAGTATACGGAATACCACAGAACACGTATACTGTAGCCTATCACAATATTTCGGGCATTATAAACGAAATGTACAAATGTATACTAGAACATTACCACAACAGCACACCACGCAATTGCCATTACTGCCAGATTTAAACTCGATTTGTATTCACTTTTCACTATGTATCGATCCAGAGCTCTGACTTCTTCTAAAAACTTGCGGAACTTGGTTCCTTGCAGCACCGACATCAGCAGTGCTACGGAAGAACAGGCGACATGCGTCACTCCTTCGACTGCTAGGATGACATCTTTGGTGCCCAGAAACTTGTTCCGGGATAAGGTGAAGAACAGCGTCATAACTGAACCCAGGATAACCACTAGATACACGATTACACTCCAGATCCAGTACTTAAAAAGCACTCGAACCGTTTTGTCACAACCGCATGTCTCTCTGAGCAAATGCGTAAATGAGCAAGTGCACGTAAACGAAGGCCAACAGCCTAGATATCTGGAAAAGTCCAGATAAAAGGCAGGAGAGTGAATTACAGTTGGACTCATGCTAACGACTGAGCATATAGAACTACACCCAGTTAGTGCAGGAAAATAACGTTTTTATATCGCAGTCCGTGTTTCTGGCAAAAGTTGTCGATAGCAACAGTCCTAAATACCATATACGCATGCGAAAAACTAGTCAAAGGGGAGTGTTGCGGGCACACCTATAAGTACTACCACTTGATTAAGTACATACTTTCAGTGACACTCTAATTTCTCTATAGAAGTCTTCTTCTCCGCCTTTTCAATTGTTTATTTTAGTCATTTTCTTCAGGATTATTCTTTGATTTTTTTCTCCAAGACTTCATTTTCGTTCCTGTTTAACTTCTCACTGGGACTCACTGCACAAAGCTAAGTAATCGACGAACTACTGCGGACTGTTCAGTTAATATCTATTCTTTCATTCGGTCAGTAACTCAGTCATACAGACCGTTCAAGCATCCCAGTTAAAACCCAAGTATTAGGAAAATCCAGAAAAACCTTGGATGATGACCTTACTCAGGACTTACGTGGTAAAACTATTAAGCATTATTAGCATTTTTTCATGCTATATAAATCCGTAAAAGCTTCACATGAAGAGCAAGTATAAGCTTTTGGCACATGACACACCCATGCTAAAAAATTCTTTGGTAAAAAATTACAAGCACTTCATATTAATTAGTTTTTTACTGCCGTTTGATTTACATGTATTAACTTAGCGTTTAATAGCATGACATTTTTTAAACTACCCTATGGATTACGATCATTAGTACAATAAGGTCAAAATGACTAAAGATAACACTGAATGCAGATACAGTAAGCACTTAGACGGCAGCAAATGAAATGAAGTCAACAGAATAAAGTATGAAGTTACATTCATCCCCAACTCATTTTTCTCCATGTTAGTACCAAGAGTAACACACTAATGCCAAGGACGGTTTCAATATTTCAAGTTTCCAGCAAAATATAAGAAAATGCTATTTGTTAATAATAATATACCCAACGGTTCGCTTAAAGTTAGTACAAAAATCATGAACATCGTACTCTAATACTCTACAGTTTCAAGTCTGAACACTTTGTCTCATATCTTAATGTCAAAAATTAAGAATTACAGTGTTATAGGGAGAGACAAGTGAATCTGAACCGTTTTTGAGCCATTCGTTGACCAGCACATCGGTCTGTGAACCTGATCCGTGAACCGGATCAGTCCAAGGCCAGTTGAACCGTGACCCGGACCTGAGAAAATGAACCCAACCGAGAGAACCGAATCCATTGTCTTTGTTTGAACAGTAAATCTGAACCGGTTCATATTTTGTCATTATCGTCTTTGATTATAGGATCCCGTCAGGGAGAGGCTTCAAAGAGATGCCATTATGCTTGACTACGCGTCTTAAAACAGCAGCACGGGGATAAAGTCACAGCACGCATGGCAGGTTTAACATTTAGTGGTCAAACAAAAAAGCAAAAATTGACTCTGGATATCTGTGTTCATTTTAGTATGCAGTTAATCTTACCGATTACTTCGCATTTGGTATAAGAGTTAATGTTGTTCAGACGCTATAGTTCACCTGGCGTCACCATCGAATTAATCGTGTCGTAAGAAATGTTTCCAACTACAGATGCTGTAAACTACGCTTAGTTGGCAGTGCTGATTTAGGTACATGAAATAATTGGTACAGAACTTTTGTATGCAGTTTTGATTCCGAAAGGTCGAGTAAGAATCAATCGTTGTTTTGCCGAACAAAATGGACTTTAAAAAGCAGATTTCACAGAAAATGTAAGCAAAAACAACATAAAGGCATTAATCGCATAGCATGATTAACGAATGGGGCGTTTTTAAGTAAAATTTAGGAATCCAGAAGTTCCAAAAGAAAGCGGGATTATTAAGTGCAAACTGCAGTCCTGTAATTTGCAGTCTCGAGAGCAATACGCTGAAATATTCAAGTGCCTTCACACGGACTAGTCTGAATGATGACAATTAAGTAAGTAAGGGACGACGCGATTATCTGAAATAAGATGTCATTTGACAAAGCCCTTATAACACTCTACAGAACCTTTTTACCGATGGGAAGAGACCTAAGGTCACGGCGAAAAAACCGCCAGCCATCACCTGGACGTTCTGCCTGTGATCTCTAGCAATCAACATCGTCAGCTTTCGGTGAATAAAAAAGTTAGACGAGCCACATAGGACTTATGAATTACGATACCTTTATTTGACTTTCTAAGCTTAAATTCCCATTCTGGTAGCCGTACGCCAGGTTTTCAATTTCTGCCACCTGAAAGTTAAGAAATTGTATCATTCAAGGAATGGTTCAGTGCTCTTCCAAAGTTACCTGTGCGTTCAGATAATCGGCTGCCCGGAAAGCGAGGAGTAGTTGTGTTACGCAGTCGAAAGTGCGGAACGTAGTCCAGTAATTACCAAAGCCCTCGTCAATCGAACCATACCTCGATTCAAATAGATAAGTTAGCAATCTTTCTTTCTTCACGACGAACCTGAGATTAACTTACACACTGACAATAATAGTGAATAAATTGCTTGTTATGATCACAAAAAACAGGCCCGAGTACAGCTCCCCAAGCATTTTCGCTAGCAGGCAGAGCTTCTGGTGAAGCAGTCGAAACCTGTCGAAGTCTGCAACAGATGAGGACTTGGTTATGTCCAGGTACAGAAGTTTCAGCCTCTGCGACAGGACATACGCTAGTAGTGCAAACTGAACCAGCAGAACAGTCGGGTATGCAGTGATTATCGATGCTAGGCTAAGCAAAATCGTTCCAAGGGTACGTGAACCGTACGGCATGAAAGACGTTCCGTCGTGGGATAAGACGGTGCACAAGACGTAGACGGTAGCCTTCAACGAGTCAGTTTAGTATACGGAAAGTATGTTTTATATGTATGGAAAGTAATTTTATATTTACTTTACCAGTATGATGCACCAAGCGACTGCTATATTAGCAAGCCTGCGATTCGTTTTGTAGTTGGGTGTCATCAAGTATGGGTCCACCATCCTGATGCCATCAATAAACTTGCGAAACTTGGCCCCTTGCAGTACCGTAATGAATAATGGCAAGCAAGAGCAGACTACTTCTGTTACCCCTTCGATCGCTATTATGGTATCACTCATATGCCGAAATCTGTTTTCGGAAACAGTGTGGGCCAAAGTACCAACTGAAACCACGATCACTATGAGGTATATTATCATACTACAGTAAACACTCCAATGTTTGAACGAATTTCGGAAAGATTTTTCACAACTGCATGGCTGGTTCACCAAGTGCCCGTAAGTGCAAATGCACTTAAAGGATGGCCAGAAGCCTAGACATTTTGAAAAATCCAGGAATGGACCATAGGAGTGTACTACAGTTAAACTCATCTCGCTGGCGGTATGTAAACGCAACTACGGCTCGCCCAACACTGAGTAACCTGTTATCTTAAAATCTGGTGCATTTGCATGTTTTTTATTTATTCATTCAGCTGTAGCCACATTTTTGCGCACCAGTAATCAGCATGCAAAAAGCACGTCACAGGGTGTATGTTCGGACACACCTATGTAATTTCGCGTTCATGGAACCAAATTCATGAGATATGTTCGAGTTTAAACTATGACTGAGCTACATATTAACTTTACGACAATGACCCTTTATTGTACTCCATGTATCTTTCATGTATGATTCGAAAAAAAACCTTCTGCTACTCGAGACGGATTAAACAATTCTGACTTGGAATGGCCTGATTAAGAAGGTGATCTGCAGCCCAGAACACGAGAAGTGGTTGTGATGTGCAATCCGAAGATAATTAGATACTACCTAAAATCAAACTGAAACTTAAACAAGTGTACTCTTTAGGGATTTTGGTGAATTGATTTACACGTTGGAAGTTATAATGAATAATCGCTTGTTATGATGACGCAAAACTGGGGCGAGTAGATCTCTCCCAGCATTTGTCGCCAAGACACAGAGCCTCAGATGAAGCAGACGAAATCGATCGAAATCTACAGCAGACAATGCACTAGCCATGTGTAACGTCTAGGTAGAGTACATTCGAATACTGCGACAGTAGATATACCAGCAGGGTAAACTGAAGTAGCAGAGTAGTCGGGTATGCATAGAAAGCATACAGTAACCCAATCAAATCTTATAGGAGCATACCTCATACTGAAAACTAATAATATTAACAAACGATACAATTGATACTTTTTCAAGGGTATTGGATCTGTTTACCTCGGTATCACTTCCACAGTCAACAACAAGGCATAAGGTGTACACGGTACCCTTGAATGGTAATGTGATCCGTTTAGTACACAGGGAACCTTGTCTGTTTTGTTTTACCACTGTACTGCACCAGACGATCCCTGCAATGGGTAGTCTCCGACCAGTTTCGTAGCTGTATTCCAGCATCCTGTCGTACCTACAAATTTTCGTAGCTTGTCTCCTTGCAGCCCTGTGATAAATAAAGGCAAGCAACGGCAACCTACTTGTGTTGGTCCTTTAACCACTAGAACAGCAGACGAGATTTCAGCAATATTTTTGGCATAAAGACTACTTGAAATTATGATAGTGAAGTAACGAGTTACATTCCAGTAGATGAACCAATGTTTGAGTAACTGTTAAAATACTTTTCGCAGATACATGGCTGCTTCTCGAAGTGAGCATAAGTGCAAGTGCACTTGGTGGACGGCCAGCAGCCTGGAAGTCTAACGAAACCTAGGAATAGAGTAGCAGAGTGGACTACGGTTGAACACATCACGCTGGCGGTCCAAACTGAACTACGCTCAATCGAACACCGACACCTTTTTCGGTTGAACTTAGCTTAACGCCATGGATTATGAACAGTAATTTAAATATTTAACAACACAGTAAAAGGATCTTCCATATATTTATTTGAAGGTTATAAACTCACGTTCGCTACACTTATCAAAAATGTACGAAAATAATAAAATAATCACGAAATATATAACTCGTAGAAACGAAAATAAAAGAAAAGCAGTAAATGGAGAGGTATATAAATGCAGAGAGCTTCCGTATCAGACTAGAACTCTGCGAACCGCTTGCCTCTGTTGTCGATAAACATCCAAAGCGGAATGAGCCACGGTTTTGATGACGGTTCCAACGTCCCCAGCAGCTGACATCAAGTTTTTCATCCTGCCCATCACCCTGGGACCTATAGCAGGTTCCGCAAGACTTCGACCGAGATACTGCTTCGGTGACATCGACGGCTGAGAGTACGGCTGCTGATGAACGAACTTCCAGGAACCGAGTATCCCGCTGTCTGCGTTAGTGATGCCGCAACCTGCACGCTTCTTACGCCTGAGCCCACTTATCACCCTGAAGAACATATACATGTTTACACAGGGGCAGATGTACACTAGTATCTTGCTACATCTCTACCTGAAAGAAAGAAATAATTCTTACCCAGAACACTCGAGGCTAGGGTAGTCATACGTGAAGCACGTAGATTCAGCTAGATTGAAGTACGCTACTCCGACAGAGTTGGAGACGGCATCATTAACGCGCATGAGACAGTAACGAAACTCCTCGTCGCAGTCACAGCTCGACCTGAAAAAGCCCAAAACCAGATTATAGGTTATCAGTTCAAGGAGCGTGCTGAAGATTTCAAGTACCGAGTAAACGGAGATCTGTTGCAGAGTCCGTATTTGCATTCGCCTCCTAGGATGAACTCGGAGCAGTGATCGTGATCCCTGCAGCAACGGTCGACGTCTGCGTAAGTCCCCAGATCGTCGTAGCTTCGTGCAATGTTGCCAGCACCGCACCACTTGGTCCCTAATCAGAAAAAAAAAAAGTTCTAAACTTAGTCGTCTGCGGAACGAAAAAGCCCAAAGGGACGTTTTCACTTTTTCAGTCTCAGGAGAGCTAGAACGAAATGGGCCAACTAAGGATTAAGGTTAAAAACGAAAGTGAAACGCGAGTTACTATACCAGAACAAAGTGGAAAAAGTTTAGAGGGTTAAAGTTTAGATACCTGGATGAAGAATCGGCCTTTTCGGTCGCTGAGTTGAGCGAATTGTTCTTCGCTGGCACTGCTCAGCTAAAGCGTCGACCTCTTCATCAGAAACGCTGTGAACTTCAGAAATGTTCCGGTTCCTCTGGACATTGGCGATAGCTCCACTGTAGCCAGAAATAGTTAATAACACTGATCTAATATAGATTAGAAATAGACTTACCTGTGACTGTATACCCTGCAAGGCTCGTAGGGGTTGTCTGCTAAGTGCACAGCCCGCTTACTCCGATGGTCCATAAAGAGAACCTCTTTTTGATGCTGAACTGAAGCAGCCATAGCCGAAACAAGAATCAGGGGAAGTAGCAAAAAGCTCGACAACATCTCG
Organism: Eulimnadia texana; assembly: GCA_002872375.1. Lineage (NCBI taxonomy): Eukaryota > Metazoa > Arthropoda > Branchiopoda > Diplostraca > Limnadiidae > Eulimnadia > Eulimnadia texana. Next base: position 767,449 of record NKDA01000007.1, read on the forward strand.
GTGAGTAGTCCGTATAAAGACGAATCAGGGGAAAAGTAAGTCTTTGTCTGGGGACGTTGCTTCGTAAATTGTGACTTGTGCAAAACTGGAACCAAGCAGGGGTTGCCACAGTACTCCAGCAGGTCCAGCATGCAACTGATTCCAACGCGTGGCAAGCACCAGGGTTTTACATATTTAAAGACAAAGGAAGAGTAGCCCCAAGTGACCTTGACTGACCTGATCTTTTTCCTCGACAGCTCCTTCCCTTCCACCCCTTTCTTCTCCCCACCCTGGATACCTGTCACATTTGATTTATTTTTCAGAAGAAGTGAAGCGGCACGGAAGACTGGGCACAACAGAAAAGCGCAATCTCATCAAAGCTTTCTCGAGAACTTCGCAGAAATGTAAATTTGCAATGGTCTATTTCACTTATGAGCTCAGTAATTGCAATGCTGTATTATTATATTTTAATTCTCAGAGAAGTTTTTCAGGGGAAAACTGCACGTACGACTGACTTTTGGCGGTCACTTGTGTGTTGTTAGGTGTTTCTCCGCAAGGTCGCGACCCACTTGAATGAAGCAAAATATCAATGACACGTTACGCCCTTGGGAGGTTACTCCAGGTTGAACTTGAGGTTTTTGACTGGCTTGTTTTCTTTCCTGAAGGATAATCACTTTGTTTTGAAGCGTTGAACTCTTTTTCTACCTTTCCTCATGCGCAATATTAGGTTTTTCTTTCTACCCGCAACCAGGAAAATAAATACGAAATAAAAATTGTTAAATTGTATTCAAAGATAGCACCATAGTTTATTTATACAAGCATACCAAGTTCGTATTGCAAAAGTTTGTCTAGAAATCCTTCTCGTTCCAAGTCTTCAAGAACGCTCTCGGCAGCACTCGGGAGATCGGGTTCCGATTCGACTTCTTGACTAGTTTCAAGATTCTCCGTTTGACATAGCTCGTCTTTCGTGAATCTGGGTTCTCGGAGAAAAATGATGTTCTCGACAGGTAGCTCGAGCTTTTCGTTCCACGGACTGAGACTTCTTGCTGAAGAAAGAGAAGACGAGGAAAAACTAATGTCAGCGAGCCGCTTCTGTATCGACACTTCGTCGTCCTCTATTCTTTTCAGTGTAGCTTTGACCGACTGGTAGAGTTTTGTGGCTTCTGACTTCCGTGCGGACGGCTCTACACTGCGAATGCTCGAAACTGCCTGCTGTGACGATATGGAACGCGGTGAAGAAGTTTTCGTTGAAGTCATTGCATGAGTAGCAGGTTTTGTGTAATTTTGCTTGAAGTAGGTTGCTGGACCGAGCCAGTCATCTTTGATTTGGTTATCGACTGCTGGTATAACTTTGTGTGGTGGTGCCGTTTTCGTTCGCTGTCGATTCCGTGGTCCTAGATTCCGTTTTGGACGAGCCTTGACATCTGGCTTTTCCAGTAACAGATCCCGCAGCTTGTTTAATACAACATTTGACTCGGCTTCAAAGTCGAGAAGCTTCGTGATATTTTTACTGGGTTCCATTTGCTGTACCGCAGTCCTCCTGGGTGTTGCGTAGCAACGAACGAACTTTTCTCGATTACTTTCAGCATCATTAGGATCATCTGCTATTAAACAAGACGAAAACTGGGCAAGCTCCAAGTCTTGTCTTACTTGCTTTGCCACGGAATCTAACTGATCTGGATCTATAAACTAGAAATAAAAGCATATTTAGTTCCCTGGTACTTCAGCACAATTTCAATTTTATTTTCAAACCTTGTACTGGATCAAACTGTTGTTCGTTGGGGGAGGCCGCGACTTTGCGGAACTTGCTACTGTTATGGCTGGACTCATTTTTGATTTTTTAAAATTCCTAATTTATTCAAACAAACTATTATTCTGGTGGTAGGTAAAAGATTTGGAAATTAAACAATAAATAAATGCTTTGTTTACGTTCAAGGTCAGAAATGACGCTTGTTTGCAAAACACCATCTAGCGGTGAAGTTTAATACTAATTTAATATAACTATACTAATAAAATTATTAGTCTTGTTAAAATGTACATTTTCATAAAGTTTAATATTATTGGATTCCAGTTAACTGCGTCTTGTTTACGTCTGCGACAAGTTTCACCTACGCGTCCAAGGCCTGCGACTCCTAATTGAATTTGTGTCCGAGAAAACTTTTCTTCCCAGTAAAGTTTTCCGTCCAAGTAAAAATAAAAGACTCGTGCCGAGTTATTAAATTGATTATTTTTCCACTCGATTAGAAGGCAATTAGAGGTGTTCTTGACGGCTTGCGGTATACTTTGGTCAATAAAACCATCAAAACTCAAGCTGCGATGCTTGTAGTACTTACTTCGTCTCCAAACATTCTGGATGCTGGTACTTCGCAATGGCTCAGAAACATACTATCTTAATCGCAATACTTTTGATTGCTTCTACAATCAACTCCGATCCAGTAAACCCTTGCTATTCAGTGGAGAATTGTAATACTAAATACACTCCACTGATTTTTCGGTAAGTTCTAGAGTGATCTACGTAGACTTAGTAGCGAGTCATCGAAGTAAAATGTTCTAGGGCTACTGTTTTCTTGCTTGACAGCTTCTCACGTGGATACAGTTCCCGAGACGACAGTCCTGGGAAACGAAAACCATCGGCTTCGTTCAGATACAGTGGGCTGGACAAGAACTTCATCCGATTCGGAAGGAGCGATGCTGATTCGGACTTCAGCGACCGTAAAATAAAACAAATTATTTCAAATTTCAACTGAACTTTAATTAATTAAGTTACTTTTAGTTGATTTGGAACCGAAAATTCCGAGGAAAATGTCTGCTGCTGGATCGCGGGACAATATTTTCAACTATGTTCGGTTCGGTCGCAGTTCTGCTGCTTCCGAATCAAAGTAAAATCTTCATTAAATATTATATAAGCCCCAAAGTTAATTTAATCTTGTAATCCAGCTTTCTTTCGATGTTCTAGTGTAGTTAGTAATCCAAAATACACGTTAACCATGTAAGAAAGTGATACTAAAAACATGTAACCGAGTTATTTGGAACTGGATGTGTACTTTCATGGCGTTAATACACTTTATTACGTCTGAATAACTAGAATATACAATACTATGTTACACTACAGCAGTATCGTTTGTCGTCCGTAACAGGATTGCATAGAAAGTTCAGTAATTGTTGAATGTATAGATCAACATATAGAAATCCAGCGTGAAAAACGTCTTTGGGACATCTCCAGAACCAATGGCGGTCTTCCCGAAACCGGAACCAGTAGCAAGCTCGTTCAAATTCCGCAAAAATCGGATGTGTCGAGTCCCAGATTAGAACATCACTCCCTCTAAAAAAAGATTCAACAAACTTCAGATTCATGTTTCGGTACGAGAATTTGATTGTCGGTTACTCGAGGGACTCTCTGACGAATTTGTTGTACTTCTTGATTCGTCTGGTGTCGATGTTCCTGTTCTGGAAGACATCGAAGAACTGGTGGAACTCTTTCTCTTTCATGTACTCCTGTTCCCACCAGATTACTCTTGTTGTAGAGTTAAGCTGTTTCAAAAGGCGGATGATTTTCGTCATGTTTTTGGTGTAGTTCTCGTATGGATGATCCGGAATGTTCCGCATGGTCCAGAGCATCTGTCCTAGGAAATCAATCCTCACGGAAATATTACCGGAACTATTACTCGGAAGTCAAGTTACCTGTGACAAGTACATCCGGAGCTTCATCTTTCTTCTTTATCCACTTCCATAGGTCTTCCTCCATCTTGTCGTCCGGGTACGGACGCCATTTGTGGCTGATGGTGACGTCGAGAAGTGAAGAGTTCACGTGAGCGTCCATTCCGTAGTTGATGGCGTGCATGTGACCAGAGAACTCGACATCAGCCGTTGGCAGAAACTAAAAAAAACACCATTATCAGAAGCCTGTAATCAACGTTTACCCGGGAGCAATCTAGCGTTGCATGCTCCCAGAACCCAAAGAAAAGTGAGGGGAAAAGTGTCCTTGAATCATTTTTTTTTTCAAATAATGTGCAGGGTTCTGTAACGGTAACAGTGTCTGAGCAAAATACAAAAAGAGTTCTGGGCCCCTTGTTTGATTACTAAGACTTTAAGGACACGTGCACCGGAAGTTCGATACTCACCCTGTTGATCATGTGATACATCTGGCGCATCCGTGAATCTCCCATAAAAGAAATATGCCAGTGTCTTTTCTTCTTGGTATCTGAATTTTGATCTGATAGGATGCTTAGACATTCTGCCACTAGAGGAGTTGTGTACCGTCTCAGCTGACAGTCTCTAGGCTGGAAATCCTTGGATCCGACGTACAGTCGCTTATCGAGAACCGAGCAAGGCGTCATTGAAACCTCACGAAACTTGACTGCGCTTATGGCAAACCCGAAAACTATTAAAACTATCGCTATTGTAGTTTTTAAAGCTGAAACAGTTTTGTAACGGTTGTTAAGTTTCCCTTGGAAGAGCATTGCCGAGTCACACCTCCTCCGAAGGCTGACAAGCAACTGGCTGTCTGCTGCTGTTCCAACTGTGCACACACAGGGCAGCTAACAAACCAGACTGTCTAACTACTAACTATTTAAGTAGTTCTGATAGTTTTACAGCAAGTATTATTTACTATTTGCTATGATATGTTATATTCCGTCAACAGAACAGTTGAATATAAGTTGATTTGTGTTACTGAAAATGAAAACAAAGCAGACGACACGAAAAAAGAAATTTTCTATTTCGTGCAGCAGAAGCTTTTGTTGCTTTCTATAACCGGATTACAAATAAAATTCAACAACTGTTGAATGTAAATATTGACGAAAAGGAATCCTGGATGAAAAGCGTCGTTGGGACATCGCCAGAACTGCCGTCTGTCGTCACGGGTTGGGGCTAAAATGCAACCACGTCTGAATTCGTCGAAAACTTTGTGGGTCGAGTCCCATATAATCACATCACTGCCTCTAACCGAGTCAGTCTCAAGATATTAAATTAATAATTGAACACTGAGTATATTAAACTAAGTACTTGAGCAAGTTTCTGACGAATTTCGAGTATTTCTTGATCTTCTGAGTGTCGATGTTGGGTGTTGGAGGTGTTTTACCAAAGTGGAAACGAGGCAACAGATGATAGGCTGATTCTTTAAGGTAGTCTTGCTCCCACCAGATGACTCTGCTGTGCTGACTGAGATCCTTGAGAAGTTTAGCGATCCTAGTCATGTTTCGTTTGTAGGTCTCGAAAGGCTCCGACAGAACACGCTGCATGGTCCATAGCATCTGACCTAGTCGTCAAGATGATTAGCAGACTACTAACATAGCTTTCAAAGGTAGAGTTACTAGGCATTAGCTAGCTAGTTAGTTAGTTAGTTAGTTAGTTAGCTAATAGCCAGTGCATTATAGTTGGTTAGGTTAGGTTAGGTTATTTAGCTACAGAAACTTACTTTACGCAGTTAGCTAAGTAGTGAACTAGCTCGTGCTAACCTGTAACTAGAACATCTGGAGCTTCATGCTGGTTAGTAGTCCAGGCCCTAAGGTCTGCTTCCATGCTTTCATTAGGGAACGTCTGCCATCGATGACTGACGGTAAAACCTAGAAGTGGAGACGAGACAGAGGCGTGTTCTTGTTGGGGACGGTCGCCAGCGTACATGTGCTGAGTAGCTACCAAGTCGTAAGTCGGTAGCATCTGAGTGGCAAGTAAAAGTAACGTAAGCAGACGACTTACTAGTTTTAGCTTACCCGGTTGAAGAAGTGGTACATCTGACGTATTCGCGAGTCTCCCATGAACGAAATGTGCCATTTAGCAGCACCCTTCAGTTTAGCATTCCTCTCGGCTAGCTCACTCAAGCAGTTAGCAGTTTCCGGAACTCCGTAAGTCTTCAGATAGCAACCCTGTGGGTGAAAGTTGTTATCCATTCTCCCGTAAGAACTTCCATCAAGGACAGGGCACGAGTCCGGAACACAGACAACATCTCGACTAAAAACGCAGACTGTAAGCAAAACTAGCAACGTCAGCAAGTACTTCATAGTATTTGCACAGTTGGTCGTAGTCAAAACTACCACTACTACTACTACACTAATAAAGATCTGCTACAACAGCAACTGTTGTTGAATTTCCAGATAAAACTATGCAACTGTGCACCGTGCAGGCGCTGCTGTTGCATGATGGAGCAGACAATAACCCCAGCGACAAAACTCGGCACCGTCAAGTTTTGCCGCTAGTCGTATAATTTACTTTCTCAGCAACCCCATCTATGTGGCGCAACTGTAGTACAGAACTTGCAGACAAAAATGCCCACTGAAGACTCGCTTCTCTATTACGAACAGCTGGGTCAAATAATTCTTATCACTAAATATCGCTTAAAATATACTTCAAATTTACGCAAAAATTAGAGAAGTACTTTACCACAAAGAAAACTTTTAAAGTCCTAGCGCTTGATTTAATAATGGTGTCCGCTATAGGAAAACCAGCGTCCTTTCAGCGCCATCTAGCGGTAGATAAATGAACTAAATCATTATTCCGTTTAGCCGCGTGGTCGCCATCTTGAACCTGGTACGCGAAGCCGTTGAAAAGAAAGAAAATAAAACGTGTTTATGAGGAAATAGTTACTTAAAGTGAATCTAAACAGCACGCAATAGCCTCGTAAATTACCTGTAAAGCAAAAAGTAAGTTAATCGTAAAAAAGAAAAGTTTGTAAATTGAACAGGACGCCATTTTTCGATGAAAAGCAGTCGGTGGTCTTGGAAGTTGAATGCAAAACACGGAACTTTGTGGCTTTATGGATATTTACCTAGTGCTATTCTGTTATCAGTGTTAACAACGGTTAACCTTCTTATCATTTGTTAACAAGAATTAACTCTGTTATCAGCTAATAGTCGTCTGCTTCTTTAAGAATCGTAAAAAAGTTCGGGTCTGTCGTCTGCTCTATCTGGCAAGTCTTGTTAAGCTTTGATAACGCTCTGATAACCACGGGTAATACTTTGTTAACACTTGAAAACAGGTGCGTGTGACCAGTGTTTCCACTTTCATTTTCCCCTTTTTCCCTCTTCCCTTATTTTTCCCTTTTTCGCATCCGAACTAGAATACAGGCCGTTCGCTTAGATTTCCCCTTTGCCTCTTCACTTCTTTTTCCCTTTTTCTCCACCGTATTAGAATACATGGCGAGTTTAGATTTCCCCTTTTTCCCTCCTCCTTTATTTTCCCTTTTTCTCCACCGTACTAGAATACAGGCCGTTCGTTTAGATTTCCCCTTTTTCCCTTTTCCCTTCTTTTTCCCTTTTTCTCCTCCGTACTAGAATAAAGGCCGTTCGATTAGATTTCTCTTTTCCCTCTTCACTTGTTTTTCCCCTTTCAGAGCCCATTTTTCCCTTTTTCCTGGAAAGTGGAAACACTGCGTGTCACACATTTGCGTGTTGGATCACTTTTCTCGGTTCGTCTTAACATGGCGGCTGTTTGGTTGTGCCAGGCTGGAGCTTCTCTGGTTTTGTGGACAAAATATCAACTGTTGATAACACTGATAGCATTGATAACCACGGATAATAGCAGCGTAAAGCGTCGTCTGCTATAGAAGCGTGCTGGCAGACGACGGAGATTTAGGACTTGTTCGATTTTCTGTACAGAATAAGAGTGTTAACCGATGATAACATTGTTAACCATGATAACAGTTTAGTAGGATGGATTGATAATACCACTGATAATCGTGATAACAGAAATGAGAGAACCAGGATAACGCTTTATCCGAGATTTATACATGCTATCAAATGTTATGGCCTGTTATCAGGTGTTGTCATATGTTATCAACTGTTATTAGAGATTACCTATCACTAAGAATCCTCTGTAAATGGTCTCTGTGAATTTGTGTCTGTGTTGACAGTTCATACTAGTTGTTATCAGTGGTTAACAAATCTGTTATCACTGGTTATCAACCTGTTATCACCGGGTTACCAACCATTCTACTCTTCCATAAGGTTTTTCACAGGTTTCCTAACTCCTTAACAACCTGTTATCACCCTGTTATCCCTTGTTATCACCCGTTATCAGGTGTTATCAACCTGTTATCATCGTGTTATCAATCGTTCTACTCTTTCACATGGTTTCAGAGGTTTCTTAGCCCCTTAACAACCTGTTATCAGCCTGTTATCACATGTTATCACTGGTTATCACTGGTTATCACCTGTTATCATGTGTTATCATCATGTTATCAATCGTTCTACTCTTTCATAAGGTTTTTCACAGGTTTCCTAACTCCTTAACAACCTGTTATCAGCCTGTTATCACTGGTTATCATCGTGTTATCAATCGTTCTACTCTTCCATAAGGTTTCACAGGTTTCCTAGCTCCTTGTCAACCCCTTATCAACGTGTTATCAACCTGTTATTATCATGTTATCAATCGTTCTACTCTGTCACATGGTTCCAGAGGTTCTTTGACTCCTTATCAGTATGTCGTCAAGTATTATCATATGTTATCAAGTGTCGTTCCGGTGCCTGTGCGTTGTGTGTCCATCGATCAGCTGTTTGTTGGAGGTTTCCGAGGCGATAATGTAGAAAACAAAGGCAGTTCACTTGGCACACGCTATTCGGTCGTTTCACCCCACCAAAAAATAAGCCAACACATCCCATGAAAATGGTCACCAGTCAACATGCAGACACCTTAAGCGGTGATAACAGACGATAACAGGTTGATAACCAGTGATAAGAGACTGAGATAAGGGGTCCAGAAACCTATGAAACTATGAGGAAGAGAAGAACGATTGATACCACGATGATAACCAGTGATAACAGACTGAGATAAGGGGTCCAGAAACCTATGAAACTATGAGGAAGAGTAGAACGATTGATAACACGATGATAACCAGCGATAACGACATGATAACAGGTTGATAAGGGGTCAAGAAACTTTCGAAACTGTAAGGAAGAGTAGAATGACTGATAACACGATGTTAACAGGTTGATAACATCAAAGAACAGGCTGATAACAGGTTGATAAGGGGTTAGGAAACCTTATGGAAAAGTAGAACGATTGATAACACGATAATAACCAGTGATAACAGACTGATAACAGGTGATAACACTAATTATTTTCTACAAATAAAAAGTCAACTTTTTTCTCTAGTATCGTTATTCATTTATTATTAATGAAAGGATTTCTACAATTTATTATACTATACAAGAAAATTTGAATTTATATATCTATATTATATTATATTATATTATATTATATTTAATAACTATACGTAATTACAATAGTAGATAACAGAATCAGAGATAAACAGCATGAGCATCGTTTCGGGTAACTGCAAAAATTTCTTTAAAAAAGACAAAAAAGGGTAAAAACTATGATAACACGTTGATAACAAGTGATAACACTGAAAAATTATGGCAGATAAACGGCGGAGCATTGCTTCTGATAAGTATATTAAATCAGAAAAAGGTTTTAAAAAAAAGATACAAGTATGATAACGATGATAACAGTTGATAACTCATGATAACACGTTGATAACAAGTGATAAACGTAGATAAACGGCGGGAGCATTGCTTCTAATAAATATATTAAATCAGAAAAAGGTTTTAAAAAAAGATACAAGTATGATAACGATAATAACAGTTGATAACGCATGATAACATGTTGATAACAGTGCTACACGCCTTGCAGATTTAGGGTTTTAACACTTGTAAACAGATATACGTGTGGACGCATATAACGAAGACTATAGGGTTTCCCACTCCATTCAAGAAGGGTTTGGTAACAACGGATGATAACACTTGATAACAGCCGATAACATACGATAACTGACAATAATTATGAAGAGTAGCCAACCCTTCCTATTTCCTTTCTCACTCAAAAAGTCTGTTATGATTGGTTAACAAGTGTTATCAAGGTGTTATCATAGGTTATCAACTGTTATCAAGCGTTATCAGCCTTTTTCCACTTCCTACAATCGTGCATTCAACACAAAAGAGGTCGATAATACTTGATAACACGTTGATAACCAATGATAACAGTTGATAACATGTGATAACAGACAATAATTATGAAGAGTAGCCAACCTCCCTGTTTCCTTTCTCACTCAAAAGTTCTGTTATCATTGGTTAACAAGTGTTATCGTAAGTTATCAACGTGTTATCACAGGTTATCAACTATTATCAAGCGTTATCAGCCTTTCTCCACTTCCTACAATCGTGGATTCAACACAATAGAAGACGATAGCGCTTGATAACACGTTGATAACACTTGATAACACGTTGATAACATATGATAACACAGAGTCTGCGCACTACGGGGTGCGGCGTTTTCCCGAACCTTCGTCGAACCGCACGAAACCGTGCGGGTTTGTTTCATTGCGCGTCCCGCACTCGTCGCTGACGCAAGTGTCTTTTTTTCAAACTACTCTTTCACTACTTACTAACTATTTTACCAACTAATTTTGGGCAGATAGTAAACTACAGTCTCTCTTCTTCGTTTTGAGACTAGTTTCGATAAATTCAGACGACATTTTCTATTTTTTTCGGCGATTTGAAAAGTAGGACCTTCCAGCACAGAAAACTTGACATCCATTTTCTTTCGGAAAATCAAAGGTAAATTTGATTAAGTATTCGTAAATTTGTACACAAATGATAGAATTAAGTTTAATGATTATTTTAGTTAATTTTAATAATATTAATAATGTTTGTTTTATTTGATTTGTGACAAAAGAGAGGATTGGAGAAGAAATCAATACCTTCTTTGAGACGAGCCAATGGCGGAACTGGTAGAAGCTGTGGAAGGCGTGTCCTTGGAAGAAGAACACGCCCACAACGGTAAAAATATTCATACAATAATAATAATAATAATAATAATGATGATAATAATAATGTCAATGATGACGATACTACTACTACTACAACTACAACAACAACAACAACTACTACTACTACGATTGCTTCTACTTCTACCACTACTAATACGATTACCTCTACTACTAATACTACTACTACTATTACTACTACTACTGCTACTACTTCTACTACTACTACTACTATTACTACTGCCACTACTACTATTACTATTACTTCTAATTCTACTTTTACTACTACTACTACTGCTACTACTACTACTACTACTACTTCTACTAGTACTACAACTAGCAGTAGTGATAGTATTAATATGCTATAATTTTTTTTTTGGAATCTGACAACGCTATATAAATAGACAAGCAAAGCTAGAGCTGTGCATGCGGCACAAGACAGAGACATCCAGTCCTTCTACGGTCAATTAAAATTCAATTAAAAACACTTTAAAAACTCAAGATTTTCTCCCAAATTTTTGTACAGAAATCTTCTACAGAAACAAACGAATGTAACAGGTGTCTCTTTTTCCGGAAATTTTTACAAATTTTTCCAAATTTTTTCAATAGAAAAGTGGACACGTTTTCCGTCAATGACTTTTAAATGGGATTGTTGTGTTCAAAACAAAAGGGCGATTCTTTCATTGACACAAATAGGAAAAACACCCTTAAGGGGTCCGAGAAACTACCTGGACGCGTTGTCAATGTACTATCAGTATTATCAAAGTGTTATCAAGCACTTTTCAAGTTTTGTGCATTGAGGTTTCCTGTTGTCCATTAGTAGTAGTAGTAGTAGTAGTAGTAGTAGTAGTAGTAGTAGTAGTAGTAGAAGTATTAGTAGTAGTAGTAGAAGTAATAGTAGTAGTAGAAGTAGAAGTAATAGTGGTAGTAGTAGTAGTAGAAGTAGTAGTAGAAGTAATAGTAATAGTAATAGTAGTAGTAATAGAAGAAGAAGAAGTAGTAGTAGTAGTAGAGGAAGTAGTAGAGCAGTAGTAGCAGTAGTAGTAGTAAAATTACTACTATTATTATTATCGTTTTGATATATTTTCTAGAAACTTTTACTTCTTCTATTTGTTTTGCGTTAAACTGAATCTACTGTTGATCAATACATTATGTGCGCGTGCGTAGCAGACGAAACACCGAAACCGCGTGGGTTTAACTGTTGTTAAATATAGTAACCACAAACAAGGATTCTTCCATGATTCTTGACTCAAGATTCTTGGCTTATCTCCACTGGATGAATGAGTCACACAAGAATCTGGGATTCTTGCCAAGATTCATAGAGAACATCTTATGATTCTTAAAAATTCTTGAAACCTTCTAGCAGTGTTTCTACTTTGCAGGTAAATTCCCTGAAAAAGGGGAAAAGGTGTCTGAAAAGGGAAAAATTGAAAAGAGGGAAGAAAGGGAAAATATGGGAGTACAGCCTTGCATTCTAGCACGGAGGGGAAAAATAAGGGGGAAAGGGAACATAGTGTCTCAATAGGGGAAAATTGAAGAGAAAGAAAAAAGGGAAAATAGGAAGTACAGCCTTGCCTTCTAGCACGGAGGGAAAAAAATCAGGGGAAAGGGGAAAATGGTGTCCGAAAAGTGAAAAAGAAGAAAAGAGGGAAAGGGGGAAAATAAGGAGGTACAGCCTTATGTATTCTAACACGGAGGGGAAATTTCAGGGGGAAAGGGGAAGATGGTGTCTGAAAAGGGAAACATACGAAAAGAAGGAAAAGCAAAAATATTGAAGTACTGCAGCCTTGCATTCTAGCGCGGTGGGGAAAAAAGGAAAAGTAAGGGGAAAACGAGAAATTGAAACTGGAGTCACTGTCTTCTGGTACCATTCTTGAGGTATATCCATTTGCGGTACCACGGAGTATCAAGGTACCAGGTAGATATATGAGGTATCACGGTAGCAAGTCGACATGTAATCGCCATATTAAGCGGCAAATCCCATCCGCGTTTGGCTTCAAATGGAGTCAACCAACAAAGAAAAATGAGGGAAAAATCGGGGAAAATATCAGGAAGTCACGGAATGGCTATCCGCAATACCCCGTTTAATGTAAACGCTACACGCACTGTCGCTAAATGATCCGTTGCGTTTGAACGACACTATCACGAACTACTGTTTACTATTTACTAGTTGCTATTTGCTAATAGCAGTTGATTTCTAAGTCAAGTAGTAGACAGTTAATATATATATATACATGCTGTGATACCGGAAGCATTTTATGTCAGTTTAAGTACAGAAGACAGCAGTGTTTCCAAGCGTGCAGGGAAATTCCCCGAAAAAGAAGGACATGGAGTCTGAAAAGGGAAACATAAGAGGGAAACGGGGAAATTGTAGAAGTACAGCCTGCCTTCTAGCACGGAGGGCGAAAGGGGGAAAATAAAGGAAGTGGGAAAAGGGAAAATCTAGAAGTAAGCAGCCCGTCTTCTAGCACGGAAGGGGAAAAAAGGGAAACTATTTTTACTCGCTTTTTAATAGTTTAAGTTATAGATAATCAATAGATATAAATATTCGTAATGCTGCAAGTATTTTATATATTTTACAATAATTACAATAAAATTAAGTATTTTTTTAGTTGATATGGTAACGCTGTAGGTGATGTCACTTGCCCGTAGCCGTTAGATAATGTTGATGACTGTCATGCTAAGCGGCACGAATTGTGTTATACAGGATACCTTAAATGAACCCAGCACAAAATTAAGGATAGTTTCAAGACCCTGAAAATATCCTGAAGAGGACATTTTCAGGATTTCAATCAGGACTCTAAGTGCAGTGAAACTGGCCCACTTCCAGGGTGTTCAGGATCCTGACATTGGAATGCCTGAATAACACATATTCAGGGTACTTAACAGCTTCGTGAAAAAACGCTTTTCAGGATATGTAATGGCGCCCTCATAAATAAATCAAGATTCACAATTCTCAGCACATTTTGTTTTACTCATCCACGACCGGACGTGGTTCAGGATATTCAGGATGTGTTACGGATATCGTTCAGGATGTACCCGACATCCTTAATTTTCCGCTGGGAATTATATGAGTGTTATCTTAGTTTCATAAACCTTTATATTTTAGAAGCAATATGATTATTATAATGTATATTAATGTAATTAAGTTTAATATATATTATTATTACTTTTAAAAGTTATAGATGTTTGCTATATTGCTTGTGTTTGGTTGCGTTTAAGTGAATCACACTGGGTCGTAGTGGGGTTTGGAAGAATGAATGAAAGTATGAACCTTACTACAGCCCAGTGTGATCCTTCGTTAAGGGCTACTGGGCCGTAGTGGGGTTTAGAAGGTATCAAATCAAGTAGAGTATTCTACCACAACCCAGTGCGATCCTGCTTTGGGGTGTACTGGACCTTAGTGGGGTTTAGAAAGTACTGAATCAAGTAGAAACCCTATCACAAACCAGTGCGTTCCTACTTTGGGGGTGCACTGGGCCGTAGTGGGGTTTCGAAACGTATCAAAACCAGTAGAAATCCTACTACAGCCCAGTGCATTCCTGCTTCAAGGGTGCACTGGACCGTAGTGTGGCTAGGATATACACTGAATCTCATATAAGCCTACTACAGCCCAGTGCGATCCCATTTTGAGGGTTGCACTGGGCCGTAGTGGGGTTGGGGAACACGCAAAGAGGAAACAGAGACTCCACTACGGCCCAGTGCACAGTTGTGTTTCTTAATACGTTCGTTTATTCATTGAATTTCATTTGTTAATAATTTTACAAACTTAATTCATATTTATTTTCCCATCTTTTAAGAAGGCGATCACGACAGTGGCGTGGACGAAACCACACAGGCCAAGGTAAATAGCTACACAACAATTCCAGAATACTATTCATATAGTTAGTAGCTACTTTCCTAAGTAAATAAAATAACTAATATATGTAATAGAATATAAATAATACATAAAATACATCAATAAAAACATATAAAGTCATAATAATATATAATAAAGTAACCAGCTGTAACTATAACGCTTATTGTCTTCAAGCAGGATATCCAGCAGCCGGAGCAGCCGCCAGCTAACGAGCTGAAGAAGTCCGGCTCGAAGGCGTCACTTCCCGGCAACAACAAGCGGTCGCCCACGTCGCCGTCCAAGAGTCCGCAGGACCCCGCGCACTCGACCAAATTCAACGCCACCTCGCTCACCGGCTCCTGGAGCAGCAACCACTCGCCCACCAGTCCTTCCAAACAGAAGAGTAAGGAATCTGAAAGCCCTTAAACTATGATTTAGTTTACAAACTGTTTCATAGATGACGTGGCTTCGCGCCAAAATAAAAATAATTCACAAATTTGCCGCTAGATAACGTTAGTGCTAGTGTAAACAAAGACATGCTTTGGCAGTTTTACTGAGTTACTTAGCCCAGCCTTTGCTTCTGACACTTAACTACTTCTATGTAATCATTTTTTTAATATTGTTATAGAAGTACCGATGAACAAAGTTCAGGTTGGTTTCGCTCCGTCCCCGAACCTGAAAGTGGTCCGTTCCAAAATCGGCTCTCTGGAGAACGCCAACTACAAACCGGGCGGTGGTAACGTCAAAATCGAAACGAAAAAGATTCAGATTGAAGCCAAGCCAAGGATCGTTGCCAGGAACGACACCTACGCACCGGGAGGTGGCGACAAAAAGGTTTACCGAGCTTACAGAAACTAAACGTTCAGCTTCGAGTACTAATATCAGCTATGTTTAACAGCAAATACAAACCGTCAAGCTTCAGTGGAACGCTAAGTCGAAGATCGGCTCGCTGGAGAACGCGACTCACAAACCAGGCGGGGCGACAAGAAAATCGAGACGCAGAAACTCGACTTCAAGGAAAAAGCGAAGCCCAAAGTCGGGTCCACGGCCAACTTGAAGCACGCTCCCGGTGGAGGAAACGTTAAGGTAAAAACTTCCCGACAAAAAATGCAGACTCTGCGTTCAGCGACAAGTTCCCGCAGAGCAAGCGTAGCGTTCAGACTTGACGAATAGTAACGTTGCGAGACAAAATGATTGCGAAGAAGTTGTCGAGAAACATTCTCGAGCTCGGGACTGGGAACGACGAACTAGCACGTCCCTCTAAGCTTCTTTCGCAGCTGTTTCTCTGAAATTTCTTAAAATCCACACCAAACTCTAGTACTTAACTAATTTACATATTAAACAATAACAATAGTTGAAAAGGTAAGGTTTACCAAGATTCTGTATCACGATTTCACTATTCCAGCACAGTATTCCAAGTCACAATAGCAACTTAGCAAAACTAGCAAAAACTTAGTTGACTGCTTACTTAAAATCACATGCACATTAACACCGAAGCCTTTTTTTCGTATTTTTCTCGCTTTATTTCAACTACAGATCTACGACGACAAAGAATATTTGAAGCAACGAAAGAGTGGTACTCACAGTAAAGCCAATTCTGAAGGACGAGCTTCCGGAACTCAGGTATTTTGACTTGAAAATCGATCGATTCGAATCGATTATCGATCAGTTACCGATGAATTTCAGAGCCCCTGTCTCGGAGCTTCGTACCAGTCAGGCGAAGAAACTGCGAACACTGCCACACAGTGAGATTTTCGCGCACCTGCTTCTCTGCCAAAACCAGTGTTTCCACTCTACGGGGCAATTCCCTGAAAAAAAGGGGAAAACGGGGTCTGGGAAGGGAAAAATAAGGGAAAATCTAAACGCACGGCCTGTACTCTAGTACGGAGGGGAAAAAGGAAAAATTAGGGAAGAGGGGAAATCTAAACGGGCAGCTTATATTATAGTACTAAGGAAGAAAAGGGAAATATAAAGGAAAAAGGGAAAATCTAAACGCACGGCCTGTATTCTAATATGGGAGGGGAAAAGGGGAAATAAGACAAAATAAGGGAAGAGGGAAGCAGGGAAAAAAGGGAAAATGAATGTGGAAACACTGGCCAAAACACCAATGCTTCCTTAATCACACTTTAAAATCATTATTTAACGTCTGAACCGAGTTCATTTATGTTGTGAACCGTGAACCTTGAACCGTGAATTTGAACCGTGAACCTATCCGTAAGCTTCCAAAGTAACAAAGAACTCAGCTGTAAGTAGTTAGCTCGCTTCTTAGAAACAGTTTCATTAGCAGAAATGGGCGGTTTAAGTCGGTTCAAAGCTCGGTTCGACTTGAAACGGTTTAAACCGGTTTAAGCCATCCCATCTCTGCTAGTTTTTTAAAATAAATTTTTGAAAAATTGTTTGTCATTCCTTTTTAACTTTTTGTTGTCCGAACAAATACACGTTTTATTTCTTTGTTACTGAAAAAACGCACCAGTGCCTTTCCGAACTACTTCAAACTGCTTCAAACTACAAGGTGAGAGATCCTCCAGCTACTTAGTCAAAACTAATAACTACTAGTTTTCAAACTACCATTCGAAAACCGAGCTGTTTTGACTACTTAGGTTACTTCCGCTCCGAATACTCCAGTAGCCGAGTCACGTGACTTCCTTCCGGATGATCCTGCCGAACCGGGACCGGAAGCCGCAGCTCCTGAACCGGAAGTTGTTGACCCTGAACCGGAAGTTGTTCATCCTGAACCAGAAGCCGGAGAGCCTGAACCGGAAGAACCGCAGGTAGTTCTTGCTCCCGCCACTAGATGGCGCTACGTCACGCTAAATTCGCTTCCGCAGTGTTTCTATTTTTCAGTATCCCTTTTCCCTCTCTTCCCTTTTTCCCCTCCGTGCCGGAATATAAGGGCGTATTTCCGAGATTCCCTTTTTCCTTCTTCTCGTATTTTCCCCTTTTCAGACCCCATTTCCCTCTTCTTCAGGGAATTTCCCTGTAAAGCGGAAAAGCTGGAAGTAGTCCAACTATGCCAGGAAGCCAAATTAGTTCCAGAATAGCACGCAAACACTTCATTGGGGGTTAGCAAAGTGTTGTACCAATCCAATTGAGGCGTATAGGATCAATAAAGCCTTTGGTTGTTATGTTCCACGCTAAATTATGTTCCTAGCAGTGTTTCCTCTTTTCCCCCTCTTCCCTTTTTTCCCTTTTCCCCCCTCCGTTGTAGTAACAATGCTGTACTTCCAGATTGTTTCATTTCTCTCTTCCTTTATTTTCCCATTTTCAGATTGCATTTTCCCCTTTTTCAGGGAACTTTTCTGAATAGTGGAACACGGGTTCCTACGATTAGCAAGGGGGCGTTTGTCATTAATGTCAGGGTCTTATATGTCATCAACAGGCAGCAGACGAAATAGCAGACGACCAGCAACAACAACAACAACAGGAGGAAGAAGAACAGGGAGAACTGGAACAGAATCAGGAAGTTTCGGAACCTTCTGCGAACCTAGAAGACATTCCAGAGAATCCTGAAGAACCTTCAGAAGCTTGAGCCGATGGTTTAAACCGAAAAATTATTCCCGAACCGAACCTTGAACCTTTTTTGAGCCTAAAATGGCGCAATTCTGAAACCCATTCCTGTATTTGGTAACATTTTTACGTTATGGTCAAACTGTTAGTGAAAGTTTGTAACTAAATAGTGCAGATTAATGAAATCTTTGCTTCTTTTACTCTTTATGAACAGAATACACAGACACAGGCAATAAAAGATAGGTGTATTAATACGAAATAGTTAAACTAATTAAAGTAGTAATACTTAAGTGTCTCAATGATAACTACAGAAATAAAGTCAAAATTTTGAACGGTTACATGGTGTTGTATACCTATTTACTACCACTATTACTACTACAACTACTTGTTAATAATACTACTACAAGTACGATTACTACTACTATCACAACTTCTACTGTTACTACTACTAGTACCAGGAATTCTGCCACTACTACTACTACTGTCTAATTAGACTCCTACTACTACTATCACCACTGTTACTGCTGTTACTACGACTATTACTGCTGTACCATCTTTACTACTACTAACCACTAGCTACTGCTGTTACTACGACTTCTACTACGTCTTTACTATTACTACCACTAGCTACTACCGTTACTACGACTACTACTACTATTACCGTAAAACGAGGTAGCAAATTAACCTGATACTTTTCCTCCGATTTCTAATAGCATCACGTGCACCAAAAGCGAGCTACACGACACGGATTTCGAAAGGCAATAACCACGTGGTGTTTGTTTACATTAGTATTACTAGAAACAACAGAAGACCTGCCACGGGTTCCATACACAACGGACGCAAAACGTATCCCACATTCAGACTACCGGCACGTTGTTCCTGCTAAAAAATCGCAACATCTTAACCTAACACAAGCACGAGTAATCTTGTGACCTAAACTAAGCTAACTAGATCGACTTAACCTAAGCTAACCTAGACCTAGCCTTCTCCGAGCCTCTACTCTGACTTGAGCTATCCTAACCTAGCTGCTAACTAACCCAAGATAAACCAATTGTAAACCGAACCGACAACGAGCTGTAACAAGACGGAGCCGACCTTTCCATATCGGGTTACAGACGAGTCTCGCACGTCTGCCTTTCGGTACTACTATACTATATTATACTATTACTACTACTACTACTACTGGTCTACGTGCTAATGATACACCACAGTCCTAAGATCACCTACTGGTGCTCCAGTGTCTTTTCTACTACTACTACTATGACTACTACTAGTCAACATTGCAAACGATAAACCAGTATACTAGACCTATTAGTATAACTACTCGATATCGGCTATACGTAGCAAGCATCTAACTAACTACTAAAACTAAGTTATCCCAAACTAGCCTAGAGTTTTGCTTAACTAGTTTGCAAATAGTTTCTAGGCCTATTACGGCCTAAGCAACGGTCTGCGAAGTTATCGATGTGCACGGATGCCCCTGGCTTGTGCTGAAGCGTCTTGACTTGATCGATAGCTTCGGTAGGCGATAACTTAGAACAACACTAGCAACTACTCAAAAACAATTTGGACGTGCTGACTGATTATTGATCGATACATTTAGCTTCCTATGGTTCTGATCGATTCGGTATGACGTTTATAGTTCGATCAGAAGTCGGTGTATATCGATTATCGAGCTCTTCATCTAAAATGTTGATGGAAATTACTAAATAAAACTAGGAATGCAATTCGATTACTATTTATAACGATACTTGACAAAGGTAATCGATATATTCTAGAGCAATAAAGTACCGAGACTTTCACGGAACTTTTCACAATACATTAGAAAACACTTTGAAGACTCCGTGAACAGTTCCGTGAAAGTGTTGTAATATTTTTAACAGTAAAGTATCGAAACTTTCACGGTGCAGTTTTCCAACCAACAACTTTCACGGATTCACAGTACCTTAGAAAACACTTTCAAGATTCCGTGAACAGTTCCGTGAAAGTGTTGTAGTATTCTTAACATTAAAGTACTGAAACTTTCACGAATTCACAGTACCTTAGAACTTTCAAGACTACATGAAAACTTCCGTGAAAGTGTTGTAGCACGTAAACAGGGATCAAAAAAAGCAAACAACAAACCAGGCGATCTTTGTACTTAACCCAATATAAACGCAACTGATAATATTCTGGCGACTGTTTCAAGGAGAGATTATTTTAAGCTCATACGCGGGATCTGCTGAGCCTGTGTCTACGTGCATTCAGTACTGTACGCGAAACAGACACCATGACAAAGCATTTTTCAGCCAAGCTAACTTAACAGTTGATCATCCAAGATGGCGGCTAGGTTTGATCGTTTGCTACAGAAGCTAATTCGAAAGCCAGGCTGCCATGTTGGATGCTCGACGTTGACCAAGTATTTTTCAGCCGAGTTAAATTAGGAGAGAGAGGCTCATCCAGGATGGCGGCTTAGTTGATCGTCTGCTAGAAGACCTAATTCGAAAGCCAGGCCCCATGTTGGATGCTCGATGATGACAAAGCATATTTCAGATGAAGTTAAGAAAGAAGGAAATGCTCATCCAAGATGGCGGCTAAGTTGACCGTCTGCTAGACTAGACGCCATATTGGATGTTCGACGATGGCAAAGCAATTTTCAGCCGAGTTAACTTAAGGGTTGATCATCCAAGATGGCGGCTAGAATCGATGGCCCTGGTGCGACATTAGTGTTCGTTATCTGCCATACAGGACATCCATAATGACAAAGCACTTTTCAGCCGAATAAACTTAAGGGTTGATCATCCAAGATGGCGGCTAGATTTGATCGTCTGCTAGAAAAACTTCCGAAACCCCTGGTTCAACAACTACTTTCCTTCCACCATCTTGAATGTTCCAAACACGGCCACCACAGACAATATGTCTTCTAAAACCCCTAATTCAGCCTCAGTCTTCCATCCACCATCTAAGGCTATTCAAAGACAGCTTCCTCAGACAAACACATCCCATAGCCCCTGATTTAACTACGTTCTTCCCGCCATCTAAGAATATTCAAGAACGATTCCCTCAACACAATACGTTCCAAAACCCCTTATAACACATCAGTCCGCCACCTTTAAAGAGTCAAAGATAGCTTCCTCTAACAGACACATCCCACAGCAACTGATTCATGAACTACGTTCTTTCCGCCATCTTGGACGATACGAACACGGCTACTAATACCTCTCATAACCCCCGTTTTAACATGAAACTTCCTTCCGCCATCTTGGATGAGCCCAAGACCTTAACCAGCCCTCCTCACCCTAACATGGCTGAATCTGTCCTATAAGTTTGAGTATCGTGTGCTCTCTACCTGAATCTATGTCAGTGTTCCCACTTTCAATTCCCCTTTCTTCCCTCTACTCTTACTTTTCCCTTGCATGCTGGAATACAGGCCACGTGTTTGGATTTTCCCTTTTCCCTCTTCTCGTACCTTTCCCTTTTCAGACCCCATTTCCTCCTTTTCCAGGGAATTTCCTTGCAAACTGGAAACACTGGTCTACATTATCTTTCACACCCGGCAAAAAACACCCCGCATGCTCAGTACACCTTCTCGCTGCTTGCTGTGGTGTACGTGTCAGGCTGCACGCTGAAACCATCGCAAAAGTTTCCTCCTTTGCTCTCTGACGTCACTTGCGTCACGGGATTTTTTGGTGTTTATTTTTTAAGCTTTTTTTTATTTTTTACGAACTTGTTTCGGGTAAATTCTCTTGTGCAATCGACAGCGGTTATAAAGTCGGTGCATTGTGCAATGAGACAGTTTCGCACTGCGGCTGTGAAATTATAAGAGATCCTGACTGTTTGGGGAAATCCTGATGCTGGGATTCTTGATTCTGAAACTAAACGAATCTTGAGATTCTTGTGGATGTTTCTAAAGATTCGTAAGGAATCGGAAGGATCGAGAGTGGGATTCGCAATTCAGGATTCCTGCAGGATTCTCAAGGGATTGTCTGTATGTTCAGGATTCAGGATTCGTAAAGATTGCCATTGAGACTTTCGGAGGATTCTTGAAGGATTCTTTACAGGATTCAAGGATATCAAGGATCACGATTCAAGACCCTTAAGGAATTGTCTGAAGGTTTTAAAATTCAGGATTCTTGGAAGGAAGATTCAGGATCTTTTAAGGATTCTTGGCGAACCATGGGAATGGAGGATCAGGATTCAAGATTCTTAGATATTCTTGAGGACTGACACCAAGATTCTCAAAGGACACTTAGAGATTCATGGATTTCAAAATTCAGGATTCTTGGAAGGAAGATTCAGGATCTTTTAAGGATTCTTGGTGAACCTTGGGAATGGAGGATCAGGATTCAGGATTCATGAAGGATTCTTGGTGAATCCTTGGGAATGGAGAATCAGGATTCAGGAGTCTTGAAGGATTCTTAGAGATTCTTGAATGCCAAGGATTCAGGATTCCTGAGGGAACAAAGATATCCATTCCAGGATTCTTATTGCAGGAATCAGGATCTTTTAAGGATTCTTCAAGAATCATGAAACAGAGAATCAGGATTCTTCCCAAGATTCTTACCAAAATCTCACTTCCCACAACTGAAAACTTACATATCAGGATTAATTTAAAGATTTTTACAAAACTCCCACCGCCTCCACTCGTCCCATACAAAATCCCGGGATTCTTTCCAAGATTCTTGACAAGAATCTTGTGTTATCAATTTTGTAAAGAGTTGCCAACCCTCTGCAGATTCTGTGACTATGAAAAATCGATACTTTGGGGGGTACGTGATACACTAAAACAAATTGGACCTATGCCATTCATTGTCTCTCAACAAAACTTCATTTGAAACATTAAAACGAAAATAACGCGAATATTTAATATAATTATAATACTAGGAATATGTAGAATAAATAATAAATTAATAGACAATAATAATTATTATGCATTATAATAATACGAATTTTAATAAAATGTGCAAAGATACCAAATCGTGAAATGCTATCATCATGTTATCACGTGTTATCGACGTTATCACCCCTTCATAAGATTTCTTAAGGAATCAAGAATCATGGCAAGAATCTCAAGATTCCCAAGTTTGCCCTTTGAGAATCAATTTGGTGCAAATATTTGGAAACACGATGGCCCCGTATTTATGAATGGTTCTCAAGCACGCTAAAAGGGGTCTACAACTTCTGATAACATCGGTGATAACTAATGATAACACTTCCAGATGATTTAAAGGGGCAGTTATGAAAGTTTCGGACCCCCTTTGCGGTCTTTTTTGCTTAGCGGATCAATAACTTTCTGCCAGGAATCACAAAGATTCTTTCAAGATTCTTGGAGTAAGATTCTTGTGCCAGGAATCATAAGGATTCTTTCAAGAATCCTGGAAATCACGTAAAAATCCTAAGTACTCTCATGAAGAATCTTGCTGTGAATCTTGATAACAGAGAATCTCTTCAAGAATCTTGGGAATCTAGTACGAATCTTAAATGACAATCTGAACTCCATGAACCTGAGAATCGTTCTATAAAAATCTCCACAAGAATCTTGACAATCCATGAATTTGAGAATCGTACAAAAATCTTCAGAATCTTCTCAAGAATCTTCAAGAATCACGAAAGAATCTGCAAATCTGAGGATCATACACAAATCTTCAGAATGTTCTCAAGAATCTTCCTTCAAGAATCTCTACAAGAATCTTGAGAATCACGAAAGAATCCCAAGAATCTTCCTTTTTCCCACATACCCAGTAAGAAAAAAAAAAAAAATCTGAATAATCTAGCTAAGAATCTTACTTGAGAGAAAAATAATCCCACCTCTAGCGACTAGCACGAATCGCTCCCGTGCGCGAGCGCCCGATATCGACGCAAGCCGCCCGAGCCGCCGCGGCACGTAGGCCACGGGGACGTGGGGACAGGGGCAAGGTGCCCGTTTAAAAGGACGCGGTCCCGCCGTACAGCGTCTCATTCAAGCGACCTCACCGCTACCGCAAGCTTCTCTCTTGCTACCTACCGATCAGCCGCTACCTTGCTGATACCTACGCTACCTTTTCTTTCGATTCCGACCTATCTACCTAACTAAAGGTAAGCCAAGTATTTTATAAACGTATTTAAAATTATTATATTAATCAGTTTTTGCTCAACTGATAACAGTGCTATTTTTTTAACACATATTTGGCAATGTTATCAGTTAGCTTAGCTTGGTACTAGTAGATAAAGGCTTATAAAAAAAGAATCTTAAGAATCATTCTCAGAATCAGGAATCTTGTTTAAGAATCTGAATTATTAAAGCAAGTTAATTAAAATGAGTTATAAATTATTACAGATAAAATGGTTGCCGCATCTGCTGCTTCTGGAGCTACCAGACGAGGCCTGAAACTGTTACCTGAGGTAAATTTTAACCCCGAAACTTATCCCACATAACTTATTCCTGTAAAGAAAAACAAGAAGTTAAATCAATCCAATCCAATCAAACTACGTAACATTAGTAAAATAAGCTACATGCTTTACGGTTAAACAACACAGGTAAACCTTTTTCTCTACCGTGGGAAAATACGCGATACCGTGGGAAAAAAGCGAAAAGAGTGAGAAAATCACAATTAAACTACCAGACAGTTCAATCTAAACTAATTTATTCAGTGTTTTGTTTTCTACAGACTTCGTGCGAGCAATTAAACAAATTCGCAATATTACTTCCCCACCAAAAAAAAAATAGCAAGAAGTAACCGGTTACTCGGAACGGTTACTTCCGGTCCAGAACCGATTACTTCCGGAAACAAATAAAAAATTATTACTTTTTAAGTGTGATGCAATTATTGCTTCCGTTATTTCGTTGCGCAAAACCCTTTGCTTTTCTCAAACCAATGAGAATTTTTTGGCACTTGCAAAATTAACCAATCAGATCAGCGCTCTTTTTCCATGTTAAATCGGTATTGGTGGGGATTACTACGGTGAAAAAAAATCAACTGAGATTCTTACGGGGACAAAGCGCAAATCGAGATCCAACGCCATCTACCGGCCAAAAAAAATCATCAAAAATACTACCAAAAAATAAACTACCGGGAAAAAATTTGAACACAATTTTGAAGATCCGTGCTACTTTCCAAGGGATGGGGAAACTTTGTGGGGGGGAAATCGTAGGGGAAAAGCTAAGGGGAAAAACCCACAGAACCTAGACGTACATCCCCATCCCGTAGAGAGCGTTCCAGTCGACGCCCTGAAACCCGGACATGTCGACGTTCGTCAGACTGTAGCCCTGGTACTGAGCTGCCGCAGACGATGGCGTAACAGCAGCGGCTTGAGGCGTCGTAGCAGCTGCTGTGGGTAGCGAGTAAGGACTGTAGCGGTAGTTGGCTAGCGCGGGGAGTCCAGCGAGCAGCTTACCATAGCCTGAAGCCGCAGCAACAGCCTGAGCTTGAGCCTGAGCCGCTGCGGCGTACTGCTGGGCAGCTAGAGTACTGATCAGTGGAGGCATTGGTGAGACTGCAGGGTTCAGACCAACAGGTAGATTGATGAGTGCTCCCTTCTTAGCTGCTGCTAGAGCCGCTGCAGTCGTTTGAAGGATCACCTCTTTGGGCTGTGCTCGCTTGCACTCGACTTTCTTTGCTTTGATCGTGTGGTAGTGGATGTCGCAGATCCTGTCAACCACGTCCTCGCTCTCGAAAGTGACGAAGCCGAACCCTCGATGTCGTTTCGTTTGCTGGTCCATCAGCATTACAGCCTCCTCGACGCGTCCAAAGTGTGAGAAGTAGGCCTTGATCTCCTCGACTGTCGTGTCCTGGCTCACTCCTCCGACGAAAACTTTCTTCGTCTTCGAGGACTGTGTTGCAGCTGCCGCAGCTTTGGCTCGTCCTTTCGGTGTGGCGTGTTTGGGATCGACCTTCTTGCCGTCCACCGTGTGACTGGGTATTTGTAGAACTCGTTCCACGCAGGATGGGTCAGAAAATGTAATGAAGCCAAAGCCTCGACTCCTCTGCGAAAGTATAAACGTTAAAACAAATTATAGAAATATCCTATTCAGAGTTCCCACTTAGCAGGAAAATTCCCTGAAAAAGGGTAAAATGGGGGTCTGAAAAAAAAAAAAATAAGGGAACTGCGAAAAAAAAAGGGGAAACTGAAAGTGGAAACACTGTCCCTATTATCTGTTGCTCAGTACCTGTGTTACGGGATCCTTAAGGATCTGCACGTCGAGGACTTCTCCGTACTGACTGAAGTGTTCCCGCAGCTTGTCTGCTGTTGTCTGCCAGCCCAGACCTCCAACGAAAAGTTTGTTCTGCGAGAGATCAGGCGAGGGTGTAGAACGCGAAGACCCGCTCGCGTTGTCTGCGTGAAAACCTGTGCTCGATCCACATCCCGAGTCGTTTTTGGTTCGAGCGACCGTCACCCCATTCGAGTCTGCCGTTCTGCAAAAAGAAAATAGATAGATTTAATCATAACTAGATTAAACTTTATGATTTTTAAGTATGATTATTTAATATTGATAATATTAAAATTGAATCTTTGTAATTTTTCATTGTAGATTTACCCCTAGTGACAATTATGGGAATTGGTTTAACAGGAGTTGTTGCTTTTATGGGATACGCCTTGACCAAAACCGACGTCATGTAATTATTACATTTTTTAAATCAAAACACAATTAATTTAATAAACTGTATTTATTAGAATTAACCGCAGCAACGAAATCCCGCCCTGGGAACGACTCGACTTGGAAAACCCTCGTGCTGCCAAGGTAAAAAATTTTGAGATTAAAAATAACTAATTACTTTTAAAATATAAGATATTCACCTATAATAGTTTCATCTACATTATTTAATAATAATAACTATCATTAATATCAATTATCACTATTTACTACTTCTTCGAACTTGCTTGAACAAAGATGGCGATTCTGAAGAATCAACTTCTAATTGACTTTAGATTTAATTTAACATTACCTTTTTGTATAATTCAAGAATCTTTCCATAATTTAATCACTGAAAGTTTTTTTACGGATTAACAAGATGTTTTGATCGGTATCAACGAATGGCCAACGCAAACTGGAAACCAGAAGCTTAGTTCAAGGTCATTCGAGGTCAACAGTTTGAGTAAGGCCCGCTAGATGGCCATAGTTGCAGTAGGACTAGTTCTTGCCGCGGACTGGTTTTGGCAAAGGGAGAAGAAAGGCGATTTGTCAAAGACGGGACCAAGTTTTGCTGCAGGACCGAGTTTTGCAATTAATGTTGGGGACAGGATTAGACTTGAAATGGAATTGTGAAATTTTAAAAGTGAACTCAACTTTCGAAAGGGTTGAGTCCAATATTGGGACAGGGGACTATATTTTGCAAAGGAATGATTCAGATTATGAGTAGGACCGAATTTGGCATCAGGACTAAATTTTGCAACGACAAGAACTTAGTGAGACTTAACGGGGGGGGCCAAATTTAACATGGGGGACCACAGTTCGCAAATGGGCCATTCACAAATTTGGTAGGACTAAATTTGGCAACAGGACTAGAGAAGGACCAAGTTTTGCAAGGGGACCATATTCGGTAACGAAAATAACGAATCGAATTAACCAGGAGGACCATATTTTGCATAAGGACTTATACTGACAGTAGGACCAAATCTAGCACCCTAGTCAGTTTCCTAAACTACACGACGGGACCAAATTTTCCTACCGAGGGCCAATCTTTGCATAGAGACCGGGTTTCGCAGTAGGACCAAATCTAGCACCTAGTCAAATTCGTCAATCTTATGAGGGGACTAAATTTTTCTACCCAGGACCAAACTTTGCACAGGGACCGCGTTTCGCAGTAGGACCAAATCTAGCACCCTAGTCAACTTCCTAAATCTTACAAGGGGACCAAATTTTCCGATCAAGGGCCAAACTTTGCACAGGGACCGGGTTTCGCAGTAGGACCAAATCTTGCACCCTAGTCAACTTCCTAAATCTTATGAGGGGACCAAATTTTCCGATCAAGGACCAATCTTTGCACAGGGACCACGTTTCGCAGCAGGACCAAATCTTGCACCCTAGTCAACTTCCTAAATCTTATGAGGGGACCAAATTTTTCTACCCAGGACCAAACTTTGCACAGGGACCGCATCTCGCAGCAGGACCAAATCTCGCAACTCTCCCATCTTTCTAATCTACTCAGGGGGGACCAGATTTTTCTCTAGGGGACCAATTTTTTCCGCTATCCCAAACGTTTCTCTCAGGGAAACCGTTCCGTTCCATTCCATTAGATTTTGTGGACCAAAAGAATGTGGCCATAACAAGCTCTCGTTTCCAGTTTGGCAAGTTTTTCATCAAAATCGAAACTTTCCATACTAATGAACGCGTTTAACAACTTCCACTCACTGTTATCATCATGTTATCAACCTGTTATCGTATTATCATTATCTAATCATTAATGAATCCGTTAAGATTAATTACTAAATTTTTGCAAATTTTTTTTTGCAGTTGTTAGTTTTCAACCAGAAATACGACTTCACCCCCGAACTTCGCAAACTCAAGACCGAACTGAAGGAGACGAAACAGTAAATTTTCGCAAATTTGCAAAATTTTGCAAATCTGCAAAATTACTTAATGGAGCAAAACAACTTAATTGTATATTTCTGCAAAAATTAAACCTTAGGAGAAAAATTTTTAATTTAATGTTATTTTACGTTCAGTGCAAATTTTTTTGCGAATTTTTTTATAAAGAAATGAGACTAGTCACAAATTGCGTGTAGTCAACGCTGAACAAAATACAACAAAATCAAAAACAATTAAATTAATTATAATACTTACACAAAAATAATAATAAATATATTTTTTTTTATTTCATCTTTTGTTCTATTGGCTGTTCTGCTTGGCCGATTGTTCTGATTGGACAGATTGTTGCCGCTCACCCAAGTGGGAAAAAATTTGGGAAAGTTTGGGGGAACGTTGGGAAACTACAAAAAAAATTGGAAAAATTTTCCTGAAAACAGTTCAGGTAAAACGTCTGGACCTTTCCACAATCACGTGGGGGCTTAAAGCTTGGGAAAATTATAAGGGAAAGCTTTGGAAAAAGCATATAAATTTATTTTTTTTTCCCAGGCTTTAGGTCAGAATTATAAAAACCTTTGGGATGAAAAAAAGTTTGGGAAACGGAATTTTTACATATAACGGTAATATAGGAAGTATGGGGGGCCATGAAATGGGATACGACTATTCTAGAACCTACAACCAAGGAAGCAGCTGCTGTGGGGGTTAACAATGGGGAAATACTGAGGGGGGATTAGACTGGGGGGTAGTTTTACCCCCAAGCTTTTATATACACCAGAGGGGGGAAAAAAAAGAGGAACAAAAGATTTCCTCCCCACTTTTCCCTCCATTTTTCCCCGCCTTTCCCCCTTGCATTTTGTAAACAAAGACAAGTTTTCCCCTCTCCCAGACAATGTTTTGTTTATTTTTCCCCTCCGACAACGTTGTCTGCGTGTAACAAGATTCTAGAGAATCACAGATCCCTGGAAATTGTTGAAATTTCAGTTGTTTGAATACCTGACTGAAGACAGTGTATCGGCTCCTGTCGACGAAGGCACGTTATTGACAAGCGGTAGCATGGGAAGTGCTACCAGGGGTATCGATACTCCTTGTGTGGTGGTAGCAGGCAGAGGGACGTTTCCAATGTGAGCTGGTAAAACGGAAGGGTTTCCTACAGTCAGCATTGCCAGGGATTATCAAATCAATACTTTTGGCCCAAAAATCTATAAAATTAGATAGACAACATTTTCATAAACACATTTAATAGTTATTTGAATGGAAGTTTGACTTACGTATTAATATTCAAAGCACATAATAATTCGGGGATCACGTGGTATAGTATTTTTCGTCTGAGAGGATTTTTCGCATGACCTTTCCTCGGCGGCTGCCAGTTGAAGACTGAAGCGCTCGAGATGGCGCCAGGGGATTTTATACGGCGTGTTCTAAATCAAAAAGAACACCCCGCGTTCGAAATCCAAAAGAACGTCCTCGGCGTTCGAAATCAAAAAGAACGTCTCCGTTATGTCGTGCCATCGTCTGTGGACAAAAACAAAAACACGAAATTAAATTAAGCAAATATTTTAATTATTTTATTTTCCATTAAAAACGTCACGCAAACAGTGGAATCAACATTTTTTTTGTGCTACCGAATAAACGAGTTTTAATCCAAAATGGCGTTATTTACAAATTCTACGAAACTTTAAAGTCTGACAAGTTCTACAGAAAAACGAGTCAACCTTCACTTTCAAGTCATCAAATGGGATAATCATATGGAAGAAGACCGAAAATTTGTGCAAAAATGTTTATTTTCCCGTTTCCAACTGTTTTTCCAGGGTGTCGAGTTACTTAAGCAATTCCAGGTGGATTCCGTTTAAAATCAACCAAATGCCTAAACAAGTCAAAATAAACAATTCAAATTAGATTATAATACTCATTTATCAAGGGTTTATTGTATAAATAAAGTACTGGGTAATAATTAGTATTTATTAGTGAAGGAAATAATAAAATTCTTTGACGCCATCTAGCGGTAATTTTGAAACTAAATTTCAGATTAGTCTTTCCACTTTACAGGGAAATCCCCTGAAAAAGGGGAAAGCCAAAAAAAGGGACAAACAGGGAAGAGGAAAGAGGGAAAGTTTACCAGTGGACGGTTTGGAGGAAAGGGAAATTAAGAGAGGGGGGAAAAGAAAAATGTAGAAATATCTCAGTACTGAGGGGGAAAAAGGAAAAACATTGCCCTCTATGAGGAAAAAAGCAAACCTGATTACTGAACGTCAATAGCAGCGTTAAACTGAAAAGTCATCTTCTTGTCTGCTTTGCTGCATTTTCTTCAGTCACAATGGCATCTGAACGCTACAGTTTCTCGTTAACAACTTTCAGGTAACTGACAATAAGTTAGAATATCAGATAACTGTTAATTTTTGATTATTTAACTGTTTTTAGCCCTTCTGGAAAACTAGTTCAGATTGAATATGCCTTAGCCGCCGTAGCTGCGGGTGCAGCGTCTGTTGGCATTAAAGGTAAACAAAATTTTTCACGAATTTCAAAACAAATCTAACTAATTATTAACGTGCCCTGATTAGCCGCGAACGGCATCGTACTGGCGACAGAGAAAAAGCACCGCTCGATTTTGTACGAAGAACACAGCGTTCACAAAATCGAGATGATCACCCCGAAGATCGGCATGATCTATAGCGGTAAAAACTTGACTCACAACTCCTTGGTAACTGTTAAAAATTTTCACAAATTTAATCCTCAGGCATGGGTCCCGACTACAGGCTCCTTGTCCGTCAGGCTCGCAAAATGGCCCAGCAGTATTTCCTGACTTATGAGGAACAGATCCCGACAACTCAGCTCGTTCAGCGTGTGGCTTCGCTCATGCAGGAATACACGCAATCAGGGTACGCTAACTGAACTTTCAAAACGAATGAAAAACGTAAAAGTTTGTTTATGAAACAGAGGTGTACGTCCATTCGGAGTCTCGCTCTTGATCTGCGGGTGGGACGAGGGACGTCCCTATCTTTTCCAGTGCGATCCCTCCGGAGCTTACTTCGCGTGGAAGGCCACAGCTCTGGGCAAGAACCACGTCAACGGCAAAACTTTCCTTGAGAAGAGGTACAACGAGGATCTGGAGCTGGACGATGCCGTTCACACTGCGATCCTGACGTTGAAGGAAGGATTTGAGGGCCAGATGACAGCAGACAATGTCGAACTGGGCATCTGCAATGAGCAGGGCTTCAGACGACTGTCGCCTGCCGAAGTCAAGGACTACTTGGCTAACATTGCCTAAATTTCTTTTTCCCCTCAACCCGTTTTGATTAACTTTTTTCTGTAATGGAATACGGAATACAATTAAAAAAAAAAAAACCAAAGTCTTATTTTGTACGGATTATTGATCGAAGTGAAGAAAAATCAGCGCCATCTAGTGGCGTAATCTGGAACTATTTTTCGTAATATTCTCAAAAGATTTTCTAGTCTGCTACACACAACAGGGACAACATGTCTTCATTAATAACCCGTAAATATTTCTCTTGAATATATCTATTAAAGTTTAACTCAGAGCTTTTGTATTTTCTAAAGAAATTAGACGTCAACTGAGTACAGGACTCGTTCGCAGGATTAGCAGTGGGAATTTTCCCGTCAACCAGAGCGCTACAGTTCCTGCGGCTGCCACTATTGAAGATGGAAACAGTAAAATATAATACAAGATTTTAATTAACACCATCGAATTAAAAAACTGATTTATTAGAAGCGATTATTGACCCGCTACAGTATCCCGATTATTTCGGCGTGCGGAAACTTTTTACGTTAAAAGATCTTTTTGACGCTCGGGTTCATCTGGGGCATCGGGAAGGAACTCTCGATCACAACATGAAACCTTTCGTTTTTGGCTCGAGATTGGGACATCTGATTATCGATTTAAACCAAACAGTTTACCACCTACACGAGGCCCTAAACTTCACGGCCCATATTGCTTATCGAGGGGGTATCATCTTGTTCGTTAGCCAGTATCCACAACACACGCTTCTAGTTGAAAACATGGCGAAAGAGGCGGGAGAGTATGCGCATGCCAGAAATTGGCAGGCCCCGATTTTCACGAACTCGGAAAAGCTGTATGAGGGCGTTACGCGATTGCCTGACCTCTGCATCTTCCTCTCGACGTTGAACCCTCTGATGCAGGTTCGTAAAATCAGTTTTAAAAAGTCAAAGCAAATGTTATTATTGAATGTTGTATATTTACCAGGAGCACGTTGGAGTTATGGACGCAGCTAAGATGTGCATCCCGACTGTGGGTATCGTCGATACCAACAGTAGTCCTAATTTAATTACTTACCCCGTTCCGGGTAACGACGATACACCAACTGCTATTAAACTGTATTGCCGCCTGTTCAAAGAAGCCATTCTCCTCGGGAAAGCCAAACGCAGCCAGGATCTCGAGAAGAAGTGAATTGTATGAATTCGCAGTTTGAATTACTGTTGAAATGAAAAATAAAATTGGCTATAGTTGTTTGTATTCGAAGATTCATTCATTAATAAATGAATAATTTAATAATTAATTTTAGTTTTCATGACGGATGCGTTTTCTCGAAAGGTCTGCTGTTTAGGAGCAACCCGAATTTACCACCCACTAAATTTACCTCTCTGCTTTTTGTTTCCTATCTGTCAATAGCAGTTGTATCACCATCTCCAAATTCTAATTTAATTCATTAAAAAATAATAATGGAGCCTGAATACGAAAGCGTCTTGCTGGTCAAAAACGAAATTTTCGTCTTCAAAATTCCTCCGAGAACTACAAACAGAGCTTATCGGTAAAAACTGTCATAGAAATGCGTCATATGTTTTCCCGGACAATAAAACTTTCAGAATGTAAGTAATATTTGGATTGATGAATTACAGTGCTGCTGACTGGAATCTTGAGAAACCAGACTGGACGGGCAGAATGCGGCTCGTAACGCAGGGGATGAAATGCACGTTAAAGCTCGAAGATAAAGTCACTGGCGAACTGTTCGCCAAGTGTCCTATCGACCAGTACCCGGGTATCGCCATAGAGGCGGTTAGCGATTCATCGAGATACTTTGTTATAAGAATCCAGGACGATTCTGGAAGGGCTGCGTTTATCGGAATAGGTTTTTCGGATCGTTCAGATAGTTTTGATCTGAACGTGGCCCTTCAGGATCACTTCAAATGGCTCAAAAAGAGTGAGGAGATCGAGAAAGATACTGTCGTCGAAGATCAAGCCAAACCGCACTTAGATCTGAGCTTCAAAGACGGCCAGACGATCAAGATCAATATGAAGATTGGGGTATCAAACGATTCTTGCATATTCTAGAATACTTACTACGTTGAATTTTGCATGAACTTTTGAAACATAGAAGAAAGACGGATCAGAAGGCGTTTCTAGACCGAAACCTAAAGCTGCCACGTCGGGAGGCCTCCCACCGCCTCCTGGAGGATTCCGCATTGCGCCTCCTCCAGCTCCTGGTGCTACCGCTAAATTTCCGCTTCAGAGCTCGGACAGTAATATGTCTTACAGTTCTCGCACTCCATCCTCTAATCTTCTCTCACGTTTTGCAGCTCCTCTTCTCGACCTTGGAATGAGCGGTGGAGCTACTGCACAACCACAGCAGGTTCCCGACATGTGGGGCGAGTTCACTAGCGCGACTCCCGGTCAAAGCCAATCTGCAGCAAAGTAATGCATAAAAATAAAGATTTTGTAAGCGAATATAGTTTTCATACGTTTATCTTCATTCAAGGCCTCCGACGAACAGCAACTGGGTGCAGTTTTGAGAAGCTGCGATACCGAGAGGATCGGAGTAGCGGTCTTTCTGTCGAGCGACTCGTCACATTCCCGAATAACAATGATTCTGATTATTATCAATTTTTTTTCCTAGTTTTGCACTTTGTTGTTTTTGAAGATAAGTTTGAGTTTGGTGTGCACGTTGAGTAGCTTTAGCGACTTACTGGTTACTGTTGACTTTTTTTCTCTCTGTTCAGAAAATTTTTGTGTTGCAAACAAACACGTAATAAAAGTAGTGAGTGTCTGCTATAACGTTGGATTGTAACTATGTCCACAGATTCAGCAGTATATGCATTCGTTAATGAAAAGTTTTCTGTGTTATTTTCTTCCGAGTGTAGAGGGCCTGATGACTGTTCCATTCAATAAATAATATTGTGGAAAAAGTTACTCTGAAATCTTCAATTCTGTGTCGTGAATTAGGTTTCTCCAGGAAACTTTTCTGTTCGTGGAAAGGTCAGTGGATTGCCTTGACTTCAATGTCAGATTGGCCAAACTATGGCGGAAATTTTGCGAATAACTTGTGAACTAACGCCCATTCAGATTCAACGAACAGAAGTCAAGGTGAAGGCGGTAAAAAAAAAACTTGAAATACCACGAAAAAGAATAGTGGTTTTACTGGAGTCAAGTTTTCGAGTTCAGATTCGTTCACGTTGTGCTGGTCAACCGTGAAGTCTGCGAATTTCCTTTGCAACTTACCAGGGTTTGCAATTGTCTCTCACTGAGACATTAATCATTGTGATTCTTATTTTTTTTGTTTTTTTTTTTTGAATATTC
Organism: Eulimnadia texana; assembly: GCA_002872375.1. Lineage (NCBI taxonomy): Eukaryota > Metazoa > Arthropoda > Branchiopoda > Diplostraca > Limnadiidae > Eulimnadia > Eulimnadia texana. The sequence goes on from NKDA01000007.1 coordinate 802,562, forward strand.
TTTTGTGGTAAATGCAGTAACCGAGTGTGACTTACTCAAAAGATCCTTGAGTGTTCCACTGGTTACACAAATAAGATCCGGATACTTGGTGATCCAGCAATGCCTAATGTTCTGTTCTGTGAAATTGCTGAAGCAGAAAATAAGAAGTTGAAGGCATTATGGTGTAACAACTACCCAGCACAAAATTCCGCCTTTCATTTTCAAAGAAGAGTTGGAGGCGAGTAGAGTTACATGTGACTGGTACTTCTTGGAACCGAACCGTTCGTCTTTGTGTAATATTTCAACACGTTATAACAGTTCGTTTGGTTGCCAGAAGCCCGGCAGTCGACGAATTATACCGTGTGCAATTTATCGTAACTTTAGAACATCAAATTATATCGTGAAGTCTTAAATTTGCGTTCTTTTTGTTTATAGAAAATATGACAGTGCTGCGACTCCTTGTGTTGACCACGTGGTTCGTGTTTGCTGCGTGTCAACAAGACTCAGAAACTTCGATTTTGTTCGGTAACTTTGGTATTCGCTTGTTTTTTTCTGTTCATCTTTTAACAGGGACGGATCTGAGCCTTTCTGGGCCTATGGCTTAAAGCTGAAGTGGGTCTACCAGATACTTTAGAAAATTCATCATCATGTCAAGTCTAGCAGTTTAACGGGCCTATTCCATGTCCGGGCCTGTGGCTCGTCGCCATACTGGCCCATAGGGAAGTCCGCATTGTCTTTTAATAGATTTTTGATAAATTTCAGACAAAAATGATGATTCAAAGTATTGCTCAACTCTGGACGGGCAAGCGGGTGTCTGCAGTTCTGACCACGAGTGCTGGGCTACTCGGGAAAATCCCCAAGACGCCCAGTGGGACGCTCTGAAGACTTGCGGTTTCTTGCTTGACGACTCGCAGGTTATAAACAATAATATTCTTTACTTTAATTCGCACCCAAAAGAGATTCTTCCGCTCAAGGACGAAACCTTCATTGGGTTTATCCCATAAGTTCATGGACTGCAATTTTCTGTTCCGTTCAAAGGTTTGCTGCCCGACGACAAAACTGAGTTCCGAGGGGAATGATCACACAAATCAGTCGTTAATAAACGATTCAGAAACTGTGGAACCGAATGACGAAAATGAAGAAGGACCCCAATCAAGACAAGGTTTCTTTCGGCCTGCGTTTTTCCAGCCAGTATGTGGGCAACAACAGAGTGATTACGAGTTCGCCATGCTGAGGATTGCCGGAGGTCAAGCATCACCACGTGGTAAGTTACCAGCTTCTGTTCTTCGTTTGCTTTTTCTGACAAGATTTTACTGTTTGTGTCAGGTTCATGGCCTTGGCTCGCTCGCCTTGGATATTATAATGGTTCCCACGTAAATTATCTCTGCAGTGGCGTGTTGGTTAGCAAACAGCACGTACTTACAGCAGCCCACTGTGTTTACTTCAGGCGAGATTTGTATGATCAAATCATGCGGTTCAAAGGATAGGTTCATTTCGGTTCATCTGTTTTCAGGGTCTTCGTTCGGCTCGGGGAAAACGGACGTTCAGGATTCGGTCCGCAGGATTTCTACGTAGAAAACATCAAGATTCATGAATCCTACGTTCCGAATCTTCGAGGACCTAGAAATGATCTGGCTGTCATTCGTCTAGCAGGCTTCGCCGAGTTTTCAAGTGCGTATACTAGTATTTTTTTACATTGATTTTGACAACTGTTGAGGTATTTTGGGATTTTCAGGTGATATCAAACCTATCTGCCTGCCTGCACACCCTTCCTTGAGGAACCTTCATCAACTGCAGGCATGGCCTACAGTAGCAGGTTGGGGTTCTCGGTCGTACTGTAAGTTTCTTGGGAAAAACACACATACAGAACCAGTCCAAACCGGTTTTCTGAAAAATCTTGTACAATTTCGTAATAGTTGAACCACCCAGCAATACTCTGAGGCATGTTCAGATTCCCGTGGTGCCTCCAGCCAAGTGCGCAGACGCTTATCGAAGCTTCCAGCAGCTAATTATCGATAATTCCGTCCTGTGCGCAGGAATCGCCGGCAGAGATGCTTGTCGCGTAATTCAGACCTCTTGAATCTTCCCCTGATTTGTCTCTTCAATAATCTTGATTTTTTGAATGTAGGGTGACTCAGGGAGTCCACTTATGGCCCAGTACGGAAACCGGTTCTATGTTATCGGCATTGTCTCGTTCGGGGTGAGATGCGCCCAGCCGGGATTCCCGGGTGTTTATACACGAGTCGCTCATCACATGGAATGGATTCTCCGAAACCTCTTATGAAATCTTTGCGTTTTCTGGTGTACAGTTTCTACTGTTGAAGAAGAATACAATTACTTTAAAATCTGTAAATTTGTCTATATAAATACCTCTCAATATGTATATAAAAACTGAATTCCGGAAGCTTTTTTCTGGTGGGTGTAAAGCCTTGTAATGAACTTGATGAGGCGATTATAATCTAAAGTAAAAGATGCATACCAATATACCTGCACGTAATTTCCAGTATATTTTCAGTGAATGGACAATACAATTTAAAATTTTGAATTCGTGATTCATCTGCTTAAATCGCCCGTTACCCTTGACTCACATTCTTCATCCTCTTCTAGTAAGTTTCTGTGCCGTCATGTCGTGACTTGAACTTTTTTTTTTTCAAAGTTTTTGCTAAAGTCAACGTTTTTTGTTTTAGAAGTTTGTGTCCGTTGTTAGATCTTATACGAATTCTTTTCGTACCAGGTAGTGTAACATGCTTCCGGTTTGTTTTTAAAAAAACGAATATATTCCTGACAGGGAAACAATCGCTGCTGTGATTACATTTTAAAGCCCACAAGCAGTAATTTAATCATTTCCGCAGCCTTTGTTGAAGGTCAGTGGGAATCCCACCGCAAGTTTCAGAACCTCTTACTCTTCGTTTTTAAGCTGCACGGGCCCTCAATATGAAACTACGAACATCCGTTTGATCCATTCAAACTTAAGTATTCGACTTATAGAGATATCAGTCTGTAACAGTCGTTCACTGTCTGTAACTATACCTAGTATGAATGGGATAGCGAAAGTATAATCGGATTTTTTTTGTGCTGCGCATTAAAATCTTTGTTTCGACCGTTTAAATGCTGAATAGAGAGGTCACTGACGTCACACTGGGTGCCCCAAAGCAAGTGAGCAGTGGGTGGTTATATGCACAAGACCAATAGGAAGACCCAAAGAAACAGGTAAGACAGACGCAGTGCAACCTTCCTTGCACGCGGATCGACCAAGGACTTTTGCTTCAGTGTTCCGTCAAGGTCTATACAAAAAGCATCAAGTCAACTTCTGAGATTTCTTGGTAATTCGCAGCTAAACTTAGTACTCGCCAAGTTCGTTAGTTTTAAGTTCTCATCTAGCTTTCACAGTCAGGGTACGTGAGCACATATCTGTTGAAAGTAGTTCAATCTTAACTTTTAAAGCTTGTTGCCAACAAGGTAATAAAGTATTGGTGAGTTCTCATTGTTCCGAAGGTCATTTCATCGACTTTTACCTGCCATTTTCTTTTTCAAACGTTCGTAAACTTTCGCTGCACTCGGTTTTTCGCCCGAACGTTGTCAAGTGGTTCCTGAGGTTTTCGACCGCCCACGACTGTTTGACAAATTTTGTCCTGCGTTCAGGTCACCTTTTACAGTGATAATACTTAACCTGTAGTTGGAAATCGTGAAAGCCAAACCAGCTAACTCTCTTTTGTTCTTTTGCAGATTCCTAGCATTCTGTTGTCGTCTTTGAATCGGCACTGGGCAAAGCTATGCAACTAACGGCATTTGCTCTGTTTTCTTTACTGGCCTGCACTTTCGTGGCTAGTAATGGCCAGTTCACAAGTACAAGAACCAAGAGGCAAGGTAAGAAATAAGCACACTTGAGCCCTTTAGCAGAATTTCACAAAAATTGTTTCCTTATTTGAATGACTAGACATCATCTTTGAGAATAATGAAGAGTATAGTGCTGGATCATCCTCCGGTTACAATGTTGCTGACTGCTACACACCGGATGGTTACACTGGTGTCTGTATTCCACTCTCCGATTGCCCGGCCTTAACATCACTCTTGACTTTTCCCACACCTAATGTCTATCGGTATCTGAGGCGATCCACGTGCGGTTTTCTCGGATTCCAAGCAAAAGTAAAGTGCTTTACCTGAGATATTCTGGTTTCTCTAAGTTATACTTCTTCGTCTAGGTTTGCTGCGCATTCGCGAATTCAGCTCCACAGTTTAGTACGTCCACGTCTTTCATCTTCGGAGGGGATAATAGTGTTCCTCCAGCAAGGCCTTCTCCTCCGCCTCCTCAATTCCCGGTAAATAACAACAGACCGCGTCCTGCACCACAGAGTTCTCTTCCAGCACGGTGCGGAGTTAGCAACGCTACTAGTATCAGAATTGTCGGAGGAACTGAAGCACCTTTAGGTAAGCACCTTCAGTACCCAAGAGAGTTAAATTCTAGTTAAATTTGGTTTTGGTTCAGGGGCCTGGCCATGGCTTGCTCTGATCGGTTACCGTGATACCAGTGGCAAAATAGACTATCTTTGCGGCGGAGCCCTGGTTACCAATCAGCATGTGATAACGGCAGCGCACTGCGTTCACAACAGGAACGACCTAGCAGTTGTTCGCTTAGGAGAGTATGACCTGTCGGATCCCAATGATGGAGCTAATCCTGTAGAGGTTCAAGTTGTGGGACGGTTTCCTCATGAACGGTTCAACGGTACTAGTTTCCAGAATGATATAGCTGTTCTGAAGCTTGGCCGTAGAGTTCAGTTCTCAGGTAAAGTCACGTTCTAGCTCTGTTGCGACTTTTGAATGTAATAACACCTTTGCGTTTGCCTGTAGATGACATACAACCGCTCTGTTTGCCAGTGGATGGTTCATTCCGGAGTAGAGACTTCGTCGGTACGAGTCCGTTTGTAGCCGGTTGGGGAACAACATCTTTCCGTAAATACATTCTTCAACGAATGTTATTTCATTATGGAACAATACAATTTTTTATGAACAGAGGGTGAGAGCAGCAATATCCTTCGTGAAGTCCAACTACCAGTCATCCAAGAAGACGTCTGCAAAACTTCGTACAGAAATTTCAAAAGTATCGTTGTGGATAAGAGTGTGATATGTGCTGGTTTTCTTGAAGGTGGTAGAGATGCGTGTCAGGTACACTACTTCTAATGCTCTCTATTGATCCGACTGTTTCATCTGCTGTTCTTAATGTCTTGTAGGGAGATTCCGGGGGACCTTTAATGGTTCTGGACAAGGAGAAATTTTACATGCTCGGAGTGGTATCATTTGGTTACCGATGCGCACAGCCAGGATTTCCTGGAGTGTATACTCGAGTGCCCCACTACATCGATTGGATCATGTCAAAATTGACGTAAAAACGTTTTTGTAATTCCTTCTACCCATACCCCTGATATTTCCCCAGTGACTTTTGTGATGTATTCGGTAATTTTTTTAAATAGAAAAAACTGTCATGAAACTTCATTTATAGACACGTAGATGGCACTCTAGTCTTTGAACGAAACAAAGCAGCTTCAAGACGGGATTGTTATTCTTGGCTCACTTCTCTTTTACGTTTGTCTAATTGATTAAGTTGGCCCCTTTTATCTGCGAGGGTTTATCATGATTTATTCTGCAGACGCGTATATTACCCTTCCTAATGGAAAGGACCTTCACGACGTCCAACCATCAACGCTTATGGTCTGAGACGATTATGACTGCGCACAAAAAATCTAAATATTCAGCCATTGTAACCTAGCAAAAGTAGTTTCCCATAGCTTGAAAGTCACAACAAGTAAAAGGAAAAAAGTTTCAAAGCATGGTTATGAATTTAGCACACAAAGCAGCCTTCAGAACTACATTTTTCTTTTCTCTTTTTCCTTCTAAAAACAAGTATTTGAAATTGAAATTGTTTTGAAAGCCTGTGGGTATTGCCGCGCACCTAATTTGAAAGACTATTCGGGATTAGACAATACCCACAATAATGTTTAGAATCAGAAATTTAACGCATATGTTAAAGGGATGTGTTCCATTTGCGTCCATATTTACTCCCTACATAACCATAACGTCCCCTATTCGTTGAAAAATGCCAGCACGTAGCAAGAGACGCGTTGGCATATCAAAAGAACTTTCTGAGGACCGGAATACGTGCTTTGAGTGCACTACAGATGAACAGTGCCCAGTTACTTCTGAGGCATTTCTTTTATAGTGTGTGGTTCGTATGGGTACGCGGCACGCGTCTACGCTTAGTTCACCAAAAGAAAAGAAATCTTCAGATAAGGCTATATTTGAACTTAAAAGCTGCAATCTGTGAGAAGGACTGGGCAACAGCCCTTTTAGTTGGATTGAGTTCAAAGAAAAAAAATTGTTCTCAGGTCACAGGACTGAAAGCGGCAATACTTTTCCCTATAATGTTACGCTTACAACGCGGAATCGTTCTTGAACGATACTGAAACGAATGATCTAGAGAGAAAAAGACAATGGCTCTTTCCAAATAGGAAACACGAAGCAATTCCTATACAAAGTAAAGCTTAAGAATCTGGTGTAAGCTTTCGTGTGTAAGAATATCCCAGTTGTGCTGGTCGATTATGGACATGGAAAGTACCTAAACTGACACTTATGATCCCTCATATTTACGTCCCTTAATAGTAAGACCTATGCATATCGCTTGTTGAAGCTCCTGGGTCAGGGGATTACTGTAAGTAGCTACGCCCCCGATTCCTTTAACTTAAGTACTGATAGAAGGCCGTTCAGCTTTATTCATGATCATCTAAAGACGACGAAAAAAAAAATAATCCCTTCAAAAAGCTTTGACACTCTCAATCGATGCCCAGCTTGCACAACTTACGATAGGTGGCAGCCGGATGTGTCGATCCCACGTGCGCAGGCGTTGGCGGGAACGCGTAACTTATAATGTGGCTGCAAAACAACGTTGGGTTCAGTACTTTTTGGGATATCCCGAAGAATAAAATTCACCAAGTCTCTCATGAAAATCTTCTCTCTTGACACTTGGAACCACTTGCAAACCCCTGGGGAAACAAATGGTGGTAAGGCGCGTTTTTACCTTAAAATTTAAGTTTCCAAAGTGTTGGGATTTAATACGCGTCACGCTCTAATGCTAGACTAAGCTAAGATCCTATTACGGACTTCTAAGAGAAACTGAAGGAACGAATTCTTACAGACCCTTGCTTTCACGTGACTTCTAAGGGGGCTCCGTACAATAGAGCGGATTAAGCTCGGTAAAGTGGAAAAGTCAAAGGATTGGCATGTTGAAAAGTAAGCACAAGATACAGCCAAGTTTGTCTCACTTTCCAGTCGAGAGGATGACGAAATGAGCGAAAGGATATAGTCGAAATCGTAGTTTCTGCAGTTGAAGGTTCACAAAAGCATCCATCCACGAAAGAAGGGAGAAAAAAGCAACTGTGTTGTCTCGCCGAACTCGGAAGTCATTGGAGTTTTATCGCCTTGGTTGCACGGACGCAGCAGCTTGGGATGGCTCCCTCGGGAGTTGCAAAACCTTGCCTCAATGAAAACTCCTAACAGTGTGTTATAACCTATGACCTATTGTTGTTTTTTTGCCTCTCTCTTCATGACAAAATAGAAAATCTTTGAAACCCTGTCTGAAGCAGCTCGTAAACACAGTAGCCCACTTATATATCGCACAGCTGATCGATATTCCGCATCCTCTCCTTTATCCCACAAGCCTCTATATCCATTCTTAGTGGTTAACACAAAAGAAATTCATTGCGCTGAAATATTCGTAAGAGACACTTCATAGTCGAGCTGAATTATGAAGAAAAAAAGTAGGATACGCTGCAGTTACTATATGCTATGAAAGCAGGTATCTCCGGGGCTATCATGCGTCCAAATGTCAAAGTTATAGTTCCAATCTTTGAATGGTAATACAAAGGTTCTCTGAAGTTGTTTGGAAGAGATTCTCAAGCCTTCAGTATTTCGGTATTCGATTCGCTTGGAAGGATGCACCATGGTGTCAGAGCGTGTACTCTTTACAAGACAGATTCGCTTTTTTTATGTATATCGCTTGTGGGGCTAAACTGTTCGGCTCATAAAGAAACGGGAAGAAAAATGATAAAGCAATACTGAGTAAAAACCGCGAGAAATCCGGACTGACAGACCTCATTTCCTTCAACAATATGAAAATCGATACTTGGTATTATTGCGCCTGTATAGGGGTTTTTAAAAGAGACATAAAAAGACTCTTCCATTCTGCCGCTTTCAAATTAGCTTTTTTCTTCCAAGTCATAGATTGATTGAGTGCCAACAAAGGTACGGGCAACTTGATAAAGTATATGGATGACAGCAAAAGACTGATGGAACCTTGAAACCCGCCAGTAATTAAATCACTTACAGAACAGCGGGATAGTTGATGAGCCTAAGCTATAACGAGGGGGTAGATGTTGAACTTCTTGCGACAAAGAAACGACGTTTGCCATCGTAAAACACAAAGATTGAATAAGAGAAAGCCTTGAGGCCTTATAGGCGAGCTGTGTGCATATGGATCTGGTTTTCTCAAAGGGGGGAAATGAAGGGAAGGAAAGAGAAAAGTAAGTGTATTGTGTCTGTTGCCCAACTAGTTAGGGCTGCAGCTAAATGATGCAGATATCGCCAGCAGGGCAACTGGCACACACATGCAAACGCTATTAGACGCTCAGAGGAGCGCCCTTTGTCGCACAACACACATATCACAGATAAATGCCAAGCTCCAATCACCAGACTTCAAACGCGGGGAAAACGATCCATGTTTGTAACACATCATTGCATGAAAACGTTACATGTCACAAGACATTCTTTGTGTCATATCATCCAGGGTTAAATCTTCATTTCTGACAGATTTCACTTTCTACATTTTTCTTCCTTTGATCCACAGAGTCTCTTTTTTGTATGATACCAATCAGGGATGTTAAAAGAATTTGCGTGGCAATATTATGCGCAGTCTACTACTAATTTCAGTTAGAAGTATCCACTCTCCATGAAGTATTCTTCCTTTTTTACGGTATCGAAGGATGAGGGCAGACCACTTTCCAACGCAAATCTTGTTTGGGTTGAGTAATACGATCACATATTGTATCGAGGACATAACCTCCAAACTTTCAAAAGATTTACGGTACCAGGGCCTTCCCAGGAAAAATAACTAACTATTTTGACTTGTGAGTCCTTTCGTAGAGAAATTCTGGGTCATAAAGACGATTCTCTCTTGTTTTCCTCCGCCCACAGAGCTGTTGTGCTGTGCTTCTTAAAAAAAGTATAACTTAAATCTTTTCCTCGGTGCAGTCACCCGTCGAAATCCCCATGACCAGTAATCCGAAATGTTTTCCATCGATTCTGGCACTTCACTGTCCTCATATTGACCTTCCTTTTACGTTCTTTCAGGTTATGACTTGAAGCCCTGAGGCGTAAAAGGATTATCGAGAAACAGCAAGGAGGGACAACTGAAAGTTTCTATCACTAAGGAACAGAACAGGAACGCTAGCGACAAATACCCAACATGGATCAGCATTACAGAATAATCCTACTTTTTCTTGCATCGGCCATTATTCATCCTTCATCTTCTCAACTGATGGATGTAGACAGTTTAGGTTAGTCTGCTACAGCTTGAATATCTTAGAATTCTGACAGGGAAAGATAACTCTTCTGTTTTCTTGAAGATTCATGGAGCAAATTTTGCCGAAAAAGAAAGATTTTATTTTTGGTTCTAATGCCAACAATCAACCGTTCTGTTTCCAAGGCAACGTTTTGTACGAAATATCTCATAAAAGTCATTTGCTGCAAGTCCACGAACTTACGTTACCACTACAAACTTTCTTTGATAGTGTACCGAGTATATACTATGCGTTTATTTGATATTTCAGATATAAGAGTGCCATAGAAAACTCTCAAACTCGTTAAAAGTGCAATTATTTTTGTATCTTTTTTCAGGAGTTACTTGCTATGTTTGCGTCAACGTCAGCAGTAACTATTTATGTAATCGATTCGCAATCGATACGCCCTGTCCCGTAGGTATGAATCAGTTTGGCAATATTCCCTCAACACTGATTTCGCCAGCTAACCGCATTTATTTATGTCTTTCGTGATCGCTTGATCAACTCTCTGTTTCTGCTTCACCGTAAGCTCACTGCAAACCACAGCTTACTCGATTATGTCTTGCTATCGCAATTTATTTTGCCACGGGCCTGAGTTGCTAACAGCCTTTCCCTTTGACTTTATCTTGCCTTCCTAAATCCCATGACTTCTTTTCCCGACCGAAAAAGATGGTGCGCATGTGAGATATGCCCAGTGCACCAGCCCGTGTCACATATCCCGTGCCGCCAAGTTTCCTTCCAACAGTGGCATTTCGCTTTCTGCTAAAGCCATCCAAAACCTATTTCAACAATATGGAACCTTCCCGTAATACTTCACGCTAGCAAGAGTCCCGCCGCATGTTTCCATCGTCGCATCATTCGCTTGTCTGATTTTGTCATGCACGACGCGTTCAACCGTCACAAAATCGGCATGCCGCGAGGACTTGAAGGTTTCCGCAACTTTGGGATGTAACGGGTAATAGTCTATGACAACTTGAGTTATAGATGTACGAACATAATTGCTAAGTTGTGAAACCCCCTTGGATAATCTCCAGTACATGCTTGTGTATCCGGAGAGATGGAGACCCCATATTGCATTAGCATGACATGCCCAGCGCAGCGAGTCACCCTAAAACCACCTGCATGAATTAAGGCGTCCGTCAACGTGTACCCTTTCGCGTCACCACTTTGTGTAGTAAACCTTTGCCCCGAAGAGCTCTATTCATTACTCTGGTGATTGAAACTAGATAATCGCCTTCAGGTTTTCCCGTTTGCCACAACACGCACGTTATGCAGGCCTCCAAGCAGAAGACGTCCGCCACGGTTATGGTAGACAAAAAATGTGCCACTCAGGCTGATTGTCTGGCTGACGCAGGATGCCGCCAACAAGGAAACCTGACCGTAAATTGTTTTGTTACTTTTACGAAGACAATTTTTCTGAAGGTCATGTTCTGTCTCTTGCTTCCACTTTCATTCAAGATAGACTTGTGAAGCAAAGAACAGGATTCAAGTGACCCATAATCGCATTAATAGTTTTGGAAATAAGCCCAGCTATGAAAGCAAATCTTCTCACTTAAGGCAATGCAGAACAATCAATTGATGTCTTGTTGATGGGTTTCGTCACGCCTAATTACTTCTTAGAACAGCGCTGTGGAGAGTTTCGAAGACATACAGACGACTAATTACCGCCCTCCCAAGAAGATAATGGTCGCTGTTAGCTGCCGTCTAATGAGTTATACAGGGACCTGCTGCATTGAAGCAAGCGTGTATTGACGCCAATTGTTGAGTAATGGGACGAATTGGCGAAGGAGACCCCTGAATGGAAAGTGATTTCTAGTGATGAACCCCTGAAATCTGCTCCTTACGAGAAGGAACAACTAACTCTAGTTCCTTCGACAGAACAGATCCATTGAAAGTTAGCGATTATTTATGGCGCGTATTACGTGACCCTAGGGACTAATAAAGACACGGAGTACGCTGAAAATGAAAGTTCGTTTGTCTGACACAATGATTCATCTAACGCACTTTTGCCCTGGTCCCTGATCAGGAGGAAACCGGAGGGACACGTATAACACCCCTGCATGTACGGATATTGAAACCAGTCAAGATGGGAATCATGCATGAGGAATGAAGGAAACCAGCTGACACTTGTAATTGTACTGAGGCTAATCACAATACCGTCTAATTTACATTTGATATTGATTTTGCGCAACAGTAAGGATAGGAGAGAAGAAGAAAAGTTGGTTCTTTCAAACGTTCACTGTCGATTCATTTGCAGAAGGTACCTTCATTCTGAATGCATTACGTATGCACCATTAGTACCCGTAAACTCTGGCTTGATTCCACGTTAGTACTCATCAACTTCTATTCAGGAACTTTTTCTGGGGATGAACGTTTTTATATCTCTCCGTGCTCTGCCAATCCATAGTCATTTTTCGTTTCATGATTAAGCTAAGCCATTAAGATTGCCCTACGGAATGCCTACTAACAAGGGCGACTTTGCTAGATGTCTTCGATCACTTGTTTTAACGGTTAGTTAGCATTTACTACATAGTGAAGTTTATCTGGTTAGTCGGCTAATAACCAGTTGCTACTATTGTTCCGACGAAAGCCAGTAATTGCTCAGTCTTGTTTATGACCCTCAACCCGGAACTTTGAAGAGTTAGTATTACTATTTACTAACTTCGAAAGCTTAGCACAGCTTTCTCGGTCGATGGTCCCTTGTAGCTGAGGGGAGACGCGTGTTTACTACTTGGTGAAGACGAAGTAAATTGAAAAGTAAATACGTACTCTCAGGGGCAAACCGTTTTCACTGCAGCGAGAAATACCCGTAAAAGATCCAAACAAAGACTTTTCTTTCTCCTGTACTTCTTTGTAAATACACTTGAAACCACTGTACTACATGTTACGTCCCAAGGCCTCAGGCAGGATTGTAGCAGACGGGCAAACACTGTACGGAATCAAGCCATAACAAGACGATCTGGTAAACAGGAATCAGAGAACATGTTTTCCTAACTAAGAACGGAAAAACAAAACCCATGGCAAAGTTTTCTGCTATTCAGGATTAAGTTGAGAACCATTGCTAAGGGTCCTATTCTAGTTCTGTTCATTATTCTGAACCATTCTGTTAGCCCGCGCCCTTGGGGATAATCCGCCTTTGTATTAATTTTTTTTTCTGCTATATAGCTCGGGAAATAATGTTAACCAATTCTATAGGGAATGCGTATTTGATCCCTCCAGGGATGCAGTTCCCTACTTTCTATTTTTCTTTTCAGGGGCAGGCATGCGCATTATGAGTTCATGCGTCCGAAAACTTGGACATGTTTGTGTTCGTTCCGTTCCCCCCAAACTTACGAAGGCTAGTCCCCTGAGCTTATTACTTGACACTTACTTCATTTGTAACGAAATACCCGACCGCCACATAAATAGAACAGACTGCGTAAAGATTAGTTCAGATCACGAGACAGAGTGAATGTCCCTAGAGAACTAGAGCTCTGTTACGGACTAGAAACTATGTGAAGGTTGGGTGTAAGGAATATAGATTATGGATCACTCAGTTGTAGTAAATAGTAAGTAGATGTTGAGTCAGTAATTGCTTACAGTTATGAATTACCCAGTACTAGTACTAATGGTTAGCTAGTATCTGAGTCAGTACTCGATTACAGTATAGGTTACTAAGCAGTAGTAAGTTGCTTCAACTGAATTCTGGACAACAGTGTCGACTATTCAGCAGCAGTACTTGTGGTAAGTAAAATTGGGGGAGCGCTAGACTGCAGTAGATTCTCAGTAGTAGTACTTAGTAGTAAGAGGCAGGTGAGTCAGTGCTAGACCACTGAATATACTATTATTCAGTAGTACCACTAGTGCTTTGTCGTCGCTAAGTCAATACTGAATTACAGTATAGGTAACTAAGTAGTAATACCAGTAGCAAGTAGCAGCTAAGTGAGTACTGGGCTACTGAATGGATTACTCAGTAATCGCACCAGCATGCTGAGTTAATGCTAGACTACAGTGTACATCTCAATAGTAGTATTGCAATACTTCATAGGGTATAGTTCTAGACTACTGGATAGGTTACCAAGTAGTCGTATGATCAATAAGTAGCAGCTGAATAAGTGCTAGACCACTAGTGGTAGTGGTAGTAGTAAGTAGATGCTGATTTAGAGCACTAGACTATTAAAGACCCACACGGTCAACACTTTAGGTCTAGGTGATTCCATCAGCATTCCGCTTTCAGCGATTACCGGAATTAGGAGCTCTGAGATTAACTAGATAAGTCATACTAGTACGTCAGTACGGCATTCAGCTAGTAAAGGCTCTAGATCAGAAGTCGATTTAGGGGCAGCAAATCTCTTCTATGCCATAGTTCTCACTACTCTCAGTTCTCATTTGCAATCAGTATACCTATAGAGGCACTACTTCATGGGTAAATCTCATCTCTTCAGCTCTATAGTTGCTTGTGTTTTTAGTCCTCATCTACTACTCGAATAGGTAAATCAGGGGCAAATCTTCCTTCAGCTCTAGTTGCTAGTGCTCTTCGTAATCTACAACTGGAATAGGTAAATCAGGAGGAAATATTTCTTCATATTAATTTGTTAGTGTTCTACTATTTGTCTTCAACTAGAATAGGTCGATTCAGGGGCAGATCTCTATACTCGGTAGTAGTACTTCTTGTTCCGAATCATCATCCCGAACTAAAATACCACCCAGGGGCTGCTTTCTCTTCATCTCTAGTTGCAGTATTCTTAGTCGTCATCTGAAACTAGAACAGGTCCATTCAGGGGCTATTTTTTCGTCAGCTCTAGTCGCTACTGTTCTCACTCGTCATTTACAACCAGAATAAGTCGCTTCAAAGGTAAAGTTCTCGTTAACACTAGTCGCTATACTGTTTCCACTAGAATACCATTCAGGAGCAAATCTCTGTTCAGATCTATACTTGCTAGTGTTCTAAGCTCTCGTCTTCAACTAGGATAAGTCAATTCAGGGGCAAGTATCCCTCCAAACTAGTCTCTACTACTCCAAGCCTAGCTTGCAACTCTCTACCATTAGTTTTACAACTCGAGCTTTTCGAGAAAAGCCAAAGTCTCTCTCGTTATTCTTTTGAGAATGGTCTTCTTGATTGCTATATACTGTTAACGAATCGGTGTGTGTTGTTACAACTGGCGGCATCCTATCGTAAATTCTTTCTAACTGCTGCTATGATGTCTGCTATTGGACTGCGGGCTGCAAGTAAAGCCCCGGGAATATTGCCTATTACACTGCCCGGATTCATTTGCTGGCTTCTTTGTAACGATCACTCACAAGTCAAAGGCCGTGGCGAATTTTGGCTTCTCAAATTGCTAGCCTTAATTATGAAACATTGCCTTTTGATAACACAATGATAACCGTGATGATAACGTGCAGTAAACTTTTACCAACCCCCCTACACTTGAAAGTCAATAGCCAAGCACGTGAACTTGAAGTGAGAAATGGTTACAATTTGTGCTGGCGCCTTTGCCAGAAACATTTCCCTACTCCCAAGACGTCATGATAACACCTCATAACGTATGATAATGATTTCTTTGTAATTTTGCAAGGTCTGCGTTTCGTGCTGCGACCAGTCGTACTGCAACGAAGACGTCCCCTTCAACGAAAGCAGCGCCATCTTCCAACGGTCCAACGTTGCCGCCTTCTCAGAAAGCGGACACATGTCGTCTGCTGTTCTTTTAGCGGGCTGTCCGCGTTTACTGATTCCCGTAGTTTTATGGACGGTTGCCCGTCAACGAGACTGCGGCTAGAACCGACCAAAAAAATGGAGGACTATTTCAAATATTTTAATATTATATTGTAAATCTGTTGTTAACTTCCCTAAGTAGGCTTTGTACATTCAAGCTCGGTGTTATTTCAGAATGTTTAGTGTGGACATATCACTTGAATCGATTTATTAGTTAATTGTAAATTTTCCGTTAGAAACGGAGACATATTTAAACTCAGGACAGCTGGATTTTCATTTGTTTCTCCGAGATTTATAGCTCGCTATTATGTTCCCAACACCTCATTTGTGTGCAAATCCAGCAAATCCACTTTGCATTATAATTATAAATACCCTTAATTACTTAACTGTAATTAAACTAATTACTATATTATTATCATGGTCTCATCAGTTGTTATCTTTGGTTATCAACCGATATAGAACGCATAATGTGTAAAAAAAAAGTGTTTTAATGAAATGTTCACAAAATTGCGTGAAAAAGTCTTCCCATATACATTCAGTGTTGTTAGTCGTGAATAGAAAGTAAAAATACAAATTCAAAAAACAATGTTTTTAGTATAATAATTAATTAATAAGGAATCAGTGTTTCCAGTTTGCACGGAAATTACTGAAAAGGGGAAATCGGAAAGTGCAGTCTTATATTCTAGTATACGGAGGGGAAAAGGGGGAAATAAGGGAGGAGGGAAAAAGGGGAAACTGAAAGTGGAAGCACTGTAAATAATGTAACTATAGGTTAACATACATTTATAATACAGGTTGATAACATGGTGATAACACAGTGATAACAACTTGAGTCAGAAAAGCTCAGATTTCCAATATTCCCGTAAAGCTGATATATAGTATAACAAATAGTGCGGATTCCCATATCCTCAATAAACGCAGGAGAAAAAGATCCTGTTACTCCAGGATCGATGTAGGGTGTGTTATCAGTGTTATCACTGTGTTATCAATGTTATCAGTATTATTCTCTACCTCTGAATGTTTGGTTTTGTTCATAAGTCGCTGTTCTGAGGGGTTTTAAACGGTGTTATCAGGTGTTATCAAGTATTATCACCTACTTTAGTTTCTTTATCGCGTATTATCAGTGTGTCATCAGTCTGTTATCAGACGTTATCACTTGTATTCGAATGCTGAGGATCATTCAAGGCTGATTTACAAGGGGTCCGAAACTCCGAGGAAAAGTGTAAGAAGATTATTTGATAACATATGATAACACGAAGATAACATGGAGATGACAGGTTGATAACAGTGATAACATGACCTAGGTGTACGTAGATTGTTGGAAGTTTCGGACCCCTCGCTGATTTATGAACGCTTCCAAACGGTTGTTATCAGATGTTATCAGTATTTCATCAAGTGTTATCACCTATTGATACTAAATAACAAGGGGTCCGAAACTTCTAAATCATCTTCGTAGACCTAGGCACTGTTGTCACTGTTATCAATCTGTTATCTCCGTGTTATCATATGTTATCAAATAATTTTGTACACTTTTTCCTCGGAGTTTCGAACCCCTTGTAACTTTGACCAGAACACGATATATTACATATGATAAGGGATAAACTAAATTAACTTAACTGTAGTAAGTTAATTATCTACTTATTATATTTCGTTAATAAACCAGAAACTAAGTTAAGTTGTACCGAAAAAGTGTGGTCTGAGTTTTCCTTTTTCCGGACATGGTCGGCTTTGCTTTTCTTCATTATTCAGTTCCATTGCTGAGTGGAAATTACAGATTTTCCTTCCTGAATCTAAAATATTACTCATTATTAATAATAATGATTGCATTGACAACTTAATTCTTAATAATTTTAATGCAGAAAAAGACTTAAGCGAACGGAGCACCTTTGCACGTGCATGTAAACAAACCAGGCGAATCTGGCAGGGGCGTTCGAAAAGATTTAGAACGTGCAGCGTTGCCAAATTTATTTAAATTAATAATTTAATTTTTAACAATTAATTTAATATAATTTAGCAACACTCGTAATTCCAGCAAAATTGGATTAATTTCAATTTATTTTACAATTTTATTATTTATTTATATTGATGATGATTCTATCCAATTGAAATAAAATATTCATATATTTTCAACAATAATTTATTCATTACTAATTAAAAAAGTATTTAATTTAACTATGCCCTTATGAATATTATTTATTCACTTAATAGGTGCAACAAAACTTATTATTACATTGTTAGAACTAATTCTTAATTGTTCGCTTAATACTAACAAAAAATTTCATAAATTTATTTAAATTTTTATTATTCCCTATTACATATCCAGCAATTTAGATAAATAATTAAAATCTATTTAATATATACAATAAATTTAGTACTCTGCTCTGATTTTATTGTATAACAAGAAATACACAAAATTAAACTATAATTATTACTCTTAAAAAACGTATTGATATTGTAGTTTCCTTAATGAAGCCTTTGTTTACGAAAGGGCGTGCATTTGAATTTTCTCATTTTTCGCTCTTTCTATCCGCTAATTTGATTTACTGCAACAGACTCTCTGCCGAAACTGTATTATTCAAAGGTTAATTCACTAATTAATTCAGCGCACATTTCCTAAATACCCTCAATTAAGCTAATGAATTCAATTAACTCTGGATTACACCATTTATATTGAATCAAGATTTTGCCACACAGAGAGAGAACAATGCAAACATGGGGAATGTGTATTCAAAAAGAAAACAAAACATGCTTGAGAAAAAAAAAAATGAAAAAATTTCTTTAACCACTGGACATTTACTGAAATTTTTTTACTTCACATTCTTTTAGCTCTATGGCTGCAACTAGTCCACCAAAAATAGTAAGAAAAAACAGTAAATTCATCAAGAAATAACGAAAAAAAAACAAGAAACATAGAAGCTGTAAATTCTTAATGTGTTCGGTTTATAGAGAATTTTTTTTTGTAATCAGATTCGAGGAGGAAAGAATGGATTCGTATTTTTCAGTGTGATGAAGCCAAATCTCTAGGTTAAACTTTGTCCCGGGTTAAATTTCTTTATCCCAGTTTAAATTTTTTTTTGGAGGGGGGTTAAATTTAGCAACGCGTTTCGTACAGTCCACTGCGTCCGATGTAACGGACCCATTTGATGACGTCGTGGTCAGAGTAGTTCAGTTTCGACTCGAACACCTTCAAGTAGCGCACTTTGAATCCCGATGGAGCAAACGGGACCTACGAAGAGGAAAAAAAATAAGTAGAATCTTACGAAGTTATGGAAAATCAAGTAAAAAATATTAATGGGAAATAGTTATTATATCTTATATTATTTAAAACATACGATGACGAGTAATAAACGAAGATATGCATAGCGATTTAAAAATATTCAGTAAAATAATTTATCCAGCAATGATAGAAATTAAATACCAATTACTTAGAAACAATTTAAACGGGGAACAATAATTAATTATCAAATATTAATCATACAAAATAACTGTACAAAGTTATATTTAACAATTTGATAATCTGATAGTTACTTCAAAGTTCATGGAAATCGGGGACGCGTCCACTTCTTCTTCGTGTCCGTCTGCAGCAGTTCGATTTCGGCCGAGAGCTGCGACTCCTTCATCCCGCCCATGCGTTTAATCCTTTACAAAAAAACACAAGAAATTGATGAAATAACAAAACTAAATAGTAATACTAAGAGTATAACATATATATAAGGGCGCTGGTGACGCAATGGTTAAGACCTTAGGTCAAAACTACCCGCCCTCAGCTCTGGGTCTGTGGGTCCAATCCCACTCGACTCCAAGTGAGGCCTTTCCCAGACCAGCGACCCTTAGCACTTGAATCTGCAATCCCTCCCCCTGGAGTCATGGGCTAACGCCTACATACCCGTCAATGAAATCAAAAAATATATGTATATAATATTTGATTGAATGTAATACAATAATAAATAATATACATAACAGTATACAGTAGTAGTAAATAGTAGTTTATGAGATTTTCGTCAATATTATGAAGTTATTTTTCCCGCTGATTATTATTATGGTCGTTTCTTCCTTAATTCCTGAACGACTCGTAACAAAGATTCAATGAATAATTGTAAAAACTTTTATTTATAGTCTGTAGAAAAAATATTATATATACTGTTTGAAGTTTCCAATTTTCAAAAAATAAATAGGAGCATAGAATAATTAATATGAATAACTAAATAATAATATTATATTTCTAAGCTACGTTTAATATAATATTTCATAGTTTAACGTGCTTATTTGATGTTTACTACTTTTTCGCCAGAAAATATATTTTCAGACTATTTAAATTAACTATTTAACATAAATAAACGATAAGCCTTACATCTTATACATACAACATAATAAATCTAATAAATATAACCATTTTTATTAATGTAATAAAAATTCCAATACACGATTCCATAGCTTTAAATACTTATTTAATGTTTACTATTTTGTTATCAAGAAATAATTTCATACTTCCAGACAATAGCGTTCTCCGAGGCCTTGTACTTGGCCTTGCCCTTCATGCAGAGCAGCTGGACGCCCGACGTGTTGAGCGGGGTGGGGATGCGCACCTCGATCTTCTGGGCCAGCAGCGACGGCTTGAAGCTCGACTTGAGGACCACCTTCACCTCCATCTTGGTGCGTCCCACCTCTCGCACCAGGGGTATCACCCTGAACGGCAGCGAAATGTCCTTCGTTGTTCGGTATCTAAAAGCGTGCAAGTAAAGTAAGTCAAGTCAGCAGAAACGAGATTCTAAGTATCGTACCTCATCAGTTCAAATTCACCGTCGGGTGGGATGAAGCTGATCGAGTGCTCCGTCTCGAACTTGGACAGCTTGACGCACTGGTGGAACTGGCAGTCGTCAATAACAATAGCAGTCTTGCCGGGACGAGTTACATCGTCAGTAGCCGATTTGCCTTTAGCCTAAAAAGATTTATAAAAATCATCACAGCGTAAAAATATTATCGCAAACTCAAAACTCACCTCCATAATGATCTTGTCGTTGATTCCGAACTTGCACTCGGGCATTCCAGACAGGTAAGACTTCATGACAACCTTTCCCGCGACGTGAGCCGACAGAACTTGACCTTGCGGCGACATTAACAGGTTGACATATTCTAGAACATCCAAAAACAGTTCGTTTCTTCGGTACTTGATTCCTTCGCGCCTCCAGCCAATCTGGCCTGTTACCTAAACGTAATTCATTTATTATTTATATTACTGAATCAATTATGATGTTAAAATTTTTACTTGGGAAGTGATTTGCGCTTGTTCTTCCTTCGTCTGGGTGCGGATTCCCTGCTGCGTGATAAACGTTTTCAAAACGCCAGTATCGGTATTCTGCGGGTAACCGAAATCAAGGATTTCTGCGAGAAGAAAATCACAAAATCATTAACGTTTGACTTGTTTTGAGAGAAAAGTAAACTTTTACCGTCTAGAAGTTCGTAAATTAGCACAAAATTGTTCTTGATGTTTTCCTCAGTGACTTTTCCGAAATACGACTGCATGGCGTCAGTAACTTTCAGCAGAAATTCAAAAACCATTGCCGCGTTCACGTTTTGCTTGGTGACAGCGGCCACCCAGATATTCGCACGCTAATGAAAAACAGAAAAACGTCAAGTATATCAAAAAATGTAACTAAAACCTTATGTCACAGTTAGGTACCTTGATGTGGAAAAACGAAGTTCGTGCAATGTTGGTGACAGGCGAGCGGACCTGCTGCCTGGCGTGGATGACGTTGACCCTGAAAGCGTCGACGGCATTTCGGCCAATATCGTCTCGATAGACTCGGGAAATGAGGACCTCCCCCTTGTGGTTGTAAATGAACAGGCCCCCGATCATTGCGATCCTGTCCAAAAAAAAACAAAGATCACCACAAACTGACAAGGAAAAATGGTGCACTTGACTTAACTTTCAAAGTTCGACACATACTTGATTATACATTGTAGTAAGTTAATAAAATGCATTAAGGGACAAATTACCTCTTTTAATTTTGACTTTATTTCGTAAAATTCATGTAAATTTTAGCGGAAGAATTGTGTAGCGTACTAGAGAAGAAAATTGTTCGGCCTGGGGGCGGATAGCCCTTCTTGCTTTGCTGACAAATCGATAAACGAAACCCAGATGAAAGAAACAAGTGACGAACGCCATCCGTACGCTAAAAGTTGTAGCAATAATTTCACATTTAATTTATTTCTTTTAAATAATTAAATTAAAATAACTGTTTAATCTTTAAAGGTTTTTCAAATTTTATTCAACGAATTATTTTATTGTATTACTTGTAAATGAATTCAAATTTTCTTAATTTTAATTGGATAATTAATTTATAACTTCACCGTAGGCCTTATGAATTTATTCAAAATTAATACTCGAAATTCGGTGAATTTCAATAAAAATGTATTTTCACGTTTAAGATTCTGGAAAAGCCATTCATGCTTTTGATTACCACTGGAAACAAGCAAAATCCGAAAAAATATATCACTTGCCAAAAATATTCACACAAAAAACAAATATACAAATAATTACTGGTCACTTTTGTTTTTAAATCAGAAAACAGCATTTCACAATTTCAGAATTATTTTTAGGAAAAAATAAGCTTCAATTGGCATTAGGGAGTTTGCTTAGCGTTTCCCGTAGAGTTTCCCGGGCTCGAGTTAAGATCCGCTTTCATCGCATCGATTTTAGCGCAGATCTTTACAGCGGGACCAAGTTTCATGTTCATTGCCGTCATCAAGTGATCAGCTTTGAGCAGCATTAAAGCCTGGCCATCAATCTCCTGCACAGCAAAGTCTTCGGCGTAGTCGGCACAGCCGGGTAGATTCCGCACAAAATCGACAACTTCGCTGACCTGCGAAAATCACAATTAATATAAACTCAGTTAGAGTTAAGTTAATCAGTTTATCTACCGTCCATTTAGCAGGGTTAACTTTTTCCTGCTTCGTTTGCTGCATGGGCGTAGGGGGTAAATTCGGTGCGAGGACAGGGGACTTCATCTGTTCGGCAGCCAGGGCTAGAAGCTCAGCATCAAGACTGCTATCCTCTTTCTCGTTGATATCCGCTATGGGAGAAGGTTTAGGGACGGCTGCTTCAACAGACGAAGGCAGCGGGACGGGGCTAGGGGCAAGTTTCTCGGTCCCAGGCTTCGGTAGACTGGGCGAGTGAGCTGGGACCTCGCCTCCTAGCTGCTTGGCTGATCTCTTGGCGCAGGCGGCTGTGCAGAAGGGTTTCGAGCGTCGAAACTTGGAGGCCAGGTCCATTTTGCCGCACCCTTCGCAAGTGGCCACTGGCAATCCTTTAGGCGGTCCCAGGGGCTGCAGAAGCTGCTGACTTGGCTGAGGAGCTTCGGTTCGAGCAATTTTTTCTATTCAACCAACGTTAAAATTAATTTACGAAAATTTGGTAAGGGATTCAGTTAAATTTACTTGGCGGTTCAGATTCTATCTGGCCGTTAGTGACTTTATCGTGGCCGTTGATGGTTATCTCACTGGTGTAGAATCTTCCGACAGGGAAGGGTTCTGCAGATTCCTGAATCACGAAATCGCCGAGGACGTGCGTGAGGATCTGTGGCCTGACGACCGCACGAGGCGGACTCGTGTCTTTCCTATCCCTTACCGAAGGGGAAACGCCATTGGTTAAGACACTAGCCGAATCGACAACTTCCATTGGTTCAGGCGTTCCCGGTACTAAAACAGTCAGACTGGAAGTGACGTCTGATTGGTCCACAGCTTTCATTTCCTCCTGCATCTAAAAAGTTAATTTTTCAATTGATTAATTAATTAATCAATTCAATTTTATAAAATAATTTTATTTTCTTTTACTTTGATTGGCTGGGCTTCGCTTATAGGTGTGCAGGTTGTTACAGCAGCACTGGCGGTGAATGACGTCATTGGCGGGCAACTGGAAGTTTGTTCCTGTACTTCCGGCGGAAGTGCCGGTTGCACAGCATTGGTCATACTGGCCATAGCCGTCAATGGAGTGGAGGACATAGTCAAAACCCCGCCGTTTACCGAGTTCAAGCCAGCAATAGTCATGATTCCTCCATTGGTCAGCGCTGATTGGCTAGCCGGCACTGGTAGTGGAGGGGCTGTCCAGGCTGCTCGATCGCCATTGGCTGAGACTGCGACACCTGACCAGCAGGGGAGGAGGGGGTGGTGCGGGTGCGATTGGTTTATAGGAAGATCTCTGAGGCTGTTGTTGTTGCTGCTGCTGCTGTTGTTGTTGTTGAACCATAACCTGCTGCATGGGAGGCATTTGCTGCTGCTGTTGTTGCTGTTGTTGTTGGGGTATGGGAGTCAACTGTGGGGGAGAGGGGTGGGAGTGTGGGGTGGTTGAAGCTGCTGAGGGGCGGGGCTCACCGCGGGGCTAGCACCAATGGGAGTGGTCGAAGTCACGTGAGCAGGCGTTAACCTAGGATTTTCCACCAATGAGAAAATTACGAAAAAATTAAAATTTTTGAATCTTTACTTAGGAGGAGGCGGCTGTAGGTGTTGTTGGTGCTGTTGTTGTTGTTGCTGATGAAACTGTTGTATCTGCTGCTGCAACTGTTGTTGTTGCTGTTGTTCTTGAGTCTGCATGGCCTGCACCATGTCTGTCGTCTGTTGCTGTTGTTGCTGTTGTTGTATATGAACCAGCTGCTGATGTTGTTGCATAGGCTGTGTCTGAAACTGCTGCACTTGTATCGGCTGCTGAATCTGGAACTGAAGAGGTCCCTGCTGACCAATAGAAACATCTTTCATCCACCAAATTCAAACCAACCAATGAAATCAAGTCTTTTTTACCTGCTGGGTGATGATTGGCTGTCCCAGAGACTGCAACTGCTGCTGGGGTATCGTCTGAAGCATATGCTGTTGCACAATGGGAATAGGCGCAGCAGCCCTGACTTGATTCGCCTCATTTTTAGCAGATCCTCCAAGAGGTGGTCTACCCATAGGGGCCTTTCGCCCCTTCCCAGTAGCGCGGGGGGTACTTCCCACCACCTGAGTACCGCCTGACGTTTGTGTGGACACTGAAGAGGCTGGACGTATCGGGGTAGGAGTGGTTGCGGTGGTAGACATGGGTAGAATCGTCGATAACTGACGCGGGGTTGCTGGTTTGGGCTGTATGCTGTTAGCTGCTTCGTTCTGAGGGCGAGCTTTCACTGCTGGAGCTGGAGTAGGAGCTGGAGCCACTAAATAAATAAATATTATTATTATTATTATTATTATTATTATTATTATTATTATTATTATTTGATGACTTTACCGGCGTGTTGGGTAATGGCGTGCTGTGGTGCAGCTTGAAAAATCATATTTTCAGGCTGTGGGCCTCGAATGAGAATCGGGTTCTGGGCGAAAAGAGTTGGTTGCTGCAGACCTGCTGGGGTGGCCCAGGCGATACCCTGCGATAACGTACCGAACTGCTGCGTCATGGGCAAACACTAAAATTGATGATATTTCAATTAGTTGATTATTATCATTAATATTATTACTACTACTACTACTGCTACTAATACCACTTCTACTATTAATAATAAAATTGCTATTACAACTATTACTACAGCTACAACAACAAATACTACTACTACTGCTTCTCCTCCTACTTCTAATACTACTACTACTATTACTTCTACTTCCTCTGCTATCACTATTATCACCACTACTACCACTACTAATTGTACTCCTACTGTTCTCTTACTACTACTACTATTCCTCCTCCCACTCCTCCTTTTACTACTACTACTTCTGCTACTAAAGTGTTTACTTGGAACGGGCTGATGATTTGAGTCTGCCCCGCAATCATAGCACCGGAAGGGGCTTGGGACGTTATCATCTGCGGCTGGGATACCAAACCCGCTGATTGGCTGGCCATCGAGACCTGGACGTTCTTCATGGCACCACCTATTCAAATATAAAATAATATCATTATAAATTTGTTGCTTATTAATAATATTTTGATTAATTAATATTTCTAGTTGCTGTTAGCAGAATATTCAAGTTCAAGAAAGTACCCCCTAGACTCATTCCTGGTGATTTCGGTGGAACTCCATTAACAACATGAACATACGACTGCTGTTGTTGTTGCTGCTGTTGTTGCTGTTGTTGATGCTGCTGTTGTTGTTGTTGTTGCTGCTGCTGCTGCTGCTACAAAACACAATTAAAAATCAATTATTTTACTTACACAACTCAGAGTCCTATTTTATCAATAAATTGTTTACTAAAATACCTTATTCATATCAGCAGGTTTAACAACAGTGTTTGCTTGCTGTGGTGCTTGAATCAATCCGCCCTGGTTATTGATAATCGGTGCGATGAGCAGCGTTTGATTGTTCGATGTCGGGATAGTCGCGTATCCTGGGTTGCGGGCGTTATTGAGCAGTTGTGCGAGTATCGCGTTATTGTCCATGGGCTGTCCCTGGATGATCTGCTTCCCTGTCGTTAAAACGTGCGAGGTCACTTGCCCAGGCTGGAAAGACTTTCCCGCAGTTATGACTTGGATCTGCTGGCCGAATTGTGACTAAATTCAAACATTTTACATTTTACGATTGAAATGTGAATTTTGAATTGAGTTAGAAAAAAGGAAGGAGCAATAAAAATACCTGAAGTGCGTTTGGTTGTAAAGCAATATTACTGGGCATGAAAAACTGCTGGCCTTGGGCATTGTAAACCTGCTGCAAATACTGTTGCGCTTGCAAAGGCTGCTGAATAACCTGAACCTGTTAAAACCGTAAAATTAAATTTTATTGATAAAATAACGTTTGAATAAAATTATATATTATTTTTATATTTATACGTTTTGAGGAAGTCCGGGATGTCCCGACTGCGGAGCTAGCGCCATCTGTTGCTGAAAATTGGAAGCGGCTATACTGGTCATGTTAGCCGCGGCGGCCATGCCTCCCATCATGGGGTTCATGGAAGTCATTTGGTTCATGCTGATGTTCTGATTCAGCGCCATAGCGTTCATGGCTGCCATGGGCGAGGTTACCGGGTTAGGAGTCCCGGGCGGTGCAGGCGTTGACGGGTGCTGCCCCTGCTGCCCTTGTTGTTGCTGCTGCTGAGGCTGGGGCGTCTGCGACTGCATTAAGGGCTGCTGAAACACGAACTGCGTACCAAACGTTTCGTACTTATTTATTATTTATTTTCGTATGTGTTTTGAGGTATCGCGTGTGTTTATTATTACCTGGGTAGGTTGCATTTGAGCCGAAACTGGAGACGCAGGCACCATCTCACCTCCCGCAGGGGTGTTTGGTGCTGAAGGCTCCACAGCATCACCTTTGGCGGCTTCACTCATTTTCTACTTCCTCACTTCTTCTAGGAAAAAACATGAAATCATATAAACTACATACATCATACAAAAAAGGGGTGGCAAGAAGAAAGCGTGGAAACGATAATCCTTGATAAAAGAGTGGATGAAGAAGAGAGATATAAAGGACAAGAGCTGATAAAAAGGGAGGCGAAAGAGGAAGGCAAGTTGATGAGCGGAACAAAGGGAGGGAAAGAGGCCACCAGTGACGGGGAACGGCTGGTCGAGCGCCTCAGCCAATGTGAGCGCTGGGCGCGGGTAGGCAAGATGGCGGGGGACGATCAATAGGACCGGGCCAATGACGGTGTCTCGCGCTCTTTTATCTTCCCCCGGCTGACGGGTAATTATGCCCGCCTGCTTTCCACGCACCGAAGGCGGGCAACAAAGCAACAACTCCGATAAATACAAGGAAGGATGCCAAAGGACGGAAAAAACCATCTCATACCCCGCTGGCTATTCTCTGCATACAAACTAAAGAGACCCCCTTCTAACTCAACAAATATATCTCAAAGCTTTCTTCTTCCTCGTATCGTTAGATCATATGCTATATTTTCTTTAAATGCTACCGCCATGTTTTAATCTGATACCATAAATATGCGATCCATTGTTCTTGGGTCATATAAACAACTTAGTTCAAATTTCTATCGCTAGATGGAAGATAAATATTATTTACCTTTATAGCAAATGGCGTAATCCTTTGATACGGTAACGAGAACGACTGTTAGTTAGATTTCACAGTAAAGAGAAGATTCATTTAAATCAAAACAATTTCAACGATTTACGTTAAAGTTTTGTAAACGTAAACGCGCCGCACAGTTTATGAGGCGAAGAAACGACTGAGTTGCTAACGCTCCGTCCCTGCGCGGCCGAGCAACTGCGACGCCCGCAGCCACGCATGCGCGGTAAGACGTTCCTGATTGGTCGGCAGCCAGAACCAACCAATCAGAGGACGAGTTTTATTGAGGCCAGCCAATAGGAAGCTGACTTCTTTAGAAGGTCCGAACAGCTGCCGTAAAATCGAATAAGAGGCGGTGCTTGTGGCAAGGCTCCTATCACTTAAAGGCGAAATTCGCAAATTTCGCTCAGTCGCAACAGTTGGCTCAAATTTTATTTTTTTTTACCCTCCCTTATTACGTCATTCATTTAAACACACCAATTGCATTCTTCAGTTCAAGAACTCCTATAACTAAACATATGAATAGAAAAGTAAATTTTAATAGTTTAATTACTAGTATAGATATAAATTAGGCAGGGTATACTGAAAAGTTCAAACGCCATTGTTCTTTCTTACAAGAAAAAAAAAGGGCGGGCAAAATTTTCACATTTTTTTCCTGTATACCGTTCACATACATAAAGGGAAGATGTGAAAAGTAGGAGAATGAGAGAGAGTCGGATAAAAAGTAGGGGGCAATAGAAAACGGTTAAAGCTGGTCCAGCCCAAAAGAAAGGACCTGGGGGTTATCAATGGCTGGAACTCGATTACTCCAGCCCGGCCAATAGTAAGCCAAGCTCCGCTCCTTTCCCCCGTAAGCCCAAGCCGCCCTTCGCTTGCCCCCTTTTTCTTCCTATTTGTCCCTATAATTAACCACATCACATATTCCTATTAAAAAAAAAAAAAACACATAAGCTTATTAACACATGCTCGAATTACTTATATTTATTATATCACACGTTTCCTGTTATTAAAACGGGGGGAAATTATAAATCGTCTGCAACGCCATCTAGCGGTCATTTCTGGAACTAAATTCAAATTTTAGCCCTCCCCCTCCCTTTCGTTCTCTCCGTTAATGGCTTATTGGTTATCAAATATTATATGTATATTACTAAAGGTAAGAATTTAGATGATTTATTTGAGAAATGTAATTATATAGTTGTCTGGGGGTTTAGATAGGAGTTTGCGTGTGCGTGCCGTGTTGGGTATATATGACCTTGAAATGCTGCGAGTGAAGAAAAAGAATGGCGTCTAGTCTCCCGCGCTTTTGTTATGTCCATAAGCAACAGCACAGGATAAGGGAAAAAATATAAATCGAGGGTAAATTTTTTTTCACCCTCTTCTATAACTTGA
This sequence comes from Eulimnadia texana, assembly GCA_002872375.1. Lineage (NCBI taxonomy): Eukaryota > Metazoa > Arthropoda > Branchiopoda > Diplostraca > Limnadiidae > Eulimnadia > Eulimnadia texana. The sequence goes on from NKDA01000007.1 coordinate 831,196, forward strand.
CAGATTCATTTTTTCCCTGCACCCCACACCCCACTTTTGTGATAATATATCACTTTGTGAGTTCTTTTTCCAGTTATTTTCTCCAGTTTTTGTATCAGAGTTCAGAAGTAGAGGCGCATGAAATGCTGCATGATAACGTGTGTGAAAAGTTGTGAAATATTTGATAATGTTACTGTAATATTTAATGAATGAATGAAAGATTGAATGGAAATTGAGTGGAAAAAGTTAATTCAACATTAATTTGATATTAATAATATATTAACAATTGCTTTATTTTATAATTTGATTTTTTTTGGCAGAAAATAAAATGGCGGTCGTTTGAATATCACAATTAAAGTTAACCGTTAAGTAAGTACTACAAATATAACTGTAAGTATTTATTTTGATTAAATACTGATATTTTACTGATTTGGAAGATTCAAATACAATTTACAATGCTGTTCAAGCAAAACTTGTACTCGTTTGAAGAGAAAATCTTCGCGATAAAATATTCATCAAAATATTATCGGAAAAAAAATAGATTTCCGATTATTTATTAAAATCAGTTCACGGTGCTAACAAAATTTTATTTACTGGAAAAATTCGGGCGCTTTTTGCGCAACGCCATCTAGCGGTGGAATTATAAACTAAATACCCGTTTTCGTCATTGTAATATTTGGTTGTACTAAATTACACGAGCTGTTGATGTTGTCAGTGTTTTTACGTGTTATCATGATGTTGTTACTTGTTATCATCCTATACGCGAATGTGCTGAATTACACTTGGTTCTAAAATCTACCGCTAGGTGGCGCTAACTTCCGATCGCCTCTTTCTTCAGCCATAAATTTATCGTTTTTATCATGTGTCAGTATTGATTCTCTATATAATTACTTCGAGAACTTCAATTATGTTACGAAGATTGTTAAAAATATAAAATATCAATTCAGAATAAATCAGTATTAGTTATTATCTTTTTTTTTTACAAAATCCTTTCCTCGCTGACCGTCTGTTCCCACAGGAGGGTTCGAAACCCCCAAAGTGTCATCACAGTGTTATCACAATGTTATCAAATGATCATTTTAGTTCAAACAAATGAATATGAATAAAATATTATCAATAAATTAAATACTGTTATTATTATAAGTAACAGTAGTAGTGCTAGTGGTAGTGGTAGTTGAGATAGTAGTAGTAGTTGTTGTAGTTCTTGTATAGTAATAGTAGTAATTGTAATAGTAGTAGATGTTGTTGTAGTAGTAGTGGTAGAAGTAGTAGTTGTTGTAGCGGTAGTGGTAGAAGTAGTAATAGTAGTAGTCAAGTTTTCCCATGGGAAGCCTATGATATAGTTCCTTGGCTTCTGCTGCTACTACACGTACTACAACAACAACTACTACTACAACCACTGTTATAGTAGTGCTACTAGTAGCAGTTTGATTACTCTGATTACAGCTACTACTAACAATGCTAATAGTGCAAACAATAGTAGTGCGACTAATACTTGGTAGAGTACTGCTACTAATACTGCTACTAGCAGAATGAATACTCTAGTTGCTGATGACTGCTACTACTAACTGTGACAGTGTTAATAGTACTAGTACGATTGCTATGACTACTGCTGCGGCTTTTGCTATTACTACTAATACTTGCACTAAACGTACGATAGTATCCCTAATAACACTGCTGCTGCTACTACTGCAATTACTACTACTACTACCACCACCACCACCACTACTACTACTACTACTTCTACTATCACCACTACTACTACTACTACAACTATTACAACAACAACTACTACTACTGCTACTATCACCACCACTAATACTACCAATACTACTACCACTACTACTACAACTACAACAACTACTACAACTACTACAACTACTACTACTACTATTACTACCACTACTATTACTACTACTACTACTACTACTACTACCACTACCACCACTACTAATACTACTGCTACCACCACCACAACTACTACTACTACTACTACAACTATCACAACAACAAGAACTACCACTACCACCACTACTACTCCTACTACTATTACTACAAGTATCACAACAACGAGAACTACCACTACCACCACTACTACTCCTACTAATATTACTATAACTATCACAACAACAAGAACTACCACTACCACCACTACTACTAGTGCTACCACTACCACTACTACTACTCCTACTACTATTACTACAAGTATCACAACAACAAGAACTACCACTACCACTACTACTTCCACTACTACAACTATCACAACAACCACTATTACTACTGCTTTTACTACTACTACTACTACTACTATTACAAGAACAACTACTACTACTTCAACTATCACAACAACAAGAACTACTACTAATACTACTATCACTATAAAAAATTATAAATTTAAATAATTTAACAGAATAATATGGCATGTAATAAATAATCAAACAAATAGACCTATTTTCAAACTTAGTTCACGAAAAAATCACTAGATGGCGCTGTTGCCATGAAAATCATAGACAATCATAAACGGTCCCAAAATCGCAGTTATGACTAAATTCAATATAAGTATTAATAATACGAAAATGATAATAGTAAAAATAAATTATAATTGTATTAAAAGTTAGCCTTCAATTCACTTCAGTACGAAATTTTTTCACCAATTTTCGCGACTTTCTAACTTTGTTATCAACTGTTATCACCAATTCTAGTCTTCGAACTCATCAGAATTTGCGAAAAAAAACAAGTTGTTCAGTACGAAGGACGACCTTGAGACCATCGCTTGAAGTTCAAAGGGTTTTCTGACCTGAGGTTTACGGTTTAAACCGTCAAGGTTTTCGCAGCTTTTCTTGCAAAAACAAAATCAGTTTTACGCGAACCTTCACCGAATTCGCAATATTTTCGCAAAAATGGCGAAGAAATTTTTGAAAATCGCGTTTGTAAAATATCGTGAAGTGATACCCTTCTGGAAAGAAATAGCCATCCGATTGTCAATCGTGTTGCTAACAGCAGTCATCAGCAACTCTTTCTTCTCTATTTTGCTTGGTAAGTTATAATTTTTCTCATTTTCTGATTGGTCAGAATCTTGATCAGCTGACTGGTGTTTCTGCAGGAAGTGTTGAACCGCAACTTCCGGTTCATTGGAATGAAGAATTTCGGTTTAAACCGATAGCCGGACCGAAAAGTTGGTGCGAGCCGTTCAATCATAGTTTGGACTACTGGAAAACTATCAATTTCATCGAAACTACTGGAGAGGAATGCTTAAGAATACGACAGGCTTGTGCTATCGAGTCTGCTGCTAGAGCTAATCCCGACTTACAGGTAGTTACTTACTAATACGAGTTAGTTTTAGTGCTTAGTAAGTAAATTATAGTGCTAGTAGTATTACTACTAATGCTGCGAGTACTACTACTTTAACTATTACGAAATAGTTTAACTATTGTTTTGCTATTTCTACTTCTACAACTGCTTTACTACTACTGACACTACAACATGGCCATTACTACTAGTTTTCTCCTACTACTTTAAAGTTAAAACTATAACTACTAGTACTACTACTACAGCACTCTTTACTACTACCACTATACTATACCTACTAACTATTACTAGTACCACTGCCACCACTACTCCTACTACTCCTCCTACTACTACTATTACAGCTGTAAGAACAAAAACAAGACAACAACAACAATAACAACTACTACTACTACCACCACTACTACCCAGCACTGCTATTCCTACTATTCCTCCTCCTTCTCCTACTACCACTATCACAACAACAACTACTACTACCATTACCGCCACTATAATAGTCCTGCTGATCCTATTACCACTGGTACTACCACTACAACTAACTAGTCGCCAACGCTAACTATGCTAACAACCATCGCTTTGTATAGGTGGTAGTTCACCGTTCATCGAGACCATCACCGGGAACTCCGGAACGTGACGAAGGCTTCGGGTTGAGACGAGACTGTAGCGTACGTCAGATTCTGGACCACTACCCGAACATCCGCTACGTTACTGAGGAGTTAAGTGACCATCTGAAAGGTACCCCCCTCTGGATGTTGTACGCATCCGGAGACATGAACAGCAGCACCTACTCCAACCAACATCTCAGTGACGCAGTCCGGGTCGCCATGCTCTACAGCAACGGTGGAATTTACTTGGATACAGACGTTATTATTTTCAGACCTTTACATTGTCTGCACAATTCTGCTGGATTCACTGAAATGCATCCGACGGGTACTTTTGAGCACCAGGACTTTAATATCGAGACCGGACTGCTGGCTTACGATAAAGGTCACTCGTTTCTGTGGTACTTGATGAAACAAATGACTATCGCTTACGAGCCAGAGCAGAGGTCTTCTATAGGTCCGACGACCGTTACGGAGAATTTCAAAAATTTCTGCAGGCGACAGACGCGCCAGGAGCTCTCGGTGAAACACTACCGATGTGTTGACGGATCTCCAGCGTCACTTTTGGGTCCTGAACTGTTTTACCCCATCGAATACGCGGTTCGGCATCGCTTCTACACTCCGGATTTCCCAGAGCATGAACTGCAGTTCCTGCGCCACAGTTTCGGCGTCCACGCGTATGAATCGCAACATGGCCGCCAAGCGGACGAAACTTCGCTCTTCTTCTATCTGGCTAAAAACTACTGCCCTCTTGTGTTAAATTACAGTATGCAACAATGGAGAGAGTTTTAAAACTGTATAAAAATGATAAAAATGTCTAATAAACGATATTTTGAAATTCAGCTACATAATGTATTTTTGAATATTGGCGCTAGATGGCGTTGTGAAACGATCAATATGGCTTATGGCGCCACAACGCAAATTTGAATAATATGACAGAACCACACGATTAAGGTGTATTGTACTTAACAACTTTAGTTATAAACAACATTAAGACTTTTATAACATTTACAATATTGTTTTTTCACAGATTCTCCGCTTTTAATTCTATTTGACATTTGCGAAACATTGGCGTCCGTTTGCTGTTGGGGTTTGTTGCGTGTCGCTTGACGAAAAGGGTCGCGTGAGGTAGAGATATAACAACAGAGTTTCTGCCTCTTCTTTGAACCCAGTTAATGAGTATTAAGAACTTTAGGTCCTGCTTTGATTAGCTAATGCCCTTTTTCATGCGGGAGGTGCATGGTGCGACGGCGACATACCGAACAAGTCCTGAAGCGGGACGTACTCTTGATCGATGACGCTCGTTTCCGCAACGGGCGACGTCCCTGAATCTCGCTAACGTCTAAGATAGAACGAGGAACGCAACAGGTTATAAATGCAGTCATAAGTATTTTCTTTAAAAAAAAAAAAAATGTAAAGCTTATCGATATCGCTTCTCGAGAAGTCTCGGGAACGAAAAACGATACTTGCAACGAGACCGATACCTTTGATGCTAGATTCGCGAGGCGAGGCCGTGGTCGCCGAGTGATGCCGTTCGGAATGGTTCACCGAAGAAATGGAGGAAAGTTTGCACTGGAGAAGGTTCTTGAGCGAACCGAAACACGCGCAGCCGTTAGTGGCGCGGAGGACGACGTAAATGAAAGGGTCCAGCACGAAGTTGAGCGCAATAAACACGTCGGCGAGGCGGAAAAATAACCGGTCCTGATTTTTGACGTCCCACTGACCGACTGCTATGGAAATCTGCGAGGAAAAAATTGCTGAATCACCAACGGTAAGTTATAGCTTTGTGTGCGTGTAATAATCCGAGCAATAGGGGTATGTTCGTTAAGGGGGGAATGAGGAATCGTGGTCGATGAGGAGAAGAGTCGAAAAAACGCCAAGTACATGAAGATAGTGGAGTCATTTTTTATTCATGAACTCCATGTACGTCTTGGCAAATGAGCAGTATTTCGGAAAGGGCCGCCCATTTGTCTTGCAAAGCCCTGCATGGAAACCTTGATTAGAAGAGAATTTACGCGTCAAGAGGGCTAGTAAATTCAAATCGTATCGATTGTGGTCGTCTTCGCCTCCTTAAAGGAAATAAAACCCTTCAATGCCGTCCCCGAAAAATATTTTAATTTCAAACAACTGAAAAATTTTGCCAAGAAAACATTACACGGCGTTTTGGCAAGCCGTTCAAACGGCGGCCATGTAAAGTGTGTAGGAAGCAATGGTGGTATGTAAGACGTATAGGCAGCCATATGGATGTGGAGTGTAAAGGAAGCCATGTTGGCATGCACAGCACAAAAGGAAGCTATATTCAAATGCACTGGATGTATGCAGCCATATTGGCATGTAGGGTTGTATAGGTGGCTATACTGGCATGCTGGCATGTATTAATGAAAACTGCATACCAGCATGACCGCCACTCTTTTGTCATAGGAAATCTTTAAATCATGTGTATAATCTATATAACGAATCTTGCGTCAGATTTTTCTTCAACTTGCTTTCGTGTCATTAGTTAAACATCTGTATGTAAGTCTTGATAACCCTGATTAACTTCCGTTTGGAGTTTAACTTCTTGATGAGATCAGACATGATATCAGCAAGACTGTCTAAGAGATTACGCCACTACTTTGAAGAAGTATTTTCCCCATAAGAAAATTTACAATTTATGTTTGCTCCCCCCAAGAATCGCATCATTGACAAAGACATAAAGGGCCTACAATGTACGTCTAATAAAACTTTAGGCTTTGATATACTTCCATATCCTCACAGGAGGGAAGAAAAAACGCAAGAATTATTGGGTACAATCCATAGGCGGAAGCAGGGGAATCGCGGTCGTTAAGGAAAGCTAAAAATTTATACCAACTGTGGCAACCAGCAGACGACGTAAAAGATGCACAATACGGCCATAAGCTTGGCGAAGGAGAGTTCCTCCCTGGAGCACTGAGAGTAGGACGATTCCCTCCGGCGGTAGGTGGTGCTGCTGCTGTCGTGGCCAAAGAAATGGCGGTCCGGCTTCTTGTCGCTACGCTGGATGGTCAGCGAAGTCCGGCCGGAGTTGGAATCGTCACAATTGGTGACGGAAGTGGTGGGGGTTTCTCGGTTCACCGAGTGCTTGCTGACGCGTCGACGAGCCGCGCTGCGTTTGTTCATCTTGCAGAGCGCGTTAATGACGCACAAGTTGCAGGCGACGATGCACAGACACATTAAGATTCCTAAACATGAAATGACGTAAATCTAAACTGAATTTGAATTCGTGTGTAGAATTACCGAATCCGAACACTACGTAAGCGTAGGCAACATCCACAGGTGCAGTTGCGAATCGATATCGAGTGCATTTGAATCGATCAGGTTTGGCGGTATCGTAGTAGAGACCGAAACCGACGAAGGGAAGACAGGCTAATATGGTAACCCACGTCCATAACAAGAATACTGATACTAGAATCCTGTGGTACGTCACGTGCTGTGGAAAGAAAAACGTCATTCTGAAGGTTTTTCGGTCCGACTTTGATTTGATTTATTGACAGATTCGCCAGTAGTTTTAGGGTCTGGCGAAATTTTTTCCAATAAGGATTTAGGTCTACTTAAAAAGAGGGAATGTGGCGTTTCTCAGAGAAGCTTGCTACTTTATAGGCGCATGAATCACGTTTGATATTCCATAAATAGGAAGTCCATCGAGCCGCGGTACTGCGACAGGCCTCCGTATACAAATTAACGATCCACAGCAGCGGAATCTAACCGGAGCCGACTTCGTGAAATACTGTGACTTGAATTTCAATCATTGCTATACCCGGAAAATATGTTGGTAACACTGATAACACGGACATAACTGCTTCAAGATGGGTCAGCGAGACCAAACATAAAAGTTAGTTGAAGCGTGAGAATTGCAATAGTTTGATTTGACGAGACCATTTGAGCCTACAGTAATTCGATGAGCTTTCAAGATACGGCACTTCTTAACGATAACACCATAATAAACATGTCACAGCCACCAAGCAGCAGAGCATGCCAAACTAATTGTTATAGGTGCCAAATGGCTCTCAACAATACCCACATAAATTTCCCTGCACATAACTGGGCGCAGAAAAAAAAGAAAACGGCGTGGCGGTCATCCCTGGGCTCAAGCAAAAAAAAAAAAAAAAAAAAAAAAAAAAAGAATCAGATCGAGAAGAAGGAAAAGCAGCAGACAATCGGCGGACTAATCATTTGGACGAGATCCCAAAAGTTCTCAAACTTGACAAACTTGCCACACTGTTTTCGGAAGGGAAAGCTAAAGACGGCGAATGTTACGCATTTCAAAAGGGCAGTTCCCCGAGAATGCCCTCACTCTTTAAAGAGGCCATTAAAGAGGCTTTTGAAATAGTGCAGAAGCCCCGCATTTCACTTTGCAAGCTCTTATGTACCAGTCCAAGGTTACGCAACATAAACACTATTATAGTATAGCGTACGCATTCCTTAAATACAAAACCTCGCAAACCTCAGTTCTGGAAAGTCTGACTTGGGAATAGTTTAGAGGGCCGTGTGGAGCATTTCTGGGGCCATTGGATCCTTTGTCATGGTCGTTGGGGAACACCCACCAATTAGCGCCTAATGTATACATTTACAATGCTATCTGCGATCTTGAGATGTTAAAGTTGGGTTTTTATAGCACTAGCACTCCTATCCATATTACTGTCTCATTAAATCCTTTTAGCTGAACACCTAAAAGATCATTAAGATTTTAGTATTGCCTTTCCCCTTCGTGTTTTTCTAGTGGCACGGCCAAGTAATCAGATGAAAACGCTAATTTAGCCTACATAAAAAGCCACTATGGTAGCTCCTTCTTCTATTTCGGTAATAACATCGTAAAAACCATCCAATGAAGATATACGTCAGTCAGTTTCGAGGACTTTGAAAGATTTAAGGGTGGAGTACCCAAACTGAGGACTGGATTTGATAAGAATGTGTAGGGCGAAACTTACTTTTTGGTAGAAAAATGGATGACTAAGTGCCAGCCATCGCTCAACGGCCATCACAAGAGCCACACACCCGGATCCGAGACCGAAAGTCCTCCAGAAGACTCTGAACCCGCAGAAGAGTCGATTGACGACCCACGGTCGTGGGAGGTACAGATGCAAGTACATTTGCACAAGGCTTCCCAGTAGGGCGATCAAGTCATTGCAGGACAAACAACGCAGGAGAAGCGTCTGTCGCTTGTTTCTTTGCGTTTCGTGGCGTCCGAGAATCACTAGAGCTGCCACGTTGCCGAAGATGCCCAGAAAATAGGAAAATGTCAAGAGTGATTGGACAGAAGCCGTCACATGACGTACTGTCGCCGTGGTGGTGTTGGTTATACCAACTACTCCTCCTCCCAGTGAACCGTTCCAAAACTGTTCCAGACCATTTACAGCCACCAGAGAGACACTCGAGTTGATCATTTCCAGGTCCTCGTTGAAGTCCGGCATGATCCCTGGAACTAGTGAAAAGAAAACTGGAGTTGAGTTCAGTTAAAAGAGAGTCTTTTCCTTCTGCGGGGCCATTTAGGCTCTTTAGTATCTAATGTTCAGATGACCTTTGTGATGTTATCAGCTCTTTGAAAGACTGGAAAGGCACATAAGGTTATCTAGTGCTTGTCTGCCATAGCCGCATCAACTTATCCCGCTCCAGAAAGCTGAAAACTAAACAAACATTGCCTTATTCTCCCCTAAAAAAGTGACGCTCTTTGTTCTTGAAATTTGATCGGGGTTAATTCTGGGATGGTTTCAATTAATGGTTCGGAAAACACAAGTGCTGTTTTTATTACGTCCACGCAGTGTGTGGCTCTGCATCATTTGTTATTTATAAGGGGGGATTTAGAAATTGTAATTACTCTGTGAGGCTTTTCGCGCAAAGCACCCAACTCCTCTTTTGCTGGATTAAATCCAAAGAGATAGTATAGTCAATGTTTCGGAACGAAAAACCAATGCTCCATTCCCGTAACAAAACCTAGTACGAATGGCTTGGAATTTCGACGTTAAACTTGAAACACTTAACATTTACCTCTTGTCAGAGAGAGCTGGGTTTACACTAAAGGATCGGTCATTCCGGACTGAGGATGGATGGTGTCAGTGTGGATGTTGAAGTTTGTGTTTGGAACGGAGAAGGCCTAGGAACGAGACTTTCCTGGAGGATATCTTGAGACATACTGAGGAGTTTAACATAGTGCCGAGATTTTTCTCGCGGCCATAATTTGATTTTTTTTTATTTATCATTTGAACGCATGCGCAACTTAACAACAATCGCAAAACACTACAAGAACCACCAGCTGAAATGAAAAAAAAATGCGTATGTGCGTCATGCATCTGGGCTACATTGAAAAAGCGAAAACAAACATCACGACTAAGAGGCTAATAAGTCAGTGCTTCAGTCTTATCTGACGTGATTGTGGACCAGAGAAACACAACCAAGGCGAAGAAAAAAACGCTTGCTATTCGTGTCCCACAACAGGCGGCAGTATGTTAGTCCATAGACAGAGACATTAGCATTTCGTTTGCATAAGATTGTCATGCAGTTGAAGGCTCAGTATTTCCGAACAAATCGACAGGAATAGACACTGCACTGTGGATAACAAGCTCGAGTCTCAATTTGCCTTATCTCAAGTCCCCAATTAGTTTTATGAGATTTCAGCTGAGACTGGTCTGACTTTTATCGAGAGCCCAGTACTAATTGAAATGCAATGTCTTTTGGTCTCATTTGTATCGCTCACGGCGTCAATTGGTGACAGCCAGACCTTGGAGGACATCGAAAACCAATAAATCAACCATTGGAGACTGGATGCTCACTCTGGTAAAGAGACTATCCTTCTGGAAACATCTTGTAATGGTCAAACGAGAAGCACTGCACCGAATACTCAATGAACAAAAACCCGAAGGAATCTTTCTGACACATAAACAGTTTTCATACTGGATCGTTTTGTCTCGTTTTAGCTTCTTAAGAAGTTGTAAAGCTGGAAAAACTGGTGTCGAACTTCACCTTGAAACACAAAACTTCTCCTATACGGTCAGAGGAGACCTTTAATGGAACTGCAGCTGTTAACAGAGTTGTAATCTTGAATTTTTAGTATTCAGAAATCCTTGGAAGTAAATGGATCTGAGCCATAAATAACAGCTTAAAAAGCTTGTTGAATTTCAATCTTGAGGATTTGTGAAGAAAACTGCCGAGTTTCCTAGTGAAAATCTGGGTATTTGGAACAATTCATGGCTGTTTAAGTCATATTTTGGGTTTGGATAGTTCTTTCGTGAATTTGAATAGAACTTAGCTTACAGTAAAGTTTCTACTGGATGCCCAGATTTCATGGTTTGGTATAAATAACACAGTTTTGCTAACCAGTTTGACTTTAATCCCGGTAAACTGTCATACAATTCCGTTGTTGACACGCAGTAATCCAAGTAGTTTCTCAAACTACTTCAAGTAGAAGTTACAGCACTAGCTTTTTAGTAAGGAGATTCTAGGTACTTACTCTATCTTTCCGGTCTCGACTGGTATGGTTCTCGTTACACGAACAAGTGGCAATGAAGCCGGTTCCGTCGCGGACATGTCCTGTCTGCTGCTGGGGTATAGTTGATTCCGGAAGTCATGGGCCTCACCTTCCGAGGCACCCGCATTTGAATTAATCATTTCGCGATACGACGGTGCGGAGAAGGTGCACATCCCCAGCGAACATGTCGTAACACAAAGATGGTTACAGTTCATTGCGAAAACCGATATTCCTTTAAGAGAATCGAATTCAAAAATTTATGACATAATTCTATATTCATATGCATATATAGTACACATTCATATATATGGGGCTCGTGACGAGACTGTGTTATGATTGTTGTGACCGATAGATGGCACTTGCGCACTTTCGCTTCTCTAATGTCGAACCTTATTACATCGCATGCAGTCGTTTAGCCTCCACATACTCGCAGAAGTAGTACTTGAAGCACCACAAAGTAATATGACTACCCAATGTACTGAAATACTAATAAAGCACACTAATACAACCCTGGTGGCAAGTGCCGTAAAAGTAACAGCAGGAAAACCAAACCCAGCTGGCGAACCAAAGTGGTTTCCGAGAACACAAGAGGTTCAAGTAGGGATGGGATATAGCATTCCGCCATATTCGTTGATCTAAACATGGCGGCTCCAGGCAGGGTCCTATCAGTCTTTACTCGACTGAATCCTCTGCATTTTGTCCACTGGTCCAAGGGGAGTAGCAGCGAAGTCACGTTGTGTAGCACTGTGGGACGCACGCAAGTGATATTACTAAACTGTCAGGCTGAGCCAAGCATCATAAACCGCATATTCCTTCATAAAACACACCCGATGCCCCAAACGTGACTTCGATAGAAACCATTGGCTTTTTGTCCATTGCCTTCTTTTCGGTAATAGCACGTGGGTTTTTATTAATCAATATCTTTCAAGCATTTCTTAAGGACTCATTCGTATCATTATAATGAGGAATAAAGTGCTCATAACAAATGCTTAAAGAGTTGAAGATTAGCTTCGTGAAGGGCTAAGCGTTGCAACGATTTAAAAGATAAGTCTTGGTTTTTCTATCTGCCTTGAAAAGAAGGTAACAAAAAGTGTATCTCTTTACTCAGCAATTGCTGACTTCAGCAAGCAAATACAACGTTTCACTTGCTACAGGAAACTATTTACAAAAAACAAGTTTCAAGTGGTAGAAAGTGTTGACATTTCTGACAGTTTTTACTCTAGACCAAACGTTGAACATCCTATAATAATGTTATCAACATGTAGTTGTCCCCTAAGTTGCAGTGTACCAGAGGTTTCGTTCATACAGCGGCGGCCATATTGGCCACAGTGGCTGTTAGCAGCTAGCGTCATCTCCTGGAGAGTAGAAGATTTACGTACTACCATCTAGGTGGCAGTTTCGGAACTTCTTACTCAACTTCTTTCACGATTTCCCTGAATGATATTAAACTTAAAGTAATTCTGAAGAAATGCGTTTCGGCAGAGTGGTACCATTTTCATTTGCAAATGTACGGAGTATTAGTTTTTTGTCGATATTTGGGAGGGTGGATATAGTTACGATGCTTTTTGGCGTACACTGAATCACGCGAACTTTCCTGCAGTCTCAGTGGCGCCGTTACGAGTCTGACTCACCTTAGCATTGACATTTACGCCCCGACATTCGATGACACATTGGTGCTCAATACTACCTGGAATCAACCCTAAGTGCATTTAGATTAAGATCAGAACTAGAAAACCGGGTTTGCTTGTTGCGCAGTCGGACGATCTGGTGTGTTCTGTGTATTTGCTTTATTTGTCTTCGTCATTGTTTAAAGTTTTACCGTCGTCCTCGGGTAGCATTGCAGTTTTTCTTTGTCAATACAGAAGAAAGGAAAATCGATGCAGATCGAAAAGGCTATTTTGGCTTCTCCAGGCTTAAAATCTTCTCTCATGAATCTCGGAGAATCGTGCGAGATCTCGGTCTTGTGTCTTTAATCATCGAAGTTTATCTTGTCCCTGAGGAGACTTACCATGGAAAAAAGGGGCTTCTGTATTTTAATTATCCTTGGCTGGTGTGTTTTCTTTCCAGATTGGTTGGGGCACGTGCTGGAGATAAACGGCATGATCTCTCTCTCTCTGCACTGTGTGAACCCCTAGCCCAACCTTGCCCCTGCCTGGCAGCTATGGCAAAACAGTGTGACTCTAATCCTGCACCTTAATTGAGTTGACGGGTACCCGGAGCCTCTTATTTGCTTCAGTCGCGTTGAAGACTATCCCTTTAGACCCTTGGCCGGAAATTGAGGGGTTACTTATAATGTCAACCGCGCATTCGTTATTTTACGGTGCGGGTTTCGCTTTTATGAAGAGGCGTTTTGCATAAAATCTTCATTTACTTGCTCCGTTAACCACGAATGAATCCACTCCCACGGTAAATCCGTGTATTACAAAGAAAATATTGATTTTTTTTCTCGCCACAGCATAAGTCGAGGATATAACAGTGTAGTAACAAAAGATAAGAAACCAACATCGGAGAGTACCTAAAATTTCTCGAAGATTACGGTGCTTTCATTTCTCCAGGGACGAGAAAAAGAATGAAATCATCTATCTTGAGATCCCCGAATTCCTTTCTATAGATGCTGCATGCCAATGTAAGGACTTTTTTTCTGTCCCTCTTTCACAATGGGGAAATACGGATTCTCGCGGAGGTAATATAAAATGAGAGAAAAGACGATGAAATGGGATATCCGGAAATAATAGCAGCCGCTGTCATAAAACCTGGTGTGCCTATTCGATTATCTTTGACATGTCGGTTGATGATGATAACCTTGTGTCATGTGCGGTTTACGATCAAGTCATGTCTCTTACCCATTCCCTCCTACTTTATGACCTGCTTTGACCTTTCCGCTCTCCTTTTTGATATTGTGTGTAAAGTCTTACTTGGATTTATGAAGAGTAGTGATGTTCATCAAGGGAGGGCTGCTGCGCCCAAAGTAATTGGCCAAGGGTGAAAGAGATGCTGTCTGAGAATTAAACAACCCTTTTCAGCACAACAATAGGGGAAACGCTTTATAGTCTGGGAAATGTTACTGCCGCTTTGGACAAGCACATTTTGCCAGCAGGAATCGGACACCCAATATTAGAAAAGCAACAGTTTCCTGCAGCCTTAATGGGCCCTTGGTCTATTCAAATGTGTCATTGTTATTCTAAGTAACTGTTAAGGCCCCACGACATCATTCATTTTGCTTAAGAAGACAACGTTTTTGTTCGAGTAAGCAAAATTTCGTTACTTTTGATCCTGTACTCAAGGGCCGTTTAATTAAGCGGAAACGAAACGGCTCGCGGAACGATGGTTTTCAACCGGGTTTGATGCGAATTGTCTGTAGGTTAATTGGAGAATAATCGAGTTAGGCAATCGATTGGAGAAGATGTAATCACATTTTGAGTAGTCGTAAAAGAATAGAGTAGAGCAGAGCACTACAGTAAAACACGTCACGATTGCAATCTCGTTAACAACTCCAGTTCCCCTTTCCCCTAATTAACGTATAGTAGACAAATGGACGGAATACAGGAAGCACTTTTTTCGCAAATTCAGTAGATAAAAATAACTTTCTAGTCAGCTGTTTCTCGTGTCGTTCTTCATTTCGTGTTCTGTTTTCGCATAAAGAGAAATGGGTTTTATAGATCGAAATGCTTTTGCTGAGCAAGTTAACGCTTACAGTATGTCGAGAGTAGGAGCCAAGAGAGAATGCTCTTGATGTTTTTCCCACTTGTTTGTCTCGTTAGTTTGCTCCTTAAGACCTGACACTTTTGCAAAGTTCCGAAAACGCGCTCCTGCAACGACTTGAGAGTAAAAAAGTTTGGTCGCGCGTGAAAGAAACGGAAAACATAATTCGAGAGGAATAACTTGATGGAATATTGAAATTTTTGTAAACTTATTTCTCTGTTTTTTTTTTCTTTTGCAATAAAAAAAAAATACCAAGTGACAAAGGAACGACCGGCACAAGCTTCTTTTTATTTGCATGAGAAAACGTCATCAATTAGGGAAATTGCATCAAGAAAGGAGAAACCGTCGTGATGAGCTGGGTGCCAAGCCGTCGCAAGTGCTTTGCTCATCCAATTATATTACCAAATACGTGTACGGGATTTCATATAATTGCTCATAAGAATATATACAGTTCTCCTCGTCTGCAAGTCTCTTTCAGTATCTACTGCAGCACGTCCCCGGTTCCTTTATTGCATTATGTGCCTTTCGAACTGCGGGGGTAGTGTACGCCCAGCAACATTACATTCAATTCAGTTCTCGACTTTTGTGTTTAGGCAGTCGTAGTACAGCATTGGAAAGTTTTCCTTGTCCTGCCAGCTTGACAAAATCCAGTGCAAGCTTGAAATTCGGCGAGTCTATCTCGGCGAGGTAAGTTTGGCTGAATGCGATTTGTCTGGTCAGCGAAAAGCAGTCAGGCTGAGGGGTTTCGGCTGCGGGCGTCGAGACACCAACGACGCCGGAATAAGAAATCAGTTCTTAGGCGATCCAAAGAGCTCCCGTCCGCACCTGACTTGCACACAAGATGGTACTTACAAAGGCCCAAGTTTTACTCACTTTTTGTTCTTATACCTTTGATGCTTTATATATCCTCCTGGGAGTTTTATCAGACTGCACTAAGATCTTCGCTTGCCCTTCATTATAGCGTAACTAGATTCTGCCTTTTACGTTGCGCTTCATGTGGAAATAAGCTGTATTTGCACAAAGAAACAGTTTCGTATGAAAACGAGGTAATTACGCTGGACATGTTTGATTTTGCTCGGCTACGTTTGTGGTTAAACGGGGATAAGTGCATGTCTGTGGGCTGGTCTCTGTGTGTGTGGGGGGAGGCCAGGGGATGGGGGATCTAGGGGTTGTTTGGCCGATGCAAACACGATGTACACAGCATACTAAACACATGGCTGTGAGCTTATTGATCCTGAAGGGCGCACTTAACGAAGCATACATATGCATGGAAAGTTATGTAGCTTTAAAGGCATTGCTACTTCTTCCCCGAGTTTTATCAAGGAAAAATTCGATTGGAGAGTTGTGCCTATCAAGGGAAACCATTGGATGCCGGCCATTTTACGAGGGGAAAAAAAAACAACTGAACTGACTATGATTGGATCTTGGCATAAGATGAATAGATTCACCCAAGTTTCTTGTTTGTTTTAGCCGCTGCCGGGATAAACTTCCTATAAGTGGATGCAGTATTTAACTTCCCCAGTTCAACTTTCTGGTAATGACTCATCGCCTTTAGACTATTGATGATAGACCCCACGTTATAAATCTTCCCTGAAACTTTGAAATAGTGTACCGCAATTCCCTCAGTAACTGTTCAGTTAAGAATTCAGACATTTGCAAACTCTTTAACTATCGTTCTACTGGCCCAACACAAACCATGTTTGACCACTTTTAGCTAAATTGCTAATACGACCCGATAGTAACTTTGCAAGCAGCTGAAGGACAACTCTGCAGTCATAAATCTTGATGGGTAGCGTGTAAACGCAACTTGCGTGAGGTTCTTACTGTCGCAGCCGTTTGTGGCAACTGAGAAACTCGCGGGCAAAGTTTCAACCGAGCATTCATTAGCTAGAGTGGATCTGTTGGCAATTAAGTGTGCGTCAGTCACTTTAGTCTAGTTTATTTCTACTAAAGAACCACGCAGTTCAGTTTATACCTATGCATAGAACTATACGGAAAGGAGGTATCACGTAAACGAGTGAAGTTTTTCGTACGGTAGAAAAGATTGAAATAGTTGTCAACGTTGTAGACGTCGCGCGGGGGGCCAAAATACAGTGTTGCATTTTTCTTGTGTTCGGGCGAAATTATTCTGTGCAGAAGATTGTCTAGGAGCAAAAGACATAAATTCCCGAGGTATATAGGGAGGGGTAAGGGGCACGTAGGGGCTCGGAGAAAATTGGTTGCATGGAAGATTGCAACTCAGTTTGCAACGATGACAGTTTATTGCACATTTGTCAAGAGTCAAGCGCGCCTTCAGTTCTAGATATTACAACTTCCTCGACCGTACACTCTAGACGAACGCACTCGGATTTCACCCTCCCAATATGCAACCCAGTTAATACGCTATAGAGGAAGTACGCACTGTTGTTTAATTGGCTTGTAAATTCAATGCCCGTCAAATGGTTTGTATGCACGCATGGATGAGTTTGTTTCCTGCAGCTATTTATTTCAGTTTGCGATTCCTGTTTTCATGGTGAACTAGCTACCCAAAAGTTTATGCTAAGCATCGTTACCGCACGCGGATGATGTAGTAGCATCATTTATAATACTGCCATCAAAACTTAACGAGTATTTTTCGAACTTGTTACTGAACTCGTTAATACTGTTATGGGTGCTGTAAAAAGTACAATTAGGGCTCTATTGAAGTTATAGTTTAAGGCTGTAATGCATCGAAATTGCTCTGCACTTAGGCTGCGTAACTGCCCTTGGGGTCGCAACATCGACGAAAAAAAAGAGAGAAAAGCAAAACAAGAATCCCATGTTTGCTTCCAATTTATGGTTATTCCCTACTTCACTAGTGTCTGCGATTGCTTTTCCCTTCTGGTTCAGTTTTACGCTGTAAAAGTTACTTCAAACTCCCCCACTTGGCGTACGATTGCTATGGAGAGTTGCTATAAGCCAACGGTCAGTCTTTAGCAGCGACCATTGTGGAATTATCACAGTTAATGCAAGAACCGTGTCGACCAATCTTTGCTCTACCATAGCAAAAGGCTCTTTCAACTTTTCGATACAAAGCTCTGGTTTAAAATAATCCGGCTCTGCTTCAGGGCACAAAAGTGCGGAACACTTAAAAAGTAGTGATCAGAAAGTATATGGAGACTCTACTTATTTTTCCCGTTTTCTAGCGGAGTTTGAAAAAACAAAAATAAAAGTTTCAGGAGTTGTGTATAGGGTAATAACTAAGTTGCATTGTTGCTTTGCTCTGAAAATGTACGACACCCGTTTGGGGAACGTACGAAACCAACTTTCTTGAGGCTATTAAATGTGACAGCCATAAAATTGCAACTCCCTTTCACCCAATATGGCCACAGAATTTTATGTAGCGAAAAGTCCCATTTGTTCCCTTGGTGATACACTTGGCCAGCCTACAGGAACTCCCAGCGACCCTAGAATTATTTGCTCTGTAATTGCGAGCCCAAAAAAAGAATCGACGACCCTGTTTGATGATATACTCGACCACGTGTGCAGCATTCCCTTCTAAAGGAATTACACTGACGAGCAGATAATTTTAGGGTATAGTATCCTTCCACCAGAAATTTACTAGGACCTCTTTCCTAAGTAACACAGGACAAAAGCTCAGGGGTTACGGACGTTTCTTGCCTTTTTTTCTGAGTGCCTCGGCACGACAGTACAGCTTTACTCGGAGGTTATCTATGTGACACAGCGCGAGAAGAAGCACCGGTATCATTGGATAGCAATAAAGTAAGCAAGGGCGACTTATGAATCTGAACCGGGGGACGCCACCAACAGACAACCCAAGTACGCAGGAAAAAGTATCGAGACTAAGAAAGACGCTGTACAGTGGCTATTTACGGAGGGAATGGAAGAAGAACCCCTGTACATCACGAAGGATCATGTGAGCTATTTGCAGGAATGAAAGATAAGCGCTTCGGATGGTGAACCAAACGAAATCTAAGAGCACAAAAAAATTGGTTTGTCTTCAGACCATCTAAACAGAAATGGAGATTTTGAGTCTTACGATGGTTCCTTACCGAACCGTCAATACTACCCGCAACGGAAGATTAGTAGAAACTTACATCATTACATTACATTTAGTATACGCATACAGTTCCTCAGGGGATTATGCTCCTGTAATGTACCAGCGTCCCCTCACTCTCATTTCCTATAATCCGTATTACTTTTTTTTTACGATCCTAGGCGAAGGTTTCCTAGAACGTTTCATTGACTTGGGCATATACTTGTTAAGTTTGGTATTGCATGTGTCAACAAAGTTGGAGCTGCGATTAAAAAGGTTTATTATGAAAGTCGAACGTGGAGTTGATTGCCATGTTTGGGTATACGGTTACATCAGTCGTATTTATGAAAGTTACTTTATTGGCTCCAGCGGCTTTTATTTTCTGCCCTTATACTGCCACTCACTTGGTGAATAAGTATAGCGACCCGCTGGATTATGCTCTATATTTCTCATCGTAAAGAGATCGTATGTTTGCGTAAATGGGGTTCAATTGGTGAAGAGGAAAGAAGAAAACAAGGTAATCTTTCACATTAACATCCCGCTAGAGCCCGAACAATAGGAACAAAAGCCGCTCTAACATATAGCTGTTATGCCGTTAAAAGACTCCCTGGCGATGAGTGCAATAATCAAGGAAATATCCATTTCATGTGGATTGCCACAAAACTATAAAAGAAGAAACCCCTGTGCGTGCGCAGCCATGCAGCAAAGCCAAATTGGATCAAATCTTACAAGGAAAACTCGACTGAAATAGCCGGCCGTCTAGTACACAAAGTTTATCTTATAGGACTCATCATGACCGGCGATTCGTTCGCCTGCACTCCCCATGCATTTCATTTACGTCTACGGCACGCAAGGGAATTATGGAAATTGACGAGAGATGCGTCCGATTGCCATTGTGACCGCAGTCTGCATGCATTTCACACCCAAATACACCGTCCAAGTCACAATATGTTAACCTGGGAAACAGCTGCCAATTACTTATGCGATATCTTAACGTAATCTCTTTCGACATGCGAACTATACTAACGCCGAAGATCGGAGAAGTTACTATACAGCGGGTTCGGAAAGTTTGCGGCACAGTTTGGGGCGCTTAATGGTGCATTTGTGTTTTGAGTACAAGGTTTGTATCTTTGCGAAGAGACGTATAGCAGAAGTAAGCCTAAGGTTTTAAACGTCTACCTAAGTAAACTTAGTTTTCAAGGTTTATTGATGGCGACACACGGGTAACCTAAAATGGCACATAAAACTGGAAGGAAGGGGGGACATTTTCTTTGCGCTCAGTTTATGTGGGCGCTTGTAAATGGCCGCTCAATGACCTTTTTGAACATTCTGCTCGGGATGCCGAAGCTGACCGGGCAAGTTCAAAGGCCTTTCATCCGGCACATAGGCCAAATTGCCCCGCAAACGCCCTTTCATAAAAGCTCAAATTCGACCATGTCTATGCCAGCAACGCAGTCAACAAATATTAAGGCCTAAAGGATTCTCAAAATGCACCGACATTACCCCCGGGATCCTTGCAAACTCCTCTATTAAAGTCAGGAAACTCATTGGATCAAGTTCTCATTCGCCATTAAACGTGGCCTGCTTGCCACTATTAAACTGATAAAACCTGGAGATCTTATGAATACTCAGTAAAGAAAACACACTTACTTGTAAGTAGATCGATGTATTGAAATCTATCCTCATTTAAAAATGACTTCCGCAATTAGAAAAATGCATAAAGTTGTTAAAATTAGCACACGAATGAATGCAAAATGACATTGGTTCCAAAAATTGCCGCGGCGGGCTGCCAAGTCGCTGCACGCAGTGCTAATCGAATCGAGTCCGAGTCGAAACCGCGGGTTCGAACCGAAACCGCCAGGGCAAGTCATTCAAAATGGCGGTTTGATTACAGCTGCAAGTGTCCGTGTGTCAACGTAGTCAGCTTTTTCCCATAGCTGCAGTTCTGCCTTTTATCCCTGCCCGCTTTCATGCAAATCGTGTTTTTCCAAATTACGGTAAATATTATTTACTATTTCGTTCTAAGTTTTTAGTTTGTTTTAAGTAGGAGAAATCTATATTTTCCACATCAGGCTTTTACTCAGGTTAATGAAAACACGCACCCAGCTGTCATAATACGCCCTCTTTGACTTCTGACTTTTGAGCCACAATTTTAACACGCGATTGCGTTTTTCCAAACCAGTATGTCTGATTTAGTTTAGCTGTAGCTGCTCGCAACGAGGCTCGGCGTGCTCGACGAGGTTTCGAAAAACCTGTGTGCGACTCGAAAAGCGAAAACAGGTGGTTACGCATCGATCGACTGCGGAAGTTACTTTTCTGATGTTGCAGCAGTTATCATAGATTCTGCAGTCACAGAGAATAAATTTGGCAAAGCTCTTCAGCGATTTCTTTTGAGAAAGAAGTTTACTAAAGTTACGAACCAGATTGATCGTAAATGAGTCTCGCGTTCAACTTCTCGAACTCATTCGTTCGATCATATTTGCGATTCGCGTATCTCGCAAGTGCTTCGTTAAGTTGAATTTGTAAATGAATTGCCAGGTCATCAGAACTTTGTTATTTTTTTTTTTTCCCCTTGGCTTGTCTGCTGTTTGTGAAAGTTTGTCTGACCCATATAGTGAGCAAGAGGCAATTCCTATGTAAAGTAAAAACTGATACCTTGTTTCGGGTTCATGTGAGATCTCGTCTGCCGAACTTCTGGGTCTCTAAACGATAAATTTGTAGGAAAAAAAAAACTGGCGAAGTTAATGCCGAGTAATTTGGCATCCGGACAGTCAGGGAAAAAAGCTCTGGAAACAATAAGTAAACCTTTGGCAGTTGTCATCTTTACGATCGGCGGTTGTCACGGTATTTCAAACATCCCCCAATACTTTACGATTCAATTTAGGTTTTGGGACAATGTCAACAAGGAATTTGGTGGCCGTTGTTTCGCATCTCGCGTGCTTTGCATACTGATGTCATCCGGACCAATTCTAAGGGAACGTTCCACAAAGAAAAGTTAAAAACTTGAGGTCCGTCAGCTAGAAAAGAACCGATAGTTTCCATGGAGTCGTTGAACCAAAGCATGTCTCGTTAATAGCTAGAATTTAACTGCCTTTCTTTTTTGACTTTTTATTTCAGTTTGGCACAGCAACTTCGCAACTTTCTTTTCCCACGTTTTCTGCGGATCGCTTTTTCTTGTACAGTTTTTTTTCATGAGGTAGAGAATGAGGGACATGCGTGTGATCCGTCATGTGTAAAAGAGTATATAGCCAGTGGGTAAATGTCGGTCAAAAATTTCACACTCTTGTCGCCCAGTTGTCTAATGGCTTCGAGTCGAAACTAAGCATCGGTTTAGTTTCTTGACGTGGAAAGGAGTTACTGAGCCAAAAAAGTGTATCACTCGTTGCAGTCAGCAAGTACATCTGTTGCTGCGTGAACGGTTATCCAGGCGATGATGTCATTAGACTTATGATGAATAGCCCACGATGCATATCTTTCTCTCTTTTTCTTTGCCTCTTTGGCGAATTCCATCACACCTACTTGTCCTTGAGGTTTTTTTTTTCTTGTACGCAATTAAATCGTGCAACATAAATGGTGCGGACGATGACTATCATTAAACGAGATACTATCGTGAGCGTTTTCTCAGATATTTTTGTAAAAAAAAAAAAAAAAAATAGTGGCCGAAAGGCCCCGTTTCCTTTGGTGGGATTTTATATTTAGGCGTATTTGTCAATGTCGGAGGTTGTGAAGAGGGTCCAAGGGAGTGTTTGTTAATATTTAGGAAGAGTCGAAAGTTGACGGCCAGCTCTGAGCTCATGTTTTGGGCATCTGGCAACGTTGCAGCTTCTCCCCGCGCCTCCCCAGTGAAAACAAAGCAGCCCTGTACTGAATCAACACCACTTCCTCACTTGCCCAGCGCCCCATCGTCATCGGGTTTGCTAGCAAAGGGAGTCGGGTTTGTTTTACAACCCCAAAAATAAAACTTAGCCGTGCAAAAGTTTTTGCCTGCACGACGTTTGAAAACCATCCTCTACCTGAGCCATATTTCAATTTTATGACGCAGTTTTTGTCGGGTTTAATTTTTCTTTTTTTTTGTAGTTCGGGGCAAACTTCCGTTTGTTATTTACAGAAGCCCAGTCTCTAGTTGTAAATGACACACAAGAAACATCATTAACTTTTTTTTCCAGAGCACAGTCGTCTTTTAAAATTCTTTCTACACCCTCCACCCGACCTATACTCCCCAGCTCTGATCCCTTTGCTTACGAGTGAACGTCAGCTTTTCTTATGTTGACGTTGGACTCGAAACGACTCACCTTAATTTTGTTATTGTTGTTTTGGAACCAGAACTCGGAAGAGAAGAGACTATGGAAGTGGGAAAAATAATTGACTACGGATGAAGCTTCTCTGAATAGCTCTGGTGCGATGAGTTTGAACCGTGGGCGAGTCATAAGTAAACCATAATAACTGATTCCAGCATGACAGGACAGAATGAACGGGTTGGAAATGAGGGAAAATGAAAAGGACTGTTCCCACAATTACCCCTGCGGTCCATAGTGTTTCATTTCTTGCCCCTAAGGTTCGCGTGGAAGTTGTCAGAATGTTAAATTAAGTACTTGGGGTTTGCTTCTTTAGAAGCAAAATTTGCAGTCATTGTTAACCCAAATTTTTTTTCTTTTACACGTCCCGAGATTTCGGTAATTTGCGATGGCGTCACGACGGCGGTGCAGTAAGTAGCTCGTAGAACAGAAGAATTACCACATCCGCAATGAGAACTTTTTTTTCTCTCTCGACTAATCCAACGGAAGTGGCGCTCTTATCGGTCATACAGTTCCGCAAAGCTGGGTCCGCAACCAATTTTTTTTCTGTAATCCCCCTCTCATCGAATGTTGGAGAAAACCTTGCTTCAGGGTAAAAACGTTCTCTCTGTTTGTACAGGAAAAGAATACGATTCATTTTAAGTTGGGTGGGCGCCCGTTTTGTCCAAGCCAGCTTGAGATGACTCAACGCAAACTTGTTTTCTTACCGTGGCGAGCCAACATAAATGCAGTTACGTTTAAGGAAAAGCGATTTTTTCCCTCATGCCTTTTCATACCACGAGAACGGGTTTCATGGAAAGAAGATATTTTAAAAAATCACGTACTTGGCAACATTGCAGGGTTCTGCAAGTGGTGTGCCATAAATTGCATTCTGTAGATTTTTTTCCAAGTCATATTTTGGGATTGTTTACTCTGCGCTAACTTTTACGACGTCTTCAGTAGCCAGAGCTTCCCAGGAAAAATTTTGCGAAACAACTTTTCTGGGCGGCCAGATTTTACTAATCGTCTTTGGCTGAAGATGTGACTTCGATTTCCTCCCACCTACAATTGATTAATCATGGGGAAATGGTTGCTTTCACCGAAATCGGTAAAGTCGCGAGGAGCGAGTTTTTTGGGTGAATCAAAAAAGGACTGCCGAGGATTGTCTAGACATATGTTTTGCTGTTTCTGTTAAAGAAAGGCGCCATTACCCACTTGAATCACTCAGCGAGGCAGCGCCCCTCAAGATTTACTTACCGAATAAGAAACCTGATTTCCCGAGATAGGCAAATGAAATTGTAAACGCTTTTCCTGCATAACTTTGCAGCGAGAAGGGGAGAATACCTTGTGGGGTTGTAAATATCTCATTGCCTTACTGGAAAGTTGGTGTCGTGCAAAAACTTTTTACGGCCTTTTCTGGTGACACCGAACTTCGGAAACTTAAAAGAAGGTTCATCCTTGTTTGTCGTACGCTATTTTGTTTTTTTTTTTTGTTTTTTTTTGCCCTCTCGCATACTTTCGAATCAGCCCCGGAGAAAAATATTCAAGCAAACAGCCAGTTACAATAAACCGACGAAAAGGAGAAAGTATTTTATCAGAGAGGTTAAAACTATCTGTGAAGCGCGAAGTGACGAAAGTGACAGCGATAGCGGTACATGTCGTTATCAGTTTTCTTGCAAGGTTTTCCAGATAGCTTTTTTCAGTACGTGTATGTGGCACAACCAAGATTCGACGGTTGTCACGGATCCGCCCCGCTAGACCTGCAAGGGAAAAGAGTGTCGAGAATGAAGCTAATTAGGTGCATGATTTGATTGCCGAGGCAGCTGCGTTTCTTGGTAAATCAAAGTTTGCTCAGCGTAAGTTCTGAGAAAGGACGATTTAGATACCCATGCATTCGTTTACAGAGATCTTGCGACTGGGAATGTGGTTATGGAGTTATGTTACATTTTTTTCTGTGCAAGTAGCACGACTCGATGTTAGATCCATCATCAGTGACCTCATAAGTGATGGATTTTCGTTCGTCTCTTGCTTCTGATGACGAGTGGGAAGCTCGTGATGAGGAATACAGCCGTTCCAAATTTGTGAAACCCAGTTCGTCTGCTTTTCTCGTTACACGGCAACGACCACAAGCTGCCCATGGTAACATCTATAACAATCAAATAAAGAAGGCAAAACCCAAGCAAAGAATGCGCTTTCGTGGGCATATTTTTTAAACCGTGGAAATGTTCGGGGAACACGCGCATTCCCTGCGACACGTTATCGCATCGACATATCAAGGGCGAATTGAACATGACACCATATTGTTAAAACGCGGTCAGAGTAGCCCCGCTATGACCACTTTCCTTTGGATTGCACTCTGAGAAGAGGTGCAAGTCTTGTTCATAAAGTGGTATTGTTCCCTGTCGCAAGGGTTTACGAGAAAGGTCGTCGAGAACACTAAGGAAATGCGTTGGCGTGGTGAAATGACCCTCTCTTTCCTAATGCAGTTTGCGCTGCCTTTCGGTTAGGTTGTTACTTATCATTACGTTGTACTGGGTTCTCCAGTATGCAGTTAAAGTGAGAAGTAAGTGTAAAAGTAAGAAAGATTGACGTCTCTCGCAAGGAGTTGTGTTTCTTAGACGATGAGGTTTTGACATTCACGAGGGCAACAGGCAAAACTAAGAAATCTCAGCTTGAAGGAAGTTGGCTTTCAAGTTTGTTTGCTCGAATCTGGGCTTTGCTACCCCGAAAGGAATACAGTCGAGCTCTATGAAATTTAGGGCACAGGAACTTGAGAACAGTTTTCAGTTGTTTATGTTTGGGTGTTGATTATCTCAATTCTAGACTCCAGCTTCTCGATATCTCGTATACCGCACACATTTTCTGCTGTAAAAAGATCCCGCATCGATCATGTGAGAACATTTACAAACCAGTCGGAGATATTCCTAATGCAAGCCACAAAAAAAAAACGGCTAACCTTAACTTTCATTAGAAAACAAAAAAATCTCGGGGAGTCGTTCTGGTGTAGCTACATGGATGTTAATTCTGTGATATCAGTTCTCTGATCAAGTATTCAAGGGTGACGTCACAGCGTTATTAAACCCAGTGTTCATCAAA
The DNA here is from genome assembly GCA_002872375.1 of Eulimnadia texana. Taxonomy (NCBI): domain Eukaryota; kingdom Metazoa; phylum Arthropoda; class Branchiopoda; order Diplostraca; family Limnadiidae; genus Eulimnadia; species Eulimnadia texana. The sequence continues at coordinate 857,650 of NKDA01000007.1, forward strand.
TTAAAAAGGAAGACAGGGATATGTTTAAAACTGCAATTTGCGAATGGAAATGATTTGCTGGAAGTAGTGGGTGTTTCCTTTTACAGGAGAATACTTGATTATTTTTTTGCATTATTTTTCTCCTCCCTACTTGTGCTACGGGTTTGCGACTTGAATTCTGCAAGGCTGCATGCACTTAGCAACAGACCGTGCCATCTGTAGACTGGTTGCGTGAGCGTGAATTTTGATCGTTGGCCTCAGTCAGTCGCAGCCGCGCCTGCTTCTGCGACACCCGAAGGCGGCCTCTCGCGTACATCAGCACTGAGGTCATCTGTTGGTTTGCGCCGACTCTAATGCTATTAATACTTGATACGTTTACTTAAGGCAGACGAACCGGCCCTGAAGGGGCCTCCTTAACCCGAGCAATTAGTAAGAGGTAAAGGAAATTTTGACTCGTGTTATTGGCCCTGGGATATTTTTAAGAGAGGAAATAGCAGCTGTGACGCAGTTAAGTCTAGAAAGATTTGGCGTATTCATCTCAATTTGCGGTAACTTCGTAATGCTAGACTGTGGTACACTAGAGGGAGAGACATTTCTACACGTTTCCTGTGTTTTCTTTTATGGCGATTTAGATAATCGCTAAAGCCTATGCTTGAGCACGTCAAACACTAAGGGATTAAATAGCGTCTTTTTAAGCCAAATGCGGAAACTTTGTTGAGTAATACCATAGAATCTTTCTTATTTGTCACGAATTTTTACCCAAAAAAAAATAATCTATTATAAGAAAATTAACAATTTTTTCATGTCATGTGTTCGTATAGCTTGCGCTTGGCGCTATCGCTTCTCTGCAGTCCGGTCGGGGTCAACGTGTGAAAACGACGCTTTGAAAAGGTGCACATCGCAAAACATCCTGAAATTTGCTTCGAAACCGCCGCTTTTGTTCAAAAGAAAGTAAACACTCTCGCCCGTCTTGGAGGGAAAAGCTGAAAGGACCTTAAAAGATGCAAAGCTTTCTTGATGGTAAGTACAGTTTACTAAGATCATATCTTTTATTAATATCTAACCTACTTCGTGGTGGCACTCTCTAAGTATACTCGACTCCAAAAAGGCTGCACTTTTGAAAATTGTCTATTGTGCTAAGTGAAAAACCGAGTCTGCAGTTGGCAGTTATTTAAATGCCGTTTTGGGTGTCTTTCCGAAAGGTGCGTCTTACAAAAGCTGGGAGAGTGTAAAGAAACAAGCTGATGTGTTCGGAAAAAGAGGGAGTTTGCTCCGTTTTGGCACAATAACATTCTCGGTGAACGGTTGGTTCGTATTAGGCGTCTTTTAATTTGTGCATCCCTGTTGAATGCTTATCGCGTTGGATCTGTTATGAGTTGGAAAAGAACGCTGAAAACCGCTGGAATCTTGATGAAGTTTTATTGCATTGAGCACTTTTATTGCTCCGCGAGTTCGTGGACTTGCTCCGCTGAATTCCAGGTTACTTTTTTCCCCTCGCAAGCCGTTTTGCAGAGTTTCGTAAAAAGTAGCGGGGTTGTGCCTTCGGCAAATCAATATTTTCTGAAGGTTTGCAGTATGTTTTCGTGCGCACTTTACTATTAGGTCTCGTAAGACTTGATCTTAATATGGCACGGTATTAGAGCGGAGATATAGTTACGTGGGATTAAAATTATACGTGGCGTGAGAGTGGAGTGCTGTCCAGAATTTGGTTGCTGTGTGGTTCTGGATTGGTTTACTGTTGCGTCGTGTTTCGTAAATGCTAAGACTGACTACCACCAGCTGCTTCTAGCGCAGCTGAATATTTTACATATGGAAATTAAAACGTGTGTTAAGACAAGGAACCACTTCAGCTTTCCTTTTGTAATCAATCTTGATAAGTTGAGTAGTAATCCGCCCCATCACTATTTTATTCTGCCCTTCTCCCCTTTCTTTTCCCTTTTTTCTTTAACCGTGTTTTGCAGCTGGGTCTTCTGATAAAGGAATATAACTCTTTTTTTCCGAGCCAGCGGCTATTCGTATTTACGGGTTCCGTTCCTGTTGGCGAATAAACAGCATGGAGTCGTCTCCAAAACCCCCCTTTTCCAACATATCTATAATGAAACCAATAGAAAGAATGAGGGAATGGGGGGGGGGGGCGGGGGGTAAGAAAAAGCTGGAAACTGTATGTGTTGGGTTCCACCGAGTGGGGTTAACCCGAACAACTGCTTATCTCGGTGACTGATGCCGGTAGGGCGCAAGATAAATGACATCCCATTCAGATTAACGATACTCAAGCGAATATGATGCACTCCTCCACACATCACCCTGTAGTCCAAGGCTTCCGTTACGGGAGTGAAAAGACTTCGATCGGTTTCCTTTCCGTTGAATCAGATGTAGCAAGCAGGGATTTACAGAGCGTATTCCGTGAAGTGGACACGAACGTTTCCGAGGCAACTGTTTCAAGAGTCAATTGCCCAAATATCTTCCCCACGTATACTTCGGTGCTCCTTGGATGTTCAGTCTGCCTTCCCCTCTTACTCCTGTTTAATAAAGCCGTATCGATCGACACACATTTTCCCGCTTTTGCCAAAGAAGCAGCATTAAGGTCATACAGGGAAGCGTAGGAAAGAGAATTGATCCGTTTAGATCAAACAAAAGAATTGCAACAATGTCAGCGACCATAAGGGAACAAGGCTCTCTAGGAATAGGATCTAGGACAGTTATGTTTACGGGCCGTTATCCATTAAAGGAACAGTTAGACAGCGAGAAGGGCTTGTCTGCGGAACGGTCCATTTAAGAGAGATAAAAAAGAGATGTTATAAGGGCGGATTGGGACGATCCTTCGTTGATCATGCTGCTATTGGGAGGAAAGGACCGTCGTGTGAGCAAACAAGTGTGGAGTTTCACACGCAGTACTACAGGCACTGCCTGTCTTGTTGCTGAGAGACGTGCAACAGCAGAAACAAGGGTTTTACGATAATAAAACGGATGATTAAATTTCTAATAAATTCTCGTTGTTTTTGATAACAGCAGCTCTGGTCTGCTGCATAACAACTACTTCAGTTCTGCACACCCACAAATACATGTACATATGAAGTCCAGGTGAATCTACTACAAAAGCTTCATTACTTGTTTCTTCGTGATAAACGGCCACTTTTCAACTTCTATTGTGTAAGCATGCTGCGGCTTATGTGAATGCCTGAGCGTCCCATTCCTTCGTGCAAGGAAGGTTGTGTAGAAAAAGCTGTGAGGTTTGCGTCACTCTCTCTGGACGATGCTGGCTAATGGTTAGGTCGGCTCTTTGTCTCGGGCTCCAGTGTTTGGCGGACTAGCTTACACTGAGAACCGGACAGCAATTTAAATGCACTAGTTAGGGTTCATAGGAATGACAATACGCCATTATCTGTCTTCAGAGCGCAACGGGATTGCTTAATATGCCATCGTACTAAACGATTGATGCACTCGATCTTGTACAGCCATTTGGCTGCTCTGCAAGTTTTTCATATGCCTCCCGTAAATCTTTTGATTTCGGATTGGCTACATTCGAGCATGAGTCACGGCGTGACTGTTTGCACGACGTGCACATTGGCAACATTTTTGGTCGCCAGCCATTGTACCCCGTTTTTGGCAGTGGTGCAAACCACGAGCAGACGATCCCTGCTGCTGTATCTTTTGCTTATATAGTACATTACTCAAATTTAGTACAACTTGTCATGCACGTCTTTCTACATTCAAAAAAAAATATAGCAACAACTTGCGTCCTGCTGTGTATGCATGGGGTAGTTCTTCAGACAAAACCTGCGGTTGACTAAACTCGGATTTTGATGGTTTTGCTTACCAAGTCTTCCCGTCTTGGCTGCGTCAGTTGATGTTAAGGTAAAGTGAACTGTCACTTCTTTATGGGTGTGTCGTCTCAGTTGGTCGGGTGTGCATAATTGACTTCGACTTCACTTATTGCCAGTTACGCGTTCGTAGCCTTCTATGGCGAACAGTGACTCACACGACACAATATTCGCGCTTATCAAAAGCAGAAAAGAAAAATCGTATTTATGACGTGTCAAAGTGTTCCTTTGCGCGTAGGCGTTCAGCCTCTATATGGAAGGTGTGCGGGAGAGGTTTTGTACAAGTCGCCTCTTGGACGTTTTCGGTTTGGAAGCGAAGGGTGAAAAGCGTTTCGATACTTCATCTGTCATGTGAGAAACCTGACTCCTTGTCCTGAGCGACATATTCAAGCGTATTTGGCACTTCTTCGTCCCTCCTTCTCTCTCTGCCGTCCCAGTCTTTAGACAGTCTACCGACGTTTTTCGGATGAACCGTTCCGGTCGACAGCCCTTGTCTTAAAGCTGGAATGCGCGAAGGAATTCCACGCCTTTACACGCCTCGTTTGTACACAAGCAGAATTAGTTAATCAGATGCCCCCATACCGACAGCACCCTTTGCTCAAGGCATAGTCGATTGTGTCCCACTGAGCTGGTGCGTACCGAGATGAACGGAGTAATTGGGGATTTGAACGACATTTGTATCCTATCTGAAGCAAAACAAATCAGTGCAAAACGAACATTAATGTAGTCTTCTTTCAGAACTACAAATGAAACGGAGTGTGAAAATTATAAGAAATTGTTGCAAAGAAACTGTGAGCCGACCAGATAGGCACGAGTTACGAGATTTGTTACTATGTTATTGCCGCGTGATCCTTGAATATCTAGTCGCAGCCATAGCGTAGAACTATAGAATGGGAGATGAAAGGAATTGAGTTATTGAGTACGGTTGCGCTTAACTGACTGTGAACCATGCGCCCAGTTGTAAAAGTAACCATTCTGACAGAACTATGCCGTACATCCGTTTTAAACGGAGAACGTTCCTCAAACAGAGCATATGGTACCCTGGTCAAGTACAATGACAAGGCGTATTGGATGCCAAGGGCGTATCTCTGTATCGTCTGAGGAGATTTTCATCCTCATAGTCATTTCCTAAATTATTCATAACTGAGTTTCCAGCATCTCGAAAAGAAACGTTAAGACACGGGTTTCCTTTAAAAGTTTTTTGTCTTCTACTTTCACTTTTTTTGCGAGAAATTCAATTAGTCTTTCGTCGGCTACCAGAAAGCATACGTGATCTGTGTTTTGAATTGAGCCGTTCGACCCTGAGACTTGAGCGCAGCTATTTCTGACCGTACCAAAAGCGAAGCCTAGAAAAAGGCGAGCTAATTTTGCTCTTTCAATCCTTGCACATTTTGTTTATAGTCCTTAAGCGCAGCTCTTTTTACATGGCGTAACTGGCTTTACGATTGAATTTTCACCCGGACCATTTAGAATAGTTTCGGTTTTGGCAATTATCTTGACGAGAGAGGGCCTTATCAAATGTGTCATAGCTTTTAATGAGAAGCGAGATAATTTTGGAGTGTAATAAATCCTGCACCCTGGAGATGGAAGTAAATGTTACCCCAGAGTTTTATCTTACGACAATTCAGAATTATTGACTGTAGAAGTACAGTAGTTACAGGAAATTGTGAAAAAAAATGTGCAGCTTAAGCGAAACCTGTCCTAAAAAGATTGTTAAATTATTTTGGTCGACGGATGTGCGAACATCAACAAAGGAAGTTGAAAACTGATCACGGGGTTAAATCTCGCAAAAAAATACAAAAAAAAGAAAGACGCCGAAAATACGGCTTAACCCTTTATTTACCGCCAAAGGTCCTTTTGTTATCGGGGCCAGTAGACTTCGATTAATCTTTAGGGGACGACTCTCGTGCTGACGTCATCTTTTGCCGGGAGCTACAGAATAACGTTTTCAAAAGTTGCGTTACCGGTTTCTTGTCCATATTTTCTCTCGCCCTTTGCGACACGCTGTGAATTCTTATTCTCATCCATTTGTCAGGGTTGGGAACCCATCAGAAAAACCCTACCCTGGGCAACAAGTATCGTCTGGTTTACCCAACCCCTCTCTCACGCTCTTTTCGTATTCATCGTATATCTTCCCCCTCGCTTTGTATCAAATAAATTTCCATACCGAAACGCACTGGGGTTTAGGTTTTGTGCTTTTCACTGATTATTTATACAAGCATAGTCTGTACTTATTTATTTTCCCGGATAACAAAGACTGTTATTTGATGGGTGCACGAAGATGTTATCCGTTTCTTTTCGTTAGCGCATAAATCAATTTTGCGAAGTGGAAAATTTTGTTTGCAAGTACTCAAAAGTCTTAGCAGATGTGAATGGCGAGTTACTGTATTGTAAACCCTTGAGAAAGAAAGACGTAGTTTTCTGCTATTCCTTTTGGATTGAGTATTTATCAGCCATTCGCTGTCTCGTCGCTTCATTCCTAATCCGTATGTACCATAGTTAAAAGGTCTCTCCCTAACGCATGCGCGCTCGTTGGCTGGCCGATGGCTGTATGCCATCGTCATCGACGCTGGGAGTGCCTTTGCTTTTGCGCGCAGCTTGGGCTGTTCCCTCCGTGCTGTGCTGGCTATGAAAATTGATGGTCCTGTCCAGGGCTAGTTTAGTCGCAATAGGGCCGAGGTACCCAGCTGTTCCCTAGGCGGTTGCTCCCTCAGCCTTGACTTTTGGTTCCTAGCTCACCACTCAAGAATTCAGTTTTTTTCTTGTTGGCTTGGGGAATTGCGTGAACTGTGCAAGCCTATATTTACGTGATTAACTTTTATCTAAATTTGGTGTTTTGCTGCGTGGTAAGAAACTTTGAAAAACTTTTTATCGTTCATTGTACAGCCTTTGTCAGATACACATTTGAAAAAAATCTTAGTCACGATCTATTGTGTTGTTTTAAATCGAAAATTGCAGTGTAACGTGAGAAAGGGAAATATGGATTGGCGCATCCAATTAAACAGCAGAACTGTTCAAGTCGGCGTGTTGAGTTAAATACTCGTATATCAAAAGGCCTCGTCCGTTTTCTTCCCTCCAGAACTTGAGGTTTCGAGCTAGTCGGTTTCTCTGACCCATGATGTCCTTGAATTCGCAGATAAAGTAAAAGACCCTTGACTGCAGTCGTAACCCGTTGTCATTTTTGTTTCTGGGTTCCGTAGCATGGCTCTGAAAGTTAAGCGCGGATTTGATTAGGTTCGTTACCCTTCCTTTGTCTGGAACAACTTCCGAGATTGACTAGATGGAACGATGTTACTCGTCACAATTGTCTGAACTTGTATAAAGGTTCAAAACAGCAAAGTAAGTTCTCTTTGTTATGCAGCTCATGTTGGGTAGGTTTAATTTTAAAAAAAAGCCATTTCTGAATGTGAATTTTAAACATGCAAATTTGTCTATCTGGTTCGGGTTCGGTTTGCTCTGTCGAAACGGAAAACAGTGTGGTACAAGTTCGTAGCAGCTGTCAGATATTTTCTCTTCGAGTAACCTCTATATAACCACTCGAGCTTTGGAAGAGCTCGAGTTTGTCGTTTGTGGAGTAGCTAATTGGACGAACTCCAGAAGTGTTGTCCCCATGTCATACACAAGATTTACCAGTCTCCTGGTATACAGAGGAGGGAAACTAAGCGACTAAGGGGGTCTTTGGAAGTGCGTGAATCCTAAAGTTACCCCAGTGGACCTTGTTTGTTATTTCAGTTGAACCGTAGCTGTTAATGAAATGACTTGGCGAAGGTTTTAGGGAGCTTCGTGTCACTTCGTAACATGCGTATTTGTATACACAGTTTCCAAATGGCAGCCCACGTTTCCCTTGCTTTTTCCTCGAACGTTACCATAGCTACTTTCATACCCACAGAGTTCCCAGCCTTGTAAGCATTTTTGTCATCTTCTGAGATGTTGTGAAGCTTCTCGAATGTGAGATATATTGTTTTCCTGTTAAAGAGAAAACTTCTAGTTGTGGTTTGAAGCGTGCCTTGCTGTTGGAAGTGCGTTCTACTTCCGGACAAAGTGGAATCAAGCCAAAGTTTAAGATGCAAATCTCTGTTTGTCTTGTCGTCCTCAACTGTTCTTGTTACGAGTTCGTTATTAGAACCCTAGTTTCCACGGGTAGTTTGGCCGGAAGGCAAGTCCGACTTGGTGTTTGTGTTGCCTCAGCCGTGTGTTACGCAGAGGAACAAAGTTTCTTGCCTGCCTCTACCGTTGCTTCTTCGCTTGATTGTACACTTTGTCATTCTTGATCTTGTTCAAGGGAGCTGTTCGTAAGCGACACATGAGATTGAAGCTCGCTGAGGCGTAGTCCAATGCATTTAGTTCTTAGAAGCGTTCGCTTCCATCAGTGTTTTCTTCATTTAGCTCGAATTCTCACGTTACAAAGCAGTTAAGAAGTACCTGTCGCTTGTTTTAAAATTCACTGTACTAAAAGATGTATAATCCAGCATCGTCTGCTTCTTTTTGTCCTTTCGTTTATCTGTAGTGCTCTTCGGCTGAGAGAAAAGGAGAGCTGCTTGTAAAAGAAACTTCTGCCAAAATAAAACACAACTGCTTTTGCATCTAACAAAAACAAAACGTCTCCGTAAGCATCATCAGTATATTGAGCAAAAAGAAATCGTCAAGACCAGCTGTACCCAAGTTTAAAGGGTGAATTTATTCCCCCGACAAAAACAAAACTTTCAAAAGTGGAGCCTATAGGGGTACTTGAGAGTGCCGGCCACCAGCCCACCATGGCCGTGGTCAACGTTAGTCTAAATAATATGATTAATGTGAAAGATTCACGCTGGCTTCAGTTGGAGGTGTGCCGGGAGTTCCAGAGAAGCAAATGCTCTCGATCAGACACCGAATGCAAGTTTGCCCACCCGCCACCTAACGTCGAAGTGCAAAACGGACGAGTCATCGCCTGCTATGATAGCATCAAGGTAAACTTTTTATTGATTTACCGGTTAGTTAGCCGTTGATCGGATCTGCGTTTGGCTCAGTTAAGCCTGTTTTCTCGTGACAAAGTTAATGGAACTGTCAGTACATCGTGCCACATAGTAACCAAACCGGTGTTGTGAAAGCCTCACCTGTTAGTTACTAACGCCTTAGTATTCTTTTGTGATGAAAGATTCTGTGCAGATAATTAGGTCGACTCGGGCATGCAGATCAGGTATAGAATAGTCTGGAATTGAACACCACGAGAACGGTACAGTTACTGATTTATCTTTGTGATTCTCCTGTAGTCAGTTGAGTTGTATCGATTGTTTCCCCCTGTTTTGTGGAGATTTGCTAGTAACCTTGGCAACTACTGTGGAGTAGATTCGAGCAAAAAAGCGCAGACACGAAGACCAAAAGCTGGGACACATATAGTGCATTTCGTATCGATTTGGATCAGTCGATAATTTATTGTTAGTTGAGCAACATGACCTGTGAGTACGTGAAGATTGGCTCTTTCTCAGTGGTCCTAATTAAAACGGGGCGTTTGTTCTTTTGACTTGTACTTTTTGTCTTTCTTTTCTCTCCCGCGTTTGCGACTACCTCACCGCAGTGGCAGCTGTTTGGTGATTAATTCTTGCGCGACTACCACGTTCTAAATACCCCGTTTGTCGTCTTTGACTTGTCCCTGGCAATTAAGATTTGCCGTTTCTCTTTCGCGTTCAAGTCATTTTATCCGTGTGATGTAAATTTATTCATGTGAGTTCGTTTTTTACGCAACGATAGATTTAGTAGTGAAAGACTTATATGCCCAGGATTTGTCTCGAGACCCAGTTGTTTAATGTTCCTGTTCCAACGAGATTAACTTGCGAACCATGCTGGGGTTTTGTGGCCCCCTTATCAGAGAAAGTTTATCTTGGAGTGGAAATCCTGTGATTATAACCGCAAGAAAACATTGAGGGGATATTTCCTGTTGACAAGTGTATATGGTTTCCCATTTGCTGGGTGGGGTTTGTCGTTTTTTTTTTCCTCTCTGTAACCCGGGGACTCGAGGTCTATGGGGAAATCAAAGGCACACTGATGGAATTATGAAATAGCCACCACAGCAGCTGCACGCTCGATTCTACGCTCCCCAAGCAAAAACAAATACCGAGGACTGCGTGTAAAAAAGAAAAGACGGAGGTGCCGAACCTCGACGCTCTGTGAGTTGTGGCCACCACCTAATGAAGTTGTCTGCACAAAAATGGCTGCTCAACCCCTAGTAACATAATTGCATTAAGGTTTTTTTAACCAACCAACCCAAGGGCGTTTTCTGCCCCCCTCCTCACCACAAGCTGAGGGGAGCACTACGAGGTGGGGCAGAAGTTCATGCCCCTGTGGCAAACAGCTGCGTAAATTAATGGCGATCCGGATGAAGGATTGCTGTTGACAGAGCACTTTTTTAGCCCTTTCTCTCTTTTTTTTTTGGGTCCAGAATAACCCTTTTCCCCATATCGATCCGTGGAATGCTAAACTTTTTTGTTCAACATGCGATACACTTTCAGACTTGGTCGGGGTGTAACGAGAGGGGTCTAGGGACACAGTAGGGGAAAAGGCAGGGACGCACCTCCGAGCTTTTTAACAAAAATCGATTGTCACTAGTACGAGAATAATTGAATTGACGGAGACATTAGGTGAAACGAGAACTACCGTGAATGTAGTGGGAAACGTACCGTGTTTAGGAAGCAGCAGGGCCCCTTGTTTGTGAGAAAGAAAGGCATGAAAAGAACAACACTGACGGTATTGGTTTTGGAAAACCTTTCAGTGTTGGGAAAGATACTCCAAGGGACCGAAATAAATAAGCTTCATCAGCCGCGCTAGAAGTCTCGAGACTTCTTTCAGTCCTAAATGGCAGCCATCTCCTTCGTTGCGTCTGACTTGCAGCCAATCATGTAGCAGTTGTTCGCAAGTATAGTATTTGCATACGGCGCTGCACTTGGACGTATCATATTGCACATGATATGGGGACCTCACTGTAATACCGTGAGGGAAGAGAAGAATGAGATCTCAAAAAACGTTAGTCGAATGCGTGCTGCTATCCAGCGCTTTTACAGTCCCCTCAGCAACTAATGTGCAGCTTTATAAACACAGCCATATGAATAAATACGGCACGGGTGGTCGGGTCTGTTGGCCGTTTTTAAAAATATCTCTGCCCCGTTGCCTGTCATGAATTGCAAATTTCTCCCAACGGTTCCTGGCTTCAGTTAAATTTGGACGAGCATCATAGGAGAAACGTAACATTAGAAATTAAGACGTGACAGTCGGTTCTTTGTTTACCTACACAACTCTCCAAATTTCTCTGCTTGTTTTGCCTGGATAAAATTTCAGCCGCCTGTTTGCCAGCGCTACTAAAGCAAACGCGATGACATCAGCGAAAAAGTATGCATGAAAGTTTGTCAGGAACAGTGTACTCATTGAGGGGTGTTGAGTGATTCACAGACTACCACCTATAGAAAACTATTCTAAAAACTTTGTTTCAAACTTTTAAGGCTTAATTCGTATCGACCTGTTCAAAAGTTGTTCGTCTAATTATCTAGGGTCGATGCAATCGGGAAAAACCTCCCTGCAAGTACTTCCACCCGCCGCAGCATCTCAAGGACCAGTTGCTTATAAACGGCCGCAATCATTTGGCGCTGAAAAATGCTCTCATGCTGCAGATGGGTATGTCTCCAGGTCAGGCGGTCCTTCCGGGTCAGATCCCGACCATCGTAAGTCATACTTTTTTATCCGTAGTCTCATCGATTTTCGTTTCCACATACCGCGATGCATTGACATTCAACTCTTGATTTGATGCTAGGCTTCGCCGTATCTAGCCGGAGTCCCTCAGTTGGGTGGACCTTACAACCCTTATGTCAGTGCTAGCCCCATGCTGCAGGTCGTTACTTCGGATGCCACCGGTGTGACGTCTCAGCTTGGAGTGGTCTCGGGTGCCGGCTATCCAGCCCCGGGAGCCAAAATGCAACGTTCCGATCGCATCGAGGTAAGAGACTTAGTGAATCACCTCATCCCACATCTCCTTGATCCCAACTCCCGTGAGCAGTTTCTGGAGACTAGTTCTTACCTCTAGCCTTTGCCTTAGCACAGCTCAAGCACTTGACATTCTGTCCTATTGCCAATACCAGACGCATGCTTCATGATTTCTTCATGTTTTATAGTCTACGATAGGAAAGTACCATAGGCATTACGTGCGAAGGAGTTGATCCCTTAAGTGTTAGTATTTGAATGGCTGGGGTGTGGGGAGGGTGTACTGGAAGTAAAGCAAAGGCCTACATGTACGCCACAGGTTTGCCGAGAGTTCCAAAGAGGTACCTGTCGGCGTGCGGAAAGCGAGTGTCGCTACGCCCACCCTCCTGAGGGTGTGGGCATTGAGATGTGCCCTCCACCTCTGGTTGGAGAGGGCGAGGGTGGGATAGGAACCGCTTCGCTTGCTACCCCTTCCGCTGCTACCGTTGCTGCTGTTGCTGGTACCGCTGCTGCCGACCCCGTACCCACGGTGACGGTGTGCATGGACGCTGTCAGGGGGCGTTGTACCCGAGAACCCTGCCGCTATTTCCACCCGCCCGCCCACCTGCTGCCCACTGTTCACGCCAACCAACAGCGTGCAAGGAACGCCCTCCCCTCGGTACATTCCTTACGAATACGGAATCGCCAAAAAAAAGAATGAATGAAAATTAATTTCTGTCTTTCTGCACGAATTGTTTTGGCTGCTCTTAAAAAAAAAGACAACCCTGCTCCCTTTTTTTTTAACTTCCCTACATTGGCGAAAGGGGTAAAAGTAAGACTGGATTTTCTAGCCTTGCTCTAGAAGTCTCGCGAAACTAAGAAAAATGTTCATAAAACGCTATTTGTAAGAAATGGGCGCTCCTCAGATGTCTGTTAAGGCTGAATGATAGTTCGGGGAAGAAACAAAGGGATGTTTCTATCTTAACTTCGCCTGAGAAATCCCACATGAACACTCCCTCGTCCCGCTCGCCCCTTCTCCGTGCTTTACTTATAATAATTAATCATTGCCTCATGATGAACGGTATACTTAGTTCGCGTCATTAATAACACAAGACGGATGACTGTGCGAGTTTTCTTTTTCCAAATCTTGAAGAATAAAAAAGGGTTTGCAGGGAGGAAAAATGTTTGAACTGCTGGGTAATTCTTTTAATGCTTCGTCAGTTTCGTTTTAGTTTTGATAATTTGAAACTGAAAGAAGTTTTCTCGCATCAGTTTTCTAGTGAGCTGTGTATCGCATGGTGTCATCCTGTCCTTTGTTTAGTCCCACTAATTACTCGAAAAAGATCAAAGAGAGATAATAAGTGGGAAATAGTAACAGTTAAGTGACGCCAATTTTCTTTGACAAATTTTTGGCTTATTTCTATTTTTATTTCTTTTCTTTTTTCCCCCGTTCCCTTTTTTTCTTGCATTTCTCCCACCAAAACAATCAATTTTGGCTTCGCTGCTTTTTGGTCCCACCTGCTGTTTTGCTGCTAAAAAAAAAAACAACCCTGCTCTTCTTCAGACTGCCTCTGCTACTGCTGCTGCTGCGGCCTCTGCTACCACCGCTGCTGCTGCCGCTTACGCTCTGCCTCAAGCGTCAGGTTACGCTGACGCAGGACGCAAACGAACGCGCGATCCGACTGAAGAGCTTGTCATGGTAGATCGCCCCTTTTAAACCTTTTGAACCGTTTCCTCGTTCCGGCTTACAGCATGCAACTTTATCTCAAGCTTTACTTTACACTGTTGTCAAATGTAAAAATTAAGAGCGAGGTAATTTTTTTTGTGGTTCTAGGCTTACCCCGGCATGGTTCAGTACAAGAGATCAGCCGCTGACAAGACTGCCATGATGTATCAGCCGACTGCCGGAGCTTCTGCAGCTGCTGCCGCGGCGGCGTATCAGCAGGCGCACGCCCTGATGCAGCTTCAGCAGCCGTTTGTCCCCGTGTCATGTGAGTACTCTGGTGCGGCCATCAGCGCAGCATCCAGCACAACTTCCAGCTCGGCTTCGATTGCTTCTTCCTCCTCCACCGCCACCAATAGTAGCGCCTCTTCCTCCTCTTTCCCCTACGCCTCTGCCTCGATCTCCTCCTCGTCCGTCTCCTACTCGAATGCTAAGACTGTCTCGTACAGTGCCAACCCTTCCGTAGTTTTGACTAACGGTAGCGCTACTGCTGCTTTCGAAGTGGTCAACTCAGCCACTCGCTCCGATGAAAACACTACCACTGCCGAGTCTAATCGTAAGGATTCCGAAAATGCTACCGACGATTCCCTGCCAGGCCCTAGTGTGGTATCAAACGTTAGTAGCGCCCTGAAGCGTCCACATTCCACTACCCCGACATCCTCCAGCGCCATAGCGTACAGTTCGGCACCTATCCCCACTCTGTACTCGACTACCCCGACGTCGATGTACATACCCGGTAGCATTGCCAACCAGAGTGCCCTAGCTTACACGGGAGTATCTCTCAATAAGCATGTAGCGAGTGCGGCTGCAGCCGCTACCAACACACAGACTAATGCTGCCCACCCGTCAGTAGCTGCCATGCAGCAGTACGTCAACCCTTACGCGCTCCTCAGCGCCCAGACACAGATCAACCCCTACGCGGGTGCTCTGGCAGGTAACCCGCTACTCGGCGGGTTTCCGGGAGTAGCAGGGTTCCAGGCAGTTACTCCTGGGCAAGCTAATGCTGCTGCAGCGCAGCAGCATCTAGCCGCACTGCAGTTTAATAACAGTTACGCGGGGCTCGCTGGGTTGTACGCTACCCCTGGAGCTCTTTCGCTGGGCGGTATGGCCTCCCTGGGGACGCCTTCAGTCCTTCCGCCGTATGTAGGTCTAGGAGTCCCTAGTGCTGCTGCAGCTGCTGCGGCGGCTGCAGCAGCCATGGGTGGAATGAACCAAATTCGAGGTGTGCCTACCGCGGTACCTAATGTAGGAGCGGTAGCACACCCTGCTGCTGCGGTAGCAGCTCTTACCAATTCGGCGGGGCTTCAGCCCTACAAGAAAATGAGGACCATGTAAAAGTGATGCGAAATATTCCAGACGAATATGTTTTGAAAGGGGGTGTAGTGGGGGAAAACTGGCGGGAGATTTGAATTCGTATATTTTTCAAAGAATTTTGAACTGAAAAAAAATCTGAATTTTTAGCTTTTATGGCAGAGTTGAAAAGTTCTTGAAAGCGCATGGAAACTAGTCGTTGGAATCCTAACATTTTTGTTTGAAAAAAAAAATTTGAATCCCTGAAACGTAAAAATTTGTTGGAAAAAAAAATTCATCTGAGCAAGTGGCTGCGTTTTGTTTTCTTTTACTTGTTGGCCGTGGAATTGATTTGTTTCGAAAAAGCTGGAAACTCTAGCGCATCTTATGTTCTTTGCCCTTTTTCTCTCACCCCTATAACCCAAACTTCACGATTCTCTTAGTTTTCTGCTTCTTTCTTACAATCAACTGACAAACTTGATCGTGTGTCTCTTGGCAAAAATTTAACATTTATTCCCGAGGAAAAACTAAATCAGTGCACACAAAAGAAAAATGTTCTACTGCTGATTTAATTTTTTTGCAATTTTCTAATTTTTAAGTGTGTCCCCTTGATTATGCTTATTATCCGTAGTCTTCGATTCGCATTCCTCCCAGTTGCCCCCAAATCAAGAGAATCTGCCATTAAGAAACTACTAACTGTGCACTATGATTTACGGTGATAGAAGACCCATTGTTTTTTTGCTTTGTTCGGGGGAAAGTTTTTTTCATTCCACAACTTTTTACTTTCTTTATTGATACGTTTACTTTTTTTAAGTTTTCAAAAGGTTTTTGGTGCATTCTTCTATTTTATTTTGCAACCCCCAGTGGCCGCATATCTGTTTCTGTTGTAGACCCTTCTGCTTCTACTACTACTACTTTTACTACTATTACTACTTCTTCTGCCCACGAGAAGAGTTTTTAACCGCTAATTTTTTTGGATTATTTTTTTTCCTATTAATATTTTGCAGAGTTTTTACTTGTTGTCTCATGTGGCTGTACAACTTTAGTAGTATAGTGTGCGAGACCAAGTTTTCGCCAAAAAGCACCAAAAAAATTAATAAACTGCTATTTCAGTGCGCATGCCGCCAAAAATTCTCTACGGCTTTCATTATTTCCTTTTTTCAAAATTAGTGCGAAAACGTGCAGAAAATGTGTCTTTGACGAATATATTTGACGCTATGGTGAGTTTTTTTCCCCGTTTGTTTTAACCTCACCCAACTTGGCCTTTATTTTATCCTCGTTTGTTCGTTTTATTCCGGAATAACTTGCTACCACTGCATGAACCAAAACCGAGTTAAACGTGTCTCTTGGAAACGTTCGTTAGTTTGCTGTTTTTGCCGGTGGTGGCGCTAAAAATATTCAGAAAAAAAACTACGGAAAATAAGGTTTCGGGCTTTTTATTTATTTATTTCTGTAAAATTTGTATCAAAGTGCGAGAAAAAAAAATTGCTGAGTCATCGCTTTCGGATCTTTTGGTGGGTATTTAAAAAGTTTGAGGAAAAAAAGTCTGGACAATGTGAAGAACCGCGAGTACAAACTTAAATATTTTTTGCATGGCTTTTTCGCATATTTCGCCCTATTTCGCTATAGAAACAGACCAGCCGCCATATTAAGACAGGTAAGACTTGTATTCTAGTATACGGTTAGTGCTTTGAGAATGCTTTTTTCAGATGCTTACTTCAACACAACTGCGTCTGTCTTGGATTGAAAACAGCAGAACTGGCAGAACCTTTGCATCTGTACAAAACTTAATTTGAATAATAATCCGTTTCCCTTAGCTGAAAAATGCGCAAATAAAAACTGGCAGTCCAGCCCGCGGTTTGTTCCTCTGCTTTTATATCTTAGTTTTAATTTACAACAACAAAATCCTTCTAATCCTACTGCAGCAGCTTTGGACGTGAGTTTATGATTTTTTTTTTTTTTTAATTCATTTTTCTGACTTTCTTTCGCCACACGCAGTTGGTTTAAGTGAATTTTTCAAGCTTTTCTTGTTTTGGAGTAATTTAGAAATTTTTTTTTTAGAAATATGTGGCAACGCTGGAGAGCATCTTGTTTCCTATTGGTTGATTTGAATGTAGTGTCTTGTCTAGTGTGGCCTTGCATCTTTGCTTCCATTTTGCAGGGAAATTCCCCGAAAAAGGGAAATATAAGGGAGGAAGGAAACGGGAAACTTGCACTTCTACAAGGAGGGAAAAAGGGGAGAGTATGCAAAGAGGGAAAAGGGAAACTTAGAAGTATTGCTTTTACATTATAACATGGAGGGGAAAAAGGGAAAAACTTCACGCCAAAGGGGGGAAAGGGTAAAAACACTGCCTGGCATCGTACACATTTTATTATTTTCAAGCATTTTTGGCATGAAATTTTAATTTTTGTAGTTGAAGTTTGCTGATTTTACTAACTTAACAAAATATTTTAAAATTATGAATTCACAGAAGTAAATATCAATGCCACACTAGATATTTTTATTTTCTAATTCGACCAAAGTTTGAGATCGATTCCTTCTTTGTTCGAAAATCTGTAGCAGCTTAGTTCGTAACGACGAATAACGAAAGTCTGTTTTGATCTTTTAGTTACTCATGGACACCCGCCGGGGATGCCGAGATTCTGAAGAGCTGACCCTCGAAAAAACGAAGTCTTGTAGCGTGCGGGAGCGGAGTGTTTCAGATTTATTTTAAACGTGAGTCTTCGTTTCCCGTTCCCTCAGCAAACTCTAACGTCATGTTTAACATTTTGGATTTCCGTTACAGGTTTTTGACTGAATTCAACGAAAACATAAAAAGACAAGGCAGTCTGTTTGTCGCAACCCCTCAGTAGTCGCAGTCTCTTTCTTCGCCAGCTTTTTCCTGCGAGTGAAAGCGACCCCTTGTCATCGATCCCCGATGTTTGAAAATCTTTCGGCTATGCATCCCGATCGGAAAGAAAATCGCACTGGACGATAAAAGTTTACTCGGACCAAGTCCGTTTTCTTCATCTTTTTGCGTGTATTAATCCCGGTGATTGATCGAAAAGTCGAACGCCAAATCTGAACGATTTTTCTCTCGATTTCCTTTCCGTCGAAAGCGAACTAAAATTAAGAAAAAGAAATTAAAAAGTCCGCCATATTTAGAGTTTTATTTTATAAAAGAGAAAAGTTTTTTTTGGAAAAATGAGAAAAGGGGGTCTAGTCAGAATTGCGGTACATATCGGGAGCGGTTTTTTTTTGTTGTCGAGGTCCTCGAGCAAAACGTTAAACACGGAAAAGGACAATCTTCATAAACATTTTCTTTTCTCTAATTTCAGTGCAATTTTCAGGATTTTTTCAGATGAAAGGCAAAACGAAAACATTAACCAACGCACAAGTGCCATCTTGCTTTAGTTTAATTTGAATTTTTCTACCAGTGTTTCCACTTTCGATTTCCCCTTTTTCCCCTCTGTGCTAGGATGTACTCACAGATTTCCCTCCTTCCCTTATCTTCGCTTTTTCCCCTCTTTGTTAGAACGTACTTCTTAGATTTCCCCCTTTCCCCTCTTCTCTTAATTTTCCCTTTTTAGACTCCGTTTTCCCCTTCTCCAGGGAATTTCCCTGCAAAGTGGAAACACTGTTCATCAGAAATTAAATGGCAAAAATCAAATTTTTCTTTTTCAGTAAAATTTTTCACTCTTTTTAAATGTTTGCTGGTGCTTTTTTCACTTAGAAAATTTTCACCAAGATTTTTTCGTATCATTTTAAAGGGTGGCGGGATTTTATTTTCAGTTTTTGCAAATATTTGCTGACTTTTTTTTCACTCTATAGTTGAACGTGAAACTTCCATTTCAGTAGTAAATTTACTATTTTTGCGAAAAGAAAAAGCAAAGCGAAGTTTCAGCCATTCCTAGAAATTCTAATTTTTGTCGAAATACTCGCTTTTTGAATGGAGACGAGTGAGATTTTGCGAATATTTTTCGGACAAAGTTGATGGAAAGTTATGTGATATGCTTTCTTGTAATTTTTCGGCAAAAAATGAAAAAGCAAAATTTGAAAATTTGTTGGGAAAAAAAAGCGCGGGAAAATTTTTTCGCAGTAATCCAAACTCTTTATTTGACAAAATTTTTGAGAATCTCCCATTTATTCATTAGAATTTAGGAATCCATTGTTAAGTTTAAGGAAAACAAAAAAATAAAAGTAAACGGCCAGTGCGTTTTATGGATGGCAAATGGAAATCTGTCGTTTGCGTGGACATCACACATTAACTCCATTGAAAAATTCTAATACTCGTCTTGATGTTTTTAATTTTCGGTGCAATGTGCAAGACGGAAAGTATGGCAAAAAGAAATTTTTGCAAAAATTTTGACTTCCCCCACAATTTTTCGGATCCTATAATATAATTTTTCTGTGAATTGATTCCAATGAAACGAACGATTTGTTTTGTACTGTGAACTGGCGGCCTATTCGAGAGAACGGTAGAAAGATATGGAAGGACCTTTAAAAATTTAAAGGGACAAAAGACCTTTAAAAATTTAAAAGGACAAAAAGTTTTTTTTTTGAAAAATGAAAAAATTCATGTTTTTTGACATTTTATTGAGTTGTTTTGACATCTATTTGTGCTCGATATATCCCAATAGCTCTGCCAGTGTTTCCACTTTCAGTTTCCCCTTTTTTCCCTTCTCCCGTATTTTCCCTTGTTTCCCCTCCGTACTAGAATATTATGCTGTACTTCCAGATTTCCCTCATTCCCTCCTCCCTTATTTCCCCTTTTCCCCCCTACGTACTAGAATATAATGCTGTACTTCCAGATTTCCCTCATTCCCTCCTCCCTTCTTTTCCCGTTTTTCCCCTCCGTACTAGAATATAATGCTGCACCTCCAGATTTCCCCCAATCCCTCTCCCCTTACTTTTCCCTTTTCAGACCCCATCTTTTCCTTTTTCAGGGAATTTCCCTCCAAAGTGGGAACACTGAGCTCTCCCTTTTTTTTAATTTTTTTTTTTTTTTTTGGCCCATGGTTTTTGTTTAGTGAGCAACATGAGTCTGGAAGAAACATGTTGGTCTTTCAAGAGAACGAGCCGAGTCTTTTGATTTTCTGTGTCCGGATTGTATTGTGGGCATGTATATTTCAATAAATTCTTCACAAAACGTCATCTGCTTCAAGTCTGAACTCATTCTGATCAATATGTCGAATAGGTGGACACCATCGTGTTCGGTCCATAAGGAGTAATGGACTGTCCACGTGGAATACAAGATTGTGTTTTTCGAATTGTGTGGCTATTTGTTGCCGTTTGGACAAAACTGTCGAATAGGTGGACACTATGGTACTTGGTCCATAAGGAGTAATGGACTGTCCACGTGAAATATAAGTTTGTGTTTTTCGAATTTTATGGCTATTTGTTACCGTTTGGACAAAACTGTCGAATAGGTGGACAGCGTTGTGAATAATCCATAAGGAATAATGGAGTGTCCGCGTCCAATGTATGTTTGTGTTTTTCGAACGTTCAGACTTTTTATTGTCGCGTGGACAAAACTGTCGAGTAGGTGGACACCATGGTAATTGGTCCATAAGGAATAACGGACTGTCCACACATAAGATCTGCTACTGTTTTTGGACCGCTAAGGTATTATAGCACAATTTTCATGAATCTTTCGTAAAGGTGGACACTATGGTAGTTGATCCATAAGGAGTAATGGACTGTCCACATGAAATATATTTGCTGTTTTTTGAACTTCCAAGGCTTGTTATTGTAGTCTGAACAAAACTGTCGAATAGGTGGACAGCATGGTAATTGGTCCATAGAGTAATGACTGTCCGCACATAAGACATATTACTATTTTTGGACCCCTAAGGCTTTATATCGCCATTTGGACGAAACTGTCGAATAGGTGGACACTATAGATACTAGTCTATAAGGATTAATGGACTGTCCACACATGAGACATATTGCTGCATTAGGAACGGTAAGGTTATGTTTTATGATTTTGATCAGTCTACCGTATAGGTGGACAGCACAGAAATGAGCCCATAAGGAGCTATGAGCTGTCCACACAAACCTCAGATTTACAGTTTTCCTATCTCTATAACAGTAAGCCTAGCATCCGTTATTACTTTGATATATCTGCCGTATCTGTGGACACATAACAACTCAGTCTATTAGAAACACCTGAATGTCCACGCGTACGACAGATTTACTATGTCCTCTGCTCTATTACAGACACTTAATTTTGACATATTTGGAGTATCTGTGGACGAATACAATTCAGTCCATAAGAAAGATATACCTGTCCACACATACGACAAATTTACTATTTCTTGTTTCTCTCTAGGTTTTTTCCTACTTCGTAAATTCTGAACTAAATCTGCTGTAACAGTGGACACAATATATTTTGCTCCATAAGAGACAAAGCACTGTCCACACATACGTCAGAATAAAAATATTTCTTAATTCTCTATTGTATTCAGTGTTTCCACTTTGCAGGGAAACTCCCAGAAAAGGGGAAAATTATAGAAGGGGAAAAGGGGAAACTGGAAATATAAGCCTTGCATTCTAGTACGGAGGGGAAAATGGGGGAAGAAAGGGGAAACTGAAAGTGCTTTGCATTGTATTTCACCATTCCAAACAAACGTTACAACTTTGCATAGAAACTTTTAAATGATTATAAAGTGTAATCTATTATTATAATAGTAATTTCAAATAGGAGAAAGTGCATAGATAATTATTTAACAATCAAAAATTTAATCTTTCGAAAACTTTTCTGCGAGTTGGTCGAGTTTCTCCATAAGCTCCTTCTCTTCAGCCTTCGACGAATGAGTCCAGGCCAGGGGCAAGTGTACGGACACAGGTTTCCTGTCCTGAAAGAACAGTCCGCTGGGAGAATCAGGGGCTGCCTTAGAGACAGCCAGCCAGACTGCGGTATCTGCCCCCTGTTCGGCCGTCCGCAGCCTGTTCTTCATTTTCTCGTAAAAGTCGGGCATCGACGAACGGACTGCGGGGGTGTCGGCCCAGCCCGGGTGCATCGACGAGAAGTGGACGCTAGGGTACAGCTCCGCGTACTGTGACGTCATGACAATCTACAGAAAATAATATTATTTCTCTTGTATCCTAAGTTTAGTTCACAAAGTTACCGCTAGATGCCAGTTTTTAGTTAACTATTACCTGGGTAAATTTTATTTAATATTATTAAATTTTATATATAAATATAAATTTCTAAATGTAAATAAAATCTAATAGAATTAATAAAACGAAAATAATAAAAAACTTTATTTTATATTTTATCTATTATCCTAAATGTAGTTCACAGATTTACCGCTAGATGTCAGCGCTTTTGTTAATTATAACCCTCCTGAATATCCAAGAAGTACACTAAAATCAGTGGTTCCACTTTTAGGGGGATATTCCCTTAAAAAGGGAAATGAAGGGAAAACGGAGATTTCCAAGTGTGAACACGTACATTTAAGCAGTGTAAGGCTGGAGTAAGTTTTTGAGCTCTCATGCAGAGGGGTAAAAGGGAAAGAAACTGGACATTTTTAAAAAGGGGAAAAAAAGGAAAACAGAGGACTCTCGAAGGGAAAACCCCAAAGTGGAACCACTGAGGCGTTATCTACTGCTCTTTCAGCAATTTCAAATAATATTTAATCCTGTAAAAAGGCACCACAAAAGGCACCGTCACTTTTGCGTGTTGAATTCCGTACCTGCTGCCGTTTGTTCTGAGCGTAAGCCATCGTCCCGTCGAACGGTTTCATCTTCTCGAACTGCAGGTCCTTCGTGTCAAGCTTCTGCGTTAGCATCCCGCCGGACGACACGATTATCACTCGAGGACTCTCTGATCTACAAGATTTCAACAATTTATTGTATTATTATGTCGTAAATGTACTTAGGCAGGAAAAATGAAAGACTTCTCATTTGTAGGTCAAAACCAAGGTTGACTTTTACGAGGAACTTAGGACCAAGTACACCAGTGCTTCTTCCCTTAAAGACGGGATGGTTTTCCCTTTTTCCCCCTTCCTTTATAGATAACGAGTACCCTTTTCCCCTCCGTCTTAGGATAGCAAGCTATGCTTCTGTTAGTTTTCCCTTATTTTTCCTTTTTGAGACACCATTTTCCCTCTTTAAGGGAATTTCCCTGCAAAGTGGAAGCACTGGCTTCCGGTAATAGTCACTGCCATCTAGCGGCAAACAAAATACTTAATTTATAGCAATTAATTCTAGTTGAAATTACTTTGAGAGAAGTGGAATAAGAGTTTTCGTGAGGATGTGAGTTCCGAGAGTATTTGTGGCGAAATTTTTTTCCAGGCCGTTCTCGTCGACTTCCCGAGTGTTGACCATGCAGCCCGCGTTATTCACCTATTCGTATATTCAGTAAAACTAGGGAATCGCTTAAATGGATTTGATAGAATTTTACCAAAACGTTAAGCGACGTCTCGCTCTCGGCAAACTTCTTCCCGAAACTGAAAACGGACGACGGATTGGAAAGGTCCAGCAGATGAATGTGAATATTCTGCTAGAAAATGTCGAATTACATTTTGATTAAAAAATGAGGAAATTAATGTTACGTTATTTCCAGTTGCATTTATGATTTCGCTTTTTGCTTCTTCGGCAGATTTCCCGTTTCTGCAGACCATGTGCACGACACCTCCTCGTCGAGCTGCTTCCAACGCAACGCTTTTGCCAATGCCGCTGTTTGCTCCTACACAAAATTAGAACATATAGCTTTTTAATAGGAAAACGATCAAAAATGAAAGTATATTTACCGGTAATCAAAAACGAGCGGCCAGTGCAGTCAACGTCGAGATCAGCGGCATTGAAATTTTTGCTTGCAGCCTCGTAACCCCTCTGAAAACGAAAATTACAAATTTTTACAACTCCGATTTCATAAAATTCTTCAATTTAACTTCATTAATTCAGATTTAGTGTAATATTTACTTGGTGTATTCCCTCATCCCTTTAGCGAACCACACGACATTCCTGTAAATCGACATGTCGTTTTCTGGCTTTCTTCTTCTTCTTATGAAACTGAGTCAGAATCTGAATGGGAGAAATGAAGAAATCCACGTTATATACAACTTTTTGATAATTAGCTGTATCACACAAAAGATAAGTAACAACCTTATGTAAGTACAGTACCTTTGGTAAACGTCAGAATGTCCTTTGAATAATTCACATTGTTATACAACACAAGTTGTGATTAGTTCAGGAAACTAGCGCTAGATGGCGGTGTGCATTAAGTTACGGCAAACATTAATAATTAGTTCGTAAAACTGTCACTAGATGACGTTGATCATGAATGATGAATTCTTAAGACTATTTGAAATTATATCTATATCGCAGGTTATTTTTAGTTCATTTTAGGCTTTTCATATACTATATATTTAATTATAATACATTTTTAAAAATCTTTTTGAATAAATAACTGTAAAGGGCCAAGTGGTAGACCCAGCATGCCATTCGGCATAAGTGCTCTATATTAACGACACAGCAAAAAGTGCATGAGATCCATTAACACGTAAAAATGGATAATCCATGTAACGAAAACCAATGAAAAACCTAAGTAGACCAAAAACAAACGCTACACCACGGGATGCTACTTTCTGATGGCAAGAACAAAACCGCGTGTAGTCGACACAAATGAAGTTAAGTGCATATACTTACACGAGAAAACCATTTTTCTGCCATAAGTAAATGCACTTAGCTGCACTAAAAGCTGAATATTCAATTTAATTAACTTATAAATAGCTCGGGACTTTTTACGTCATTTGCCGGGAAGTAGGGAATGTTGCTCAGGGGACAGAAGTTTGTGTGTTCACGTAAATTACGTGCTTTCAATTCCAATTAAAATTTGCTCTTTCATTCGAGCAGAGTTTGCCCAGTGAAACTTTGCTAGCAGAAATATTCAGATTAAAATTGTTTTAATGATACCGTCCCCTGTTCGTACTCAGCGACGCCATGTTGGGTTTTGGGGTAGGAGGAGTCGTGGTCCTGCGCCTATTTAAACGTTTCTGCAGCACAGCTTTTTCGTTAGAATCATCTAGAACTTCAGTAGAGCAAGTACTGAACTTATAATTACAGTTAGACCTTAATTAAATTATCTTCTGACTCTTCGTTGTTGGTCTAGGAAACGTTAGAAACAAGATGGCAGCCGCTCAGAATTTGAATTTGGCGCTCGTTCTGCTGTCTGTTGCTTTGCTGATAGTTTCTCTAACGGCTGCACCTTACGAATCCATCGAAGTATTTTCAAAATCTTAATTTTATAAAGTTCTTTAATAGATTCAAATTATTTTCTAAGGATGATGGTGAACTCTATGATGGTCTGCCGTTGGACAAGAGACCTTTCTGCAACGCATTTGCTGGTAACATTTTTACTCACAAGATGGCGTTAGTAATTTAAAGCTATCAAATATGACATTTAAAAGAACAATATTTAGAGTGAATACTTGTAAAAATAATGAAAATTGAAATTTGTCAAAAACACCATCTAGCGGTGGAATTCTGAACTATTTTCTCCTTATTGTTTTTGGAATAAGTATGCCATTGATAAATGTTGCAAGCGCCATCTAGCGGCAATTTGTTGAATAATTTTATTCTTATTGTTGTTTAACTCATATGTTTCAGGTTGCGGTCGCAAGAGGGCGTTGCTGAACCAGCCCATCAGCGAAGGCAGCGCTCCGACGGACATCATTTTCAACAAGTTGCCGCGTCTCCTGAACGCAGACAGCAAGGCCTGGGAGAAACTGTTTTCCAGACTTCAGCAGCGCCAGCGTCTGAGCTTTGATTCAGTAAAGAATTAATTCAAGCACGGGTTTTTATACATTCGTTGCACAACAAGATTATGATGTTTTAATTGAACGACATGCCATTATTTAGTAGGCTTTTGCTTTATGTTCGTAATGCGTTTTGAGTATGATGTTGTTTTTAGATGTAGACTAGTCAATATATAAATTCAATCAAGTAATTTGCGTGCTTGAATCCTTGAAATAGTCCAAACTCTACAATCAGTTAAATTACCATTTTTAACATATACCAAATTAATACGTACAGAAATTTATCGTACGTATTTTTGTAATCAATTTAAGACACCATCTCAGTTCAATGCTGAATCAGAATGAATACTTAATCTAAATTTTTTATACGTGGTTGATTACCAGGGTAAGAAACAAAAGAAAAAGTTAGAAAAAAAATTGATCGCCTGATAAGGGACTGGAACCCTTGACCACGGTCTACCGACTGAGCTAACCGGGCTTATCTCGTATGACACTATCCCCCTATAAGCTACATCAAGAAAAGGGTTCAACAGAACGCCTATCCTGATTACCTCAGATGCGATGCAGGGCCGGGCAAGAGGTACAGGGAAGGTAGGCAAAAAAAAAGGCCAAGGCCCGAAGCGAGGGTCAGATCCAGGACAAGTGCGGATGGCAGAGTTCTAGGATTCTCATAGTATGTTTATGTTCACGATTATTTCATCTCGGCTTAGGCTAAGAGCCTTTTGTCACATAACATGGTTATACATTTCACAGTGATATATATATATGGCAAAATTTTTTAAGACCAGCTCTACTTTTCTTTGGCATCATATCACTAACGCTTTAAATTGGAATGTCAATACGAACATGTAACATGGTAAAACATTGTCATATTTCAATTCTGAATTACTTTATAACATTAATATAGGGACCGTGCGTAGCCTATACAGGCGTTGTGGATGTATCTTCTAGCGACAAGTCGTCGAACTTGAATTGTGTATAGATATGCTGGCATACATAGCACATTAGGGGGGAAAGGCCAGTTTTCAACTAAAAAAACAAGGATTTAAGTCAATATTTATCAAAAGTACATATAAGCATCTTATAAGGGATTGAAAACTGTAAGGGAAGTTCTAAGAAGAAAGAAATATTTATAAATAAGGCATATTCCAAAACGGAGAAAGATCTCCAAAGATCACCCTTTCCTCCGGACAGACGTATCAAAAACTGTTTCAGGAAAATTCTCCCTTTAAAGTGTTTCTGAAGTTCATAAGGATTTCCCGAAACATTTCTCTACAAAGAAAGTTTTAGAATTTATTGAAGTTGTTTAATAATAGTGTCCGATATGGAGAAGCGTGTTTTTGGAATATACCGAGTATCATCTAGGATATGCACATACAACCTGACTATGTGAAATTGCATGAGCTTCAGTTGTTCAAACTTCAGCTGATCTCGCTGATGGTTAAGGCTCACATAGTTCGCAGCACAAATCGGCATCTCGACGCAAGTTAAAATGAGATCAAAGAGAGATCTGCGAGTTAGAAATAAAACAAGAAGTGGTACTACATCTGCACAACCATAAATGAAACTGAATTTCCACTGAATACCCATGCAGTTCTCTCATAGTTTTCTTTCAATAGCAGTATAGTATTCCTGCAACCGTTTGCCGTCATAAAGATTCACCACTTCCAGGAAATGTGATCAACAAGCAAAACGCGTTGTAGGATCCGAGTGACTTGGCTCATTGTTGTTGATGCCTCTTACGCCTGTGTAAAGCAGTCCTGATATTCTTTGCAACTACTTCTCTGAAACATAACACGAATGCGGTGATAACCCGTAGTAACAGGACAGAGGATGCTCGTCTGCTTCTCTGACTCGCCAAGAATCTGCTGTGACGTACAAGTGCTTTTCGGGCAATCCTTTTTAGTGGCAATAGTTATTTAGCAACGCAGCAGTTCATCTTACACTACTCTAATAAGTTTCTTATTGATCTGAAGTAAAATAAAACGAATCGAAATTCAGTGTTTTCCTATGGCATTTTGACTGACGTTGCACCAAAGCAGTTTCTGTGTTGAACCGATTGGGAGGAGCTGTAGTCTACGCACGGTCCCTATACGTAAAGGATTGTTTACCATTTGCTATTTGTCAAAAAAAGAAACTGATTTCGTGATGTTCTTTTGATGTATAACTAAAATCACACGTCATGTCACCCAAGAACGACAAGTCGCGTACAGGCTACTGAAGTTTTGTTGCCAACTCGCTGTATCCGTCTTGGAAGAGACCATCTATGCGGTTGTGTCCCCGTCGCTATTCCGAACATTTTACTCGCTTACTTCTAACAGGGCTTCTCATAACTCCATTAGAAGGTCTTCTCATAACTCCACACGATGAGGGTCGTCTACCCATGGTTTAATTGTAGATCTGGTTGTCTGTGATGATCTGATCTGTGTGTTGATCTGGTGTGTGTGATGACTCTACATAAATGGCCTTCCAGCTTATGAGTATGAATAAGACTGGAGAGGCCCTTAGCTATCTCTCCTTAACAAACCACCCGGTCCCAACAACTTTTCAAAGAAGCCCTGAGGGGCTACGGTCTGATTGGCTACTGCACAAGAAACAAAATGCTGTCGCTTAATGTAAACAGAAAAGCAGACGAAGCCAAAGACAGAGTGAAGGCGCGCCTTATGGGCAAATCAAATATTTGTTGCGGCCTGCGTTCGTCATTTTTTTCTTCTGTTTTAAGCCCTTCCTACAAAGTGGTTGGTTGAGGGAGGAATGCGCGCCTGCTGAGACCGGGTTCGCCGTACTAAGGGCCTCTCCAGTCTTGTTCATACTTAAAGCCTTCCAGTGTAGCTTTGTCCATGCTTTAGTTCTTTTGGCATTCAAATTGGTACCGCTGTTTATTAGCTGTTCAGCTACTGCCGTATAGGCACTAGATCCAGCTAGAAATCGGTGGAGTAAAACCAATAATTTCCTTTGGTGTTTACATTTGCTTCATTATTGACGAATATTCACCCACTGGAGTCGGCGCTTTTTCGCTGCTGCTTTGTGTAGTAATGTCGCAAAAGTAGTGGTTTAATCTATAGTTTGGTTAAGTCAGTTCGGATCTCTACAGTTCTGTCCATTCGGTTGCTGAGCCATATGGTAAGTGTTAACTGCATGTTTCTTGACATATGGCATCAAGTTATTATATCTTAGCTATCCTTCATGTCATTGATCTCACCGATTAGGATCAAGGTAGACCTTAAAATAAACTCAAGGGAGTTTTGTATACTACCCAGTGATTAAATGTGTATTGGTGGGGTCCTCAAAAACATGTGCAGAAAAAGAAATTGGTCTGTAAGAAGGTATCTCATAACGTAATTATTTTTCATCCTACTCTCGTCACCTACGAATTTAAATGCATCACGAGTATTTCTAACGTAACTAACGAAAGGATTCCAGGGAAGCAAAGACAAGTGAAGACCACAAGCAGAGGACGGGGTTTCGTCTATGGCTCCCTACAATGTGGAACAAACGAATTAACTTCTAATGTTCATATAAAAATGGTAATCACTGAAACACGGTTACTTACAACAGTTTTGCCATCTTAGGTTGCTTACACTGGATTGCGAAGTCTCTGGGCGTTCTGCCATACCTGTCCACCATCGTTTTGCTTGAGCCCGCTTCCAACAGAAGCTTAACAATTTCAGTATGTTTGTACTTGATAGCCATGTGAAGAGGCGTCAACCTGTTACAACCTTTTTCA
Source organism: Eulimnadia texana (assembly GCA_002872375.1). Lineage (NCBI taxonomy): Eukaryota > Metazoa > Arthropoda > Branchiopoda > Diplostraca > Limnadiidae > Eulimnadia > Eulimnadia texana. Next base: position 886,856 of record NKDA01000007.1, read on the forward strand.
TTCAGTTCAGCGCTAGCTTTTATTAGTTTAAGAACTGCCTCTTTATGACCGCAGTCTACAGCAGGATGCAATGGAGCCCAGCCAAAGTCGTTTTTCTCGTTTGAATTCGATCCGGATCTGATTAAGTGATCAATAATTTCTGTGCAGCCATTACTTGCGGCAACATGCAGCGGAGTAGATCCATAGACTGATTTCTCGTTTACGTTGGCAAAGGCTTTTATCAGTTCAGTTACTACTTCTTTATGGTAATTTAGTGTAGCCCAGTGCAGCGGAGTCCGTCCGTCATTTGATTCTTATTTATCTTGGCACCGGCTTTTATGAGTTGACCTACTATTTCATAATGACCACCCATGGAAGCCATGTGCAAAGAAGTCAATCCTTCGTTTTGTTTCTCATCCGGATCCGCACCAGATTGGATTAGTAGACTAACTACTTCCTTACAGTCATTTTCTGAAGCCTTATGAAGAGGAGTAATCCCTTCATCTGATTACTCATTCACATTTGCACCGGCTTTTATAAGTCGATCTACTACTTCTTTATGACCGCCAAAATCTACCAAGTGCAACGGAATCAACCCGGTATTCGACCGCTCATTCAGTTTCGCGCCAGATTTTAGTAGCCAATCAACTACCTCTTTATTGCCATTGGGGTCAGCTGTACTAGTAGCCAAAAGCTGATTCCGTGATCGGAATACTTGTTTCATTTGCACAATCCACCCGCGAGTCGCCCTTCCTTTTCTGGCACTATAATCATACTGCACGGCAAGCTTATTTCAGACCGCGCACACACAAAATTTAACATTTCAGTAAATTTATTTAGGTTAATCATAATTTTTCACATACTTTGGTTACATTTTTTTGTATTGTCATAGGCCGAGCTGGCTGCGTTTTACCGCGACGCCACGGTGGGTCTGGTGACGCCGCTGTGCGGCGACGAACGCAAATTCCGCATAACGCACCTCCGCAGACGAGTAAAGTATACAACTTACCACTCAACAAGGTCGTGTATAATAAGCGGCGTATATATATATATATAAACCATAACTGATACAATATAATTAATTAGCTAATAGACTGAATGGTGTTGACGCTCGGATCCTGTCATTCCTGAAAACCATGGACAACTCGCTATTGGGTATCCCGATGGAAGGCAAGCTTCAATCAATCATGCCTGTCACCCTGGACGATTTTGATGATTACCTCCTCAAGCAGGTGGATGATGCGGACAGGCTGTCAACAAGTGACATCAGTCATCCTGGACTGTGACGGGACCCTGGCGCATATTGCTCATCCGCACTCTGACCTCGCGCTCATCCCAAACGAGACGAAACGAGTCCTAGAGCCGCCTCACCAATTGGACCGACGTCTAAGGGGCTGCTGTCTCGGAAAGGGACGTAAACAACGTTAAGCAGATGGCCGGAACCAAGCAGATCACGTATGCTGGAAACCACGGAATGGAGATTTTGTACCCGCACGGGACCAAGTTTGTTCATCCGATGCCGACCGAGTTCCAGAGCAGAGCACAGGAACTTCTCCCGCGTTCTCCAGGACGAGGTTCGCCTCAGTGATGCCTGGATGAAGTATAAAGGATTCATGCTGACTTTCGGTTACAGGTAATATTATACGAATTAGCCTGAAGATGAGGAACTGCACTAATTAAAACCCCAATCAGGTTGTGAATAATGCCGATCGCCGTTTGCCCGATACTGATTCGGTGCTGACGGTGGTCAAGTGGGTCGAGGGTCACATGACGAGACTCAAGCCCCGTCTGACGTCGGTTTCGTCGAGCAGTCTGCTGCAGAACCTGACGGAACCGACCGAAGCGGAAGCCGACATCAGGGTGCAGCTTATGATGGAGGCACCCGCTTCGGCTTCTGATTTGGCCAATACCGAATGGTTTTATGTTCTGAATTGTTTTTTTTCTTAAAGCATATCATATTTAAATATCGTATTATCTTTACTTCGGGGGAAAAGGGTGTTGGTTTAGTTTTTCTCTTCGTTATATGAGACCGATTACAAATTCTTAAACAGCATCTGAAACCTCTATAATCGTTTAAACTGCCTTTAAGATAAACTGAGTGTGATGTCATTTTTACCAGTTTGAATATTCTGTTGTTGAACTGTATTATCTTTATTGTAACAACTTATTGGCGATAAGGATTTGATTGTTGTAAGACTAAGAAGTCTGAAAAGTTCAAGCCTGACTAACTTGCTGTACTAACTACAAACGTAGCAAGCGCCATGTGCAATAGGCTATTGAGGAGAGGATCTTTTCCTGCAGATGGAAAGTCACTGGAAAAATTTTCTGTATTAAGATGGCACACGAAGCACAACTTCATTGATAACTTCTAATCGGCTTACAAAACAAGGGAAGTGTTGCGTTTAACCAGACGGGAACTTGCCAAACTGATTGTGAGGAGTATTCTGTCGGTTTGTGGTTGCTTTCAAGGGAAACTGGTTATTTCCAATTTGATATTGATTTCGCAATTTTGTACTGAGCAGTTCTCGCTACCACAGGATGGGGTATGCAAATTATTTTTTTAATCCAAATATAAAATTGGTAACGAGTGCTGAGGTTCTTGTGGTCAAAGATAAGCGGTTTCAGCCTGTGCAAGGCAACTCCAAGACGCCCAGGATATAATTGCGCATTTGTAAGTCTTTGATACAGTACGATCCTTGGACCTCCTTTTGTAAGTACTCTCTAGAATCTTCTCTAACAGAAGTTGTTCGATATACTTGTTCAACAATCTAATTTTACTGCTGTAATGTTGTTCATGTTTTACTGTCACTAATGCACTGGTTGCAGGCAACAACTGGATGATACCTGTTTGAACAGCTCCACTTGGCATCGACAACTGAAAATGTCCCTGTGCTTAAGAGACTTGTGGATGACAGCTGCCTGTTTTTTCATCTCAAGTATTTCGGGACTGTTCATTTAATTTTAATCCACTAATTCAGTTTCTCTTGATTAAGTCAATTACAACTCTGCCAGCCTCATCGAAAGAAAATTTCCAGGTAAGAATTCTGTGGAAGTAGAGTCCATGAGAATGTTACTTGACAGAAAATTTGCTGTCTTCTATTGAATTCTAGCACTTTACTTCATTTATTAGTTATAGTTGTACTTTACTCAATTATTCCTGTGCAAAGATCTTTCCACTGATTTTTCACGTGTGATCTTTTTTTCAGATTGATTTTCATTGATTCTAAATATGTACTTGGTTTACTTTAGGAGGCGGCAAGTGTTGGAATAACGGCTGGGCGATAGAATGTCAAGGATTTTCTGCGATTCCTAATATTTCTGACCTACGTCCTACAAAACTGTAAGTACGTCCAATCATTAAACAGTGCCGATTATATGTATTGGAGACATTCACAAAGCCTGTTTCAATGACTCTTGGGACGGAATCCCTCAAAATTCCAAGACGGGAACAGATACTATACTGCATTGCTCGTAATGAAAGAACTAAAAAAAGCATTCCAGAGTGTGAAATCAATGTAGTGTTTTTACCTATCAGTTCCAGTAGATATGACACGGATAACGGATTAACAGTTGATTTATAAATTAATTACCACTAAACATATATTGATGCAAACTTGTATTCATTCTAATTTTATTCTCGAAAAGGGACTTAAATAACAATAGTATCACATCCATAGATGAAGACGACTTTTTGGGACTTGAATCTCTTGAATATTTGTAAGTTTTCTTTTCTGAGATAATGTCAAATCATAAAAGAGCCTTTGGTGATAAGCAGCGATTCCTTCGTGTTTCAGGTATTTGGCGTTCAACAGGATGAGTTCCATTGAGAGAGGAAGCTTCAAACATCTAACGAGTCTGCAACACTTGTAATGTCTTTATTTTTTGTCTTCTGCAAATTAGCTAATTGCGGGTTATGTTAAATCAATTTAGTGTCTATAATAATGATTGCTCCGTAACTTAAACCACTTAGCAAAGTATAAATGTTCACCTGTATTCAGTCTCATTTTATTCTCGAAAAGGGACTTAAGTTACAACGTGATCACATCCATCCACGAAGACAACTTCTTGGGACTTAAATCTCTTAAAAAAATTGCAAGTTTTCTTTTCTCAGATAATGTCAAATCATAAAAGAGTCTATGGTGAAAAGAAGCGATTCCTTTATGTTCAAGGGGGTTTGGATCACATTGGGATCAGCTCCATTGAGAGAGGAAGCTTCAAACATCTCACGTCACTGCAATACTTGTAATTCCTAAATTTTTCAAATTCCTTTCACGTTATCTAAATAGGGGAGCAACCTTGTTAAGTTCCTGCTACTATTAATTATACTTGGATCTTAATATTGATACGGACAAAAATCCAATTGCAGAAGATAAAAACTTGGCACGTTTCGACGCTTCAGACGTTACATATCGTATGAAACAACACAACTGAAATTACTAACAACGGGATATTTCATACAGTAAACATTAGAAGCTGAATACCCTAGTTATTTCATAACTTGTTTACGAGAGAATAACAGTTTACGATTTGTTTTCTGTAAACTGAAAGGAAAATCCTGCAATAGCATTAAGTCTCTTCTATCTAACGCACAACCTGACGTTCCTTTATTCCAGGCATTTGGTTCCTTCACTGCCATGAATAGATTTTCCAGTAACAGTCCATGAAAGCATTTGGCGCAAGTTTCCTGAAAATTTCCACCATTAAGTCTTAAAACAGAACTGAAAATGAATGTGGACTAGGAATTTTTCTCTGCGTTCCTTGGCATTTAACATGAACTGAACTTTGTCAATATTCTTTGTGGAGTATAAGCAAAGCTAATCTTCACACAACTTCTGGTTCTTGTATCAGTTTGTTCATACGTTGAGTTCGTGTGAGTTTGCCAACATTACTATAGTTCACGCAACTCGCGCAAATGTAGGCAGTGATTAATCAAATTTCCCTTAATGATTTCATCCAGATGGTTGTCGCAGAATAGAATTACTTCGTTGGAAGCCGGAACCTTTACTGGTCTCACTTCCTTGACCAAGCTGTGAGTTATGAAAAAGACCACACTTCTTTTGATCTGCAATTATTTTCTTCTTGTTCTTTGTGATCCAGATACCTACATCAAAATGAGATTGCATCCATAGAGCCAAGAACATTCGTTGATCTTAGTTCTCTTGAAACCTTGTAAGTCCCACGTCTCGCTTTCAACTTTAAACAGTTGCTACATATTTTCATCTTCCAGGAACTTGGAGGAGAATAAGATTACCCGCATAGAGACGGAATCATTCCGCGGATTAAAAAACCTGGAGACTTTGTAAGTCTTACAAACTGAGTATTATTAATGCAGTTAATTTTGATTCGACTAAGTGAATTAAAATATCAACGTTATTATGTAATAGATATTTATAATAATAATAATAATTATTATAACCATTATTGTTACGACGATGTTACAATATAAGATTGATAATTTGTTTCAACTTTTAATTCTGCAGGAGACTTTGGGGCAACAAGATTGAACGTATCGATCCTGGGGCTTTACTGTTTTCATCAAAACTTCAACGGATGTGAGTCCTACGTCTAAGTTTCATGAATCCCAAGAAACCATTCTATAATTTTTAGATCTTCAGACGACTGGAGGGTTTGCTGCATTGCACAGAAAGAAAATTTGAACTGTTCGACATCGCTTTGGTACGACACAAGTTTTTTCAGCAATCCCTTTTCGACGTGCGAAGATCTAATGCACAACACTGTGCTCCGTCACACAGTTTGGACTCTAGGCGTCTTTGCCGCAGCTTTCAACGTGGGTGTTCTCCTCTGGAGAATTGCGTCTCGGACAAAACCTGCAGGAAGCCGCTCTCTACGGGAAAGTCGTCAAATCCAGAAGATCCTATCGTGTAGTCTAGCTCTGGGTATTTCACTTCTGTTTCGCCCCCAATCAGAAACAGGCTAGTGATTACGCGCTACTTGAATTTCAGGAGATTTCTTCATGGGAGTGTTTCTGTTGATCATCGCATCTGCTGATTGGCACTTTCGCGGATACTACATCCTGCAGGACGAAAACTGGAGGAGCTCGTGGATTTGCAAATTTGCAGGATTTTCCTGCGTCTTTTCTTCCGAGCTGTCCGTATTTACCTTAACAAGTCAGTAGTCGTTCCGTTCCAAGTACGCTCCGCAGCTAACTGCCCACTCTTTTGCAGTCCTTAGTTTGGAGAGGTTCTGGAAACTGACTAGTCCAGGTGGGGCTAATCGAGTGTCCGCTAGAGGAATCAAAATCCTCGTCGGCGTCTCCTTTGGACTGGCTGTGGCGTTGGCGGGGATACCTCTCATGCCCATCGACTACTTTCGGTAGTATTTGACTAGTAACATCTTCATTTCGTTGAAGAACATTAAATATAGAGAATGTTACACTGCTACAACACTTGCTATTCGGGTTATGGTAATTGAATACTTTTCTGATGTTACTAGAGATTTCTACGGGAACTCCAGTGTCTGTCTTGCTCTTCCTCTTACGATAAGCTATCCGGATGCGGATCAAATGACCCATGTCACAAACCAGCAGCCCGGATTGGAGTACTCTTTCTTCGTTTTCGTCGGTAACAGTGTTTAGCAAACGATTCTCAGATGAAAGATTTCGTTCTGAATATTGAGTTTTTCCGTGTTTTATTCGTTCGGATAATGTGTGGCAAGATTCGTTTCGTAAAGTTCAGGATAAACAACACTTGTATTCTAGCAGAAAAGATTCTTTCAGCGTTTTGCTTTTACTTTCAAGTACTCAATACTTTGTCGATGTTCGTCATTACTTTCTGCTACGTCACGATACTACGCAGAGTAAAACAGTCGACAAGGGAGACCAGAGTTAGCCGCGACAAAACCGAAACGCTGCTTTTGTGGAGAATCATCTTGATTGTCGGCACGGATATGCTGTGCTGGCTGCCAGTTATTTTCGTCTCTTTAGCAAACCTCGTCTCCTTAGAATTATCAATTACGGTTTGATTCGGAAACTTGATTGCAAATATCTGTACTGACGTTTTCTTCAAGCAGGCCTACGCATGGATTGCAGTGTTTGTACTACCAATCAATTCTGCTCTCAACCCAGTCATCTACACCTTCTACACCCCGGCATTTGGACGAGCTGTCACCAAAAAGTGGAAAAGAATCAAAGCCATCAAGCTCTTTCAGCCTGACCAAAACTTTGCCATTCTCTGTACAAGGAGATATGAAAATTGTCCTGAATTTTCCGAAAACTGTGAGCAATTTGCATAAATTAAAACGTCAGCTTAAATCTCTTGGTAGAACGACTGCAGAATTCTTGGGAATTGCTCCGTAATTTGCATAAATTCAAAGCTTTTTTCCCCACTGGCTCTCTCTCTTCATTCCCAATTCAAATTTATAAAACATCTATATATATCTTTTTTTATGAATTTTAAAATAGTCAAAAACGTACGACGACGGCAGAAGACCTCGATGACGTTTGGCTTAGTTTACGTGAAATTAGAATCAATAAACGACACATTGAAGCTTCTACAGTAATTTTATTAGATAGGCCAACTTATGAAGTTCCCATATATATTACAATATTCACTTAATTGTTACAGCTAGGACATAATAATTTTCTTAATTCCTGCACACAAAATTCTTGGCCATAGGAGCCGTTTAACATTTCATCACCTACCTGAATAATTTTGATAATTATATACTGAGTTCTACTAAAATAGAAATGATTCATCAACTTCACTTTATTACAGAAAATTCGCTGAGTAAGTAACAGTAATTAGCAAAAATGAACTATTCTGTAATATTTCAATCTAGTTATCAATTCAGTTCTACTCACAGTCAGTACAATACCCTCGCTAGGCTGGGTACCAACACATCGTGGCACTTGCTTTCTTGACTAAGGAGAAGAACTATTCAGGTTCCGATTAACAGTAAAAGATATATACTTATAAGGTATAGTATTTTTTCTGTACGTACATACCTACGATTCATGGGTCATCCTTAGTGTTACGTGGTAAACATTTCCATAATTCAATACCGAATTACTGTGTAAATTTGTTGATAATTATTCATCTTTAATAAAGTACAAAGTTTTGTTGTCAAGTGAAAGTTGAGAATCGCGTGTATACAACTTGCCACTGTACTGTAATTAATAAAATCAGGACGATGAAACTCTGGAAATGTGAAACTTGATTCAGTAATCTTTGTTACGAACATTTTAATTACTTATTCTCTTGACTTATGAAGTTACAGTCGTGTTCAGAATAAGGCTACAGTACGGGAAGGGCTGATCGCCGCTTTTATTTCGCTTTCGCCATAGTGTAGCTACCGGGCTGGCTTCACCTTCGGCCGTTCGGGTTGATTATGAGATCCAGCGCATCATTCTTTTGCCCCTTGTTATCAATTTCTCTTTAAAAATATATTTTTTAATCAATTCAGTTTTATAAATTTTAATTAAGTTTTAAAAAATGTCGTTTCTTTCTACAAACAAAAAGTCATCTTTCATTCTTAATTAAACGTAGCCCAGCTTTCCCATTTCCTAATGGTCCGCAATTGTCGATAATCTTCGTACACCATGGCAATAATCTCAAAATAATCTTTAATAATCTTCAATAATCTTTAATAGTCTCCAATAATCTTAATAATCTTTGATAATCTTTAAAAATCTTTGATAATCTTTAATGATCTTTGTAAATTAATAAGGGAAAATAATAATTAGAGTGATGTTGCGATATTCTTTCATGACGTTCTGAAGAATCCTCATCATCCAGGATTTAAAAAAAATCTATTTTGTAACTTAAATCTTGTCACGGCAGCCATGTTTAAAGAGAAGCGGTGGAGGAAAATGCCGTTCTCGTTTCTGCTTGCGCAAGGTATACCAAGTGGCTGCAGCTGCGACTGGAATCGTTTGAAGAGACATACACCATACCATACCGCAACATTTTCTGGCCCTGCTCACGTTTCCTTCCCATTGAATGAATCTTGATTATAGCTCAGTTTTTCCCATACAATTTACTTCTCTTACCTTGTATTGTATGATCAATATTGAAAATGTAGTTCTGCCCATTCTACATGGTCTAAAGCTGTATGAGTATTTCTTTGTACCAAGGGGTCTGAAACTCCGAGGAAGAGTGTACGAAGATTATTTGATAACATATAATAACACAGAGATAACATGGAGATAACAGGATGATAACAGTGATAACATGACCTAGGTGTACGAAGATTATTGCAAGTTTTGCTTTGTACTTTACTTCGTTTGGGAACTTCCTTCTCATTTAATGAGTCTTGATTATAGCTCAGTTTTTCCCATGTAATTTACTTATTTTACCTTATATTGTACGATTAATATTGAAAATGTAGTTCTGCCCATTCTACATTCTGTAAATCTGTCTGACTATTTCTCTGTAAAGTATTACCCGTGTTACAAAATTTGCAGTAATGGAGGGACCAAGGGGTCCGAAACTTCAAATAATCTTCGTACACTTTTTCTCGGAGTTTCGGACCCCTTGAGAGGGACAAAAGAAACAATTTCCACGGAAACTATAAATGCAAAAATTAGAACAGTGCGAAAATTTCCCGCGCAAGAACACATTAGGTCACATTAGGTCAAGCAGCCCTGAGGCAGCGCTCATAGAGGCAAACCTGGGAACTATTCATATGGAACTTACTGGAAACGCGAAAACGTGAACCGTACATTTATTTTGCGAATAGCTAAAGCGGAATTCGTATGAGCGGTTTTCATTCATACTAGATAATGCCGAAGTTCTTTCAAAACGCCACTTTACCCGACCTAAACGAAAGTGTTCCTGAAATCTTAAGAATCTTTGAATAATCCCCAGAATATTTAATAATCTTTGATAATCTTTAACAATCTCTAAAGATTATAATCTTCGTACACCCTCTTCGGGAGTTGCGGACCCCTTGCACTTCTCCAACCCTTAGCGCTTTTAGGTTTGCGAGTAAGGTTGACAATCGCAAATCTTCCCGTTTGATTTAATAGACCCCAACCCTTAGCGCTACTAAGTTTGCAAACAGGTCGAAAATCGTAAATCTTCCCATTTGATTCTACAGACCCGCAAACCTTAGCCCTTCCATGTTTGCCATAAGGTCGAAAACCCCACATTTCCCCCATAAGACTCAATAGACCTCGAATCTTAGCGCTCCGCATTCGCCAGAAGATCGAAAATCGTACACTTTCCCATAACATTTAATGGACTATCTCGACCCTAACTCTTTCAACACAGGTTGCCAAGTCTTCCATTCAAATTTTAACACGGGAAAAAAATTATTACTTTTTTCTACGTTTTCCAGGGCTATGGCGGCTTCGGTACAGATAACACAATGACGTGCCTTGGCCAACCAGCACCAGGCAAAAGAAGAACATTACCGGCATCAAACTCTCAATGGATGCCCACGCGTCCAAATAATAAAATAATTCTAATAAATGTAAATCACCGCAATTTCGATTGTTTCTTCGTGGTTCCTGCACTGTCAGAAGTGCTAAAATTGAAACGAAAATATGAGAAGCGAGAATTTACAGCTAGACTTGAGTAACCAATCAAAATAATGACCTCACTACTGCATGGCCAAAATTCGATCAAGAAAAAAAATACATATTTAACAGGGTTCCCATTGAAAAATCTTAATCAAATTCCCTGACTCTTCCCTAATTTCCCTGACAATTTTCCCCATTTTTCCCTGACTTTTTAAACGCATTATACTTTCTAGAAGTTCCTCAATAGAGGCTTGAGCAAAGGTTAGTTGAAACTGAGTGAAGACTGAGTGGAGTGGCAACTCAAATTCCCTGACCTTTTCCTTATTTATTACCAATTCCCTGATATTTCCCTGTATTCCCTGACTAAAATCTTATTCCCTGACTTTTCCCTGATTTCCCGGTTTTCCAGGTTAGTGGGAACCCTGTTTAATCATTAGTCTCAAGAAGTTAACATCAACACATTACTCACCTGACGTTGAGTACAGTGGTGCAGAAAAAAATTCCACCTGACGACCACTGAATAAAATATAAACCTAAAATGTGTTCCATGTTTACAATGGCTCATAAGCAGACAGTTCGTTTAAGCTGGTTTTGTTACGAGCAGACACAATTTTACGCCGCCATTCTGCAACAGCAAGGTGCGCGAGACACTCTAGTTTTAGAAACAGTGTAAATATCGGCAAATCGGTGCCCACATAGTCCAATAAAACGCAAAAACTTCCGACCCAACTTCATGAAACATCATCCACAGATGGGGGGTCCAAACTGCGCACTCGTCTGCAATTTCTCGCAAGTGGCAACGCTGTTAGAGAATTCAGCCCTTGTTAGAATGAGCACTAGCGCGGGAAAACCAACTATTATATATGTAAATCACGATATACTGGCACAACTTGTATTCGAATTGAGAAAAAATTAATATTGATTTAATGTATAATTTTGGTACTATGGTAAACATTACTATAGACAAAAGGTTGCATTTTCGTTTATTTTCCTTCACTCTTTGATTAAGTTAATAAGAATTTATTTGAAAATTTCTAAGAGAATTGTGTATTTTCGCCGTTTACAGGTTTTTTCTCTCTACAAAACTGGGTACATCAACAAATATTTTATTCACATGATTTTTAAAATTCCTGCATCTGCCGCCAGTTTGCCTTGGGAACTTGAGCAAAGCTGATGCCTACGTTCATAGAGGAACATAGGTAGAGGTGGCATCCTTAAGGCCAGAGTGAACGCGCCGAAAGTGCCGCCCTGGCGGCAGTAATATAAAAGGGTTATGGCTAAACTGCTGGACTCTAATATTTATTGATGAAAAATTAAAATCTTAAGGTAACAATTTCGTGATCATTAATAAATCTAATGCTGGAATATATTTTTTTTCTTAGTTAAAATGAATAAATGTAATTTTTAAAACCGTTTAATACATATTCTAGTCGATCAGCTGATCCGTTACCATGGTAACATGTTACAGCTTTCCCATTCTTGCTGTCGGCTGTCATCTGCTCGGGACTTTACCGCCGAGTCAAGGTTTCCCTATTCCCTTCAATTGCCATGCCATCTCTACCTACATTCCTCTATGCCTACGTTATAATATACGCCACAGAAGTGGGGGAAAAAGTTGCAGATGTAGCTTCTGCTCTTCATCATTCAAATCACTCCGCTGCTGGATACTCGAAAAATAATACTACCGGATAAAAACTGGATAAAAACTAGATCAAATCCAGGCTAAAGTTTAGTCAGTTGATATCGATTGACGGTGCATACACAAAGAAGAAGAAATATAAAACAGAAAATGGCGAAACGAGAAGAGGACAGGCCAAGAGAAGAAGTTTCAAATTACTACAGAAATCGTCGAGACTCGAATTTTATCACAAAAATCTACAAGATCTTGAATAAATATCATTAAGCTTTTCATTTGATATCAATATACTTTAATTAACATTGAATTCAATACTTAAATTCCCACTTAAAAGTTTGGCGCCTCTTTTTCCGCAAGATGTTTGGGAACTTGGGGAAAATGGCGACGGCAAAATTTGGGCGCACGAAATATCCTTTTCTGTTTCCTGTAACAAATTAAACTCGAAATCTGCAGGCTGTCTTGATGGACGAAGTTTTCATCGGGAAAATATTTGAGGATACATAAAAAAGCTGCAAAAAAGGCCTGCCGGCTCTCTTTTCCCATACTGACCCAGCACTTGACACTGGGACTAAACACAACACGAGAAGAAAATCCCCAAACTTTTTCGTTACACTGATCTCATCTTTTTTTCTCGGAAAATCCACAAAATTCGGCAACACTTTCACTTAGAGGCACTTGAGCTGTTCATAAATCGCATAAAAGGTGATTGAAAAAGGGCGGTAGCGTTTGAAAAAGCGTGTGAAAAGTAAGTGGCGCGATGCAGGGACAAGTGTTGCGATTTGCACGCGAAGAGCCCATACGCGAAAATGCTTCCCTTACGGTGGTAGGCGCTCGACTGAAGTCTCCGCCTGGCTCGCCCAGTGCCTTTAATGAAATACAAATCGAACGTGCGGCATTGCCAGATTGCGTTTTTCGAAAACCAGAAAAAAACATTTTTTTTTCAAATTTTACATTAGTATTGTATAATTATGAATATTGAGACATAATATATTTAAATAACCTATTTTAATTATTTCTCACTCGATAATTACTTATTTATTATAATAAAGTAATTATTTTTATTATTGTTATTATTCAATGAAAATGAAAAATAGAGCGTGCGGCGTTGCCCAATTGCTTTTATTCAAAATTCCAAACAATATATTTTTGATTTAACTTTTAATTCATATTATAGAATTATGAATATTTATACACATTTTCATTTAATTAAATTATATTAGCGACTTTATTTATCACTATATTATTAACTTATTTTTATAATTGCGTATTATTTTGAAGATTTGAATTCCGAGTAAGCGATCATAAGCGAGGTAGCTTTGGAAAATCGCTAAATAAAATTCAAATATTCATTCAAATTTTAATTAATTACTTAAAATAGCTTAAGTATAGACCAATTAACAATGTTAAATAATAACTACGATGTTTTGCGCTTTAGTTTTTTGTAAATAATTAAATGAAACCTTGGTCCAGATGAGATGAGGTCTTATCAACGTGGCTGTCGCTTATCTGTTCAGCTTGCGGGTTGGTTGTTGCTTGTTGTAGACTCTACAACAAACTACAGTTGATAACAACAATCATCATCTTCCAGATTCACTATTATCTATTAATTAACTATTTTTAAAGTTAATAGTTTAGTTAAGGTTCACTTAAAGCCAATAGAAAAGTTGTACGGTTGAGTACCGTATGACTAGGTAGGGGAACACTATAGCTCTGCTCTGAATCACTAGCTGAACAGTAGCTGAACTCACTTTGGTTACTAAACCTGAACCTTCTGAATGCGGGCTTGAGTACTGCATGACTTAGTTCTTCAAACTTCAAGCACACGAACCGTGTGAAACTGGACCAAGTTCACAGTATCATCTAGCTGGATCCATGATAGTCGTGCACCATTCAGAGGGTCATTCAGACGTTTGAACTAGCGCATAGTTTTTCTCTTTGGGGAAGCTTCACGGACCTAGTTATTATAATTAATATAGTGTATAATTAATTTTTCAATTAAGTAATTATAGCATTTTTCCCCTAAAATATGCAAATTAGTTTCGCTGATTTTGGCGAAGTCTTTTCCGAAAAGTTTTTATGCAAATGAGGCTCTGCTTGAAAAATTTTTCGCAAAAACAAATTGAATATTAATTTCCAGAATCTTTTTTTCCTTACATAATGATTCTTGAATCTTGATTCTTGGAAACCGGTTACTTCAGATAGGCCTACTAAGAATCGGGATTGAGAGATTTGGGTTCATTTGCCTAAATGAGTCACAAGAATCTTAAGATTCTTCGTAAGAATCTTGGTCAAGAATGAGGAAAGAAACTGAGATTCCTGCCAAGTTAATAGTAACGCAACAGCAAACACACCTGAACAGGTGTGATATGCAAAACTAGCGAAACTGGCCCGGGTTACAGGGCATATGCAAAACGCACGCCTCGCCATAGCGGACACCTTTATTAAATCAGCTTAAAAACTTTTGCCAACTTGCTTTATATAGAAATACTTTACTATTTTTTGCAATTTTTTGAAACAATTTGGCCAATTATTTCTACAAATGTATTCGATTCTAGTGTCCGTAGTAGAGAGGTTAATCTTGATGGTAAACGCGCGCCTCTCCATAGCGGACAACTATGTTAAATTTGCTTAAAAACTTTTGCCAACAAGAAATACTTTGCCAATTATTTGCAACTATTTGAAATAATTTTTGGCGAAAAATTCCAGTAAACGTTATTGACACGGCTGTCCGCTACAGAGAGGCGCGCCTTTTAGTATAAGCCTTCAACCCCGCTACTACGGACAGTCGTATTGAATACATTTATTGGACGTCCTCACTTTAAAATTTGTCAATTGTGTAAAATAAAAATGTTTAAAAAAAAAACAACAAAAAATTCGAGAAAAATCTTGGTTTCATCAAAGTCTTAAAAATTCTAAAATTGATTTCATAAAGGTGCCCGCTACAGTGAAGTTCGTCGTTTGGCATAGGCTTTATTGGCAATGGGGAAGGCAGGCATTGAACCGCACTTGACTGGGGCAAGATAATGCGGTGATGGTAATAGCCGCAGTCATATCATCCATCAGGTAATTGCGTCAAGAGCCGCACACCGACCATTTTTAATTACCCAACAGCACAGACCACCCCGCCTTAGAAATCCTCGCGCATCTCATTAGACACAAGCAAAAATCTTAACAGACAACATTGATTACCCTCAGGCAAGGACCCGAGAATCTGGGAATCATGAATAGAATCCCAGAATCATGCAGAGAACGCAAGATTCTTTGATATCTCGAGTTCTCGAGTGGAGAGACCAGAAGAAAGCGGATAGAGCAATGAGGGAGACCAAGACAATGGACTGATAACAGCTGATAACAGGTTGATAACACGATAATAACTTGGCAAGAAGTTAAGCAGGGACTGAAGAATCTAAGAATTATGAAAAGAATTCCAGAATCGTGCTAAGAATCTAGATTCTTGGATACCACGAGTGAAGAGACAAGAAGAAAGCGGGTAGAGCAATAAGGGTGATTAAGAGAATGGACTAATAAAAGGTAGATAACACCATGATAACTTGAGTAGAAGTCAAGTAGGGTTTGAAGAATCTGGGAATAAAGAAAAAATCTCAGAATCAGGACAAATATCTGAAATTCATGCAAGGATCTTCAATGTCGCTGAGTCTACTGAACGGAATCAGTGAAGCACATAAGAAAATTGACTGATAACAGGTGATAACGGTTTGATAACACGATGAAACTTGACGAAAAGTCAAGTAGGGACCGAAGAATCTGTGAATCTTAAAAGAATCCCAGAATCTTACCAAGATTCTTACATATTAGTAAAAATGTTTTCACTACAAAGAAACAGAACAGTAGATGAACCGAGAGGAATGGTTGACAACAAGTGATAACAGATTATATAACAAGACGATAACTGGGCGGTAACTCGGGCAAGGACACATGAATTTCGGAATCATAAAACAATCCCAGAATCCTCTTTAAAAATCTTAATTTTCAGCCAAAATATCTTGAACTACAAGAAATACACAGAACAGGGGATGAGCTGGGAGGAATAAGGGATGATAACGCAACATGAATCTGAGATTCATGAGCGAATCCCTTTCAAATATTCTTGCAAGATTCATGTAAGGTTTTTGCAAATCCCGAGAGATCTATTCTCGTCCGTTATAGTCATTAAGAAGGAACCGTGGCGTACTTCCTGAGGAAGCAGCTTGAGAAAACGTCAGTTTTTCTCAAGCAACAAACGAGAAACGGAAAATAGGTCAAACCGATGATGAGTTGGCCAAACCTTCATTTTCTTTTCCGTTCTGCGTCCACCGTTGTCCGCTCTGAAGGAAATCTCTTGAAATCGGACGCTGCTGCGCTCTCTCGTTTCATCCCCTCGACTCCAGCGATCATCCCAAACGCTTCCAGGTCGCCCAGAATTACTTAGATTCTGAGATAGCACTGGTTTCTTTCCGAGTAATTACAATTCAGTTGGATGTATATTGGGGTTCCGATCTTAATCTGAATTCTATATCTGTGTACTTGAATATTTAAAGTAATCATTTCGGCATTTTGTATTGGCATTGAATGAAAACAGTTGAAATGTGTCATCAGGTGAAGCAAAACTAAATGTTAAAACAGTAGAGGATAAAAGCCTTGAATTGAATTGATTATATGGTTTAATGGAAGTAGTTTTAGACGCTGATGAACATCTTGGATCCAGGGCTTTACTAGAAGCTTAGTTTCATTCAAGAAGAGAACAGTGCAAACTTGTTTTCCTTGGTAAAGAAGGTTAAACTTTGTCGGCAGCCAGAAATTGAGCGATTTCGTGGTGTTCCATTCTCAGCGCCAAGTCTCTGGGTGTTTCCCAGGCTTTATTCTAGACTGTGGTAGTTGCACTTCCCCGCAGAAGAGCCTTCACTATATCCTTACGGCCCAAAAACGCAGCCGAGTGCAATGGAGTCCCTCCGTTTTTATCTTTTTCGTTCGGATTAGCTCCTGCTTGAATTAATCGATCGACTACTTTCTTATGGCCAAATCGTACGGCATAGTGCAATGGGGTACCTCCTCTTTTATCTTTCTCGTTTGGATTGGCTCCTGCTTGAATTAATCGATCGACTGCTTCCTTGTGGCCAAGCCATGCAGCAAGGTGCAGTGGAGCCCTTCCGTCATTATCTTTCTCGGTTAGATTAGCTCCTGCTTGAATTAATCGATCGACTGCTTCCTTATGGCCAATTCGTGCGGCAAGGTGCAATGGGGTACTTCCTTTTTTATCTTTCTCGTTTGGATTAACTCCTGCTTGAATTAATCGATCGACTACTTCCTTATGGCCTTTCTCTGCAGCAAGGTGCAGTGGAGCCCTTCCGTCATTATCTTTCACGTTTGGATTAGCTCCAGCTTGAATTAATCGATCGACTGCTTCCATATGGTCATTCTCTACAGCTAAGTGCAGTGGAGTAGTTCCGTGCTGATTTTTGTCCTTTGGATTAGCTTCTGCTTGAATTAATCGATCGATTGCTTCCCTATGGCCAAGCCATGCAGCAAGGTGCAGTGGAGTCAGTCCGTCATTCTGTTTCTCATTTGGATTAGCTCCTGCTTGGATTAATCGATCGACTGCTTCCTTATGGCCATTCGATGCAGCCGAGTGCAGTGGAGTCTCTCCGTCGTTTTTTTTCTCGTTCGGATTAGCTCCTGCTTGGATTAATCGATCGACTGCTTCCTCCTGGCCATTCCATGCAGCATCGTGCAGTGGAGTCCATCCGCTAATCTCTTTCTCGTTTGGATTAGCTCCTGCTTGAATTAATCGATCGACTGCTTCCTTATGGCCATTCCGTGCAGCAAAGTGCAGTGGAGCCCTTCCGTAATTATCTTTCTCGTTTGGATTAGTTCCTGCTTGAATTAATCGATCGACTGCTTCCTTAAGGCCCTTCCGTGCAGCCGAGTGTAGTGGAGTCTCTCCGTCATTATCTTTCACGTTTGGATCAGCTCCAGCTGCAATTAGTCGATCAACTGCTTCCTTAGGACCATCGTATGCATCACTGTGCAGTGGAGTCTTTCCAGAATAATCTTTCTCGTTTGGATTAGCTCCTGCTTGAATTAATCGATCGACTACTTCCTTATGGCCATTCGGTGCAGCAACGTGCAGTGGAGTATTTCCGAAATTATCTTTCTCGTTTGGATTAGCCCCTGCTGCATTTAGTCGATCGACTACTTCCTTATGGCCATTCCGTGCAGCACGGTGCAGTGGAGTCCATCCGTCTTTATCTTTGTCGTTTGGATTAGCTCCTGCTTGAATTAATCGATCGACTGCTTCCTTATGGCCATTCCATGCAGCCAAGTGCAGTGGAGTCCTTCCGTCTTTATCTTTGTCGTTTCGATTAGCTCCAGATTTTAGTAGATCTTCCACTATTGGTGTGTGCCCTGACCCCGCAGCCTTATGTAAAGCAGTACGATTATAGTCGCCCGGGTCTTTTTCATCCAAACTCAGCCCAAGCTGAATCCGGGTGCGAACGAAACTTATGTCTCCCTCGTCGGCAGCTTTGAAAAACTTTTTCTTGTCCGATTGTGGTAGATTCAAAATACCTGAATCGAGCCATATTAAAAGACCACGTTCATCATGTGATATAACAATAGTGTCTTAATATTCACTATACATATGTACTATCTTTTTTCATTGGACAATCCTCGAGTACGTAACTGAAAGGTCTCATGAATGAAAACATCTTACCTAAAAGCGTCCGGAAGTTTTCCTTAAAAAAAAAAGAAAAATGGTTAGTGAATCCTACAGAATTCCTATTACAAGTTGTTTTACAAATCTTGTTTTACGTGGTATACGTTAGTGGAAAATGTATCAGTAAGATTAAGTTTAATTGTAAGTCACCTTCACTGAAGTGCCCAGGTTATTCAGGTTGGAAGAAAAGTTTGATTTCAGCGAAGCGTTTTCATCACTGAGCTCCTAGACAAAGGTGAAACAAAAACTGCAAGTAGCAGCAAAAACTAAAAAGATCACGAACGTCCCATAAGGGCCTTTAGAGTTGCCTTAAAACCATGCGCGTGCCGCCACACCGTGGCGCTGGAGTGCAGCTGTGCTGGGGAAATAGGACAGCCCATATGGTTGCTTATGGAAACTAGTTGATTAGTATCAGTTTTTAAAGCTGATATTAACTGAACAAATCTCAATATAACTTCACCATCTCATTTACACATTTTTTTTAACCTTGTTCTGTTCCCCTATAGACACGACTGATAGGAAAATTTAAATGGAAGCAAATGAAAAATTCTATTCCTAATGCTGGAAGGGTTTTCCAGTTTTCCCTCTTTCTTGATAACTTTGTTTTTTCTATTAAACTATTTTATTATTATTGTCGTCGCTAAAATTACATTGTTTTACCTGCTTTAGCTTCGAGTTTTGCGTTAACTGCTTTTCTGTACATGATATTATATTCATTGCACGGACGTTTCCTACACGTACACGTAGAGATAATACATATACTAAAATATAAATATATTACATTTGTATAAGAAAAAAATAAGTTTATGGTTCTTTTACGTCGCAATTACTTTACTTACTGTGAACTCATAGAGATGCATAATAGCCTACGCAAGTTCCGTTTTTTATCTTAATTTGATTTTCCTACAAGTAGGAAAACTGTGAACACAATATCAAATTCGAAATTTCCATTTTTGACTCGCACGTATAAAGATACTCATGTGCACATTAAGTGGGGGTATGCCTTGCATGTGATATATAATTTTGCCACTATACTTGGCACTGCACGTATGGGGCATATGCGGCACGTTGACCCCTGTATAAAGGACATTGCTGCTAAGTCACGTGCAACAAGTATTGAAATTTTTTAACGCAGACATGTCTATCTATTTTTTGTAATTGTTAAGAATTATCTCACAGAGACTTCGACGTAAAATCATTCGATTCGTCTGTCCGTTGTAGAGGAGTGAGTCTTCATTCTAATAGGTTTTCAGAATAATTTAGATACGGCTCCTGAATCGATTTAAATACATTTTATATTGAATGGACCCATTCAAGTACTTTTTTATAGATTTCCAGTAACCTATAGCTTACTACGAGTTATAATTGAATTTTTTCAGTGCCTAGCCGCTATGGGTCATGCAAACTATCCAGCATAGATGCACTGCAGCGCTGCGGTGCGATGCCACGCGCACGGCTTCAATGGCTTAGCCTCGTACGTGGTCTTTCTAGTTTTTGGTATCAGTAAGTTCACTTGTACGTTACCTTCACTGAAGTGCTCAGATTATTCAACTGGGACGAAAAGTTTGATTTCAAAGAATCGGTTTCATCTCTGAGGCCCTATACAAATGTGAAACAAAAACTGTAAGTATCAGTAAGACCAAGTTCACTTGTAAGTTACCTTCATTGAAATGCTCAGGTTGTTCAACTCGGAAGAAAAGTTTGATTTCAGCGAAGAGTTTTCATCACTGAAGTCCTATATGAAGAAGCAAAAAAAAACGTTCCTTTATAGTGTGGGAAAGAGAACCTAGGATTTCTTCCACAAAGTGGTCGTACTGTTACTTGAAAAGTCTATAATAAGTGTGCTACTGCTGTTGTGTATCATTTAGCATTGGTTGTGTAATTCATATAATGAATGTTAATTGCATTGAAAAGTATCACAGATAATAAACTACATTCAAAATCAGCTTTTGTGTACAACGACAGGACTAACTTAACTAACCTTGTTCTGTCTGTTGAGTTGCACTGTCGCCGCTTGCTGGGCTTGGACTGTTCCTAGTTAAACGAGCAGTTTATGTTAGGAAAAGATCATCATAAGTTAACAGGTACTTACTCTGCAGATCGGCGATGTTTTGGAGAAGTTGGGCGAAGGCATCTATTACATATAATGGTAGTAATTAGCAGCTAAAACGAATATTGGGAAGCAAAGGACTATGTACCACTGAATTTGGATTCCGTCACAAAGAGTTCAAGAGACTGTGCATTGGAAGGAACAGGAGTTTTGATAGCTGTCGACAGAACCGACTGCGAATTGGTGAGTTTGGCCCACGAGTCTTCTGTCTGGTTGGTGGTGGAGAACGATAGGCCAATACAGCCTAAGAAGCAAAGGAAACGGGCTAGGGTTCTCATTTCCCTGCTTTTGTATTTCCTTTGAATTTTTGCTTCAGGAACTGGATCCCAGAGACAAAACTGCAAACAAAATAGCCCCTAGTAAACCACAAGAAATCGATTTAGAACTTAGGGGTTCCGCGCTTGACTCGTTCTAAGTTTTCTGCAGGCGTTATTGTTTTACTTTAACTCATTTTTTTAATGACTCTCAACTGAAAACTTAACCAACAGTAGAGCAACAGTGGATCATGTTATTCTTAATTACTGTTGTTTAGTAATATATATGAATACAGGCAACTAAGAACAATTCATCCACAAGTAATACTTTCTACTAGATAATACTTCACTTGAATTCTGATGGAAACAGTACTTTTCTAAGATTTCAGACTCTAAACCAGATAGCGCTGTATGAGAAACTGAAAGACTCTTACCAGGTTCAACGTGGAAGATCAGACGAGCGACGTTTGCAGGCTAATGAATCTGACGACTGCATGTCGTCGGTTGACTTTTGGCGTGGATTTTATACACGGGCCTTTGGTTGATTACAACGCCTGGTGTAACCGGTAACCGTTATAGTTATCAGTCAAATCTGATTACTCTTGTTTATACGCTCCTCTTAAGTTTCAGAGTTGAATGTAAACAGAATGCACAAGTGCTAGCAAATGTCGCAACTTTTGACCCCAGACGATGAAAGGATTGATTGATGCCAGTTATCAGTGTTCCCATTTCAAGGAATCATTATTTCAGCTTCACACTTCACAAGCAAAACTCTTCATGCACTCTAGCGGTGTTATTCTTCATCCTAAGAAGTCCCAGGCTTATCTCTCGAATTCGAAGAGGTTTCAATTTATGATGGCGCCAAATAAACATAACATTCAGTTCTTCTAAGATTCCTCAAAGATTCTCCTAAGATTGTTGCAAGACTCATGGTCTGTTCTCGTTCAGTATGGTTCTTGAGAAGGAACCGTGGTACACTTCCTGAGGAAGCGGCAGAGGAAAAAACGTTAGTTATTCTCAAGCAACAAACGAGGAACGGAAAAAAAGTTCAAACTGATGATGAGTTGGCAAAACCTACATTTTCTTATTCGTTGTGCGTCCGCTTTTGTCCGCTCTGAAGGAAATTCCTAGAAATCGGACGCTGCTCGCTCTCTCGTTTCATCCCCCTCGACTTCAGCGATCATCCCAAATGCTTCCCAGGACGCCCAGAAGGCTTGAGATCACGACATAACATTAGTTTCTTCCAAAGTTATTATTAGTATTTTTTTCTCAGTTATGTGTAGAAAGATGCCCCACTGGATAGCGATCCTGTGGGACAAAGTGGACATTGACGAGACGTGCAGCTCGGATGAAGTGTAAGGAATATTTGCGAAATTTAATCAGCTGGACACAAAAGTAAACTTCTAAACCTTCATGGACTAACTTCCATTCTCAGCCATAATATTCATTGAACGATAAAGATAAATTCAAATTATATGTTTATTCGAGTTATGCACTATAGTAACCTTGTATTCTAATACGAAGGGTAAAAAGGGGGAAATAAGGGAAGAGCGGAAAAAGGGGAAATTGAAAGTGGAAACACTGCGTTTGAAAAATGTGATCCAGCCAAGGGGTCCGAAACTCCCAATAATCTTCGTACACCTAGACCGTGTAATCACTGTTATCTCCTTGTTATCTCCGTGTTATCATATGTTATCAGATAATCTTCGTACACTATTCCTCGGAGTCCCAGACCCCGTGGATCTAGCGCACCATTCTTTTGCCTCTTGTTATCAGTTTCGTTATACAAAAATACAAATCCTCTCTAATTTTGATTTGCAGATTAACTTGAGTCACTTATCTCCATAACTAGACGAGATACGGTCCTAAAAACATTTCAAGTTTCAAGCTAATTATTTCATCGTGATGAAAGTGTTTAGTTTTATAAATGTGTTTCACAATGTTGTTTTACCCAGGGCGTCCGCAACTGTGGATAATCTTCGTACACTCTGGCGATAATCTCAAAACAATCTTTGATAAACTTAATAATCTTCAATAATCTCAATTAATCTTTGATAATCTTTAAATATTATAATCTTCGTACAACCTTTTCGGGAGTTGCGGACTCCTTGACGCCACCTTACCCGACCTAAACGAAAGTGTTCCTGAATTCTTACAAATCCTTGAATAATCCACATAATCTTTGACAATCTTTGATAATCTTTAATAATCCATAGAGATTATAATCTTCGTACACCCTTTTCGGGAGTTGCGGACCTTTTGGGTGAAACTGTGGTTAGACACACTGGTATTTTCTTTAAAAAAGTTCATAAATACACTGGTGTGAACCACCGATGGTTCACTACCATTACACTACCATTTTACCCGGTTGTAAAGGTAGCATTTTTACCCGGTAACCAGTGTTTCCACTTTTGCGGGGAAATTCCCTGAAAAAGAGGGGAAATGGGGTCTGAAAAGAGAAGAGGAAGGGAAGAGGGTAAAGGGGGAAATCTAGACCCTGTATATTCTAGCATGAAGGGAGAAAAGGGGAAAGATGGGGAAGAGGGGAAAAAGGGAAGATTGAAAAGTGGAAACAGTGCCGGTAACGCACCTACGCTTTGAGTATGAATAAGACTAGAGAGGCCCTTAGTACGGCCAACCCGGCCTCAGCAGGTGCTTAGAACAGAAGAAACAAATGACGAGCGCAGTCCGCAAAAATATTTGATTTGCCGCGTAGGCGCGCTATTTCACTTTGTCTCTGACTTGGTCTGCTTTTCTGTTTACATTAAGCGATAGTGTTTTGTTTCTTGTGCAGTAGCCAATCAGAGCCAAGCACACCTCAGGGCTTCTTTCAAAAGTTGGTGGGACCGGGTGGTTTGTTAAGGAGATATAGCCAAGGGCCTCTCTAGCCG
This sequence comes from Eulimnadia texana, assembly GCA_002872375.1. Taxonomy (NCBI): domain Eukaryota; kingdom Metazoa; phylum Arthropoda; class Branchiopoda; order Diplostraca; family Limnadiidae; genus Eulimnadia; species Eulimnadia texana. Next base: position 910,918 of record NKDA01000007.1, read on the forward strand.
TGCTTCCACTTTGGGGGGAAATTCCCTCAAAAAGGGAAAAGGGGATCTCAAAAGGGAAAAATGAGGGAAGAGGGAAAACAAAGCGAAAATAAAATTTGCAATTTAAATGTTTATTTTACCATTAGATTTTGTAAAATAATCGTTAGAAACGCTACAAATAAATTTTTGCGGATGGGAAAGAAGAATAGACAGTGTAAAGGGGGAAAAAAGGGAAAATTGAAATTTTCAAAATGAGGGAAAAAGAAGGAAAACGTGGCCCTCTTTGAGGGAAAACAGTAACTGAAAGTGGAAGCATTGCTCTCTAGTCTTATTCATACTCAAAGCCAGTGCTTCCACTTTTTCCCCTTTTTTCCCCTCGGCTTGAAAATATCAATTTCCCTCCCCCCCCATCCGTGCTACTGAGTAAAGCTACATTTGTAGATTCACTTTATCCTCCATTTTCCCTTTTCCCTCTTCCCTATTTTCCTCATTTGAGGGAATTTCCCTGCAAATTAGAAGCATTGCTCAAAGCACCTACGTTGTTCGTGATTTTAGTAGTTCCTGTGTTATCTTTTATTTTGCTTTAGAAATAAGAAGACGATATCGGCCAATTAACTGCAATCGATTGTCAACTGAAAACTTCAACTACCTTTCTCCGTGACGCTTGATTGACAACTGATTAAATATTACTCAGGTAAAGGTGAAATTCAGAGGAAACACTAATGCCATCTTAGCGGTAGATTCAAGAACTATATTCAAAAGAACGATTATTCTCAACATACGTGCTCTCCTTCAACTACCTTTCTCCATGACGCTTAATTGACAACTGATTAAATATTACTCAGGTAAGGGCGAAATTGAGAGGAGACACAAACGCCATATAGCGGTAGCTTAAGGAACTATATTCAAGAGAACGATTATTCTGAACATACGCGTTCTCCTAGTGATTCTCCACCAGACACCGGTGATTCACCAACAAAACACCGTAGTGAAGACTATAGGAGTTCTACCCGGTGAATCGATGGTGGTATTTTCATACGGGCTAGCTCCGAACTAGATCCAAACTAGGTACCAAGGGGTCTGAAACTCGGAAGAAAAATGCACGAAGATTATCTGATAACATGTAGATAACAGGTTGATAACAATGATAACGTGACCTAGGTGTACGAAGATCATTGGAAGTTTCAGACTCCTTGCCAGGTACAAAGGTGGTACAAGCCTAACTTTTTCCTAGGTTTTCCCCAGTACTGAATAGTGCTTCCACTTTTTCCCCTTTTTTCCCCTCTGCTTGAAAATATCAATTTCCCCTTTTCCCTCTTCCACATTTCCCTTATTTGAGGGAATTTCCCTGCAAAGTGGAAGCACTGGTACTGAACCTAGCTCCCGACTACATAAGAACCCGGGTACAAAACTCGTGAAAATCCAAGTTTTCAGCTAGATTAGTCGAGTGATAGAAATTAGCTTTTAACTTGATCAAAAACCAGACAAAAAGTGGTGGAAATCTAGTTCTTAGCTAGATTTTATCATCTAGATAGTAATTTCACATAATTTTAAGATAAGATAATAGTAATATATAAAATAAGATATATATAATATATCTTATATCTTATAAAAATATATAATGTATAAAATAAGATAATATAAAATAATAATTTTAATTGAATTATTTTAAAACTGACGTCTTAAAAAATGTGTGTCAATATTCCGGTTTTGATCAAGAACCTGGTAAGTTAGCCACGAGAGGTCCGAAACTTGCAACAATCTTCGTACACCAAGGTCGTGTTATCACTGTTATCAGCCTGTTATCTCCCGGTTATCCACGTGTTATCGCATGTTATCAAATAATGTTCGTACACTTGACCTCGGAGTTTCGGACCCCTTGGTTAGCGAAATTGGAATATTAATATTTATTTATTATTATTATTATTAATCATTAAAACAATTATATTAACTGGATAATAACTAATTAGTTAATAACAAATGAAATTATTAAGTTAAGATCTATTATTATTAACTAACAAAATAGGTAATCGACTAATACTAATACTTAATAATAAAGAATTAAATAAATAATTAAGCTTTTTTATTATAATCATTTTATAATCAAGTAAAGTATCCGACTGTCAAACGATGAGTAATCGGATCCGATTCGGTTCCCGGGTAACCGGATCCGTTGGGACAAGCCCGGAAGAATTTGCTCAAACCGGTAGTGACTTACGGATTTGACCATGTTCTCGGCCACTGCTTCCACTTTTAGGAGGAATTCCCTGTTTTCAGGGAGAAATGGTACAAGGAAGGGAAAAAGAGGGGAAAACTAGGGAAACTGAACAAATCCTACAAATCAATAATTGTGTTTTTCACTAATTATAAATGGAAGGGAAGAACAAGGGAAAACGACAAAATGAGAGGGGAAAATCGAAAAAAAAATTCTGAGGGGAAAAAAGGGAAAATAGAGGGTCCTACCAGGGAAAGCCCAAACTTGAAAGTGGAAGCACTGTCTCGGTGCCACTGCTTTCCACTTTTGAGGGAAATTTTCTTAAAAAGGGAAAATGGGGGTCTCGAAAAGGAAACATGAGGGAAGAGGGAAAAATGAGGGAAAAATGACATTTTAAGCTAAATATATATTCTACCATTAGATTTATTTAAACAATCAATAGAGACTCTAGAAATAAGTATTCACGGATGGGAAAGAGTAGACAGTGCAAAGGGGGGAAAAAAGGGAACACTGAAATTTTCAAAATGAGGGAAAAAAGGGAAAACAGAGGCTCCTACCAGGGAAAGCCCAAACTTAAAAGTGGAAGCACTGTTCTCGGCGCATCCACCATTTTTGGCCCGACCCACCTGGAATACAGACGCGTCAGATCAAGGGGGTCCAAGGGGTCCGAAACTTGCAACAATCTTCGTACACCTAGGTCATGTTATCACTGTTATTAAAAAGTTATCTATATGTTATATCCGTGTTATCATATGTCATCAAATAGTCTTCGTACACCCGAGTCATGTTATCAACCTGTTATCTCCATGTTATCTCCGCGTTATCACGTGCTGTCAATCTTCGTACACTCTTCCTCGGAGTCTCGAACACCCTGGTCAGGTCTTGGCTGCGGCATTTTCTTTCCAGAACTGAATTTCCGAAGATATTTGTCAAAATCAGTGTTGCCACTTTCAGTCTCCCCCTTTCCCCCTCTTCCTTGTTTCCCCCTTTTTCCCCTCCATACTAGGATACAAAGCGTGCTTACAGATTTTCCCTTTCCCTCTCTTCCCTTGTTTCGCCCTTTTTCCCCTCCATACTAGGATACAAAGCATACTTACAGATTATCCCTTTCCCCTGTTTCCTTATGTTCGCCTTTTCAGGCCCCGTTTTCCCCTTTTTACAGACAATTTCTCTGCAAAGTGGAAACACTGGTCAAAATTGTGTACACATTTAACACACACAAAAAAGCAAAGAACTGGGCGAAATTATTATTATAATCAATAATGATAATAATAATGTACAATAATGGAGAACTGTTTCAGCCTTTGACCCGTTCTGAGAAGTGGGGTAAACGACTTGCACTCAGCTTTAGCACCACCAAAACTGTTCTCATTCACTTCTCCCGGAAGCAAATTTTTCCGAACCCGACGGGGTGGAATTATCATCACGCCCAAAAAAGAAGTTAAATATCTCGGCGTGTGGCTAGACACAAACTCAATTGGAAAACACATGTCCGAAAGACTGCAACGGAAGCTTCAAATTCAGCGAAGATACTGAAATACAAAACCAAGAATCTTCGGACCAAAAACCTCAGATTACTGATTCAAGGAGCTATCATGCAAAAAGCACTATACGGAGCAACAGCCTGGGGAACCTGCTCGGAGAACACCCTAAAACCACTTCTAGTCGTCTGGAGGGAACTCCTCCTTCTCTTATCAGGCGCCCTACGGACTAGACCGACAGCAATTCTAACAGCTGAGGCAGGAATTCCACCATTGCAGCAGAAGCTGGAAGAAATCTTTCTATTACAACTGGCCTCATTAACCTCTACCGACTCGACTTTAATTTCATCTCAGAGAAACCCAACAGCACCTGTCCACCCCCGATATATATCCCAAGTGCAAAAAATGCAGCAACTCCAAACAAAATACAAACTCGATGTTTTAAACACTGTGGAAAAAAACCCACACCTTGATGACCTGTACGTGATGCATCCAAAACTTATAACCTTGCTCAAGGATTCTTCAACGGCTACTAATCTCATTACAGAGCTCGAGAACTCAGAAGACTTGGTTATTTTCACAGACGGATCTAGTTCAGAATTTGGAACTAGTTTTGCGGCTCTGTTCAAATTCAAGGACTCCAGGGAAATATCTCTTTTAGGTAATATCAAACAGCAGCTACCTAGTTTTTACCCCGACTTGGCTGCCATCAACGCTGCCCTTGAGTACTGCATAAAACACTGCGAAAAATCGGCTACAATCGCTTCCGATAGCATGGCTGCCATCCAGGCGATCGCCTCTTGCAAACCACCTAAAGAAAACTACACCAGGTTAGCAAGACAAAATATGATCCGCTTCCTCGCCCTTGGTTCGACAGACCACGTCAACCTAATTTGGATTCCGGGTCATTCTCAAATTACGGGCAACGAAACAGCAGACCGACTTGCCCGACAGGCCTCCTTAAAGCCGGACCTTTGTTCCCTTTACGTTGACGTGGGCTATCCTCTACCGGAATTGAAAAACCTTATTAAAAGGAAATCTACAAATATATGGATGACAAATTGGAGTCAAGACCCCTAAAGTCTTAGACTCCAGGACCTTCAAATTTCCCCAACTTCGGAGCTCACTATCAGCAGGCTCGACATTCCGAGGAAACGTCGAAAATGATAGTGAGACTCCGATCGACTCGTTTCCCTACAAAAGAATATTAATTAAGATTTGGTCTGGCGACGTCCAACCAGTGCGACTGCCCCCTCAAACAAAAACAGACGTTGGCACATATCTTCTTCGTGTGCCCGCGTCTAAACAGAGAACGCGCGAAATTAATACAACAGTGTACTATAAATAAATGTAATTTTAATCCCCGAACCATACTAACCAATCCAACCTTTTCCCATTTGTAAAAAATCTTGTAAATAAATTCACTGAATTCGCTAAAACTACTCAAATTCGTAGGTTTTGAAAGCGCCTTTTTACCTCTGCTCTAAACATTGTATTGTTTTTTCTTTTCTATTTCTTTTTTCTTTCTCGGTTCTCCTATATATATATATATTCGGAATACGACTATTTCTGCAACATATGTTTGGAATTTTATTACATTGAAATTTTCTATTATTTCGTTCAATTTACTCAGAAAGTGTTATGACCTTTGCCTACTTTTCTCAATTGTACTCATTCATGTTACTCGAGTTTTCCTTTTTTCCAAGGGGTCTGAAACTTCCAATAATCTTCGTACACCTCGGTCGTGTTATCACTGTTATCAACCTGTTATCTCCATGTTATCACCGTGTTATCATGTGTTATCAAATAATCTTCGTACACTTTCCCTCGGAGTTTCGAGCCCCTCGCTTTTTTCACCCTAGATCATGTAACCCCTAGTCCCATTAAAAAATTTGTTTCTAGCCATAGGCCTCTGGCCTCATACTATTTTGGAAATACAAAAAAATGTACAATAATCATAAAATAATTAAATAATATACAAATAATAATAATAATAAAAATTATTATAATTATAATCTGCGAAGAAAAGAGGTGTAACTCAAATAAGGTAAATTTACCTTATTGATTATTGCTATATTATTATATATTTATTTATTTATATTATATTTTTATTATTATATTTTCTATTATTATTATTATTATTCTATTTATTATTAATTTTCAGTATTATATTATATATTTATTATTTATTTATACTATATTTTTGTTAATATTATTATGATATTATATATATATATATTTATTTATATTATATATTTATTCTTATATATTTGCTTATTGTTACATTTATATAACACGGAAAACTTACACTTTTTGTCACAAGTCGTGAGCGGAGGGGGTTGGCGACTTGAAAAAATTTTCGTACAACCCTTGGAAAAATGAAGAAAAAATCACAGAGGCGATTATTTATATCATTATTATTATATATTATCATTATTTATATATAGTTTTATTATTCATACATTTTATTATTATTCTATTATATAATATTTGAAAAATTATTGGAAATTATTGGAAATATTTGAAATATTTCCAATAAGGTTTATTCATATCTAATTATATTACATTATATATTATTATTATTATATATATTATATATTACATTTTATTATATTATATTTATTATTTATTTTTCTTATATTATTATAATTATATTTATTTAATTAATATTATTTATTATTTATTATATTATATATCATATTATGTTATATATATGATATATATTATTACTATTATATTATTTATATTATCAAGGGGTCCGAAACTCTGAGGAGAAGTGTACGAAGATTATTTGATATCACATGATAGCACGGAGATAACAGAACGATAACAGTGATAACACGGCCTAGGTGTACGAAGATTATTAGAAGTTTCGGACCCCTTGATATTATCTAATAATCATTAAAATTCCTTCACGTTATTTTCATGGGAGTTTTCAATAGTCTGCTTCATCCATCTAGACTGGAATAACTACGTTTCTTGCAACTGAAATGTTTCAGCTGTATCACTACTACAGCCAGTGTTGCCACTTTGTAGGGAAATTCCCTGGAAAAGGGGAAAATAGGGTCCAAAAAGAGAACAATGAGAGAAGAGGCAAAAGGGGAAATCTAGAAGTACACCCTTATATCTGGACTGGAATAACTACGTATCTTGTAACTGAAATGTTTCAGCTGCATCACTACTACAGCCAGTGTTGCCACTTTGTAGGGAAATTCCCTGGAAAAGGGGAAAATAGGGTCTAAAAAGAGAACAATGAGAGAAGAGGCAAAAGGTCGAAATCTAGAAATACGCCCTTATATTATAGCACGGACGGGACAAAGGGAAAAATAAAGGAAGAGGGGAAAAGGGAAAACTGAAAAGTGGAAACACTGACTACACGCTCGCCAAGTGAGTGGCTGTACCCTCGGCTATGGTGCACGCAATTTTCGCCGACTTACGCTGTAACTTGCAGTACTAGTAGTGTACATGTAGTTGCGAACCCAATTAGTGTAGCAAACCCCTGTTCATAGTTAAACCCTTAGTCCTCCTTTACTTGCTTAACTCTTTCTCGGATAATCCTATTAACTTTCTCCATATCGTAGAAAACCTAAGTCTAGAATATTCCAGTTTGTAATTGCCTTTAGTGTATATATACCCCGTTCAGTAGTCGTGAAAGGTAGATTCATTTTAGTGATTGTCCACGACAGTCGCCTTCAGTAAAAGCCTTCAACTTCACTTTCTCGTCATCTATTAAGGTAAACCCAACTTAATCCTAATAAGAAGCCTATCTTAGTATTCATTCTCGACCGAGTCTTTAGAGGTTTGTCACAACGCGACCGTTTGAGCTCGATTATCTCGGGAAGTTAAAGCACAATGCCGAAAACAAAAATATATTCGAACAGCTCTGTCTTCGTATTTTTTTCGCAGTGATATTAGAATTTTAAAGTGAATTTTTCGTATTAAAAAAAAAATTCACAACTGGAGGCCACTTTTTGCATCAAATGTGAGAGTTTTTCGTTCGTAACTCTGTTAAGCGATCTATAACCCCAACTTTTTATCAAAGAAACGTGTTCTACTTTTCAATACGAATTGATTGGTATAGTTATTGATGGTTTTTGGTTGAAATTTAGTGGCAAAATATTTTTTGAAGCACGCGTGGTCCCGCTAAAACTCGCATCGGGGCAAAGATATTTAATTTTCATAAAACAATGAAACATATTTAAGGAAAAAACCTTCCAAATTGTTATGTAAAGGCACAAAAGGTAATGATTTCCAAAAACAGCAAATTTTTGTGGGTATCAGTTAACGCAAAAATGAACTAAAATTAGGATCGTTTCAATGAATGTTGCTATGAAGTAATATGGCAACGCGGCCTCTTCTTGACAAGCTGGCTTTCTTAATGTACACAAAGACAAGAAAATCATACTGCTACCCATGAGAAACAATCTTCAGCTTCGTTATATAAGATGTTATATTATTCGTTACGAGTAAAAAAAATGTCACAGAGATACAAAAATTGTGCACTGTCTGCTGTCAGGCCCAATGATAGAGCCGGGAGGAAGAACTAAAGTGGCAAGTTAATTTCGCTTTCCCTCTGATCAGTGGAAAACACTGCACTTTAGATGAAAAGCTGCAGGTAAGGTTTTAAACGTTACAATGTAATATTATATTCATCCATTAACTTTTACAATTGTATTATTTTTACTAGATGTTCCGACAGAGCACTGACGGGAAACAGAGTTTGCTCGCGACATTTTGTCAGCGAGTCCTGAAGAATTTCCCAGCAATGGACCCAAAACCTGCTAAGATAGAACACCGTGCAACTAAAATAAGTTAAACCTGTGCAGGCATAGTCAATTGGTGTCCTTTCTGAATAGAAAAAGTTGAAACGCAAACCGTATGCATGTTGAACGCGAACTGGGCTACGTTAAGAAAAATTTAGTTGACGATTGTTTGACTTTGTCGTTGATGAATTCTTTCCTACATTTTAGTTACGTTTTGCATTTTTTCAAAATAATTGTGTGTTTTTTGATTCTCTCATCACATTTCTGGTTTTCATTGTTTGCATCTTTTTCTTATTGAGTGAATAAGTATTCAGTTGAATAAATGGCCCAGGGGAAAAGATCTCAACTCTTCGTTGTTTTATAACAGGTATTCTAATCACATTAAATTCGCAGGTTTACTGACGACATGGGAAATCGACTAATTTTGATTAGGTTTCACTGTTCGATTCAAATTTGGTGTACTATGTTTTGTCTTGTACAGCGTTGCCATATGCTGATATATGGGAAGAAATGTTACACGCAAGTTTAAGTGGACGAAACTCGCGATTTGTCGCTCCAAAAAACTAAAGAAATACACAATTTTGAAGGAAATTCATTGCTAAATAAGGTTCTGGGTGTTATTTTCCTTATCTCGGATACGTTTTCCTGCAAAACTTAAAAACTTCGTCCAGACGCGGGTTTTAGCGGGGTCTCATGAGTTTACATTTGATGTTTGTATTTGTTTGATTGTATTGTTTTTGTTTATTTGTGTTGTTTATTGTTGGTTGTATTGTTTGTATATTACATTTGATGTACGTCTCATGAGTTACAACGGACTGTCTTGACTTTTGATCGACTTGCGACTTAAGTGCTTAAGTGCTTCATTATTTCTGTTATAGCTATTCTATATTCATCATACGTTAATTTTTCATTCTCAATTCAAATCCTAAGCCCCTGCCGTCCGCACCTGTCGTAGCTTGACCGTAGTTCTGTCCCAGCAGAAAATTAAGGATAGTTTCAGGACCCTGAAAATATCCTGAAAAGGACATTTTCAGGATGTCAATCAGGACTCTGAGTGCAGCGAAATCGGCCCACTTCCAGGGTGTTCAGGACCCTGACATTGACTGCCTGAATAATACGTGTTCAGAGTCCTTAACAGCGTCCTGAAAAAACTCTATTCAGGATACTTAAAGGTACCCTCAATAATCAAGATTCACAATTCTCAACACAATTTTTTTTTACTCATCCACGATTGGACGTGGTTCAGGATATTCAGGATGTGTTACGGGTATCGTTCAGGATGTAGCCGACATCCTTAATTTTCCGCTGGGGTCCCTTGGCCTATTCCTTTAGTTTTGCTACTCTGTACCTCTGCTCGGACCTGCATCTGAGATAGTCAGCGTGGGCGTTCCCCCATTCGTATGGCTATCGTTGGGAGGTAGTCTCGTGGACTAGTTCCCACAGATGTAGTTTTCTTTTAGTTTCATTTTTCCTTTTAGTTTTTCTGTTCAGATAAATCCGGAAGGTCACCGAGTTTGACCTTGGTCGAAATTTTGCCACGTTTTTCTCTTCGGTTTCGTGGTAAAGCTTCGACCTTGGTGAACGTTGAACAAACGTTAGAGAACTTTCTTTACCCGTAAATGGCTATTCGTGAGGCAGTGTTTCATCAACTTTTGAAGAGTAATAGTTAATTTCCGCATTTTTAATTTTCTCTTTATTCAGTTTGCCTTGCTTGTATCAATTAGTCTAAAAGAAAATATACGTTTTATTGAACTCCAAATGTCACGCCGTGTTGATTGAAATTTTGTGACATTTTCCATTATGTCGAATTCTTTTTCCAATTTCGAAAAAAATCTTTTTCTTCTTTGCTTTTGACCAAAAATCTTGCGTTTTTACATCAGTCGATTCGTCTTGAAGAGTAGAATAAGTTTCTTTGATAAAAAATTTGGGTTACAGATCACTTAACAGAATTCCGAACGACAAACTCTCAAATCTGATGCAAAAAGTGGCCCCCAGTTGTGATTTTTTTAAATGTGAAAACTTCTGTTTAAAATACAAGTTTCTAATGTGAAAAAGATCAGGAATACAGAGCTATTTGAATATGTTTTTACTTTTGGCATCGTCCTTTAACTTCCTGAGATAATCGAGCACAAACTGACGCGTTAATCAGTGAAAATTTTGTACACCATGGGGTGGGCAGAACTGGGGGCGGAAAATCGCCCACTTTACCAGCGAATATATATTCGGAATCAGCGTAAAAAGTTCTATGGCGTATGTTTTTTCCAAAAAGTCCGGACTGTCCCTTTCAGTTGGACCTTGTGTAAATGGTAACTTTCCTACTGGCAGGAATTGCGGCAACCCTTTCGTTCGGCCGATACCGAATCGTTTTCTGTTCTGAACTGTCTCTTAGATTTTTGGGTTTTTATTTTGTTTTCTGTTTGTAATGGTAGCATATAAGATTGAAATGTTATTTTTTATTGGGGAACAAGGTGTCGGTATAGTTTTTCTTTACGTTATATGAAACCGGATTACAAATTTCTCAACACCATCTGAAATCTCTGTAATAGTTCAAACTACCTTTAAGATAACCTGAGAGTAATTTCATTTTACCATTTTTACTATTCTTTTTAACTTTATTATCTTTCTTGTAACAACTTGACGTTGCCGATAACCATTTGATTGTTGTAATTACTCAGAGGTCTGAAAATTTCGAGTCCCGACGTTTAGCTTTGCTGTAATGACTACAAATATAAGATTTCTTAAGAGTGCTGAGGTTCTTGTGGTCAAAGATAAGCGGTTTCATCTTGTGCTAGGCAAGTCCAAGACGCCCAGGATATAATCGCGCATCTGCAAGTCTTTGATACAGTACGATCCTTGGACCTCCTTTTGTAAGTACTATCTAGAATCTTCTTTAACAGACATTGTTCGATATACTTGCTAAACAATCTAATTTTTCTGTTGTATTGTTGTTAATGTTTTATTGTCACTATTGCACTGTTGCAGGCAACAACTGGATACCTGTTTGAATAGCTCCACTTGGCATCAACAACTGAAAATGTCCCTGTGGTTCAGAGTCTTGTGGATGACTGCTGTCTGTTTCTTCATCTCAAGTATTTTGGGACTGTTCATTTAATTTTAATCCACTTATTCAGTTTCTCTTAATTAGTAAATTGCAACTCTGCAAGTCGCATCGATAGAAAATTCCCAGGTAAGAATCCCAAAGAAGCAGAGTCCAAGAGAATGTCACTTGACAGTTAGAAAATTTGCTGTCTTCTATTAAACTCTTGCATTTTACTTCATTTATTTGGTGTACTTGTACTTTACTCAATTATTCGTGTACAAAGATCTTTCTACTGATATTTACATGTGATCTGGTTTCAGGATGATTTTCAGTGATTGTAAATGTGTACCTGGTTTACTTTAGGAGGCGGCGAGTGTTGGGATCACGGCTGGCTGGGGATAAAATGTCAAGGTCTTTCTGCGATTCCTAATATTTCTGACCTACGTCCTACAACACTGTAAGTACATCCAATCATTAAACAGTGCCGAATGTATATAAACATTCATAAAGCCTATTTCAATGACTCTTGGGACGGAATCCTTAAAAATTCCAAGTCGTGAACAGATGCTATACTGTATTGCTCGTAATGAAAGAACTAAAAACATTACATTCTGCACTGTTATCCCAAAGGTCCTAAAATTTTCCCGGTCCAAGTCCGGTTTTTTAAAGCGACGTCCAGAATTTAAAGTCAACGTCCGGAATTTTAAGTCAACGTCCAGTTTTTTAGAGTAACATCCGGAATTTTACGCTGACGTCCGGAATTGAAGCTTTAACGTCCGGAATCTAAAACAGACGTCCGGTTCCTTAAAACGACGTCCGATATTTTAAATTAACGTCCGAAATGAAAAACTGACGTCCTGAATTTAAAACTGACGTCCCAAAAGGACGGGGTCCGATTTTTTAAAACAACGTCCGACCAACCCGAAGGTCCGGTTTGGGAAAATGACGTCCTGAATTTAAGACAGAGTTCCAAATTTTGAAGAAGATGTCCGGTAAAGACAAGGTTCCATTAATGAACGGAGTACCGAATTCAAACTCAAGTCCCGAATTTAGAAACGACATTCGGAATGTTAAATGACGTCTGGTTTTTAATGTAAGGTCCCACATTTCACACCGAGACCCAGAATCTTAAGCTGATCTCCGATTTTTTTACATTACACATTATCAATAATATAAATTTTAATGGACTAGCGAATTAATGCTAATTAAGGACTTAATTGGGGCGAATTTTGTAATTAATTTGGTAATTTGGCAATTTTCTTTCGTTATAATAGCATAGAGTGAGACAGAATACGAAGATGGTCGCATTTCTTTCATAACACATGACATTTCTGTAAAGCTTTTTAAACATATTAAGCTTTATTATGGTCTTATCATGGAGGTCCGATAAACGAGGGGTCCAATAAGAGACGTCATATGAAAGAGAGGTCCGGTGCTACTAAAAAGAAAATTAAGGTGGTCTGGGACCACCTGAACAATAGCCTGAACACCACCTGAAAGAACACAGTTAAGAAGCAGAAAATGTCATTCCATCTATTAAATATGGATGATTTTGCGTAGCAAGGTGGTGAAGTGGATAAAGGTCTCACCCACGAAGCAAAGGATTCCAGGTTCGAGTTCGTTTGGAAGGAAAAACGAATTGCTTTCTGCAATGGAGAAGGAAGATTTATGTTGAATCCCCAACCAATCGAATCTTTTTTTTTTATTGGGGAAAATGACGTCCAATAAAGGACATCCCATTTTAAAGTAAGGTCCTATTAAGGTGAGGTCCGGCGCTAAATTGACGTCCCAAACGGGTTGGGGCCCGGTTTTTTAAACCGATGTCCAGAATTTTAACGTGACGTCCGGATTTTTAACGTACCGTCCGGAAATTTAACGTGACGTCCAGAATTTTATCAAGACGTCCGGTTTTTTAACCTGACGTCCGGTTTCTTACGGTGAGGTCCTGAAAAACGTCGGACCTCGGTTAAGGCCAGAAACAGGACCTTTCGGATAACAGTGTGTGAAATTAATGTAATGTTTTTCATTAACCGATTTCACATATCAGTTCCAGTAGATATGATGTGGATAACGTTTTATGAGTTGATTCATAAATTAATTACCACTAGCTATGTTTTGATGTAAACTTGTATTGTCTAATTTTACTCTCGAAAAGGAACTTAGAAAACAACAATATCAAATCCATTCATGAAGACGACTTCTTGGGACTTGAATCTCTTCGAACTTTGTAAGTTTTCTTTTCTGAGATAATGTCAAATCATAAAAGAATCTGTGGTGATAAGCAGCGATTCCTTTGTGTTTCAGGTATTTGTCAAACAACACGATCAGTTCCATTGAGAGAGGAAGCTTCAAAATCTCACGTCACTGGCATATTTGTAATGTCTGTCTTTATTCTTTTTCGAATTACCTAATTGTGGAGTATGTTAAATTAATTTAATGTCTATAGTGATGATCAATTCGTAACCTAAACCACTTAGCCAGGGGTGTCCACGAGGGGGGTTTCACGAGGCAAATGCCTCGTTGGAGCTCAGGGTGGGTACTGCACCAAGTTGGTCAGTAACTTAATTTTGATCAGTTTTTCCTACTTCACAGTAAAAGAGATATTTTTAAGTGTACGCATACATAATACGTGCATAATATAACATCTGTACACAGTATATATAATTTTGTTAAGTAGCTAGGTGGGTACTATCAAGATACCAAGATGGGTCTGCCTCGTAGGCCATGGTGGGGGTAGGCATCCCTGCACTTAGCAATGTATAAATATTCACCTGCATTCATTTGAATTTTGCTTTCGAAAAGGTGTTTACATAACAATAATATCACATCCATCCATGAAGACGACTTCTTGGGACTTGAATCTCTTCGATGGTTGTAAGTTTTCTTTTCTGAGATAATGTCAAATCATAAAAGAATCTGTGGGGATAAGCAGCGATTCCTTTGTGTTTCAGGTATTTGCGGAACAACACGATCAGTTCCATTGAGAGAGGAAGCTTCAAAAATCTCAAGTCACTGGAATATTTGTAATGTCTATCTTTATTCTTTTTTGAATTACCTAATTGTGGAGTATGTTAAATTAATTTAATGTCTATAGTGATGATCGATTCGTAACCTAAATCACTAGGCAATGTATAAATGTTCACCTGTATTCATTTGAATTTTACTTTCGAAAAGGTATTTAGAAGGCAACAATATCACATCCATCCATGAAGACGACTTCTTGGGACTTGAATCTCTCCAGGAATTGTAAGTTTTCTTTTCTGAGATAATGTCAAATCATAAAAGAGTCTGTGGTGATAAGCAGCGATTCCTTTATGTTTCAGGGATTTGTCGGACAACACGATCAGTTCCATTGAGAGAGGAAGCTTCAAACATCTCACGTCACTGACAGAATTGTAATTTATGAATTTTACGCACTCCTTTAACGTTATCCAAATAAGGAAGCAACCTTGTTATTTTATAACTTGTTTCCGAGGCAATAACAGTTTACGATTTGTTTTTCTGGTAAACTGAAAGGAAAATCCTGAAATAGCATCAAGTCTCTTCTGTCTAACGCACAACCTGACGCTCCTTTATTCCGGGCATTTGGTTCCTTCACTTTCATCAACAGATTTTCTAGTAACAGTCCATCAAAGCTTTTTGCACAAGTTTCCTGAAACTTTCTAAAATGAGGTCTTAAAAAAGAACTGAAGATGAATGTGGACTTCGAATTTTTCTTGCGTTCCTTGGCACTTAACAGGAACTGAACTTTGTCAATATTCTTTATATTGATATATATTGATTGATTGATTGATATGTATATATTTCGTACGAGCAAAGCATTACCGACTTTTGGTTCTTGTATCAGTCTGTTCATATGTTCAGTTCGTGTAAGCTTGTCAGAATTACTATAATCCACGCAAATTGCGTAAATCTTCGTAATTATTAGTTAAATGATCCCTTAATAATTTCAATCCAGATATTTGACGGGGAATAAAATTGCGTCGTTGAAAGCCGGATTCTTTACTGGTCTCACTAACTTGACCGTGCTGTGAGTTATGAAAAAGACCAAACGTCTTTTGATCTGCAACTATTTTCTTTTTGTTCTTTATGATATAGGCGCCTAGGAGAAAATGAGATTGCATCCATAGAGCCAAGAACATTCGCTGAACTTCGATCCCTTGAATTATTGTAAGTCCCACGTTTCATTTTCAACACCAAACAGTTGCTACATATTTATATCTTCCAGGATTTTGGAGGGCAATAATATTACCCACATAGAGACGGAATCATTCCGTGGATTAGAAAACCTGACAACTTTGTAAGTCTTCCAAACAAACTAGTATTAATGTAGTTAATGTCAATTCAATTACGTGAATTATAACATCAACGTTATTTATGTAATCAATATTTATAATAATAATGTTGATTATTATTACTATTATTGCTACGACGAAGTTCCAATAAAAGATTGATGATTTGTGGCGTCTTTTAATTCGGCAGGCATCTTCTCAGGAATAAGATTAAACGTATCGATCCAGGGGCTTTACGGTTTTCATCAAAACTTCAATGGATTCAATCAATGGTCCAACGTCTAACTTTCATGAATCCCAAGAAATCATTCTGTAATTTGTAGATATTCCGACGACTGGAAGGTGTGCTGCATTGCAGAAAAACAAAACTTGAAGTGTTCAAAGGATCCAAGCAGACTTTACTTTTTCACTCCGCCTCCTGTAAATGTTTCCAGCAATCCATTCTCATCGTGCAAAGATCTAATGCACAACACTGTGCTCCGTAACACAGTTTGGACTCTAGGCGTCTTTGCCGCGGCATTCAACGTGGGCGTTCTCCTCTGGAGAACTG
Organism: Eulimnadia texana; assembly: GCA_002872375.1. NCBI lineage: Eukaryota > Metazoa > Arthropoda > Branchiopoda > Diplostraca > Limnadiidae > Eulimnadia > Eulimnadia texana. Next base: position 927,238 of record NKDA01000007.1, read on the forward strand.
CGTCTCGCACAAAACCTGGAGGAAGCCGCTCTCTACAGGAAAGTCGTCAAATCCAGAAGATCCTATCGTCCAGTCTATCTCTTGGTATTTCACTTTTGTTTCGCTCCTAACCAGAAACAGGCTCGTGATGACGCGCTACTTGGATTTCAGGAGATTTCTTCATGGGAGTGTTTCTTTTGATCATCGCATCTGCCGATTGGCACTTTCGCGGATACTACATCCTGCAGGACGAAAACTGGAGGAGCTCGTGGATTTGCAAACTTGCAGGATTTTCCTGCGTCTTCTCTTCCGAGCTCTCCGTATTTTCCTTAACAATTTAGTAGTCGTTCCCTTACATGTAACGCTCTCCAGCTGACTCCCCACTCTTTTGTAGTCCTTAGTTTGGAGAGGTTCTGGAAACTGACTAGTCCAGCTGGAGTTAGTAGAGTGTCCGCTAGAGGAATCAAAATCCTCGTTGGCGTCTCTTTTGGACTGGCTGTGGTGTTGGCGGGGATACCTCTCATGCCCATCGACTACTTTCGGTAGTATTTGACTAGTAACATCTTCATTTCGTTGAAGAAGCACTAAATATACAGGATGTTATCCTGCTACAACGCTCGTGACTTTGGTCATGATAACTGAATACTATTCTGATGTTACTAGAGATTTCTACGGGAACTCCAGCGTCTGTCTTGCTCTTCCTCTTACGACCAACTATTCGGATGCGGATAAAATGACCCATGTCACAAACCAGCAGCCCGGATGGGAGTACTCTTTCTTCGTTTTCGTCGGTATCAACGTTTTCAACAAACGATTCTTAGATAGAGCGATTTCGTTCTGAATACTGAATTTTTTCCTTCGTTATTCGTTTGGCTAACGTGAAGCAAGAGTCTTTTCGTGAAGTTTAGTATAAAACAACACTTGTATACTAGCAGAAAAGATTCTTTCAGCGTTTTGCGTTTACATTCAAGGAATCAATACTTTGTCGATGATCGTTATTACTTTCTGCTACGTCACGATACTACGCAGAATAAAACAGTTGACCAGGGAGGCCAGGGTTAGCCGCGACAGAACCGAAACGCTGCTTCTGTGGCGAATCCTCTTGATTGTCGGTACGGATATGCTCTGCTGGTTGCCGGTTATTTTCATCTGTTTTGCGAACCTCGTCTCCTTGGAATTATCAATTACGGTTTGATTCAGAAACTTGATTGCAAATATATGTATTGACGTTTCTTTCAAGCAGGCCTACGCATGGATTGCAGTGTTTGTACTACCAATCAATTCTGCACTCAATCCAATTATCTACACGTTTTACACCCCGGCATTCCGACGAGCTGTTAGCAAAAAGTGGAAAAGGATCAAAGCCATCAAGCTTTTCCAGCCCAACCAAAACTAATAAGCCATTCTCTGTTCAAGGATATATAAAATTTTCCTGAATTTTCCGACAACTGTGAGTAATTTGCATAAATTAGAACATCAGTTCGAATCACTTGGTAAAACGACTGTAGAATTCTTGGAAATTGTTTCTTAATTTGCACAAATTCAAAGCTTTTTTCTCCCACTGACTCTCTCTTTGAATTCCCTACTCAAATTTATAGAACATCTATATATGTATCTTGTTTAATGAATTTTCAAATAGTCAAAAACGTACGATGACGGCAGAAGACCTCGATGACGTTTGGCTTAGTTTACGTGAACTTAAAATTAATAAACGACACATTGAAGCTTCTTTAGTAATTTTATTAGACAGGCCAACTTATGAATTTCCAATATATGTTACAATATTCACTTGATTTGTCACAGCTAGGACACAATAATTTTCTTAACATCGCACACAAAATCCCTGGCCATTAGGAGCCGTTTAACATTTCTTCACCTACCTGAATAATTTTGATAATTATATACTGAGTTCTACTAAAATAGAAATGATTCATCTACTTTACTTTATTACATCAAATTATCTGAATAAGTTATAGAAATTAGCAAAAATGAACAATACTATTCTGTAATAATTCAATCTAGTTATTAATTCAATTTTACTCACAGTCAGTACAATACTCTTGCTAGGCTGGGTACCAACACATCGTGGTTCTTGCTTTCTTGACTAAGGAGAAGAACCATTTAGGTTCCGATTAACAGTAAAAGATATATACTTATAAGGTATAGTATTTTTTCTTTACGTACATACCTATGATTCGTGGGTCATCATTAGTGTTACGTGGTAAACATTCTCATAATACAATACTGAATTACTGTATAAAGTTGTCAATAATTATTAATCTTTAATAAAGTATAAGGTTTTGTTGTCATGTGAAAGTAGAGACTCACGTGTACAACTTGTCCCGGTACTGTAATTAATAACATCAGGACGGTGAAACTCTGGAAATGTGAAACTTGATTCACTGAACTTTGTTGCGAACATTTTAATTGCTTGTTCTCTTAACTTATGAAGTTACAGCCGTGTTCATAACAAGGCTACAGTACGGGAAGGGCTAATCGGCGCTTTTATTTCGCTTTCGCTATAGTGTAGCTGCCGGGCTGGCTTCACCTTCGGCCGTTCGAGTTAATTATGAGATCCAGGGCATCATTCTTTTGCCCCGTGATATCAATTTCTTTTCAAAAAGATATTTTTTAATTCATTAAATTTTATAAATTTGAAACTTAAGTTTTAAAAAATATCGCTTGTTTCTACAAACAAAAAGTCATATTTCATTCTTAATCAAACGTAACCCAGCTTTCCTACTTTCAAGGGGTCCGCAACTGTCGATAATCTTCGTACACTCTGGCGATAATCTCAAAATAATCTTTAATAATCTCTATTAATCTTTGAAAAATCTGTGACAATCTTTAATGATCTTTGTAAATTAATAAAGGAAAATAATAACTAGAGTGATATTGCGATAATCTTTCATAGCGTTCTGAAGAGTCTTCATCATCTAGGATTAAAAAAATCTATTTTGTAACTTAAAATTTTGTTGCAGCAGCCACGTTTAATGAGAAGCGGTGGAGGAAAATGCCGTTTTGGTTCTGCTTGCGCAAGGTATACCAAGTGGCTGCAGCTGCAGCTGCGACTGGAATCGTTTGAAGAGACATACACCATACCATACCGCAACATTTTCTGCCCCTGCTCACGCCTCCTTCCCGTTTAAGAAATCTGGATTATAGCTCAGTTTTTCCCATACAATTTACTTCTCTTACCTTATATTGTATGATCAATATTGAAATGTAGTTCTGCGCATTCTATATGATGTTAAAACTGTGTAACTATTTCTTTGTAAAGTATTACCCCTGTTACAAAAGTTACTGTAATGGAGGGGCAAAAGAAACAATTTCTACTGAAACTATTGATACAAAAATTGGAACAGTGCGAAAATTTCCCGCGCAAGAACACATTAGGTCACATTAGGTCAAGCAGCCCTGAGGCAGTGCTAATAGAGGCAAACCTGGGAACTATTCATGTAGAACTGCCTGGAAACGCGAAAACGTGAGCCGTGTATTTATTTTACGAATAATTACAGCGGAATTTGTATGAGCGGTTGTCATACTAGATAATGCTCAAGTTCTTTCAAACGCCACCTTACCCAAAAATGTATATAATAATATATATACGGACCGGGAGTATCCCCCCGCCATGCTATTTTCAGACGTGGTGTCAGACATCAAAGTGCGGTCTCTTTGATCGCGCCCTGTAGCTGTACCGTTTGACGCAAAATTATGGAAAAAATATTTTTATGTAGGGCTAAGAGAGCTGGCACACTTCGCAAATTTTGATTTTGAGTTTTCGCAAGTCATAGGGTAGTAATATGAAGTTGAAAAGAAAGAAAAAACAAGCGTTTTTGAGAGTTTTCTCACGTTTACTCTGAAACTATCGAAATGTTTTCACCTTTCTTAGTACCAGTTTACTCACTGTACTGAGAGGAACACAACTGTTTTTTATTTGCTCTCCTAGGACGAAAAATAAGGGAGCTATAAATTTTTTTCTGCTTTGAGGCTAGTGAAAAATTGTGGTTTTTCGCGACCCTACGAAAAACCGCTCAGCTTTCGCTCTGAAACCCACGGAAATGAATACTACATGACAAAACACGCTCTTTGACACCAAGAAGATCGCTTTTTAGGCATTTTTTCAATCACGGGAAGCAAAAAACTAAGCAAAAAACGTTTAAGTTTCGTTTTGTATTTTGTTCTGTATTGTATGTTTCGTTTGTATTTTGTATTGTTGGATTCAAATTTGGTATACTATTTTTTGTCCTGTACAGCGTTGCCATATGCTGATATATGGGAAGAAATGTTACGCGCAAGTTTAAGTGGACGAAACTCGCGACTTGTCTTTCCAAAAAATTCAAGAAATACACAGTTTTGAAGGAAATTCATTGCTAAATAAGGTTCTGGGTGTTAGTTTCCTTATCTCGGATAAGTTTTTCTGCAAAACTTAAAAACTTCGTCCAGACGCGGGTTTTAGCGGAATCTCATGAGTTTACATTTGATGTTTGTATTGTTTGATTGTAGTTTAATTTACTATTATCAATTTATTAGTTATTAATTTAATTATTGATTAACAACTAATTTCATCAATTGAATTGATAATAATTTATTAGATATTAATTGATTTATTAATTTAGTATTATTAATTTAGTAGTTTGTATTTGATAGTTGTTCTTTATTGTGTTATTAGTTTGAAAGTTGTTTGTTTGTGCTGTTTATTGTTGGTTGTATTGTTTGTATATTACATTTGATGGACATCTCAGAAGTTACAACGAACTGTCGCGACTTTTGATCGACTTGCGACTTTTAGTGCTGACTTTATTATTTCTGTTAGAGCTATGTCTATATTCATTATACGTTAATTTTTCATTCTCAACTCAAATCCTAAGCCCCTGCCGTCCGCACCTTTCGTAGCTTATTGTTGATTGTAATGTTTGTGTATTATATTTCATGTACATCTCATGAGTTACAACGGACTGTCTCAACTTTTGATCGACTGGCGACTTTTAGTGCTAACTTTATTATTTCTGTTAGAGCTATATCTATATTCATCATACGTCAATTTTTCATTCTCGATTTATATCCTAAGCCCTGCCGTCCGCAACTGTCGTAGCCTGACCGTAGCTCTGTCCCTTGGCCTACTCCTTTAGCTTTGCTACTCTGTACCTCCGCTCGGACCTGCATCTGAGATAGTTAGCGTGGGCGTTCCCCATTCGTACGGCTATCGTTGGGAGGTAGTCTCGTGGACTAGTTTCCACAGATGTAGTTTTCTTTTAGTTTCATTTTTCCTTTTAGTTTTTCTATTATGTCGAATTCTTTTTCTAATTTCAAAAAATCTTTTTCTTCTTTGCTTTTAACCCAAAATCTTGCATTTTTACGTCAGTCGATTCGTCTTGAAGAGTAGAATAAGTTTCTTTGATAAAAAGTTCGGGTTACAGATCACTTAACAGAGTTACGAACGAAAAACTCTCAAATTTGATGCAAAAAGTGGCCCCCAGGTTGTGAATTTTTTAAAATGTGGAAACTTCAGTTTAAAATACAAGTTTTTAATTTGAAAAAGATCAGGAAGACAGAGCTATTTGAATATATTTTTGCTTTTGGCATTGTCCTTTAACTTCCTGAGATAATCGAGCACAAACTGACGTGTATACACGTGTATAAATCGGCGAAAATTTTGTGCACCATGGAGTGGGCGAAAATCGTCCACTTTGCCAACGTATATATATTCCGAATGGGCGTAAAAAGTTCCATAACACATGTTTTTCCTAAAAGTCCGGACTGTCCCTTTAAGTTGGACCTTGTGTAAATGGTAACTTTCCTACTGGCAGTAATTGCGGCAGCATTTCGTTCGGCTGATACTCAATAGTTTTCTCTTCTGAATTATTTCTTAAATTTTGGATTTTTAGTTTGTTTTCTGTTTTTAGTAATAGCGTATCAGATTGGAATGTTATTTTTTATTGGGGAACAAGGTGTCGGTTTAGTTTTTCTTTTCGTTATATGAGACCGGATCACAAATTTTTCAACGGCATCTGAAATCTCTATAATCTCTCAAACTACCTTTAAGATAATGTGAGTGTAGTATCATTTTACCATTTTTACTATTCTTTTTAACTTTATTATCTTTCTTGTCACAACTTCACGTTGCCGATAACCATTCGATTGTTGTAATCACTAAGAAGTCTTAACATTTCGAGCTCCGACGTTTAACTTTGCTGTAATAACTACAAAAGTAGCATGCGTGAGGTCTATTAGGAAACTAATAGAATTACGTCAGTATCAAGATGGCACAAAAGGCACAATTAATTGATAAGTTCCAATCGGTTTACAGAACGAGGGAAGTGTAGCGTTTAACCAAACGGGAACTTGCCAAACTGATTGCGGGAAATATTCTGTATGTCTGTGGTTGCTTTCAAGGGAAACTAGGTTTTCCAATTTGATATTGATTTCACAATGTTGCACTGAAAAATTCTCGCTATCACAGGATGAGGTATGCAAATCTCTATTTTTTTTATCCAAATATAAAATTTGATAAGAATGCTGAGGTTCTTGTGGTCGAAGATAAGCGGTTTCATTTTGTGCGAGGCAAGTCCAAGACGCCCAGGATATAATCGCGTATCTGTAAGTCTTTGATACAGTACGTTCCTTGGATCTCCTTTTGTAAGTACTCTCTAGAATCTTCCTTTACAGAAATTGTTCGATGTACTTATTAAACAATCTAATTTTACTTTTGTAATGTTGTTAATATCTTACTGTCACTAATGCACTGTTGCAGGCAACGACTAGATCCTGTTTGAACAGCTCCACTTGGCATCGATAACTGAAAATGTCCCTGTGGTTCAGAATCTTGTGGATGACAGCTGCCTGGTTTTTCATCTCAAGTATTTAGGGACTGTTCATTTAATTTTAAACCACTAATTCAGTTTCTCTTGATTAGTAAATTACAACTCTGCAAACAGCATCGTTAGAAAATTTCCAGGTAAGAATTCTAAGGAAGCAGAGTCCAAGAGAATGTTACTTGACAGTTAGAAAATTGACTGTCTTCTATTAAACTCTTGCAATTTGATTCATTTATTGGTTATACTTGTACTTTACTCAGTTATTCGTGTGCAAAGGTCTTTCTACTGATATCTTAGCTGTGATCTAGTTCCAGAATGATTTTCAGTAATTGTAAATGTTTACCTGGTTTACTTTAGGAGGCGGCGAGTGCTGGTATAAAGGCTGGTGGGGTATAAGTTGTAGAGGACTTTCTGTGATTCCTAATATTTCTGACCTACGTCCTAAATTCCTGTAAGTAAATCCAATCATTAAACAGTGCCGAGTGTATATAAACATTCATAAAGCCTGTTTCAATTACTCTTGGGACGGAATCCTTAAAAAGTCCAAGTCGTGAACAGATGCTTTACTGCACTGCTCGTAATGAAAGAACTAAAAATCATTACATTGTGTGAAATCAATGTAATCTCTTTTATTACTCGGTTTCACCTATCAGTTCCAGTAGATATGACATAAAAAACACCTTAAAGTTGATTCATGAAATAATTACCACTAACTATGTTTTGATGCAAGCTTGTATTCATTTTAATTTTATTCTCGAAAAGATACTTAAGTTCAAACAAGATCACATCCATCCGTGAAGACGACTTCTTGGGATTTCAATCTCTTTGGGATTTGTAAGTTTTCTTTTCTGAGATGATGTCAAATCATGAAAGAGTCTGTGGTGACAAGCAGCGATTCCTTTGTGTTTCAGGTGGTTGCATGACAACTGGATCCGTTCCATTGAGGGAGGAAGCTTCAAACATCTCACGTCACTGATAATATTGTAATGTCTTTTCTTTCATTCTTGTTTAAGTTAGCTATTAACAGAGTATGTTAAGTTAATGTAATGTCTGTAGTGATGATTGATTCGTAACTTAAACTTAATTAGCCATGTGCACGAGCTCACCTGCATTAATTGTAATTTTACTTTCGAAAAGGCGGTTAAATGACAACAATATCACATCCATCCATGAAGACACCTTCTTGGGACTTGAATCTCTTCAATATTTGTAAGTTTTCTTTTCTGAGATAATGTCAAATCATGAAAGGGTCTGTGGTGATAAGCAGCGATTCCTTTGTGTTTCAGGTATTTGGCGAACAACAGCATCAGTTCCATTGAGAGAGGAACCTTCAAACATCTCACGTCACTGCAAGGCTTGTAATGTCTTTATTTTTATTCTTTTTTAAGTTAGATATTTGTGGAGTATGTTAAGTTAATGTAATGTCTATAATGATGATTGATTCGTAACTTAAACTTAATTAGCCATGCGCACGAGCTCACCTTTATTAATTGTAATTTTACTTTCGAAAAGGTTTTTAAGTGGCAACAATATCACATCCATCCATGAAGACGACTTCTTGGGACTTGAGTCTCTTGAATATTTGTAAGTTTTCTTTTCTGAGATTATGTGAAATCGTAAAAGAGTCTGTGGTGATAAGCAGCGATCTATTTATGTTGCAGGTTTTTGTCGTCCAACAGGATCAGTTCCATTGAGAGAGGAAGCTTCAAACATCTCACGTCACTGCAACAATTGTAATTCTTCATTTTTCACATTCCTTTCACGTTATCTAAGTAAGGAAGCAACTTTGTTAAGTTCCTGCTTTTATTAATTATATTTACTTTTTAAATTGATACGGACAAAAATCCAGTGCTGAACATAAAAACTTGACTCGTTTCGATGTTTCAGATGTTAAATATTACATGAAACAACAAATCTAAAATTACTCGACCAATTTGATATTCTATAGAGTAAACATTAGCAGCTGAATACCATAGTTACTTCATAACCTGTTTCCGAGACAAGAACAGTTTACGATTTGATTTTCTGGTACACTGAAAGGAAAATCCTGGAATAGCATCAAGTCTCGTGTGTCTAATGCACAATCTGACGCTCCTTTATTCCAGGCAGTTAGCTCCTTCACTGTCATAAATAGATTTTCCAGTAACAGTCAATGAAAGCGTTTGGCACGTAGTTTCTGAAACTTTTTCACCATGAAGTTTTAAAACAGAACTGAAGATGAAACTGCACTTGAAATGTTTTCCTGCGTTCCTGGGCATTTCATACTAAATGAACTTTGTCAGTATTCTTTGTGAAGTATCAGCAAAAGCTAGCCTTCACACAACTTCTGGTTCTTGTATCAGTGTGTTCGTATGTAGAGTTTGTGTAAGCTTGCCAAAATTACTATACTTCACTCGAATCGCGTAAATCTTAAGAATTTTTAATCAAATGTTCCCTTAATCATTTCAATTTAGAGATTTGGCGAGGAATAGAATTACGTCGTTGGAAGCCGGAATCTTTACTGGTCTCACTTCCTTGACAACTCTGTGAGTTATGAAAAAGCGTAAACTGATTTTGATCAGCCGCAACTATATTCTCTTTGTTCTTTGTGATCCAGGTTCCTAAATGAAAGTGAGATTGCATCCATAGAGCCAAGAACATTCGATGAACTTCGATCCCTTAAATTCTTGTAAGTCCACGTTTCGTTTTCATCTTTCAATGGTTGCTGATATTTTTATCTTCCAGGGAATTGGAGAACAATAAGATTATCCACATAGAGAAGGAATCATTCCTCGGATTAGAAAACCTGACAACTTTGTAAGTCTTCCAAACACACTAATATTAATGCAGTTAATGTCAATTCAATTACGTGAATTGAAACTTCAACGTTATTTAAGTAATCGATATTTATAGTAATAATGATGATTATTATTACTATTATTTTTTCGACGATGTTACACTATAAGGTTGACAGGTTGTGACATCTTTTAATTCGCCAGGGGACTTCTGGGCAACAAGATTGAACGTATCGATCCGGGGGCCTTACTGTTTTCATCAAAACTTCAGTGGATGTAAGTCCTGCGTCTAACTTTCATGAATCTTAAGAAATTATTCTGTAATTTGTAGAACTTCCGACGACTGGAGGGTTTGCTGCATTGCAAAGAAACAAGATTTGAACTGTTCAACGGATCCAGGCAGAGAAATCTATTGGGAAAGCTCTTCTACAGATCTTTTTAGCAATCCCTTTTCATCATGCGAAGATCTAATGCACAACACTGTGCTCCGTCACACAGTTTGGACTCTAGGCGTCTTTGCCGCGGCATTCAACGTGGGCGTTCTCCTCTGGAGAATTGCGTCTCGGACAAAACCTGGAGGAAGCCACTCTCTACAGGAAAGTCGTCAGATCCAGAAAATCCTGTCGTCCAGTCTGGCTCTGGGTATTTAACTTTTGTTTCGCTCCTAATCAGAAGCACGTGATGACGCGCTATTTGGATTTCAGGAGATTTCTTCATGGGGGTGTTTCTGTTGATCATCGCGTGTGCCGATTGGCACTTTCGCGGTTACTACATCCTGCAGGACGAGGAATGTAGGAGCTCGTGGATTTGCAAACTTGCAGGATTTTCCTGTGTCTTTTCCTCTGAGCTCTCTGTATTTACCTTAACAAGTTAGTAGTCGTTCCCTTCCACGTGCGCTCTGCAGCTAACTGCCCACTCTTTTGTAGTCCTTAGTTTGGAGAGGTTCTGGAAACTGACTAGTCCAGGTGGGGCCAATCGAGTGTCCGCTACAGGCATCAAAATCCTCGTCGGCGTCTCCTTTGGACTGGCTGTGATGTTGGCGGGGATACCTCTCTTGCCCATCGACTACTTTCGGTAGTATTCGACTAGTATAACATCTTCATTTCGTTGAAGAGGCATTAAATATACACAATGTTATACGGTTACAACAGTCGCTACTCGGGTTATGGTAATTGAATACTCTTCTGCTGTTACTAGAGATTTCTACGGGAACTCTAGTGTCTGTCTTGCTCTTCCTCTTACGACCAACTATTCGGATGCGGATAAAATGACCCATGTCACAAACCAGCAGCCCGGATGGGAGTACTCTTTCTTCGTTTTCGTCGGTATCAACGTTTTCAACAAACGATTCTCAGATGAGCGATTTCATTCTGAATATTGAATTTTTCTGTTTGTTATGTGTTTGGATAACGTGTTGCAATAACAGTCCTTGCGTAAAGTTTAGGATAAAACAACAATTGTATACTAGCAGAAAAGATTCTTTCAGCGTTTTGCTTTTACTTTCAAGTACTCAATACTTTGTCGATGGTCGTCATTACTTTCTGCTACGTCACGATACTACGCACTGTGAAACAGTCGACCAGGGAGGCCAGAGTTAGCCGCGACAGAACCGAAACGCTGCTTCTGTGGAGAATCATCTTGATTGTCGGCACAGATATGCTATGCTGGCTGCCGGTTATTTTCATCTCTATTGCGAACCTCCTCTCCTTGGAACTATCAATTACGGTTGGATTCAGAAACTTAATTGCAAATATCTGTATTGACGTTCTTGTTTCAAGCAGGCCTACTCATGGATTGCAGTGTTTGTACTACCAATAAATTCTGCTCTCAACCCCATCATCTACACCTTCTACACCCGGCATTCCGACGAGCTGTCACCAAAAGGTGGAAAAGGATCAAAACCATCAAGCTTTTTCACTCTAACCAAAACTAATAAGCCATTCCTTATACAAGGATACATAAAATTTTCCTGAAATTTTCCGAAAAACTGTGAGTAATTCGCATAAATTAAATCATCAACTCAGATCACTTGGTTGAATAACTGCAGGATTCTTGGAAATTGCTTCCTAATTTGCACAAATTCAAACCTGTTTTTCTCCCACTGGCTGTCTCTTTCCATTCCCTACTTAAATTCATAAAACATATATATATATATATATATATCCTGTTTTATGCATTTTAAAATAGTCAAAAACGTACGATGACGGCAGAAGACCTCGATGACGTTTGGCTTAGTTTACGTGAAACTAAAATCAATAAACGACACATTGAAGCTTCTATAGTAATTTTATTAGATAGGCCAACTTATGAAGTTCTCATATGTATTACAATATTCACTTAATTTGTCCCAGCTAGGACACAATAATTTTCTTAACATCGCACACAAAATCCCTGGCCATAAGAGCCGTTTAACATTTCGTCACCTACCTGAATAATTTTGATAATAATATACTGAGTTGTACTAAAATAGAAATGATTCATCAACTTTAATTTATTACATCAAATTAGCTGACTAAGTAACAGTAATTTGCAAAAATGAATAATACTATTCTGTAATATTTCAATCTAGTTGTCAATTCAATTCTATTCACAGTCAGTACAATACCCTTGCTAGGCTGGGTACCAACACCTCGTGGTACTTGCTTTCTTAACTAAAGAGAAGAACTATTCAGGTTCCGATTAACAGTAAAAGAAATTTTCTCATAAACTATAGTATTTCTTCTTTACGTGCATATTTATGATTCATGGGTCATCCTTAGTGTTACATGGTAAACATTTCCATAATGCAATACTGAATTACTGTATAAAGTTGTTAACAATTATTAATCTTTAATAAAGTATAAGGTTCTGTTGTCATCTGAAAGTTTAGAGTCACGTATACAACTTGCCCTTGTACTGTAATTAATAAAATCAGGACGATGAAACTCTGGAGATGTGAAACTTGATTCATTAAACTTTGTTACGAACATTTTAATTGCTCATTCTCTTGACTTATGAAGTTACAGTCGTGTTAAAAGAAAGGTACAGTACGGGAAGGGCCAATCGCCGCTTTTATTTCGCTTTCGCCATAGTGTAGCTGCCGGGCTTCACCTTCGGCCGTTCGGGTTAGTTATGAGATCCAGTGCATCATTCGTTTGTCCCTTGCTATCAGTTTCTTTCTAATTTTAGAATCTTTTTAAAGATATTTTTTAATTCATGAAATTTTATAAATTTTAAAGTTAAGTTTTAAGAAATTTCGCTTCTTTCCTCAAACAAAAAGTCATCTTTCATTCTTTATCAAACGTAACCCAGCTTTCCTATTTCTTAAATTATTACCATCACTTAATAATACTTTTAAATACGCGTTTCCAGATTTATAGCTTGTGATCTCCACGTATGTATTATATTTAAGTGTTCAGTTTGTCTAATCAGCAAATGGCAACAATTAAATATCTATAATAACTTTATGTTACATGAAAGACATAGTTTCTTCGAACAAACCTAACAGCACGCGTTTTCAAAAATGGCGTCATCCAACAATTTGAAATTTAGTTTGGAGTGTTCTGACTGGACGACAGATTTGTTGGATTCTGACTGGATTGATTGGATGTCGTCATCACTATTTGCGAATCAAATCGCTTAATTCAGCCTGCAGGACTTTTTCCTGAAAAGTTCCAAAAATGGCCAGCATATGATTATGCCAATTGAGATTGAATTTCACAATATAATTATCCTGAAATGTTACGAATCAGTCGTATTGTCCTTTTTCTTACTTTACTGTGTTTACTTAGCTCATTATTTTCACTGTGCTTCTTTTGCGCCATTTAAGAATATATGAAAAGCTACGATTTTTATTATACATCTACTTTAATCTTATATATGTATTACATTTGGTACGATTTAATACATCAAATAAGAAACACAGAATATGCAAATTAAAATAACTGAACGAGGCTTCAACGAGAAACCAAGCAGCTAAAGAGGCAGCACCAGATGTATCTGCACTTCGGATAACTCCGCAACAAGTTCCAGCCTCCGCTATCAAATACAAACTTATGAACTTCTACGTCGAACAGTGGCACTAAAGGTGGGATCAAGCGTCCAAGGGTAGGCACTTATACAGGATACAGGCAAAAGTAACTCCGTCGAGAACTCAGCCAAACTGGAAGAACATCACGGCAAGTAAGATTCCATCGTCCCTCAGTTGAGAATGGGACACGTCCCCCTGAATGAGAACTTGGCGAGATTCCACCTAGTGGATTTTCCTGACAGCCCGCATTGCCCAGGAGTTCGAGAGACGGTGGGACACTTCTTGACATAGCCTGTCCGAAATATTCTAATCAAAGACAACGACTAATGAGAACAACCAAAACCTATACCACATCAACAACTCTGTATTTTCCAATCCTGAGGATGTCATAGCAATTGCTAACTTCTGCACGCAGTCTAAATGATTCTTCAAACATCAATGACTGCTTAGTTCTTAGTTACTCCTGAAGCTAAAATACAGTGTTGATGTAGATAGCCTTTTCCACTTTTCTCCTCCTTCTGAATAATTCAGTACGTATTCATTTGTTTTCGTATCTTTTCTTGTTTTGTTATTTCTGTTTCTTTGTTTTTGTTTTTCTTCAGATTTCTAGCATTTAACCACAGCACTGCTGCCATGTACCTTGCAAGCATAAACTGAGTTTGACTATGACAACTGCACTAATTAAAATCCCAGTCAAGTTGTTTTGTGGTTTGTCTTGGCAATATTAACTGCTAGATAAATGCGGACTTTCCAAAAGCTTCATTTTGCTGTAGTGAAAGCTTATTTCACCACACGAGCAAAATTATTACTATTATTTATTATTTACTTACATTCTGTAAATTTAAGAAAAACAATAATAATCTGCTTTTAGTTTCATTTTTCCTTTTAGTTTTTCTATTATGTCGAATTCTTTTTCTAATTTCGAAAAATATTTTTCTTCTTTGCTTTTGACCAAAAACCTTGCATTTTTACATCAGTCGATTCGTCTTGAAGAGTAGAATAAGTTTCTTTGATACAAAGTTGGGGTTACAGATCGCTTAACAGAGCTACGAACGAAAAACTCTCAAATTTAAGGCAAAAGTGGCCTCCAGTTGTGAATTTTTTCAAATGTGAAAACTTCAGTTTAACGTACAAGTTTTTAATGTGGAAAAGATCAGGAAGACAGAGCTATTCGAATACATTTTTGCTTTTGGCATTGTCCTTTCCTGAGATAATCAAACACAAACTGACGCGTAAATCGGCGAAAATTTTGTGCACCATGGAGTGAGCGGAACTGGGGGGCGGAAAATCGCCCACTTTGCCAGCGTATATATATATTCGGAATCGGCGTAAAAAGTTCTATAACATACGTTTTTCTTCCAAAAAGTCCGGACTGTCATTTGAAGTGTAACGTCATTTTACCATTTTTAATATTGTTTTTAACTTTATTATCTTTCTTGTCACAACTTCCTGTTGGCGATAAGCACTTGATTGTTGCAATTACTAAGAAATCTGAAAATTTCGAGTCCGACGTTTAACATTGCTACGAACTACAAACGTAGCAAGCGCGATGCCTACTAGGAAACTAATAGTATTATGTCAGTATAGACCCTGTGCACAAAAGCTAGGGGGTTGGAGTTAAGTGAGTGTCCGCCATGTTGGAGGGCAGCTGATCTAGCGGTTGGCTTGTTTAGGTGTCTGTACAGTATTCAAATGGGATATTATTTGTTTTATTTTTGTGCTATAATGACCTAAACCAAAAGTAACACTTCAGAAAGCCTTATTATTCCTTTTTTTCGTGATAGAAATGGAGAAACGATCAAACGAAATGCTCAGCTAATCAGAAAATAGTTCAGAAAAAAAGATAGTCTTTATGGCTCTGACATGGCTGTATATGAAAAAGCTTCAAACGTTTCAATGGCCAGTTTTACATGCGGTAAACGAACGTAAAACTTTTTGTGACTTACGCGAGCATGAAATAAAACGTCCAGGCTTACCTCAAAACTTCATAAGGAACGCGTTCCCAACAGAACCTTCCTTGGAAGTACACGCTCGATTGCTTGAAAACGCGATCAGCCTTGATAATTTTGCTAAGCCTTTCAAATGACCTATTGCTTCATTATGGAATTCTTTGGAATTAGAATTAGAATTCCCAGGAATAGAATTAGCATCTTACAGGCACCACAGTAACCCGTGGACAGACGTGTCGCTTTGATGCAAAGAAAATATTGTTTTTGAATTCTTAGCTGCTTTAGCATTCACAATAAAAAGAAGAAAAAGATTTTTTACTACTCTTAAATTTAGGCTGACGATAAAATAAAACATGACACAAAATGTTGCATTCGACTACCGCACAGCAATGTGAACAAGCATACCGCTCGGTCAGCTGCCCTCCAACATGGCGGATACTCGCTTAGCTCCACCCCCTAGCATTTTTAAGATGGCACAAAAGGCGCAATTAATTGACAAGTTCCAATCGGTTTACAAAACGACGGAAGTGTTGCGTTTAACCAGACGGGAACTTGCCAAACTGATTGCGAGGAATAATCTGTCGGTTTGTGGTTGCTCTTAAAGAAAACTTGTGTATTTCCAGTTTGATATTGATTTCACAATGTTGCTCTGAACCATTCTCGCTATCACAGGATGAGGTATGCAAATCTCTATTTTTTTTTAATCCAAATATAAAATTGGTTAGAGTGCTGGAGGTTCTTGTGGTCGAAGATAAGCGGTTTCATCCTGTGCGAGGTAAGTTCAAGACGGCCAGGATATAATCGCGCATCTGCAAGTCTTGAATTCAGTACGAATCTTTGGACCTCCTTTGTAAGTACTCTCTAGAATCTTCTTTTACAGAAATTGTTCGATATACTTGCTAAGCAATCTAATTTTAATGCTGTAATGTTGTTCACGTTTAACTGTCACTAATGCACTGTTGCAGGCAACAACTAGATACCTGTTTGAACGGCTCCACTTGGCATCGACAACTGAAAATGTCCCTGTGGTTCAAAGTCTTGTGGATGACTGCTTTCTGTTTTTTCATCTCAAGTACTTCGGGACTGTTCATTTAATTTTAATCCACTAATTCAGTTTCTCTCGATTAGCAAATTACATCTCCGCAATCGTGAGAGGATTTCCAGGTAAGAATTTTAAGGAAGCAGAGTCCAAGAGAATGTCACTTCACAGTTAGAAAATTTGCTGTCTTCTATTAAATTCTCCAACTTTACTACATTTATTTGTTATACTTGTACTTTCACAATTATTCATGTACAGAAATCTTTCTACTGATGTTTCACATGTGATCTAGTTTCAGAATGATTTTCAGTAATTCTAAACGTGTACTTGGTTTACTTTAGGAGGCGGCCTGTGTTATTCGGGTAACTACTGGGAGGGGACATCATGTCGAGGACTTTCTGTGATTCCTAATATTTCTGACCTACGACCTACAAAACTGTAAGTACACCTAATCATTAAACAGTGTCGAGTGTACATAAACATTCATAAAGCCTGTTTCAATGACTTTTGGGACGGAATCCTTAAAAAATTTCCAAGTCATGAACAGATACTGTACTGGATTGCTCGTAATGAAAGCATAAAAATCATTACATTGTGTGAAGTTCATGTAATGTTTTTCATTTCTCGATTTCACCTATCAGTTCCAGCAGATATGACACGGATAACGCCTTAGAGTTGATTCATAAATTAATTACCACTAGCCATGTTTTGATGCAAACTTGTATTCAGTCTAATTTTATTCTCGAAAAGGTACTTAAGGGACAACCAAATCACATCCATCAACGGAGACGACTTCTTGGGACTTGAATTTCTTCAATATTTGTAAGTTTTCTTTTCTGACATAATGTCAAATCATACAAGAGCCTGTGGTGAGAAGCAGCGATTCCTTTGTGTTTCAGGTGGTTGTCGAACAACAGGATCAGTTCCATTGAGAGAGGAAGCTTCAAAAATCTTAAGTCACTGCGTGAATTGTAATGTCTTTATTTTCATTCTTTTTTAAGTTAGGTGATTTTCGGTTACGTTAAGTTAATTTAATGTCTTTAATGTTGGTTAATTCGTAACCTAAACCACTTTGCACTGTATAAATGTTCACCTGTTTTAATTTTCATTTTACGCTCGAAAAGGTATTTAGCACGCAACACTATTACATCCATCCATGAAGACGACTTCTTGGGACTTGAATCCCTCCGAATTATGTAAGTTTTCTTTACTGAGATAATGTCAAATCATAAAAGAGCCTGTGATGATAAGCAGCGATTACTTTGTGTTTCAGGCATTTGGAAGGCAACAGGATCAGTTCCATTGAGAGCGGAAGCTTCAAACATCTCACGTCACTGCTCATATTGTAATGCCTTTATTTTCATTCTTTTTTTAAGTTAGGTAATTGCGGAGTATGTTAAGTCAGTTTAGTGTCTATAATGATTATTGTTTTGTAACTTAAACCACTTAGCTATGCATAAATGTTCACCTGTTCATTTTAATTTTACTCTCAAAAAGGGTTTCAGATGACAACAATATCACATCCATCCATGAAGACGACTTCTTGGGACTTAAATCTCTTCAAAGATTGTAAGTTTTCTTTTCTGAGATAATTCCAAATCATAAAAGAGTCTGTGGTGATAAGCAGCGATTCCTTTGTGTTTCAGGGATTTGCAGAACAACAGGATCAGTTCCATTGAGAGAGGAAGCTTCAAACATCTCACGTCAGTGACATATTTGTAATGCCTTTACTTTTATTCTTGTTTCAGTTAGCTATCTGTGGAGTATGTTAAGTTAATTTATGTCTGTAATGATGATTGATTCGTAATTAAAAATTGATTAGCCATGTGCACGACCTCACTTGTATTCATTCTAATTTTATTCTCGAAAAGGGACTTAAGTAACAACAATATCGCGTCCATCGATGAAGACGAATTCTCGGGACTTAAATCACTTCGAAGATTGTAAGTTTTATTTTCTGAGATAATACCAAATCATAAAAGAGCCTGTGACATTAAACAGCCATTCTTTGTGTTTCAGGTATTTGCAGAACAACAGGATCAGTTCCATTGGGAGAGGAAGCTTCAAACATCTCACGTCACTGCTCGAATTGTAATTTCTAAATTTTTCACACTACTTTCACGTTATCTAAATAAGGAAGCAACCTTGTTAAGTTCCTGCGATTATTAATTATACTTGCATCTTAATATTGATACGGACAAAAGTCCACTTGCTGAACATAAAAACTTGACTCGTTTTGATTCTTCAGACGTTACATATCGTATGAAACAACACATCTGAAATCACTTGAGCAATGTGATATTTCATAGAGAAAACATTAGAAGTTGAATATCATAGTTACTTCATAACTTGTTTTCGAGACAATAACAGTTTGCGATTTGTTTTTCTGCTAAACTGAATGAAAATCCTGAAATACTGTCAAGTCTCTTCTGTCTAACGCACAACCTGACGCTCCTTTATTTCAGGCTTCCCTCACTTTCGTGAATAGGTTTTCCAGTAACAGTCAATGAAAACATTTGACACATAGCTATCGGAAACTTTCCACAATGGGGTGTTAAAATAGAACTTAATTTGAATGTGGACTTGAAATTTTTCTTGCGCTCCTTGGCATTTAACATGAACTGAACTTTGTCAATATTCTTTATGGAGTATGAGCAAAGCTTCCCTTCACACAACCTACATCTTGTTCTTGTATCAGTTTGTTCGTATGTAGAATTCGTGTAAGCCTGCCAGAATTAATATAGTTCACGCGAATCGCGCAAATGTAGGCAATTATTAATCAAATGTTCCCTTAATGATTTCAATCCAGATTATTGTCGGGGAATAGAATTGCGTCGTTGGAAGCTGGAATCTTTACTGGTCTCACTTCCTTGACCCAGCTGTGAGTTATGAAAAAGACATAACTTATTTTGATCGGCAACTATTTTCTTCTTGTTCTTTGTGATCCAGGTTCCTAGATGAAAATGAGATTGCATCCATAGAGCCAAGAACTTTTGTTGAACTTCGATTCCTTGAATCATTGTAAGTCCCGCGTGTCGTTTTCATCATTTAAATGGTTGCTGATATTTTCATCTTCCAGGAAGTTGGACAACAATAAGATTACCCACATAGAGACGGAATCATTCCGCGGATTAGAAAACGTGACAACTTTGTAAGTCTTACAGACACACTAATATGAATGTAGTTAATTTCAATTCAGTTATATGAATTAAAACATCAACGTTATTTACGTAACCGATATATATAATAATAATATTAATTATTATTACTATTATTGCTACGACGATGTTACAGTATAACGTTGATAGTTTGTGACAACTTTTAATTCGGCAGGGCACTTCTGGGCAACAAGATTGAACGTATCGATCCAGGGGCTTTACTGTTTTCATCCAAACTTCAAGTGATGTAAGTCATGCGTCTAACTTTCATGAATCCCAAGAAATCATTCTGCAATTTGTAGATCTTCCGACGACTGGAAGGTGTGCTGCATTGCACGCAAACAACATGTCCAGTGTACAACGGCTCCAGGCAGATTTTTCTATTTGGGAGATTTACCTGAAATTTTTTTCAGCAGTCCCTTAGCGACGTGCGAAGATCTAATGCACAGCACTGTGCTCCGTTACACACTTTGGACTCTGGGGGTCTTTGCCGCGGCACTCAACGTGGGCGTTCTCCTCTGGAGAATTGCGTCTCGCACAAAACCTGCAGGAAGTCGCTCTCTACAGGAAAGTCGTCAGATCCAGAAGATCCTGTCGTCCAGTCTGGCGCTGGGTATTTCACATTTGTTTCGCTCCTCATCAAAAGCACGTGATCACGCGCTATTTGAATTTCAGGAGATTTCTTCATGGGAGTGTTTCTGTTGATCATCGCATTTGCCGATTGGCACTTTCGCGGATACTACGTCCTGCAGGACGAAAACTGGAGGAGCTCGTGGATTTGCAAATTTGCTGGGTTTTCCTGCGTCTTCTCTTCCGAGCTCTCCGTGTTTACCTTAACAAGTCAGTAGTCGTTCCGTTCCAAGTTACGCTCTGCAGCTACTGCCCACTTTTTTGTAGTCCTTAGTCTGGAGAGGTTCTGGAAACTGACTAGTCCAGGTGGGGCTAATCGAGTGTCCGCTGGGGGCATAAAATTCCTCGTCGGCGTCTCCTTTGGACTGGCTGTGGTGTTGGCGGGGATACCTCTTTTGCCCACCGAGTACTTTCGGTAGTATTTGACTAGTAACATCTTCATTTCGTTGAAGAAGCACTAAATATACAGAATGTTACACTGCTACAACACTTGTTACTCGGGTTATTATAACTGAATAATTTTCTGATGTTGCTAGAGATTTCTACGGGAACTCCAGTGTCTGCCTTGCTCTTCCTCTTACGAAAAGCTATTCGGATGAGGATAGAAGTATCCATGCCGCATTTAAGCAGCCCGGATATGAGTACTCTTTCTTCGTTTTCGTCGGTATCAACGTTTTCGACATACGATTCTCAGATAGAGCGATTCCGTTCTGAATACTGAGTTTTTCCGTGTTTTATTCGTTTGGCTAACGTGAAGAGTCGTTCGAAAAATTTAAGATAAAACAACTTATATACTAGCAGAAAATATTCTTTCAGCGTTTTGCTTTTCCTTTCAAGGAATCAATACTTTGTCGATGGTCGTCATTACTTTCTGCTACGTCACGATACTACGCACTGTGAAACAGTCGACCAGGCAGGCCAAAGTTAGCCGCGACAAAACCGAAACGCTGCTTTTATGGAGAATCCTCTTGATTGTCGGTACGGATATGCTCTGCTGGCTGCCGGTTATTTTCGTCTCTTTGGCGAATCTCGTCTTCTGGGAATTGCCAGATTCGGTTTGATTCAGAAACTTGATTGGAAATATCTGTACTGACGTTTCTTTCAAGCAGGCCTACGCATGGATTGCAGTGTTCGTACTACCTATTAATTCTGCACTCAATCCAATTATCTACACCTTCTACACCCCGGCGTTTCGACGAGCTGTCAGCAAAAAATGGAAAAGGATCAAAGCCATCAAACTTTTCCAGCCCAACCAAAACTAATAAGCCATTCTCTATACAGGGATATATAAAAATTTTCCTGAATTTTCCGAAAACTGTGAGTAATTTGCATACATTAAAACGTCAGCTCTAATCACTTGGTAAAACGACTGCAGAATTCTAACAAAATGCTCCCTAATTTGCACAAATTCAAAGCTTTTTTTACCCCACTGGCTCTGTCTCTTCATTCTTTGCTCAAATTTATGTACAGTCATGTTCAAAAAAAAAGGGTACAGTACAGGAAGGGCTTATCGCCGCTTTTATTTCGCTTGCGCTATGGCATAGTTGCCGGACTTGGCTTTCGGCCGTTTGAAAGGAGTGATCCAGTGCATTATTCTTTTCCCCTTGTTATCAGTTTCGTTATACAAAATTAAAAAATCATCTTTAATTTTGATTTGCAAATTAACTCACCCACTTAACTCCATAATTAGACGGTATATGGTCCTAAAAACATTTGAAGTTTCAAGTTTACTATTTCATCTTGATGAAAATGTTTAGTTTCAAGAATGTGTTTCACAATGTTATTTTAACTTGTATATTTTTTGTTCTGTATTTTATCTCTTATCTTGTATAACATTCTAATATGATCGACATTTTAGCTTGTCACAGAACTAAATGACGAGAAACTTGCATGAACGACGTGCGATATTTTTTTAAAGAAGCACATATAAGTATATTACGAGATGACTGAAATACTAATGCCATCATTTAAGTCTCTGTCGTGTAAGAATGTTTCTATTTTTTTCTTTTTACATAAGTTGTTACTTAATATTAATATTAATTTTAAAAATTAAAACTACAATAACAGATTAGACATATTTTAATTTTAATTTCTTCCAATAACAATGAATTTCTAGTTCTAATATAACATTAGAAATAAAGAAAAAAACTTGCTTGAACTTGCAAATCAAAATTAAAGATGATTTTTTAATTTTGTATAACGAAACTGATAACAAGGGGAAAAGAATAATGCACTGGATCACTCCTTTCAAACGGCCGAAAGCCAAGTCCGGCAACTATGCCATAGCGCAAGCGAAATAAAAGCGGCGATAAGCCCTTCCTGTACTGTACCCTTTTTTTTTGAACATGACTGTACAAAAACTACATATATATCTTGTTTTATGAAATTTAAAATAGTCAAAAGCGTACGATGACGGCAGAAGACCTCGATGACGTTTGGCTTATTTTACGTGAAATTAAAATCAAATAAACGACATATTGAAGCTTCTATAGCAATTTTATTAGATAGGCCAACTTATGAAGGCCCATATAAATTACAATATTCACTTAATTTGTCACAGCTAGGACAGAATAATTTACTAAACATCGCACACAAAATCCCTGGCCATAGGAGCCGTTTAGCAGAATCTGCACCAGAACTAGTCACGGACGCATTTCGTAAGTCCACACAAGCACGGGCACACTGTTTCAGCTTTCAGTTTGGTATTTACGAGCTTGTTTTCTACTTCTACTGGTAAAGAATCGAAAATGATTCGCTTCAGAAGTAGTTGATTAATTAGTGCTGTGACGAGACAAATAGACTCGTATTTGCTTCCAATAACGCTCAGTCCTCTCCGAAAACTAAAACCACTGTCTCTTTGTAACTGCCTCTTATCTGAGCTCCCACTTTGCACGGAAATTCTCTAAAAAAAAGGGAAAACTGCATCTGAAAAGGGAAAAATGAGGGAAGAGGGAAAAGGAAAATGTGCAGCTTCATATCGTTAAGCATTAAAGGGAAAAAAGGGGAAATCGGTGTCTTCAGGCGAATGGGTAAAAAGGGAAAACAGAGCCCTCTTTAGGGGAAAAGGGAAAACAGAAAGTGGGAACACTGTCTTGTGACATCTTCTTGACCTTGCTATTTTGAGTATTTAATATCGGCTTCGTTGTAGTCGGTCTACTTTCACCAAACCAACTTTCACGGAGCCCGTTTCTTTGGAGCTCGTTACAGTAGGAATATTAAATGAAACACATGTGTATTACACAGCCAGGATTACATATTATAGAACGACACGATTCACCAGTAAAAGGGAGCTTCTTCTCTCAGTAACCCGACTCCATTTTTCCTCCACTCTGCAAGTTTGATCCACAGTTCCTGTGCCGACTCCAGACACGACATCATCGCAGCCCCTTTCCATAAAACCATCGACGGATCCATTTCTTTGGGCCTGACGCTAAGATCGATCTGGTCTGACTGAAATTGGAAAGGAACCTGAAGAAGCAGTCGGTTGTGAAGCCACTTGGCCAAACCGTCGAGTTTGGCGCCCTCTCCGACGATGAGGATGCAACTATACATTCGTCGCTTCATGTCGTCCGAAAAGCAGCGCTCGATACTCTGCAGGATCCCCTGGTTCAGACACAGTAGCGTCTGCTGCTACTGCTCGTCACCTTCACCGTCCGCTGCCAGATTGTCAACTACCAGGTCCTCATCTCATACCCCATCGCCTGAAAGATCTCCGACCTCCGCGACTGCTGCTGAGGAAGTGCCATCTTCTTTATGCGCGCGTCGCTACAAAGTAATCTTTTCAGATGAAAATGTTTGGTCAAATAGTGAAGGTTGAATATTACGCTTGTCTCTCGGAGGTATGTGATATCGTGCGGGTGTTCCTGGTCCCCGGAAGCAGGGACCTGACTCTGACCTCGGGGGTCATGGGTCATCCTCAGTGTTACGTGGTAAACATTTTCACAATACAATATTGAATTACTGTATAAAGTTATTAATAATTCTTAATCTTTAATAAAGCATAAAGTTTTGTTATGTGAAAGATAAGAATCACGTGTACAACTTGCCACTGTACTGAAATTAATAAAATCAGGACGACGAAATTCTGGAAATGTGAAACTTGATTCACTAAGCTTTATTACTAGAATTTTCATTACTTATTCTCTTGACTACGAAGTTACACTACGATTAGACACGGACACTTAGTTTCAGCATTTACCGCTAGATGGCGTTGTGTCATAGGCGATTCTCATTCATCTGTACATAATTTCATACGAAAATATGGTTCAAAATTACTTTTTTAATGCACTATCAATGCACAGACATAAAACAATTCATTTTATTATAGAATAATAAAAGAATAAAAGAATCGCCCGATAAGGGACTTGAACCCTTGACCTTAGGATTAAAAGTCCCACGCTCTACCGACTGAGCTAACCGGGCATACCTTATGGCTCTAACTTTAAATATATAACATACATGTCAGTCTTCTGCTATACGTCATCCTATGAATTAAACATTACTTAATAACCAGTTTAGTTATTTCAGTCTGGTTTCATAAGCCAAGTATTTTTTTGTATGGGTTGCATGGTTACAGGGCTAAACCGGCTGTTGCTGGCAAAGGACTAGAACTCTCCAGCCATTATGCAATACGTGTAAGGTATGAAAATAGACTCGAGCCAACGACCGCTTAAGATATTCTAGATATTTCTTTCGTTTTCTTTCTATTCAGTCTCACACAACACAAAATAGAAATAGCCAGACGCCATTAGAGAAAAAAAAATTTTAGCATGTAAAAGCGTATTACAGTTTCCCCTTTTTTTCCCTTCTTCCCTTGTTCCCTCCCGCCTTTCCCTCCGCCCTAGAATACATGGCTGCACTTCCCGATCTTCCATTTCCCCTCTTCCCTTATTCTCCCACCTTTTCCCCTCTGCACTAGAATACAAGACTGTGCTTCCAGATTTTTCTTTTTCCCCTCTTCCCTTATTTTCCCACCTTTTCCCCTCTGCACTAGAATACAAGACTGTGCTTCCAGATTTTTCATTTTCCCCTCTTCCCTTATTCTCCCACCTTTTCCCCTCTGCACTAGAATACAAGACTGCACTTCCAGATTTTTCATTTCCCCCTCTTCCCTTGTTTTCCCCCCAAGGCTGTAGTTCCAGATTTCTGTTTTCCCCCCTTTCCCCTCCGCCCTAGAATACAAGGCTGCACTTCCAGATTTTTCATTTTCCCCTCTTCCCTTATTTTTCCCCCAAGGCTGAACTTCCAGATTTTGCATTTTCCCCTCTTCCCTTATTCTCCCACCTTTTCCCCTCTACACTAGAATACAAGGCTATGCTTCCAGATTTTCCATTTTCCCTCCTCCCTTATTTTCCCCTTTTCAGTCCCCGTGTGGAACCCCTGGTTAAGCGAAATACCAGCAACGCCATCTAGCGATTAAAATTGGACTTTCGTTACAGTTTTTGTAAACTAGTATAATGTAACGGAATATCATTAAACAAGTTTTATGGAAATATTGTCCTGTTTTTCATGTTTTACATTTTGAAGAAAAATAACAATTAGGGTTTCTGGGAAAGATAAAGGGGAGAGATACCGAGTCCAGGCCATTTTAACTCTTTTTCACTGAAGGTCGCGTCACGTGATCGATCACGTGATCAGTAGGCCTATGGACGCCTCTTCCCAGAACCCTGTGTAAAAATATCCGCTTTATCTATGCTCATCATGCCAAATTCCTTTTAAGGATACAGCTAAAAAAAATATTCTTTTGATTATGTTGAAGGAAGATATCCTGTCTGGTTGCTATGGTAAACCACATTGTCCCGTCATTTCTAAGACTTGATGATAGTAGTACACAATGTTGCCATAGCAACACATTGTCCCGGGATTCCTAAGATTCTAGAATCACGGGACAACGTTGTTTAATGCTGCCATAATAACTCATTGTCCCGTCTTTTCTAAGATTCATGAAACAACCCCTGATGATCTTTCCATAGAGAGACATTGTCCCGTCATTCCTAAGATTCACGAATCCCGTACCAACAGCTATGGATAGCGTCTCCTATAACAACGTCATTGTCCCGTTATTCCTAAGATTCACGAATCCCGTACCAATTGTAATGAATATATTTGTTGTCCCGTAATACCTCAGATCTTGGATCGTCTGCTACCTTTGAAACCCTTTGTCCCGTCATTTCTAAGATTCACGAATCCCGTACCAACTGCCACGCATAGTCTCCCATAACAACTCTATTGTCCCGTCATTCTGTATAACTTTGTAATGACGGGACAACGTACATCCCCTATCTTGTTTTCGCCCTCTAGCCCCCAGCTGAGACTGATCGATGAAACCCATGCAAAAATTTGGCACATTTCCCCCATTTCTGCCAATTCCCCTTGTTTTGAACGTGACTTAGGGGAGGCCTAGAATTCCTAGTATTTTCCTAGGCCTATATAGATTTCCCAGTAACCCTTCAAGGCCTACATCCGATTCCCAGAACTGTGTACCAGCGGTTAGTTTTGTTTTCGCTTCTTTTCCGCCATTGCTGGGTTGCCAGATTTCTATAAAAACTTAACCGAAATAAAAAAGACCATTGCATAAAATTTTCATGATACTTTTATTCGGACAAAATAACTAGTTTTTTTTTTCAATATACTGCGCACAAAAAAACACAAGAAGGGAGAGAGACACAGTGCCCATCAACCACACGCAACAAAATTGTATCACAAAATATTACAACTACACGGTTTTTAACTGCCATGATCGAAACGAAAAGAAAAATTATAATATTGCTCATGAATGAATTCATTCCAAGGCGTTTATAAATGTTGTACACAAAGAAGTAAAGGACAATAATCAAAAAAAAAAAAGGGAGAAGAAAAAGTTCAACACAAAGCGGCCATCTTTGTTGGTGGGAAACTAGTAGTACGTAAGTAAACACAGAGACAAAACTATACAAACTAGTTGAAATAGTTACAGAAAAATGCTTAAAATTTTCGTATTGGCGTTTTTCTAATATATAGCTCTTTGTAAATATTTTGTATTGCAGTTCAAGAGTGTGTGTGTGTGGATTCTACTCTGATGTGGCACATAGGGCAGTCCTTTTCAGTCGATTCAGTTTCATAGCCCGAAAAATATATCACAATGTTTCAGTGATCGATTCTTTTGTAAAGAGCAAACAGTTACATCGATTCAGATTGATCGCACGAAATATCGATTCCTCAGGTACAGCGAAACCCAAAAAACGATGCAATCAAATCGATAATTTAGTATAATAATTAGTAAATTGGCAAGTCTGCTTTTCCCCCGCTTTTTCGTTTTCTTTGTCTTCACCAATAAGGTGCGTCATTGACTAAGTGGTTCCAGCTAGCGAATTCGGTCCAGGCGTCGGGTCGGGCCTGCGTGGCGTCGAGGCACTTGCTGTCGGGTCCAACGAGTCTTCGAAGTTGGTTCGGGTTCTTCCTCAGGGTCGACGGAGACTTCTCAGCCTTGATTTTCGGTGGGTCAGGTTTGACGAGGACATAGTTCTTACCCTGGTTGTTGTCCCAGTACTCGCCGGAGTCCGCTTTGAAGCAGACACACAGTTCAATTCGGTTCAGTCCGGCCAGCGTCGCCGGGATGGCGATCTTGAACGAGAAGGTATCGAAGAGATTCACCGTCGCTCCCGTGCTCTGAATGCCTGTCGGTGTGAAAATAGCATCAAAGTCCCGGAAGCTCTTCCACTGGTCGAACGTCACCCGCACGAAGACCTTCTTGCTGAAGCACAGATTCTTGACTTTGACGGTCCCGACCAGCTGCTGCTCACTGTCCTGGACCACGAGGTTCTCCAGCGAAACGTTCTGCGTTTCCAGCCTCGATCGAAAGTTGAGATAGTCGGACGCCGGCTGTGGGAAACTCACCTCCCAGCGGTCAGCCGCTACTTCCGCAGAAGCTCCTCTCGTCACCTGTTCGAGAAACTCTGAACTCCAGCGCGGGGGGCAGTCGGAAGGTTCTGTCATGACCTTGACGTGAGTGAGCGAGAGACCCTTGTCGTCGGCAAAGACGACTCGTTTCTTGTGTCGAGAAGGTGAGACTGTGCTGGTGGGCGAAAGTTCACCGTCTGAAGTTTCACTGCTCGACTGAGTGTCTTCCCTCACAACTAGACACGATCGCAGAGGTGTCGTGGAAGTATTCATTGGAAGGGGTCTGAGGGTTCGAGCCGCGGGTCGTAGACTGGAAGGGGCGAAGAGGCGAGGAGAAGAAAAGTGACGTCGAGAGGAGACAGACTTGAAGCCGAGCTCAAGCTCGCTGAAGTTGGCCGTCAGCGACGACAGGCTGGCCGAGTTGTAGCGGGACGAACTGCCGTGACAGGACGAGTAGTCGGAATCGAGGTTGCCAACCACGAGCGGACTGAACATTGGCGGGCTGGCTGCGAGAAACATCTCAACGTCCACTTGCATAGCACAGCGGCGAGGCAATCCAAAATGGCTCTTCACCTAAGCAAATCATATCAAAATCATAAATCTCAAATTCTAAAGTCAGACAATCAAGTTCTTACAAGAAAATCCAGTAATAATTAGATTTTGTTTAAACTCGTTTTACTTCAAGTTGTGGTTTCCGTTACAGAAAAACCAGTCCGATGACAAAGTACATGGTTAGACCAAGCTCAGGGCTTTCCCCATATCTTAAACATAGTACTGTATCTCACAAGGTAACCTTACAGTACCGTTACTTCACATTTACAATCATCTTTAGGCAAAAAAAAAAAAAGAACCTACAACAATAGTTATCTTTTCTTCACACGCTTTAATAACATGGCGCCGATAGTAAATATTTACATTCTGCTAGCGGCGTGCTGTAAACTATCAGAAGGGTCGTTACTAAACAGCAACCAGTTCATTTAATATCAATTAATATTTCCTGAATTAGTGTAATTAATAATTATTTCTTTCTTCAAGGTTGACAAAAATCCCAATGACCATCAACTAAGTACTGGGAACTTGCCAATAAAAACTGACCTACAAACAATGACCTAATAACTCTGAAAAAATTAAGTAAACTTAATAATATGGCAAAATTTACCTTAGTAATCCAAACCGCTTAGAAAATGCATAAAATTTCTCATAAATGCAAATTTTCTCTGATAAAATTAAAGCGGCACTTTGATTTAAAAAAACTGAATCAACTCACAAAATTGTCGACAATTTTCAAGATATTTTAAGTTTAAAAGTCGATTTTGGTAGTAATTAAAACAAATTTAAATCAAATTTAGTTTTTCTCTCGTTGTCTTGGAGAGCGACGTGGAGACGTCTGAACAGTTCGAGCCGCGAGCGGCAACTGAAGCTACGGCGGCAGTGTTTCCACTTTCAAGTTTGGACTTTCCCTGGTAGGAGCCTCTGTTTTCCCTTTTTTTCCCCTCAGACAACAATTTTTTAATTTTCCCCTTATTTTCCCCTCTCATTTTCCCGTTTTCCCTCGTTCTTCCCTTCCGTTTATAATTATTGAAAAACACAGTTATTAATTTCCAAAGGGAAATCTTATTATTGTTAACCAAAAATGCGTCTAATAACATGTCGCTATAGAAAGAAGTCAAGATTTCTTCAGTTTCCCTGGTTTTTCCCCTCTTTCCCTCTTTTTCCCTTCCTAGTGGCCTTTTTCCCTGAAAACAGGGAATTTCCCCTAAAAGTGGAAGCACTGTACGGCGGGCTTTTCGGCTTCCACTTTCAGTTTTCGCTTCTCCCTTGAAGAGGGCTCTGCTCTCCCTTCTTCCCTTACCCTTTCCCCTTCTCTCTATAAGCCTTCCTTTCCCTCCGTTTTTTCCTCTTCCCCTATTTTTCCCTTTTTAAGGGAATTTCCCTACCAAATCAAGCACAGGCTGTGTATTACCGCGTTGCACGTGATCAGTAGCGCTTCAACCAATCACTGAGCACGTTGGATGCGTGAACACTTTCATTCCGCCCAATCAGCGAAAATTTACGAAAAAATTGGAGGAAAAAATATG
Organism: Eulimnadia texana; assembly: GCA_002872375.1. Lineage (NCBI taxonomy): Eukaryota > Metazoa > Arthropoda > Branchiopoda > Diplostraca > Limnadiidae > Eulimnadia > Eulimnadia texana. The sequence goes on from NKDA01000007.1 coordinate 957,550, forward strand.
ATTGGCTAAATTTTGCGCGGGCAATTCGAATCTGACCAATTAGCGTTCTCAATCAGGTGATTAATAATAACTGCAAACCACAATTGTAGATTCTTGCAGTAAGATTCTTAGCAAGATTCTTAGTAAGATTCTCAAGATTCTCAGACCAGTCGCCCAAGATTCTTGGAAACAAAAGAAAACAAACCCTTTTTCCAGTGAAAACGTTTCTATTCCGTTTCTACGGAACAGACTAACGGACAAGGTCACCTCAGGTCAAAGGTCAAGACCAAGAATCTTGGAAAAGAATCTTTCACTTGACCCTGAAACACAAAATCTTAAGTCAATAAAGATCTATACGGATAACAATAGTCATCGTATGTTATCAAGTTGTTATCACATGTTATCAGTGTGTTATCACCTGTTATCTAATTCAGCTTCCCCCACCCCCCCATTGATTCAAGGTATACAAGGTCCACATGCCCAGATCACGTGATGTCCACGAGCCGCCATTTTAGGCCAAACGCCCATAAATTCTACCAACCCTCACTCTCACCCCAGCAATATAAAAATTAATGATAATTTTATACAAATTATAACTTAACCCACATTCAAACCTGTAGAAAGTATAAGACTTATATTAATAATTAAATAATTATATTTTATATAATTGTAATATATATAATTGATAGAAATATAGTTTAGTATACGCGGTTTATAGTATTATTTATATAGTATAATTTAATATAATTATACCTATAGGAAGTATGCGATTTATATTAGTAATTAAATAATTATTTTTAATATAGTTGTAATATATATATAGTTGATAGTAATATAGTTTAGTATTCAGTTTATAGTATTATTTATAAAGTATAGTTTAATATAATTATACCTATAGGAAGTATGCGATTTATATTAATAATTAAATAATTATTTTCAATATATTTGTAATATATATAGTTTATAATAATATAGCTTAGTATACAGTTTATAGTATTAAATATATAGTATTAAATATACAGTATATATAATATATTTGAATATAATTAAACCTATAGGAAGTATACGATTTATATTAATAATTAAGTAATTATTTTTAATTTAATAGTGATATATATAGTTTATAGTAATTTAGTTAAGTATACAGTTTATAGTAATATATATATAGTTTATATAAAATAGTTTAATATAATTAAGCCTATAGGAAGTATGTGGACAGATTTATCAATAATACAAGGGGTCCGAAACTCCGAGGAAAAGTGTACGAAGATTATTTGATAACACATGATAACACGGAGATAACAGGATGATAACAGTGATAACATGCCCTAGGTGTACGAAGATTATTGCAAGTTTCGGACCCCTTGGTCCGTTATAACTGTATCATTTGTTATCTTACATTATCAACATGTTATCAAAATGTTATCATGTGTTATCATCGTGTTATCATTCATTTTCTTACACGGCAAAGTCTCTTTCTTTCCAAAGGCAAATCTAAGGGGTCCGAAACTTTCAATAATCTTCGTACACCTAGGTCATGTTATCACTGTTATCATCCTGTTATCTCCATGTTATCTCTGTGTTATCATACGTTATCAAATAATCTTCGTACACTTTTTCCTCGGGGTTTCGGACCCCCTTGACCAAATCCTCAGTCAAAATTCAATCAATTTTAATCATTGTTAACTATGGTTTATAATATTAACCACGGTTAACAACGGTTTAGCACAGTGAATCACCACAAGAGGCCCAAGGGGTCTGAAACTCCGAGGAAAAGTGTACGAAGATTATTTGATAACATTTGATAACACGGAGATAACATAGAGATAACAGGTTGATAACAGTGATAACATGACCTACGTGTACGAGTTTTGGACCCCTTGAAGAGGCCTAGTGATCTAAAAATAGCCCAAGGTCATGTCAAGGTCAAGGTCACTCAAATTGATATTTTTTAAATTATTAAATAAAAATAATAAATATTAAATCTAAATTTATTTTAATTAAATCTGTATTTAAATCAATAATTAAATGGATTCCATTCATTATTTCCAAAATAATTTTGCAAGGGGTCCGAAACTTGTAATAATTTTCATACATCTAGGTCATGTTATCACTGTTATCTCTATGTTATCTCCGGTGTTATCATATGTTATCAAAAAATCTTCGTACACTTTTTCCTTCGGAGTTTCGGACCCCCTTGGTAATTATAACATCTTGTATTATGGGTTGAACACTTCATAGTCCTAGGTCATGTTATCACTGTTATCAACCTGTTATCTCCGTGTTATCATATATTATCAAATAATCTTCGTACACTTTTTCCTTCGGAGTTTCGGACCCCCTTGGTAATTATAACATCTTCTATTATGGTTTGAACATTTTGACTAAGGGGTCCGAAACTCCTAATAATCTTCGTACACCTAAGGCCCTGTTATCACTATTATCAACCTGTTATCTCTATGTTCTCTCCGTGTTATCGTGTGTTATCAAATAATCCTCGTATACTTTTCCTCGCAGTCTCGGACCCCCTTTATAATTTTTGTAAGCTCATTTTAATTAATATTATAATATGAGGCATTGTATTAAATTATATTTATATTAATAAATATTAATTAATTAATATAAATTAATTATATATTAATCATTAATAATATATTAATTATTAACAATATATTAATTAATTATAATATTAATTAATTAAATTAATCAATCTAATTCTTTTTCCTTCAAAAATGAAAATTTTGGGCTCCGTTTCAATTTGGCGCTTTAAATTTAGCGCCATTGGGGCTTTCCAACAAAGGGGTCCGAAACTTGTAATAATCTTCGTACACCGAGGTCATGTTATCTCTGTTATCAACCTGTTATCATACGTTATTCAATAATCTTCGTTCACTTTTCCACAGTTTCCGACCCCTTGGTAATGATAACATCTGTATTATGGGTTGAACACCTCGTAGACCTAGGTCATGTTATCACTGTTATCAACCTGTTATCTCCATGTTATCATATGTTATTCAATAATCTTCGTTCACTTTTCCACAGTTTTCGACCCCTTGGTAATGATAACATCTTGTATTATGGGTTGAACACTTCGTAGCTCTAGGTCATGTTATCACTGTTATCAACCTGTTATCTCCGTGTTATCGCATGTTATCAAATAATCCTCATACACTTTTGCTCGGAGTTTCCAACCCCCTTGGTAATGATAACATCTTGTATTTCACTGTTATCAACCTGTTATCTATGTGTTATCTCTGCGTTATCATGTGTTATCAAATAATCTCCGTACACTTTTCCTCGAAGTTTCGGACCCCCTTGGGGGTTTCCAACAATTTTGAAAATTTTTTCGCTCTAAAAGAATCTTATAATGAAGAATAAACCAGGGATAAATGCCAAGACCAGCAGAACGTCATTGGGTATAATCTACATTGAATCAAGGGGTCCGAAACTCGGAGGAAAAGTGTACGGAGATTATTTGATAACATGCGATAACTCGGTGATAACATGGAGATAACAGGTTGATACAAATAAGAAATACAGAAAGGGAATACAAGATGTTATAATTACCAAGGGGGTTGAAAACTCCGAGGAAAAGTGTACGAAGATTACTTGATAACATGCGATAACTCGGTGATAACATGGAGATAACAGGTTGATACAAATAAGAAATACAGAAAGGGAATACAAGATGTTATAATTACCAAGGGGGTCGAAAACTCCCGAGGAAAAAGTGTACGAAGATTATTTGATAACATGCGATAACGTGGTGATAACATGGAGATAACAGGTTGATACAAATAAGAAATACAGAAAGGGAATACAAGATGTTATAATTACCAAGGGGGTCGAAAACTCCGAGGAAAAGTGAACGAAGATTATTTGATAACACATGATAACGTGGTGATAACATGGAGATAACAGGTTGATACAAATAATAAATACAGAAAGGGAATACAAGATGTTATAATTACCAAGGGGGTCGAAAACTCCGAGGAAATGTGAACGAAGATTATTTGATAACATACGATAACACCGGAGATAACAGGTTGATAACAATGATAACATGACCTAGGTCTACGACGATTAGTGGAAGTTTCGGACCCCCTCGTATAATACATGGACAAGAAAATTATACCAATTTAAAATTCAAGGGAACATACAAATTAGAGATAAAATTAAAATTAATTTAAATTAATTAAAATTATTACATTATTATTATTAAATTATTTAATTACAATTATTAAATTAAAATTATTAATTTGTAATTAATTAATTTTTATTAATTAGTTTTTGTAGTTAATTAATTATTAATTAATTACAATGATTAAATTGTCATGAATAAATATGAAATTATTGTTATTAAATGATTAAATTAAAATTATTACATTATTATTATTAAATTATTTAATTACAATTATTAAATTAAAATTATTAATTTGTAATTAATTAATTTTTATTAATTAGTTTTTGTAGTTAATTAATTATTAATTAATTACAATGATTAAATTGTCATGAATAAATATGAAATTATTGTTATTAAATGATTAAATTAAAATTATTACATTATTATTATTAAATTATTTAATTACAATTATTAAATTAAAATTATTAATTAAAAATTATTAAAGTAAAATGGAAAAATAAAATTAGAATACCAGGGAAAACTGACTTAACCAAAATGTATTTTATTATTGATTAATTTAATTTTAATTTAATTTTATTTAAATTTAATTTTAATTTTATTTCAATTTTATTTTAATTTTATTTCAATTTTATTTCAAGTTAATTTTAATTTAATTTTAATTTAATTTTAATTTTATTTCAATTTAATTTTAATTTAATTTCAATTTTATTTCAATTTAATTTTAATTTAATTTCAATTTTATTTCAATTTAATTTTAATTTAATTTTAATTTTATTTCAATTTTATTTCAATTTTATTTTTATTATTTATGAATTATGATTATATTTATTTTTAACCTATTTCATTTAATCATTGTTACCTTATTTGTAGGAGAAAAAAATACAATAAATTAACCAGAAAATAAAAATGTGAGAAAGAAAAAATAAATGAAATTTAAAATAGGAGAAAATAAAATTGTATCAAAACAAAATTAAAGGGAAGATAACAAGGGGGTCTGAAACTTCCAATAATTTTCGTACAATCAGTATTTCCACTTTAGATTTCCCCCTTTTCCCCCTTTTCCCCCTCTTCCCTTATTTTTCCCCTTTGTGCCCTCCGTACTAGAATATAAGGGTATAGTCCAGATTTTCCCTCTTCCCTTATTTTTCCCCTTTTTACCCTCCCTAGTAGAATACAAGGGTATAGTCCAGATTCTTCCTTCTCCCTCTTCCCTTATTTTCCCCTTTTTACCCACCGTACTAGAATACAAGGGTATAGTCCAGATTCTCCCTTTTCCCTATTCCCTTAGTTTTCCCCTTTGTACCTTCCCTATTAGACTACAAGGATATAGTCCAGATTCCCCCTTTTCCCTTTTCCCTCTTCCCTTATTTTCCCCCTTTGTACCCTCCCTATTAGAATACAAGGGTATAGTCCAGATTCTCCCTCTTCCCTTATTTTTCCCTTTCCCCCCTTTTTTTAAGGGAATTTCCCCGCAAAGTGGAAACACTGCGCACAACCTAGATCATGTTATCTACGTGTTATCACATGTTATCAATCTATCTTCTTAGACTTTTTCTCTGAGTTTTGGATCCCTTGGAGCAGATCAAGTAAAAAGAGGAAAAAGGGAAACAAGGGGAAAAAAAGGGAAAAAGCCCTTGGTAACTGCGTATCGTTCACACATGGCCAAATCTTGGCAACTATTCCATTGCACGCTTATCACAAATGCTCCAGAATCCTCACCAAGAATCTTGTCAAGAATCTTACCAAAACATTTTGCAAGGAATCTTGTATGAATCTTATCAAGAATCTTATCAAGAATCCTCACCAAGAATCTTACAAAGAATCTTTCAAGGAATCCTACAAAGAATCTTATGAGTCTTATCAAGAATCTTATCAAGAATCCTCACCAAGAATCTTGTCAAGAATCTTACCAAAACATCTTACAAGGAATCTTGCAAGGAATCCTACAAAGAATCTTGTGTGAATCTTATCAAGAATCTTACCAAAAAATCTTATATAAATCTTATCAAGAATCTTGTCAAGAATCTTACCATAACATCTTACAAAGAATCTTTCAAGGAATCCTACAAAGAGTCTTATCAAGAATCCTTCAAAAAATCTTACAGGAATCTTATCAAGAATCTTATCAAGAATCTTACCAAAACATCTTCCAAGGAATCTTGCAAAGAATCTTTAATGAATCTTATAAAGAATCCCGCAAGGATCATACAAATAATCTTATATGAATCTTATCAAGAATCTTACCAAAACATCTTACAAAGAATCTCACAAGGAATCTTACACGAATCTTGTCAAGAATCTTATCAAGAATCCTGCAAGGAATCCTACAAAGAATCTTATAAGAATCTTATCAAAACATCTTACAAGGGATCTTGCAAAGGAATCCTACAAAGAATCTTGTTAAGAATCTTATCAAGAATCTTATCAAGAATCTTACCAATACATCTTATCGAGAATCTTATCAAGAATCCTTCAAGGAATCCTACAAAGAATCTTACAGGAATCTTATCAAGAATCCTGTAAGGAATCCTACAAAGAATCTTATCAAGAATCTTACCAAAACATCTTACGAAGAATCTTGCAAGGAATCCTACAAAGAATCCTGCAAAGAATCTTGTCAAGAATCTTATCAAGAATCTTATCAAGAATCTTATCAAGAATCTTATCAAGAATCTTATCAAGAATCTTATCAAGAATCTTATCGAGAATCTTATCAAGAATCCTTCAAGGAATCCTACAAAGAATCTTAAATGAATCTTAAATAAGCTTAATTCAAATTTATAAAATTATTATGATGAATCTTGCCAAGAATCCAGAGGGGGATCGAAACTCGGAGGAAAAGCGTACGAAGATTATTTGATAACACGTGATAACATGGAGATAACAGGTTGATAACAGTGATAACACGACCCAGGTGTACGTAGATTATTGGAAGTTTCGGACCCCTTGCAAGAATCATACTAAGAATCTTAAAAGAATCTTACATAAGATGTTTTTATCATCACACGTTGCAATCCCCAGACGGTTCGATTCCTTCCACTTCCGGTGTCAACACTTCCCACTTCCGGTTCGCACAATTCCCGTGATTCTTGCCACGATTCTCTGGAGTTGCGAACCCCACTCCCTTCTGATCCCGTTTCCATGGCAACTTGAAATCCTGCACTTCCATCTCGTAAGTCCGGTTACCATGGCAACCAAAGCAAAAATCAAAGGAGGGTTCGCAACTTCCCAAAATCTATAGATTCGTTTCGTTCTCAACGTGTTATCATCGTGTTATCAAGTGTTATCACGTGTTATCTCGCTGATTTCTAAAAGCTCAGACCCCCTTTTATCTGAATCGTGCGAAAAAAATAAAAATTTTGCAAATTTTTGGCCGAAATTTGGCACGTTTTTACAAGACACTTTTGTAAGCCACGAGTAATGGCTCCACGTGGCTCAACCTTTAACTCGGATAGAAAAAGATTCGTGAAGGTCATGGCGCAGATCTTTGCCAAAAAATTTAAAAAATCTTAAAATTAATAAAATTTTTATTAAACTTATATTTAAATAACAAATAATATCCATATACTGCACTGAACTTTCGAGAAAACATCCTGAAAATCTAAATCTTCTTATAGAATTTGCTAACCCTTTGATCTGGGCTAATTTGACCCGGACTAGGCTAAACTGCGTGCTAATTTGGCCCGTATAGGCTAAGATAGCTCAGATTTGGCTCGCCTTCGGTATCAGTCGCACGCCATTGAAAAGTCCCATATAAAGACATAAGTCAGCGACTTGCACCAAAGGCTACGGGGAATCTTCGCGACTTGAATTTTAAATAAGTTTAGCGTTTCTTTTTAAAATTTTTATATCATTACAGAATAATTAAAAGTGACTTACGTGTTGTGAATCTTTGAAAAAACTTGCTTGGTCATCGGCAGGTTTTCTATTGCCCAGCCATGATGTGGACGTCCTCCATAACTGTTCGCCATCTTGGAAATCCTCGTCATTGCTGGATGAGGTCTCCTCTTCGTAATCGCTTTCCGCATCAAACATTTTACTTCCCTCAGCCAGAAGAAAAATGAAAACTTAATGAATGAAATTAAACATGGCTACAGGGTAAACAAACATCAAGTTTAAGGTCAATCTAAAAATTTTCAAAGCTGAAAAAAAATCTTCGACGAACCGCTCTCCCAGCTTTCACGGCTGAACGAAGACAAGTGCCAAAAAAGTTTTCACCAGCTTTCTAACCCTGAAAAAAATTTATTAATCGAAATTTGCGATTATAATTATCGATTCATCGATTTTAAGTATCGATAGTTAAGATTTGGAAGTTTTGTTTGACCCCGTTTTTATCAAGACTTAGCAACAGCCATAAACTTGAATCTACTGCCCGTGCAATAACCGGTACTTTTTTTTTTAAATTATTTTTTCCAAGTTTGTAACACGTGGAAAGTAAGTCACGTGATTGGGTCAAAACTCAAAATCTATTTATAGAAACATAATTAGTTTTTTTTTTCTCAGTTAATTAATCAGAAACTGAATGGATCACGTTCCGTCCAGATATGCCAATTCGTATTCACGGCGTGTAGTCTTTATGCAGTAAATGGCTAATTTCCACGCTCGAAATACAGGGATGAAAGATGGATGAAAGTTGGCAAATGATAATTTTATTATTAATCTGATATCTGGAAGGTTCTATTACTAAGATTATGTGCGCAGGATTTGTGCGGTGAATTTTTCATGAGCGCGTAATGGCGGCCGTATGCGACTAAACGGCGAGGATTTAGCGCCACCTAGCGGCCGTTTTGAGAACTAAATACAACCGTGTCAATGAAATATAACAAATTTAAAATATAATAATCAATGTTGTACACATCAATTTATGATTTAAATCATCAGGTGGTGATTTATAATTTTGATTTACATTTTTACGAAAACTTTAAATAATTTTTTCGTAAATCATTCGTAAAAATGTCTCGGAACTGAAAGTTCTGGTTGAGATTTTCACCGTGCTAATGGCTATTTCTCATATCATATCGGTTTCCCGCCAGTTTCATGTGGAAGTCTCTCAGATACTGGTGTATTTTGGAACCTTCTATCAATACTTGATTATTAATAATGGAAATAAGAACGATAACAGACTAAGGGAAACGGCAACGCATTCAGGCTAGAAAAGTGCCAGAACTAGTCACCGCAAATTTCGAATTCAATACTTCCAAGACCGGATCTAAAGCCTTTCTGGGCCTATGACTTAAAGCTGAAGTGGGCCTACCAGATACTTTACAAAATTCATCAACATTTCAAGTCTAGAAGTTTAGCGGGCCTATTCCAGTGTCCGGGCCTGTAGCTTGTCGTCATACTGGCCCATAGGGAAGTCCGGCACTGAATAGCAGTGTTCCCACTTTCCAATCTTCCCTTTTTCCCCTCTTTCCCCCTCCGTGCAGGAAAGTACGGGGTCTAGATTTCCTCTTCACTCTCTTCTCTTCGTCTTCCCTTTTCAGACCCTATTTACCCCCCTTTTTCAGGGAATTTCCCTGCAAAAGTGGGAACACTGCTCAATACCTTCTTAGATTCGGAAAACTTTTGTACACTTCAGAAATGGCGAATCACACAGTCAAACTATGTGTTACAAAAATTTTGTCTGTTCTCGAAAGCAGTGTTTCCCCTTTTGCAGGGAAGTTCCCTGAAAAAAGGGGGAAATGGAGTCTGAAAAGGGAAGACGAAGAGTAGAGAGTAAAGAGGAAATCTAGACCCTGTACAATTCTTGCACGGAGGAGGGAAAAGGGGAAAGATAAGGGAAAAGGGGAAAAATGGAAGATTGAAAAGTGGCAACACTGCTCGAAAGGTCATTTAGTAACCATCCAAAGGTCAGCTTGATTCTAGAATGTAATTTTACCAGTCAATTTATGTGGGTTCGCTAATACCATATCCACATTGGTTTACCTCTGGACGTATTGTTTGTCCCTGAATTACTTCCTTACATACACTTAAAAAACTTGTTACTACCCAAAACGTTCCTCGATCACCTTGTTAATCGCGAACGGATCCAGAGTAGACGAAATTACCCTGAAGATTTTACCTGCAATTTTTACATGGGGTAACTTTTCAGAGTAGACGAGAAATTAACCCTGAAGATTTTACCTACAAGTTTATATGGGGTAACTTTTCAGAGTAGACGAAGGTTATCCCTGAAGATTTTACCTACAAGTTTTACACGGGGTAACTTTTTAGAGTAGAGCAGAAATTATCCTTGAAGATTTACCTGCAATCTTTACACGGGGTAACTTTTCAGAGTAGGCGAGAAATTATCCCTGAAGATTTTACCTGCAAGTTTACACGGGGTAACTTTTCAGGGTAGACGAAGTTATCCCTGAAGATTTTACCTGCAATTTTTACATGGGCTAACTTTTCAGAGGTTAAATTTTCAGAGTAGACGAAATTATCCCAGAAGATTTTACCTTCAAGTTTTACACGGGGTAACTTTTCAGAGTAGACGAGAAATTATCCCAGAAGATTTTACCTACAAGTTTTACATGGGGTAACTTTTCAGAGTAGACGAGAAGTTATCCCTGAAGATTTTACTTTCAACTTTACACGGGGTAACTTTCTAGAGTAGACGAGAAATTATCCCCTAAAGACTTTACCTACAAGTTTACATGGGGTAACTTTTCAGAGGTTAAATTTTCAGAGTAGACGAGAAATTATCCCTGAAGATTTACCTGTAAGTTTACATGGGCTAACTTTTTAGAGTAGAGCAGAAATTATCCTTGAAGATTTACCTGCAATCTTTACATGGGGTAACTTTTCAGAGTAGACGAGAAATTATCCCAGAAGATTTTACCTACAAGTTTTACACGGGGTAACTTTCCAGAGTAAACGAAGTTATCCCTGAAGATTTTACCTACAAGTTTTACGTGGGCTAACTTTTAGAGTAGAGCAGAAATTATCCTTGAAGATTTACCTGCAATCTTTACATGGGGTAACTTTTCAGAGTAGACGAGAAATTATCCCTGAAGATTTTACCTACAAATTTACACGGGGTAACTTTTCGTTTTTTACTAGTTCTTTTACTATTTCGTGCTCACACATAAGAGGTAGATACTTGCTTACACCGTTTTCTAGGTTTATACTCTCGGAAAAAGGCGGGAAAAACACTTGCACTGCGAACAAGGCATAAGCGACTCAGTTTGGGTTCACTGGGATTTAAATTATCCCAGAAAAATTTGTAAATTATTTGATTTGAATTCAGTGATTTATGATTCAGATTTGAATCGCATTAGGAAATGATTTACACAACACTGATAATAATTATTTTGATAATCCAATCAAACTTCTCCATTAACACTTCCAAAATAATTTAAAAATTTATCATAGGATAAGTGAAATAATAAAAATGCATTTTATTCCATTATAAAACTCATTATATTACAAAACAGAACAGAGCACTCGGAACAAAAAAAGTTTCTTACATTATTAAATTCTAAAACTCTAATAGTTGTAGATTAATGGTAAGTTCCGAGCGAGGGACAGTCTTCGAGATTCGGAGTGACGCAGACACGAAGTCGAGGGCTGAATATCGTTCCCGGGCTGCAGGACATTTCCCGACCGATCCCGTTGGCGCAGCTCACGAAACGACTGCAGTCGTAAGGAACGGGAAACAATCCGTCGGGATAAGGACAGCGGGCGAATGATCCCTGAACATTGATAACGCTGTTCAGTATCCGTTCCGCTTCTTCCTCTGCTCATACAAATCAAATTAAACAATTAATAAATTAAGTTTCAGTATTTCCACTTGGCAATGGAGTTCCCTGAAAAAGGGGAAAACGGGATCTGAAAAGGGAAAAATAAAAGAAGAGGGGAAAACGTGAAAATCTAGAACTACAGCCTGTATTCTAGCACGGAGGGGGAAAAAGGGGAAATAAGGGAAGAGGGGAAAATCTAGAACTACAGCCTCTCTTCTAGCACGGAGGGGGGGGATGGGAAAATAAGGGAAGAGGGGAAAACGGGAAAATTTAGAACTACAGCCTGTCTTCTAGCACGGAGGGGGGGGGGAAAATGGGAAAAAAAGGGAAGAGGGAAAACGTGAAAATCTAGAACCACAGCCTCTCTTCTAGCATGGAGGGGAAAAAGGGGGAAAAAAGGGAAGAGGGGAAACTGTAAGTGGGAAACACTTAAATTTTCAATAATTTTTCTGATTTATTCGAACCTGTAGATTTTTCTGCGATTGCTGCTCCAGCCAGTCCAACGTATCCTTGTCGTTTGAAGAGTGGGCAACTTTCAACTAATCAAATAAACAAAATTAACTTACAAATAAAGAATTTTATGTTTCGTTCAAGTAAAACAGACCTGAGAGAATAGTAACCAAGCAAAAAATTCCACAAAAAAGTACAAATTTCATTTTTTCAAAGCTTCTGAAGACCTTGATGGACGAACCAACTTGCTGAAGATAAACCTGTGCTATGAATGGACTTGACTAGAACCAAAGAAACGCGTTTCAAACGTTTTTCGCCAAAAATATTTCACAACTTTGCCAAAGGCTTTTAGCGAGAAACTAGAAAGTTATCATTTGTTATCATTATTATCAGCCGCCTTTCAGCTTAGTTTCTGGGTTAGTATCTAGATTCCCAGCGGAAAAATTAAAGATGTCGGCTACATCCTGAACGATACCCGTAGCATGTCCTTAATATCCTGAACCACGTCCGTTCGTGGATGAGTTAAAAAAAGTTGTGTAGAGAATTGGGAATCTTGATTATTGAGGGCACTATTAAGTATCCTGAAAAGCGTTTTTTTCAGGACGCTGTTAAGTGCCCTGAATATGTGTTATCCAGGCATTCAAGTGTCAGGGTCCTGAACACCCTGGAAGTGGGCCAATTTCGCTGTACTCAGAGTCCTGATTAGCATCCTGAAAATGAACTTTTCAGGATTTGTTCAGAGTCCTGAAAATATCCTTAATATCTGCTGAGAATTGCTGACCCATTTGGCAAGTATCAAAAGTGAAACAACTATTTTCGTTTCCAGTACAGAAAGATGCTATTTTCGGAATCTAGTACACATACAGTGCCTTTTGTAGTTAGTTTCTCAGTTCCTTTTTACAGTGCCCCCATAGCCTATAAAGAGCACTCCCAGCAGAAAATTAAGGATAGTTTCAGGACCCTAAAAATATCCTGAAAAGTTCATTTTCAAGATGCCAATCAGGACTCCTGAGTGCAGTGAAATTGGCCCACTTCCAGGGTGTTCAGGACCCTGACATTGGAATGCCTGAATAATACATGCTCAGGGTACTTAACAGCGTCCTGAAAAAAAAACGCTTTTCAGGATACTTAACGGTGCCCTCGATAATCAAGATTCACAGTTCTCAACGTAATTTTTTTTACTCATCCACGATTGGAGGTGGTTCAGGATATTCAGGATCTGTTCCGGATATCGTTCAGGATGTAGCCGACATCCTTAATTTTCCGCTGGGCTAATTCCAAACTACGTTCAAAATAGCTAGTTCTTTAGGTCCCCGAAAAGGCACCGCAAAAGGCACCGTCCTTTTTTACGAGGGGGCAGATTTCTGGTATGAAGATATCGTAATATTAACACGTGATAACAGCTGATAACAAGTGATAACTAGATGATAACACTTCTGGTTGGTCTGGTTTCCGGGTTTTCCATATAGCAAATCTTATGCAAGTAACTGGAAGTGAAGCAACTCTTGCGGGTCCATTGCAACACCTCCCAAAACCAATGGACTTCCTTTTAGAAATCACAAAATAAGAATCGAAATCCGGGATTTTGGTATTTTAACCGCAACAGAAAACATTACATAAAACTCCGGCACAAAAAGCGAAATTGTTCAGTTTCAAAGCTTCAAACAGCGAAGCTGGAACTTGTGTACAAAACTTGTACCAAACAAGATGGCTCTCAAGAAATCTCTATTCATTTTCGGCGTCTTCATTGCCCTTATGGGTAAGTCTATTTATTAATAATATTATTTCTAGCATTAATTAGTGATTAATTAATCATTTTAATTGATTACTGAAGGTGTAAGTAGCAACGCTGTGGTTTTCCAGAGCGGTTCAGACGAGTCGGAGCGTTACGTCTTTGAAGATAACGATTTCAAATCAGCTGATTCGTATTCGGAGCAAGTGGACCGTCAGCCTGAATTCTACGTCCCTTCAGAAGATGTCAAGGAAATGTACGAGAGCGAGGACAAGGAAGTGATGGAGAGGATCGCCCAGCTGTTCAACGAAGGCTTCAGGGACGACAGTGACACCTACGGTAACAGGAAGAAACGATCCACGGGAGGAGACGACTTCATGCAGCGGTTCGCCAGGATGTTCACCGACTTCAGGTACGAGCGACAGCCCGCAGACGACATCGAAGACGACGAAGATATCGATACCCGCAACGTCTACCAGCAGCAGAACCAAGACCTCAACCAATACTACGATAACCAGGAAGATGGCGTTATCATCCAGAGTACCAAGACCCAGCAAGTCCCAGGCGGTCGAGTCCCGGTTCCGGTTGTACCCCTACCTGCCCCTGTGAGGCCTCAGCAACCCCAGCAGACCCAGGTCATTCCCGGAGGAAGAGTCCCGGTACCGGTCGTACCCCTACCCGGACTTGTGAAACCTCAGCTGCCCCAGCAGCCTCAGCCTCAGATCGTCGCAGGCGGTAGAGTTCCGGTTGTTCCTCTGCCTGGCGTAGGCAGTCGTTGTCCGCAGGAGTTCGGTTACTTCCCGGTGGCTGGTGACTGCACGGCGTTCATCCACTGTGACCGCGGGACTCCGTTCAGGAAACAGTGCGGACCTGGAACGATTTGGAGTCAGCGCCTGCTTGTCTGCGTTCACCCGAACCCTCAAGACTGTCCCAGCGACTATTCTCGTCTGCAACAACAGCAGGCACAACAACAGGGACAACAACTGGAGCAACAACAGAAGTGGGAAGAACAACAGTACGTCAAACAACCCGCTTACGGAATGTATTAAACCCTGTTTGAGTTTTCCTGTTATTGCTTTAAAAAATTTGATTCTCTATTGTGCCAACTGAGTTCTAATAACCTGCTTTTGCAAAATTTTCTCACCGCCTTTATCTATTGATGAACCAAAAATTATGCTGGATAATACAAATACCACTACTGAACCTGATTAATTAACTTTAATGCACATAATTTACGGTTATGCAACGATGTAATTTCCATAAAAATAGCCTCAGTTTCCTCTCGTCGAGAGCTATGGGAAGACGAACACCCGAAACATGTAAACCACGATTTAATTGCGGTTATATTGAACATCCTACTGATAATGACTCTAAGCAACGTGTCAGAAAATTCAATTTACAAACAACAGGTTTCTGCCAATTTTATTTAAACAAAGATTTCACTTTCAGAAACTGGAACGCTCGACTGAACGAAAAGCGATACAAAAGAAAAAACACGACAAACTTTTACTTTTTCTTATTCATCATGGCCATTTTTTGCAAAGCTTCCCAGTTGGGGGGCATGCCGACTGGGAGCAAGTACTTGTGGTAGTCGTTCCACATGGTCTCGATGACCATGCTGGTATACTCGTGATGGTTTTCGACAAGGCCCATGCGTTTCATGATCTCGTAGAAGTGTTCAGGGTCGTTAAAGTCGGAGATGCCCTTTTCCTCGCAGTACTCAGCAGCGACTTCCAGGATACCTTCCGTGAACTTGTCGACCATGTCGTGAACGGCAACAGCCGCGTCCTTTTTCAACTTGAGACGAGAGTAAAATAGAAAATTTTTGCGATTGCCACTGAGCGAAGTGACGTTGCCGGGGATCTTGGCTTTCGGCTTTCGAGTAGAGACAGTCATCGGCTTCTTGACGGGCTTTTTAAAAGTGCTGGGCTTAGGTTCCTCGCGAGCTAGTCTTTGCCGTTTGAGGTCCGCTTCCAGCACTTCGAGTGCCTTGCGTTTTTCTGGAGGAAACGTCTTGGCTCGTTCGGACAGGGGCACTATCGCGGGAGGCGGACGACTGATCGAGATAGCGTAGGCTTGCCGTAGAACTTCAGGAATTTTAATAGCTTTACCCTTAAAAGGATTCAGGAGAAACGATTTTGAAGCCGCGTTCTGTGCTGCGGGAACGGGTTCGGGCTTTGCGGCTGGTCGTTTGTTCTCTTCTTCGTCTTCTTCTTCTTTGGCAGATTCGTAACTTTCTTCATCGTCTTCCTCTTCTTCAGAATCTTCCTCGTCCTTCCTGGTCTCTTGAGCAAACAGTTTGGCTGATGAGACTGAAGCTGCGGGAATCGGAGACAGGTTCAGAGATTTGCTTGCAGCGATTCTAGCGATAGTTGAATTGCGGGCTGGAGTGCTCGCTTTTGCCAGTCGACGTACTGCGGGAGATATTAAAACCTCTTTTTGCATGCTGACCTGTTGGACTTTCTCGACCTGTACTTCAGAAATTTCGTTTTCTGCTTCGGAAGCTTCCTCTTCGTCTTCAGATTCCTCAGGAGCTTCGTTTTTGTTCGCTTGAACTTCAGCTGAAACAGGTTCCTCGTCGTCTTCTTCTTTATCTTTTTCTTCCTCTTTGTCTTCATATTCTTGAGAAGCTTCATTTTCCTTTGCTGGAACTCCATCTGAAGCAGATTCCTCGTCGTCTTCTTCTTTATCTTTTTCTTCCTCTTTGTCTTCATATTCTCGAGAAGCTTCATTTTCCTTTGCTGGAACTCCATCTGAAGCAGATTCCTCGTCGTCTTCTTCTTTATCTTTTCTTCCTCTTTGTCTTCATATTCTCGAGAAGCTTCATTTTCCTTTGCTATAACTCCATCTGAAGCAGATTCCTCGTCGTCTTCTTCCTGATCTGTTTCTTCCTCTTTATCTTCTTCTTCTTGGACTTCTTCCTTGCCAGATTCTTTTGCGTCTTTTTTGTGAGAAACATCAGCTATCTCGCTCACACTAGCCCGTTCAGCGGCAGGAGACTTTTCACTGACTTCATCAGTCGTCAGACATTCAACGCTCGTTACCGAGTTTACGCTTGCAATGGATTCAGAGGTATCTTGAACCGTTTGATTAGTTCTCATGTTGTGAGGGGTCGTGGGAATCTCTGCAGGCTTATCAGCAATGACGTCCTTGCGAGAAGCTGGACGCGACTGAGCAAGTGCAGGAGACGAAAGGTTTGGACTCGGAACTGTATCGTTACTAGTGACGCGTTCTCTCATAAGCTCGGGTTCGTCGTCTGTGGAAGAATCTTCCTGCAAGGCCTGGACAAACGACCCGACTGAGACTCTTGGTTTCTTAGAGTTAACAGTCAACGGCTTAGCGTCTTCCGGGGTGGGGGGTTCAGAGGGAAGAGTGGACGAGTTGGAACCTGTTTCGTTTTCGCTCTTGTTGAAAGCTTTGAGGAAATCTCCTACCGAGACCCGAGGTTTGCGTTTGGTGATAGCCAGCGGTCTGGCGTCTGCCGGAGTCGTGGGTTCGGACGAATTGGAAGTCGTCTGGTCTGAGATGGTCTGATTCTTGCGCAGGGCCATCGCAAAACTGGAAACGGAGACCCTGGGCTTTCGTTTGGTGGGCTCCACAAACTTGAAAGAATCAGGAGTCGAGGGGCTGCTTGGAAATGTGGAGTCTGCCATGCTGGAAGAAGTTGAAGCTTGTCCTAAAATACGAAAAATTAACAGATCAACGACTGATTTTCACCGAAATATTTTTAACCTCGTTTGATGGCAGCGGCAAACGAAGAAACGGAAACACGTGGGCGCTTTCGACGGGTAATTTTTTCTAAAATCGCAGTGTCGGAAGACGTAGAAGGAGACGCGAGAGGCAGAGAACTCGACTGATCTGAGGCATCCTGGAAAACTTCCTCAGAATCTGATGAATCGCCTTGGTCCATCTTTCTTGTGAGACCCTTGTATTTCTATAATGTAAATCATAATATTATTCAACGCCAGGTTTTAGGAAAGCTAGTAGTGTAATCAAAACTTACCTTATTTCAATAATGATTAGGGTGTAATGCTTCTTTCCTTGTTTTCATAGAGAGAATTGATAAAACTTAAAAAAATGAAATAGCCGTTGAAATATTGAAGTGCCGCCAGCTACAGTTACTGTTGTTCTGTTTGGTTTGAATAACAGTGCGTCCACTTGTTTTCCCTTGAAGAGGGCGTTATCTTCCCCGTTTTTTCCCCTATCATGAAAATGTCAATGTTCCCATTTTCCCCTCTTCAACAAAAATCTACATTTTCCCCTTCGTGGATAATTTCATAAGGATCTCTGATAATAGCTTAAGAAAATTTAATGCTAAGAAAAGATACGCAGATAGACTTGAAAATGTCATTTCCCCTCAGTTTCCCCTCTTCCCTCATTTTTCCCTTTTTGAGGGAACTTCCCTGATGTGTCGAAAAATTGGCTTTGATCTGAACTAGAAGTAATCGATTATTAGATCTAGTAATCTATGTAATATGGATGTAATTTATTAAAAATGTATTATATAATTCATTTGTGTATATATATAAACTAATTATAATAATAATAAATAATAATAACAAAACTAAAAATATAAACTTTCAAGAATTTTTAGTCAATAATAAATCCACTAGATGACACTACCAAAGCGTAAACAAAAAGTCGGCGGTTTTGAGAAATTTTCCAAATCAAAATGCCAGGAGAGGAAATTATATTAACTAATAACATCATTCACATTTTTAAATCCATAATAAAATATTGAACTGTTCTTTAATTATATTTTACTGTTTTATAGGTTATACAGGCTCAGGCCATTGTTGTTATTCACCCAGGCTTTCACCACTTGCGAATCAGCCAAGCCTCAGACTTTAACCCCCACACAATTTTACACGCAGTCGCCCAGCCAAAAAAACACTACAGGGACCCCATTCATCGTGACAGTTTGCTTGTCCTGCCAATGAAACTGGTATTAAAATTTCTCAAACAGATCTTATTGAAACCTTAACGTTTTTGTTTGAGTCTAAAGAGTGATGAAGTGTCCATGATTATTGAAGATAATTTCCAGTCGATGAGGACTATGTTACAGTCGTGCATCACGTCTGACAGGACACAGAGACCCTTGATATCTTAGCAACAAGTTTTGGCATTAAACAGGCAAAGCAAACCTAACTGCAGCTTGATTTCCAGTCTGCAGTGGTGTCGTCCCCTAAACTCAACGACTGCATTATAGGAGACCAGGTTTTCATTCTTATTAAATTAAAATAATATTTTAGGGCATATTTATTAAGTAATTTTAAAACAAAATTATTAGGTATTTGTATGTGAAGCCCGAAGATCACGTTAACATCCACTTCCCATTCAAAGGGAGGGAGCTAAATGTTCACAATAGTGTTTGGGGATCACTTAAAGCTGTCCCAGCTGATGTCTAAATTATATGGGGGCACTGTACTGAACATTTGCTCGAAATCCCGAAACGAGACTCGAAAGTAATTTCGATAATAATTTCATTATTAATATAATATCGGTTAATAAACTGTATTTTATGCAGCAATAAAGGGCACTTTGGGTTATTCCTGATATCTACCATCGCCCCTACCTGGAAGAGCTCGTAAATCTTCTATTGAACAGACTGGGTTTCGGGGGCTTCTTTCTCGTCCAGGATTACGTTGCCGCCACTTTCGGTGCTTGACTCGGAGCGGCCTGCTTCGTTGATATCTGGAAACCAGAAAACGTCAGTTTGACAAAGCAAATGCAGCTGCTACAGAAGCCGGAGATCCTTCAGGCGTGAAGGAGGAGAGGAGGACCTGGTAGTTGACAGTCTGGCAGGGGACGGAGGACGTGAGGAACAGGAGCAGCAGCCTCAGCAGCAGACGCTACTGAGTCTAGTCCAGGCGATCCTGCAGAGTATCGAGCGCTGCTCTTCGGACGACATGAAGCGACGAATGTACAGTTGCATCCTCATCGTCGGAGGTGGCGCCAAGTTGAATGGTTTGGCCAACTGGCTTCATACCCGACTGTTTCTTCAAGTTCCTTTCCACTTTCGGTCGGACCAGATCGATCTGATCGTCAGGCCCAAAGAAATGGATCCGTCGACGGTTTCGTGGAAAGGGGCTGCGATCATGTCGCATCTGGAGTCCGCACGGAAACTGTGGATCAAACCTGCAGAGTGCAAGAAAACCGGACTTACACTACTGAGAGAAAAAGCCCCCTTCTATTGGTGAATCGTGTCGTTGTATAATTTCTAATGCTGGCTGTGTAGTACACACGTGTTTCATTTAATATTCCTACTGTAACGAGCTCCAAAGAAACGGGCTCCGTGAAAGTTGGTTGGTGAAAGTAGACCGACTTCTATGAAGCCGATTAATTACTCATAATAGCAAGGTCAAGAAGATGTCATAAGACAGTGTTCCCACATTCTGCCTTCCCTTTTCCCTTGAAGAGGGCTCTGTTTTCCCCTTTCATCCCTTCGCCTGAAGACACCAATTTGCGCTTTTTTCCCTTTAATGCTTAACGATATGAAGCTGCACATTTTCCTTTTCCCTCTTCCCTTAGTTGTCCCTTTTCAGGTGCAGCTTTCCCTTTTTTCAGGGAATATCCCTGCAAAGTGGGAGCTCTAATAAGAGGCAGTTACCAGTGTTTGGTAAATCACTTGGTTTTGGTGATTTAAATCAAATCAAAAATCACCGATCTCAGAACTGACTTAAATCGCGATTTAAATCAAATTGATTTTGTCCGGAAAATAAGTGATTTGGATTTTCAAATCGCAAAATCAAAATCATTTTTACCCCAAAAATCGATTTAAATCGCGATTCAAATCGGAAAATTTTCTCTGTCATGAAACTCATTTCTAATGAAAGAAACTTAACTAGTTTGAATCTTACGTATTTACATTTACACCCAATCGTTTAAGTAAGAACGATGAAACAAAGTATTAGATTCATAATTTTTTTCCTTTTTTTTTAATTTGGAAATCCCAAGCTACACTTGAGCTGCTGCACACAAGCTTTGATCTAACATTATGTTCACGCTAAGCATGCTGGTATGACTTCGGGAATAGCTATCTCCTCATTGTGTGATTTGTACCTGATTCGCAAACTGTACTGGAATAAGTCCCACGTGAGGACATACTATAACTTTTACTGAAATGACTGCAACCTTATGAAGAAGAAGCGCAAGAAGGTCACAAGTCAATGTTACAAACGTTCGTAATATACCAAAGAAACTACTGGAAATAAGGGCAGTTCAAAGATATCTCGAAGCTGTAAGTTCTAATGTCGGACGGTGTAAAAGAAGAATTAAGACTGCAACTAGAGTGCATTCTGGGACGCGATTTAAAAAGCGATTTTTGAATTTTTAAGGTTTCAAAATCAAAATCAAAATCGAAAATCGCGAAATTTGCTGGCGATTTAAATCAAATCGCAAAATCACAGAGGAGCGATTTAAATCGCGATTTAAATCAAAATCGATTTAAATCGCCAAACGATTTACCGAACACTGGCAGTTACAAAGAGACTATGGAGTTAGTTTTTGGAGAACACTAATCACTGTGACCGCGTTGAGATCTACAAATTTTCGTGAAGTAAGCTGCGCGTATCATTCTTACCATAATGCTTCACAGTTACCTGTTGTCGTCGTCGCTGCTGCCGCCGTCGTTGCTGCCAGTGCTGCTGTTGTTTCCTCTGCCATTGCCGCTGTTACCGCCGTTGGCTCGGCCATTACCGTTGTTGCCACTGCCAGTACCTCTGTGATTGCCTCTGCAGTTGCCGGTGCTGCTGCTGTTGCCGTTCCCATCATTTGTATCTTCATATGCATCTGCGTCCAAGTATAGGTCTCTCTCTACAACTTGGACGAAAATGCCGGATCGATGGTAAATTTTAAAAGTTTCTCCACGAAGGTTAAACAGTTCGACAAGCCCGTGTAAGCCACTTATTTTAACATAAAGGGCTATATCCGATGGCTGAGTTTGGGAAGAAATCTGCAAAAAATATTTTTGTATCAGTAACGAAAGTTTCAACCACACTGAATTGTAAATATATGAAGTTTGTGTATGAAACTTAAAGGGTAGAGACTATTTATTTATAACATTAACCTTGTTAGTTAAATTCAGCCCGTGCAAAATGGCTTGTTTGACCTGATACTCCTCGAAATTTCTTTCAATTTCGCAGCTTGTGCAGGCGATAAGCGTCATATTTTGGAAGCATTTGGGGCCGGGCCCTACAAGCTTAACCGGAATCACTAAGTGCCGGGACTTTTACTCGGGAACAGCTTTCTCCTGTTTATTGGAAACGAATAAGTAAAAATTAAAATTTAAGATACTCTTTAGATGGTAGATGTTGATGTATGTATATATATACTTCTGGATGGAAGCTGTAGCTGCCACGTTTTTCTTAGAATGTCCACCTCTGGAGTGGTTCCCACCTGGTGGATAAGGAGAGAAATTCTGAGTCTGCTCCTTTTCTAGCAGCGTCTTGATAGCAGATGCGTTGGAGTGCCCAGCGCCGTCTGTAGATTGAAGTGAAGTAAGAGATTAATTGTTAGACTAAACTTGGAGCTGTAAGACAAAAACAGTTTATACTGATCGCCTACTGTGACAAGAGCCTCTCTACTAACCAGCCAACTTGGAACGTGAAGATAAATAGCTATGAAAGTCACGGAATGTTTTACTTATGTAGTTAGAGAGTACAAGCGGTTTATCGATTTTAGGATACTCACAAACTTGAGTAGAGCTGTTTCGGCTGGGCCCTGGCTTTTCAGCGTCGTTCTCGTCTTTCCTCTCTCGCGTCAACTGCTTCGCAAGTTTTTTAAATTCCAGACGGGCACCAATCTGATTCAGCCCCACCCCAATCAAGTGTTCATCAGTGAGCTCCGTGATGAGTGCGTCAGTTATCAGCTCATTCCTGAAGGCGCTGATCAGCTCGGACGCCGTATTTTATACAGGATCTCCTCAATTTGTTTTGTTTCGCTCGTCGTGTTCAATATTCGATCTGAAATGAATGACAAGTGCAGGTATGGGTTGTCAAATTGAGGCTCTTTGGTACTTATAATTAACAATTATATTAATTATATCTAAATCACAAATATTTTATGCTCAACTATTATGATACCACATGGAAGTCTACCTATTATAATATTTTTCATTGCGTAATTTTTTGAAAATTTCTATTGCCACGGAAATTTCGTACTACCTACTGCAGCAGATAGCTATTGATACGGAATACCGTGGTAATAACTGATAAGTGTAAATATGCCACGCAATTTTTGTTGGGTTGCTTAATTTTTGTGGTTTAAATTTTATTTTACATTTTTTACAGTTTGTGACTTTATTTCATTGATGAATTTGGTTATTGTAGGGATAGGATCCTTTGTGTAGGGCTGTTATTAGCTTTAAAGTTAGGTTAGGTTCGGGTAGGTTTGGTTAGTTTAATTAAAATTAATTTAAACGCAGGGAAAAAATCAACTGGGTTGGGCTGAGGTTGATTCCTAAGTTAAGTTAGGTTAGGTTTCAAGTAAGGTTTTGTTAGTTTAATGTAATTAAGTACGGTTAAGTTTAATACCGTGGCAATAGCTTATCAGTGTGGAAAAACGCGCCACGGAAGTTCTATGGTAATAGCTTCAGGGCGCTGTAATTGACACGGAAATTCCGTGTCAATAGCTGTAACCAATAAGTCACGTTTAAGTATGAACTCTTGTGTACATGGAATAATATAATACAATATAATTACAATTAAAATTTATAGATAACCTACTT
This sequence comes from Eulimnadia texana, assembly GCA_002872375.1. NCBI lineage: Eukaryota > Metazoa > Arthropoda > Branchiopoda > Diplostraca > Limnadiidae > Eulimnadia > Eulimnadia texana. The sequence goes on from NKDA01000007.1 coordinate 981,306, forward strand.
TGTAGAGGTAAACTCATACATGTTTTTTTACCCCAAATATTGTATAATTACAAATCAGTTAACAATATTACATTAATTACAACGTAGAATAGCATACACTTTTGTCATTATTAATTTTTAAAGAAACCTACTTCTTGCGGGATGCGAGATGCTGTCGTACCATTCAACACGTGGGTTTGCGAAAGATTGCCAGGACCGGGACAAGCAAAAAGCTGGGAGCAAAAGTTAATCAGGGTTAGAGTAACTCACGTGACCCCTCTTCGTAGCATTTACAACCAGTTCCTTGGTTTAGCAAAAATAAAAACTCCCTAAAAATATTTTTCTTGTTTGCAATTATTATTACGTCGTATTTAATGTTTTTACTTCTTTTCTGTTATATTTTTTTTGAAGTTAAATTTCTTCGAGTTAGTATTCTTGACAAATAAAAAAATTGCTAGTTACTACCGCTAGATGGCAGTGACATTACGGCATCATCTCCTAACCGGGCATGAATCGTAAACACATCAACCACAACAGTTTAATCGAGAATTTTAATCATTAACCGAGTGAGATGAAATCTTTGGGCACAGAGTGTTAATTTGTCATTGTTTAACTTGCCCGGGACTCGTAATATATAACAGAGATTTTTCGGAAAATTCGCCATTAAAAGAGGTGTTTCATCAAAGATTTATATAGTAAACGAAAGTCCGAAGTCTAACGAAGCCCCAAACTCAGTCAAAAAATTAATTCTTGGCGTATTAACTGAGTAATTCTGAGAAGAATTTGCTTACCCCTTTTTGCCGTCGTCTTTCTCTGCCATTTTCTAATACAAGCAGCATTGTCAGATGGGTGAATATTTAATGCGCAAGTATCAGGAAAAAACAGATTTTCCTTAAAAAATTATGAAAACTAGAAGAGTTTATACAGTAAAAATTGTTGATTATTAATATGAAACTCTTGTTTTGTTACATTAAGAATATTATTTTTAAGAAGGGTTTGGAATAATTTCCACTGAGATAGGCGATTTAGCATAGCCGAAGACTCTGGGGCGTGACCTCTGCGACGAGGCACCTTTAACCATCATTGCAACGCGATCTCCAATTTGGATATCCTCTCAGACGGTTGTGGTCCACAACCTTGTGAGAGGATACGGTGCCTAAGCTACCATAACCTATGCTGAGGATTGCCTAGAAATCTTCATATCCTCTGCCGAGGTTTGCTCAGTAGCCTTCAAAATGGTCACGTAGGATATGGTACAACTAAAGACCTATATTAATCTTTGGGTACAACCAAGCCTTCAGGTTATTATGTTAACAAGAAAAAAAAACCTCGGTCTACCGTTTATCAGCACCAACTGTTTAATGTATTTTGACTCGGAAGTTGACTAAATATATCTTCAGCAATAACCAAACAACAAGTAAGTTATCTAGAAATTCAAATTAGTAGTTAATTTAAATTAAATATTGTTTACATATTAATGACATGATAGATGGTAGAATTTAGTACCTTTCTTACCGCTAGATGGTGTTTTTCCTAGACAAAAAATTTGTTAGATTCATTTTCACTTTTAATATTTAAATTCAACCTTTTACCCAGAATCAGAAGAAATATGGATTCAGATTTAAAGAGAAGAAAAGAATGCTGCGCCGACAGAAGGCAGTCAAATCCGCAACCCCCTCGATGAATTCATGTTGAAGATACCGAACCAACGTCCAGGGTTTACTAGCGATCACTTGTCAGACTTCTTGTTGTTCAATAACTAAAAGAAATTTTTGATGGACGTTCACTTGGGAAAAAGGCTATAGTGGGACACTTTGAGATCCGCAGCCATTATTTCTGTACGACTCGGCAGGGAGGAACGCTTCTGCCTTTAGCCATCCAGCCTGAAAAACGATCCAAAGACCTAGCAGTCAAACTGGGCACTGACTTCTAGAATAGAACCACCCAGCGACAAAGTAATTCTTTGGATTTGCACAAGATCAGCCTGCTGTGGAGGAAAACTGTTCTGACGTTTTCAGTAGTGCTACGGGTATTTCAGCTATTCCACTATATTGTGCTTGTTAAGTAATAACTTAACATTTCTAACCAGCCCCTCTAGATTCCCAGGCTTCAAAGCCACTAGCAGCAGCCGGACCAATATCATTAGTAAGCAGAGCCACATTAATCAGAGAAGACTGTGTCAGGTGTATATTTTATAACACTAATACTAGCGCCAATCTTGAATACGTAATGATTTTGGTTTGTTCATAGATGCCATATGGACAAGCTTCTTTCTACAGCTTTCAACACTTTCTCCAGGAAGGAAGGAAATCAGTAGGAGGAAATGAGCAGTTATTGTTAACGCAGAAGAAAACTTTGGAAGCTGCTCCATTCATCCGCTCCAAGCGATTCTGATGCCATCAAAGAGCAGTTCAAGATGCTTGTACGACTCTGAAAGCTGCAAGCTTTCTTGTGCTGAGAGTGGTACAGACGTTGACACTGACGATTCTACCGGGAATGAACGACGAAGATGAAAAAGGAGTTGGTGATATCATACCGTTTGAATAGTTGATGTTGGATCATGTTTCCCGTTGTTACACCATTTTATGTATTATCTTTTCTCTCATGGTTTGTATCCAGCTATAGAGTGATTTAAAAAACAAATGAAAAAAACTGAAATTACACAGTTTTAAATTTTCAGCAGAATTATTAGTAGGCTCTTAATCGGTAATCTAATCGTGCAGCTGTAACATAACAAATTTCAGGAATAAGAAAATTCAAGAGTTGAAAGTAGCGGATAGGAGACGAGCTACGAGGAATGTACAGTCATGTTCATAAAAGCGCGGGAATATAAGATACCACTTTGTTCAGCGATGGGGGCAGGAGATAGCGCATGTCCCGATTTGTAGCCTTCGTTCATTTATGTTAATAATGATTAATGTTGATATTACTTAAATGTAGTTATAGCTTCTGCGTTAATCTGATAGCATGGTTAGAACAATGTGGTACCCGTAAATACCGAAACCAGGAAATATCCCCCTTGACACTTAAAGAGAAAAACGATTCACAAATCATTTAGCAATCAGTTCACTATATTCATAACTTTGGTGGCCGCCAAAGTAATGTACTTTCATATATACTTAATGTAATAAGCATATACGCTGCAAATCTGTCAAACTGGCAGCATGTTTGTTTGTTGAATGTTTGATCAATATCTACTTTGGTTCTTGGACAGTTTTCCGTATTTCCGAATTTGCCGTTGAAGTAATCTCGCATCTTTCCTCAAAATAGTTGACAATGCAATAGTCGCAATAAAATAGTCACAAATGCAAATTGACTACAGTCTATTTATGCAACCGAGAACGTCAAGATTAACCCTAAAGATAGTTTTCACACATAGTAAATCATAATTACGTTTTTTCCATGTTCTGTCCTAGTAGTTGAAACGCAAGTCATTTTGATAGTTATGTAGCTTCCTTCTACTTATCAACAGGCTCGTTACTTGTTCTTCGTTTGATAATAGTACTGGCTATATTGGTGTATAAAACTGGACTTTTGGAAAGAAAACTGATGGAGGATTATGCAAAATGACTAGATTATTGAATACATTAACTCCAAGTTCACGATCTCTCAGTTTGTTAGTTCTCTCATGGTTGAAAGAAATGCAAGGGACTTTTCATCATTCCAGATTATTGAATATTTACTGATACAAGAAAAGGGAAACGCGCAAGCAACAGGTACACAGACTATCTTTAGGTTTTGGAATGGAAATGTTTCGTTTTTTAATGTTTGTAACGTTCAAGAAACGTATTTCACGTAATACATCTCTTAAAAAGATACTTTAGTATTTGAACATAGTAGGACCACACGATATAGAGCGCATTAGCTCTAGCAAACATGGCGGCAGTTTGTTTTGACATTTCGTCAATGACATTAGTGATCTTCTTTCGCCTTCAACTCGTTTCCTTAGCTTATAATTCACTGACAGTTAAGTCACAAAGCATAAATCTGAAGAGTTTGTGAACGTTTTGTCACATTTTGTAACGTATCCAGTGTTCTGTCGCTATACTATTAAGCCTCCTATTTACGTAAAAATCCTGTCTCAAAAAAGAGTGCCCTTGTGAAAGTGTATATTGATACGTGTTTGAGAGGAAATACAGTGCATAATGCACATCGTTTATTTCACATTATATTTTTTTTTCTGTCCTCCCATGCCATGGCTCTTGAAGTTGCAAACTTCTGCTCTGGCATCATGTATAATATTCAACTAGGTCGAATGGATTGTAGAATGTTTCGTTTTGCTGCGTATTATATATGTTTAAACTGAAATGAAGATTTGTCCATGAAAAACTTAAATATCAAAGGAAAGAGAGACTTGTCACAGTCGCTTATCAGACCGACAACTAGACTGCATTGTTGGCGTTGCTGACGTATACGAGCTCGTCTAAAAACTGGGAAGTGTAAAAAACCCCAAAACAGAATTAATGATGATACGATTTTATTTGTTCAGTAACGAGACCTATTGCTGTCCTCAAGTGCAAGTGAAATGGATGAACGAGGCAGATTCTCGGAGCTCATGAAAGTGTTATCGTTCAAGACAGTTGGCCAGCGTAACTGTTCCACTGTCTTTCCTTATAAATACAAATTAATAAGATCAATAAATACAACATTGCTATACAAGATAATGTTTTATTCAACACCATAGTAAAGTTTCGATATTTTCTGGTCAGTCACATCATTGCACGAGGAAAAATATAGACATTTATCTATGTCACACTCCATCCTTGTGTATACGAGTACGGTTGTATTAGAATTGTCTACACAAACAGCCATGTAAACCAGTGATAAGGAAAACGAATGACATTCTGGAGTGCAGCTTGCTTCTGCCGAAGCCTCCACACATCAAGGCAGTCCCATTATTTCTTGTTACTGCCCACTGTAGTGATCCTTCATGTTGAAGCCAGCTCGTCCAGCTCCCATATCAAGTGAAAGTTAACCAAGTCTTCTTAGCGGCAGGCTGACGAGCAGGACGTTCGATCTAAGCATTGCCATTGTTATGGACGGTTACCGGTCGTGACGATGGTTACTGTTTATGCCCTGGTTCATAGTTAAATTGCTAGCCATAAGTTAGGGTTTGCATGACCTGTATAAAAAATGTAATAAGTCACTGATCATTCAATCTAAGCTGAATTTTCTAAAAAATAACCTTCTAGTTACATCACCGCGTAGATCGTAAACCTAGATTCATAAACAATCAAATTTGCAAGCTTTTAATTTAAATAAGCTTTAATAAGTTTTTACATGCGTATTTGATGTCATTCCAGTAGTTACTGTGTTTTAAATATGAAATAAGATTTATGATAATTTCCTATTATCTTGACAATGTACAGAATATTTGGCAATGTTCATAACTCACTGCTTCAGACATTCACAAGAAAACCTGTGGTAAGGTTATTTAAAGATATGAGATATCCTAGAGCAAGGTTAGGGTGGACTGGCAGATAACCTCATAGACCATTATCGTCGCAGAAAGCCCGTATCCTCCCTGTAGGTTAGCCTATTTGGAGATCGGGCTGGGCTGAACATAATAACCTGCAGGCTTAGTTGTACCATATCCTACGTGACCATTTTGAAGGCTACTGAGCAAACCTCAGCAGAGGATATGGAGATTTCTAGGCAATGCTCAGCACAGGTTATGGTAGCTAAGGCACCGTATCCTCTCACAAGGTTGTGGACCAAAACCGTCTGAGAGGATATCCAAATAGGAGATCGCGTTGGATGTTAAATAGGTCTCGTGGAAATAAATTTTCAAGAAATATTTTTCAAAGTGAACGATTTCTTTCTCTGATGCTTCCGCATGAAAGAACAAGTAACGCTGAGGCCTGAATAACATACTCATGAATAAAATTTCCATACTTACAAGTTGCAAGAAAAGTACTCGAATCCGTACTCGGTACTCAAGTACCGGGGGTCGGTTCCGCACTTGGTACCCTAGTACGGCCAAGTACTTGGATCCGGACAACCCTAACGCAAGCTACAGTTACTGTTGTTCTGTTTGGTTTGAATAACAGTGCTTCAACTTGTTTTCCCTTCAAGAGGGCATCACTTTCCCCGTTTTCCCGTATCATGAAAATGTCGATTTTTTTCTTTTTCTGACGGACTGGGTTTTGGGGCTGCTTTCTCGTCCAGGATTACATTGCCACCACTTTCGGTGAGGGACTCGGAGCGGCCTACGTCGTTGATATCGGGGACCAGAAAACACCAGTTTGACAAACCAAGCGCAGCTGCTACAGAAGCCGGAGATCTTTCAGGGGGTGGAGGAGGAGACGAGGACCTGGCAGTTGACGGTCTGGCAGGGGACGGAGGACGTGAGGAACAGCAGCAGACGCTACTGAGTTTAGACCAGGCGATCTTGCAGAGTATCGAGCGCTGCTCTTCGGACGACATGAAGCGACGAATGTACAATTGCATCCTCATCGTCGGAGGTGGCGCCAAGTTGAATGGTTTGGCCAACTGGCTTCATAACCGACTGCTTCTTCAAGTTCCTTTCCACTTTCGGTCGGACCAGATCGATCTGATCGTCAGGCCCAAAGAAATGGATCCGTCGATGGTATCGTGGAAAGGGCCTGCGATCATGTCGTGTGTGGAGTCAGCACGGGAATTGTTGATCAAACCTGCAGAGTGGAGGAAAACCGGACTTAGATTACTGAGAGAAAAAGCACCCTTCTATTGGTGAATCCTGTCGTCGTATAATTTGTAATTCTGGTTGTGTAATACAAAGGTGTTTCATTTAATATTCCTACTGCAACGAGCTCCAAAGAAATGGGCTCCGTGAATGTTGGTTTGGTGAAAGTAGACCGACTTCCATGAAGCCGATTAATTACTCATAGTAGCAAGGTCAAGAGGATGTAACAAGACAGAGTTCCCACTTTCTGTTTTCCCTTTTCCCTTAAAGAGGACTCTGTTTTCCCTTTTCACCCCTTGCCTGAAGACACCGCTTTCCCCTTTTCCCCCTACAATACTAGGATATGAAGCTCTTACATTTTCCTTTTCCCTCTTCCCTTATTTTTCACTTTTCAGATGAAGTTTTCCCATTTTTCAGAGAATATCCCTACAAAGTGGGAGCTCTAATAAGAGGCAGTTACAAAGAGACAATGGAGTTACTTTTCGGAAAGTACTGATCGTCATTGGAAGCAAATACGAGTCTATTTATCTCGTCACAGTACTAATCAGTTAACTACTTCTAAAGCGAATCATTTTCGATTCTACATCGGTAGAAGCAGAAAAGAAGTTCATAAATACTAAACTGAAAGCTGAAACAATGTGCCCGTGCTTGTGTGGACTTGCGAAATGCGTCCGTGACTAGTTCTGGTGGGGATTCTGCTTAACGACTCCTATGGCCAGGGGTTTTGTGCGCCATGTTAAAAAAATTATTGTGTCCTAGCTGTAACAAATTAACTGAATATTATTGTGAGGGGAATTTCGGACCCCTCATTTATTTAGCATGCTATGTTTGTAACCCTATTAAGATATTTACGCCATTCGGTGTGGACGTAACCTTTGTCGGAACCGACTGAGACTCGGGACCGCTTTGTCGGATACCTCGTTAGCCTTTGTCGGCCAAGAAGAGTCACGCCGCAACTTCACATTGACCTGTTGCGTACGTGACCGCCGAGGTATATAAACCCCAAGTTTGGGCTGCACTAGAGAGAACACTTACAGCCGTTCTCCAGGAAGCATCGGCAGCCCGTACCGGGTCAGTACGACCACCGTAGTTTAGGTGCCTCACATAGTTAGGCTTATTCATGTATTCTGTCGCTGACCTAATACACTGTTTCTAAACCTAACGCCGGGACGTGACGCCCGTTTATTTCACCCCGCCCATTTTAACACGTCACATTATAATATATATGGGAGCTTCAAAAGTTGGCCTATTTAATGAAATTACCAGAAACTTCAATATGTCGTTTATCGATTTTAATTTCACGTAAAAAAAGCCAAACGTCATCGAGGTCCTCAGCCGTCATTGTACGTTTTGGACTATCTTAAAATTCATAAAACAAGATACATAATATACATATTATAAATTTGAGTAGGGAATGAAAAGAGAGCCAGTGTAAAAATAGCTTTGACATTGTGCAAATTAGGGAGCAATTTCCAACAATTCTGCACTCATTTTCCCAAGTGATCTGAGCTGACGTTTTAATTTATGCAAATTACTCAGTTTTCGGAAAATTCACGAAAACTTTTATATATCCTTGTATAGAGAATGGCTTATTAGTTTTGGTTAGGCTGAAAAAGCTTGATGGCTTTGACTTTTTTCCACTTTTTGGTGACAGCTCGTCGAAATGCCGGGGTGTAGAAGGTGTAGATGATGGGGTTGAGAGCAGAATTGATCGGTAATACAAACACTGCAATCCATGAGTAGGCCTAATTGAAAGAAACGTCAGTACAGATATTTGCAATCAAGTTTCTGAATCAAACCATATTCGATAATTCCCAGAAGCTGAGGTTCGCTAAGGAGACGAAAATAACCGGCAGCCAGCACAGCATATCTGTGCCGACAATCAAGATGATTCTCCACAAAAGCAGCGTTTCGTTTTTGTCGCGGCTAACTCTGGCCTCCCTGGTCGACTGTTTCACAGTGCGTAGTACCGTGACGTAGCAGAAAGTAATGATGACCATCGACAAAGTATTGATTCCTTGAAAGTAAAAGCAAAACGCTGAAAGAATCTATCTGGTAGTATACAATTGTTGTTTTATCCTAAACTTTACGCAAGGACTGTTATTGCAACAGTTATCCAAACGAATAAAACGCGGAAAAATTCAATATTCAGAATGAAATCGCTCATCTGAGAATTGTTTGTTGAAAAAGTTGATACCGACGAAAACGAAGAAAGAGTACTCCCATCCGGGCTGCTGGTTTGTGACATGGGTCATTTTATCCGCATCCGAATAGTTGGTCGTTAGAGGAAGAGCAAGACAGACACTGGAGTTCCCGTAGAAATCTCTAGTAACATCAGAAAAGTATCAGTTATCATAACCCGAGTAACGAGTGTTGTAGCAGTGTAGCATTCTGTATATTTAATGCTTCTTCAACGAAATGAAGATGTTACTAGTCAAATACTACCGAAAGTAGTCGATGGGCATGAGAGGTATCCCCGCCAAGACCACAGCCAGTCCAAAGGAGACGCCGACGAGGATTGTGATGCCTCTAGCGGACACTCGATTAGCCCCACCTGGACTAGTCAGTTTCCAAAACCTCTCCAAACTAAGGACTACAAAAGAGTGGGCAGTCAGCTGCAGAGCGTACTTAGAACGGAACGAATACCGACTTGTTAAGGTAAATACGGACAGCTCGGAGGAAAAGAAGCAGGAAAATCCTGCAAGTTTGCAAATCCACGAGCTCCTCCAATTTTCGTCCTGCAGGATGTAGTATCCGCGAAAGTGCCAATCGGCAGATGCGATGATTAACAGAAATACTCCCATGAAGAAATCTCCTGAAATTCAAGTAACGCGTCATCCCGAGCCTGTTTCTGATTTAGAGACTAACAAAAGTGAGATACCCAGAGCCAGACTGGACGATAGGATCTTCTGGATTTGACGACTTTCCTGTAGAGAGCGGCTTCGTGCAGGTTTTGTGCGAGACGCATTTCACCAGAGAAGAACGCCAAAGTTAAATGCCGCGGCAAAGACGCCTAGAGTCCAAACCGTGTGCCGGAGCACAGTGTTGTGCATTAGATCTTCGCACGTCGAAAAGGGATTGCTGAAAAAACTTATTTCTTCGTTGTGAAACGATGTCGAACAGTTCAAATTTTCTTTCTGTGCAACGCAGCACACCTTCCAGTCGTCGAAAGATCTACAAATTACAGAATGATTTCTTGAGATTCATGAAAGTTAGACGTAGGACTCACATCACTTGAAGTTTTGATGAAAACAGTAAAGCCCCTGGATCGATACGTTCGATCTTGTTGCCCAGAAGTCCCCTGCCGAATTAAAAGATGCCACAAATCATTAACCTTATACTGTAACATCGTCGTAACAATAATTGTTATAATAATCATTATTATTATTACAAATATCGATTACATAAATAACGTTGATATTTTAATTCACTTAGTCGATTCAGAATTAACTACATTAATAATACTGTGTTGTAAGACTTACAAAAGCGTTAAGTTTTCTAATCCGCGGAATGATTCCGTCTCTATGTGGGTAATCGTATTGTTCTCCAATTCCCTGGAAGATAAAAATATGTAGCAACAATTTAAATGATGACAGCGAAACGTGGGACTTACAAGATTGCAAGGGATCGAAGTTCAACGAAAGTTTTTGGCCCTATGGATGCAATCTCATTTTGATCTAGGTGCCTGTATCAAAAAGAACAAAAAGAAAATAGTTGCTGATCAAAATAAGTTTTGTCTTTTTCATAACTCACAGCTCGTTCAAGGAAGTGAGACCAGTGAAGATTCCGGCTTCCAACGACGTAATTCTATTCCACGACAACCATCTGGATTGAAATGATTAAGGGAACATCTCATTAGTAATTGCCTACATTTACGTGATTCGCGTGAACTATGGTAATTTTGGCAAGCTTACACGAACTCTACATACGAACAAACTGATACAAGAACTAGAAGTGGGTTGCGTGAAGGTTAGCTTTGCTCACACTCCGTGAAGAATATTGACAAAGTTCAGTTCACGTTAAATGCCTAGGAACCCAGGAAAAAAAATTCAAGTCCACATTCATTTTAAGTTCTGTTTTAAGACCTCACGGCGGAAAGTTTCAGGAAACCTGCGCCAAATGCTTTCATTGATTGTTACTGGAAAATTTATTCATGACAGCAAAGGAACCAAATGCCTGGAATAAAGGAGCTTCAGGTTGTGCGTTAGACAGAAGAAACTTGATGCTATTTACGGATGTTCCTTTCAGTTTACCGGAAAAACAAATCGTACACTGTTATTGTCCCGGAAACAAGTTATGAAATACCTATGATATTCAGCTTCTAATGTTTACTCTTTATCACATTGTTCGAGTAATTTCAGATTTGTTGTTTCATGGGATATGTAACATCTGAAGAATAGAAACGAGTCAAGTTTTTATCTTCACCGATTGGATTTTTGTCCGTATCGATACTAAGATCCAAATATAATTAATAATAGCAGGAGCTTAAAGAGGTTGCTCCCTTATATAGATAACGTGGAAGGAGTGTGAAAACTACAGAAATTACAATTCACTCATTGACGTGAGATGTTTGAAGCTTCCTCTCTCAATGGAACTGATCCTGTTGCCTTCCAAACGCCTGAAACACAAAGGAATCACTGCTATTCACCACAGACTCTTTTATGATTTGAGATTATCTCAGAAAAGAAAACTTACAATTTCAGAAGAGATTCAAGTCCCAAGAAATCGTCTTCGTGGATGGATGTGATGTTGTTGATGTTTAAATACCTTTTCGAGCGTAAAATGAAAATGAATACAGGTGAACATTTATCCACAGCTAGGCGGTTCAAGTTACAAAACAATCAACATTATAGACACTAAATTGATTTAACACAACCCGCAATTAGCTAATTTGTGGAAGACTAAAAATGAAGACATTACAATCTACGCAGAGATGTAAGATGTTTGAAGCTTCCTCTGTCAATGGAACTGATCCTGTTGACGGACAACGTTCTGAAACACAAAGGAATCGCTCCTTATCACCACTGGCTCTTTTATGATTTGGCATTAACTCAGAAAAGAAAACTTACAAATCCTGAAGAGACTCAAGTCCCAAGAAGTGGTCTTCATGAATCGATGTGATATTGCTGCCATAAAAGCTCCTTTTTGGAAGTAAAGTTAAAATTAATATACAAGTGAGCTCGTGCACATGGCTAATTAATTTTAAGTTACGAATAAATCATCATTATAGAAACTAAATTAACTTAACATACTCCGGAAATATCTAACTTAAGCAAGAATAAAAATAAGACATTACAATAAGCGCAGTGACGTAAGATGTTTGAAGCTTCCTCTCTCAATGGAGCTGACCCCGCTGCCTTGCATAGTCCTGTAACACAAAGGAATCGCTGCTTATCACCACAGACTCTTTTATGATTTGACATTATCTCAGAAATGAAAACTTACAGTCGTTGAAGAGATTCAAGTCCCAAGAAGTCGTTATCATGGATGGATGTTATGTTGCCGAAACGTAAGTCCCTTTTCGAAAGTAAAGTTAAAATGAATACAGGAGAACATTTATACATAGCGTAGTGGTTAAAGTTACGAATCAATCATCATTATAGACATTAAATTGACTAAACATAACCGGCAATTACCCAACTTAAAAAGAGTAAAAATGTAAACATTACAAGTGTTCCAGACTCGTAAGATGTTTGAAGCTTCCTCTCTCAATGGAACTGATCGTGTTGTCTTCCAAGTACCTGCAACACAAAGGAATCGCTGCTTATCACCACAAACTCTTTTATGATTTGACATTATCTCAGAAAAAAATACATACAATTCTAGAAGAGATTCAAGTCCCAAGAAGTCGTCTTCATGGATGGATGTGATACTGTTGTCAATCAAGTCCCTTTTCGAGAGTAAAATTAAACAGAACACAAGTTTGGATCAGTACGTGGCTGTAGTAGCTATTAAGTTATGAATCAACTTTTAAGGCGTTATTCGTGTCATGTCTACTGGAACTCATAGGTAAAATCGGGTAATAAAAGACATTACATTGATTTCACACAATGTGATGATTTTTCACTTCTTTCATTACGAGCAATGCAGTTAAGCATCTGTTCGCGACTTGGAATTTTTAAGGATTCTGCCCCAAAAGCCATTGAAACAGGCTTTATGAATGTTTGTAGACACTCGGCACTGTTTCATGATTGGATGTACGTACAGTTTTGTAGGACGTAGGTCAGATATATTAGGAATCACAGAAAGTCCGCGACATGTTATCCACACCCAGCTGTGATCCCAACACTCGCCGCCTCCTAAAGTAAACCAGGTACACATTTAGAATCACTGGAAATCGTTCTGAAACTAGATCACCTGTGAAACTTCAATAGAAAGATCTTTGTACACGAACAATTGAGTAAAGTACAAGTATAGCAAATAAATGAAGTAAAGTGCAAGAATCTAGTAGAAGACAACCAATTTTCTAACTGTCAAGTAACATTCTCTCGGACTCTGCTTCGTTAGAATTCTTACCTGGAAATTTTTTCACGACGCTCTGTGCAGAGCTGTAATTTGCTAATCAAGAGAAACTGAATTAGTGGATTAAATTAAATCAACAGTCCCGAAATACTTGAGATGAAAAAACAGGCAGCAGTCATCCACAAGACTCTGAACCATAGGGACATTTTCAGTTGTCGATGCCAAGTGGAGCTGTTCAAACAGGTATCCAGTTGTTGCCTGCAACAGTGCATTAGTGACAGTAAAACATGAACAACATTACAACAGTAAAATTAGATTGTTTAGGAAGTATATCGAACAATTTCTGTAAAAGAAGATTCTAGAGAGTACTTACAAAGGAGGCCCAAGGATCGTACTGTATCAGAGACTTGCAAATGCGCCATTATATCCTGGGCGTCTTGAACTTGCCTCGCACAGGCTGAAACCACTTATCTTCGACCACAAGAACCTCCAGTACTCTAACAAATTTTATATTTGAATAAAAAAATTAGAGGTTTGCATACCTCATCCTGTGATAGCGAATATTGTTCAGTACAAAATTGCGAAATCAATATCAAATTGGAAAGAAACCAGTTTCCCTTGAAAGCAACCACACACCGACAGAATATTCCTCGCAATCAGTTTGGCAAGTTCCCGTTTGGTTAAACGCAACACTTCCCTCGTTTGTAAACCGATTGGAACTTATCAATTAATTGTGCCTTTTGTGCCATCTTGAAACTGACATAATACTATTAGTTTCCTAATAGACATCGCGCTTGCTACGTTTGTAGTTAGTACAGCAAAGATAAACGTCAGGCTCGAAATTTTCAGACTTCTTAGTCTTGCAACAATCGAATGCTTATCGCCAACAGGAGGTTGTTACAATAAAGATAATAAAGTTCAACAGAATAGTCAAATTGGTACACTGTTATCCCAAAGGTCCTATTTCCGGCCTTAACCGAGGTCCGACGTTTTTTAGAACCTTGCTGTAAGAAACGGGACGTCAGTTTTAGAAACTGGACGTCACGTTGAAAAACCGGACATTACGTCACAATTCCGGACGTCACGTTAAAATCTGGACATCGGTTGAAAAAACCGGACCACGTCGCGTATAGGACGTCAATTGAGCACCAGACCTTGCATATAATATGACGTTATTTCTAAAACTGGACCTCGTTTTTACCGGACGTTTTTTTTTAGCGCCGGACCTCACGAAATATAGGGACTTATTTTAAAATCGGACCTCCACATTGGACGTCATTTCACCCAACAGAAAAAGAAGGTGGCAGTAAGGCACCTGAAAAATTGCGTGTTTCAGCTGATGTTTGAGGCGCCTTACCACAATCTTAATTAAACCAAAAAAAACTCTCTATTACTCACAATTTATTTTTAAGCAAACTTTCATCGAGTCATCTTATTCCTCATTTTTTCCACATGTGAATCCATAATAGCTGAATTTATTTCACTTTTTAAGTAGAATGATTTAATAAAGTTTAATTTTATCTACGCATTTTGTTGTTCATTCTGAACGGATTTGAACCCGAGATACTTTGCTCAGTAGATGAAATTTTTAGCGTCTTAACTGCGTTCTTTCATGGGTATCCAGGCTATTGTTCAGGTGATCTCAAACCATCTTAATTCTCCGTTGGTTAGTACCAGACTTCACGTTCATAGAGCGTCTATTATTGGACCTCACGTTCATCGGACCTCCATGATTAGATCATAAAAGAACTTAACATGTTTAAAGACTTTAAAGAAATGTCTTGTTTTATGAAAGAAATTGTTTTCCCAGTTTCACTCTATGCCATTATAACAGATCAAAACTACCAAATTACCAATTTGCCAAAATGATCAAATTCAATTATAACATTCGCCATAATCAAATCCTTAATTAGCACAACTTAGCTAATCAATTAAAATTTATATAATTGATGATGCGTAATGTAAAAAACCAGAGATCGGCTTAGATTCCGGGTTTCGGTGTATAAATTTGGGACCTTACGTTACCCAGTGAAAAAACGAGGGTGCGTTAAGGAGCCTGAAAAATATTCTGAATGCATTCGGGCTGGCTATAGAAAGTAAAGGCTTATTCAGGTTCCCGAACCTATTGAAATTGGCCCGTTTTCCGGATGTTTCGGGAATCTGATTTTGTCCCCTTGTATGTATGAATTGTATGGATTTAAGACACTCGCAGCGTCCTGAATCAAATAAATTCAGGATCCCGAGGATATCCTACGTGGCGTTAGTTTAGCGTCCTTCAAATATCCTGAATTGAATGCATTCAGGATCCCTAGAACATATTGAATCACAAAAGTCTAGTGTCCCTAAAAGATCCCGAATTAAATCAATTCAGGATCCCTAGTAAATGGTGAATGATCTGTTTTATGGGTCCTTAGAGTATCCTGAATTAATAGAATGTAAGGACCCTTAGCACATACTGAAAATACATGGAATCAGGATCCTTCTACTACTCTGAACCACATAAAGTAAGCGTCCTGACAATGCCCTGAATAATCAGAATTTCGAGTCCTTAAATCATCCTGAACTATATGGATTGCGTATCCTTCCAATAAAAGCATTTCTTCTGATGTGTCGAATCCGTTCGTTTGGTCCTGGTCGTCGGAAACTTCCTTTCCAACATCTCGTTGGTCCCGCAAAGCCTAATCTCCATTGCAGTCCTGATGTTCGAACAGTCGTCGTTATCGGACGATGATGGATCGGATTTGCTTCTGGAGCCTGCTTACTCTTCGGGGTTTCATGGACGCTTTTCTGACCTTCCCTGATAGCTTCCTCTTCTGGAATGAGGCCCTGTTGTCCAGACACCTTCGGGTTTTGCAGCGGATGATCCTTTTGGTGCGCTTCCCTTCTACAGTGCTGCGGCAAAACATGACGTACCCTGTAGTAAAATAACAAAGGCCTTTGAATTTGGTAAACCATACGCGAACTGCTTATCGGGTAATATACGGGTGATAACATGGAAATAACAGAGTGATGACAGTATTAACATGACTAAGGGCTAAGAAGACTGTTAGAGTTGCGGATCCCTTGTAATATAACACATGTACTAGCGGATTGTTTGTCTGGAACTAATGCTTTTACTTTGAAATCTTTCCCTTGATTCGGTTCACAGATTTGAAAAATATTATACCGCTTCAGTGACTCGGCGCCAAAATTAAGTTCAATCCGCTCGTATTTGTTATATTACCACATTTTAGATAATAGCATTAAACCATATTATTCAATGTATCATTACTATATGAATCTGCTTTGTATGTCTATGTTCCATTTACTTTTCCTCTTTGACCCACATAACTTTTACCCAACTTACCATAATGGTAGAAGTTGTTTCTCTGCTGCAACCACCATTTTTTGCTGTTTCCCCTTTCGGATTCCTGCTCGAATAAAGAAAATAAATTTTACGGAATTCGTACACTCCAAAAGCATAAAACATACAAATTCATTAAGTGATGAGTTTAGACTCAGCGTTAGTTTTGTTGTTTCCTGCTATTTTGAATCAAATTTACTTGAACTTGATAGAGACTGTTTGGTGTGGTTTGCTCACAGAGACAAGGCAACTGTAACGGCAGCAAGGTGGCAAGCGTAGCTGTCAAGATGGCCTTATTTTGACCTGTCGATTATTTGAACCTTGAAGCGTAGCTGTCATATAACTTATTTAATAATCCGTAATCTGACATAAATTATCAAATAGCTGTAACGTAATAACTGATGTATTGTTCAGATTTTGTACTTTCAAAATTGTGGCTGAATCACGTTAAAACCTTACAGTTTAATGAATAGAAAAAAAAATTCAAAACTGATTTAAACATCAGTTAATTCACGGGGTGTATAGTAATTTGGCTCCCCAGAAAGCCGGCTTCTGCCTATTGGCTGAAACGGGTCACGTGACGAAAGTCGGCTCCCCAGAATGGGAGCTGTAACCGTTATTTTCGTTCAAATTTTTTTACAAAAAAAACTACAAAACAAAACACCATAATTTCCCTCATAAAAATCACGCGAAATGATGTATTTAGTTTGGTGGAAAGAGCTAAATTTAAGTCACAAAATGTAACGATAGAGTTGAGCGATAATCGATACTTGCGACTTTGTTAGGGCTCGACATCATGGCGGACGCTGACCGGTAGGTCCTCCTCGATTTCTTTTTATTTTCTTGACAACAGTCACTTTTTTCGGGGAAAAATTATACCACCAAAATCTGCGAACATTGGGCTCTCAGAATATGCCACTTTGGTAATTTAAAGATTGGATATTAGTATTTGCAAATCCCGGAGCATGACTGTTTACCCTGTGTCGGATTCGGTGCTCCGAATTATGAGTGAATATATCATTTCGCGTGATTTTTTGTGAGTAAAATTATGGTGTTTTTATGTTATAGTTTTTTTGCAAAAAATTTGAAGGAAAATAATGGTTACAGCTCCCATTCTGGGGAGCCGACTTTCGAAGGTCACGTGACCCATTTCAGCCAATCGGCCGAAGCTGGCATTCTGGGGAGCCAAATTACTATACACCCCATGAACAGTATTGATAGGAAAAATGACAAGTGTTATCTTTACATTCAAAACGATTCATCACAGTTAATAATTTATCATTTTAGATTGCAGTATTTTGCCTTTACTGATTCAATCATCTTAACAATAAAACAATGCAAAAAGTGCCAGTCAATTGTAAATTGTTGATTAGTTGGGCATCTTAGTTGGTTTGCTAAATCGTGTATTAAAAGTGCCGAACTACAGTTCATAGTTATTGTAAAATATGCTATCTCAATCTCAGTTTCAGTTTTGAAGAGTATGGTGTCAAGGATTAGCAAGTTTTGAAGCATCTGAAGTATTCGATGTTCTGAATTAATGGAAAGCCAATGATAATTTTCATGGTTGGAACTCGCACAGGAAATAGTTGGCGAAATTATTGGGCAGTAAGTTTAGTATCCACTTATCTAGCTTCCACTCATAGACCAACATAGTTGAAGTCGAGTTCATTGCAAAGGTATTGTTGACTACCAGAGGATAGTCGATTCCCAAAGGATAGAAAACTTCAGTAGACTTAAATTTCAGCAAATAACTCGGAAATGGAGTTCCAGTTTGATTCCAGGAAAATAAAAATGCATATGGATATGTCATTCCTAGTAACGGAATAGACGACCGCAGTACACTGTTAAAAAGGTCGCCTAGTTTCTAGCGGATTTTGCGCCTAGTTTGAAATTCCGATATAGTAGAACGGCCCGCCTAGAAACTAGACGACCTAGTCGCCTAGTTTTCACGAGCCATCCTCGCTCCCAAATTGCCGGCGGGCATCAAGCGAACCCCCGTCTCGCCTCCTCCCCCGTCCCGCTTTTCCTCCCTCCACCTCCCCCTTCTCACCCCCACTATACCTACTCCCTCCCACTTAATAATTCATTATTATTTCATATTTCTTAAATTTAACATTCTGTAATTTGAACATTTGGAATTGTGCAGATTCTTTTGTGTATTCAGTTTAAAACAAAAACCGAACAAAAAATGAACTTAAATACCAAAATATTCCCCGAGGAGTAGGGTGATAACCGACACGTGATTACTAGAAACATTAAAATTACAGATAAATCTGAAGACAAAACAAAAGTTCACGAAACATAACAGATACAAACAATGGTGTAAAAACAGTGCAATGAAAAACTGGCTTGCAACGGATGGAAACATTAAAAATAGCAAAACGAAAGCTAACAGTGACCGGACTAACAGTTACTGATATCAGAAATGGGTTATAAAATGGTTCTAAATCAGAGTATGTGTCATGACGACCAGCAGGGCTTTCAAACGTGATAGGGCTCCGTTTCCCACCAGGTAGGCCAAATCTAAGGCGTAATACGTGGCTCTTCATGATCTTGGTCTCGACCGGATCTGTTCCTATTTTCGCTCGAGAGAATCGGCGAAAGGAATTTATATTCATGACGAAGAGTGAATTTCCGTGGAACTTGCTGCAATCTTCGTGTTCATATCCAAGGAAACTATTAAAAAAAAAGATTACATAAGTAAGTAGCAAATTACGATGAGAAATGGTGTATACCAAGAATTCCTTGTAAAATATAGCTTTGTCCATGCCTCACTGGAACGTTTCGCATTTGCATTTCGGAAACTAAGGTGACTGGAAGCAGCCAGAGTATCGCCTTGGTTTGGATATCTAATAATGCGTACACTTTATTACTAAGTGAAATTAAAACAAAGACTTCACTACTACCACCATTGGAAATTCCACCATTTGCGGCTGGGATGACGCTCTTTTCAGGTTCATAACGATGGCACCTACTGAAGACAGCAAATGACCTGTAATATTATTGAGGAGCTTTAAATATGAAAAAAAAAACACTTCATGTAGATTTCTGTACCTGGTAAACATTCATACTCAAACTGGGATTGACAGCCAACTGCCGTGTCATTCTCCAGTAGCAGACCAGACTGTTGGGATAAAAGACCACTTAGAAAGTATATATGAAGACACAATGAGAAATGATAGAACTTGCATTAAAGCTTGTGGACTTGGCTCACTTTTAAGAATTCTGTAGCTTGCACAGCAAGTATTTGTATCAGGATGTCTGCTTGTTGATCTACAAGAGTTTTGACATTAGTTTTTATTAATCTAAAAGTTGTACCAAGATTAAAGTTTTATTTCATTACCTCTTAAAGTCTTCTATAGGTGCAGACAATTCAACTGCATTGTCGAGTGCCATCCCGATATGGTGAGTTTTTTTTGGTTTTCGAACGAGTTTCGAACAACAGCGAACGAACGAGGTTTCGAGAATATTCATATTCTTCTATGTTAGCAATGTAAAGCAACAAACATTTTCAGCGCGCAGGCTAGTTTTCTGCGAGATTTAGTGCCACTGCTAATAAATTTGGAAAAAAAAAAGAAATCAATGTTACTACGTGAACATATTACATTTCAAATACTTACCGTATTACGCTTTCTTTACTAAAGGAACCAAAGCCGGTGATATTGAAGTTGCTGCGTTGACAAACCCAAGCTAGCATCTTGTCGCAAATTGATTTCGTACAATTAAAAGTCATAAAGTGTGCATTTGAAAGCCAGAGCGTCCTACCGCGTGGTCAGGCCTTGGCTTCACTTCGAATCAGGTCGAGGATAAACTGTATCCCGATATTGTTTGTATCGAAAAATGAATTCTATCTTGCATTCACCTTATTATTAATATCATTATTTTATTTTATTTTTGTAAAAACAAGACAATATTTATTTATTATTTGCATTATATTTTTGCAACATCTCCCTTTTCCCCCTCCAAAGCTTCCCTGTTGACCAGCCACGGGAGAAGACGAGGGTGGTTGAGCTCAGCACTCCCCTCAGCAGGCTAGAATATAGCCGAAAAAGGGGAGGGAATGAAGGCGGTACCCACCCTCGCCCAGTTTTGCTCGTCTAGTTTCAGCCGCCTAGAATTCTACAGCTTGATGCTTCGTGCTCGTGAAACTAGGCGAGTTTTTTCTAGAAACTGGGCGACCTTTTTAACAGTGTACTGTACCAGAGGTCCAGATTCTAGTCAAATCTGCACAGAATAGAAACATTCATTTTGCATCTTTATGCATCTACTAGGTATGATACTTGTGTAAGCATTCAAGAGATTTATGATGATGAGATTCTCGAACGGAGTTTCAACAGCTACTAATTTCATTCCGTAAAAATTGCAGTTAGAAGACGCATCCATCCATTGCTATTACAAACAATCATGTTTCATTAAGTCATCCATACTAGTTTAATTCAGCAGACTTACCTTAGTAAAAGAAGATAAGCAGTAGCACGACTTGCTATCTATCAAGTAAGCACACCTGAACTGGTTGCCTATTGAGTTAGGACACACTACAAACAGAGCATTAGTCTTCGAGCATGTGTATCTAGAGAGGCCATCTATAGCGAAGCCCCCGTATAAAATAAGGGAAAGAAGCCTCCTGAAAAAAAACACAAGGCTACCTGCTTGTGTAATGGCGGCCATCGAGTCAGGTTATGAAGTCACGTGATCTGTTGGTAGCCGCAGGCAACATTTGACGGCTGAAGGAATCCTTTGAATTCCTAAACTCGCCACGTGATACTCCCAAGGGACCGTTGCACAGCCACGTGAGTGCCTCCGGGCAGAAGTTCACCAAACAGACCACGTGATAAAGTCACGTGATGTGGCCGCCATTATATAGGGAGCCAGCCTTGCGTTTTATTAAGAAGGCTTCGTTCCCTTACTTTGTCCGGGGCTTGGCTGAAGTAGGCCCTCTCTAGATATACACGCTCGAAGGCATTAGTATATGGTATACGTATATAAATTGAGTGGGAAGTTAGTAAATCTGTCAAATCCGTGGACAGATCCTATGTCTCGTTAGCCACTTTACATACTGTCCACGGATTCCGCAAATCTTAAGGAACTAGTACTACTGCAAAAACAACATACACGTGCAGTAGTTAGGAGTTTTACTAGTTTTTACCTTTTTTATTGTTCGTACAGGATACTCCTCCACTATTCTGGACTAATTGGGGTACATCAGCCCAGAACAGAGAACAGACATTATTTGCAAAAGTGAATCTTTTGCAACCGGTTGTATCTTTACAAATGAATGAGCAAGTAATAAGTGAAGGTGCGTAAGTATCAGCAAGCAGCAACTGTTTAGGTAGCAGTCCAGTTTTAGTACACTGCTGGAGATCCGTTTCAGCTCCTACAAAACTATGAGAATGAATTACAATTGACTAACTTAGTCAACTTAATTACTTGTAGTTAATATCACTACAACCAGTGAGCAGAATACAAAGAGCAAACTTCTCGCCATCTCGACTAGGTTATAATGTGGTTCGCACTGTCAAGCTGCACATTTAAGTACAAGAAATTAGCTCGTCGGGTTGCTACGGAGACTCTAGTAAACTTATCGGATTGCACTAGTTGTCAAGTAGTTATTAGAAGTAGTTAGTCTGCTGTAGAGTGTTTTATTAAGCAATAAAGGCAGCGCCAAAGAATTTTATGAGCAATCGAAACGCACTATATTGCAACTCTGCGATTCAGTTCAATTCTGGTTTAATATGGAATTTGGTTCACTTTCGGGTCACGGTTAAGTGTAAAAAATAATTTATGTTATATATTTACATTTACATATACATAGATTTTTTTTTTAAGTCAAGGGGACTTACTTTATTTGAACCGGGGACCAGATTAAAAAAGGTTGACAGCTTTAAGGTACGGTTCATCAATGGGTTCCGTTCAGCTTGAAGGTGAGGTGTAATCTAGTATATATTGGTCTGATTACTGTAGAAATGCACATACAATCATTTCTCGGACACAAAAAAGTGCTGAAACAGTAACGGACCAAAAAGCAGTGACTATGGCATCAATAAAAAGAATGGTAAACTCTGTCAAACAACTTTGACTAAATGAAGAAATGATGATGTGATAGTTAACTAGCCAACAAATTTCTTAGTTTGTCCTCATCAACTACTTTCTATGCGAATTCCAACAGTGAAAACGGAAATTCATGATTACTCAAAATGTGCCTTCTTTTGCTTCAGTAGGCCCTGTGCAACAAATAGGGGTGGAGCTAATAAAACGAGTGTCAGCCATATTGGACGGCAGCTGAGCCAGCTTGTACTGCTTGTTACTTGCTGGTTCATTCGTTTCTTGCATTTCTGGTGTGTTAACAATAGTATTATGACAATTTTCCGTAGAATATTTGGCTGTTCAATCAGTAGTGGGCGTGATGTTTTTTTCCGTTTTCCCGCTATTGTTAAAGGAGAGGGCACGAGAACATTTGAACTTAGCACGGAAAGATGACGCTTATGGCTCAAAGCCAATTTCCCAATCAATTCGGCTAAGTTCCGGTTCAAAAAACGTTTATATCGATACAAAAGGAAGAAGCTCTAACAGAATAGCAGGCTTCTTTGATTGATTGAGGATTAAACTTTCAAACCTATTTTCTGTAGTTAAACTTGGGAAAAACAGGGATTGCAAACGACCAATCTAACAAAGGTTTTCAAGGAGTCTCATGGGATTTGCTGGTATGCTAAGTCAAAATTTTTCACCTGGAATTTTTACGTGCGAAACCATTCTACTCCGCAGAATTTACCCGTTTGGAACTTTTCCTTTCTGCTTTTGAAGAGAATGAACGAGAAGAAAATAAAACGAAAAAGGGATCGAAATTAGGTTCACTTGGTTTGTTGTCCCGGTTCGATTCACTTTAAGGATCGGGCAGTGATTTCACGGCTCGGTTCGGCTCACGGTTTTGAACCAACTGAACCGATTCACGGTTCGGCTTACAAAAACGGTTTAATCCGCCCATCTCTGGATTTAGGCAAATTTCCTTGGATTTTCAGATGGTCGCCAATGCTTAAATTAAGTTTTCTAGGACAATTGCTATTCAATCGCTTTAACTTTACTTTATATTTTTGTCACACAATTTCTTGAAGTTTAAATGCATATTCAAAAAGAACAACTTGACGCATTCCGATTAGGAAACACTATTAGAACTTTGTTTATATCTTATTTCAACCAACGACAAAAGGCATTCTGGTTCAGGTGCCATCCAACATGGCGGACACTCGTAAGCTCCGCCCCTCCTAGTTTTGTTGCATAGGGCCTATATAACGTCTCTATACGTAATAAATTGTATTCATCTTTGCACACTTCAAGACTCTGAAAGCTATTATGTGCTATGTGTCGTCCAAGTTTCTGTTCCTGGAATTAGTTGTCGGGTAAAATTTTCTATGGTTTACAGCTCACTCACGGAACTGTAACCATAAAAAAATGTAGAAACAAACTTACTACATACTGAAGCCAAATAATAATTTCACGGCATCTTTTGTGCGATTACTTTACACGGGTCGATAAAATTTATTAAATTCATTAAATGTAGCTCGCTCATCTCGGTCAGGTTAGTTTCTCAATCTTCGTTTAACCAATAAGTGGTGGTTTATTGTCGTAGAAAATTTCAATTCTGAAACGAAATTGTACGGGCGTTCTGCTATAAACATTACTTGTCCTAAAAGTGAATGTCTTGGGTCTGGAATTCTGCATTTCTGAAACTGTCCCTCAGAGAACAAGTTGGATATTTCAAAGTTTCAGATTGATTACATCAATCAGATTGACAGAATACACGTTCTACTGATATTAAATAAATCTGTCCAGTTCTCGTACGGAAATACCTGTTCTCAAACAGGCTTAGCATGTTAAAAAATTAACTCGTTTACAAAAATTCTCACAGAGATAGTGTGAATATTTTCTGTATTAGCGCCACATCACGCAGAGCGCAGTAGTCTAGCATTCAGGAAAGATTGCCGCCACTTTCTTTTGTAATTTTGGCGGGACCCTTAATTTAAATATTTAAGTGCAAGTAGTTTCAATGACCGAAATATGCAAGTGACCAACTAAAATATTAGTACGATAATAATCATCAGAATTGTTCTCCCCAGCTTCTCTAAAGAGCCAATGTGAACTGTACTGCGAGCCAAGTTTTGCAAAATATAGAGAGAAACACTGAAATGTTTATTTATCTAGTTGTAGTAGACGTCGTTACTTTATCCTTTAGAATGTAATAGGAAATCATATTAATCGCTAACTATGCATTCTTTTCTTTTATGATAGAGCTGCGTCTGTTTTCTTCGATGCGAACATCTACCTCGAGCGAATAGCATTCTACACTGAAACGAAGAAACCTTTTAAAGAAATTCAAAACAACAGTGCAGTTAAAGCTTTGTAAACATTTGATTCGTCCTTTACAGCTTAAGACGGAAGAGGAGAAGAGACAATTTGAACTCAAGTCGTGGATGCATTACTGCGTTAATCGAAAGAACTTTTGATGTCATCATCATCACATCATGGTGGTCTGCGAATGCACGTAAAGAGCAGTATCCATGGTCAATTAGGTTACTGTATCCCGTAAATGATTGAAGAATGTAAATTCACCATGTTTCTGCTTCTATCATGATGTGTTAAAGAGAGCACAAAGGTGTGATAGTGACTAATACCATTTATCTTTATTTTGAAATACAATGAAAATGTCTAACGACGAACTATTTCTTCACAATAACACATGAAATCAAACATTAAGAAAAGCCAGAAGACGTATGGAAACTGTAAGATTACACGATAGGCTCCGTATTTTTCAACTGGTTCTTGCAGCCTCCAAGAGTGACTGTTTAAACTGTTTGCTGCCAGGGAGAACTAATGAACCACTCTGTAAATTGCCAGTAATCGTTGGAGTTGGAGTATATTAACGGGCCTCTGATTGCCAGTACTCTTGGGTCTGCTGTTCCTGGCAAAGCTGCCAGAGCACTCTTTGTGACTTGAACTTCCTCTCGATTGCTGGATCGGCAATTTTTCCTGGAACAGGGATCTGAAGAAGCAAAGAGTTTAACGTTACTTTTGTCTTGTGAAGGAAGACACCAAAATGTAGGTGAATGGATTCAGATGTTACTACCTGTGATTTAAAAACTCACATCTGTCAGGTTCAGCAGGGTTGGTAATGGTACCAGGTTGCTGACGGACCGATTTTTCACCTGCAACTGGTTTTTTCCTAATTCCATCATTGAGCTGGAAACGCTCGGCATCTTACCAGGTGCTGAAGCATTGCTATTTTTCGTGTTCTTCAGCGGCGGCTCTTGTATATTACAGTTCCGGCAATCTTTCGAAGAATGGTCTTAAAGTAATGTCGTTTGACCAAGTCTACCAAGTCCTCACGACAACCAGGATCTTCCCTCTATTTCGTAATGATGTAAACCTGCAGAAATTGAAACTGAGATACTTAGAATATATTTTATCTTTAATCGAGCTTGAGTCCTCCATGTTCTTTTCTTTAGTTAAAAGTAAATGTAAGAACAAAGTAACAACTGTATACGTATACCAATCAAAATAAACTTGTTGTGATGAGAATAAACAAACCGATGTTAACACCATCTAATGAGGAAAGAGACCGTGCAAACCAATTTACGGAAAACTATTAAAAAAACAACGCACTGAAAAGTCATGAAAACTTGTTCGGGACGTGGCAAAGAGAGTATCTAGAAGAAACGGACCCTCGCCAAAATGGACCCCCCAAAATGGACCCTGAGAAATATCACTGGGATGTAAAAAGTAGGCAAGACCCTGTCAATCGAGTAGGCCTATGGTAGTTCCATTGTAGGGCTGAGGTGGGGATGATAGGGCTCGGACTGAGGGCGAAATCAAGATAGGTTAGATTAGGTAAGGTATACTAACTTTTGCTAAAGCAGACTGAGAGATCTATTTTGGGGAGGGGGAGGGGGTCCATTTTGGCGAGGGTCCATTCCGCCCAGGATTCGGCAAAAAGTAATCTGAAAACGTTTGTTGAATAATTTAAGACAAGTTTGTAATAATAATTTATCTTGCAACTCTTCTTCCTTGCTTGATTCGGACTCTCACAGCCATCTGCAATTATCAGTGCGTTAAAGATGAGAAAAACTCGTACATCAGTTCTGGTATGATAGGAAAAGTTCCGATCATCATTGTTTGATGTACAGCTTTAGAAAGGCGATCATCAAATACTGATGATCTCGTGCGTAGAATGGGTTGCGATCTCACCCGGTTGACGGTAACTAATAACATCATTCACATTTGTAAATGCATAATAAAAATAATGAACTTTTTCGTTAATTAAATTTTAATGTTTTATAGGTTATACAAGCTCAGGCCATTGTTGTTATTCGCCCAGGCTCTCGCCACTTGCGAATCGGCCGAGTCTGAGATGTTAACCCCCACACGATTATACATCCAATTGCCCGACCAAAAAAAAAAATAAAATAAAAAAACACACAGGGACCCATTCATCGTGACAGTCTTCTTGTCTCACAAATAAATCTGGTATTTTAATTTCTCAATTGAATCTTATTGAAACCTTGACATTTTTGTTTGCGTCTAAAGAACAATGAAGCGTCCATGATTATTGAAGATAGTTTGCAGTCGACGAGCACTACGTTACAGTCGTGCATCTCGTCTAACATGACGCAGAGACCTGTGACTTCTCCGTAACAAGTTTTGGCGTTAGATAGGCAGAGCAAACCTACCTGCGGCTCGATTTCCAGTCTACAGTGGGCCTTGTCCCTTAAACTCAATGACTGCGTTACAGGAGACAAGGTACTAATTATTGCCGAATTAAAATCACGTTTTAAGCAGATTTATTTAATACTTGTAAACGAAATTATTAGGTATTGTATGTTGAAGCCCAAAGATCACGTTAACGTCCACTTCCCGTTCAGACGGGGGGAGCTAAACGCTCACAACGGTGTCGGGGGGTCACTAAAAACTGTCTCAGCAGATCTCGAAACGGTATGGGGGCACTGTATCGAACATTTATTCAAAATGCCGAAACGAGACCTGGAAGTAATTTCAATAATAATTTCGTTATTAATTTAATATTGGCTAAGAACTATATTTTATACAGCAAAACAAGAGGCAGTTTTTGTTATTCCTGATATCTACCATCGCCCCCACCTGAAAGATCTAGTAAATCTTCTGTTAAACGGACTGAGTTTTGGCGGCTACTTTCTCGTCCAGGACCACGTTGCCGTGACTTTCGGTGCGGGACTTAAAGCAGCCTGCGTCGTTGATATCGGGGACCAGAAAACATCCAGTCTCTTGCATGGAAGACAATTTGTCACAGCGAGCGACAGGAGTAATCTAACAAATTTACTTTAAGATACCTGAAAATTTATTTCTATTGTATTTTTATTATATTTAGCTTCGTTTGGATTATGGCAGAAGTGACTTGACGCCGATTTTCTTTTGACTTTTGAAAAAATCCGGATTTCTCGTATATATAGTGCGACGCGAGACACCAGCTCGATGCTGCGCTACTCACGCGAATCAAAGAAAATTTCTGCCCTTTAAATCTGGTTTGTAGAATTTTTACTTTTTATAATAATTGTAGTTAATTACGTTAAAATACGTTTAAACAATACTTTTACTATTATATCTCATTATTTCTTTAGTATTTAATAAATGGTTCTTAAGAATATGATTTTATATTGAATTAATGAATTAAATTAATATATTATTAAATTGCAAATTGTACTATCTGTTTTTCTTAATTATTATTATTTATTTATCTAGTTTGATGTAGTAATTTGAAGTTAATTAATCACTTTTATTTCATAATTTATCTCGTTTATTTTGTTACATAGAATGTTTTCGGGCTGCGTGACGAACTTCACCGTCGAGCGACCGAGCCAGCCGTTAACTCGATAAAAAATGAGGTTCGTAAAATTCGAATTTACATATTTAATCAGAATTTTATTAGTAACTAATACAACTCGGTATGTTATTAACAAAATTATTCAGGTAGGTGGTGAACTGCTGCTCGGACCACTCAGCTTATTCAACGTTGAGGTGATGGCACTAACCGGGCTGGACAAGCGAGGTCACAGTCAGGTCCCTGTTTCCGGAGACCAGGAAGACCCACACAGTGCCACATACCTCCGAGAGACAAGCATAATATCAACCTTCACTATTTGACAAACATTTTCATCTGAAAAGATTACTTTGTAGCGACGCGCGCATAAAGAAGATGGCACTTCCTCAGCAGCAGTCGGAGAGGTCGGAGATCTTTCAGGCGATGGAGTAGGAGACGAGGACCTGGTAGTTGACAGTCTGGCAGGGGACGGTGGAGGTGAGCAGCAGCAGCAGCAAACGCTACTGTGTCTGGACCAGGCGATCCTGCAGAGTATCGAGCGCTGCTCTTCGGACGACATGAAGCGACGAATGTACAGTTGCATCCTCATCGTCGGAGGGGGCGCCAAATTCGGCGGTTTGGCCAAGCGGGTTCAACAACCGACTGCTTCTTGAGGTTCCTTTCCAATTTCAGTCGGACCAGATCGATCTTAGCGTCAGGCCCAAAGAAATGGATCCGTCGATGGTTTCGTGGAAAGGGGCTGCGATGATGACGTGTCTGGAGTCGGCACAGGAACTGTGGATCAAATCTGCAGAGAGGAGGAAAACAGGAGTCAGGCTACTGAGAGAAAAAGCCCCCTTCTATTGGTGAATCGTGTCGTCGTAATTTGTAATTCTGGCTGTGTGATACACGTCTTTCATTTAATATAATCCTACTATAACGAGCTCCAAAGAAATGGGCCCGTGAAAGTTGGTTTGGTGAATGTAGACCGACTTCCACGAAGCTGATATTAAATACACAAAATAGCAAGGTCAAGAAGGTGTCATAGGACAGTGTTTCCACTTCCTGCCTTCGCTTTTGCCTTAAAGAGGGCTCTGTTTTCCCTTTTCATCCCTTCGCCTGAAGACACCAATTTCTCCTTTTTCCCCTACAATGCTTTGAGATATGAAGCTGCACATTTCCCTTTTCCCTTCTTTCTTCCTTTTCAGAGGAAGTTTTTCCTTTTTTTCAGGAAATGTCCATGCAAAGTGGGAGCACTAAGAAGAGGCAGTTACAAAGAGACAGTGAAGTTTGTGTTGGGGAACACTGACCTTTAATGGAAGGAAATACGAGTCTATTTATCTCGTCACAGTACTAATCAGTGAACTACTTCCGAAGCGATTCACTTTCGATTCTTTACCAGTAGAAGCAAAAAATAAGTTCATAAATACCAAACTGAAAGCTAAAACAGTGTGCCCGTGCTTGTATGGACTTGCGAAATGCGCACTTGACTAGTTCTGGTGCGGATTCTGGTAAACGGCTCCTATGGCCAGGAATTTTTTGTGCGATTTTAAGAAAATTATTTTGTCTTAGCTACGACAAGTTAAGTGAATATTGTATTCTATATGGGAATTTCATAAGTTGGCCTATGTAATAAAATGACTAGAAGCTTCAATATGTCGTTTATTGAGTTTAATTTCGCGTAAACTAAGCCAAACGTCATCGAGGTCTTCTGCCGTCATCGTACGTTTTTGAGTATTTTAAAATTCATAAAACAAGATATCTATATATGTGTTTTATAAATTTGAGTAGGGAATGAAAAGAAAGAGCCAGTAGGCCAAAAATAGCTTTGAATTATTCAAATTAGGGAGTATTTTGCAAGAATTCTTCAGTCGTTTTAACAAGTGATTTGAGCTGACGTTTTAATTTATGCAAATTACTCACAGTTTTCGGAAAATTCAGGAAAAGTTTCTACCTCCTTTTACAAAGAATGGCTTAGCTTTGGTTGGGCTGAAAAAGTTTGATGGCTTTGATTCTTTTCCACTTTTTGGTGACAGCTCTTCGGAATGCCGGGGTGTAGAAGGTGTAGATGATGGGGTTGAGAGCAGAATTGATTGGTAATACAAACACTGCAATCCATGCGTAGGCCTGGTTGAAACAAAAACGTCAGTACAGATATTTGCAATCAAGTTTCTGAATCAAACCATATTTGACAATTCCCAGAAGACCAGATTCGCCAACGAGACGAAAATAATCGGCAGCCAGCACAGCATATCTGTGCCGACAATCAGGATGATTCTCCACAGAAGCAGCGTTTCGTTTTTGTCGCGGCTCACTCTGGCCTCCCTGGTCGACTGTTTCACAGTGCGTAGTATCGTGACGTAGCAGAAAGTAATAACGCCCATCGACAAAGTATTGATTCCTTGAAAGTAAAACCAAAACGCTGAAAGAATCTTTTCTGCTAGTATTCAAGTGTAGTTTTATCCTGAACTTTACGAATCGAATCTTGCTAGAGATTATCAGAACGAATAAAACATGGAAAAACTCAATGTTCAGAACGAAATCGCTCTATCTGAGAATCGTTTGTTGTAAACGCTGTTACCGACGAAAACGAAGAAAGAGTACTCCCATCCGGGCTGCTGGTTTGTGAAATGCGTCATTTTATTCGCATCCGAATATGTGGTCGTGAGAGGAAGCGCAAGACAGACACTGGAGTTCCCGTAGAAATCTCTAGTAACATCAAAAAAGTATTCAGTTATCATAACCTGAGTAACGAGTGTTGTTGCCGTATAACATTCTGTATATTTAGTGCTTCTTCAACGAAATGAAGATGTTACTAGTCAAATACTACCGAAAGTAGTCGGTGGGTAAAAGAGGTATCCCCGCCAACACCACAGCCAGTCCAAAGGAGACGCCGACGAGGATTTTGATGCCTCTAGCGGACACTCGATTAGCCCCACCTGAACTAGTCAGTTTCCAGAACCTCTCCAAGCTAAGGACTACAAAAGAGTGGGCAGTCAGCTGCAGAGCGTACTTGGAACGAAACGACTGCTGACTTGTTAAGGTAAATACGGAAAGCTCAGAGGAAAAGACGCAGGAAAATCCTGCAAGTTTGCAAATCCGCGAGCTCCTCCAGTTTTCGTCCTGCAGGATGTAGTATCCGCGAAAGTACCAATCGGCAGATGCGATGATCAACAGGAACACTCCCATGAAGAAATCTCCTGAAATCCAAATAGCGCGTCATCACGAGAATGTTTTTGATTAGGAGCGAAGCAAAAGTGAGATACCCAGAGCCAGACTACACGACAGGATCTTCTGGATCTGACGGCTTTCCTGTAGTGAGCGGCTTCCTGCAGGTTTTGTCCGAGACGCACTTCTCCAGAGGAGAACGCCCACGTTGAACGCTGCGGCAAAGACGCCTAGAGTCCAAACTGTGTTACGGAGCACAGTGTTGTGCATTAGATCCTCGCACGATGAAAAGGGGGTGCTCAAAAAACTGTGATCGGACCAAAACGAGGTCGAACAGTTGACATGTTGTTTGTGTGCAATGCAGCACACCTTCCAGTCGTAGGAGGTTCTACAAATTATAGAATGATTTCTTGGGATTCATGAAACTTAGACGTAGAACTTACATCAGTTGAAGTTTTGATGAAAACAGAAAAGCCCCTGGATCGATACGTTTTATCTTGTTGCCCCGAAGTGCCCTGCCGAATTAAAAGATGCCACA
Source organism: Eulimnadia texana (assembly GCA_002872375.1). NCBI lineage: Eukaryota > Metazoa > Arthropoda > Branchiopoda > Diplostraca > Limnadiidae > Eulimnadia > Eulimnadia texana. The sequence goes on from NKDA01000007.1 coordinate 1,013,281, forward strand.
AATTATCGACCTTATACTGTAACATCGTCGTAACACTAATAGTAATAATAACGATTAACATAGTAATTAATATTGATTCCATAAACAACGTTGATATTTTAATTCACTTAGTCTAATCAAAATTTAACAACATGAATACCTACTGTGTTTGTATGACTTACAATCTCTCCAGGTTTTCTAATCCGCGGAATGATTCCATCTCTATGTGGGTAATCTTATTTTTCTCCAATTCCCTGGAAGATAAAAATATCAGCAACCATTTAAACGATGAAAACGAAACGTAGGTCTTACAAGGTTACAAGGGAAGAACGTTCATCGAATGCTCTCGGCTCGATGAATGCAATCTCATTACGATCTAGATCCCTGGAACACAAAAGAACAGGAGGAAAATAGTTGCTGATCAAAATAAGTTTGGTCTTTTCATAACTCACAGGCGGGTCAAGGAAGTGAGACCAGTAAAGATTCCGGCTTGCAACGACGTAATTCTATTCCGCGACAACTGTCTGGATTGAAAAGATTAAGGGAACATCTTATTAATAATTACCTACATTTGCGCGATTCGCGTGAACTATAGTAATTTTGGCAAGCTTACACGAACTCAACATATGGACGAACTGATACAAGGACCAAAAGTGGGTTATGTATAAGTTAGCTTTGCTCATACTCAGTAAAGAATATTGACAAAGTTCAGTTCATGTTAAATTCCCAGGAACGCAGGAAAAAATTCAAAGTCCTATTCATTTTAAGTTCTGCTTTAAGACTTCTTGGAGGAAAGTTTCAGGAAACTTGCGCGCAATGCTTTCATTGACTGTTACTAAAAAATCTATTCATGACAGTAAGGGAACCAATGCCTGGAATAAAGGAGCGTAAGGTTGCGCACGGGACAAAAGAGAGTTGATGCTATTTCAGGATTTCTCTATCAGTTTATCAGAAAAACAAATCGTAAACTGTTATTGTCTCGGAACAAGTTACGAAATAACTATGATATACAGCTTCTAATGTTTACTCTATGAAATAGCACATTGTTCGAGTAATTTCAGTTGCGTTGTTTCATGGGATATGTAATGTCTGAAGCATAGAAACGAGTCAAGTTTTTAACTTCAGCAACTGGACTTTAGTCCGTATCAATATTACGATCCAAATATAATTAATAATAGCAGGAACTTAACAAGATTGATTCCTTATTTGACTTAACGTGAAAGAAGTGTAAAAAATTCAGAAATTACAAGAGTTCCAGATGCGTGAGATGTTTGAAGCTTCCTCTCTCAACGGAACTGATCCTGTTGTTCGACAAATACCTGAAACAAATAGGAATCGCTGCTTATCACCACAGGCTATTTTATGATTTGACATCATCTCAGAAAAGAAAACTTACAATTCCTGGAGAGATTCAAGTCCCAAGAAGTCGTCTTCGTGGATGGATGTGATATTGTTGTGATTTAAATACCTTTTTAAGAGTAAAATTAAAATAAACAGGTGAACATTTAATTTGTTTTTGATTGGCTAATTGGTTTTTAAGTTACGAATCAATCATCATTAAAGACTTAAAATTAATTTAATATACTCCGCAAATATCTAATTTAAAAAAGAATGAAAATAAAGGCATTACAATCTTTCCAGTGACGTGAGATGTTTGAAGCTTCCTCTCTCAATGGAACTGATCCTGTTGTTCGACAACCACCTGAAAGAAAAAGGAATCGCTGCTTATCACCACAGAATCTTTTATGATTTGACATCATCTGAGAAAAGAAAACTTACAAATCATGAAGAGATTCGAGTCCCACGAAGTTGTCCTCGTGGATGGATGTGATATTGTTGCCTTCTAAATTCCTTTTTGAGAGTAAAATTAAAATAAAAACAGGTGAACATTTAATTGGTTTTTGACTGGCTCATTGGGTTTTAAGTTACGAATCAATCATCATTAAAGACATTCAATTAACTTAACATACTCTGCAAATATCTAGCTTAAAAAAGAATGGAAATAAAGACATTACAATTGTTGCAGTGACGTGAGATGTTTGAAGCTTCCCCTCTCAATAGAACTGATCCTGTTGTTCGACAAACACCTGAAACACAAAGGAATCGCTGCTTATCATCACAGACTCTTTTATGCGTTGACATCATCTAAGAAAAGAAAACTTACAAATATTTAAGAGGTTCAAGTCCCAGGAAGTCGTCTTCATGGATGGATGTGATATTGTTGCCATTTAAATACCTTTTCGGGGGTAAAATTAAATAGAACACAAGTTGGGATCAATATGTGGCTGTATTAGCTATTAAGTTATGGATCAACTCTTAAGGCGTTATTCATGTCATATCTACTGGAACTAACAGGTGAAATCGGGTAATAAGAAACATTACATTGGGGTTACGCTATGGAATGATCCTTTAGTTCTTTCGTTACGAGCAATTCAGTACAGTATCTGTTCACGACTTGGAATTTTGAAGGGTTCTGTTCCAAAAGTAATTGAAACAGGCTTTATGAAAGTTTATATATACGCGGCACTGTTTAATTATTGGATGTACTTACAGTCTTTTAGGTCGTAGGTCAGAAATATTAGGAATCGTGGAAAGTCCTTGACATCTTATCTGCCAGCCTTGATCCCAACACTCGCCGCCTCCTAAAGTAAACCAAGTACACATTTAGAACCACTGAAAATCATTCAGAAACTAGATCACATGTAAAATATCATTAGAAAGATCTTTGTACATTGAATAAGTGAGTAAATTACAAGTATAACCAATAACTGAAGTAAAGTGCAAGAATTTAATATAAGGCAGCTAATTTTCTGGTTGTCAAGTAACATTCTCTCGGACTCTGCTTCTTTGAAATTCTTACCTGGAAATTCTCTCACGGTGCGTGGAGAGCTGAAATTTGCTAATCAAGAGAAACTGAATTAGGGGTTTAAAATTGAATGAACAGTCCCGAAATACTTGAGATGAAAGAACAGGCAGCAGTTATCCACAACACTCTGAACCACAGGGACATTTTCGGTTTTCTATGCCAAGTGGAGCTTTCAAACAGGTATCTAGTTGTTGCCTGCAACAGTGCATTAGTGATAGTAAAACATGAACAACATTACAACAGTAAAATTAGATTGTTTTGCAAGTATATCGAACAATTTCTGTAAAAGAAGATTCTAGAGACAGTACTTACAAAGGAGGTCCAAGGATTCGTACTGTATCAAAGACTTGCAGATGCGCAATTATATCCTGGGCGTCTTGGACTTGCCTCGCACAGGCTGAAACCGCTTATCTTCGACCACAAGAACCTCAGCACTCTAACAAATTTTATATTTGGATAGCTCATCCTGTGGTAGCGAGAATTGTTCAATACAAAATTGCGAAACCAATACTAAATTGGAAACACACAATTTCCTTTAAAGGCAACCACAACCCGATAGAATATTCCTCGCACTCAGTTTGGCATGTTCCCGTTTGGTTAAACGCAATACTTCCCTCGTTTTATAAACCGTCTAGACCTTATCAATTATAAGTTGTGCTTTTTGTGCCATCTTCATACTGCGCATTGTTCCAGTGACTATCCATCTGCAGGAAAAGATCCTCTCCTCAATAGACAATTAGACATCGCGCTTGTTACGTTTCTAGTTATTACAGCAAAGTTAAACGTCAGGCTTGAAATTTTCAGACTTCTTAGTTTTACAAGAATCACTAGCTTATAGGCATCAAAAGAAAAATTAAAAACAATTAAATAGAATAAGTAAAAATAGTAAAATGGCACTACATTCATATTACGAAAGGGATGGTTTGAATGAATCATAAAAATTCAGATGCTGTTTAAAAATCTGTAATCCAATCTCATACAATGAAAAGAAAAACTAAGCCGACACCTTGTTACCCGAAACAGTTTAATCTAATTCTACGAAGTAAAGATAATATTCCAGTCCTGGTTTTAAAAAAACAATAATTCAAAACATAAATCTATTCAGTATCTGCCAAATCAGCCAAATCAGGCCAAAAATAAACCTCGACAGTTACTAAAGTATCGATTTTAATCAGTAGGTTTATTAAAGATTCGATTTGAATTACAGATTCCCTTAAAAATTGATTTAAATTTCAATATTAACTAAAGAGTCAGTTTTAAGTTTCAACATTAGTCATAGAATCGAATTTCATTTAAAGATTTCTTTAAAAATCGATTCAAATTTCAGTACTTATTATAGAACCCATCTTGAGGTCAAGATTTCTTAAAGAATCGATTTCAACTGCAAGATTTTCCAAAGCATCTATTTTAATTACAAAATCTCATAAAAATCGACTTAACCTTCAATATTGACAAAACAGTAGGGTTTATTGAAGAATCGATTTTACTTGCGATGTCTCATAAGAAACTGATTTGAAATTCAATATACAATACTCTATGAATTTTAATGAGGAGATTTCTTACACCAATCAATTTTGGATTCAAGATTTCTTAAAGTATCGATTTGAATGGCAGGGCCTCTGAAATATCCCTTTAAATTTCAAAATTGGCTGAACAATCAGTTTTAAAAATAAATGTTGAAATCGAACTCAACTAACAAAAAGATTCTGAGATTTCAACTGATCGTTTGATGAATATTGAAATTTTTATCAATTACTGTGGAAACGTTAAAATATGAATCGACCGTTTAAGATATCTTACAACTGAAATCGATTTTTTAAAATGAATTTTGTTATTTAAACCAATATACCTTGATGAATATTTAAATTTTTATCAATTACTGTGGAAATGTTAAAATATGAATCGATTGTTTAAGATATCTTACAACTGAAATCTATTTTTTAATGAATTTTGTTATTAAACCCAATATGTTGAGGTCTGAATCAGTTGTTCAACAAATCTTGCTGAAATCGATTCTCTAAGAAATTTTGAACTGAAAATTGATTCTATAATTAATATTGAAAGTTAAATCGATTTCTCAAGAGATTTTGAAATGAAGTTCGACTCTATAATTGATATTGAATCTTAAAATGGATTGTTGAGTTAATACTGAAACTGAGATCAGTTTTTAAGAGATTCTGTAATCCAAACGAAATCTTCAATAAATCTTTTAAACTAAAATCAATTCTTTGATGAATGGTGATGTTTAAATCGATTGTTTACGAATTCTAGTAAATCGAAATCGATTTTTAATGGAAAAGTCGAGATCTTGGACTATTTTGACCAGTTGAAACTGTTGCAACTGAAATCTACTTTATGGATTCTGAATCAATCGATTTCTTAAAATTTAAAATAGAAAATAGTATTTAAAGTTGATTTGGAAGTTACAACATAAAGATTAGCATGTGATGGGTCAAAGGTCACTGCATTCCGTAACCTACATTGTGATTCCAAGTAGCGAACCAAGGGGGTCCGAAACTTCCAATAATCTTCGTACACCTAAGGTCATGTTATCACTGTTATCATCCTGTTATCTCCATATTATCTCCGTGTTATCATGTGTTGTCAAATAATCTTCGTACGCTTTTCCTCGGAGTTTCGGACCCCTTGAAGCGAACCTATGGCGTGGGAATTGCCCTGGTCTAAAATCAACACGTAAAATTCATGGAATAGCACATTAAGATGGCCATCTACCGGGTCATTATAAAAAGGGTTCCCTGCACTCACAGGAGCAGTGCTTCCACTTTGCAGGGAAATTCCCTTAAAAAGGGAAAACTGGGTCTCGAAAAGGAAAAATAAGGGAAAAATATCATAGAACTATAGCTTGATATCCTAGATGGGAGGGGAATGGATATGCTTGATATCTACAAGAAAAGGGGAAAAAAAGGGAAAACCGTGCCCTCTGTAAGGGAAAACGGAAAACTGGAAGTGGAAGCAATGCACAGGAGGTCATTTCACCTCCAGCCGGGGTGCCATGCCTGGGTCCTGGGTCGTACGTATCCGTGTTTCCACTATGGGAGGAAATTCCCTCAAAAAGGGAAAACGGGGTCTCAAAAGGGAAAAATGAGGGAAGAGGGAAAACTGAGGGAAAATGAAATTTGTAAGTTAAATGTTTATTTTACCATTAGATTTTTTTTTTAAAGTAATCGTTAGAAACCCTACAAATATATATTCACGGATGGGAAAGAGTAGACAGTGTGAGGGGGGAAAAGGAGAAAACTGAAATTTTCAAAATGAGGGGAAAAGAAGGGAAACGGAATCCTCTTTGAGGGAAAACAGTAAACCGAATGTGGAGACACTGGTACGTATGTGCGACACTTGAGGTCCTCTCTACTCCTCAGTTCCCTACCGTCACGGGGGTCTGACTGCCCTCGTTCACAAGACTGGGTGCCCGCTGACGCGGGTGGGTGCTACCATCACCATCAGCGGATCGCGTTCGTCATTTGTTCGAAATTTACAAAATATTAAAATTTTCACTCAAATAATGCAAAATAAATAAAGGAAATATATTTAGCACAATATAGTGCACTTTAAGTTGCAGTTTTTCAAAGAGAAATTGCGATAAATGATTAAAAAAGTCCACATGAAAAACTGCCGCCAGGTGGCAGTCGCAAGCCAAACAAGATGGAAGACAACAACAGCAGGTAGGTGCTCCATTTCATTTGAAAATTACTCATAACTGGTTGTATGTATTTCTGATGCGGCCACTTCCAAGGATTCTGTGAATGATAAGCTTTCGATTGGTTATAAGTTTGTTTAGCTTATAGAGCTTTCCATCCTGGAAATTCGCTCTGCCGTGCTCGACCAGCATCTTGGCGGGCAAGTTCCTCAGTACACTTAATCAGTTCCCAACCTCCGATACTAGCAACATTAATTTTCTATTTTGGTCGGGCATTTTTTGGTGTAGCATTACAGAAAAATTGATGGAGTTACTCAAAAAAGTGTAATTTATCATTCTATTCAGGGAAAAAGTAAAATGTCCAGATTGTGAGAAAAGTCTCAACAGAAGAAGCTTGGCAAAACACCAACGCCTGCACTCAAAACGGCCGTTGCAGAAAGTGACCAAGCGGAAAAACAAACAATGGTCCCGTGAAAAACCGACCACCCTTGCCCGACGAAAGGAGATGCAAGCTTTTCCACAGGTATTATATATTAGTGGTAACGAGAACCCATAACACTGCGAACTTCATGCCATAGGAAATGACTGACGATCAGTCTTCGTCAGCAACAACCCCCACTCCAGGAACTTCTGCAGTCTGTGTCACATATGCAGATCCTTCCAAATACTGTAAGTTTGAAATGGAATTTTTTGTTAAAACATAAATTAATGATCTTGATATCTTTACTAATTTCCTTCTCATAATAATATTAATAAGTGTATATTCTTGTTCACATTTAACACCCATACAAAGATATTACATATATTGTTTAAATACTAGTGATACATTCACACTTCATGTCAGCGTATACTGTAATTTTTTACTTGGTTTGTGTATTTTGACGGCAATATTATTTGGTCTTTAGGTGGTAACGAAGCCGGTTTTATATCACCTGGCTGTCACAGAAATTTGGAAATCCTTGCTGAGGTGGCAACAGGGCTTCAGGAAGTTGGCGAACTGGAGTTAGAGACACCTGTAGAGATCAATGTTATTGGTGCGCCTTCTATTCTTGCGGAAAAGATGGTCGCCCATTCATCTACATCAGTCGCCAATGGTGGAACAGCTGACTTCCACCAAAGCGAGGACATTGGTCAAACTTGTTCGTCCCCAGTTTGCCCACCTATCGATAGTCCAGGTTTCTTGCCGTTAGAATCTTCTACACCAGCAACAGCCGGCATGAATTCAGAGAGGACTAGCGTGAATACAGCTCGCCCCGCGAAGCGGAGTTTATTCTCAGCAGATACCGATGACTCGACGACTGAGGAAAATGAGGGCGCTGAGCTTAGCTGGTTTGATGTTTCTCGTATGTGGGAAACTCCACGGAAAAAAGTACCATCCGGAGAAAGCAACACTAATACTGATGGCTGCTGCGAGCACTGCTCAAAACGAATTAATATCCAAGAAACTTTTGCGGAATATTATCGTCAGCTTGCTTCAGCTGGTCTTCCAGATATTTTACCACTATTGCTACGAGCCGTGACCGAATGCGTGATTCCAGAAGTTACGTATATGATTATTTATGAAACATTACTCGCTTTATGTAACAGAAGCTGCAAGGCGATTCAGTACAGTGACGTCACCAAACTATTCTGGCTTATGCTGAGAAACAGGTGCGGAAATGCTGCAGTACGTCTTCTGGGCGGGTGGAAAGAAAGATGTTCGAACGAGAAAGACTTGTTCAGCAGGGACAGAAACGACATAATACTGGCGGTTCCGGATGCGCAGACACTGTCGTCATTTACCCCGTATCCAGGTCATGATCCAGGCCCCATGAGTCCTGGAATAAATGAGGAAGCCATCAAGACCTTGATTGATGCGGCGAAAGGGACGAGTCTTGTCGTGGCCTGGGACGGTAAGAAAATGCAAAGAGGGGTAAAAGATGGAGTTGGGCGCATAGATCTCGGTGGATTCGAACCGGATGGACAAACGCTGGAATTTCAGGACGGGGTTCATCAGAAAAAGCTCGACGTACTGCAGGACTTGCAGCAAAAATGCAACACGGCCCGAATATCTACCAGTGCAACGTCTGATCTTCCGGGTATCGTACCTAGCGTGCTTGCAATGATTGCTTCGTCAGAAGTCCAGTTAACATCAGAATGCATCCGGACTGAAAAGTGGCTGGAAATGTATACAGCAAAAGCAAATGCAGAAACGGGTGGCAGAAGCCTACAAGCTTCTAGATTTGCTCCTGTCATTTCCGCCAACAAAACACAGCTTAAGAATTACACGGATGCAAGGACCACGTTACTGGACAGTGCTGATGACTTCTGCACATCTGTGGCGACTGCCCATGGACTGCAGTATAACAGAACGAATGTGACACTCTCAGAATGCGACAGGTTTCAAGAACTAATTGATTACCGTGAGATAGACTGCAACCGTGAATTGTTAACAGTGCTGCATCGGGAAATTGAGAATGGAAAATTTAACCATGTCAAACAACGAACTCCGAAATGGTTTTCACTCCGTCAAGAGGTCAAACTTACTGGAAGCACAATGTACAAAGCCTTGGGACTGGGGAAGTTGCGGGAGCAGCAGGATTTATATGACTGGGTTTTTAAGGGAACTCCCTTACCCCCTCAGCCAACAACCCCGGCAATGGAATATGGTGCGAAAAATGAAGTGAACGGCATCGCTACAATTTGTGGAAAGTACATGCCTTGCTTTTTTCCAAACTGTGTCTTTAAAGAAGTTGGCTGTTATGCCTTTAAAGCAGGATCTTTTAGAGAAGTTAACGTATTAGTATCACCGGACGGACTGATCTGCGAAAAAAGCACAGGGATACCAAAAGGTGTCGTTGAAATCAAGTGTCCCTATTCACTTCTGGGGTTCACCATTCCGTGGTATTACTACGTGCAAGCACTCTTTGAAATCGCTGCCATCAACAACCATTACGGTAGCAACATCGACCTGTGCGTATTCGCGATTTATACCAAAAACGTTACCAGGGTGTTTCACGTGAAGTGGGACCAGGAAACTTTCGATCTTTGTTGCACGGAATTGTCTGCCGTGTATGGAAAGCATTCCAGCAAGCCTAAAAAGTTTTCAGAAACTTCGAAAACCCTGAAAAGTCTAGTGAAGCAGCGGGTTTCACTGTTGTCACCCGTAGCTTGCTTCTCGTCGCTGACAGACGAGCCAAGAGTTACCGAAAGGGAGGCGGGCGCGGCATTTTACCATCAACCAGTACCACCGGCGGGCAATACTCCGACCATATTCTGGTCTGAAGTTGCCCTTGCCCTCATGGAAATGTCCTGCGATCGACTTGCCTGTGCTCTTCGTGAGGTCCATCGGGTAACCATGAAGCCAGCAACGGAACTTATTGCTTTCGTCGGAAGCACCCTAGACAGACTTCACACCAAAGAGTCACAGCATGGTAACATAATAGGGTACATCATGAAAGGAGACAGCCTGGATAACAACGTCTTGCGCCAGATAAAGGACACCATTGTATCTTTAATCAAGAAACATGGTGGACACTGCGCTGCCATCAGTTTCGACGGGCTATATTTGCCCTTCATCCAGCGAGACAGTCGAGGAAATCCTTTAACTGTGCTCGCTCTAAGCAGGGAGTTATGGGCTGATGTGAAACGTCTGAAGAAGGAAGAACTTGTGAAGAAATTTACCAACATTAACAAAGTTTCGGATGTCGGGCTGTCGCTTGTTCGGACTTCCAGTGATTCCAGTACTGGAATTTTCGTTGAGTCAACAAGACCTGTTGCTCTTCCTAGAACATCGCCATCCTTGCGCGATTACGCGATTAAAAAAAAGACAACACTGAGACACAAACAAGCAGGAAACGTGGAGGATACAGCCACCGCTAACGAAGACCTGGCGGAAGCAGAAATCACCGGCAAAGCACCTGAAAATAAGCAGAAGAAGAAGCAAAGTCGTAAGATCTGTAGTCTTGCATCTATGTGCGAAAAAGTATTACGCGGACACTCGTATCCGAAGGATTGTCTGGCAGCATCCTATGCTGAAATGGTGTTCCCGGAAACCGTGCGCCAGTGGCGTGAAAGGTCTGCACTGGACCATAACCTGCAGATCGAACACATTGGCACACTCTGCTGGTTTTACATCCCAGAAGTACATCACGAATCGGGAGAACTACTTTTGAGTAAGGCTGACTACACTCACATACTCACCCGGATCCGCGATGCGCTCTGCTCAAGAGACGTCGGAAAGGGAAGACGGCAACATTTTCTTGACGTGGCTGCGCTCAACACAACTTCGTTGAAATTTTCACTTATTGAGGATAAGGTAGACATCCAAAGCACGGAAATGGCCCTCATCATGGTTTCAGAAGAAGTCGAGGAAGCACTGGATTCTCTTGGATATGCCGAAACGGCGGAACTATGTCAGATTATCCGTCAGTGGTATGAAGCCAACGACGATCGAGGTATTCCAGCTCTTGAGCGAATCCAAAGAAAATTAAGGTACCCAACCTTAAACGTAATACAGTCTTGTGTCCAGTTAATTCACCTCTTTCTTTTTTTTCAGGTGCAAAAACTATTTCACATCGTTTGTAAACTTATCCGTGTTTCCGCCACCATCAGGCTACGTTGCCGGCCTGTCGATTCAAACTTTCGAAACTTTGGTATCTTCTGTGGATGCTGACATACTGCTGTACGCCATTGCAACAAAACGTTGTTATAATAGCAGGGCAGTCAGCTCTCAGTTGTTGGAGACTCTGTACGGTTGTCTAGCTACTGCACCAGGCGCAAACAATGGTGTCCCCAATGCTTGCACTATTCCCAAGCAGCTAGGCAAATTCCACCTTGAATTCAAGATACGCACAGACCCGAACAAGTAGTTGGATTATTCGAATGGTCTGTGAGCAATAAATTCAGTTTTCTTGATTTCACAGGGGCTGGAACAGCCGCCTTACAAAGGCCGCTCTCATCAACATAGAGAAGTTGGAAGCGGAAGTCGGACCTCTTCAACAACCGCAGACACCCCCCAAGTACATAAGTTCTATTGAAATAAAGGTAACACTTGAACCACTGTTTCGGAATGTGGAATAATTTATTTTACATTTACAGGATCATCCGTTCGATGCCCCTGGCTCGCGGAAAACCAAAAGAAAGAAATCACTGAGGGGTTTGCCAGGACCTACAGATTTCATACCCAACGCCAATCCTGTTCGGACCTACCATCGCTTTGTGGGTGAGAGAAATCCACATATGATGGCGAACATTCGTACCCGAGATGTGTACAGCGAGTAAATGTATTTATATGTAACCAGATGATATTGCGACGCGGTATTTCAAAATAATAAGTTTGTGAAATGTAATGATCGTGGAGAAACTTTGGTCTGATACGTTTTGCAGCCCAAATAATTCGTATCACGTTTCCAAAAATAAACATTTAATTCGAACATCCAAGAGTTGATAGCATGACTGAATTTTATTCTCATATTCTTCTGAATTAAAACACTGCAAGCAAAATGAAAGCAACTTAAAAGTAACATACTTTGAGATTACGCTTTGACTTGTGCTCAACAGTGGCAGAACTGTGACATCGAATATCACGTACATAAAAAATCACAAAAATTATTTCAGGATTATCATATTTTAGGGAAAAAAATCACATTTCAGGACGGTATACACATGTTCTCTGGTGTGACACAAGACCAGAGGCAGAATTTAACAGCACTCCACAATATTCGCACAACTGAAGGACTGCATGAATCTTCATGTGCTGTGCAAGTCTTTGTGTTGTTTTGAACTGTCTTCCACAATGGCAGGAATGCGATGCTTGTAGCGAATGGACCTCTTGTCCGTGACGAAATAAACTTCTTCTAGTTGTGAAAGTTTTTGAGCAGACGTCACAGGCATGGATCTTCTTATTTCCAGTTTTATCTTTATGGGTTGACTTATGCTTTGATAGGCTCCGGAAAGTTGAAAATGTTTTATTGCAGTTCATGCAAATTAGCGAAGCCTTTATTGGGACATGATGAACATTCGCTTTGTGGTCAAGCAGATCCTTGTGCCTGCGAAATGTTCTTTTGCAGGAGTCGCATTTGAAATGATGTTTGTTTTCATGGCTCCTTAAATGCGCGTTTAGGTTGCGTTTCATCAATTTGGCTGTGCAAACAGGGCATTGGACTCTGTAAAAAAAAATGACAAATATTACTTTTAAAAAGTTTATGGCTATATAAAATTAATGTTGCTAGTATCGGAGGTTGGGAACTGATTAAGTGTACTGAGGAACTTGCCCGCCAAGATGCTGGTCGAGCACGGCAGAGCGAATTTCCAGGATGGAAAGCTCTATAAGCTAAACAAACTTATAACCAATCGAAAGCTTATCATTCACAGAATCCTTGGAAGTGGCCGCATCAGAAATACATACAACCAGTTATGAGTAATTTTCAAATGAAATGGAGCACCTACCTGCTGTTGTTGTCTTCCATCTTGTTTGGCTTGCGACTGCCACCTGGCGGCAGTTTTTCATGTGGACTTTTTTAATCATTTATCGCAATTTCTCTTTGAAAAACTGCAACTTAAAGTGCACTATATTGTGCTAAATATATTTCCTTTATTTATTTTGCATTATTTGAGTGAAAATTTTAATATTTTGTAAATTTCGAACAAATGACGAACGCGATCCGCTGATGGTGATGGTAGCACCCACCCGCGTCAGCGGGCACCCAGTCTTGTGAACGAGGGCAGTCAGACCCCCGTGACCGTGGCCATTTTGTTTTCGCTCCTTATTTTTCTCCCGGAATATTTTGGGTATGAAAAATACGGGGCGAAATGTGAAATGGGGCAAATCTTCCCGGGACCCTGACGATGAGCGCCTCGTGCAACATCTCGCCAGCTCCGCCAAATGACGACAGGATCAGCACGCCGGGCTCCTCAGTCTGACAGGCGACAAACGCCTAGGCGACAAGGTTCATGCCGTCGCGCAGCGGCGTTGCCAGACCCACCGTGGCGACGCGGTAAAACGCAGCCAGCTCAGCGTATTACAATACAAATAAATGTAATTAAAATATGTGGAAAAATTATGATTTACGTGAATAAATTAAACACTGAAATGTTAAATTTTGTTACGTCCGTGGGGTGAAATAAGTTTTGTACTATAATTAAATGCTGCTTTTGGAAAGTCCACTTTGATATAGCACTATTTCCGGACAAGCTTTAATTAAACTTGATCTGAGTTTTAATTAGCGCATTTAAAAGTAACTGTTAATTGTAATTTTCGTGTTTTTGTTGTGGCAAAATATTTCAGCTTGTTCAGCTTTCAGTTTGTGCGTGAAGGAACAGCAATTTGCAAGAAAACAACCTACAAAAAAATAATAACAATATTAAATACCATTATGTTTACAAATAATTTTGTGTTTAAGTTTTATTGATTGTACTTGAATAAATAACTGAATATAATAATTAGTTTTTTAACCGCATACGCATTGCGCTCGTCATTTGTTCCAGGTGGTTTTTGAGTCGACTTGGCGCCAATTTCTAGCAGACAGACTCTGAAAGTCGTCAGGACTTTATTCGCTTAAATATATAGTAACAAAACAAACACATTTTTCATAATATTGACTTGGGTTTATTTTTTTTATTTTGTAGACTAGCATTTCTGAGAAATTGATAATATCTGATAATGGAAGAAGATGTTCTTTCTACATTCGTTTCCATGGAAAATGGAGGCACTGAAGAAAGTACAGCTGACGAATCTCAAGACGAAATAACGAGTAATGCAACAGAAACAGAAACACAAATTGATCCGCTGGTGACTGAAAATGGAGAAAAATCTGCGGAACGCAATAATGATAAAGACGATAGCAATGACGAAATCATTATTTTGGAAGTGGCGGTACACAAAGCTGCGAGCAAAGAACCTCCACAGCTTCTGCCCATCCATTCAACACCAGATGAAGAAAAAACGAGCCTGGCTGAAGGCAGGACCCCGCGCAAAGCAGCTCTGAAATCGTCAGAAATCACCAAAGTCATGACCAGAATTGAGAAATCTCGAGCGAATGTTTACCGTCAGCACGAGGTGACAGCCATTGACGAATCTCGGGGTGAAACAGACGCAGATGCTAAAGACGTTCTGGCACAGAGAGTGCAAAAATCTCGAATGTCTGAATGCTATTCGTGTAACAAGGTAACTTACTTGAGTTTTGGATAAATTATTATTTTATTAATAGCATTTTCTGTGTGCAGGTAGAGGTGAGCGTCTTTCGAGTGTTCGGCCAGAAGAGTAAGAAAGATTTGTTCTTCTGCAGCAAGCGCTGTGTTCAAGTAAGTTGAAAATGCAGAAACGAAAGACTGGCTTTAACTTCTTCTAATTGTTCTTACTACTTTTAACAGTCATGCTTCAAGTACTCCAACGTTCAGTTCGAAAGTGCCATTAAGCCTGTAGAAACACCTGCAAGGAAAACCGCTGGAATTTCTGTGCGAATGGACGCGTTACTCGAACCTATTGTGGAAATCGCTACAGTTGACCCTGCAGACAACACTGGGTATGAACGGAGTAGTAACAATAGCAACAATATGAGTGTAAACAAAGAAATTATATAGTCAAATCACTTATGGTAATCAGTATTAAGTAATATTAGCAAAGAGATGATTCAAGATAGTCAGTTGGCGCGAAACGGGATTTGTTTTCCCTCGTTTATTTCATCTTTCGTACTTTACTTAAGCTGAAAGCTTTATTATTTGTCTCGTGAGGCCTTATTGTATTCACTTCTACCTCATCGTTAATCTACTTGGCGTTGTTTCGTTAAATCAGATGTAGAAACGCCGCCACTGTTCGTCTGCAGTGAGTGAAAAAGAAATCTGGCAACGCTGGATTTCACTTAGCAGACGACGCTTTCTAAATCCAAATCTGACGCCAAACCGAAGTCATACAAACAAAAATAGTGTCAAATTGTTGTTTTCGAGTCGCTTTTGCAATAGACTTCTACTGCAAAGTTGTATGTCGATTGAGATTCTGTAAGCCAAGGTTGAGAATGTCGTCCAAGGCCCGCAGGGGCAATGGGAAAGTCTGGCGCAGTCGTCAGAATAGATTGGAACTGCTTGGGAAACCAGATCCCAGCTCTCCCAAAGCCACGGAAGATGCTTTAGCATTGGATGGAAGTGCCAGTAATGATCCGGACTGCCAGGAAAATCCTAGTGTCGGAGACGCAGGCTCAAGCCTCGATCACGAATCTCGGGAAGACTCTAACGGATGCAACGGGAATGCTGAACCTGGTCCTGAGCCTCCGGAAACTTCTGCTCCGTCAGTTTCAAAGGCCAAACCTGATCCTGAACCTCAGAAATCCTCTGTTTTATTAGGTTCAGGAGCTGAACCTGATCCTGAACCTCAGGAAACGTCTAATCTTTTAGGTTCAGAGGCTGAACCTGATCCTGAACCTCAGCATATCCCTGCCGTAATTGAAGAAACTGCCCCCCGCAATCCCAAATCTCAACAAAGCAAAAAGGATCCTGACAATCGGGAAACCTCCGAGGCTACAGATGGTTTGGGCAGTCCCGATCCTGGCTTTGCTAGTTGCATGGACTTTGTCGATGTTATCCTTAAACCCGATCCCGATGCTCTAGAAGATTCTTGTACAGCAAATGTCTCTGAAAATCCTGATCCTGTTTCCGAGTCTGAGAATCATGCGGAGTCGACTGTTTCGGCACTGAAAGTTGTGTCAGTTTCTAGCGAAGCAAGGTATTCAAACGCCTTGAGCCCTCCCGTTGATCTGGGTCGTCTAGAACCCTGATCCCGACACTGTTCGATAAGATACTTAGTGTTCGTTTAAGTTATCGTTGAGAATTGTAATTTATTTCTGTCAACTACTTTTATTTACATTTTCATTAGATTAGAAATTAGTGTTGTATTAATATGATTTTAGTGTGTGAAGTAACGTTGTTTTGTAGTTTGCACTCGAACGGGCTGAGTGACAGTGCAGAGACGATACCTCCTGCCACGACAAAAGAAGCGATACTTTGTGCCATCTGCAAGAAAAGCGCACAAAGCGCCGTCTCCTCGTTCGCTTGGGAGGGATACGAGTTTTGCTGCAAGTCGTGTCTAAGTATCGTTCGGCGTTTTTTTGAAATGAGGAATGGGAATAATGAAATTTTGTTCTCTAGGGATTTTTATGGAGAATGTTGGGTCTTCTTGCTCTCTGTGCAGACAACCCACTGACGATATCAATATGGGCAAAATGGCCGTCCGTTACGGAAGAAACATTCGGCAGTTCTGTTCGACAGTCTGTCTCGACAAGTTCAAGCTGACGAACAAACTCTGCACACAGTGCCAAGGTGACATTGTCGACAGAAGCTCGGTAAGCGAATCAGTCGAACAATGTTATAACATTATTCAGTAAAAGTTTACGTTTTTTTGCTTTATTAGGCCTTTTGTAGTGAAGAGTGCGAGGCAACGCATAAAAGACTCTCGAAACCGAAAGAAGTTTCTTATGGAATGAAAATCTGCAAAGTTTGCGGTAGTATCGGTGAAGCTATCGAACAGTTCTCGCTTAACGGAGAAACGGGCTACCTCTGCAGTTTACCGTGTCGCAACGCTTTCCTCTTCGTTAATCAAGTAAACTTTCATTATTATAAAGAATGTGGTGTGAATAAATGTCCTGAATGTGTATTTTAGTCGTTGGTCAGTTCTTGTGCCCACTGCAAGCGTCTGGTGGACGTGAACGCTTCACCCAGGCACTCGTACAGGGAATGGATTGGAGGTCTGGGGCGGCAAGAGGTGCAGCACTTGTTCTGCTCGTCCGCCTGCTTCTTCACGCACCTGCTGAGGACCAGGCAGATCGTCTCGTGCCTCTGGTGCAAAGTGCGCAAGTACAACGTGGACATGATACGCAAAGCGGCTCCTTTAACGCAGACCAACATGCGGGGAGCGGTCAAAGACGCCTACTTTTGCTCCTTGTGCTGCTGGGAGACGTACGTCTGCCAGGCTGCCAGTCCCCCGGTTCAGCAGAAAGCGGTTGAAGCCCCTGATTCTTCCGCTGATGATTCCTCGCCCTCAGTTGTTTCAGTCGCCTCGGGAGACCAGGCGGAAGCAGAGACAGTGAACGGGAATGTTAGGGTACCCTTGGAGGTGTGGCATCGCATCGTCAGCGTTCCGACGCCCCCGAAGGACGTCGTCAACAAGGCGACGTGGTGCCGTCCCCTGACAAGAGATCAGGGGTCTCAGACTGAGGAAGATGTCGAAGCCTCTACCGCAGCCATTCAGGAAGAAACGCGCAACTTTGATCAGAACACGCAGACTGAAAATTGGTAATATATCAAGGGTGGCCCCTTCAGTTTTGCCCCTCTTCCCCTTGAAAAAGGCCCCTGTTTTCCCTTTTTCTCTTTGCTTAAAAATATTAGTTTCTCCCTTTTTACGTTCCATCTTTTCTTTTTACCCTTTACTTTCCCTTTTTTATCCCCGTGCTAGAGAATAAAGTTATAGTTCCAAATTTTCCTTTCCCTCATATCCCCCTTTTTCTCTTCAGTGCTGAAATATAAACCTATACTTCCACATTTACCTTTTCCCATATTTTTCCCTCTCCCCCCTCCGTGCTGGAACTTACAGCTGTACGTCTAAAATGCCCTTTTCCCCTCATGTTTTCCCTTTTCCTTTTCACACCCGATATTCTCTTTTTGGGGGAATTTTCCTGCAAATTGGAAGCCCTGCAACGTATTCATATTATTATTCTTTATCAAAAACACATAATTCATCCCAAAATATTTCTCAGGATGGACAAATTCATACCAGTGCCGATTCCCATTCCCTTTCCAGTCTACGTTCCCGTTCCTATGGCCGCTTTCAACGTGCCATGTCCGGTTCCTGTTCCACTTCCCCTTCCAGTTCCGGTTCCACTTCCGGTTCCGGTAACTTCACTTCCTAAAAATGATATTATCCGGGCGACAAAAGACGTTCCTCGGGACCCATTAGACACTGAACCCTTCACACTGATGGACGATTCTAGAGAATTAGTTACCTTGGAGGATCCTACCATCGTTCCTGATACGGCCAACAGTACCCAAGAACCGGAACGGGATCCACTAGTAATGGATTCGGTTGTTGAACTGAACAGCAAACACGGTTCGAGGAAACGAACTGCTGACGAAGCGTTTGGGGCTGTCGAGTTAAACCCTGTGTCTGATATCAGTGACAGTAATATTTTTTTTCGTTATTAAAATATCAATTAATAAATAAAATTAATAATTTTTTGCTTTTTTATCAGGAAAAGCCAGAGCCAACGTGACACAGCAGGCTTGGTCTCGTTGGGTCAAATGGAAAGAAGACCAGATCGGCAAGCAGCTTCGGCCGTTGGGACTGATGGGCACGGACGAGATGTGCTCGTACCTTGTCGACTTTGTTCGCGAGAGCCGGAACAGCGATAATGAGAAATACAGACCCGACGTGATGCTGTGTTTACTTTACGGTAAGAATTAGTTAAGTAAAACACTATTGAGTATCTGTCAATTTATTGTTATTGTTTGAAGGTTTACAAGAACAGCTGATGAACGAAAAGCGAACTGAGGCCATTTTCTTCGATTCCGCCTTCTCGTCCCTGCAGGAGACTGTCGCTAGTTTCATCAGACCGCAGTGCGAGGAAGTCGTTCATAAATTATCCTCGCTCGAGCCGTTCTCTGTGACGACACGATTGTCCGAAGCTGGAATGTGGAGCTGCGGGCAGGTAAAAAATTAAGTTTCCAAAGTTGCGCTAGAAATATGCTAGACGTATGTATACTAAAATTTAGTTAAGTTTTATTTAAATGTGATTTAGGATACTGTAAGTTCCCCCTTTTTTCCTACGTATAAAACTTTTCCCTCCATTTTTCCGTATTCTCCCTTTTTCTCCTCCGTGCTGGAATACAAAATTGTGTTTGTAAATTTCTCTTCTCCCTTGATTTTCCATCTTCCATTATTTTTGCCCCCCCCCCCCCCCTCACTGCTTAAACATAAGAGCTGTTTTTAAATTTCCCTTTTTCATCCATTTTTCCCTCTTCCCTTATTTTTCCCCTCTGGATTTAGATACGAGAGTATACTTCTAAATCCGACTTTTGCCTCCATTTTTTTTATTATTCCTTTTTCATACCCCATTTTCCCTTTTCCAGAGGAAATTTCCCTGCCAAGTGGGAGCATACTGCTCAATGAATTAAAGATAAGCCACGAAATAGTATACTTACGATGTTTGTTTTACTGTTTTACTTATCTTAACTAGAAATAACTTATCAATATTATGAATGTTAATTTATCAATTTTTTGTCGTTGGGCGGGCAGTTAGGTTCCTACACCCCAGACGTGCTGGTCTTCACTGTGATGTATTTCAATACAAAGTATTTCAGACTCTACACCCTCGAACAGCACTTGTCGCTTGCCTTCTCAAACATCCAACGAGCGATGAGAACAGACCCCGGCTTGAAAACGAAGTACACGGTACTGCGATATGGAAATTCGTCTTCGCCCACTAACGGTATACACGATACACATCCGTTCAATAGAGTTGTATAGTAAATATTCCTTTTTTTCAGGTTCCGAGTCTCTGGTGCCTGTCAAGAAACCTTTCGATCAGCCAGAAAACGTTGAAGCTCCTGAACGATGCCCCGTGAAACTATTTTCCTTCTACTTAAAAAAATGGTAAGTAAATCGATAAAATTTGTGAGCTACAGATTAGCCATTTGGTTGAATATCAATTAAATCTGCCTTTTCGATAGCCCGCAGAACGTGAGAACCCGTACGAACGTTTTCTACATGATGCCCGAGACAAACTGCTCGGCCGATTCGCCCGCCTGGTTCTCGTCTCAGCCGTTTGCTCGGGAAACGCTCGAACGGATGCTGCACCGAATACTTCTCGTTGAAGACGTTTTGCGGAATCTGAGCAAATGACAAAATTTTGGGTAGAATTAACAAGTTGAATACGTGCACAGATCTTTCACGATCCTCGGTTCTCGGGGAGCAAAACAATAAATCTTTTGTTATTTTTTGTACAAGAAAATGAAAGACTAACTGTAAAAATACAGGACATTCATTTGTAACTAGAAATCTGTAAATAGGTGGACAGATTGGGTTATTAATATATACTTCTGAAGGACTGTCCATGGATGTAGCAGTGTGCTCTAAGATGTGCTATTTATGGAATTAATATTTTAATAATAATAATCTACGTTACCTGCCAGTCCATCCATTTTCCAGGGAAATTCCCTGAAAAGGGGAAAATAAGGGAAAAGGGAAATTTGGAAATTCTTAGCTCACATTCCAGCACAAAGGGGAAAAAGGGAAACCAGCACCCTCTTTAGTGGAACAGGCAAATGCGTGCGCATTTATGCCGTTTACGAACGCACCTTTCCTACGTCGGAAACCTGTCAATAATATCAGCTGCGAAACTTGTATATTGTTGCGTGGAGAGCATTGGACAAGAAATTTCAGAGTAAGCATATAATACCATAAATCATTGAAATATTAATTTATTTAATATATTTATCATGTTTTATTAATATATTCTTTTTATGTTCGAGTTTGAAAAGAACATCGGAATATTTGCTTTGTCATTGAGTTCTTTTCTTCATAGAACGCCGAGCTTCTGAAATTAATATTTTTCCATTATTATTATTATTCATATATTATAATTTCCATGGGGGAAAATAATTTTCTTTAAAAAAATCATAAATCTTATTCGGAAATTAAGTTCTAATACTTTATTTGTTAAAAAATTTATTTCAAAAATTGTTTGGTCTTGGTGTTCCTTCCTATTTAGAAGGCCAGTGACTTCAGTTCTTTTGGGAACTCGGACTCGGACAGACCTCTTGGTGTCTCGCCTTGAACAAATTATTTTTTCATACTAGAAATTGATGAATTATACTTTGTACTTCACTTAGCCCTAAACCTCGTGTACTAATTTTCTGCAAGTTCTATTACTCAAGAAATGTTATGAAATTGTTTAAGAGGACCTTACGTTTTCATTATTGAACCTTCCTTTTGCCTCGTTTCAGAAAATGGAAATGTTTTCTGGCTGGGGAAACCAGGTTTCGTCGTGGATGGGCAAAAAAACATCTAACGTTCAAGAAAACGTCCCCACTCCTGCTGACGAGCCAACTGTAGAAGAAGTGAATGCAGAAAATCCTGAAACGCAGCAGGCTGGCAAAGGTATGGGCGTTTTCAGCAGCATGAAGAGCCAAATGACCAACTGGCTGGGCCCGTTGTCCAAAAACGCAAAAGAAAACGAAGAGGAAGCAGTTGCCGAGGAAAACGAATCTAACGTTGAAAACGAGAAGACGCCTGACGAAAAGGGCATTGATGAGAAAACGGAGAAAGAAATGTTTGGAGCAGGTTTTTGTTTTCTAAGTTTGTATCAAAATATATAAAAATTGATTGTTTTGTTTGTATGTAAATGAAGGTTTTGAAGAAGTTTCAACGAAAGCTCTGCAGAGCGCCAAAACATTTGGAAACTTTTTCGTTTCTGCTGTCAGCAAAGCCGGGAAAACGGTCTCTGAAGCTGGAGCAAAGATTAAGAAAACTGTTGAAGAAAACGTAATGGTTTTATATTTTTAACGCTCACCGTTAGTTGGAAGCAATGTCTCCACTTTCAGTTTTTTCTTTTCCCTTAGATAGGCTCTGTTTTTTCCTTTTTTCCCTCCGTCTCTGCTAGAAAGTAAAGCTGTTCGTTTAAATTTCCCTTTTCCCTTGTTTTTCCCTTAGTTGGGGTCTGTTTCCCCTTTTTTCTCCCAAAGCTGGACTTTTAAATTTAATTCTTCCTTGCATTTCCCTTAGTTCCCACTTATTTTCCCTTTTTCCCCTTTTGTGCCAAAAAATAAATTTCAAACCTCCTTCGTCCCTCCATTTTCCCTCTTCCCCTAGTTTCGCTTTTTCCCCTCCCTGCTGGAATGCAAAGCTATATCTTGTTGGTTTCACTTTGCTCTCCAATTCCCCTTTCGTACAAGATATTGAAACTGTACCCTTACATTTCCCTTGTCCCTTATTCCCCCTTTCCCTCCTTTGTGCTAGAATTTCGAACTATACTCCTAAATTTCCGTTATCCTCTATTTTTCCTTTTCCAGACTCCATTTTCCTTCTTTCCGATAATTCTCCTGCAAAGTTGATCAACTGGTCGGAAGATTCGTTATTTCATGAATTTTTAATTTTTTATTTTAGTCGATTCTGGCCGAATTCAATAAGGAACAGGAGAATTTCATCAAGAGCAAGCAAAAAACGGGAGACGCTCTGCCGCCCTGGGTCGGCTATCCCGAGGAGGAAACGCTAAAGGAACAGATCCTCTCCCTCTCTACTGTAAGCAGTCAAAATAGAAAAATAATTAAAAAGTATTTATGAAGTATATTTCTATTTAACTAATAATAACTAAAAAAAAATATAGTAAAAGCTATTGATTAACAGGTTTGTTTGCATTTGAAAAATATGATTCATTCAATGGCAAAAGGAAGAAAATTGATTATTATATATATTTCTATATTAATGGCATACAATTTATTAGTTAAACAATTGTTAGTTAAAATTAACTATTACATTTATTTGTATTTTGATATTATAGTTCATTAAGAGATGACAAAAAGTGATAAAATATAAATAATTTATTATATATTATTATTATGTATTATTTAATATCTTGTGTCATATTTTGCAGGACCGACGCAATTTCCTACGAAGTCCTCCTTCGGGCGTGCAGTTCACCTTCGACTACGACGCCGTGTACCCCGTTGCCATGGCAACGCTGGCCGAGGACCCCAACCTGGAGAAAATGCGATTCGAAATTGTTCCGAAATTGTAAGAAAAATCTTAATTTTAAAATAAATTATGTGTAATAATATATAATATGTGTAATTAAACATATAATAAATATGTATTAATGAAAAATCCAAAAAGTATTTTAAAAAATACGTAATTAACTATTAAAATAGTTTATTACTAACAGGATAATTAATTTCTGTAGTAAAATGTACGATTACTAAAAATATATCATATATAAAAATAATAATAATATATTTGTAACATAATAAAATTGTATCATTTCAAAAATGTCACGATTCTATTTTTTATTTCACATTACGTAAAGTAGAATGTTGTAGTGTTGTAGTTGTAGTTGTAGTCGTCATGTAACCATTTAAAGTTGTATGTGGCAGTGGGCTTTCCAGCCTTAGCCGAGATAAAAATAATAATAAAATAAAAATTATAATACACTAATGTAATAAAGATTAATTTTAGTTAATAGAGCTATCAAAATTTACACTTATTTGCAGGATTAAGGAAGAGCTGTTCTGGCGCAACTATTTCTACCGCGTCAGTTTGATTCGCCAGTCAACAGAACTGTCGTCGCTGGCCCAGGAGAGCGGCAACAGGGACTCGACGCTCCAGTCACGGGA
This sequence comes from Eulimnadia texana, assembly GCA_002872375.1. Lineage (NCBI taxonomy): Eukaryota > Metazoa > Arthropoda > Branchiopoda > Diplostraca > Limnadiidae > Eulimnadia > Eulimnadia texana. Next base: position 1,037,133 of record NKDA01000007.1, read on the forward strand.
CTCCAGCTTCGACGAGGATGATAAAACGGGTATAAACCATAAAATTTAAATATGTATAATTATGTAGTGTAATTCTATACATATGGTAAGTCTTAATTGTATTGTACTAAAATTTGTGAGAAAATTTTTGCTGCATTTCAGATGATAACGAAGTTGACTCCCCGATTCACGAGTTCGTCTCGGACGCTTACGACAGTCAGACGCTTTCAAAGGACCTGAAGGAAGTCCAGGAAGGAATCAAGCGCCTCGGAAATCAGTCAAAGAAACGCAATGGTCAGTTGTAGAGTCCCGAATTATTTTATACGAATTATTTTAATTCAGTTATTGGCAAATGCAGAAGAGGACTGGGAACGCGAACTTCAGGCCGAACTGCAGGACTACGAGCTTGGCAGTGAGGGTTCGGGACAGACGGGCGGCCCCGACGCTGACGATATTGAAGAAATGCTCGACGCCGAAGACTCCCCGACAGGAACTGATCTTAAATAATTCCAAAAAATCGCAATTTTTCTCATTGGTGGTTGGACACTGCAATCCAAATTTCTCTGTTTTCTGATTCGCTGTTGTTTTTTTGGTCACGTGGTACAATCCGTTTTTCTGAATCAAGCAAGGTTTTCTATTGATGTTTCATTTTTTGTATATATTTTAACCTTTTTCCGATTATTTTTCAGTTTTTTTTTGAAATTTTGGTTTCTGGCAACTTTTTCAATAATATCAATGGCTGCCATTTTATTAATAATGGATTTTTGGGTTAGTATCGATTATTTATCTATCGGTTTTTGCTCTGGTTAATAATATCTTCATGGTGGGTGTTGTTTTTTTATTAATTATCGATTTATTCGTCGTTGATTTTGTGTTGTATCGATATGTTATGTTGTACGGTTATTCAAATATATGTCGATGTGTTACTGTGTTACGCTGTAGTAGAGGATAAGCAGTGCTTCCACAATTCAGGGAAATTTTCTTTGAGAAGGGAAAAAAAAACATAGAAGCGTAGCTTGATATCCTGCATGGAGGGGAAAAGGCAGTGTCTCCACTTTGCAAGTAAATTCCCCGAAACAGGGGGAAATGGGGTCTGAAAAGGGAAAAATAAGGGAAAAGGGAAAAGGAAAACCTGAAGGTTGTATCTTAGTGCGTAGGGGAAAAGGGGAAAAAGGAGAAACTGAAGTAGAAACACTGGGAAAAGGATACTTGATATCTACAAGAGAAGGGGGAAAAGGGGAAACCGTGCCCTCTTTTAGGGAAAACCAAAAGTGGAACCACTCAGGGAAAGACAGGTTCAGGGTAGTGATGGGCGGTTCATGAGGGGGAAAAAACGGTTCAGGTTGTGTAGCTTTAATGAACGGCGGTTCAGTTACGGTTCAGCGCGTAGTGCTCCAAGGTTTGGTTTATGTTTCATGGTTCACGACTCGGTTCAAGTGAAGGTTGAGCCGTCTAACTTTACTAGAACCGTGAACCGGTTTAAAAATGGTTCACAGGCTCGGTTCGTGGTTCAGTAGTATTAAACCACCACCCCTACCACTACTCCAATACTACTACTACTTATACTTCTACGAGTTCTACTACCCCTACTACTACTACTACTACTATTTATACTTCTACTAGTTCTACTAGCCCTACTACCAGCACTATTAATACTTCTTCTACTACCACTACTACTACTGTTGATACTACTACTACTATTAACACATCTACTGCTTCTACTACTACTGCTGCTACTATTATTATTACTGTTATTTATTACTATTATTTTTATTATTGTTTATATGAGAAGGTCACATTGACCATAAACAAAAAACTGAACTAAGAAGGATAGAATAAATAAACAAGCCACGTGGCCCCTTTTCAGGCGCAGTCCCGATATGAAAAACAGCTGAACGAGAAGCTCCAAGCTCTTTTACATACAAATTGAACCGCGAACCGTAAACATTTATGAATAAATTTACACTTTTTTTGTTTTACTAGAAAAAAAAAGAATATGAAAAGAAAATTTCAAACATTGCAATAGATTTGTTCCAGTATAAAAAGCGTCAATCGAGGTTAAACCTCACAGTGAAAAGAAAGCTTATTCCAAAAGTTATTCCAGTATAGTCTCTTAGTGTAAGCATAGTATTACACTTCTTTCACACTACAGGATTTATTCCATCATAAATTGCCAAGCGGGGATAAAAATAGCTTATTCCTAAAGCTATTCCAGTATATTTGACATTTTGAATCTATAGTGTTAACCAAGGGGTCCGAAACTTGCAATAATCTTCTTACACCTAGGTCATGTTATCACTATTATCAACCTGTTATCTCCCGTGTTATCATATGTTATCAAATAATCTTCGTAGTCTTTTCCTTTGATTTTCGGACCCCTTGGTGTTAGCCTTATTGACGTTGTAGGACTTATTCCAGTATAAATCGGCAATCGGGGATAAAGTTAGCTTATTCCGAAAAGTTATTCCAGTATAGTTTGCCTGGCAGTGTGTGAACGTAGTGTTAGGGGAAGAATATATAAATAGCGATAGCCAAATGTGGGATAATCTCTTACACGTTGCTTTCACTTCAACACAAAAACTCAAACAAAAAAGGAACAAAAACCAGTGAAAGTTTTCGGTTCGAGGGGAAAAACAAACCGGTTTGAACCTTTTACCCAAGAGGGTTCATAACTTTTCGAAATTCCCTCCAAAAAAACTTAAAAAAATCCATTAAAATTTAATTAAATTATTACGAAATCTTAATGTAATTTAACGCTAAGATTCAAGATTCTTTTAAGAATCTTACTGTGATTCTCAGATTCTTATTTTTCAGATTTTTTTTGTGAGGAATTTCAACACCCCACTCATCAATTGATGTAAATGCGCGCCTGAGGGGCTTGCCGCGTGTTACGTCTGCAGTCGCGCAATGCCCCTCCCTGCCGCGCGGGCGGCTGCGCGGATCCCGGCGTGGACCCTCACACTAGCTTCAGTCGCGTCCCGGTCGAAGCCGTGACATGGTCTGCGTTGTCCAGCTCATCGACAGTTTAACCGTTATCGATTTGAGATAGGGACAGTAGTGAAGACGTGCGTCCTTCTTTGATCGCAGTCCAAGGTTATTTCGCGTTGAATCAGGGGACAAAGATTGCGACTGCGATATCGATCTGCCGGATTCAAGGCTGAGAAATCGATAATGATCGTGCTGGTCTATTGTATTTTACTAACTCTGTCCGGATTTTCTCAAGGATTTTCTCAGAAAGCTTCAGAAAACAAAGAAAATGCTTTAGACGACATAATAGCAGAAACTAAGGATGAAGTGTTTCCTGTTTCAAGGTATTTTTTTTTCTTATTTCATAATATTATTTAGTATAATAATTTTAAGTTTTGATTGAATTTAGCGATCTGGCAACGCCGCACTTAGCAGATGGAAGCGGCAGCCACGTGCTAGAGGACCCTGACTCGACCCCAGCAGCCGAAACAAACTTCACGTCCAAGATTCTGTTCACGGAGTGTTTTGATTGGTTGCCGATCAATCATATTTACTTCCAATTGGCCAATACTTTCTTGTTGCTGTCCTATCTGGCGCCTGCTGGTATTTACGGACTGATTTATCTGCGGGTGACCTTAGCTGTTGGATCTGCGCTGTTCGCGCTGTGGGGATGGGTCATCCTGTGCGCCTTTGACACGTTCATCTGGAACTCCTTGTTTGTTGTCATCAACGTAGCACACGTGGTTGTGCTGCTCTGCTCCATGAGGCCAGTCCGCTTCGATAAACACGTTGAAGAGGTATCAATTTTAACTACTGAACTAACTCATAACCAGATCATTCCTTCAGCTTTTGAATATTTGGACTTCCCCTCGTACGAGCCTCTATTTTCCCTTTTTTCCCCGTTTTCCCAACGACTTTCCCTTCTATTACTAAATAATGGAAAATGTAGTTGTTGATTTATGTGCTTTAGATAATGGGTAATTTGTAGTTTACAATTTTTTCAATTTCCCTGGTTTTTCCCCCCACTTCCCCTTTTCTTCCCCTTTTTAGTACCATTTTCCCCTTAAAACAGGGAATTCCTCTTAAAAGTGCAAGCACTGAAACAAATAGTTTCTAGTGATAACGCAAACAGCTGAGATGACTCAGCATTTTTTTTTTTTAGAGGTCGTTCAAGGTCGCTTCGTTTTGGATAAAGAAATCTGAGCTGTTTTCTTGATTGAGGTTATCTGAACTATGTAAATAATGTTACAGGGGGATGGGAAACTTATAAACTTGGGCGATAACACTTGATAACATGACGATAACTTGTTTAGAAAAAGCTGTAGCGAAATGCGGATGTCGTAAAATCAAGACGGCGTCTTCAGTTTCTGAGTTTTTAATGAATAATTACGCGATAATTAGGAAGTTTGCAAAGTTTAATTATTACTCTGGACTAGTTTTGAGTTAATTAAGTTGATTGGGTGGATTAAATAGATTTATTGATTAATTGGTGGATAAAATCACGTGATCGTTGATTACATCTGGACCTTGCACGCTACGTAAATTTTAAAATGAGACAAAGAACTACATTGTGAAATTTATACATGTTCATTGAGTAATCAAGAGTTACAGTCACGTTATCAAGCGTTACCAAGGTGTTATCATTACTTTACCAAGTGCACTGTTTCCGCTTTGGAGGGGAATTCCCTGAAAAAGGGAAAGATAAGGTCTGAAGGGGGTAAAATAAGAGAAGAGGGAAAGGGGAAAATCTGGAAGTGCAGCCTTCTATTCTATAGTGCGGAGGGGGGAAGAGGGAAAAAGGGAAAGTTAGGGTCTGAAGAAGGCAAAAATAAGGGAAGACAGAAAAGAGAAAATCTGGAAGTGCAGCCTTCTATCCTAGTGCGGAAGGGACAACGGGGAAAAGAAGGGAAGAGGGGAAAAAGGGGAAGTTGAAAGTGGGAACACTGACCAAATGTTACGTTGTGTTATCATCTTATCAAGCGTTATCTAGTGTTATCATCCCGTTACCAAGTACTACCACCAAGTTATCAAATATAGGCCTCAACGAATGGTATGTTCGCCAGGATACCGTGTCTTGTGATCTTCTTTGTGATATGCAATGACGTTCCATGATATCACGTGACTTGCTACGATATCACGTGACACAATTGACATGCAACGCTTGGATGAAGTTACGCAGGTTTAGATTTACGTTTCCTGGACATGGTATACTCTGAAAACACTTAACCTCTCTCAAGTAATCATTGATAACATGTTGATAACACATTATTCCGGGATTCTTAAATCGGGACAGACGGTTAGAAGCGTGAAAATCGTAAATGTTATGGTGGAAACGTCAATGTCGACCTTCTGTTCTGCTCATTAACGCGTTTTCTGGGTTAAATTTAGACCGGGTTTTGCGTGCAGACTTACTTATTCACAGGGAAGTAAAGCAGAACGAACGGAGGGTGAACTTTCTGGTAGCAAAATAGCTGGGAGTTTCTGTAAAATTAGACGTACAGCGGTATGTGTAGTAGAACAAATGTGTGGGAGATGTTGCTGGAGGTTGGAGAGCGGTTGAGAGGTTAGGAAAATGCTGGGAAGGCTGAGAACCCAGCAGAAAATTAAGGATAGTTTCCAGGACCCTGAAAATATCTTTAAAAGGACATTTTCAACATCAGGATACCAATCAGGACTCTGAGTGCAGTGAAATTGGCCCACTTCCAGGGTGTTCAGGACCCTGACATTGGAATGCCTGAATAATACGTGTTCAGGGTACTTAACAGCGTCCTGAAAAAACGCTTTTCAGGATACTTAATGGTGCCCTCGATAATCAAGATTCACAATTCTCAACGCAATTTTTCCTTACTCATACACGAACGGACGTGGTTCAGGATATTCAGGATATGGTACGGATATCGTTCAGGATGTAGCCGACATCCTTAATTTTCCGCTGGGAATGCTCGAATGATGCTCGGTTATACTTGAACGATGCTTAGTGATGCTCGATTGATGTTCGATTATGCTCAGTGATGCTTAATTAATGCTTGGTGATACTCGGTTACACTCGAATGATGTTTGATGAAGCTTGATTATGGTCGATTGATGCTCTACGAAGCTCGAGGGATGCTCCATTAGAACCATACGGATGGTTCTTAGAATAACGCCCAAGTAAGCTCCCTCAACCAGACAAATGACGCTAGATGACGCTCAGTGATTCATGATGACACTTGTGGGATGCTCAAGTAGGACTATGAATGCTGTTTGCTGGATATTGACATAGCCAAAGCCAAAGACGTTTGAGCGATGATTCTACAATGTCCATATATGACGCTCGAGGATGCTTGGCGTAACCAGAGGATGACGCTCGGTGTCCTGAGTGTCCCAGTGTAGGGAACTCTTACATAAAGATTATCTCTGTCCTCGGAATGCGTGAATCTCTCTGTCGGTCAGCAGGAGAACATTGTGAAATCTTATCTCATTTGACGTCTGATTGACGTTTTCCATCACAGACTATACGACATAAATCATCTCAGTCTACGTCTTTGCAAGGCCTGGGTGTATGAGATCCTACGACACTCGATGAATGTCCTCATATGAGCCTCATAGGATGATGCTTCATGACGTCTGAACTTAAGGAAGACGCTCAGTAGACGCCTCAGTCCCTAGAGATGACGCTCACGGACGCCTGAACTAGAAGCTGACGATGTGCGGACAGTTCAAGTTCCATAGATGACGCTAAATGACGCTTGATGGACGTCCTACTCAAAAGATGATGCTTTCTAGACCCTTCATGCCTTACAGATGATGCTCAAGGGACGTCGAACTAGAGGATGACGTTCGGGGACGGAGGCTTCGAGCCCCTGGAAATGACATTCTAACAGATGCTCCGGGTTCTATAGATGAAGCTCAAGGACGTCTGAACCAAAGAATGACGTCTCAAGGACGCTTCAAGTCACACAGATGACGTTCAAGGGATGTTTGAACCAGACGAAGACACTCTACAGATGCTCGAATTCCTAGGTGACGCAGAAAGTGATGCTTCATGACGCTCGATGACGCCTGAACCAGATAATGCCGCTCTACGGACGCTCCAAGGTCTATAGATGATGCTACATGACGCTCGGGGACGCCTAACCAGGCACCGACGCGTAACGGATGCTAGAAATTCCCTAGATGAGGCCCAAGGGGCGTCTGAACCAAAAGGTGACGTCTGATGGACGCTTCAGTTCTCACAGATGACGCTCGAGGACGCCTGAACCAGAAAATGACGCTCGCTCTAGACGTCCCATATACAAAACTTGCTCTCTGCCCTTAGATACGTCTGGATCTCTTATCATTCAGCGTGGGTGAGCACAAACATCCTTATCTTTTAACGCCTGATTGACGTTTCGATCCCAGACATCCATTACTTTTAGAGAGGAATTACCGCAGTCTATTGTGAAATCTCCTTTGTGCGACAACAAAAAAGATTTTCCGTGTGACAACGCGAAGAAAAATGGCGTCTGTTTTCCCCTGCCTTGAATGGGGACCCATGCAACACGTGTTCTTCCAGATCGGCCACGCCTTTGTGTTTTTCTCCTTTTTCCCGCCATTAGGCAAACCAGGGGCTTTCTATTTAAGATTCGTTCTGGTGGCTTCCAACATTTTCCTCATGCTCTATGCCGGACTGGTTATCTGTGCCCTCGATCTAGTTCTCTGGAATGCGTTTTTTCTTATCATCAATGTTGTCTACACTGGTGTGGAAATTTTCAGCTGCTATGTGCACAAAAAACTGCCGGTGGAATTTACCGAGGTTTCTTTTCCGTTGTAGTTACTTGTAACGATAAGTGTCATTTAGTCGCGACTTACGAGAGCGTATCCAACTTATCTGTATCTTCACGAGAGCGGGTCCAACTGTTTACTCGTAACGATAAGTGTCGTTTAGTCGTTCCTGAATTTTCTTTGTCTCGCTTTCTAGCTTTACGAGACCATGTTCAAACTGTTACTCGCAGCGATTACTAGTCGTTTAGTTGCGACTAAATTTCTTCGTCTTGTTCCAGGTTTATGAGAGTATGTTCAAACCGCTGAAAGTGTCCAAGCATCAGTTCAAGAAAGTCGTCAACTGCATCAAAACCATCAGACCACTGAAACGGGACGAACTCTTCGCAAAAGAAAAACACACGAAAGTCGAATCTCTGTCGCTGATACTTTCGGGAAGGTTCGTTCACGTTTTGTTGCTAACGCTCGGTCCACGATACCTAAAATTTCTGTCAAATCATTTCTTATGTTCAAATATTTTGTTTCAATATTTATTTATTATTTTTTAGATTGGCAGTTTCGCAAGAAGGTCGAAGGCTGCACGTTCTGACTCCCATGCAGTTCGTCGATTCTCCCGAATGGTTCGGTGTTTCGTCCGATGAATATTTTCAAGTAAAAATACTTTGCCTTATTGATTTATTTACTTACCTGAATATTTTTTGTGAAATTGTACTTCAATTTGAAACTTCCAGGTGACCATTGAGGCTCTCGAGGACTGTCGCTTGATGCAGTGGCATCGGGACAAGTTAAAACTGACGCTTCTCTCTGACGCTTTCCTGCAGTCTGTATTTGACCACGTGCTTGGAAGAGATGTGGTTCGCAAATTAACACAGGTAAGAAAAGAACAATAAAACTCCAAAGAAAAGAACATGTGACATTTAGAGTGTTTACACGTTTAAGTTTCGCGCCAAAAGAGAACAGAAAACAGTTGACGAACGCAGCGCGAAATGTAAACAAACTTTAAAAAGAGTCATTTCCTTACAAAATTTTTTTCTTGAAATATATTTTATTATAACTTATATTGATTAACTAAAAATTAATTTAATACTATATAATATTTATTTTTCTACAGTTTTTAAGTATTACCAAGAAGTGCAACTAAAAATAGCGTATGTAGGGTGATGACTGTTCTTTGCTGATTTATCGTTATTACTTTTAAACTACCTAAACTATACTGACTATTTCGGACTAATACTTTTAAAAATGTAACATCTTAAAATTAAACTTTTGCATTCGGACAGGCTGAAGACAGACTTCCCGTCGAAGACTCATCTGAGGTGACCAGCGAGAAACCACTGAAGAACTCTCCAAGCAAATCAAAAGGTAAGATTTAAATACAGTCAAATTAAATCTTAAGCATGACTGTTAAGCCCTGTAGTAAAAACTTCAATGCTCCAATTACTATTAACCGCTAACTTCTTCGATTGGTTAACTGCTCGCGGTTGAATAGTCCTCGATAACTTACTCACCAAGTTTGCCATTTTTATTCTTGTCTTTGTTTCTAGTGCATGAGCATGCTGCTGCTGTTCCCGAGCAAGCGCTGCTCTTGAACGAGAGTCTTTCCAAAAAAGAGGTTTCCGCTTCTCGAACTTCTCTGCACAGCCGCCATTCTGCTCGACATAGTACTTATGATTTTTCCAAAATGGATGAGCTTAATAGTACCGATATCTAGGTAACCTTACCTTAACTTTCATGACCTAACACTCATTAATATTAAAATAAATCCTTAGTAACTCCTATGTTTTATTTTATCAAGAACGGGAACCAAATTTCTGGCAACTGGTCTCGTCGACGAGCCGCGAGAAAACTCCCCGAGCCAAAATCCATCTTAGTTTTATATAAATTTGATCGGATGAAATAATTTAGTGAAAATTACAATTTTTTTTGAAAAAATATCGCTATAAGATTACATTACAACCTCACCAGTGAATGATTTTTTTGCATAATTTTGTTAAAAAAGCTAAAACGCTCACTACTTGCTGATATTGCACAAAATAATACAAAAAATTGTTTGAAAAATCGAATTAAATAAGATTTTTGTACAAATCGTGTGTAATCAGGGGCACGACAATCCAAAATTTCTTTTAAAAATATGAAATGACTAGCTACTATAGCAATTACTTATCATCAAAAAGTTAAATCCGCAAAATTTGATTCGAGTTTTATAATTCGGTTCCGTGTTGATTCAGCGACTCGCAAATTGTGTTGAACGAGGGTCTCATTTGCGGGTCGTAGGACCAGCACTTGGTCAGCAGGTCCCTAAGAGTCTGAGGCAAGTTGGGTAGGGCAGAAAGGTCCCATTTTAGGGTCTTGTTACTGAGGAACCTGAGGACAGTCTCATCAGTCTCAGTAGCGAACGGCAACTGCCCCTGCTGGAAGATTTCCCAAGCAGTAACGGCAAACATCCAGACGTCGGACTTGGTCGAGAACTCGTCTTCGAAAACGGCCTCGTGCGGCAGCCACCTCAGTGGCAAAAGTTGGTTTTTAACGCGACAGTAGTCAGAACTGAACGGCTCTTTGTTTAAACAGAGGCTCGTAATTTTTACCGAGACCTGGTTAACTCCGGAAAACGATACGAGAACGTTCCTCGTCCCGAGGTCCTTGTGAACAAACCTGGCGTCAGCCAGCGCAGACATTCCCCGAGCGATCTGACTCGTAACGCTCAACAGGAGCTGCGGGGTCAGCTCAGTCGAGGTGGAAGGGTTACGCAGAAGCGTCTTGAGGATCAGCTGGTCGCTGTAGTCGATGATCAGCATTTGCGGTTCGCAGTCTCGGGAAAAGCCGAGGACGGAAGTCAAGTGCGGGGAAATTGCCCGCTGAAACATGTCGGCCTGTCTGCGGAATTCCGTCATCAGCTCCTCGTCCCGCGTCGACAGGCAGCGAAGCAGAACACGACTGGTCGAACTATTAGGAACTACGAAAACATCTTTTTGAGCTATTTGTATATCGAACACAAAAATCTGAGTTTTGCATACCTTTAACCCAGCCTTTCCTGACTTCTCCGAAATCGCCTTTCCCGACGAAATCTCCCACATCGATAAAATGTCTCGGGGTGCTCCACTTGTCGTAAGCAGAAGCTGCTGTACCGTTAGTCGATCCCGAGCTGCTACCGTTGCTGCGGTAGCTACCTCCACTGTATTTACTACTCTTGGCTTCGTGCTGATCATTCTTCGGCACTTGATATTTCAAAAGTATAAATTAAATAAAATAAAGTAGTATAAAATATTAGTTAAATTACATAAAGCGGCTTCGGCAGCATTAGCGGAATTAGCAGCTGCTGCTGCTGCCTTCTTCTTCTTGCGCTTACGACGCAGTCTGCACCACAGCAGAAGTCCAGCAGCCAGTAGGATGTAGCCAGCAGCAGCACCGAGTGTTATGCCTACGGTCTTTGTTAAGAAGCTGCTGTCGTCACCGTCGTCTGATCCTGTTCGTGATATAATGTGATTAGTTAGTGATTATTAGTAGTGCAAGGGAAGTTATAGCAGTAGTAGTGCTACCAGTAGTAGTAGTATGATTGTTGGTCATTCTATAAGTAGTAGTAAGTGCTAAAGAAGCACCAGTAAGAATTAAAACAAGTCCAGTGGCTAGTGTTACTGCAACTACAAGCTGGTACTACTGTCCTATTAATGCTGCTAATATTGCTACTACTACTCCCAAGACTATTACTACTTCTGCTACTGCTATTATTACGGCTACTTTGACTCCTACTGCAACTACAGCTGAGTACTAGCACTGTCCTCTGCTGCTAATTAGTACTAGACCAGTGCTGCCAATAGTGCCACTAATACTGCTGAGAGTATTAGTGCTACTGCTACTACTACTATTAGGACTACTACTGCAAAAGCAGCTGAAAGTACTGCTACTACTACTACTACCACTACTACTATTACGACTTATTACCTTGAATAAGTAGTCGTATTTCTTCTCGTTTGAATCCTCCAGCATTGCCTGCTGTGCATCCGTATCTTCCTTCATCCTCCGTCTTGACTGAATTTATCAACAAACTCCCATTGGCGAACACCGTAAACCTAATTCAAGATAAATACATTAGTTCAATTAAATCATTAATAACTGACATCAATAATAATTGAAATATTACTTAGAAACAATACTGTTAATCCTACTTGTACTAGTACTATTACTACGTCTACCACTACTACTACTACAACTATCAACACTAATACTACTACTGCTAGTGCTATTACTGCTACCGCTGCTTCTATTCATCCTTCTCTTCCCCTCCCTCTTACGGCAACAATAACTACAACTACCTCTACTACTAATAATAATAATCTGCAATATTTCATTCAGTAAATACCGTTCAGGATCAAATCCATTGAGAACGGCGTCTTTGTCCCACTGAATCGCGGGCTGCGGTTCTCCTTCAGCAGCGCAGTGCAGGAAGACTCGAGATCCTTCCCGAACAAATGTCGGGTTCTCCGGTAACGTTGTAAACCTCGGTAAAACTACATACGAAAAATGTTATTAAATTCTAAATTGATTAGATAATGGTAGTAATTCTGTTGGTTGCTAAAGAGGATCACGTAACTCTTAGTTAACCAATAAGAGAGAGCGAAAAATAATTGCTACAGCTACTGGTATTACAACAACAGCAACTACTACTACTACTATTGCTATTATAATAACTACTATGGCTTCTACTACTACTATCACCATTACGACTACTATTACTACTATTTCTACTACAATTACTAGCACTGCTACTACTATTGCTATTACTACTACTACTGCTACTTCCACTACTACTACTACTACTATTACCACTATAAATAATAGTAATACCACTATTACTACTAGTATTACTATTACTTCTACTCCTACTACTACAACTTCCATGAACATTTTACCGATGATATCAATGGTGATGGTAGCGTTGATAATCCCTTGTGTATTGGTAGCCACGCAGGTATAGATACCCTGGTCCTGTTGCTGGACCCCGTGGAAGTACAAGGTCCCATTGAGATCCTCCACGTGCAGGGGCCACTGAAACAAGGGACGCCCCTCCTTCACCCAACGCACAACAGGGGCCGGCTGACCCTGGGCCCTACAGTGGACCTTGGCTGAAGATCCTAGTTCCAGCTTCTTGTTCATTGGCCGTGGAGAAAACTTTAGCGTTTCTAAAAAAAATGCAATATGATAATTATTATTATAATATTTAAAACAATTAAATTTTAATAATTAAACTTGATAATGATACCTCGAACGATAAGTGTAGCACTCTGAGATCTAACTACAGGCAGTCCGATAGTTTCTACCAGACAGGCGTAGTTTCCCGCGACTGAGAGAGTAGTTTTGATTTTTAGCGTTGAATTGCGACTGCCTTGACTACTGAGCGATTCGCTAATTTTCTTTCCGTCTTTGAGCCAAGACACGCGGGAGCCTGGATAGGCGGTCCCCAGGAAACTGCAAGAGAAAGTAGCGTCTTCCCCTTCGTTGACCGAGAGACTGGAAGGGTGCTGCTGAAACACGGGAACAGCTAAAAGATTCGATCAATTAATTATTTTTTACTTTTCATTATTCTACTATTATAGCATAATCAGTAAACAGGCTATTCAAGACTACAATTATATCCTGAACAGTATCTGAGCAGTATCCTGAACTGTGTCCTGAACATATTCTGAAGACTGTCCCGAACCCTGAACAGTGTACTGAACAGTATCTGAACTGTATCCTGAACGATATCCTGAACAGTATTCTGGACAGTATTTGAACAGCATCCTGAACAATATCTGAACAATATCCTGAAAATTAACCTGAACAGTATCCCAAACATCCTGAAACTGGGCTCACGAAAGATTTCAGGGTCCTGAACGATATTTCCAAATTTTCTGCTGACATAATCGACGTTTAATCAATAAGGTCATAAGAATTACTTGTTACGATGAGTTGAAGTTTAGTGCTTTTGGTTCCAGAGCTGTTTTCAGCCCAGCAGGTGTAAGTTCCAGAATCCCGAGCATTCAACCGACTGATACTCAACATGGAACTCGTCCCGGTTGAAGTGGTTAGGTTCAAACCGTCGGGACCTTCCCACCAAACTACTGGTGAAGGTAAACCTTCGGGAGAGACGCAGTCGACTTCTAGTGACGAGTACTCGGCACGAAAGATTTGACGGTTTTCATCCACGGGAGGTTCCAGAGAAACTTCTGTAAAATCCTGGAGATCTATGAAACAATCATAAATTAATGATTACGATCATTGTAACAGTAATAGCAATAAAAACAGAAATGATAACAGTAATGCACCTACCACTGCTACTACTACTATTACTGCTAATACTAGCAATACCGCTATTACTACTGCTATTACTACTTGTATTACCACAACTATTACTACTACTGCTACTACTGTTACTTCCACCACTACAACTGTTACTAATACTAGTACTAGTACTACTACTAATACCACTAATACTACTACTATTACTACTACTATCAATACTACTACCAATAGTTCTGCTACTAACGCTATTACTAATACTAGCATTACTAACACTTCTACTACTGTTGCCACTACTATACTAAGACTTCTACTACTACTACTACCACTTCTAATACTACTAATAATAATAACAATAATAACAACCAACAATACTACTAAATGAATATTACAAGCGATATGGACTGTAGCTCCGAATTCCAGATCTTCTCCAGCCCGACATTTGTAAAATCCTGCGTCGTTCGGACTGACGTTAGTGATGGTCAGCTTCCCGTCCCACCCACTGCTAAACCTGTGAAATATTAAATAGTAATTATTATCATAGTCGTAGTGGTAGTATGTAGTAAAGTAACAGTTAGTAAATATTTACTAGTTTCAACTTTTAGTTAGTTTGATGTGTAGCTGTCTGCGTCTGTGCAATTGTCTGCTTGCCCGTTAGATTGTCGGTCTGTTTATGTTGTTGTCTGTCTCCCTATCTCGATCCATCCATTCATCTGTCTGTTTGTCTCTCTATCAAGATTTGTTTATATGTCTGGCTATCAGTTTGTCTGTCTGTCTGTCTATCTGTCTGCCCTCCTAATCTCGATTTATATATTATATATGAGTCTGCTTACATGTTAGCTTGTCTGTCTGTCTATATATTTGTCTGTCTCCCAGTATAAATCTATCTATTCATCCATCTGTCTTGTTGTCTGTCTGCCTGTCTGTCTGTTTCTCTCTATTATTATTTAATATTAATAGTGCAATTTATAATACCTCGAGCTATTAGTGACAGCTGAGCCATTAGGAAACATCCAAACTACTTCCGTGTGCGGATTAAATCCGCATTCCAGGTTAACCCTACTTCCAGGCGTAGCTACGATATCATTGGGCGGAGCCTGAAGTCTGGGGGCGTGTCCGTCAAGAACCTGAACGGCTATTGGTTGATTCAAACGGGTACTTCCGGCGGAATTGCGAGCAACACACCAATAGGAGCCCGACTCCGCCCTCGTGACTTTTGACCAATGTAGTCGCTTGTTTTTGAATCTGCCGAGTTTGGCGCCGTTTTTGAACCAATCAAAGTGGACTTCCGGAGATCCTTCAGTTCGGCAGCGGAGGGTCAATTCCTCGCCGGAAGTGATGGACAGAGCGGAAGCCGGAAGTGCCGATTCGTTTTGCGGAAGAATTTGGGAAACGTTGGAAATCCCTATGTAAAAAAAGGAATTAGTAAAACGTGTTAAAAGTAGGGAGATAATAGTTGATAACACTTGATAACACAGGCTAATAGCAAAAACTCTGAAGAATGTGACTTCAGTGCCAGTTTCAGTTTCCAAAAATAGCATCAGTTGACATCAATTGACATTTTTTTCTTTAGTTTTTAAAGGAAACTGGAGTCGCTTGTGTATTGATTTTTCAGCGATGTGTTTAGAGAAATGGTTCTCCGTCAATTAACGTCAACTGACGAGACTAACCAGTCCGCCATTTGCTTGGCGTTTTGTCATTTGGATATGTGGGGGGTTCGAGATTCTTTAAGAATCTGGGAATCTTAAACCAAGAATCTGAGAATCTTGATAACAACTGATAACACTATGAAAAATGTTCTGGAAATTTTGAACCCCCTTGTATAATGTAACTCTTTGTTGGAATCGTTTTTTACGAGGGGGTCTACAACTTGCAATGATTTCTGTGCACTCAGAGGGTGTTATCAATGTTATCAACTTGTTATCAGATGTTATGAGAACGGAGTTTCGAACCCCCTCTTGGTTTTTCATAGGCTTCGTTGTGTTAATGTAGCGTAAAGGAGATGCGCTTAAGATAACGAACGCTAAGAAAAATTTAAGAAAAGAATCGAATGAAAGAGGAGAAAGAAAAGAAATATGATAAAAAGAAATAGTTATAATTAATTAAAGATTGTAATAATAAAATGTATATAATGATAATAGAACTTCTTAATAATAAAAAGAAATGACCAAAATAACAATTGCAAATATATCTAAAATTGATATAATGTGAATACTTATATTCTTACCTCTGGGCTGCCCTGAACTAATGAATGAATCAAATGTGAAGAAAAAAGAAATGGAGGGAAATTAAAACTGCAAAACAGTGAAGGTAATAAATTAATTTTAAATAGAACCAAAATGGACAAAATAACAAGTGCAAGGTTTATTTTGGGAAAAAAATAGAGAGAAATATACGAATGAATGGCCAAGGTTTATCATTTACTATGACAAACTGTTTTACGAATCCTCATGCTTTCACTCACGTTGCCTCTATTTTTAAGCAGTCTTCATTCCATAATAATTGTTTGAAGTTAACAATGTCAACTAAAATCTGAAATTTTTTGACTCAGCGACACACTGTCTTAAAGCCCGTTTTACATTGACGTCACTGCACCCAGTAGGGCCATGGGCGCGAGCCTGACTGCCCTCAGTGAAATAAATAAATAGATAAATATGAATGAATCAAAATTTGAAGAAAAGTCAAAAAGAGAAAATTTAAATTACGAAATAAGGAAGTAAAGAAATTGACTAAAATCTGAGAGAAAAACAGAACGAATGAAAGTGTATGTCAACAAACAAGATAAAAGGAATGGAAGGATAAATGAGTGGGTGAACGAATGAATGAATGAATGAATGAGAGAAAAAAGTAATGAATCGAATAAAGAGGAGGACAGAAAGCGAAGAAAAAGGACAAGACAAAAGGAAAAGTAGAAACTGAAAGAAAAACAGAAGAAGAATCAAATGCAGGAAAAGAGCAAAAGCGAAGATACAAAAAAGGGCAGCCAGCAAGAGGAAAGGGTCTGCGTTTGAATGAGCCAGTTTGAAACATGTGTCGTAAATATTTGCCACGCGGCTTGCTCCCTCAAGGGTACGCAACTGCACTAGACCCAGACAAAAAGAGATAATGTGATAACAGTTGATAACAGGTTGATAACAGTTGATAATAGATTGAAAGCTCATGATACCAAGCTGATATGGACGAATGATACGTTGATAACGTTGATGACATTATCAGGATTTATAAGAAGATTTTTTTGGTCAAGTTTTGGACCCTTCGGCAGTCGTCTGTGTCTGTCCACGACTAAATATTTAGCTTCGTCTGTCCAAAAGCGAACAGCTTCCCATTGCTAACCATACAATCAAATGGCAACAGACACACCGACAATTGACCAACAACCCAACAACCAAAGAAATGTTTACTAGTTTCCCCAAATCACAGAACACTAGTTTCTATTTACTAAGTTGTAACTACTGAAACTGTAGAACTAGTAGTAGTAGTGGTGGTGGTAGTAGTAGTAGTAGAAGTAGAATTAAGCGACAATTTACTAGTTTCAACTGAGTATGGGTTGGAGCTACAGAAACTACTAAACTAGAAGTAGTAGTGTTATTAGCAGTAATAGCAGCAGCAACAGCAGTAGTAGTAGTAGCGAGCAGCACTACCATCACCAGTAGTAGTAGTAGTAGTAGTAGTAGTAGTAGTAGTAGTAGTAGTAGTAGAAGTAGTAGTAGTAGTAGTAGTTAATGTAGAAGTTGTAGTATCCTCTTAGCACACATCTCAGTAAATCTGTTATTTGAGTTCCCAACTGTCGGTCTACTTGTCTGTTGTCTGTATGCCTGTCTGTCTTGCGTCTATCTATCAGGTGTTGCAAATATGCGGAAAATTTATGCTGGAATTCCTTATGGAAGTTTTTCCCTGAACAAAGGGCGGACACTTTAAAACACACTGCTGTGCTGACTTCTTAATTGAAAAAAAGGTTGGGCCAAAGGTTGGCAAGGAACTAGTTGATAACACCTGATAACACCCTGATAACATTTGATAACACCCGATAACACGATCTGCTCGGTCTCAAACCTGACGGGATGGGATGGAACCTAATGAGATGCATGGAACTCCATAGGGGGTCCGAACAAACGGAAACGAAAGCTGAGAACAAAATGGCGAACCGTTCGACCCCGAACGAACCGGAGGGAAGCCTTCAGTGTTCGACGAACCGATAACATGAACTTGACGAACCGTGAAATTCTGCCAAGAGAATCATTTGCAAGATTCACGGCGAGAATCATGGAGAATCTTAAGATTCTAAACTAATTTCAGCTTGAGATTCTTAGGGTTCTTTTCAAGATCCTTTATGATTCTCGAGATTCTTTTTAAGATTCTTCACATGATTCCTTAAGATTCTTTTTAAGATTCTCGCACTCTCAGCACGATATTCATAAGATTCTCAAGATTCTTTCCATGATTCACATGATTCTTAAGCTTCTTTTCAAAGATTCTCACACTCTCAGCACGAGATCCATAAGATTCTCAAGATTCTTTTCAGATTCTTGAGTTATATTGTCAATTGCCTTGTGTTCGAGATAAACTTTAATCACCTCAAATGCGGCGTGCTGTAATCTCCGCAGTTTTACGACTGCCATTGCAACTCGCGCTTAATCCCATTTCTCTTTATCTTCTATTTACACTGCATGTTCCCCCAACAAACGCGGTTACGTAGAGGCAGTAACTTGGGAAGCGTGGGGAAGGCCATTTAACACTCCCACACACTTCCAGTAAATCCTTCACTTGTTACCAAGGCCTCCCCACGCTTCCCAAAGCTTTCCCAGGACTTCCCCACACTTCCCAAACGTTTCCCAGGCTTCTCACGCTTTCCAAAGCTTTCGCTAGACTTCTCCACGCTTCCCAGGGTTTTCTCAAGTCTTCCCAAGCCTTCCCCACGCTTGCCAATCGTTTCCCAGGCTTTCAGCTATCCCCAAAGTCTTCCCAAAGCTTTTCTCAAGGCTTCCCAACGCCTCTCAAAGCATTCTCAAGTCTTCCCCACGCTTCTCACTAGTTCTCAAGCCTTCCCGATTCTTCCCAGACACTTCCACTGTTTTTCTAAGGCTCCTAACGATCCCCCAAGTCTTCCCAAAGCTTTCCCACTGTTTTTCCAAGCTTCCCACATACTTCCAAGCTCCTCCCACAGTCCCCAAGCACTTCCCACACTTCCCAAATTCCTTTCCAAGGTTCCCAATGGCTTCTCCATGCTTTCCCAAGTCCTCTTCCTACTTTCCCAAAGCTTTCCGAACACTCGGTATCGATTTTTTCCACGTCGAGGTAATACATATGGGGGTCTCAAAGTCTAAATGGTGGTTATAAACAAGAGGGGTCGCTATTGAGGATTCGGGAGGGATGCCGGCCTTAGTTAAGGGTCACAGTAAAACGGCGGCAGTCATAAACTTTTCCCCCCATAGACCCCCATTCCCATTTCTGCAAAATTGTAGCGTTTCTGACAGGGCGGGGGGGTTAGAGAAACAAGATGGCTGGCAGATTTACGATTGTCATAAAGCCTTTTAAGGTTTCCACAGGGATCATATAGACCCTGTGCCAAAAGTGAAGCCCCCCTTAGCGTCGTCTGCTAGTGTTGACCAACAGTGTTGACTAGCCTACTATTCTGGCGTAGGGTCTACGGTCTACTGATTTTTGGACGTAGAGGTCTACGACATACGCCAAACAGTTAGAAGACTGCTCTCGTCTGCAAGTGTTGACCATTAGTGTTGACCAATCAGACGCCAAATAGGCCTAGGTTTGTGTCGTCTACCAGTGTGGACCATTTATACTTACACTGGACGTCGAGATCTGCTGGTAGAGAGGCCACAGAAAACCCGGTCGAAGCGTTGGTTGCTGTGCAGACAAACTGCCCGCTGTCTGACAGACGATCTGCCCGACGAATGACTAGGTCAGCACCGTCCTGGAACCTGCGGGTCGTGTTGTCCACCGGTCGGTCGTTGAGGGTCCAGGCGTAGACGATGTGGTCAGCAGACGAGACTCGACACCGTAGGCGGACGCTCGCTCCTGCACTCACTGACTCACTCTGTGGCGAGACACTGAAATAGAAGTCGTCGTGGCCGTGCAAAAAATGAACCAGACCTGAAATACAAAACCGACATTATTATACGAAACCCTAAAAATACAACTGGATTAAAAGTTGATGATGGCCACTTACCCAGAAGGACTACTGACAAGTAAGCGATGGACGACATTTTTGTTGTACAAGATGCATGGAATGCTTACTCTTGTTTCTCTATCGATTACAACTTATACATTTTCTGATATGCGAGAATAGTGAAAACTGAAACCAGTTGTTCAGGCGAACTCGGCCAAAATGCAACTGAATAAGCTAACCTCTAGCCCGCGCATTTTTGGTATGGCACACCGCTGAATGAAACGGCAATTGAGAACAATGCCATCTAGCGGCAAAATATGGAAGCTTTTAATCATTTCTATCGTATTGCATTAATTTCTTTTATAGTATTGTAAGGACTAAGTATTTTAATAAAAATTAATAATGTGCTTAAAATAATTATTATTCATTATTTTGGTAATTTCTTACGTACTACCTAGATGGCGCTGTTAAATTAGTCATTTTCCGGGCTTGTCTCCCATCACCAAATACCGGCGTCAGCCAAAGAAATTAAATTTAAATTAAATTTACAGGATCTCAGAAATTGTATTCAACATAAAACATCATGGCCTTCACATTTGCGGCTTTTTCGTACATTTGCGCACTTATATTAGATGCTTTTCTAATATTTTTCTCTATTTTTCACGTAAGTCATTCAACCATTGAATTGCAACTCTAAATTGTGTTAAATATGGTTTTTTAAAACAGATAATCGCATTTGACGAGCTTAAAACGGACTACAAAAATCCCATAGATCAATGTAATAGCCTGAACCCCTTGGTGTTGCCCGAATACATCATTCACATATTTTTCAACCTGCTTTTCGTTTTTGCGGGCGAGTGGTTTTCGCTAGCACTCAACATTCCGTTAGTCGCTTACCATGTACACAGGTAATGTTAAAAAAGGCAGGACGCGCGCTGAACGTTTTTTAATTCCACTCATTTTATTTGTATGAAAAAGGTACATGAATCGTCCGGTGATGCGGGGCTACGGACTCTACGACCCAACGAGTATCATGAACGCGGACATACTCTCGAAATGTCAGCGAGAGGGCTGGGTCAAGCTGGCGTTTTACTTACTCTCGTTTTTTTACTACCTGTACGGGATGATATACTCGCTGATCAAAGCATAATTACTACAGTCGCTATGTTTTCTTGCGGAGTTTTGTTTGTGTTTTTGTTTTCATGCTGATTTTTGGTTCCTGATAAATAAAGTAGTTGCTGATGTCTGTTTTTTTAATTTCACAAAACTAAAAATGGCAATGTTGCTTAAATTGAAAACAAACTAAAATGGAGAGAAAAATAAAACATTTCCTGTTAACTGGGCAGCCAGGTTTTCCTTACTAATATATATTTATTATTAATTTATGAATTATTGTACGATTAAGGTATTGGGAAGACTACGGCAATTATAAAAACCTGCAAACTACTTCAAAACAAAGGTTTGCGGGTAAATGGATTTTATACCGAAGAGGTTCGAGATTCTGGAAGAAATCGAGTCGGTTTCGACGTTGTTAAACTGGACGGGTCTCGTTCCATTCTGGCTCGGAAAGAGTAAATTATATGAGATATAAAAAAATTAGTAGAAATATTTTATTTTGATTCACAGTGTTCCTGAACGAGGTGGTGCGATGAGAATGCCGCTGGTCGGGCAATACAAAGTTGACGTTCAGTCGTTCGAGAATGCGGCACTTAGCGTTTTTCAAGACACGGTTGGTTTTTCCTACTTATAATTTGTTAGCTGCACTGAGTGAATGAAATGAATGACTGAACGAGTGAATGGATCAATGAATGAATGAATGAATGGAATGATTGAGTGACTAAATGAATGCATGAAAAATGAGTAAATGAGAGAAATTATTTTAGCTGCTTAAGTTATAGTTTTGTTTTATATTTACCTAGGACGCAGATGTACTGATTGTTGACGAAATCGGCAAGATGGAACTGTTCAGCAAGAAGTTCGAGGCTGCCGTTCGCAGGGCTTTCTGCAGCCAAGCGACTATCGTCGCAACGATACCCGTTCCGAAAGGAAAACCTCTGCAGCTAGTTGAAGAATTGAGAAACCACCCTGAATGCAGACTTATAACTGTAATTATTTTATTTGAAAATTAAAAATCAGTTGTTGATATATGTTGTTTTTCCTAGGTTTCGAGAGAAAACCGAGAAGCGATTTCCGAGGAAATTACTGAAGCGATAATGAATAAAAGAGTCAAGCTAACATAATAAACTGTGAAATGAATAATGAAACACTTGGTTTTTATTGCAATGGTTAACAGTGTGTAATTTAAATGTTGTAACAATCTCGTCTTTGTGTCAGTATATTCCTTTCTTATTCATTAACCTCGTTTAACAATATCATAGTTTAATTCAGACTAATATGAACTTCAGAATGCTGTTAAAATAAGAAATAAGATGGTGCTATGTATTACGGGATATTTATTTTGATACGATATTAGCTTTTTTTTATTTCGCAGTCGAACTCTTAGTTCCTTAATAACGGCCATTCTATTCAAAACTATATATCAAAAGTATTTAAACTTACTTCTGTTCGGATATATGTTGTTTAAATTATTAAGTTCGTTTATTGACTTGTTTCCATAATAATTTTACCCTTATTTCACAGTTGAAATTCGCAAACAGTAAAGAAGATAGCGACTTTTCAAGAGATTCAAGTTTCCCACCAATTTCTGTCATCCAATGAGAAGCTTTCTTTCTTTAGCCATGCAGCCAATGGCGCTAGGCATTCCAAAACTTGGAGAACAAATAATTGAATTAATATATTTTATTAAAAACACCAATATTTAATGTAATAGATATTATTCATAAAATTAAAAATAACAAAAATCACTTAATCACTCGTTTAAAATTAAGAGTAATTAGTTTGAATATTAATTTTACGAATATATTTTGAAACACGTGGCAACGCTGCAACGTCCGTCATCATCGTCCAAGAACATATAACGTATTTCATGCGCAATTTCTCCCGCTTACCAGAAAGTTACGCAGTTAATTCAGCTCTACAAAATAATTAAATTCCGTCGAAAAATCGAGAAATCCACTTCACGAACAGGTACACTTAACTCTACTCTGCCTTTAGAAAGCTGACTTAACAACCAAGCTCCTGTTGTCAATTTTAGATTTCATTTTGAAGTCCAGTCTTAACCTACTTCCAGACAAAGAGGGAAAAGCCGCCATATTGCTATTGTCTGAAATCAGATTAAACAGAGTAAGTTAGCCAAAAAGACGCAATTGCAGTAACAGAGTAACTGTCAAGTTTCTTTTTTCCCCTAATTCAACATTTTAACGGCAATAAAAAAATGGCCGAGACTCGCAAAAACGTTGTCGTTCGCATCGTTCGCTCGGAAGGGACTTTGGTCAGCGGCGGCGGGAAGAGCCCAGCAAACAAACAGGTACTTCAAGTGGCCCTGCCGAAAAATGTTGTATTTGGACCAAATAATGGCACTGTTATCAATTCCCGCACTTCGTCAGAATGCACTGACCACGAGGAAGCCCCGCTGAGCAAAAACGCAATCCTCGCTCGTCAGAATCGCCTGAAAAAGAAAAATTACATCAAAGGCCTTGAGGAAAAGCTGAGAAAGTGCAAAGAAGAAAATGAGGATCTGAAACGTACTGTAACGTCAAAAGACTCGGACATTTTGGAACTGAAAAACGAAGTCAAGTATTTGAGAAACGTTCTGGCCAATCAAAAAGAGATTTCCAGCCTTTTGAAGACGATTCGTCGAGGCAGAGAAGAACGTCTGTCGACATCTCTGCAGCCGCCAATCAAACGCCAGCGAACCAGCCAATCAGGGAGCGAGACTCCAACGATTGGTCAGGGGTCTCACCATTCGGAATCTGAGATCCTAAACTGGCTTCCTGATTCGCCGGGGTCGAACTTTTCGTCTGAATATGAACCAATGGTAGGAAGTGGGGGAGTTTGCCTGCACGTCTTCAACGAACGAGTATCGCTCGAGTTCTGCCACCACTGCTCGAAAAACGCAGAAAACAATTTTGACGCTGACGAGTCTTTGGGCATTGTGGATGACGTTCAAGAATCGTGGGAACTGGGACCAGCCGTGAATCCCGAGTCTCTTCAGCCATACGATTTGGACGATTTCTTTGCAATGTAGGTCTATTTTTCATAAATTTTTGTGCATTTTCCCCCCTTTTCATGAATAAAGCCATGCCAGACTTTCTTTCCGAATATTCCTTTTTGCAATTACTTGTATAGTATCTAAATAGTGTATTATACTTTTTTTGCAAAATGTTTTGAATTTCTGTTGGATTTTAGTGTGTTGGACCCATTTCTGCGAAATCGGGACGTCAGTTTAAGCTGAGAAATTTTGACAATGGTCGGTTAATTTTATTTGCAATCTTTTAGTAATAGTAATATCCAGACTGAAAAAAATTAAAAAAAAAATACTTGGAAAATTTTGTTAATATTTGTATTGAACGTCTGACTAATGGAGATCCAGTGTTTTTCTTTCTTTTCAGGTCTGGCAAACGGCGGGAGCAAACAAACCGTGTTACCATGGCAACTGTAAATAAGTAAAAAAACTTGTTTGTAAATTAATAACACAGGTAAGTCTGGCATGGCTTTCAATTTATCTGTCGAAAAAAATGTAAGAAATACTAAAATAAATGCGAGATTTTTGAAATTGTATTTTGTGTCGTTTGCTTTTTTTCATACACTGAGAAAAAAAAATTTAAAATTCGAGAAAATTAATAATAAATTTAAATCACGCGCCACAAAAAAACTTATTTTTTTTCGAGATGCCGGATGATTTCTGAGACGGTGGCAAGTCAATTGCGGGGTATTTTAATAATAGCAGTAAAATGTTCATGCGGACAAATAGGGGTCCTGACGCTTGAGGGGTGTGGGTGTCCCGTTATTCAGCAGTTTTGCTGTTGGTTGTGTTCTCCGGGGTTTATAAATTATCAACAGGCAGTCACTTCCTTGGACGATTTTTCTGTAATGAAGAATTAGGACAAAATAATTACTTATTTATATTTAATATGTGGAAATATGACATAAAATATATTATAACATAATATATTTATATTCATAATTATGAACTATGTGATAATTGACAAATAAATAATTAATATCCTAGTAAATTTAACTACGCATAATCTAGCTTATAAAGTACTACTGCTACAACTACTACTACTACTACTTACTGCTATTATAAATTATTATACCTTCTCGTTCCTTGCGTCGTATTTTCTTCTTGCGTCTGTCGAGGGTAGCGACTTGAGTCTTGAGCGACATGTAGGTTTCCCGCAGCTGTCGCATCTTCTCCTGCAGCACGTTGATTCGCTGTGACGCGTCCAGTTCAGGATCTGAATAATATTAATTTTTAAAATTAATGTTTTTAAGTAGTTATGGCAATAACAATACAAGATAATAATTAAAGGTAAATTAAAACTGAATCTGTGGAATAAGTGGACAGATCCTTCGTTAACATCAGTACAATAACAATAATAATGACGGTTGAAAGTTACCAAGCTCCATGCAGAAGTTGTAGCGGGACGCTTTACCGACCGAGTGGCTCAACGACAACGAGTTCCCGAGACCCAGCGGGGAACTCTCCACAAAGTCTTCACTGTCACTTCCTAAGAAAATATATATATATATTAATTATCAAGTATATAAATAGATAATAAAAATGCTGTATAATACTAATAATAATACTTTTACTTCTTCTTTTACACTTACTTATGTTACATTATCAAAGATATCAATTTGTTACTTAATACTACTACTGCTACTAGTACTACTACTACTACTACCAATAATAATAATAACAATACTGAAGAATACTAATAGAAATTATATAACTTTTTGAATATATTACCAGTTCTTCTAGGACTACGCCCATAGCCTCTATTCCTCTTCACTGCAGAATCAGGTCCTCGCCTCTTCTTCTTCATGGGCGATTCCTCCTCCTTGCCGTGTGGAAGTTCCTCTTCTTTCCGCTTGGGGACAACCGGAACCGGAAGTAGGGTAGCGGAAGCCCGAGGTCCGAGGCTTCTTCCCATTGGTTCCGGTTTGACGTCCGCCGATTCGTTGTCCGATTTCTTGCCGCTGGATTGGCTGCTCTCGTGTTCAGGGGACATTCCGCCTTCCGGAGTGTTGGAAGCGGAAGAGGGCGACTCTTCCGGTGTTGTAGGGGGTGTGTTGTCAATGACAGCGGAGGTGGGTTGTTGTTGCTGTTGTTGCAATTGTTGTTGCTGCATGACCAGGACTTCACGTAGTCCTCGCTTCCGGATTGGACGAGCGGAATCGCGAACTCCGCGAATCACAGAAGCTGCCGGGGCGCTGGCGAATGGGATCTCTTCCGCTGAGGCACTTCCGCCGGAAGTGGACGGAAGTGGAGATGATTCGCCTGGGTCACTTCCGGCCGGAACTTGAGTCACCGGACTGCCTGGAATGGTTTCTTCACACAATAGCGAACTCATCTGAAATAACATAATGATAACAATAATAATAATAATAATAAAATAATAATAATAATAATAGCGGTAGTAGTAGTAACTAAGTAAAGACAACAACAATAAAAAATAATAGTTACAGCAGCAGGAGCAGTAGTAATAGTAGTAGTAATAGTAGTAGTAGTAGTAGTAGTAATAGTAGTAATAGTAGTAGTAGTAGTAGTAGTAGTAGTAGTAGTAGTAGTAGTAGTAGTAGTAGTAGTAGTAGCAGCAGCAGCAGTAATAGTGGTAGTAGTAATGGTAGTAGTAATAGTAATACTAGTAAAATAATAATTGCACTAATAATTGTATCAATATTTATGTTTATAATAATAATAATAACAATAACAATAAAAGTATTAATAATAATGATAATTTTACCTCGTATTCTTCTTCCGTTTTCGCTTTACCACCACTTTCTACGCTTTGCCTCCGGGTTATTTCCTGGTTTTCTTCCGGTTTGTCTGCAGCTTCCTCTTTCACTTCCTCCAGCACCGGTTCAGCTTCCAGAACAATCTGGGTCTCCTCAATGACTGTTTCCAGGACAGTCTCCACTGGTTGCTCTTCTCCAGAAGTCGCTTCCGGAATCTCCACAGCTTCTTCCGGAAGTTCCAGAACTTCCTCTTCCGGCCTCTTCTCCATTGGGGGATCTTCTACAATCACCAGGTTCTTCTCTTCCTCACTGGCCGGCAGTTCTTCTTCCTGTTCGACTTCCTCCTTCACTTCCACAGTCTCTTCCGGTTCTTCCACAGCTTCTTCCGGTTCGGGAATACTCAGAACCGGAACCGGAATCATCGATCTGGCTAGCGTTGAAAGCGCAGGCATCACCTGGGGAACAAACGCCGGAACAATCACCGGAGGCCTGATTGGTTTCTCCAGTATTTCCGGTGGTTCCGTCACTTCCGCCTCTTCTTTGACGATGACCGGAACTTCTGGAGACTCTACTTCCGCAACAGGTTCCGGAACATCTTCTTCCGGAGCTTTGGTCTTCTCCGATTCGCTATCTCTCGCTGGTTTGCGGGCGAATCGTTCGGCAGAGAATGGCGAAATCTCAAACTTGAACGGTTCCGGTTCCCGGAATTCGTAAACGTCATCATCCTGCTTGACAGTCACTGCTTCGATAACTTCCGGAGGTACTTCCGGGTCGGCGGAAGTCTCCACAAGTTCCGGAAGTGCTTGAAAATCTTCCGCCGACCCGGAAATCACTGGAACAGAACTGGGGACCTCTTCCGGAACCTTCAGTTCGGACCGGATATTCTTTGGGTCCAGATCTTTGCCTTTGGAGTCCTCTTCTGAAATGAAATAAAAAACAAATAAATAAAATAAAATAACTTGAGATAAAATAAAACAAAACAAACTGAAATACAATAAAGCATCTCTACAAAAAAAAAAAACACAAACTAATGATAATAAATTTACCTTTATTCAGTTCACTTTCTGGTTCGCTTTCGTCTGGTTTCTCATCTTCCGGTACACTATCTTTCTCCTTACCGGTTTCTACAGCTTCCTGCGAAGGGGCGGGGGTGGAACTAGCTTCCGCCTCCTCTTTTTTCCGCCTGCTCACACGTTTCCTCGCCAATCCCTCACTGGGAGAGTCTCCGGCCAATCCAATGGGATTCATCAGTTTCTTTCCCCGCCTCTTGGGGGTTCCGCCAGGGTTGGGCGACTCCTCCTCGTCGCTGGAATCCTCGCTATCCGCGTCCGTGACTGCAGACATCTCAGAAATCCTACGGGACCTTCTCCTGTTTGTCTCCGGGGGCGGAGCTTCGTTCTCACTGGTCGCGGGAGGTGCATGAGCGCTGCTTCGCGGACCAATCGACGAGGAGGAAGCAACAGAGGAGGGCGTGGTCGAGCGGGAAGTGTCGTGATTGGTCCTAGGCTTGCCACGCTTCGACGAACCAAAAGACGCCAGGGGCCTGGTGGGCGTGGCTCTCGATACGGACGGGGGCGGGATACCTGTAGGGGTCAATCCCTGGCTCCTCCTTCTGCCAGGCGTCCAGCTGAGGTTCTCGGCAACTCTGGGTCGTTTGATCCATTCGTCGTAGCGCGTGTTCCAGCCCGTGTAGTGGACCAGGTAGAGTTTCTGGTTTCCCTCCTGACGGACCTCGTTGACCTTGGCCTCGTAGGTGACCTTCTTGTCATGGTCGTTGCCGTAATAGACCCGCAGCTTATCCCCAGCCTGGATGTCCACGTAAGAGGGTAACCTACACCCGTCAGATCTGAAAAAAGAATAGAAAATAGTGTATTCTAATTAATCATCCTGTAGAATATTTGTCAGAATTAATTTAATGTAGTCTGATAATAGGTGAATAATTTGTTGATAGTAAGTGTACTGATATATGAAAAAAAGCTTTATGATCAACTAATAACTAAATTACATATGTTTAATAATAGTTTACTATAATTGTAATACAATAACTATTATAAGTCACTAAAGAAACAATCAACAATCAAGTTTGACGCTCTTTACATTAAAATAAATAGTACCTTAATAACTTATTAAACACTTTACTATTTATTTTCAAAAATAATTGGCATAATTTATAAAAAGAAGCCATACTCTTCGCTTTCAGTGAGCCCTCTGGGTTTCCTTCCCCGTTTCTTGGAGTTCAGGGTCTCGTCTCTTTCCCTCTTCCTCGACTCGTGACCTTTGACCTCTTCGCTCTTCCTGGCTTTGACACGTCCCTCCTTCGGCGTACTATTCTTCTGCTTCTTTTCCTTTTCCTTCTCCTCTTCTTCTTTCACTTTCAATTTTGTTTCGCTCTCCGACCCTTCCTCTTTCGTTTTCGTCCGTTTGCGCCCTTTAGTTTCGGGGACTTCTTCCTCGGTAACGCGTTTGGCTCTAGGGATCCTCTGACTTCTGCCGGATAATTCGCTGTCCTCCCCGCTGGTATCCTCCGTCTCCTCGAGCTTCTTGGGGACCCTCAGCGGGGTCCGGCGCTTCACCTCTTCCTCAGGTGGAGACTCGGCTTTCTCCGCGGGCTCTGGCTCCGGCTCGCGCTTCGGCGTCGAGGCTCCAGAAGCCGAGGCGGCGCGGTCCTTTTCCCTCAGGAGGCTGCGGCTTCCCCTAGGACGGGCCGGCTGACTCGGACTGTGCATCGTACAGCCGAGTTTACGATAAAAATCTTCAAAACTGTGTAAATACCTATAATAGATATTGGATTTCTCAGTTTTAGTGTTTTTTTTTTTAAGTAAAATAAAAATATTTTACTTTTTATTTATTATTATGTATATAAAATATATTATTTATTTATATTATATATTAATTATTATTATTTATTATTTAAAATTACTTTTTATAAGCCTGTTTGATAAGATTCACGGCAGAGTTGCCCGAGAGGAGCATTTTTTGAGTGACGATTTTCCACGCGTTTTGATTGTTGACCCGGTTGAATCCGCCCAGTTTGGTGACGACCTTGTAGAGTCGATACAAGTCGAGATCTCGGTTGAATATCGTCGGGGCCTTGTTGATCGGCGTCCCCCGGTCGTCCATAAATTTGTACAGCTGAGCAACGAAGTGGTCCTTGGCTTCCCGCGTCTCCTCGTCCGAGCTCTAATTAACAAAAATAGAATAATTATATACATTATTTAAAATAATATTATGAAATAAATTATTCGAGCTGTAATTTTATATGATAGTTTTATTATATACTTATTTTCCAGAAGCAATATTTAATTAAACGGATAATTAAATCAATTATTTCCTATAAAATTAATGAATTATTTGAGTTAAAGTTTTCTCTATTTACAATTTACTTATTTTCCAAGAGCTCTATTTAATTAAATAAAATAAATTATAAAATCTAGTAAAGCTAGTAATAAAAAGTAATTAAAACTAATTAAAATAGTAATATACTAAGATGTAGTGATAAAAAGAATACTAAATAATATATAATAAATTACTGAAGTAAAAAAATCTGTTTACGTTTAATGTGCCACATAATTAATTCAAGTTATCTCTCTGTAATCATTATTTTATTTCTATTACAATTAGATACTTGTATTACTTCATTTATTATTTTTAAATTAAAGTATTTGGTAGTTTACGATGAATTCTGTATTATTAATTTTATTTTTAATGCTATTTAGTTTGTGGATTTTACTTATTTGTACTTTATTGATTCACTTAGTTTCCTTCTAATTGTATAATATTTGAATTATTTACAGCAGCGTCGGAATCAGCTTTGGAGTCGTCAATACTGCTCGTGTCGTCCAGTCCGAATAAAACGTCCCTGTCCCAGTGAGGGGGAAGCTCTTCCCGGTCCAAGTACAGCAAAGCCTTCTCCACAGCTATTTAACAAAATAATAATAGTAATAATAATAACGGTAATAAGTACCTTCGGTCGTACTCAATAAACAAATAAATAAATTGATTTTAACAGTAATAAAATAACACGGATAACTAATACTCGTTTACGTAGTTAATATTTAATAAATAAGACTTAACAACTTATAAACATAGGAAATTCAGAAAAAAAACATTAATACTAATAGTCGTAATGTAATACAGATAATAAAACTTTGTACGAAGTAAATATTCATATTAGTAATACGGAACTAAAAGTAGATGAATGGGCCTTGTCAAAGCATTACATGGGAATCTACTACAGGGTTCCCACTGAAAAATCTGAATCAAATTCCCTGACCTTTTCGTCATTTATTACCAATTCCCTGATATTTCCCTGTATCCCCTGACTTTTCCCTGATTTCCCAGTTTTCCAGGTCGGTGGGAACCCTGTCTTAGTAAATTAATCAGTAAATAAATAAATAAATTACGCGAATAAATATCAATATAATAAATGAAATATGCACCGGCTTTTAATGCAGCATTATCGGTCTTCGCTACGGTCTCTCTCGTAAAGTCCGACGCCTCCTTTTTTGGTACAGTGTAGCTGTAAAACAAAAATTATTATTATTTATTTTAGTATGTAACAAATTTATAACTAAACTATTAAGAAATTAATAACTTCTTAAACTTACTATCTGCCGTCCCTGAATGACCGGACCAGGTATTCGTCCTTAACACGAATAGTGACAGCGTCTTGAGCAGTGGGAGCTACAACCAGTCCCGGAAACCAGGGTTCTTTCCCCTTCTTCTTGTCGCTGACTTCAACGATGACCACTTTGCCAATGTCGGGTTCCCGCTCACCGGATCCCGAGACAACAGTCCCTCGTTCCTGCCTGCTGCTGTCAACAGAGTCTTCGTCCTCGTCACTGCTGTCCTCCCTGATTAATAAAAATGATTTAATGATAGTGAATAGTAGATAAATAATAATATAAAGAAAATATACTGAGTCTGAAGGCTTCTCCTTCCTCTTCTCCCGCCCACTACAGGCGTCCCGAAATGCTCGGGATGAGTCAGCGGGAGCTGGTCCAACGTTTCACTTTCGGCAAAATGTCTCCCGCTTTTCAGGCACAGCGCCGAACGCCTCAGTGTTGTTATGTCCCCATCATCGAACACTAAAGAACAAGAAATGTTAACTTATGTCTATCCGTTTACTCTACTTGAACGTTTAGGTTGACTTACCGACTGTATACTGACTGCAGTCCTGGATTTTGCTCACGATCGATTCTAAAAACTGATTTTTGTCAGGGTGCCTGGCTTCGACTTGGGCCCCCACTCGCAATGTCCCCCGAATGTGCTCATCCGACAGTACAACAGATTGGTTACCCACTTTGAATAAAACCTGGGCAAAAAGATGAATCTCTGAATATTACTCTATTATCTGCAAACGTTTTTTTAGTGTTACTTTGCACTTGATGTTTTTGACGACTTTGCGGATCTTTGCCTCGCAAAACGCTCCCTTGTATTTGGCACTGACTTCCGTCCCGACAGGAAGAAACGGGGGGTCGTCTCCCTGCACAAAAACGAAAACAAAAGTTCAATAAATATTCAGGGACCTCGTTTAATTTAGAAAGTTAACCCAGAAATCAAAGTTAAAGTGACAGTCAACTTTTTTAGGTCAACAAAAATAGCAAAAGGGTCTTCAGACCAAACGTACCATTTTTGAAAGGTGATTTACTGACGCTTATTTACGCGAGATAGATTTTCGTAAGGATTTTCCTTTCGTATTTTATGTGAGCAGATGAAATTTTGATGTTCTTTTAGCCGAGTATGTGGAATACGTGATGTTTTCGCTGTCACCTCTGCTGTGCTGCGCGCATTTCAACAAGCGACCGAAAGCAACGGTACGAGCCAAACGAAAGCCGAATAAAGAACGCCAGGACGAATAAAATAAACAGCAGCGTTGCCGTTCTGTTCTATTTCGAACATTTTAAATTTTTTTGTTTATTTATTTATTTATTTATTTGTGTATTTTTCCTGCCCATTTTAAATATATTTTTTATTGATATTTCACTATTTTAATAATATTATTATTCATCCTAAATTGGACTTAGAATTTCCCATTAATTATTTATTCCTTTTTTTGTATAAAAAAAAAACTAAATAAAGTAATGTGTTCATTTTCGTTTCGGATACTTTCGTTATTTCATTGATATTTTGTTATTATACTTATAATAACGTTAATTTATTATGGACGTTATACTAAGATATAATATTTTATTTTATTAAAGCAGAATGTAGTAATGAATGTGCATAATGTTTTATTATGAATTTGTTCTTTTTATTTCAATTTCGATGCAAACTTAATGTAATTTTATCAGCATTGTACTAATTTGATTAGATTATTATACACATTACATCAAAACTAAATTTTTTTACGAATTTTTCGTGTTTAGGAAACATAATAAAAGTATATTTTTCTTTCATGCATCTGTTCTTTTTTTCATTTCCATTAAACAATATATGTTTTTTTTATTTTATTGATATTTTATTAACTAATTTACGTACGTAATATCTTAGCTTATTATGTAAATCCGCAAATCTGTTTGTTCACTGTTCATAAGTGTATTTTGTTGACATATTTTACTATTACACGTACTACATATTTTATCTACTTGTATTGCAGGGACGCAACTGCTAAATCGTTAGTAATTCAAGATTAATAGTCGTAAATGAAAAGCTAAGCGCAGAATAATATTCATGTCGTGCAGAATAGGCACCAGTTCAAATTACATGCTATTAAGAGAAAATAGTTATTAAATTATGGTTTGGACATGGACTGATCATTGAAACTCGTACGATTTATTTTACTGCATTTTACTTGACCAAATGATGAAAAATAGTTTGTTAAACTAATTTATTTTACTTAGAATACCAGTAAACTGTAATCTTAAATTTATTATAAAGCATTTCTAAATGGGGCGAGGTTTTAAATGGGGCGACTTTTTCATTGGGGCGACATTTGAACTGGGCGACTTTTAATGGGGCGACTTTCAAATTTATGTTAAATAAAACTTAAAACTAGAAAAATTACATATCAAACTTAATAGTTTTTAAAACTTAATTTTTCAGTGTGTTATTCATACACTAAAATTATATTCCAGACTAAACTGAAAATTACCGTTTTTTCAAATTTTCTAGTTCGTCTGCTTTCATTCTTCCCTTGCGGATCGAAGCGCGTGGTGAACACAAGGTGACATTCCCGGCCTCTAACCAACGTGAACCAAGTTAATCTTTTCCAGCTTTTCAAATGGTATTTAAAACATCAAATTACAATAATTAACCCTAATTCAATACAAAACTTGTAAAATAATGAAGTATGTCTCTTTTATTTGATTTTCTAATTACCACTTAGCCTTTGTGCGCGTGGTGAGGGGTGTTGTAACTTGGCCGGTGTTTTCATTGTTTCATGTATGCAACTTTTTCTTTGTTTTGTCGTTAAAGGCAACTGCAGGAAACATGGAAGTTGCGTCTGGAGTTAACGGAGATTCTCCCAAGAAGATGGACGCTGCGGAAAACGTCAACCAGGAAGACATGACGTCCCGCGACTATTATTTCGACTCGTACGCTCATTTCGGCATTCACGAGGAAATGTTGAAGGACGAAGTCCGCACGCTAACATACCGCAACTCCATGTACCACAACAGACATCTCTTCAAGGTCTGCGTTTTTCGTTTTCTTAGTTAAGCAATACAGCAACGTTCGATAACTTTGTAGTGTAACAGACACCTCTTCAAGGTTTGCGTTTTTTGTTTTCTTAGCTAAGCTATACACAACAACGTGCGAAAACTTTGTAGCGTAACAGACACATCTTCACATTCTGCGTTTGCGTTTTTCGTTTTCTTAGTTAAGCTATACACTAACATGTCATAACTACGTAGTGTAATAGACACCTCCTCACAGTTTGCGATTTCCATTTTCTTAGTTCAGCAGCACATTAACGTTGTGATAATTGTTATAGGGAAAAGTCGTTTTGGACATAGGCTGCGGGACGGGTATCTTGTCCATGTTTGCCGCTAAGGCAGGCGCCTCTCGAGTAATCGGTATTGATTGCTCGAACATCGTGGAGCAGGCGAACCAGATCATCAAAGACAACCACTTGGACGACGTCATCAGCATCATTAAAGGCAAGGTAGAAGAAGTCGAACTTCCTGACGGCATTCAGAAGGTGGACATCATCATTTCCGAGTGGATGGGTTACTGCCTCTTCTACGAGTCGATGCTCGAGACTGTGCTCTACGCCAGGGACAAGTGGCTGAAGCCAGAGGGTCTCCTATTCCCCGACAGGGCCAACCTCTACGTCTGTGCTATCGAGGATCGTCAGTACAAGGACGACAAAATCAACTGGTGGGACGAAGTCTACGGCTTCAACATGAGCTCCATCCGCAAAGTGGCGAAAAGCGAGCCGCTAGTCGACGTCGTAGACCCGAAACAGGTTGTCTCGAACTCTTGTCTCCTGAAGGAAGTAGATCTGTACACTGTAACCAAGGACGATTTGGCCTTCAGCTCACCCTATCACCTCCAGGTAAACATTAACACAGTTAAAAAGTGAAAAAGTATTATAAATGCTAATATTTGTCTTTAGATTCGCCGCAGTGACTACGTTCACGCCCTGGTGACCTTCTTCACCATTGAGTTCACCAAGTGCCACAAGCGAATCGGCTTCAGTACGGCCCCCGACGCTCCGTACACGCACTGGAAGCAGACCGTTTTCTACCTGGACGACTACATGACGGTCAAGAAGGACGAGGAGATCTCGGGCAACTTTACCATGCGGCCCAACGAGCGCAACAACCGGGACCTTGACTTTGAAGTAACCGTCGCGTTCGACGGGGAACTGTCGCAGCTGCACGAAAACAACTTTTACCGCATGCGTTAAGTTTTCCCGCTGAACTTTACGGGCCATTCCTTTGTTACGAGCAAAACAAACATAAACAAAAACATTTACACTTGTGGTTCAGATTGGCCAGAAGAAGACAACAAGCGAAAAAATTGCAAGCTTATTTCTTTTCCCTTTTCATTTTTTTCCCCGCTCTGTGTTTTTTTTTTTAAGGCAATAAACGGTTTGTTTTACTTCATGCTGTCCCCCACCCGAGTTGGGTATTATTATAAAAGCATATTTAAATAATGTTTAATATTAAAATTATAGTGAAACTTGTGAAGCTGCTAATGAATAGAGTCAATAACTGCTGCAAGAGGTGAGGCCTGTTTATTTAGCACTTGCTTTACAGACGTCCTGATCAGTGTTTCCACTCCCCCTTTTTCCCCTCGTCCCTCATTTTCCCCTTTTCCCCTCCGCGGTAGAATGTAAAGGTACGTTTCTAGATCTCCCTTTACTCTTATTTTTCACTTTTCAGACCCCACTTTCCCCTTCTCCAGGGAATTTCCCCGCAAAGTGGAAACACTGGTACTGATAAACACAGGTAACATGTGAAAACAGTTGATAACGAGTTAATAAAGAGGTTGACCTTTTCGGGGAGTTTGTTGCGCGTACAATTTGATGCTAAGATCAGATAACGTCAAATAATTTCTTTTGTTGAAGAAGTTCGGCTGCTATTGAAAAGAAACAGACGAAAGAAGAAGGGCGTGAAATGCACTTAATTATCACGATGATGTAGTGGATGCAAATTATCAAAAGACAATCAGGGCCCATTGCCTTAATTGCTAACGTGTTAATTAGATACCAGACTTGAGTTCCATTTAAATAACATATAAAATAATAGTGTCAAAACAATCTTAAATAGAAATAGAATAATTAGTGTAAAATTTAAGGTTTAGCTTTTTGATAGATAGTCCATTTATGGCCGACTGATATTATCTGAAGCAATAAAGAGCCACAAGGAAAAACCTGAAGGCCTTTTACAACTTTTTGAATAGAAAAAAATCACACTATTATGATAGTTATTCACTATCTTCTGGAAAAGTTTCATGTTTTCAGGGCATAGAGTGAAGAAGTGAAGAAATGAAGCAGGTATATAGGTGAGCAGCCATCTTCCTACCAGTTACTTACTGGCCGTCTCCCATGAAACAAGTCGCCTCTCAACCAAACGCTAATTACGTTAAATTAATTAATCAATACTAATTAAAAATGATCTGGTTTTGATTAGTGGACATTGTGCTTTCCTAAAATGCAGCGAATTTTTTGGTTCTGTGTTTTCCTGATTTTTGGCACGGATTTTTCTGCAGCACAGGTCTCTCCCATTTCGTGGCTGTAAGTTTTAAATATTATATTATAAAATAATTATGTTAATATTAATATAATATTGATAGTGCTCTGATGAAATGGGAGTCCAAGTTACTGAACAACAGCAACTTAGCAGCGAAAGCTTGCTGGTCTTCAGTTAGTCGAGGAGTGTTAGCAAGGGAACAAGCGAAAATTTGTTCGCAGCAGCTAGAGCTGATGCCTTACGTCGTCTCAGCAGCTCAGCAGACAGCGGCTTCGTGTCAGCAGCTTTTCACCGATCGCCG
Source organism: Eulimnadia texana (assembly GCA_002872375.1). Lineage (NCBI taxonomy): Eukaryota > Metazoa > Arthropoda > Branchiopoda > Diplostraca > Limnadiidae > Eulimnadia > Eulimnadia texana. The sequence continues at coordinate 1,074,523 of NKDA01000007.1, forward strand.
GTGGAACTGCTCTTCAATTCAAACAGCTCCCAGACTGACCCCTGACCTTACTTCAGGTATTTGACACATTAATTTACATTAATAAAGTTATACTATTAAAAATTTTGATTAATTTAGGGACCAGAGAACAAGCATTTGTTTACGCACTAGCGTCAGCAGCGCTTACGCAGACGATGGCCAGGGCTTGCGCTAGTGGCACGCTGCTGCAGTGCGGCTGCGGACCTGTGCCACGGTATCCTCCGGACGGTATTTTCAAATGGGGAGGATGTGGAGACGATTTGCGTTATGGGAAAAAGTTATCCAAGGCTTTTATGGAGGTTATCCAGAGACGCCATAAGGGTGACAGGAATAGAGTAGACAATAATACGAACGAAAAGAAGAAGCAGACGAAGAAAATGATGATGAAGAAACCCTCGAACAAAGTACTGGATGCTGTTAATCTTCATAATATTAAAACTGGGCGAAAGGTACTCTATTTAGTTGTAATTATTTTAACAATATAGAAATAATATAGTAGTAAAAATATGTAGTATGGTTGTAGCGTGTTGTTTAGTAACAACCTGTATAAATAATGTGTTGTATTTTTGCTCCTTGTCGAAGATTGTTGTTAAAAGAAGGTAGTATGGTTGTATAAGGCATGCCGGTGTAGTAGCATACTGTGATCAGCAATGTTGTAGTATGGTAGCCCAGGTTAAAGGATAGTCCTGAGAGTCTTCTGGTTTTGTTAGGAGGTGATTATGTTGTATGGTGGTAAGCTGTGTTAGGTGCAACAACCTTAGACAGCAAGTGTTGTAGTCTGTTTTCTGGACTGCTTCTAACTAGAAACATCCACCTTTAGTTCGTTAGAGTATGGCATGTGTAGTTGTATAGTAATGGCCCGTGGTAGCAAAGTGTTGTAGTGTTGTATTGTTGTAGTCCGTTTCCCAACCTTCCTGATCGGCTTACTAACTCAGTTAATAGAGGAAGATGTTGTTTGGTTGTAGTTCATGGTTACTCTAATAGCCGAGTTATCAAGTGTTTTAGTGTTGTAGTGTAGTAGTTTGTTTACCAGTCTTGTCCCAGTCTACCTCTCTAGCTAGTTTGTTAGAGGAGGGTTACTTATGTTGTACGGTTGTAGGGCGTGGTGTAGTAATAGCCCGTGGCAGCAAGTGTTGTAGTGTTGTCGGGCTTTCTTATTAGCGCCTCTGTGAGGCCTTGCCGCCAACACTGGCGGTTATTAGAGTGCGGCACAAGAATTTCGCTGGCGGTTAACAGAGCAGCCCACCCACGACGGCAACAACTTAATTGCAACTGTTGTCTTCCATTGTTGTAGCCCCCCTCAAGATCCCTGTACCATCCTTCAACCACAAATTAGTGGGTTGATTCAACTCGACCAGGTCCAATTCAACCTTCACCACAAAAATTTTTAGTGTTATTGTATATCCCAAGTTCCAAAAAATAGTTAATAAGTAGTTAATAGTGAACTGTTTGAACAGGTAGCTGAACAGAGTATGACTACTCAATGCAAATGTCACGGTGTTTCGGGCTCGTGCAATATCAAGACCTGCTGGAGAACTGTAGCATCACCACTCGTCATTGGAGAGAAACTCAAGGTACAACAACCACAACAACAATCCTACAACCTTTAAACAACAACCCTGCAACCTTAATCTACGACAATCCTGTTGCTCTTAACAAACCAAGAACCCCACAACATTTATCTACAGTAACACTAGAACCTTCAACAACCCTACAACATTCTTCAGCAACAGCCCTACGGCCTACAACTAACCATCCACCCTATATCGTTCATCTACAACAAACCTACACTCTTCATCTACAAAAACACTATACAACATTCAATATAACTTTAACCTACTACAACAACTCTACAACATTTCAGAGGCAGTACTCCACTGCTGTTGAGGTAGTTTCCCGTAGACCAGCCCCGGGTAGGAAACTGTCTCTGGTCGCTGTAGATGTCACCGGAGTTGGTCGCTCTATTTACAACGGACAGGACCTTGTGTACGTCACCAAATCTCCAGATTACTGCACGAAAGATCGACGTGTTGGAAGTCTTGGTACCAAAGGAAGGTACTATATGATATTTTCAAACACATTTAATTGAGATACTACAACAACGTTGTTGTTTAGGACGTGTAATGCTTCCAGCAGTTCGTACGACAGTTGTAATTCCATGTGCTGTGGTCGCGGGTATACAACAGTAACAACCGAGGTTGTCGAGAGGTGTCATTGTAAATACTACTGGTGTTGCTATGTCAGGTGTAAAACGTGTAGGAAAATCGTTGATGTTAATAAATGCTTATAAAATGTAAAATGTACATCGATTCAAGTTTATACTATATTTAGCGTTCTACAACAATTACTACAACATAGTCTAGTAGTCAGTAGTTCGAAGTAGTAGCTAGTAGCAACGAAACAAATTCTGAACTAAATGAATTACTACTGAAACTGCTATTCCTAAGCCATAGAGAATAAACGCACCTTGCAAATGTTCTAAGGAATAGGCAATATTCTGATTACTAGAACTATTAGATTTAATAATTTTACTAGTATGTTTAGTTGTAGTTAGACGTAAATGGTTCTGGTAGTACTCAGTGAATCCTGCTTCAGCCAAACGCTCAATAACGTCACTAAATTTCCGTGTCAAAATCGAGTTTTTGGGTAAAGCGAAAGCTACGGGTGCTGGAGAGAAGCATTCACTGATAATGTGCAGTAAACTACCACCAGAGGGATCGGTAAAATCCTTCAGGATTTGGTACTTGATCCTAGCATACGAAGCAGAGGTTGCAGCTTTGCCTTCCAGAACAGATGCCATAGCCCGTGTTGCGTTGTACTCGACGATTAGCTGATTGCCCAACCGTTGAATGACGGGGTCTGCTGAGTTCTGCAGGATCGACTTAAATTCCGGGCCGTAGGAAAACTTCTTCAAGGGACTTTCGACAAGTCGCTGAAGAGTATCGATCGGTTCCGAGTACAGAGGAATAGTCATATAAGATGTTAAAGCACTCCTGTAAGCAGACGGCAGGATCGTTACGAAGAAAAACCACCAGAGAAGAACGAAACGAGAACTACGACTAACAGGATCGTGTTGCTGTTGTACTTGAAGCAGATTCCCGGCAAAGTACAGCACAACGTTGCCAAGTTTCTCGAACACGCGGTCTGTTTTTGTAAATTTTCCCGCAAATCTGGCAACGATGTACAAGAACAAGATAACGGATGCTGTGGTCAACAGAGTGACGACCCACGTGGTGACGCTGAAGGGGAGATACAAAGCAATCCATCGCGGTAGAGGTCTCGGCTTAGCAGTGACGAAACAGTCTCGAGAATTAGTGTAAGGTGCAGTGAAATCCATGTAGTTCAGGCGATCTAGACGGATCCATAAATCGCAGAAACCAACGTCAATATCGCCACGTGCTATGAGACCAGTCAACCCGGTGAAGGAATCATTTTCTGGGACGTACCGTCCCCACTGTTCGAGGTAAGAGATCTCTCGAATGTTCCACGTAGCGTTCAGATGCTCAGCAAAAGACCTGAAGACCTCAAATTCGATTCCGCCGTAGTTCCCGTCTGCTATGATGACTGCTGGTGGGTAACTAAAGGTCCCAGCAGTCAGTGGATACCCTTCAAGGTTCCCAAGTTTCTTGGGAAAGAGATCTATGCTAGGATTCCAGAATCGTCTAGCTGTTGACCACTTGTTCAAGAGCTTGAGCGAGAAGTCTGTCTTCATGTCGTGAGTGTATAAGTTGAAGTGGTTCTGGTTAGAATGACTTGTGAAAGATGCGCCAAACAGAACGAATTCTAGTTTTCGAACTACTTTCGACTTCGCTAACTCTTCTAAAAACTTAATGCTACTTCCTAGGATTACTAAGCGACTACCCTGGAAAATGTCAAGGTTTCTAGGATTCGCCAGAAAGTTCAGAAGTTGAGAATCTCTGTCTGAGTTTGCCAGAATCACAAACTCAAGAAACTTTAGATGAGAGAGATGAGAAATTCCTGGAGGCGGGTTTACGTAGCTCAGGGATACGAGGGGCTTACTGAGCTTCTTCCTGAATGAATCGACTGTTTTCAGGACTTCGAAGGATTCGTCGGTGAAGAAAAGTACAGTGGGACGTGTGAAGTAATTTTGGGAAATATCTAGAAGCAATTCGCTAGTTTCGTCTGCTTCGTATGTGAGCAGGACAGTAGCAGACGACGCTAGAAGTAGTAAACCGACTGCTTTTTCAGTTACCATTGTGTTCAGTGCTACTTCTTGGGCCGGACTGCGATACTTCACTGGCGAAAGAGTGAATTTATAGCAAATAAGTTGACTTTCTCCCGACATTTATCAATTATAAGTGAAGGTTTAAGCCTGTCCAACTCGGCAGAAAGCAGACAAACTTTCTGTTTTCACATTTTTTTTCTAGATTAGCAAGCGTTCATAAAATCTTGATTGCGAATCTGTACTAAGAAGAAAAGTTTCCTTGCAATGACAAAAGTTTGCAAAGGTCTGTTCTCGAATTCATTGGTTTCTTTTGACGATCTATGTGCCAAGGATAACAAACTACAAGGTCGACTGTAAGACTGAGTAATTCTAGTAATTACTCATTCTTACTTATTAATGTTAGAATTTGATATTAGTTATTAAAGAGTAACCTCTAGTAATTGCAGTATCTTTCTAGCTGGAAACTAGAAACATTGGCTAGAATTTAGTGCAAAAGATGCGATGTCCATGGTTTATAGACTAGTTGGACGCTAGCAGAAGAGTCCTGGGGGAAGCCAACACGTAGCCACCTAGTGGCGAAAATATGTACTACTTTTAGAAGAATAATTCAATTTATTTAATATAATTAAAACATTGGATTAACTAATAATTTATATTTTGTTAGTAGACATGTTATTTTACTGTAATTAGCTTAGTTTATAATTACATATTCTAACATAGTTTCGAAAAGTTTACTTCATGAATGTACAACTTCTGTGTACAGTTCCTCCCTTACAAATACCAATACGAGCTGGTACAATATGCATTACATTTATTAATGAATATAAATAAAATAAGAAAATAGATTCCAAAGCAAAGGCTTGTATTGCAGATCTCCATTCCAAAATCCCGTTCTATCAATAATCTCTACGGCCGTTTCCATTTGGCACTGCAAACTTAACAATGGGTATCCCGTTCTTGTTCCATCATCCAAAATTGCAAAGAAAAAATGTCCAGTTGTTTTATTTGAAAATTTAATTTGTGTGTTTTGTCTTTTGTTTTTTTTTTTGCGTTCATGTCACTGGCAAGAAAACAAGTGGTTTGTCAATGATTATGCTTTCAGTAACTTCCATATTGAAATCGAAATTTCAAACGACAGGATTGAATTTCGCGCGGTTAATCGTCTCCTTCATCTTCTCCAAGATGTTTGCGAACGAGTCACGACCATTGTAGTCGATCTCTCCACGTTCCCAGGCCTCGCGATGCCTTCGCCTGTCTTCCTCCAGTAGTTCGTCAGGGCGAACCGCCGCCTCGGCCCCTGACTCCTCCGCAGAGTTCAGATCCAAGTTTTCCATCATCGCAGCAATTCCCCTCTACAAGATTCCATTAAAAATGTTAACACGATTACTCAATTATGCTTAAATCAATCAAGTGGATCAACATGCTACCCTTGTGATACCCCACTTAACTACAGAGCACCGTGAAAACTTACTTCAGGTTCCGCCGCCACTCCGTGTTGACTACTACAAGGCTGCTGATGTTTCAAAGAAAAAACCAAAAAAAAGTGAAAAGTTAATCAAATTTCAAACAAATACACCCAAACACAGTGCCAGCTAAGACAGCCCGTATAGTTTTAAAAAAAAGCAAAAGGCGTTAGTCTGAAAGATTCAAAAGCCCGAGAAAAAGCCGGGAAATCGCAAAACAAAGGCCAGAGGTTATGGAGACACAGGTGGAAAGGTTATTTTTTCTATAAACGAGCCTCCGCCAGTACTGTGAGATATCCTCGTGCTCCTTTCTCCGTTTCCAGGGTCCGCGTTACGTAAAACCAGGGAAGTGTGTGCCAGTTGTTTACATTCTCCCTGGTTAACTGAAAACTACAACCCCCAAGCGATACTCTAGTGATGTGCAGAAAACTAGAAGCCGGATCTTCTCCCTGACTGTTTGCTTTTGTATATGGGAGGAGGGAGGCGTGGAGAAGGGAAGGCAGAACGTTGTGAGAGACTTACGTCCTCTGCTACTGCGTCAGGTCCTTCTATCGGCTGCTCTTCAACCTCGGGAGTGCCGACATCAGACGTCATCAGTTCATTGAAACTTGGGTCGCTTTCCAAGGCGCTGGTTTGAGCTTGTTGGTCGGGAGCTTGGGTTGTCGGGCGAGGACTAATCTCAATATACTGGCGGTGGGGGGACGTTGGGGGTTCGGGATAGGTGATGGCGATGCCCGTTTGCCGGTAATCTCCATACCAGGGGCTGCGTTCATCGTGAAAGTGAGAGACTTGGGGTTTTCCTCCACCTCAGGGACTTCTGACTCAGAGGCCTGGCCCTCGTTCTCGGGTTCAGGGATCACCTCAGGTTGAACCATCAGTGGACAAGTTGCTAATTGCGTCCCTTCCTTTTCGTGTGTGCCCCCAGAAGACAGGAAACCCCAAATCGAAGGATTTTGTTTTAATAAAACAATCAAGAATTTTTTCTTTTTAACGGTATGAGAAATAAAGGTATTTAAGAAAACAAGTAAATGCAAGAGATCGTAAATAAAGCGAGACCCGGAAAAAACTCAAAAAAAGTAAAACAGAAAAGTTAACGTGAAAAGTAAAAAAAATAAAACATCGTGCGGTTTTGCAGTATTTTTCTGTGTGAATAGTTTACCATTTGCGAATTGAGGATCGGCCTCACGTGACTCTCGAACAGACTCCACCAGCGTTGGACGTACTCCGAAGGGGCGCCAGGTCCCGCGGCGTAGGCACTGATGCTCGGTACCTGCCAAGGTTTCGGGTAGCCTATCAGGTGAGCAATGCGGACGTCGGTACCGTACCTGTACCCAGCAAAGATTGAACTCACTTTTTTTTTAAAGATTATTAGAACCTGAGAGTTGCTTGGAGTCTTTTGTTTTGCCACTAAATGAGTGGGTCGTAAGCGTGGAAGACGGTAAGCTTTTACTACTTAGACATTATACTATTTCTTTCCTCTTTTAGTAGTTTGTGGTACTAGTTAAAGTAGTAGTTATTGTACAATAGTGATACTACTTAGTATCAGTAATAGTATTGGTAGTACTCTTTAAAGGATTCGTAATTATAGTTACTGAAGTATCGATAGTAGTAGTTCGTGTATTAGTAGTATTGGTAGTTCAAATTGTTGTAGCAGTAGTTATTCTAGTATCAATAGTATTGGTACTTCAAATTGTTGTATTTTCAGTAGTAGTACTAGTAGTAGCAGTTACTCTAGCATCAATAGTAGTAGCTCTTGTATTAGCAGTACTGATAGTTCTTTGTAGTATTTGTAGTAGTAGTAGTTTTTGTAATGCCAGTAGTTTATGGGTACTATTAGTGTAAGTAGTACTTATTTTAGTACTAGTAGTAGTGGTAGTATCAGTAATAGTACTAGTTCTCTGATGCATTAGTGCCTATTGTAGTATTGATAGTAGTGCTTACTATAGTATTAGTGGTATGAAGTGTAAGAAATAATACTACCTTTTGTGCGCTGGTAGGTACGAGTAACTAGACGTGGCAGTCATGTTGTAGACGAACGGCAAGTGTTTGCCGATATCTTTCGTAGCCCAGTCCGAAAAGTATGCGTTGAGAAGGCCTTGGTCTCCGCCTAAAAACAACATCATACAACAATCGTATCAACAACCTTTATACTGAACGTTACCGTCGAAGCTGCCGTGACTGACAGCGTACTCGAGGAGTGCGTTATACGTTTCGAGGGAAGGTTTGAAAACGAAGACACCAGAGTTGAAACAGTCTGGCCAGCCAGCGTCCGCAGCAGCGGAAAGTTCCTCTCGATCAAAAAGTTCATCACAGTTTTGCACAACCTTAAAAACAACAAATAATTACTTAGAAAATCACAAAAAAGTTAAATTTTACTTACAAGAGTATCAGCGTCAAGGAAGACAGCCTTTTCCAAGTGCGTCAAGGCCCAGCAATGAAGTTTGGTGAACGTGACACCAAGTTCGGGACGGGCGAGCAGAGCCAGGTGGGCACTGTCGTTGGAATCCAGAATATTCACGTCGTGAACCTCTGCAAAAACTTCTCTAAGCTGATTCCTGCAATGCTCAACAATGCGAAAAAAGTTACTAACGACAGACTGATTCAAAAATGTCACCTCATTGAGTCACTGACTTGCTCGCTGACGAGGACGGCCGTCGGGAATTGAGTCTGAACTTCACGTAAAGAATGCGCCAACACCAACGCACCGATTGCATAAGAATCGTTCGTCGCCAATGTCACCCATGCCTTCTTCCCGTCTGTAAAAATAGAAAATAATAAATCGTTTCTGTGAATCGAACACTTGCAAACATACTTGGGATGCTCAGTTATAAATAAACCTCTTATATCACTTATCGAAAGGATTTTTCAAGGGTCTATTTGCCAACAAGGGGCAGCTGTGTACAAATTTACATATTATTTTTACCCCTGCATATTTCCAATTGAAAAGAGGGGGTCCTTTCTGAATTGTCTATTTTTAGACACTTCCAGTGCTAGCGTCCCCTTTCAAGTCAAAAAAGATAACTCACATGCATGGTTTCCTGGCATCTTACCAAATACCTTTTTTTTTTCAAATAATCACCTCACCATTACGTTACTAACTTCTCGAGCTAAAAAAACGCTCACAGCGGCTCGGAAAACTTCTCGTCTGATAAAAAAACGAAGGAAATTAACAGGAAATTTACTACAACTATTCATTAACATAAACTTAATGGGATGGATTTGTTTTATTTTTCTAATTTTTTTTAGCACCTGTTGTGGTCATTTTTCTGTCAGATCTAAAGTTGAACTTCTGCAGAGCTGCCCTTTCGGAGTCTTGTCAACTCCAAAAACTTAACTTTCAACGTCAAACCTGTAAGAAAAACTTAAATCTTTCTAGGGCAGAAAGCAAACTGCCCCTTGCTGTCTAGCAGAAACCAAAAATGGGACTAAATCTCTTTCCGTTTGACTGCTCTGCCACAAGCGACGACATAAGACAGACGATGTAGAAACCAAAACAGCTGATTCTAAATACAGCACGCCATCTAGCGGTAGAATTTATAAGTAATATTTTAATTTTAATTCTTGCTACGGCTCTTAAATTAAAAATCAGTAATAATTACATTTTATATTTATAATACTAATACGTGAAATCTATCACGTAATAAAACTAAACTGTATTAATTTGATATATTTATTGCTATCCCATTAGCGACTATTTGTCGTCGTCTGAAGTCCGGTTGCATTCCACGCATATCATTTACAGGAAACATGGACAAAACGTTAATTAAGAGGTTGTAAAGTTGATTGTTTAATGAGGTTTTGAAAGAGTAAAAAACGACATGTGGTTAGCGGGCTTTTGAAGATGCGATATTAAGAACAAATTAAAATAAAATAAAATAGGTGTAATTCGAAATTTGGAGGGAACCGCTCCGATTGGTTATCTTCGGGTCACGTGATTTCCTATCGTTGGTTTACAAGAAGTCACGTGGGTTCATACTCATCCTTCTATTGGTTCTCATTCAACCACGTAACTTTGCCTTTGCCCCTTCTTCCCCACATGGGCATTTAGTTATGGGAAACGAAAATTACCATGTGAAAAGAGTCTCGAGAACTTTTCATTTTTCTTTTTTAATTTTCATGACATATGAATATGAAACGTCTAAAAATACTTTGCCGAGGCAGTAACTTGCACCTGTCAGGAGATCTTTTGCATTTGTGTCAATATAGAAAGCTGAAAAGTAAGTTTGTATATTTTGCATTAATATCGATAAGGTATAAGGTAGTCACAGAAAGCACTTGAAAATACCAGTATTTCAGAAGCACAGTATAAATTAAACACTCTTTTCGCACCAAGGTCTCCAAACGGGCTCGGAGTCGTTCCCCGCAGAAGTGTCGTTCGAGTCGCTTTCCTCGGGGAGCGACTCGGCAGAAAACACGAGTGCCAGTCTTCCGTCAGGAAGTCTTGTCGGGGAAACTTTCATGTCGTTCCTGCCGCAGAACATCTTCGGGCTTCCCGGCTCGGGACAGTCGACGGGACTGCTGACGAGTCGACTACTCAACTGGTCGATGAAATTATCAGGTATTGCTGGTTGTTTCAGAAGAATTTTTTCGACTTCTCTAAGGCAAGCTTCATATCCAGCTTTAAATGGCGCTGACTGGAAAAGTTGATTTATATTTGTTTCTTTTTCTTTCTGCAGTTGTCGCATCCGAACTACGGCAAGTTCCAGTATATCCGCTTTCTCCAGTCGTGATTGAGACGTAACTGACTTAACTCCATTAACCTAAAATTAATTAGTTAATTAATTAAGAAACTGTAATCTGTTTGGGTTGATTTACCTCTTGCGAGTCTTGAAGAATCAGATTTTTGAGAACTGTTAAACTGCTATTAATCCGAGCCCGTCTCCGTTTCTCCATAAGAGGTTTATTAGCCTATACGATTCAAGTTAACACAATATTATTCAATTGAATTATAATTAAATATAGTAATTTACCTTTCTTTTCTCAGATCGGGTTTTGGCAGACATGGTTATACTAATTTTCATTGAGTTTCTGGGGAAGCGAGCGCAACAAGTGCGGCAGTGCTGGGAGCTGAGTTAACACTGAAGTGTTGAGGTCTTCAAGAAGCCCCCTTTATCTCTTACCAAAGAACCATCCAGCATCGTCGGTAAGAATCTTGAAAGATTCATGAATCTCAGATTTATACATAGAGAGAATCTTCTCCCATTGCTTTTCCTAGCAATATACCAGACCTTCCAATAATCTAGTACCTTTGTTATCAATGTGTTATGAACTTTTTCAAGTTTTTTTTTACAATAGATTTTTCGGACCCCTTCCTTTGATGTGAACCAGGAGCAAACCGGGAGCGTGCGAGAGTCGCGTGCCCAATATGGCGTATCGCCTTGCCACCTATCTCCTTATGTGGAAACAAAAACTGATTACCTCTTACCGACAAGAATCTGCCCAGACATCACCCTAAATGCGGTAAAACTTGTAAAAACTGAAAACAGTAGAATAATATAATATTAGTTAAATATTATTGTTAGTATAGTTGTATAGTTCAACTAGCGGAAGAACCGTATGAAAGTTGCTAATTTCGTGCGGTTCAGCTAGCTGAATCGAAGGTGTGTGATCATGCGCTGGTCAGAGGCTCATTCAGACGCTTGTCTGGCGCATTACTCCTATGAAGATCTTACGCTTTGCTCTTCAGCGTAATCGGCATGACCTTTGATAACAGTTGATAACAGCTGATAACACTGATAACAGAGATCGAATGAAGTCAGGCGATGACGATATAGTCATATAGGGGTGTAGGTTTTTATTTACGGTACCTTAAATGGGCAAAGTCTATACATAATAAAGGCAACCAAAGCAATGGGCGGCTTCCCTACTTCCCATTTCAGGATTTTTCCGGGTATTTCCAGGGTGAATTGTGGGTATTTATTGTTATTAAGCCGATAGCGGCTTCAGTGAACAGTAGTATAAAGTTTATATTTCATGAATTGTAGGAAAATCTGTATTTGAAGTAATTTGTCGAAGATGTGGAGTATCGATAGAGTTATCGATAGTAATCGATATCGATAAATTACCTCAGTTCGTGACCGAGTTGTTGAAGTCTGTACTTAAAGGGAAATAAGCCGCCGGGAAACTTGTTGAAGCACGTGCAAAAGGTCCACACTTTCTGATCTATTGAGATATCTTCAACAGTTATGACCCGAAATCATAAATAAAAGTCTTCTTAGCCTTTCAAAAAAGCTTATCTATCGATTAGATTTATCGATACTATCGACTGAAGCAGTATATTGTTAGCGATAGGCTGTTGGCTTCATTAAAAATCGATCTGGCAACGCTGTGTGTTCAGCCGCCATCTTGATTTATCGGAAAAAAATCCATAATTCGTATCTTATGAGCTAATCTATCGATTAAATTATCGACTGCTATCAGTTAATTGACTGTTCGTTCATTCAGGTCTCTTATTCTGCTAAGTGGTAGGAAGAACCCAATCTAATGTGCAGAGCACAATAACAGGTCTCTGTTCACCTATCTTAATCATTAATTTTTCGGGCTAGAAGAAAAAAACTGGATAAAAACTGGAATTTCTTATGGAAGTATTTATGGCTTCACCAAAAGTGACGTAATAGATTCAGGTGGGAAAGTTTCAAAACACAGGTGTCTCGCCCAGAGCCTCGTTGAAAAAAATCATAATAAATCTGAGAATCAAGATTATAATACTCTGACATATACTAGAAAATTCAGCATTTTTAGCTGATTCAGAATATGTATGGTTTTCTATATCTGACTCAATTAGTTTTTACAAAAATTCAAGTCAAAGTAGCGAAACTTAACTCTAGTAACGTAGCAAACTTCTTCACCCATACCTTCATCGGGAAAATCAGAGTAAATCTCAGAATTAAGATTATAATATACTAAAATTTACAAGAAAATTCAGTATTTTAAGCTGATTCGGAATAATTATAGTTTGTTATATCCGACTTAATTAGTTTTTACGAAAATTCAAGTCAAAGTAGCAGAGCTTAAATCTGGCAACATAGCAAACCTCTTCGCCCAAGAAGTAGGGCTAAAATATATTGAATTATACCAGAAAATTCAGTATTTTTACCTGATTCAGTATATATATGGTTTGTTACATTTGATTTGGTTAGTTTTTACGAAAATTCAATTCAAAGTAGCAAAGCTTAAATCTGGCAACACAGCAAACGTCTTCGGCTCAAAGTTTCGTGGGAAAAATCGCAATAATACTCAGGATTAAGATTATAGTAGACTGAAATATATTAGAAAATTCAGCATTTTAAGCTGATTCAAAATTAAAATACTATATTACGTTACATTCATTAGATTTTACGATAATCCGAGTCAAAGTAAGCGAAGCTTAAATCTGGCAACGTCGCTTTCTGTTCAACTTCACACCCTCATAAAATATCCACATTAACTAATTTCTTATCCAAAACTGATGAAAATTTATTAAATAATGATAAAATTATGTAATAACATCTAAATATTAATAATATAATCAATAAAAATGCGAAAATAAAGGGGTCCACGTGCGGTTTGATAACTAGTTGCTAAATTATGGTAATGATAAGGTAGTTGTATTATGTGAATGGCTTCTCTTCGTTGGAGGTTCAGTTTTTTCTCCGATTTTTCTCCAGTTTTTTTTTTTTGCACTACAGGACCGAGGGTTTTTATTTCTTTGATTGTATTCAAAGCTACCATTTGACCAAGCGGAAAACGCATAAATTATTCAAAAGCAACCAATAAACAGAAAGGGAAAAACCTCACAAGAAGCCCAATGACATTTACGATTTCATTTGTGGCCGAACCCTCCTACGAAAACGTAGTACATAAATAAAGTAATTATAAAATTATAATATACAAATTTTATGTAATTTTTATATATATATTTTTCAAAATTTAGACTATTAGAGACTATGTTGGAAAGCCGGTTCTTTCGTGAAAGGATTTAAATAAACAGTTTGATAGTTTGAATAGTTTTTCAATGTGAATAGAGAAGAACCTGCGAGTTGTGAGATTTTTTCTTGAAAAGTAGTTTTTTTTTCTTCTTCTATTGAAATAGTTAAAATTTACATTTGAATTCCAAAGAGGGAAATGCGCTTCTCGCTTGGCGGGTTACATACACACCTTGCGCCTTAATCGATTTAAAAGCTCATCCCCTCGATTGAGAGGATTCAGGTACAACCCCTTTCACTTGCCTACGTGTTATCAGATGTTATCATCTGTTATCACTTGTTATCATGTGCTATATTGGTAATTTACACCTGTCCCTTCGTTATATGAAGATGGCTTTCACTTGAGACTGTGTTATCAACATGTTATCACCTGTTATAATCTGTTATCAGTGTGTTATCAGCGTGTATCGTGTGGCGCCCTCTATTGGAATGAAGATAGACTACTTTGATAATTTAGCTTTAGTTAGTTCAAGATAAATAGTAATAGTTTTGTCAATTAGTAGCTTACTAATTATGCACTGCTAACGTATGAATAATTATCTTGCCAATTTACTAGCCTTTTATGAGTTATATACTTAGCAGGTAAGTTGCTTATTAACTTGAGCACTATAGGTTACTCGACTAATAGCAAAGTCTATTGCTAACTAATTGACTAACTAGCCAGCTGGTTAATTACCCGCTCTCCCAGCCATACTTGTTGAACTGTAGAACTTGCTACTTAATTCTAGCTAGCTAACTTGCCTAGTACCATAGCCACATGCTAACTTGCTAACTTCAACTTAACTTGAATCTCTAAGTTATTTACTACTTTTTTTCTTTGCCGTTGGCATAAGCCTAAACTTGTACGGCTAGTTTTACACTCATTTTTTTACTAACCAATTATGAAATCCCCGGTAGTCGAGAAACTAGTTCAGACTTTCCGTAGAACAACTAGTTTTTATGCTTAGTGACCATCTTAGGCCTACATTTTTTCCATCCATTTTTCCATTTTCCATTTCCATCCAGTCCATTTTTTTTACCAAGTCCAATGAACTAACTAATCTTAGTTGGAATGTAACTACTTCCTTAAGACAGGTTTGCTTACCAACAACTAATTAGCTAGGCCTATATAAAAGCAAGCTTTTTCTAGCAGTTAGCATTCAGTCCTTTGTTAACGAACCAGTCGAGAATGCGTTTCTTAGTGCTAACTATCCCGTTAGCATGCAGCACTGCTAACGCTAAACTGAAACGGTAAGTAGTTACTGCTTGATCTATATTCGTACGTAGTAAAACTGTTTTTGAAAACTAGGCTGGTGTTGACTAAAACTACTTTAACTACTGACGCTATCCCGAGAAATGGTAGCACAGCAGAAATCCTGATATCGATTAGAGACGTAAGTTGCTAGTTTTTATTAGTTCGCAGTAGTGTTTTTGCTAAAGAACTATTTTGTGTTGTAGTTTGGCTACTACGGATTAGTTAACATTGGAACACCAGCCCAAGACTTTAATGTTTCGTTGAGACTTACTGATTCGTGCTTTCATATGAACTCGGCTAATTGTGCCTGTGGACCTTGCGGTAACTACTACTCATACTACTACTACCACTACCACTACTGTTGCTGCTGGTACTACTGTTACCACCACTACTATTAATACTAGTAGTGCTAATATTACTATTACTACTGCTGCTATTACGGCAACTGTTGCTACTACCTACTACCACTAGTGCTGCTAATAGTACTTCTGCAACCATTACTAAGGTTACTATTACTACGTGGATCACTACTACTACTATTAGTTTTGTCATTACGACTACTTGTACTGCTGTTCCTATTAGTACTACTACTGCTAGTGCTACTAGTAACACTTCCGCTACTACTTTTACTTCTTCCTCTACTACTACTACTACTACTACTACTACTTACTATAACTTTCACGTTTTACTTTCAGCACTCAATGCTTACAACTTCACAGCCTCACGTACCTACCGCGGCTCTCGAATTCCAATTCCTAGCGATCCTACCGCATCAACTCGGGGTTACTACAACGCAACCGACAATGTAAAAGCCGGCGAAGTCAAAATAGCAAAACAACCGTTTAGAGAACTATCGTGCGATAAAATCTCAGTCTCACATCTAGACGGACTTCTGGGTCTGGGATCCTCAGACAACTGCTTCGGTTCTGAGCAACATGCACGAACAAGGAGCTATCCCAAAACCTGTGTTCTCCACTTGGTTCAAGAGGTAGTATCCTTGAATGCTAACTATTTTTCAGTTAACTAGTAATTTACTAACTAGGAATAAAGACTCTAGCACAGATTATGATGGGGAAGTCATCTTTCGAGGAACTAATAGTACCCGTTTCTATGGAAAAATCACGTAATCCCCAAATGTGGATCCATCTGGATGGGCCTTTGATGTTGAAAAGTATTATAGTTATATATTAATATTAGTATTTGTTATATTATACCCCGGAATTGTAGTATTACAGCAGGGGGTATCCCACGTAAGAGTGTGTGTAAAGAAGGTTGCCAAGCAGCGATTAGCACTGATGTCCCACTAATTGTTGGACCAGCAGCTCATATTCGCAAAATTAATAAAAAAATCTTCGGGCTTCGCTTCTGAGTATCTACAGGTAACTGATATGAGACAGTAGTTAGGGTAGTAGTACTAGTAGTAGTCGTCGTCGTCGTAGTAGTAGTAGTAGTAGTAGTAGTAGTAGTCGTAGTAGTCGTAGTAATCGTAGTAGTCGTAGTAGTAGTAGTAATAATAATAGTAGTGGTAGTAGTAGCAATAGTTCTAATAGTGGTTGTTATTGTAATAGTAGTAGCAGTAGTACTAGCAGTTGTAGTACGGAAAACAGAAGTAGTCATAACAGTAGCAGTAGTAATAGAAATACCAGTCGTAGTAGCAGTAGTAGTAACAGTTAGTATTTCTTTTACTAGTCGTACCAATCTCAGCAGTAGTAGTAGCAGCAGTGCTAGTAGTACTAGCAGTACTCCTCCTAACACTAAATAGACTTAGCAAACTACTTGATTGTTTCAGGTGAGCTGCATCGACAGTGACTCGCTCCCCAAAGTCAATTTCAGGATTGCTAGCAAAGTTTTCTCGATTGTGGAACAACATTACGTCGTCCAGGTAACTCCTACAACATATTAAAACATAGTAGTTTAACTACTATTAACTATTATAATTAAGATTAACTCGGAAAGCGATGATTCTTACTGTATCTCGGCCTTCGTGGGAGACTCGGATGCTACAACTTGGATTTTGGGGACTCCGTTTTTGCAAACTGTTTATGCAGTTTTCGATTTTGGCGAAAATCGTGTGGGAATCGCGAAATCTTTTCAAGATTCGTAAACTTTCTAAACTATTTAACATTTTTCATCCTTGGTTTGGGATTTTGGGTTGGGTTGTTCATAGTTTGCTACTAATTACTAGTAATACAATTGGAAATTTCAACAAAGAGGTAGTTGTTGACTTGGTGGCAAGTTATTAAGTTAGTGAACTAACAATAAAAGTTATGTGATACTGGTTGTAAATTCGTAAGTTAGCAGCTAAGTTGGATGAATTCTCTTAAGTGACTGTACAACACAAGTAAAAGACTAAGTTAGCAAAGAACCAAGTGAGTAGCTGAACTAGTTCGTTAGCATTTTAGCAGCACGGGCTAGCAGCATTTTGCTAGTTTGACTTACTCGTAGCTACTTGCTAGCAGATTGCTTTTACATTCGTCATCTATAGTTCCGTTTGCAAAATTTCAAACTGCTATGTCTTGCTTACTACTTATGTGTTAGTTCACTAAAAGCTCAGTAAAGTAGTAATTCACCGTAAGCAATACATAATTTACTTAAAGAATCAAATTTAATTTAATGCTCATTTATAAACTATTGATTCTTTACCAACGCCATCTAGTGGATGAATCTGAAAGCTCTTTCCGTATAATGTAAACAATGTTTTGCGCGCTCTTAGTGAATAAACGTGTGGCATGTTTATTTTACTTTATCCAGTTCGACATTTCAGTTTCATGAATATAGTTAAATTTAAGTTAAAAGTTTAAATAGCAATAATGGATTTCCATAAAAACAACACGAGAAAAAAAAAACAGAAAAGTACAGCAATCCCAACATGATTCGGGGAATGCAACCCGTTTTTGCAATCGAATGCAGGTAAGGATGCAATTCAAAAGTAAAAATAATAAATCGCCGTACAAACAATAGGAAGAATCAACAAGGAAAAGCGTACAACGATCAGCTATCACGTAGTTGGAACGCCACCCGTTTCGGCAATCGACTGCAGGTATCTTATTAGCGTTTCGAAGAAATAATCAGCCGAGGTATCGGTCATCTTGTTCGTGTAGTGATCCATGGAAACCAAGAATTTGCCTTGAAGAGTCTGGCAGGATAGAGTGCACATCGCTGGGCCGTTGTGGTCAGAAACCGAGCGAACATAGTTGGCCACTTGGACGATGTTCTCTTCGTTGGACGGGAAAAATGCCTCTAGATTGCCCATGTTGGTCAACGCTATCTGGCAGACTTCAACGTTCCTGAAATTTTTCTTCGTCAACCACTGGTTCACGAAATGATTAGCAGGGCCCATGTAAAACATCAGCTGGCGTTTAACAGGTACTTTTCGCTTAAGATGCTTAGTTTGCTTCATCTGAATCCTCTTGGCCAGGTCCCAAAAGTTCTCGAAGTCTTTCTCACGAACACTGAAGTGCTGATCCTCGATCGAAACCAGTCCTCCCAGGGCTTCCGAGTCTTCCGGTCGAAGGTAACGACGGAGATTGACGAAGTTCTCCACGTTGATCGAAGCTTTACGAGACTCGGGCGAGTACAGTTGGTGCAACTTAAACATGGCCATTCTGGCTGCGGCCAGGAAACAGCAGTTGACGGTAACCTGCGCCTCCTTGCACCTCTTGAACAACTTGCTTGTCAGCTCGGCTGAAAGTTCGTCTGCTAGAACTCGCGTCCTGCCGAAACATTGTCCAGGGTTGCCTTTCAGCTTACTGAAAGAGTTCAGACGAAGCAAGCTGGAAAATGCGTTGAAAATCCCTTTGAAGCATTCCTTGATGATGAACGGAACGTGACTAGGTCGTAAGAGATCGTCTGCTAGCGATGGGTCCACAGGTCTGAATTCAAAGTTGAGCTTTTCGTTCCTGTAGAGAGCGTTCAGGGTTAGGAGAATGTCCCGAAGAATAACAAGGTTTGTCGTCCCGTCAGTGATGCAGTGATGAATTGAGAGCAACAGAACAGCCTCGTTTACTTTCAAAGGATCGACCACAAGCCGGGCTCTCCACAGCGGTCCCTGCTCCATGTCGAACCTCGTATGAAGCAGCGTGTCGAAAACTTTCATGGCATCCTGAGAGGTAACAGCAAAGTCCATCTCGTAGGATTCCATCTTCCGGAGCCGGAACTTGAAACTGCTGCTCTTCCAGACGCAAGTTTGAAGGATTTCCAAGTTGCTGTACGCAAAAGTAGTTATTAGTAACTAAGCTGAATATTAACAAATCTTCCTTATGAGCAAAAACTGAACTTACGAAGTGACGGTGCGAACAGCCCGTGCCACGAAGTCTATGTTGATGGGTTCGCTGGATGAAAGCCAGGCAGCTTGAACTGTGTTATAGAAACCGAACTGAGAAGCGGTAGCGTAGTAACTTTCGACGATTCCTAACGGACGAATCCACTCGGGACGTTCCTTAATAGAATTTCAATAACATAATTTAACAAAAATACTAAATTTTATTTGTAGTGTATATTTACCTGGATTTCACTGGTTGCATGTCCGTAATTTAATGGAGGATCCCAAGTGCTGAGTGAACAGCTTTGCAGGTCGCAGTTACGCGGTTCAAGTCCTGGAACCTAAAGTTAGGAATGGGATAAGAAATAATATTTATAATAATAATATAATAATAAATACTACGATTACTAACAACATCAATAAATAATGGCAGTACTACAGTACTAACAGTGCCAACAGTATTAACAGTGCTAATAATAATAATAGTAATCATAAAGTTACTACCACTATTACTGTTAATAGCAATAATACACATTTCAGTACTTACATTATACTGCATTACATTATACTACTTACAGTACTTAGACTAAATGCTAATCATAATAAGGGGATAATGGATAATAACTTACGTCGTGGCACAAAGCTTTCTTCATGGAGCTGATGGATACCCTTGAAAGCTCAAACTGAGACTGATAGGCCTTTCACTTTGACGACTTTAAAAAACCCTTGGCCTAAGGCAGGATTTACGTCACAGAAATTTCGGAGCGTATCGACCTGTTCCATGAAGCGGAACAAAAGAGGTTAATTGGTTATTGCAGGCGATGATTCGTCCTAATGAACTTTGAAGGTGTTAAAAAATGATCAGATAACAAAGGTTATGTCACTGTCAAGAATATAGTATCCAAGTTATTTTCATGTCTTATCATTAGGTATTCGCGGTCTTGGTAGAGGTGTAGTAATAACTAACTAGGATGATAATGATAATTTGATAACTTGATGATAACAAGGTGATGAAAGAAGGGTTTATGAACCCGAACTTTTATATCGATTTGGGTCATTGGTCTTTGATTCTCAGTATCGGACGTAAATTGCATTATCAGTCATTATCAAACTACGCAAGCAGAGAGATCTGTAATTGCCCAGTGTTGCCACAAATGATCTATTATCAAATTTATGGTAACACAATAGCAAACCCTAATTCGAACCTTAAAAAGATTGAGAAATAAATGTTCCGTTTCTAGGACAACTGGTTCCTCAGCGGCTGTTTCGGAGATGATTAACTTCTAATTGCAGTGACCCTAATCGATAAATACAGTGACTTAATTAGAAATGGATAATTTGTTGAGAACGTAATGCGATGATATAGGAAAAGAAAAGCTTTGAAACACGTTGCTTTATTTTACCACCTCCACTAGAAACGATACAAGATATATTCCCTCACAAAGTTAATCTCACAGGGAGTAAACAGGTAGAACCAGGGTGGACAGCTGAACTGAGTTATGGTAAACTCGGTTCCTCGCTACCAGAGGCTCGTCCGTATCGTAGGCTACTAGTTTCCCGGTACCAGAGTTGGGAAAAGTCCTAGGGTACATACATGACGTGACAGTCAGTCGCAGTTTATGTCCCGCCAAGAATGTATGTCCCATGTAGTACATGTTGATGTTCAGTTCGAAAGGTTCTCCGGGTACTGCAGGTGTTGATTGGCTGTAATCAGTACGGTTACGGAATCTAGCCTTGGCTAAACCATCACGGGGTCCCACTTTGACAGCGGTGCCATCTGGTGAAACGTCTTCGAGAACAGCGTGGAAATCGGCGTCGTACGCGTCGGTCGAGACGTGCAAGTAAAGGCGTACATTTCCTAGCACGGTCATCGGTTCCTGCAACGGCTCCGTGACGTAAACTAATGCATCGTTCCTGTTCAGTAACTGTGAAATATTCTTTGGAAGTGCATTCAAAATTTCGTCGTAAACGCCATCAGGACCTTTCACGTAATTCTTAAATGGATCTGACGGGTCGTGAACGATTTCGTCGAAAGGTTCGTCTGCTGGAGGTTCTAGAATCAGTCTACCATTACCGTTGATGCTATTCGCATCTCCCAAGCTACTGAGGTAAAGCTTGCGGGGTACGGTGTCCGCTGGTGGGTAGTCCGGTAAGTTGATCCAAATGTTGGAACCGGTTATGTAAACCGTGGCTGTAGAGTTCACCGGTAGTGGGGTATTCCCTGTTAAGCACCAACTGAAGAATGCCGTTGTAATGTTTAATGCGGGGAGCAACGAATGTTCTGGAAATGTTACGTCCCCAACCGTAAGTAGCGGTTCTCCAGTGACGAAATCGTAGCCACCATCCGGGGCTGTAATATGTGACCAGGGTCCGATGATGAGGAAGTGCTTATCCGGATTAGGAGAATATCTTTTGAGACCTAGAACGTGGAATCCTTAGTCGTAAAGCAAAAACGCGCTACTGAAGGAGGTTGATACCTTGAAAGTTTTGTATGCTTCCAGCTATGGAGTCGTCGAACCACCCAGTGAAAATCAGACTTGGTACGTTGATTTTGCTGTATTCTTCTTCGTCGAGTTCGACCTGTTTCCAGTAGTCGTCACCAGTCTCGTGTTCCATGTGGACACGATACAACCTCGATGGTTTCCCAAAAACAGCTTCGTCTGCTGTGTAAAGCGGTCTGTGGGACAAAAGGGAATCCCAGTCTCCATGGATACTCGAGTTTACTCCTGAATCTGAGAGCATGCCACTCTAGTGAAGTAAAAATTGAAATTAACAGCTCATAGAGTTCATGACAAATTAATTCTACCCATTCGAGCGACCATTTCAGCTGATATATTCCCGAGTTGTAGGAACCTATTTCCATAGCAGGGGTAGTAAGAGGACCGCAACTGGGGGTTATACAAGCTACATATGGGGAACCACTGGAAGCAGCGTACAGCTGGGTCTGGCCCGCGTAAGACGCTCCTCTCATGGCCACTTTGCCATTGGACCAAGGCTGCTGTGCGATCCATTCAAGAATATCGTAGTCATCGTTCGTGTCATATCGGAATTCGTCGAACACCCCTTCTGAATCTCCCAGTCCACGAGTGTCGACGAGCATGAAAACATAGCCGTTCCTATTCCAGTGCTCGTTTTCCAATACATACGTGCCGTAGATGTTAGCACGCATGTAGGGTGTAATTTCAAGTATCGTCGTGTATTGCCCTGGCTCGTCTGGAAGGTAGTAATCTGCAACAAGATGGACTCCATCTCTAAGAGGGATCCGAACTCCTCGTACGATCTCGGACTCCGAATGGTGGATCAAGAGAAAGATCCCACAAAGCGAAAGAGCAAGAATGCGAGTGTAACGAAACCTGTAAAATGAACAGCAATGGGGTAATAAATAGAACAACTTCAGTAGTCTGAACAATCTCGACATGTGTAGATATATTAAATCTAAAAATTTTATATAGGGGGCACCCGGGTTTGAACCGGGGACCTCTCGATCTGCAGTCGAATGCTCTACCACTGAGCTATACCCCCGTGCACAGAATGCATGACATAATAATATATATAGCGTAAGCCAAGCTAAGAAACCAAGAACACGTGATATTAATACTTCGTAATATTAACTAGTAAAGTTATTAGACTTACATCAGCATTCTTCAGCGAAATTGGTTTAGCAGAATGTTAATGCTCCAACCGTCGTGCATAAACTGGCGGAATCTTTCCGAGCGATGCATCATTTATTTGAACAAACTTGAGTTAACCTTTGAACACAGCCGAGAAACTCACACGAGATTTGCAAACTATGTTTTTTCCACTTGAATGTCTTCTGTTTGCATTTAAATGAAAGGGCATTTATTCTCATGAATCCATTACATGTGTTATGACATGCAGCTGGTGTATGTTGATTACACAACGTTTCCATATTTGTTCTCTTATCATAAGGTAAATTTTGGAAACTCCATAGTCCGGTCAGTTTTTACTTTCTCATAGGGAGAAGGCCAAAATATCAAAATAAAAAGGGTTTATTTGAAATAGACTCGAAAGAACTCGGTCCACAGAAAAACACAAGTAAAAGCAATCGCATCGAAATAGGAATTGTTTTGGCAACGTTGTGTATTTTGCAATGTTCAGCAACTGTTTCCTCGCTAAATTGCTAGCTGACTCTGCAGCCAGGATATTCGAGCACCATCTCAACTGATATATTCCTGATCGGAACGATCCAGATTTTGACTAAGGACTCGGATTATGGTACTGGCAGTAATCTATAATATATCCAGGGGTACCCACGCCGGGGGGGGGGGGGGGGGTCTCACAAGGCACATGCCTCGCTGGAGCTCAAGGCGGGTACTGCAACTGTTTTTCCTGATTCGCAGTAAAGGGTTGGGGTAGGCACTCTGGATGTACATTTCGAACCAGTGAATGCACCGTACGACAGACTGACCTTAACATGCTTCTCCTTCGGTCTATATTTTCACCATTCGACCAGTGCTGTTGTCCAGTCCGACCAATACAATTGTTGCTATTGTTTTGTTATTTCTAACATATGTACAGTCGTGAGAAAAAAAATCTACCCCACCTAGAGTAAAGAAAGGCGCTTTTGCCTGAGCTTGTCTACTACTATAGCAATCAATCGAGGTCAAAACGAGGTCACGAAAGCTCAAACAGCGTTAGGTCAATTTGATTCTCACCCTTGTTAACCATTCGACTGCTACAGTAGTAGACAAGCTGGGCCAAATGCGCCTTCCTCTATTCTAGGTGGGGTAGATTTTTTTGCTAACGACTGTACATAGTCTTCATTACCCAGACCACGAATGTTAACACTGAAAGTATGTTCGATTTTTATTCCATCTCTTTATCCTGATTCCTTGTACGGATATGGAGTAGGTGTGATCAACAAAAAAAAGCCGATTCCCGAAGGATCACGAACGAGAAACTTACGGTAGTCTCGAAAGTCTGTTGAGATGTTTAGGAAGTTGATATATCACCGTATTGTTTGTATCACGTGTGCCTGTCAGCGCAAAATTATACTCAGGGGGCACCCGGGTTTGAACCGGGGACCTCTCGATCTGCAGTCGAATGCTCTACCACTGAGCTATACCCCCTGATGTTGTTCGTAACAGACTAGTCTAGTAATTTGTAGATGTATTATATACGAAAAGATTTTCGGTGTAGCTACCACTTTTGAATCTTTTCGCCTGTACAATCACTTGCGCACAAATTTCAAATCTTGCAACCGTGATATGGAAAGTGAAAGGGGACTTCTGGAGAGCCGAAAACTAAAAAAACTAAAAACTTAACCACAAAACTTAGAATTAAAAGCAAACAAGATTGTAACGAACAATATAAATTGAGTTTCTCTCATTTCAGCATCTGAAATTGATGTTTGACCTAGAACTTCCCGATATAATCATTTGTATATCTTATCAAACACAGCAAATTGCTAACGTGATTAATTGGGATTTCCCTATCTGTTCGATATTACAAAGTACTATAAGTCTATCAGGCATTCAACTCCGTCGTAAAGTGAAGGCTAAAGGTTGAAGGAAAATTTGGTGGGAACATAATCTGGAAAGAGAAAATAATCTGCCCATGAAAACATCTGTTGTAAACTAAACAAGGAGGCTTGCGTTCTTCTAAAGTTATTGTTTGTTTATCAAAGTTAATGTAATTCCCAGTTTTAAAGACAAAGCGCTGAATTTGTATATGTAACTTATTGTATTGTACTTCAGAGTTGTATTATCAAGATCAGTATTAGCCCCTTTCCCGAGGCAAGTTTCTGAATCTGCGTTGTAACTTAAGTTCAGTTAGTACAGCTTAAGATTGTACAGTGGTAACAGCAGACGCGATGGTTTAATGGCATCATGGAAAACTCGGTTTCTAGCAATTCTAGGCGTCTCTGTCTCATTCGCACTTGATCCTCCTGTCCCAGGTCCTTGGATACATGGAACACATGATGCTAAGGCGCAGTTTATGTCCCGGAAGGAAAATGTGCCCCATATCGCACATGTTAACGATTATTTCAAATTGAACTTTAGGCTCGATTGGGGTTTCTTCACCGTAACCATTACGGAATCTAGCTTTAGCAAGACCAGCTTCTCGAGGGCCCAGCTTTACAGACGTACCGTCAGGGGAAACATCTTCAAGGATGGCATAGAAATCGGCATCCAAGACCTAATCTGTCAATCTGTCAATCTGTCTAATCTATCAGTAGAAACGTAGAGGTCTAGCTAGACATTACCAAGGACGGTTAAAGGATTCACAAGAGGGTCCGAGATGTATACCAAGATATCCTTTCTAACTAGTAATCCAGAAATGCCGATGGGCAAAAAGCCGATAATACTCTTGTACACCCCGTCAGCATTGTATTTGTAATTTTTAACTGGGTTTAGAGGGTCGTGAAGGATCTCGTTAGCCGGCTCTTCAGCAGGACGGTTAAGGATGAGTCTGCAATCACTGCAAACTCTTTTTGCACTACCAGAGCTGCTCAGATAGTAGCTGAGGACTTGCTAGTTTTCCGGAGGGTAGTCCGGAAGATTGAGCTGTGTATTTGAGCCGGCGAGGTAAATCATAGCCTGGGATTCGAGTGGTGGAGACGGACCGTCATTCAAACACCAGTGATAAAAATCAGTGGTGATGTTTAGTCCTGGATGGGAGAGTAGGTTTGAAATAGTTTACCTTTGTAATTTGCTATGCTTCCAGGCAACGTTCCATCAAACCATCTAGAAAAAGTCAATGTTGGAATATCAATTTTCCGGAATTCCTCTTCGTCTAATTCAATACTAGTCCACTAAGCGTCTGCTCTTTCATGTTTTAGGAATCTGCCGTAAAGCTTCAGAGGTTTACCGTAAATAATTTCATCCATGATTTTCAAGGGTCTGACGTTGAATAGTGCGTCCCAGTCAGGCTCAATGCTCGAATTCACACCGGAGTCTGATAACTCAGCAACCTGTTAGATATTTAAATTAGTCGCCATAGTTTCAAGAACTACATGCGTACGTATCACATTTGCTGAAGTGTGAATTTATGAAAATACCCATTGTAAAGCCCACTGAAAACTAAGGATGCCTGAATGGTACGCCGGAGATTCCAAAGCCGGACTAGTTTCTGCGGCACAACTGGGTGTAATGCAAGAAAGGTAAGGAGACCTGCTTCTGGCAGCGTTTGATTGATTCGTTCCCGTCAAAGATGATTAGGATGGATTGTCCCTATATTGGGACTGTCGCTGCCGAAACCGCCGACCTGGTGGCGGTAGAGACAAGATGGCGGCTCAGAAACATCGTTTGTTTACGGTTTTCGCTAAAAGCGTTGAATAGTATAACAACAAATTTCGATTAAAATCTTATCAAAAGTAAATTTTCGAGTAGAAAAAGTAATACTTGAATTAAACCTTCAAGTAATTATTTATTTTTAAACTTTATTTTTGGATAATTAAATAATAATTAATTAGTAAATTAATAATTAATTAAATTAATTCAAGTATTAATTAAAATTCAGTTAACTAAAATTTAAATTAACTATTTCTGTGTGATATTTGTCTGCTGTTGCCATGGAAACACCAGTTGGCAACGCTGCATACGTCATCTTGACCCCGCCCTAGTCTACTAGGCTTGAACTTATCGGACGTTCACATGCCGCAATGGGCGAGATAGGGAAAGGGTCCGTCTGTATGATCTGTGGTTCCCGTGCAAGAAGATCCTCGCATACCTACTTTACCGTTTAACCAAGGCTGCTGAGCGATCCATTCGAGAATATCGTAGTTGTCATTCGTGTCGTTGCTGAAAAAATCGAATTTGCCCTCCGAATCGCCCTACCCACGAGCTTCGACGACGATGAAGGCGAACTCGTTACTGTTACAATGTTATATGTATTTAGATATGTATTACATATGTATTACACATGTACATGTATTCGTACATGTAAGTACCGAAACTGTTGCGTCTGTAAGGCGTCACTTCCAGAATTGTCGGGTATTGGCCAAGGTGCTCAGGTAGGAAGTCGTCCCCAACAATCTTGACTCCATCTCTCAGAGGAATCTGCACGCCTCTCACAATAACAGACTTTTCATCGGCTACTGAAAACCTAGTTGAAGAAACGAAGAGTAATATGAGCAGCGTGATTTTCATTCTGTCAAGTACATCTTCATTTAATTGTGATAAAATCATGTGAGTGGATTAACTTAAATTTCACTCAACGCTTAGAACGTGTCTAAAGGGAAGTAAATATAGTTTCCTCGTGTATAGCCTCTTTATACACGTACTCTGAAAGACGAGATGGTGTTTGCTGCTTCGTCAGTTGACATAGCCATCGTAAAGCCTGAAGTTTAGAATGTATAAACGTTTGTTTTTATCTTAATATTGTTAAAACGCTTGATCATTCAACATCTGTTCAGCTGAGCCGTTTACTGATTGCTGAAGGTTTTTATTATTCATGATGACGGTGGGTAAACCAAGACCTTACACTGGAAAATCTCCGCTCGCGAGCTATTCCTAACATGCACTGGGGCCAATAATTATCTAGATATCACCACCAGGACTGTATTTATGTATCGTACTTGGGTTAAAGGGGTCTTGCATAATCTTTTCATCAGGCACGTAAGTCGGTTGGTCATCAACATATGTGCCATCATGAATAATTCTGCTTGCGCTTCCAGAGCTGCTCAAGACAATAACCGAGGATTACGAGCCCATTTTAATAATCGCCTAGTAATACTTACCCCTTTGTTGCCCAGCAGTCTACGGTAAAGTTTCAAGAGGTTCCAGCTGAACGATGTTTGTTTCGTGCCCTATGTTTAGTGGTCTGATGTTTGAAACTACGTCCGGAAAAGTTGAAAATTCGAGTTCATTCCTTAACTGATAGATCAGTAACGTGTTTAGAGTCTTGCGGAATCTATTTAACTACAATTAACTCAACTCTTAGAGATTTATGAAGGCCTCTAACAGCCATTGATTGTTTGTTGGCTACTAAAAGCTAAAAAGAAAGAATGTAAGAGTTATTGCAGTGCGACCTTCATTCTGTTCAGTCAAACTTTTATTTATGTTATAATCGGAGCATACTAAACTATGCCGACGAACGTCTTGTTTATACGTGCTTTTCCTAGTCAATGATGAGATATATTCCCCGAGTATTTCCCTTTATGCCACGAAATTTGAAAGTAAATCTAAAACGAACTATATATAACTTAACTGTTTACATAGCCATAGTGAACAACAGTTACACTTGTTTTACTCTGTGATAAGGTAGGCCGCCTTATCGTGAATCGACCACTGTATAAGCTTGTTTATTTTGGTTCATTTTTTTTGCCCTTGTTTGATTATAATACGTAACAAAGCATATTAAGGCTCTGTAAATCCAATATATACATAGCATGTACGAGTTTTTATCGCGATGGATGAGTCAAATACAGTGGCACTTATCTAAAGCAGGTTTATGAAGCATGGTGCTTTTGATAACAAGGTAATAAAAGTACGGTTTAAGCTCACGCCTCGTCCCGGTTTTTATGTATACCTCTTCTTGAGGCATAGTCCAACTTATGGGCAAAATGACAGTCCAAAGCCTAAACCAGTCGCCCCCTGCATTACCACAATGAAACTTTACGTTTGTGTTTCGCAAGGTTTCTCGTTCCATAGCTACAGTATTCAGTACTTCATTCAGTTCAGTACTCGTATAGTGCGACACAAGTCATGAAAGGTTGTCTTTCACGTAACTGTACCCTGAAATTGTGTATTGTAAGTTAAGCACTGCATCTAAGCACTGTACACTGGCAGCAACAGACTGGAGGGTTTGATGGCATCGTGGAAAACGCGGTTTCTAGCGATTCTTGGTTCCAATGTGCCACTTGCAATGGACTCCCCGGTTCCCGGATTAGGGAAGGTCCTTTGGTACATGGAACACATGATGCTAAGGCGCAGTTTATGTCCGGGAAGGAAAGTGTGCCCCATATCATACATGTTAACGGTTATTTCGAAAGGGACTTCAGTCTCGACCGGAGTTTCTTCAGCGTAACCGTTACGGAATCTAGCTTTAGCAAGACCAGCTTCTCGAGGACCCAACTTGACAGACGAACCGTCAGGAGAGACATCTTCGAGGATAGCGTGGAAGTCGGCATCCAAGGCGTCAGTTGATACGTAGAGATGCAGCTTGACGCTACCAAGGACAGTTAGCGGATCCACAAGAGGATCTGAGACGTATACCAAGATGTCGTTTCTGTCAAGTTGCCTCGAAATATCAGTAGGATTAGAGCTTATAGTGGTCTGGAAAACGCCATCAGCATTGTATTCGTAGTTTTTAATGGGGTTGAAGGGGTCGTGGACGATTTCATCGCCCGGCTCATCAGTAGGACTGTCAAGAACAAGTCTACCATCACCACGAATACTGTTTGCGCTTCCAGAGCTGCTCAGGTAATAACTGAGGACTTGCGAGCTCACAGGAGGGAAGTCTGGAAGATTGATCCATGTATTGGAACCGGTAAGGTAAATCATAGCCTGGGATTCGAGTGGTGGAGACGGACCGTCATTCAAACACCAGTGATAAAAATCAGTGGTGATGTTCAGTCCTGGAATTGCTGCTGATGCTGGCAGTTGAATGTCTCCTACAGAAAGCATGGGTTCGCCGGTGATGAAGTTATACCCTCCGTCCGGAGAATTAATGTGCGTCCAGGGACCGATAACGATGAAGTGCTTCTCTGGGGATGGCGAGTGAAGTCTCAGACCTGTGAATAATCAGCCTTAAGGATGAGTGGACATAGGTTGAAACGGCATATACCTCTAAAATTTGCAATGCTTCCAGGTAAGGTTCCGTCAAACCAGCCAGTGAAAGTCAACGTCGGTATATCAACATTACGGAATTCCTCTTCGTTTATTTCAATGTTCGTCCAATAGCTGTCTGCTCTTTCATGATCCAGGAGTCTTTGGTAAAGTTTCAGCGGTTTACCGTAAATGGTTTCATCCATTACATTCAATGGTCTGACGTCAAGTAGTGCGTCCCAGTCTGGTTGGATACTCGCGTTCACACCCGAGTCTGATAGTTCAGCGACCTTTTAAACATTCAGATTAGTCGTCAAAATTAAGATCTAAATTCAAAGTGAATGGATAGTATACCCATTGCAAAGCCCATTGGAAATGGAGGATGCCTGAATGGTACGCCGGAGATTCTAGGGCGGGACTAGTTTCCGCAGCACAGCTAGGTGTAACGCAGGAAAGATAAGGCGACCCGCTCCTGGCAGCGAATAGCTGATTTGTTCCTGTGTAAGAAGATCCTCGCATGGCTACTTTGCCATTTGACCAAGGCTGTTGGGAGATCCATTCGAGAATGTCATAACTATCGTTCGATTCGTTGCCCAGGTAGTCGAATTCGCCACCCGAATCTCCCTGACCACGAGCGTCTACGACGATGAAGGCAAACCCATTGCTGTTCCAGTGTTCGTATTCGTATATATAAGTATTGAAACTGTTGCGTCTGTAAGGCGTCACTTCGAGGATTGTTGGGTACTGGCCGGTCTCTTCTGGGAGAAAATAATCTCCAACAACATTTACTCCATCTCTCAGTGGAATCTGAACTCCTCTTGTAATCACAGATCGTTCATCGGCTGCAGAAAAGCTGACCGAACAAACTATGAGTAGAGAAAGCAATCCGATCTTCGTCCTGTTAAGCAAAATTTACATTTTTACTTGATCAGAAACGTACAAATTCTAGATCTTACATCTGTTTAGACGTTTGTTTCCCAAGCGTAGTTGAAATGACTTGCTTCCTGCGTGCATTGCCTCTTTATATCAGACCACTGAAAGATAAGAGCCATACAGAAAATATTGTTTAATGCCTTGTCATGTCATATAACCGTCTTAAATCCATAAACTCGAAATAGTCACGTATTTTATTTTATTTGTAGTAACACCACTTTATCATAGAGCATATGTTACGGAACTTGGAATCGGTATATTTCTGTCTTTCAAAGCTATTGTTTTTTTGTGATATCAATAGGTAAGAAAATACCCTAATCCTGGGAATCCATTCTCCCAATGTAATCTCAATAAGTTTTTTTTTCTTGACCAAAGAGTGAGACACCCTGGCACAAAATACATGGAACTTATAATATGGAGTATTTAGTTAACAAGCAATTAAAGATTGGCCTCATTGGATGTCGAAGCTTATAGTCTTGACACATGCTCCATCTTTAATGGTACATTGAACGTGCTACCCTTGTACCCCAATGGCAAATTATGCCTGAGCTCTAAATGTGTTACAGGTTTCTTTCATTACATGGGTTTTATATTGTATAGTAGCCCTAGTATAAATCATTTGCCGATACACATCATGTTTGTTCAAAGTCAGTATTAGCGAATTGTGCAAAAACATGGCGAAATATTTCTCAAGAAGCACCTTAAATAGCATGTCAAGATTTAACCTAATTTAAAAGAGTTAAGCAGTCGTAGTTGCAGTTAATTTCCTCATAAAAATCAGTTACGTTGTAATATTATGTTTCCCAGCTGCGCATTGCGAATTGTGACGGCCGCATTCGATTCAAGTTGCATGTATCCTACGGTAGAGCATTAGTTCACCAGTTATATGATCGTAAACAACGTCTGGTGGCTTGCTGTGGGTCCGTGGTAAGATAACGATTTGGTAACAGCGAATGAAATCTCCGACCTCGAAAAAATGTCACACAAAAGCAGCGGACACAGAACCAGTGAAAGTCAATACCTCCGTAGTATCCAATGCTACCAGGTAAACTTCCGTTTAACCACCCTGTGCAAAGTGTTGGTATGTCGATTTTCCGGAATTTCTCTTCGTCTAATTCAGTATATCGTCCTCTGCCGTCTCGTAGATAATTCTGTTCGTTCTGTGCAGAGGGCGGACGTTCAGAAATTCCGGTTGCATATTTGAGTTCACACCGGAGTCTGATAGCTGAGTGGCCTGTAAATTTAAGTGCAGGCGTTACGAGTTTCAAATCTCATTGGCGTATTGGCCAGGTTCCCGAGGAAGGAAATGATTTCCAACAACGTTGGCTCCATCTTTTTCGTAGGGATTTGCATACCTCTTGCAATGAACAGACCTCTTCAACTGCTGAAAAGTAAGACAATCTTCATCCCCTCAAGTAGAACGGCAATATCTTTTACTGCAAGGAAAGAAATGCACTTACTTACATCTGGCATGAAGAGTGTGTCCCGCGTTAATGTTTATTTTCCTCATAGCCTCTCTTTTACGTAAAATTCTGTCAGCTTAACACAGGAAAAACATTAAGTACCGCTAAGTCAGTTTAAATAATTAAAGTACAATGATCACAGTTTTTTGTTTCATATAAGTAGGGAAACCTCTACTTCACAAAACGCGTGTTATGTAAGCCCGTTTATTTTTATTAAAATTTTCTCGTTTGTTCGATTACAATGCATAAGAAAGCAGCAGATGCTGGGGTAAATCCTGAAATCCCGAGCTATTTTTATCATGTACAAAGTTTCTGTCTTGATGAAAAAGTGAAACACGCTGGCACTTAATCTAAAACTAGGTTCGTGTGATAAAAAGGCATCGATGATTATAGAATCAAACTTGATTTGAAAATAAGTTGAGGGTTATTCATTTCTGCTTGGGTTTATTGGATTTGATGTTTGCGCATTTGGGGATGTGGCGATCTGCAGCTGCAGGACTGAACCTTCTCCCACAGTGCGGACATTCGATGTAGTCCGAAGTGTCAGACGGTGGAGGAGGAGGCAAGTCAGCGAGGCTCCCACCGTTGTCGAGATGTCTCTGCGCCGCCTTAGCTGCGCGGATCGTCTCCAGGAAACTTTCGTGCTTCCTGCGCCAAGCTGGTTTCTCTGCCTGGCTCTGAAATTGTTTAACATAAATGTTATACTCTTAAGTGAAAGAGAATTTCCAGGAAGTTGATGTGAAAATACCTCATCAGTGGTTTGCTTGAGGGGAACGGGGGGTTTCTTGTGGACAGGTTCTGCAGTATGGTGAGTCCTCACAGGATTCACAGGGTTTTCCAGGACGAATGATTCAGCTTCAGTTCCCTCGACTCTCATTTTGGTTATATCGAACACTTTACGTTTCTTAGCGGCTGTCTTCTCGCAGATCGACTGGTGTTTCTCCACCCTCTCCGCCGCGAAACTGCGACCGCAGACTTTACATTCCACCAGCCCGTCTTTGTGCTTATTCAGTGCCGAAGCAAAAATTGATTGCCTGGGAGATTTCTGGGGTTTGTTTGGTGGAGTTGCGGGCTTGGACTTCGCAGGGGCTGCTTTAGGTGATGCTGAATGTTCCGCTGCTCCTTGGACGCCATTCGAACGATTCTGTGGTTTCAACCTCTGAGAAAAAAAGATGGAGTTTAACTAGCTGTGCGAGAAGTATTCTAGCTATTGTGAACTAAAAAGCAAGTAAACAGCACTAAGAAATGAATAGCGAAATTTACGTTAATTTTGGGTGAAATGTAAGTTTTGTCCGACACGCTGCTGCCTGTTCCTTCGGATTTGGCGTCATCGCTTTCGTCTGTGGTGCTGAAACTCACGACGCTCTTTTTGGTGCTCGGGCGAAGTGTTGTATAAGCGCTGACACTGTTCATAGCAGCTGCAGCCTGTGATCAGCACAACATGTCATACCATGAGTAAAACTGAACTAAGTCCTACGAGTTAGATTCACAGTTTGGAAAAATGCTAGATGCAGATACTCCTTAGTTAAGGTTATGACCAGCTTTTGAACATTGAATTGAAGTTGTTTATATGAAAATTCCAGGTCGTGCAGTAAAGTGTCATGGAATCTGTTCAATTCATAATTTTGGCTACATTCCCAGAACCTTGGTTACCGTGGAAACGGCTTTTCGTGGTGCAGGTACACACACCCTGGTGGGTATTGACCCACCGTGTTGCTCGACAACAGGTTTATTGACTTTTAAAATTTACCCGTGCAATGCATTTTTCCTTGAACTGTGTGTTAATTGTGTGATTCTTGGATAATCTGTTCATGATTTTGGGGAACATGATGTTACGCTTTCATCAAAGCATTTCGCTTTCGAATAAAAATTATTGTTAAAAGCTAGGAAAATGAGCCTGCCTGTCTGTCAGACAGTCTGTCGGACTATTTGTGTGGTCAGTTAGACTATCTGATCTCATGTCTTTCTGTCTAGTAGATTGCTAGCCGGTAGTTCACGAATATGCTGGCCTCTCAGGCCATAAACTAGTTAATTATTCAGTCTGTTTGTCTTCTTGCGAATGTATGGTGTATACGTTCTACTTGGGTACCTCATTTTGTGGTTTGGAGGTGAAGCTGAGTTACCTTAGCTTTCTGCTCGGCTTGCGCGGCCAGTTGTTGAAGTCTCTGCATTTCGGCTTGTTGCTGACGTATGGTTTCCAGAAGCTGCTGCTCGCGCTTACGAGCTTCAACTTGGATCCTTTGATTCTCAGCCTCAAGTTGCCGGGCTCTTTCAGCCATTTGCTTATTTTCTTTCTCCATCTCAGATAAACGAGCCGCACCATTTATAGCTTCGTATAAACCGGGAGGCGCCCGACGATATGTCTGGTTCAGCTTGTAACGCCCGCCATCCTCGGCGTCTCCAGAATCCTGAACAGACATATCTTACTGTACATTTTAAGTAATTTAACTGATAATCTAAAGTACATAGTCAGAGAAGTTATTATTGGATCCATATCCAAATCGATTATTATTTTCAGCAAGGGATGTAGTGCTTTTGTTCTGCCGATTGTACGGATTCATGGGTTTCTGCAGGACCTGTTCATTGACACGATCAGGGTTCCCATCGGCTTCGTAGACTTGGTACTGACTGCGACTTCTGCGGAGGTCCTCAGGATTCATGTAAACCGCCGGACGTTCCAGACTCACCCCGCGTTTTCGATAATTCGGGACTTTACTAGGCAAAGGATCCAGTGGGTAGCTGCGATCGTATCCTTTCGAAGGACTCGGTTTACGAGTCAAGGTCTTGGAATATGCAGGAATCGCAGGTCGGTTTCGAGCTGGAGCGTTCGGAACTCCACGACGATCTTCAAACATTTGCCTTACCTATAAACCAAATAAATGATACCACGTTCTTTGATATCAGTAGTTAAAATAGCTATAGGAAACTTAGCAGTAAATATGGAAAAAAATCTTGGATTCAAGGTTATCGAAAGCAAATCGTGTTTGTGCATAGAATAATCACGATTCCCCTGGAGTACTTTTACTTGGTAAGTAGCCATTTTTCCGATCTTTTTTTTGGTTCGTAAAAGTCTGCTGACCATTGAAAGTTTATGGAGAAGGCCAGAAGGGGAAAAAGAAAAGCACTCAAGGCTATTTGGCTATTACTGTCTAATTGCTTACCTTTCCGGCATTGCCATAGCCACTTCCTGTAGAGCCAAGGGATGACGCCAGCGACGATCCGTTTGATGAGGATGTGAACGAGTTTACGCTACTTGCACTGTTTTGCTGACTGACACCATTA
The DNA here is from genome assembly GCA_002872375.1 of Eulimnadia texana. NCBI lineage: Eukaryota > Metazoa > Arthropoda > Branchiopoda > Diplostraca > Limnadiidae > Eulimnadia > Eulimnadia texana. The sequence continues at coordinate 1,110,057 of NKDA01000007.1, forward strand.
CTTCCGACTCGGTTTCTGTTGTTGTGTATCGGTGGTAAAGTTACGTCATTCTGCTCTTCAAGCATAGCGAACAGTTTGTGCTCCTTTTCTTCTAGCTGGCGTTGCTGGAAACGAGCCTTTCAAACGTCAAACAAGTAGTTTTAAGTTCTAAATTGCTTTGGAATTAATTATAATAGTTTCTGGAGCGAATTGTGGTTCATGTTATGGCTGGTGTCTGACTAGAACGCATTGGGCTTTCTCGCCTGCATTTGAAGTGAAGGTGAACATCGATCTGGCGTATCGATTCGGGTGGCCAGAGTTTGGTTATGAAAATTACATGATGTGGTGCAACTGTTTCCCTTATTCAAGCATAAGTGAAAGACTTGCTAATTCTCTACAAGCTTAGCAAAATTGGTCAGCTTAGACTAGATTGCTGCTGAGTTAAACTCTTGACCATTCAAGAATCATTTTCCTTTGCGACAACAGAAACCGAGCTTATCCCTGAACAAATCCTGGAGACGTGCTGAACGTACAAATTTCACTCGCAGTTTAGTCTACCTGAAACGAAGTAGCAAACTAAAGTAAAAACTAATTAGCCTCTTGGAACTGTCAGCCCCAATGCGTTAGTCGAGCAAAGATTCTTCAAGGGTCCTGAACAGGATCCTGGAGCCACATGGGGGTACTGAACCTAAATGGGGTTCTCTACAAGGTCCTGAACCTGAACAGGGTCCTGAACGGGATACTGAATAGGATCCTGAATTTAAATAAAGGGTTTCTGCAAATCCCTGAAGCTAAACAGAGTCCTAAATAGTCTTGAATACATCTTGACTCCCTCTATACTGAAGCTGTAAGGAACTTGGATCAAAATATGATACCCAATCATTTATAAGGGTCTCCTGCCTGTATACTTATACTGTAATATAGTGTTAAAACTGATGATGGCATTACCTGCATCATAGAAAGTCGGGATGCTGGATTTTTTGTTACACTTGTCTGGTGGAGCGTGTAGTTGTTAACCATGGCCATCTTGTCTATTGGTGAGCTGGCTGGCACGCTTGATTGCAGTCTAGAACAAAAAGTAGAATTTTTTTTCGACAACTTCTAAAATGCTTTCTTCAAATGTCAGTGACATCCTTCTTAATCAATTATTTACGCCTTTTTAGACGTCAGTCCTCGACAAGAGCAATTCGTGACGGAATACTGAGTCACAAATCGAGAATTGTTTCCTCAGTTTGTCTAAATCATTTCTTGAAGAAATAACACTAAAAGTTAATGTTAATTACAGCAGTACTAGACACAGTCAAGTTAATGGTAGTCTAAGCTAACTCTTATAAGTCAAACCTTACCTTTAACCTGAATTGGGTTCACCAAGATTACAGAGTTAGATTAATAATAAGCAGAATTATTCGATACAACTGCACTGGCAAGCGTCTCACAGGTGACTAACTCCAGGGCTGGAAGGTACAGCATTGCAGGGGCGGAAGCGATTCAGCACAGCCTTGGTTACTTTGTGGTCAACCGGAAACAGCCGACATATCGTCATGTACATTTCGTTAGCAAAGGACGGCTCTTTTCAAGGTTCTTCTTGTAAGATATGCAAGTGCGTAGTGAGAAGCGACCAACTGCGACCATCATTTTTGCTGTTCCGCCAAGGGATACGGTAGTCGACAATGCTGATAACATTCAACAACACATTGAAGACAGTCAGCAATTGATAATTCATCGATAACGAGTTATTTGTACCGGATTTTGGGTTTGAAATCATGGAGAGCTGCTGTTTAGACCCAACCTCTTTGTTGACATAATCGTGCGAAGTCTGCAACAGCTGCTGTTCGCAAGTCTCCCTCGATCCCATTTGAGTTCCGCAGTTATAAATCTATGGATTGTACCGTAAATTCATTACAAGTTTGCTTAAGTTATTGGCGAAGAAGATTTAAGTTAAATTCAAATCAACTAACTAATGCGTCAATAATGAACTACTGGAAACTAATGGACCGTTAAAGGCTTCGGATCAATTAATTTTTCTGTTAGCTAATTATCCAAGTTCAGTAATTCGCTCCGTTACGGTTTTCAACTCTTAATTACACTCGGAAGTCTTATTTTATATATATTATACATTTTATTCTGTTTATCGACCATCTGCTGCGTTGCGTAGTGATACTTAGTGTAACTACTGAAGGGTGACGATTATTCAGAGTCGAAAACTTCAAGACATCCAGCATAAATTGCATATGTCGTGACATAATTTAGAATTCATAATATGAAATTGCAGTATAATTTCAACAATCTTCAGTATAATTAATTTCTCCCAACAGTGTTCAGTAAGGTAATCAGATCGCTTTTGTATAGTTCTTACATATTGCCACTAGATGGCGATGGTGTCTCCTCGTGTTCACTAAGTGGATGCGCCTGGTAGAAACTAGAATTCTCGTAACTGTAGTGCGTTATACAACAATACGCGTTGTGTAATTAGAAAACAACCACTGTTCTATCTAAACATGTTTATGTTTGCAAACAAGTGCCGGTTGATTGGCATTCATGAAGTTCGGGGGTGAAGGAGAATCTGCCTAATTATTCATAACTTTTCAAAAATTGGTTTCTTGATGAACCACTGCCCCGGGTGAGGATCGAACTCACGACCTTGGGATTATAAGACCCACGCACTGCCTACTGTGCCACCGAGGCTTGCACAATTCGCAATTTTCGTATAAATAGACCTTAGCATTAAGCTTCATCCTCAGCAACCCCATCTTTCTTTTATTGGTTCAGCCGCCTGAGAAGCGATGTTTTTCTTGGAGAAGTCAAAGGGCAGAAAGTTCCAAGAAAGGCTGGGTACAACGTCAAAAAACTCAACACGGGCTCTTATGGACGAAAAACTTTAATTTAATTTTTTCTTTATGAGAACTCGATTTGTTATGCAAAAGACGCCCAGTTTCATATGGATCACGATTCATACTATTTGTTGCCGTAAGTATTCAAGGTGGGACAAAGTAGTTTTGATTTCTGAATCGTTTTTAAAAACTCAAGTGGTACACTTCTGACTGACAGGGTGCCGTTTAGGTACAACTCCAGTTGGTTTATTCCTGTACAACTTGGAACATAGCTGTTGGTTTCCTTCACAGTGAAATGTGAATAATTAATGCTTGTTATCTGCTTTTTTGAAAAACTTAAAGAACGTTTGGTTTCGCACTGAACGCAGTTCGTTGTCTACTGTTCATTTTGCAGTAAAAAATCAGCGAGTCCGATCTTGTCTCGTGTTTGTCAGTTTCTTTTCCTAAAGTTTGGTGTACCATTTAAAAAATACACCTGATTTTTAGACATCAATAAAAATAGAGTTACCATTATTACATTCGCATAGTGACCAATTCAAAAACCAAATTTTGGGTGAACTTGAACTAGTGAACGGAGAACGCGGCTCGTGTTTCAACGAGCATGGTGGGACAGAACTGTGGTTTGTCGCTGATTCTCTCGCTCCCGACATATTAAATCAAGTGTTATGCAACACACGTATTATCTTGGACTGCTATAAGTTTAGGACTTAATGTGCGTGTTATTCTGTTCACGGTATGCAAACCTGTTTCGCACTGTTATCAACTCGAGACGTTCCAGATTCAACCATTCGTTCACTTTCATTTACCCCTCTATCCAAATTAAAACTGGGACTGGAAAATAAATTAATTTGTTGAAAACGCCTGAAGTCGCGAGTCAGAATTGCATCTGTCACAAGCGTAATAAAAATATGCATATTTGGCGGTAAAAGATTTTGAATCTTTTAAGCCGGGTTCACACTAGGCCTGTTTGGACCAAACCGTTTGGGCAAACGAGTTGCAGAAAACATATCATAAGACTTTAGAGCATAGCGGTGGTTTTCCTAAGCATTGTCCGGGAGAAAACAATCATTTTGTTTTTATTTATCTTGCGTTCTGCGTTTAATAGAACCAAGAAAATCGTATTTCTGTAGCCCGTTTGCCCAAACGGTTTGGCCAAAACAGCCCTAGTGTGAACCCGGCTTTAGTTGTTTTTGCTGTCTGCTGTCTGCTAAGCTATGTCTCTATGAGTACGGTTGCGCTAGTACGAGAAAATAAAGAATATCGTTTCCTCGCTCGACTGAGCACGGCGAAGAAAGGCTCTTCTGCTTTAGGAAATAGAGGTCACTTAAGGAGGGGCTAAAGTGATTTTTAGGGCTGGACTGCCGAGGTCTATTTGTGACGCTTCTGGTGGTTAATGACATTCCAAAGGGTACCTGGATCTTCCCATGGGACAACAGAAACATGTCTCATAGACTGAGTATACACATATAAGAAAAACAGCAGTCTTGTTTTTGTTACCTGTATTAACGTAAGTTGACATCAAGCTGTACGTTTCTTCATACAGTCAAGTTGCTCGAACAAATGAACTGAACTTTAGACCGTAACGTAAGCAGCCCATGATTCGACATTGCATAGATTGATACCGCGCCGCATGAGGACGTAGCCATTTTCTCCCCAACGTGTACCCCAGGAGTTGCGTAGTATCCAGTACGGGTTACCGTCCCTGGTTCCGTACCCGACAATGACGACAGCGTGGTTCGTAGTTCTTATATCGTTCGGACAATTGGGATCATCGTAGATACCAGCCCTGCATCACTCAATGACTTCGAAGTCTATATTCCTGGATATTGTAAGTATACCTGTATGAGAAGAATTCTCCTTGGGCTTGGAGCGACACTGCCAAGAGAGTTCCACTGGCAACGAGAGACTCCATAGTCGCGGTATCTTTTGCTGCTATTCTAGCGTAGCTTGAAATGGTACCAGCTGCTTTCGACGGACAGTACTTACATCTTTGATCCTATTGAAGTTCTTAAAGTTAGTAATAGGTTGACTGTGTGACTAGTTCAGTTTAGTCTTGCTAACCTGTGCAGTGTACGGATAGGCAGTCGAGTTCATTTGACCCTTTGCGTCAATGATGTATCGCCACGCATTCCCATGCCAACCCCCAGAACAGCCGTAATTGCCATAAGAAGAAGTGCTACAGTCGACTAGCTGCTGCTCACTGTTACCGAAAGAAAGCGTTAGTTTAGCTTAGCTAACAGCTCACTTAGCAAATCAGTCATCCAATACAACAGTCTCTAAACTCAAGTAAATTAATTAGTTAGCCTGGAGTAATCTACTAGCAAGTTTCTAGTTAGCAATTATAGCGTACACAGGACTATCAAGAACGTGGTGACACTGCTAACTATCTACTACAAACCTAAGTAGTTCTAGCTTCCCGGTTTTCTTGCAGAGTGCGTATTCGAACGGAGTGTTGGCTGCAAAAGCCCAGCACGAGCCGCATTGTCCCTGGTCTTTGACTTGCGGCATGCACCCGTCTCGCAGATCAACCTTGATCCATTTGAACCATAAAACCATGTCGCTTCACCAGTACTTTTCACTAGATTACCCAATCAGGAAGATTTCTGGACCGAATTGATGAAACTACAGGGACATCGGGCTCCATTGTGATTGGAAGTACAGCTTTGGTGAGGCCAGACAGTTCTTCCTCAGTCTAGAAACAAGCTGGTATACTGACAAAAACAAGTAAAGAAACGGAGAAGTAAAAGTTACCCAGTCAGAGAAGCGGTTGATACTAAGAGTATAAGTATGTTTGCCGAGTTTGGCTTCAGCATTGTGCTGTTCGATCTTCGTTCGCCTGGCCTCCCAAATGGTTCGTCTGCTACGCTCTTCCGTCATCGACCTGAACGACTTGCGATACGTTTCCTGCACAACATCAAATAAACATTCACTAAGTACTTGTACTGTATTCAGTAATCGTATTAATAAATAAGTTACTTACTTTGAAAGCTTTCCAGTCGCCATTCCATTCTGCACGGAAGAGATTTGCAGACGCGGCGACTGCGATAAACGCGAAGAGAAGAACCAAGTGCTTCATCTCTGAGTTTTAAACGAACTATGACCAAAGATCTGGTCTTTATTACATTTTCTTTGATCCTCCTTATCTAAAATAATCCCACAACACTATAATCTCCATGTTTACTACTGTCAGCGTCAATTGGTTTCGTAAGCATTCGATTAAGCTGTGATCCAATAAATGACGGCAGGTTTTAATTCTTTGGAAAACAACAATATCCAGGTAATGTGTACAAGATTCAGGAAAGAGTATCAATTTTGTTTCGATGTATTTCTGAAAAAACAAAGATAGCTCTAGAAATAGCTTTAACTACCATCACAAGCCGGACTCGAGAACCCTTTTTATCGAAGCTGGACTAATTCGACTAATCCGTGGTGTCCATAAACACAATTTAAAAGCATTATCAACCAAACGTCATCGGTTCACGAAACATTCTGCTATAAGAAGAGTATCTTGACTGAATTGTAGGCTATTTGCTGACAGTACTATCTCCTATTCAGTCCTGCAAGACAAGGTATCATGATTATTAGTCTGAACTAACATTATATGCTTCTTTTAATGCTTCCTAGTGAAGATGAAAGTATCAGTTCTCTGCTTTCTGCTGGTTCTGGCGATGTGTTGCGACCTGGGATTCGCGCAGCAGTGCCCGGCAGTCGATGGCGGGAATTCTGTGTACATTCCGGATCCATCAGACTGCAGGTACATGCTAAACTAACTGAAACATGTTCTGTACCCCACAACATAATGAAATTAACGAGTAATTATGTTATTCAGGGCGTTCTATATGTGTTCGAACGGGATCCCGTATCGTCAGTACTGTCCTGCCGGTTTGGTTTTCAATCCTCTGATCAGTTCCTGTGACTGGACTGGTTGCGAGAATCAGGACATTGATGATGACTGCCCTGTTTAAGCTGAGATTTGCTGAATTGGAGTTTGAATTGTCTGTTATTTGCAATTTGAAGTACATGAGAAGTTCATCCTGCTTCTTATCTTCGTAGCTTTAGTTATTCTCTACTCACTTCGGCTAAATTTCTGCTACTTACTTATCACTGCTCACTACATAACCCAAACCCAAACAATAGTTCACTTCAGAAGGATTTATCTACTGAGGTCTATTTACTAACCTCACAAAAAATTAGTCCTAGCAATGTTTTTTTATATCGTAGTGTAAGCACTGTAAAAAGGCGCCATTACGTTACCTTTTGGGTAGTTTTTCAGTCTCTTTTTACAGTGACTTTTCATAATTTCCCGCGTGCTACTCACACACCCCAATGTTAAACTATGTTCAAACTACCGAGTTCAAGGTAACCGCAAAGGCACTACAAAAGATACCGTCATTTAAATTAATTGAATCCAACTGGAACTTTAATTTCTGAAGTAAAATTAGTTTAAGTTTACCTTCGTTTGTTCTAGGATTTCTCAAATTGCAAATTCTGTAATAAAACACGTATTAAATTTAGTAATGTCGAGCTCGGGCTAACTATTAAATTGTAAGAAATTGGTTTAATTAAAGGTAGGACAAAATTCCAAATTCTGTCGTAGTGTTGAGTAACCTTACTTGCATGTTGTTTACAATTTCAGATCCTGGATGAAATTCCTTGGAAGTATGAGTCCTCACAGATAAGATTTCTAGAAAGCAATTTGTTCGTTTTAAGGTTTCTGGTTGTGCAAGTTCAGCACCTCTTGCACAGCATTCGGGGTGAGGAACATTCTAGCAGATTATTCATTACCAGTGTTTCCACTTTTACAGGGAAATTCCCTGAAAAAGGGCGGAAATGGAGTCTGAAAAGGGAAGAAGAAGACAGGAGAGTAAAGAGGAAATCTAGTCCCTGTATATTCTTGCACGGAGGAGGAAAAAGGGGAAAGATAAGGGAAGAGGGGAAAAATGGAAATTTGAAAAGTGGAAACCCTGTTCTTAAGTTTTCAAAAATTGGTTTCTTGATGAATCACTGCCCCGGGTGAGGATCGAACTCACGACCTTGGGATTATGAGACCCACGCACTGCCTACTGTGCCACCGAGGCTTGCAAATTGCAATTTGGATGTAATATCTGGCAAATACAATCCGTTTACACATTCTTTCATTCATTCATGCATTAATTTTCATTCATCTACTCATTCGCTTATTCATCAAGAATGCCCATGGTTGGGAACAATGACCATGCTTGAGTTTTTGGTACATTGCTTTGAATCCATTGTGACGTTGATTACTAGTGTTTAGAACCCAGTAGATAATTCGCTAGTAGTAAGTCAAGATTAACCATGTAATGAAGAAAGCTGAGTGAATAGTAGATTTACTTCTCATGTATTCTCACATCTCTAATGAGAGTCGAAATGGACTTTAATTCGGAAATAGTCAACTTAAACAGGACAATCATCAACAGGCGCTTGATTATCGCAACCAGTCCAGTCACAAGCGTTGATTAGAGGGTTGAAAACTAAACCCGCAGGACAGACGAAACGGTACGGGATCCCGTGGGAACACTGATAGAAGACACTGAAGAAGAAATAACAGTGAAAATTAAGTTCTAGTAGAGTATGATACGTTTGATCTAGCTACTTAGCTACTACTTTGTTACGTAGATCATACCTGCAGTCATGCGGATCTGGAATGTACACTTGAGTCGGGGTATAGCCAGTCGGGCAACTGATTCTTGGTTCCTGAGCGAGTCCTTGGTTGTAACACATTGCTACAACGAGCAGAAAGCAGAGAATAGACACTTTCATCTTCACTAAAAAAAAAAATCAAATTAATAAGTAGTACTAGTTTGGAATTAGTAAGTATGATACCTTCTTTCGAAGAACTGATTAGTTGGTAGTACTGTCAGCAAATGGTCGAGTTGGGTTAGATGCTCTTTTTTTATATGTGATTGTTTTATAGAACCAATGACGCGTTTAGCCGATAACCTTTTTGTTCTTTCCGTGTTTGTAAATCCAATAAAATATAGTTAACGCCTTTCCGATAAAAAGCTTCTATGTTGGAATCCGGTTGTGTAACAGTTAACTCTAATCGCCTATTACTAGGAATACAATGCGGAGGTGATGCGATCACGGATGTTGATCGTGCGATTATAAATTGATTTCTCTAGAACGCTCAGAAACCAATGACGTCGACGGTTGTACTAAGTGCGAAGATTAGTCCTGAGATGGCTTTCGGATAAAGAAGCGAGCACAGTATAAATGAACCATGAATGTCCCAAACTTCGATACCTCAGTTACAACTCAGAGATGAAGCACTTGATTCTTCTCTTCGCGTTCATTGCAGTCGTCGCGTCTGCAAATCTCTTCCGTGCAGAATGGAATGACGACTGGAAAGCTTTCAAAGTAAGTAACTTATTTATTAATACGATTAATTGTAACAGGACGAGTAATTAGTGAATGTGTGTTTGGAATTACGCAGGAAACGTATCGCAAGTCGTTCAGGTCGATGACGGAAGAGCGCAGCAGACGAATCGTTTGGGAGGCCAGACGAACCAAGATCGAACAGCACAACGCTGAAGCTAAACTCGGCAAACATACTTACACTCTTGGTATCAACCGCTTCTCTGACTGGGTAACTTTTACTTTTCAGTCTCTTAACCTTGTTTTGTCAGTACACTGACTTGTTTCTAGACTGAGGACGAACTCGCTGGCCTCACCAATGCTGTACTTCCAAGCACAATGGGGTCTGATGTCCCTGTAGTTTCATCAATTCGGTCCAGAAGTCTTCCTGATTCGGTAAATCTGGTGAAAAGTATTAGTGAAGCGAGATGGTTTTATGGTTGAAACTGAAATGTACTCAAGGTTGACCTGCGAGACGGGTGCATGCCGCAAGTCAAAGATCAGGGGCCATGCGGTTCGTGCTGGGCTTTCGCGTCTACCCCTCCGTTCGAATACGGACTCTGCAAGAAAACCGGGAAGCTAAAACTTCTTAGGTTTGTAGTGGTTTACTTCTGCGGATTTTTCTAGTCCTTTACGTGCTACTTGCTGAACTAAATAGCTTGCATTATTCGCTAACAGTGAGCAGCAGCTAGTCGACTGCAGTACTTCTCATGGAAACGGTGGCTGTTCCGGTGGCTGGTACTGGACTTCGTGGCAGTACGTCATAGATGCTATGGGTCAGATGAACTCGACTACCTACCCTTATACTGCACAGGTTAGCAGTTTAAGCTAGCTTGTCACACAGGCAACTCAATATTGCTTTGATGATCTGTAGGACCAGAGATGCAAGTACTGTCCGTCGAAAGCAGTCGGTACCATTTCGAGTTACTATAGAATCGGACCATTAGATGTCGCTACTATCGAGTCTCTTGTCGCCAGTGGAAACCCCGTGGCAATTGCGTTCCAAGCCCAGGGAGATTTCGTCTCATACAAGTATAGTCCTCATGCCAAACGATGGTAGCGCCAAGCAGCTGGAGCGGCGACAGTTGGAAACTCTTGCGTCGTCTGCTGCTCTAGGACAAGCAAAAACAGGGTCAAGTCATAAGACACTATCAGAAAGCTCGTCCTAAAACAGCAGACGACACGAGTTTCCAACTGTTGCCACTGTAGCTGCTTGGCGCCACCATCGTTTGGTACACTTGCAAAAGCGCCGGAACCAAATAGACTTAAAATTTATTCCACGTAACAGGGGAGGCATCTACGATGATCCCACTTGTCCGAACGATATGTACACTCTTAACCACGCTGTCGTCATCGTCGGCTACGGAGTTACGGAAGGAATCCCTTACTGGATAGTTCGCAACTCGTGGGGTACCGGGTGGGGAGCAGGCGGCTATATCTACATGAGACGCGGCGTCAACTTGTGCAACATGGAAACGTGGGCTGCTTACCTTGTAGTCTAAGAGTCTGGTCAGTTTGTTGTACCGATTCAACTTGCAAAAACTGTGTTTGAAGTAGATTAAAGTTATAATACAACCTGTAATTCTGAATAATTAATTTTGGGACCATATTGTGCACGTCGAAATTCTTATCTTAAGGCAAATAATCAAAGTCAAATGAGTTCAAATCTTAATCAGAGCAAAATAGTTCAAGAATCTGCCGCTAGATGGCGTTGTTCAGCATTTACATAAATCCACGTTTCGGTCCGTAGGCCTCCGTGACAGTACATCAAAACTGTCCGTAAATAATTGGAAATTTACCTGTTTAACGCAATTACAGACCTTCAGTACTTGCATTTATAGCAAGGATAGGACTGTACTGTAATAATTTTGCATTTATCTTCTTGTGAATTTTCTGTGTTTTGTTTAAAGCAAGCGCAAAAGCGTCGCTTTCTCTACTACCAAGACTCGGGGTACGCTGCCATGGCGTCCTTCAGTTGCTAGGCTGTGCTGGTCCCAACCAGACGTCAATCACCTTATTCCGGAATAACTTACTAGAATAACATTAACCCTCGTTTCTGGGATGAAACTACCAGGATAAAGTGTTTCGAGCACGAACGATAACTTCACGAAACGAAACGATACAATGAGACGTTATGCGGAATCTCGAGTCGCTCGACTATTGTCGGTCTTGTGTTTATGCGGATTTGCTTCAGCAGCCATTACAGGTGAGTTTTATAAATAAAATGACCAAAAAGCTGTTCTTTACTTGAAATAAGCTCTCGGGAAGTGTTCGTAACGTTCGTGGAGAGAAAACGTTTTCCGTCTTTGCTAAGGCGCGTTCAGCGTCTTCTGCGAGTATTCGTTTTGATCGTTTCAAACATATGCACTGGGCCGTAGTGGGGTTTGTATGTATGATGATATAATAATAACAGTATTAAATAAGTATAGCACTCCACTATGGCCCAGTGCACTCCTTCGACAGCGATAGCAAGTACGCACTGCACTGTAGTGGGGTTTGATTATATAGCAATTATTTATGAATGTTATTATTTATTTCGTTTTCAAGTTATTTTCTGATAAAATTATATTAATTAACATAAATTTTAAAAGGAAGACCTTCCTTCTTTTGCTGTTTTTGCATAATTTATGGGATTTTTCCATTGTCTTCCCCCTCTTGAGTGATTATATCTTTTTGGTAAAATTTCACCCCAAGGGTAGTTTTACCCTCCCAGCCATGTGCACTTCACTTTACTGTACCGGAGGGACGCATCTTTTGAAACCCCACTACGGCCCAGTGCGGCTCCATATACTGGGCCGTAGTGGGGTTTCAAAAGATGCTTTATAACAAAGACAAAGAGGATGGTATACAACTTTTGAAACCCCACTACGGCCCAGTGTATGGGGATGCACCGGGCCGTAGTGGGGTTTGGAAAGATGCTTTATATCTCAGACACAGAGGATGGTATGCAACTTTTGAAACCCCACTACGGCCCAGTGTATGGGGATGCACTGGGTCGTAGTGGGGTTTCAAAAGATGCTTCATATCAAAGACAGATAGGATGGGGCGCATCTTTTGAGACCCCACTACGGCCCAGTGCATACGCATACACTGGGCCGTAGTGGGGTTTCCAAAGTTGCTAGATATCGAAGACAAGAGAAGATGGGACGCATCTTTTGAGACTCCACTACGGCCCAGTGTATGGAGCCGCACTGGGCCGTAGTGGGGTCTCAAAAGATGCATAATGCCATAGGGAATAGGGGAATTGGGGTGAAATTGGAGCTTTTGTGAGGTACTTTGCTGGGGTAAACTTTTCCTTCCAAAAGGGCGGGGGTGGTTTAGTTTTTCCCTTCACAAGTTTTGATGGGCCAGCAAACTGTTAATGGACCGGCTGCAGAAGTTCCCTCAAGCCCTCCCCTTAAAAGTTTTAGGGGGGAAAATAATAGGGTGTTATCATAGGTTACCAAGTGTGTTATCGAGGGATAACAAGTATTATTGGAAGGTTTTAAGGGTCAGTGTCAAGTTGATTGGGAAGATACCGTGGAAGTTATCAATGTGTTATCAGGTGTTATCTAGTGTTATCAAGGCTTTGAAAGATTCCCCAGCAGATGCAGGGTTTCCGCTTTGCAGGGAAATTCCCTGAAAAAGGGGAAAATGCGATCTGGATGGGGGGAAATCAGTGAAGAATGGGAGATGGGAAAATCTGCAAGTACAGCATTATTCTAGTACGGAGGGGAAAAAGGGGAAAATAAGGGATGAGGAGGAAAAGAGGGAAACTGAAAGTGGAGACACTGAGCAGACGTATCCCTTCCATTCAAATAAAATTTTCCCCTTTTTCCCCCTTTTCCCTTTTTGGGTTGTTTGTTGAATTGAGATTCGCTTTTCTTGAAGTTTTTATTCTTTTTGCTTTTTCTTTCTCTTTATCATTTTCTTCTTTTCATTCTTCCATTTCAGACAACTTTTTGGTTTTCCTTTTTTTCCCTACGATTTTCTCAATTTTCCTTTTTCCCCTCGTTTCCCCTGGGAAAGTCGTCGCGGAGATTTTTATGGCCGCGGCGAAAAGCCCTCCGGCCAAAAAGGGTTGGCAACTCAAAACTAGTGGAAGACGGGGGGAAGGGGGTCCAAAACTCCGAGGAAAAGTGTAGGAAGATTATTTGATAACACATGATAATACGGAGATAACATGGCGACAACAGATTGATAACAGTGATAACACGACCCAGGTGTACAAAGATTATTAGAAGTTTCAGACCCCTTGAGTCGGAATGAATCATGAAGGAATCTCATAAGAATCTGGGGGAGAGAATCTCGAAAGAGTATGCAAAGAATCTTGAAAGAATCTTGAGGGAATCTTGTAAGAATCTTAGCTAAGAATCGTGAAAGAATCTGGGAGAGAATCTTGGAAGAATCTTATAAGAATCTGGGAGGGAATCTCGAAAGGGTATTCAAAGAATCTTGAAGGAATCTTGGAAGAATCTTAGCGAAGAATCTTGGAAGAATCTCATAAGAATCTCGTAGGAATCTGGAAAGAGTATGCAAAGAATCATGAAGGAATCTTGGAAGAATCTTGTAAGAATCTTAGCGAAGAATCATGAAAGAATCTGGGAGAGAATCTTGGAAGAATCTTTCAAGAATCTCGTAGGAATCTGAAAGAGTATGCAAAGAATCTTATAAGAATCTTAGCCAAGAATCTTAGCGAAGAATCTTGTAAGAATCTTGAAAGATCCTAGAAGAATCTTGGAAGAGTCCCAGTGAAGAATCTTAATGAAGAATCACATTAAGATTCTTGGCCAGATTCACGAGATTCTTGAACTTTTTCCCAGATTCAATTAGTGGCGTCATTAAACAGTTATTTAAAGCAGACATTAAAACTACAATTTTTTTATATTTTTTTTCTTGTTTATTTTTCATTAATAAAAAAGGGCGCGAGCACCAGCGCCATCTGTTATCAGTTTTTGTCACTACGTTATCATCTTGTTATCTCGTAGGTTGAGGTGTGATAACAGGTTGATAACACGACACAAGAACCGAAATTGGAAAATTTTTGCATCATTTGTCGATGTTTTGGATGATAACGGGCGATAACACGGTGATAACAGCAAGGGGTCCGAAACTCCCAAGAATCTTCGTACACTTGGGTTCATGTTATCACTGTTATCAACCTGTTATTTCCGTGTTATCACGTGTTATCAAATAATCTTCTTACGCTTTTCCCCGGAGTTTCGGACCCCCCCTTTAGATAACAGGTTGATAACACTTGATAACAACGTCGTGGGCGATCAGCGGATAAGTTTGAGAGGCAAGAAATAGAAAATATTTGAAGAAGATACGGACTGACTGCGGTGGCTGTTTTATTTCCCCACAGTCGGAATGGAGGGGGTTCGAAATCTCATGTTATCAACCAGTTATCAACCTGTTATCATGGGAAACATTGAAAACCCTGAACGTTGAACATTGATATTAATTCGTGTTATCATTGTGTTATCAACCTGTTATCACCTGTTAGCGTGGAAAACATTGAAAACTTGAACACTGAACATTGAAAGTAATTCCTGTTATCATTGTGTTATCAACCTGTTATCACCTGCTATCATGGAAAACTTTGAAAACCTAAAATTTTCAAAATTTTTATTGATTCGTGCTATCATTGCGTTATCAACCTGTTATCACTTGTTATCATGGGACACATTGAAAACCTTGAACACTAAACATTGAAATTAATTCGTGTTATCATTGTGTTATCACCTGTTATCGTGGAAACATTCAAAATCAACAATTTTCAAATATTTTATTAATTCGTGTTATCAACGTGATATCAACGTGATATCAACGTGATATCAAATTGTTATCAAGTAAAGTTTCGGACCCCTCGAACCGGCTTAAACCGAACCTTTAGCAACTCCCAAACCCCTCGAACCGAACCTTGAACCGTTAGTTCAGGTTTTCTACACTAAACAGAAATTAAACCTTAGTATAAATTTGAACCGAACCTGAACCGTGAACCGGCTTAAACCGAACCGTTGATAACTCCCAAACCCCTCGAACCGAACCTTGAACCGTTAGTTTAGATTCTCCACGCCGAACTTTTAATCTAGTACCAGGTTGAACCGTGTGAACCGGCTTAAACCGAACCTCAAACCTTTATTTATAAATTTTCTACACCCAACTGAGTTTGAACCTTAGTACCACGTTGAACTGAGCTTGAACCGTATGAACCGGCTTAAACCGGCTTAAATCGGCTTAAATCGAACCTCATACCCTTTCTTACAAATTTTCTACACCCAAGCTGAGTTTGAACCTTAGTATACAGTTGAACCGAGCATGAACCGGCTTAAACCGAATCTCAAACCCTTACTTATAAATTTTCTACACCCAAGCTGAGTTTTGAATCTTAGTATAAAGTTGAACCGAACCTGAACCGTGTGAACCGGCTTAAACCGAACCTCAAACCGAATCTCAAACCCTTATTTATAAATTTTCTACACCCAAGCTGAGTTTTGAATCTTAGTATAAAGTTGAACCGAACCTGAACCGTGTGAACCGGCTTAAACCGTGGGTCCGTCCGCTCATCCCTTGTATAAATTAGTGATTTTGTATTGGGAAAGGGTGGTGGGTGTGGTCGTAGGAATTTTTTCAGGACCTCCGAGTAATGAACCGTCATTGGAGATTTATGCAGAGACGGTTTTATACCTGCGTGACGCAGGGTTAGGTTTTTTTTTTCTTGGGCGGTTCGGTTCGAACCGGAAAGTTTTCCCTTTAATTTTGTCTCCGTGTCCGTTGAGTCTGTGGGCCTTTTGCGAGGGGTCTGAAACTGCGAGGAAAAGTGTAGGAAGATTATTTGATAACATATGATAACATGGAGATAACAGGCTGACAACAGTGATAACACGGCCTAGGTGTACGAAGATTATTGGAAGTTTCGGACCCCTTGGCCTTTTGGTAGGAAGAGGAGGAGAAGGAAGAAGACAATAGTAATGGAATTGGTTTGAGAGGTAGAAAGGAAGGAAGAAGAGGAAGAATGATGAAAGGAAGGAAGAGAGAGAGATGGATAAAGTGGAAGAATGGAAGTGAGGGTAGGAGGGAAGAAAATGAAAGTGGGAAAAAGAAAGAAAAGGAGAAAAGTGAGAATGATGAAAGAGATGTAATGAAGGAGATTGATAAAGGGAACGACATAAAAGAACGGATGAATGAATGGAAGAAGAAGAAAGAAGGGAAGAGAAGGAGGAATGATGAAAGGAGGGAAGATAGGGAAAGGTGGATAGAGTGAATGAATGGAAGTGGGGGCAGGACAGAAGAAAGGAAGGAGAAGAGAACGGTAATAAGAGGAAGAAAGAAGAGATGAAAGGGATGGATGATGAAAGGAGGGAAGATAGAGAAAGATGGATAGAGTGAATGAATGGAAGTGGGGGCAGGAGAGAAGAAAGGAAGGGAGAGAAGGAATGAAAGTTGGAGGAAGAAAGAAGATAAGAGAAGGAGATGGATAAATGGAAGTGAGAAGGAATGAAAGTGGGAAGAAGAAAGAAGATGAGAGAAGGAGTGAAAGCGGAAGGAAGAAAGAAGATGGGAGAAGGAGATGGATAAATGGAAGTGAGAAGGAGTGAAAGTGGAAGGAAGAAAGAAGATGGGAGAAGGAGATGGATAAATGGAGGAGAGAAGGGAAGACAGGGAGGAGTGATGAAAGGAAGGGAGAGAAGGAATGAAAGTGGGAGGAAGAAAGAAGATGGGGGAAGGAGATGGATAAATGGAGAAGAGAAGAAAGGGATGGATGATGTAAGGAAGGGAGAAAGGAAGATGAATATACTGAATGAACGGAAGTGGGGGACGAGAGAAGGAATGAAAGTGGGAGGAAGAAAGAAGATGAGAGAAGGAGATGGATAAATGGATGGGAGAAGAAGAAAGAAAAGAAGATAGGGAGGAGTGATAAAAGGAAGGGAGAGAGAGAAAGATGAAATTACTGAATGAACGGAAGTGGGAGGAAGAAAGAAGAAGAGAGAAGGGGATGGATGAATGGAAGAGAAAAGAAGAAAGAAGGGAAGACAGGGAAGACTGATGAAAGGAAGGCAGAGAGAGAAAATGAAATAAAAGCAGGAACACGGAAAAGATAACAGAAACCTGCAATTAACTATTGATTATGAATCACTGCCTTCTAATTAACTTTCTTAATTATGAAAAAATTTAATAAATTAAAAAATAAAAATAATAATAATAAATAATAATAATAATTAATAATAAATAATAAAAATAAAAAATTATTAATATTAAATTAAATTAAATTAAATTACATTACATTAAATTAAATTTATGAGTTTATTTTGGGCTCATTGTTTGAAAGATAGGGGACAAAGAGAGAGAGAGAGAACAGTGCTTCGTGCTGAGCTTTTGTGACCATATGTTCTCATTATCAAATAGTTTGAACCCAAATTGCTGCAACGCACGTGTCTGTGTGTGTGTTTACCAGCGGTTCGACGGTTCGGGGCGGTTCGCCGAGCAAATTGGACGGCGGCAGGAAGTTGTCTAATTGCGACCGATTGCTATCGCCACACCCTTTTAATGCATTTAAGTTTGATCCCACCTTACAGGGAAGTTCCCTGAAGAAGGGAAAAAGGGGATCTGAAAAGGGAAAATACGAGAAGAGGGGAAAGGGGGAATCTAGACCCTGTATGTTCCGGCACGGGAGGGGGGAAAAAGGGAAGAATGCGGGAAGTGGCCGGGAAAAGGGGAAATCTAGACCCTGTGTGTTCCAGGACGGTGAAGGGAAAAGGGAAAATAAGAGAAGAGGGGAAAGGGGAAATCTAGACCCTGTATGTTCCAGCACGGAGGGGGAAAAAGAGAAAATAAGAGAAGAGGGGAAAGGGGGAATTTAAACCCTGTATGTTCCGGCACGGAGTGGGAAAAAGGGAAAAATACGGAAAGAGGGAAAAGGGGAAATCTGGACCCTGTATGTTCTAGCACGGAGGGGAAAATAGGAACGAGGGGATAAAGGGGAATTGAATAGTAGGAACACTGTTTAAGTTCAATTAAAGTGAATTGGGTTGAAATGAATAGATGTTGTATTGTTGTTGGTTGTTGTTGCAGGCGGCTCGCTGGAGAATGTGGATCTGAGCTTCCGGGCCGAACCGAAAGATGCGTTAGTGAACCGCGACGCTTCCGTTGTCTTCGATTGCGCGCTTCCGGAAGCGTGGAACGACCGGAAGCCGGCGCCGATCGTCGAGTGGAAGCGAGATGGTTTGCCCATCAACTTCATCGGAGATTCCAGGTTCGTATGAATAGATGATGCTGGTAGGAATAATTGTCGTAAAAATGATAGTAGTAGTAGTAAGTATTAGTAGTAGTAGTAGTAGGACGAGGAGGAGGTGGAGGAGGAAGAGTGGTAGAGGTAGTAGTAGTGGTAGCAATAGTAGCAGTAGTAGTAATAGTAGTAGCAAGAGTAGTACTAGTAGTTCTAGTAGTTGTGATAGAAGTAGTTCTAGTAGTAGTAGTGAAATAGCAATAGTAGCAGTGGTAATGATAGAAGTAGTTCTAGTAGTAGAAGTAGTAGTACTAGTAGTAGTAGTAGTGATGATAGAAGTAGTTCTAGTGGTAGTAGTGGTAGCAATAGTAGCAGTAGTAGTAATAGTAGTAGCACGAGTAGTACTAGTATTTCTAGTAGTTGTGATAGAAGTAGTTCTAGTAGTAGTAGTGAAATAGCAATAGTAGCAGTGGTAATGATAGAAGTAGTTCTAGTAGTAGAAGTAGTAGTACTAGTAGTAGTAGTAGTGATGATAGAAGTAGTTCTAGTGGTAGTAGTGGTAGCAATAGTAGCAGTAGTAGTAATAGTAGTAGCACGAGTAGTACTAGTATTTCTAGTAGTTGTGATAGAAGTAGTTCTAGTAGTAGTAGTGAAATAACAATAGTAGCAGTAGTAGTGATAGAAGTAGTTCTAGTAGTAGAAGTAGTAGTACTAGTAGTAGTAGTAGTGATGATAGAAGTAGTTCTAGTGGTAGTAGTGGTAGCAATAGTAGCAGTAGTAGTAATAGTAGTAGCACGAGTAGTACTAGTATTTCTAGTAGTTGTGATAGAAGTAGTTCTAGTAGTAGTAGTGAAATAACAATAGTAGCAGTAGTAGTGATAGAAGTAGTTCTAGTAGTAGAAGTAGTAGTACTAGTAGTAGTAATAGTGATGATAGAAGTAGTTCTAGTTGTAGTAGTGGTAGCAATAGTAGCAGTAGTGGTAGTAGTGGTAACAATAGTAGCAGTAGTGGTAGTAGTGGTAACAATAGTAGTAATAGTAGTAGCATGAGTAGTAGAAGTAGTAGTGCTAGTAGTAGCAGTAGTGATGATAGAAGTAGTTCTCGTAGTAGTAGTGGTAGCAGTAGTAGTAGTAGTAGCAGCAGCAGCAGTAGTTGTAGTAGTACTAGTGGTAGTAGTAATAGCAAGACTAGTAGTAGTGGTAGTAATAATAAAAATAATAATTGTAATAATAACATAAGTAAATGAATGTATACAAAAATAGATGAGACGTAGGAGATAAGCGACGGGAGTAGAGCGTTGGTAGGGAGCTCTGTTTGGTAGGGAAGTGAATAAAATGGAGAGCATGTACGGGATTAACGGCGGGAGACGGGATTGAGCTCCTGCTGGTAGGCAGTTGGTAGGGAAAGGGGATGATAAAAGCAGATAGATGTTAAAGGATGATAAACGCTGGGTAAACACTTATTGGCTCTTCTTGGTAGGGGAATCGGTAGGGAAGTGAATAGCGGGGGGCATTTGGAACAAGCGATTGAAGTTAGTATTTGTTCTCGTTGGTAGGGAAGATAATTCGGTAGGTAGTGGGTAAACGATGGGAGGGTGATGTGGTTCTGTGTTGGTAGAGAACTGGTAGGAAAGTGAATACCAGAATATAATGGTAAACAACTGGAGTCAGCACGTCACCTTCTTGGTAGGCACCTGGTAGGAAAATGAATATGAAAGTTACAGGGTAAACGATGGGAGTCAGCACATTATCTTCTTGGTAGGCAACTGGTAGGAACATGAGTATAAAATTTACAGGGTAAACGATGGGAGCAAAACGTATTGTTGTTGGTAGGTAACTGGTAGGAAAATGAATGTGGAGTATAAAGGTGAACACTGGGAGTCCGCACATTATCTTACTTGGTAGGTAACTGGTAGGAAAATGAGTATGAAATTTACAGGATAAACGATAGGAGCAAAACGTATTGTTGTTGGTAGGTAGCTGGTAGGAAAATGAATATGGAGTATAAAGGTGAACACTGTGAGTTAGCACTTCATCTTCTTGGTAGGCAGCTGGTAGGCAGCTGGTAGGAAAGCGAAAATACAAGTCACGAGGTGAACGGGGGGAGTAAACCACACCATTGGAAAGTTTAAACAGCTTGATAATCAGATGATATCAAGACGAAAATATGCGATAACAACCAAACTTAATAAACTAAACTAAATACTATAACTAATTAGTTATGAATAATAAAATATTGTTAAATACATATAGTTAATAATATTATTGAACTTCAGATCGATCCTGACCAATGGATCTTTACGGATTCTCACCAATGGGCATCACCACCGTCCGGATGAAGGAATCTACCAGTGTTTCGCCAAACTTCCGGGTGTCGGGACCATCATGAGCAAACCGGCTAAACTGCAGCTTCCGCAACTGGGCAAATTCATCAGCGAACCGCGGGACATCACGGTTCGCGTGGGCAACACGGCTCGGTTCAACTGTTCCCTGCAGGTTCGTAATGTTGTAATAAAAATAGTAGTAGTAGTAGGAGGAGGAGGAGTAGGAGTAGGAGGAGGAGCAGTAGCTGTAGTAGGGGTAGTAGCAGAAGTAGAAACAGTGATAGTTGTGGTAATAGCAGCAGTACTAGTAGTAGTAATATTAGTCGTAGTAGCAGTAGTAGTATTAGTTGTGGTATTAGTTGTAGTGGTAGTGGTAGTAGTAGTAGCAGTAGTAAAAGTTGTAGCAATAGTAAAAGTTGTAGCAATAGTAGTAGTGGTAGTAGTAGTAGTAGTAGTAGTATTAGTAGTAGTAATATCAGTAGTAGCAGTAGCAGTAGTAGTAGTAGTAGATTACCGTTTAAATACTTTTTTATCACAATTATTTGTGTTTTTTCTTGAGTAGGGATCTACTGCAGCAAGGATTTCGTGGCTGAAGAACGACCAGCCGTTGATTGTGGACGAATCCCGGATGTTGGTACTTCCTTCCGGTGCCTTGGAGATCGAGGAAGTGGAACTAGGGGACCAGGGCTACTACCAGTGCAATGCCTCGGCCGCTGGAACTTTTAAACTCAGCGCTCCAGCCAAACTGGGAGTCCACTCCGAACTGGAAGACGGAGTCAGAAGTGAAGCTCCGTTCTTTATTGCAGTTCCCAGAGACACTGTAGCCCCGGAAGGATCGACTGTGATCCTGGAATGTGCAGCCAATGGCAATCCGAGACCCGAAGTCACGTGGCTTAAAGACGGGACCACCATTGATTTAGCGTAAGTAAACCAACCAATGGTAAAAATTGATAAAAATTTGAATTTTTTCTTTCTCTTTGCATCTGATAGGTTGTTGGATAACGCTCGCTTCCGGCGATTGGGTAGCGGCAATCTGGAGATCAGCCAATTGGCGGAGGAGGATTCTGGAGTCTACCAGTGCCGAGCTGAGAATCAGGAGGATTCCTCAGATGTCTCAGCTGCTCTCGAAGTTCAAGTGGCGCCCAAACTCACGAAAAAACCTCAGAATGTCGTCGCACACGAAAAAGAAGACGCGGAACTGGAGTGTCAATTCTACGGGAAGCCAGAACCGATGGTCGAGTGGTTCAAGAACGGAGAACCAATCAGAACCAGCGAATACTTCCAGGTGAGTCCTGATTGGTTATTACGGTCTTAGCCCTGCTTCCCTATTGGCTAATTTGAATTTTTGAATTTTTTGAACGGACCAGTACGTGAATGGACATAATCTACGCATCCTGGGATTGGTCAGCGATGATTCGGGAATCTACCAATGCGTGGGCTCCAATGCTGCGGGTATCGTGCAAGCTGCTGCACAACTCATTGTCCAACCAGGTAATGAATTGTATATAATTCTTGTTTATTAGAATCAATTATATTTTTGATTTGCTGTTAATAGATAATTATTGATTAACTAATAGTTCATTAAAATTATAATTATTTCCGAACGCCTAGTTATTTTTGCATGATTTTTATTTGCGAATTTTCGTGTTTGCAAAATTTGTAACTTAATTAAATTATTGTTTGATTTTTCTCACACATTTTCGCATGAATTTTTTTTTATTCTTGGTACAATTCGTACTAAAGTGAAGTTTTTGTCAATTAAATTAAATTAAAGTGAATTATTCTTTAATTATTTTTTTGCACGTATTAACTGCATGTCTTCTATTTTTGGTGTTTTTTTTTTTTTTTTTTTTGCATGGATTTTTGCAAAAACTTAGACTCTGTTGACGGAGTGACCGAAGATTCTGTGACTCGTTCAGGCCGCTCGGAAGCCGCAGAGTCGACCCCGCACTTTGACGTGACGAGCACGGGAACTGCAACGGAGAATGACATCCCGTCCGCCCCGCTGGACGTTGAGCCGCTCATTGTCTCGTCCCGTTTCGTCACTCTGCGCTGGAAAGAACCTGTCAAAACAAACGGAGAAATCCTGGGATATTCTGTTTACTATAGACAAGACGGATCGGAAAGGTAAAACTATTCATGAATAATCTAATTTAATGTGATAATAATTTATTATTTAAAATTTCTTTACAGAGAACGTGTAGTCAACACCAGCCGTTCGCGAGTAGAAGAAGTCAACGTCCCGGGGCTTCAGCCGGGACGGAAATACTCGCTGCGAGTGGTAGCGTTCAACGAAAAAGGTCCCGGAGAAAGTTCACCAATCCTGATCCTGGAAACGCAAGCCGAACCGCACGTTTTGTCGTCACCGACCAATTACACGGTGATTCCTCTGTCATCTGTCTCGCTATTGGCTCGCTGGAACCCGCCAGAGAACTGGGAATCCTTCTCGATGATTCGCTACAAGCTTTTCTACATGGAAACGGGCTCAGCCGAGGAACACGAAGTGGTTGTCATGGAAACGAGTCACGTGATCCACGCCCTCAAGCCCTACACCGAGTATTCGGTCTGGGTGGTGGCCTTCAACGAGAACGGACCCGGAACCGGTACTGAAGAAGTAACCGTTAGAACGTATTCGGATTCACCTACTGACGTACCACAGAGCGTTACTGCCGAACCGGCTAGTTCTACGGTATTTTAAATTAAATATAATTGATTATTATTTATTATCAATATTTTATTTCATGCAGAGCGTTATTGTGCGATGGGAACCGCCGGCTAAGGATCACCAGAACGGTATAATAACCGGTTACAAGATTCGTTACAAGCCGAAAGGCCGGGGACGTCCCTTACCAGGAACCGGTAGCGCAGGGTCCACTGCCACCACCGACGGTAGTCGACGCCTGTTCCAGCTGACGGGTCTGCAGCGGGGAACCGAATACCAGATCCGAGTATCGGCCCTGACCGTTAATGGGTCCGGACCCTACACTGACTGGATCAGCGTGGAAACGTTTGAAAACGACCTGGACGAGACCCAAGTACCCGACCCGCCAAGCTCCCTCCGTGGTACGTATTAAACAACACTAAAAATTATTGTAATTACTTAGTATGTTTTAAATTGATGAATTATTTATTATGTTTATAGTTATTTATAGTAAGTATCAGTAATTTTTTATTGATATATTACTATTTATATTTTATTTTCCGTATTATTTTTAATAAATTGTATTATTTGTTGACTGTTTTTGTTTAAGACATAACTATTTTTATTATGTATTATAATATATTATATTAAATGTAGCAATAAACTGCGAAATTAATAATTAACAAAATGTTCAGTATATTTTAATTTTATGAAATTATTTTATTTATGATATTATTTATGTACTTTTCCTGTTTATGATAGGTATGTATTTATTTAATTTATTTTATGACAATTAGTTTGTTTCCACGTAATTGGTTGTTTGTTACGGTCCGCGGAGCTGCTCCCGCCGTTGACGCTTCTTTATGACCCTTTGTTGTTTCTATTTATAGCAGCACAGACTCCATTCTTGGCTTCTTGCTGCTTCTTTTTTTTCTTAAGGGGGGCATTTAAGTTTGACTGGAGTTGTATTATATAAACTGATTTTAATGAAATCCTAATGTTGAATTAGTTTTTATAAATAATTTAGCTTGGGTAAGTAATGATAAAAAAATTATGTGATAGGGTTGATTTCATTGGTGTTTTTATTTGGACTATATATTTAAGTTATTATCAATATGTATGAATAGTTAGATGTGTGATTCCTTTGGTTTGTTAGTCTTTCATTCTTTCATTCACTCTTTCGTCCGATCATACACCCACTCTTTCATTCAATTTATTCACTCACTCTTTCATTTGTTCATTCATTCATTCATCGAATCATTCACTCACTCCTTCCAACAATTCATTCATTCTTTCATTCAATCATTCATTCACCCACTCACTCATTCTTTCGCCCATCCACTCACTCTTTCGTTCAGTTTATTCACTCGCTCTTTCATTCGTTCATTCATTCATTTATTTAGTCTTTCACTCACTCCTTCCAACCACTCATTCATTCACCCGCTCACTCATTCTTTCGCCCATCCACTCATTTATTCAATTATCCACCCACTTTTTCATTCAATCACCCTTTCACCCACCCACCCGTTCATTCATTTATTCATTCATTCGTTACTACTCAGTTATTATTCACACATATCACTACATTACATCATACTTCATTCATTATTCATGACTTAATTATCCATACTCATTAATCACATCATTTTTGTTCCTTTATTGCCTTCCTAACAAACCACTACAACTTCTCTACAACATCGTTTTTCATTTATTTTATACTTCTATTTTCAGCTCGGCCCATGACAAACTCCATCTCGGTATCCTGGAACCCACCCAGCAACCAGAACATCATGGTGCGGGGCTACACCATCGGCTGGGGTAAAGGCATCCCGGACGTCTACACCAAACTGGTGGACGGCAAGCAGCGCATCTTCGTCATCGACAAACTGGAAGCCAACTCCGAGTACGTCATCAGTCTGCGGGCCTACAACCAGATGGGCGACGGCAGGCCCATCTACGAAACGGTTCGAACCCGCGAGGAAGTCAGTCCCGAACCGCTGAACCCGCTGATCCCGCCCGTGGGACTCAAGGCCATCGTCTTGTCCTCGACTACCGTGGTAGTCTACTGGACTGATACCACGATACCCAGGAACCAGGCCGTCACGGATACCCGCTACTACATCGTCAGGTACACCTCGTCGCATACGTCGTCCAACCCAAGGTATCGCTACCTCAACTCGACCGAAATGAACTGTATGCTCGATGATCTCAGACCCAATACCCAGTACGAGTTCGCCGTCAAAGTGGTCAAGGTATATTAGCATTATTATTACAAGTAGAGGTAGTAGTAGTAGAAGTAGTAGTAGAGGTAGTAGGAGTAGGAGTAGCAGTGGTAGCAGTGTAATTATTATTATTGTTATTATTAATGTTATCACTACTACTTCTACTACTTCTGCTATTACTACTACTTCTACTGCTACTAGCACTATTACTTCCGTTACTGCTTACTACTACTACTGTTGCTACTAGTTCTATTATTACTATTGCTACTACTGCTGCTGCTGCTACTGCTACTACTAGTACCACAATTATTATTATCTACTATGAATACTCTTATAAATTCCAGAACCGTCGCGAGAGTCCCTGGAGTCTGGTAGTAACCAATACAACACTAGAATCAGCTCCAGCTTCTGCACCCAGAGACTTGACTATCGTTCCAGTCGAAGACAATCCCACTGCTGTCAACTTAAACTGGCAGCCACCCAAACAATCCAACGGACAAATTACTGGTCAGTTGTTATCAGTGTTTCCACTTTGCAGGGAAACTCCCTGAAAAAGGGGAAAATGGGGTCTGGAAAGGGAAAAGTAAGAGAAGAAGGAAAAGGAAAAATCTCAACGTGCGGCCTGTATTCTACTACGAAGGGAAAAAGGGAAAAATAAGTGAAGAGGGAAAAGAGAAAATCTAATCGTGCGGCCTGTATTCTAGTACAGAGGGGAAAGAAGGAAAGAGTAAGTGAAGAGGGGAAAAGGGGAGAAGTGAAAGTGGAAACACTGGTTGTCATTTATCCTATTGGTCCGGCAGCTCAATTCATCTCCAACGCCATTGGCTAGATATTCAGGGAATAATTGATTATTTTCTAATGAATATTATAGGCTACGTAATCTCGTACACGACGGATAATACGCAGAGGGATCGCGACTGGGTCGTCGAGGGAGTAGTTGGCGATACGATGACTACAACTATCAAGGGACTCACCCCCGACACTAATTACTATTTCAAGATCTTGGCCCGCAACAACAAGGGATACGGACCGCTCTCCAGTCCCGTCATCTTCAGGACCAATCCCAGTAAGCGAATAATCTATATTATTTATTTTGTTGATTTACTTGTTATTTGAATATTATTTATTATTATTATTATTTTCTTTATTTTATTGTATATATTTCTTATGATTTATTTTAAATATTATTTCAAATAATGTAAGGCAGTGCACTGGGCCGTGGTGGGGTTTGGAAATGTGAACCCCACTACGGCCCAGTGTCTTTTTTAAACCTTTTAAAGACCTTAAAAACCTTACATTTTTTTCCAAATCTCGTTTGTTTATTATTCATATTAATTGTTATTTGATTTTGTTTAATGCAGATAGTATCGATATGCTTAATATATATTACAACTATTATTTTCTGTTTATTTTACTTATACCCTTATTATTCATTATTTATTTAAATTGATTATACCTTATTACTATACATATTATGGATATTTTTAAAAGTTATACATTATTATTAATTAACTTTTTACATATTTATTTTATTCTACTGATTTATGGTTTAGGACTATTAATATATATTACAACGGTTATTCCCGATTTTTCAAATTATGTTTTATTATTTATTGTTTATCAGTGTTTCCACTTTTGAAATTTCCATTTTTCCCCTCTTCCCCTGTCTTTCCCCTTTTTCCCCCTCCGTGCAAGAATATACAGGGTTTAGATTTCCTCTTTACTTTCCTCTCTTCTTCTTCCCTTTCCAGACCCCATTTCCCCCCTTTTTCAGGGAATTTCCCTATAAAAGTGGAAACATTGTTGTTTGTCGTAAAAAATGTATTATGATTTATTGTTTTGTTTTAATTACTTTTTATTCTATTCAAATTAGTTTTTATTAAATTCGATTCGTTATAAATATTCATTATGGATCCTATTGCATGCCCTTCTGATTATTTTTCTGTTCCATGAAATGTTCCAGGCAATGGACTAAGTTACAATGACTCGTCAGCCAACCACCGAGGTGCGTAATTATTTGAATCATATATGCATATTAATATAATTTATTCCTTTAAACTAAATATATTATTAATATTCAGAAACTTTAATACATTTTTGGTATTGAAAATTAGACGGCAGAGGGATTTCCAGTACTACCCTGTATATCATCCTGGGTGTTGCAGCGGGCATCATCATGATCCTGCTGATTGTTGTAGTGATTGTTGTATTCCGGAAACGGGATGGTAGCGCTACTACATCGCCGGACCGGTCGAAAAAAGGATACATTAAAGGAACACCGAAAGGTTTTGAATTTTGCTATCACGACTACTACTACTACTACTACTACTACTACTACTACTACTACTGCTTCTAATCCTGCCACCGTAACTAGTGCTACTACAGTTATTAGTACCAATGTCACGTGCTACTACGTTCACTTCCCCTATTACTTTTATTACTCTTTACTACTTCCGCTCCAACAACCCTTACTACTACTACCACTACTACTTCTAAACTAATTTTTCTCCCAATTTTCTAATTATTTAGGGAAACTGGGGAAAGCCGACAACCCTCCCGATCTGTGGATCCACCACGACCAGATGGAGATGAAGGGAATGGACAAGTCGCAGCGCTGCAACTCGGTCAACACCGTGTCCCCGTTGCCCCGTCGCTCGCAGGACTTTGACTCCCTCGACGAAGTCGGCAACCCCGTCTCTACTGCAGGCGACTCCATCGACCGACGAGCTGCCTATGTCACTGCATACGCTGGTCAGTTATTATTATAGTAGTAGTAGTAGTAATAGTAGTTATAAGTGCTACTACTATTGTTTATTATTATTATTATTATTTAGTATAGCTGTTGTTGTTACTACAGTTAGTTACTACCATACTACTACTACTACTGTAACTACTATTACTAATACTGCTATTGTTATTATTACTATCATGGCTATTGCTACTACTGCGATTACTGTTACTACCAGTGCTACAACTCGTATTAATATTATTACTATTATTACTACTTCTACTACGAGTACTACTTTTGTTATTATTAGTAGTATTGCTAGTACTTATATTGCTTACCCCTCTTTCGTTAGTAGTTCAGTTTCTAACTATTTTTTTTGTTAGTTTCTACTTATTTTTCAGTTTTTTATTGACTAATTTTTTTCTTTTTCGTTTTTTTTTTTTTGTTTTTTCTCTTTTGTTTGCATGGCTTGTGATGTCCCTCGTCGGTTGTTGTGTGTGTGCGGATCTTAATACTGCAAAAATCTGCAAACAAATTTGCGAAAAATTTGCACAAAACCGATTAAAATACAAACTTAAAGGAGGTTCAACTAATTCACTACGGAGATCCTCTAAACCCCGCAGCTTGCTAATCAGCGTTGCCTCCCAGCAACCGCCCCGCGAACGTAAGTCCCCACCCACTCACCACCAACAAAATTCCACCAATCGAAAAATCTCTTATTTTACAGACTGACTTAGTAAACCAATCGTAGCTCGTCCTTTAAGATTTGAATTTATAACATTATTAGATTTTATTTATATAATTACATTATAATTTTATGAATTATTTTCAATTTTAAGTTAATTTTGTTATTATTTGTTATTTTATTAATGTATTTATTTTATGTTATTACAATAATATTTTATTTTTTTAATTAATTTTTTTTAGCTGTGGCTACCGCCTTGCCGATACCTAACGGTAGCATCAACCAGCACAGCGATACCCGCCCTGTCTTTCCCAGACCAGGGGTGGCGTACAACACCCCTGGTGGTGGCGGGCGTGCCCACGTGATTATCGATGCAGCTGGACAGCCCCCGGAAGTGACGTATCCCTTACTAAAAGTATGAAGTTATTAGCTATTGGCTACTACCACAAGTGCTACTACTACCAGTACTAGTACTATAATACTTTTACTACTACTTGTACTCTAAGTACTACAGATACTACTACTATACTGCTAATACGTCTACAGTGATTACTACTACTACTACTACTAAAAGTACTACTATTATTTTGATTACTGTTACTGCTACTACCATTACAGTGAGTGCTACTACTTTCACTACTGACAACTATTACTATTACTACCACCACTACTACTACTACCACGTCTGATACCAATACTACTTACTGCTAGACTATTACAGGTACCAGTACTGCTTGTACTGATTCTATTGTTATTAGACGACTTTTCTTAAAAAATACTACTACCACTACTACTAGTATCTTTATTACTGCTACTATGACTACTATTTTTACTATTATCGCTATTACAACTACTTTTACTACTGCTACTACCACATTAAATCCCTAAACTCTTTTTTCTTCCATAGTCTCAGCCACCAGAGAGCAACTACAGCACGCAGAGTAGCAGCTACGACAGCCGCAGCAGCTTAATAGCCCCGTCCGCAGCTCAAACCGCGGGAGGCGGTCCAGCGCCTCCCCGTCTTCCGAGGTCAAGAGGTCAAACGCACACGGCCACCCACTGAAAAGCTTCACCTCAGTCCCGGCCCCTCCTCCCCCCTCAGCTCCGACCAATCAGCTCACTCCAGGGCGCCCGACCAATCAGAGCAGCCCTTACAAGAAAGGCTCCGCCCCTCCTCCAACCGGACTGGCCACTGCGGGCAATAGCCACGCCCCCCGCAATGATCTGAGACCACCCCCCGTCACCCTGCAGACTTCGTACAGCACGGAAGAGCTCAACCAGGAGATGGCCAACCTGGAGGGACTCATGAAAGATTTGAATGCCATCACTGCTTCCGATTTCGGATGCTGAGGGGAAAAAAAAAGAAAAAAAATTAAAGGCTGAATTTAAAAGGCTAGAAAAATAGCAGCAACTGAATTTTCTAAGTGCAGTTTAATTCTAATTTTATGAATTTTTTTTTTAAGAAATAGTGTGTGAATATTTGCGAATTTTATTTTACAATGTTTGCAATTTTTGGCAACTATTTGCGCGAGTGAATGAATTAGCGCGTGTATTTTTAAACAGGAAATCGTCCACAATAGTCCGCCATTTTGTGCTGCTCACATCTTTTATGATTTTTAGATTTTGCAAAAAACTATTGAAAAATTTGCGAAAATTTTGTGCGTGTATAGAATATGAAAGTTTGCGAATTTTTTTGCGTGTGCATTTTTTTTGCAATTAATGAGTTTCGTAATTGATGATTAACCGATTTAACAGAAGGGGCGAATGTGCCTATACGTTTTGACAAGATCAAATTTGTATTAATTGTAACGCCAGTAACTGCTGTAATATACATCAATGTGACGCTTTGAACCGAAATTGAACCGTGATGAACCGTGAACGGGGTTCATGGTTCGGACAAGAGAACCTAAAGTATCCTCAAGTAACAAAGTATGGGCTTGTTTGCTATATACGGGATGTAAAGAACAATCTTTGAACCGAACCGTGAACCGTACTGAACCGAAATTAAACCGTGAAAAGAGGTTGAACTTTGGTGAACCTCAGAACTGTGAACCGGTTCACGGTTCAATTAAAGTCCTTAAAATATCATAAACATCACAGCTTGTTATGAATTTATAAAAGCACAATCTTTTCAACCGAACCGTGAACCGTAGCCGAACCGTGAACCGTGTATATAAAGCAGCGGATTTGTTGTTAATTTTCATTATTTTTAAATAAATAGCCCTTGGTGATAATCAGTGCAACTGGAGCCAAAGTAAACAACACTGAAACCGATACGCTGCGAGGGGATTGCAATAGTCTTATCTGTGTGGGTATCGACGTACGATACCCGCGACAAACAGCTGCGTATCAATTAAATCCTCATAAGCCGCACCGTTGCATCAGTAGCACTATAAATAGGAAATAGTAGTAATCGTAATACTAATAGTGTTAATAGCAGAGTCATTGTTGTTATTGCGGTAGTAGTAGTGTTGTAGCAGTAGTAGTAAAAGTGGTAGCAGTAGTGAAAAAAGCAACCGTAATAGTAGTAGTAGCAGCTGTAGCAGTATTGATACAGATAGCAGTGGTTGTAGTAGTAGTAGCACTCATAGTAGAAGCAGCAGCAGTAGTAATAGTGTACTACTAATAGTAGTGCTAGCAGTAGTGCTAGTAGTAGTTGCAGAACTCATAGCAGCAGCAGCAGCAGTAGTAGTAGTAGTAGAACTCATAGCAGCAGCAGCAGTAGTAGTAGTACTACTAATAGTAGTGCTAGCAGTAGTACTAGTAGTAGTACTACTAATAGTACTGCGAGCAGTAGTACTAGTATTAGTAGTAGGACTCATAGTAGTAGCAGCAGCACCAGCAGTAGTAGTAATATTACTAATAGTAGTGCTAGCAATAGTACTAGTAGTAGTAGGACTCATAGTAACAGCAGTAGCAGTAGTAGTAGTAGTAGTAGGACTCATAGTAGCAGCAGCAGTAGTAGCAGTACTACTAATAGTAGTGCTAGCATTAGCACTAATAGTAGTAGTAGTAGTAGTAGCAGTAGTAGTACTAGCAGTAGTTGTAATCATAATAGCAGGATTAATACTGTGTACTAGCAGTGCAATAGTACTAGTAGTGGTAGTACCAATAGGAATAGCGGTAGCAGTAAAAACTGCAGTAATAATGATAGTAGCAGTAGAAGCAGTAGTAGTGGCGTTCATAGTAGAAGTAGTAGTAGGAGCAGTAATGATGATATATATAGTAGTAGTAGTAGTAGTGTAATAGTGGTAGTGGTAGTAATAAGATAAATAGCAGCAGCAGCAGCAGTAGTAGTAGCAGTAGTAGCAGTAGTAGTAGTAGTAGTAGTAGTAGGAGTAGTAGTAGCAGCAGCAGCAGCAGCAGCAGTAGTAGTAGTAATAATAGTAGCAGTAGCAGCAGTAGTAGTAGTAGTAGTAGCAGTAGCACTAGTAGTAAATTTTAGTATTTTTCTTTTTACTAACAGCTTGTCCAAGATGTCACAGTGAATAAGGCATTTGATCAGTATGGAGCAACACAACGAGCTTTGCTTCCTAAGCTTAATACAATGTATTATTGATTAGATTTTCTCACAAAACCTTATGGGAGTATCATTTAACAAACGAGATTACAACTTTTGTTCCTTCTTTCCACATTACCAAACCAAAACAAATGAGAAACAACATAAAATCAAACGTAGATTCACTCACAACAATCGACTGAAGCGTCTGGAAACTCTAAAGGGGCAAGTTTTGAATTTCAACAGCGCGCCATCTAGCGACAAGATCTGAAACTAAATTTAATTTTTATTTGAGAATTATTCTGAAATAGTATTAAATTAGCGATTGGAGAGTTAAATATATAATAAATAAGGAAGAATTAGTTGAATTTTGTATAAAATATAATTAATTTTAAGTTATTTATTGTTGTTTTGAAGTAATGGGGGAAAGTCCGTAATCAGGGGTGTTGCAGGAGCGGTGGCAGTAAATCTGTTGCCCCTGAGGAGAAACTGTTGAATGGCGCGGCGTTGCTTAGAAAGAAAAAAAAATGGCCGAACGTCTTGCAGACGACAATAAAAAAGGGACAAAATAGACGATTTTGAGTTTAGGTGTCATTTGTTTGTGTCTTATTGTAAAGCTGCTGGTGTTGATTAGTGGTAGGACGGCGATATCGGCTACGGACAGACGCTTTCTGCCAACGGTCTTTTGTCAAGCGTTTCTTTTATTTTTATTATTACGCTTTATTGCTTTAAAAGGTTAGAAATTATATTATTTTAAAGGTAAATAATAAAAAAGTATAGAACTAATATAGAAAGAGTACAAATAATAATAATAAATAGCAAATATGAACTTTTTTCTCATTGTCCCGTCATTTTGTGGGTTCGCTCAGGGTAATCAATGGGATTTCCCATAATGCAATTAGCGCTTTAAAAGAATGACGTACCAACGGAAGCTTATGACGTTGCAATCGCCCACGCAAAACTTAAAAACAATCAAATATTTATTATTTATCAAAATTAAATTATTAGAAGTGAATTATACTAGTCATAAATATACTATCTAAATATTATTTTGTATATTTTCGTATTTGCGTGCGTTTTTTCTAGAAGTTTTCTTCGCAGGAAAAAGAAAGTTTGACTACTAACTTGGAGAGTGTCGCATGGTTTGATTGGCTTTTGCTTGATAACACTTGATAACACGTTCATAACCGGTTGATAACACGTCGTAGGGGTTGCTGGTAATCCTCGGGGATCCGGCAAAACTATGATCCGGTTACTGGATTCGGTTACTGGTCATTTGGTGAGTACGCAGCAGTGGGGCTTCGATATCCTCGGCTGCTTGCGGAGTACGAGTGGCAGTTAGCAGCCGACTCTTGGCCTGGAAGAAGCACTAGCACAAGTAAGCAAGGAAACTGAGAGGTCACCTAGCACTTCGTAAGCAAATATACTAATTAGTAGTCATCTATCTGCTATCTGTCGGTTAGCTAGTGCTATTAGAGTCTGCTAACTAGATTACTGGCTCATTTTGGCTTCTGCTAGTTAGCTAGTAGCTTCTGGTGACTGCTAACTAGAGCTCACTTGTTTAGATAAGCTTCTGCTAAGTTAGCTAGTAGGTTCTGGAAACTGCTAACTAGACTGCTAGCTCAATTTAGCCTTCTGCTAGTTTATGGGACGTCTGCTAGCGATTAGCACGACCCTGAATGAGGCAGTTCAGGACTCGAGTCACATAGCAGTTTCATGGAATAGTCAGCATTCCTCTTGGTAATGGATTGCTATTGCTTGTCTGCCACTTAGCAGTCGAATATTAGCACTTAGTCCTGAGTTACGATTGCTAGTACTTACTTCGCTGGTTTGAATACTGATTAGCTAATCTGAATAAGCAGGAACGTAGTAGTCGTATACTACTTGAGAATAAGTGCTAACGGTACGAACTAGTTTACTAAGCAAAAGTAGCTAGTTATATACTACTTACTACTTCTTACGAACTAGCAAAGGCAGAAGCTTTAGATCAGTACTAATTTTTTGGTAGCAGTTGTGCTAATTAGCTTTTTACTAAAACTACTAGCTACTAGCTATGCTAACCGAACTAACTAGCTTATTATTGCTGAAACTAACTACTTACTGCCACTACTTACTACTAACTACGCTAACCGAGCTAACTAACTTATAAGAACTACTAATACTAATTTTACTAAATTTTAAATAATTTTACTAAATTACTAATACTATTTCCTACTAGCTTCAGGCTTTGCTAACCGAACTAAGTAGACAATAAGAACTTTACAAACTACGTACTACTGCTACCCACCCACACATCCTTCATATGGATTCTTTACTAACTGTATTAGCTGATTTCTTACTACTTTTGATCCCTGCTAGTCCCATAAGGATATCCGTAAGCTATTCTAGCAAAAGTTTTTGACACTCCAGCTTTAGTAAGTTCAGACTTACTTTTCCCAACTACGACTAATCGATTTCCCCGCCGAGAATAGCTTGAAAAGCATAAGGACAAATGTGCTGATTGACAAGCAACACGACTAGCACATTTGCTTAGCATTCTACTTAGTCACAAGACTTTCTGTCTTTAGCAGAATGTAAAATAGCAACTAGCAGAACTAAGAGCTAAGTTAGCGAATGTTATAATAGGATAGTATCACAGAGGCTAGCTCATTCAGCTAGCATTCTAGCAAGATAGTCCTTAGTTCTGCTAGTTGCTATTTTGCACTAACTTAGTAGCATATTAGGTTAGCATTCTAGCAAGACTATCCTAACTAGCAACTAGCAGAACTAGTACTAAGCTAGTAAATGTGCTTATAGGATCCTAAGATAGAGGCTAGCACATCTAGATAGCATTCTAGCAAGATTATCCTAACTAGCAACTAGCAGAACTAAGTAATAAGTTAGCAAATGTGCTTATAGGATCCTACGATAGAGACTAGCACGCTTACTTAGAATTCTAGCAATACAGTGCAAATTAGCAAACTGAGTTAGTAGCACATTCATTTAGCATTCTATCAAGACTCCCAACTATAGCAACCAACAGACTAAGAACTAAGTAGCACATCTAGTAGCATTCTAGCAAGGCTATCCCAACTACAGCAACCAGCAGACTAAGAACTAAGTTAGTAGCACATTTAGTTAGCATTCTAGCAAAACTATCACAACTATAGCAACCAGCAAACTAAGAATTAGTTAGAAGCACATTTAGTTAATATTCTAGCAAGTCTATTCCAACCATAGCGACTAGCAGAACTAGTATTAAGTAAGCAAATGTGCTAGGGAAGGGGTCTGGCAATCTAAGATCCAATTACACGAGGACAATTTACTTAATTTACTCAGATTATGGGCAACAAGTGGACGCCATTACTCAAGATAATGAACCCCCTCTCACCCATATCTAAGCAGTCACTTGTTTTTCTGCTAGTGTCAAGTCCTGTTTGTCCCTAAACACACCAGAGACCCTAAACGCACCAGAGACAACCCCTCCAAAGACTTATAATTATCTTTACTGTTCTTTTACTCCATGGTCTCTGTAATAGTTTTAGTTAGGAAATTACTAGAACTATGGGACCTTTGTCTAGTACCCATCTGGCTAGCTTTAGTAAAGTAACTGACAGGGGGTAGAGTTTTGCTATGTAGGTCCTGTTTTGGAAGCTAGGGATCCTATTTTACCGTACTAGGGGTCCTGTTTTAGAGACTACGGGTCTTATTTTGGAAATCACGGGTCTTATTTTGGAAACTAGAGGTCCTATTTTACAGATCAGGGTCCTATTTAGACAGTAGGGGTTCTATTTCGGAAACTAAAGGTCCTATTCTAAAACTAGGGGTCCTCTTCTAAAACTAGGGATCTTAATTTGGAAACTAGGGGTCTTATTTTGGAGATTAAACGACAAGTACGGACAACTTGGAAAAAACATGTGTTATAGAACTTTTTACACTGATTCCGAATATATATAGTGTCCCTATCTCAATTTTCTACCGTTTAGCCGCTAAAATTAATCAAAGTCTGAGAATGCACGTGGCAACGTTGCCTGAGTGGCTCGAACTCTGATTGGTTGGCACCGGTCACGTGATCAAAAGAGCCAATGGGAAAAAATCTTCACCTCACACTAGCAGACATGTAGCGTGTTGTGGGGAGTAAATAATATTACGACATCGTCTGCTATTATAAGGCGACAGAGTTTTTGATCGGCTCCTTTAATCACGTGACCGGTGCCAAGCAATCAGAGTTCGAGCCACTCAGGCAACGTTGCCACGTGCATTCTCAGACTTTGATTAATTTTAGCGGCTAAACGGTAGAAAATTGAGATAGAGACATTATATATATTCAGAATCAGCGTAAAAAGTTCTATAACTAAGATTTTTTTCCAAATTGTCCACACTTGCTCTTTAAGGTCTTATTTTGGAGATTAGGGTCCTACTTAGATAGTAGGAGTCCTATACCTGGAACTAGGGTTCTAATTTAGGTAGTAGGGGCTCTATTTCGGAAACCAGAGGTCCTATTTTGAAACTAAGGTCCTGCCTTGGAACTAAGGGTCCTATTTGCAAACTAGGGTTCCTATTTTGGATATTAGGGGTCCTAAACTGGGCTTGCGTCCTTAATATCCCAAGCGTTTAACGGGATATTACTAGAACTGGTAACTTTAGTAGTAAGTGACTGGGAGATAGTTTTGTTTGAAAGGTCCTATTTTCTAATCACGCGGGTCCTAAATTGGGCTAATCTCTTTCTCAAGTGCTGTTGAAACGATACGTGAACAATTTGAGGCAATTAAACAAGCTTACAACTTCTTTTCCAAATCCCAAATTTTTAGTAGATTCTTAGCAGTCGAGTAGTAAAGAATTGGTTGCTACTTTTCTGTTAGTCAATTAGTCGACTAAAGTAAGACTGACATTTGCAAATAGGATTTTTAAGTAAGATAAGAAATAAATTGAACGACTTTGTGGTTTTGTCAGTTTGATGTTCCCTTGTTTCTTTGTCGGACACTTGGGAATAGCCCTTGTTGGTCAATCTCATTACACACTGAGGATTTCTATATTTAGAAACAATTCTATAACATAGATAATTACATTAACATTATTATGATATCTAAAATATTTATTGAGTATTAATGAAGAGGTATTTTGAATTTTCTTTGCAGAGAAAAATGGATTTCGACGAGTACCGAAAACGCGGTAAGTCACTTTTAATATTAATAATCATATATTTAGTTTTGTATTGTGTTTGTTATGATGAGAAATTTATATTTGTATTTATTATTCATCAAATTAACGTTTTGAAATGAATTTGGATTTTATTTTCGTATTTATTATTGGCCTGTGCGGAATGCGGTTGTTTAACAAACACTTGGCAACGCCGCATCAATGGCCGCCATTGAATCGGCTCTGCAGCAGAGGAAACCACATGGCCGCTTCTAAAACTTTTATTTATCGCATTTTTTAAACTTTCTTTTCTTCTTGTGTTTCAGGTAAAGAAATGGTGGATTACATTGCCGATTATCTGCAGAACATTCGTAAACGTCGCGTTTTCCCTGACGTGAAACCGGGATACATTCGCGACCTGGTCCCTGAACGACCGCCTGAAATGGGCGAAGACTGGGACACCATTTTTGCGGATATTGAGAGGGTTGTCATGCCTGGAGTAAGTTAAATTTTGTTGATTTTGCTAATTTAAAGTGTAGTGTAGTTTAGATGTGTTATGGGGAGTCTTCAGAATCACGGGACAATTGACTTAGAATGGAGGGTTTGGGAATCTTGGAGTGATGGGACAATGTCTCAGTACAGGATGATGGCAAATCTTAGAAATGACGGGACAATGACTTAGTATAGGGTAGTAACGGAAAACTTAGAGATGACGGGACAACGACTTAGTATAGGGTAGATGTGCAAATCTTAGGAATGACGGGACAACGACTTAGTATAGGGTAGATGTGCAAATCTTAGGAATGACGGGACAACGACTTAGTATAGGGTAGATGTACAATTCTTAGGAATGACGGGACAATGGTGAAGCATAGGTAGAGGTACAAAACTTAGAAATGACGGAGCAGTGTATTAGCATAGGATGTGTTGCGAACCTTAGAAATCAC
The DNA here is from genome assembly GCA_002872375.1 of Eulimnadia texana. Lineage (NCBI taxonomy): Eukaryota > Metazoa > Arthropoda > Branchiopoda > Diplostraca > Limnadiidae > Eulimnadia > Eulimnadia texana. The sequence continues at coordinate 1,148,613 of NKDA01000007.1, forward strand.
GGGACAATGGTTTCGTACTGAATGAACCGCGAATCTTAGAAAAGACGGGACAATGGTTTAGCATGGGCAGGTGTGTACATCTGAGGAATGACGGGACAATGGCTCGTTACGGACCATCCTGCTCATAACTAAACATTCATTATATAATTATTTCAATCATTCTATATTACTATATTTTTACACAATAACTATTTACAGTTGTACTACATGCTAATACTATTGCAACTATACCATACTCCCAAAATATATGATATAACTCTACTTATAACTACTAGTACAACTGTTTGCTTACGAGAAGGGTCAGTTTACTACTTCTACTACTGAGGATATGCAAGCTTTACTTTTTTTGTATGGGTTTGGGGAAGCCCATTAAGCCCACTGAGCCGCATAATCCCATTACAGAAGTCTTAGGCATAAAACACTAGGCTTTCTCTCTTAATATCATCACACTTCACAATAAATCCTCTAATTATTAAACTAACAAAATACGTACATGACAAACTTTTTACATTCAAAAGTTCAGGCTGTGAAAATCCTAAGCCTTTTCTTTACAAATAGGCATACGTTGTAGGACTGCGATAGTTACGCTTGACAATCCCATTCTTCGTCTGCTAACGTGATTATTAATAGCTTCGGCCATTATGTTTAGGTAACCCACTGGCAAAGTCCTTATATGCACGCCTATTTCCCGGCACTTAATTCGTTCCCCTCGCTTCTGGGAGATATGCTGGCAGACGCAATCAACTGTCTCGGATTCACTTGGGTATATACATCTATCCCTTTTATCTGTTATACAGTTAATTCTCATTTATTGATCAACACAAAAGGCTTCTAGTCCAGCCTGTACCGAGCTCGAATCTCTCGTAATGGACTGGCTCGGCAAAATGATCGGACTGCCTGAAGAGTTTCTGCATACGAGACCCACAAGCACGGGCGGTGGAGTCATTCAAGTAATTGATATTATCTATTGTTAATATTACTACTTAATAGCACGATGACTAATTGTTATTGTAATTATAAAGACCACAGCCAGTGAAGCGACTTTCGTGGCTCTTTTGGCAGGTCGTACCGAAGCGATCATGCGCTACAAGAAGCAGTTCCCGGACCTCGAGGACGCCGAGATCAACAGTCGCCTCGTGGCCTACTGTTCGGATCAGGTATGGTTCGAAAAAAATAGTTCAAAATCCTACCGCTAGATGGCGTACTCAAATATTTTATGATATAACATCAATAACTAGGAAACTTAGAATAAATAACTAATGTCAGATAAACTGCTTATTGATTTTATTAAATAGCACTATCTGATGTTTGTACATATACTTCATTATTTAAAAGTTCTAAATAACAATTAGTTCATCTTTTTGCCGTTAGATGGCGATAGTTTACATATGCGTTTAAAGCAATGCTGTCATTCAGGCGTGTGTCCTGTCATTTCAGACTCATCAAATTACTATTATTATGGACATTTCTGACGTTTGTTCGTAAATTTCAGGCCCATAGTTCTGTGGAGAAGGCCGGTCTGATAGGTCTGGTCAAAATGCGCTACATCGAGAGCGATGATCAATTGAGTATGCGAGGCGACAGTCTGGCCGAAGCTATTAAACGAGATCGCGAAAAAGGGCTCATTCCTTTTTACGTAAATAAATATTTTTTTTTTTACAAAGTTTATATTAAAGTAAATAATCTGAAAATGAAGGTCTGCGCAACACTGGGAACGACGGGAGCCTGCGCTTTCGATCACCTGCGAGAGATTGGCAACATTTGTAAGTTCATCGATTGATTAGCGATTGAGTAATCGATTGTTATTTATTGATTGATTCATTTAACAGGTCGTGAGGAGGAATTGTGGCTTCACGTGGATGCGGCTTACGCAGGCAGTGCGTTTATTTGTCCCGAGTTTCGTAAGTGGCTCGACGGGATCGAGCTGGCCGATTCGATTGCGTTCAACCCTTCGAAATGGCTTATGGTCCATTTCGATTGCACAGCTATGTGGTAACTAGTACTACTGCTATTAGTAACTACTGATACTGGTACTACTATTGCTGCTATTAGTGATACCACTGTTGATACTACTGTTAGTACTACTGTTAATACTACTACTACTACTACTGTATCTACTAATACTAGTTTAACTTATGTTATGACTAGTTACTACAACTGATCACGGATGCTGCTCGCATTACTAATCCTACTACTATTACTGCTACTATAACAATTACTACTAATAATACTTACTACTACAACCTGTTTATTGCTACTATTACTGTACTGCTACTTTGCACAATCATGTGTCAATTACTACTACTGCTAGCCACTACTGTTACCCAGCGGAAAATTAAAGATATCGGCTACATCCTGAACGATATCCGTAACATATCCTGAATATCCTGAACCACGTCCGAACGTGGATGAGTAAAAAAAAATTGTGTCGAGAATTGTGAATCTTGATTATTGAGGGCACCATTAAGTATGTTGAACACCCTGAAAGTGGGCCAATTTCACTGCACTCAGGGTCCTGATTGGCATCCTGAAAATGTCCTTTTGAGGATACTTTCAGGGTCGTGAAATTATCCTTAATTTTCTATTGTTACTGCTGCTGCTACAGCTATAATCTAATAATTCCACTGAATTTAGGGTCAAGAATTCTGGATCGCTCCATAGGACTTTCAACGTAGACCCTCTCTACTTGCAGCACGAAAACTCAGGTAAAAAGGTCGCAAATTTAAGTTACTCTGATTGCTATGAAACATTTCGTTCATATCAAGTGGTAAAACAATAATTTTCAATGACTATTTGCTTGTTACAATAAAAAATACAATAGAAATAAGAAATAGTAAAACAAGCTACTAATCTTTGACTTAAATTTCAGGGATGGCCATTGACTACATGGTAAGTTACATCTACTACTACTACTTCTACTACTACTACTACTACTACTACTACTTGTATACTGTTACCACTAATACTTCTGAGTTACTTCTACGTTTCCTACTACGACTTCTGTTACTAGTAATACGACTGCTACTTTCACATCTACTAATACTTCTACTACTACTGTACTACTTACTGTTACTACTTTTACTACTATTACTACTACTTCAGTTACTCCTTCTATCATTATGAATTCCAAAACATCCTCTAAAGTTATCGTATCTGACCGTTTATAACTTCGTCTGCACTACATCTTCCAACTATTTATCATACCTAAGTTTATCATCTAAGTGTTGTTATATTAGCTAATATTGAATTTTCCCTTAGCATTGGCAAATTCCGCTAAGCAGACGCTTCCGCGCCTTGAAGCTTTGGTTCGTCATTCGCAGTTTCGGAATCGCTGGGTTGCAGAAACACATCCGACACGTAATTACTACTACTACTACTACTACTACTACTACTACTACTACTACTACTACTACTACTACTACTAATTATAATAATAATGCTACTAGTACTACTAGTACTACTGCTACCACTACAACAACGACAACAGCAACAACAAGAACTACTACTACCGCTAACACTCTTACTACTTACTTGCTCCACTAGTTCTACTACAAGAACTACTACTAGTACTTGTAGTGTAGTTACTTCTACTACTACTTTAACCACTACTATCATTACTGCTACTATTACTGCTCTAATAGGGAGTTCGTTTGGCAACCATTTTGGAGGAGAGGATTCGCAAAGATTCTCGTTTTGAAATTCCCGCTGCCCGCCATCTTGGAATGGTCGTCTTCCGCCTCAAAGGAGCAAATGAACTAACGGAAAAACTTTTGAAACGAATCAACTCGTCCGGAAAATTACACTGCGTACCAGCTTCGTTGAAGGTAATAATAATAATAATAATTTTTATTTGAAAATTTGAGAAAAATTTCTACATTATGTTCAGTCTTTGGAATGACGGAACAATGGCGAGGTGTAGGCGTCATATACTTATCCATTGTCCCGTGATTCTTAAGATTAGCCTTCTTGCAATTATTAACTTAATTTATGTGAAAAATTTCAAAATTCTAACCAATCATAGGAATGACGAGGCAATGGCGAGGTATGGGCGTCAGATATTTGTCCATTGTCCCGTCATTCCTAAGATTCGCCTACCTGCCTTTATTAAGTTAAAAATGTAATAAAGTATTATGCACTAACCTGTCTGAGGAGTGACGGGACAATGGTGAAGCATAGGCGTCATTTGCTAATCCATCTATTCCAGTTCGAGAAACTGCGGGCCGAGATAAACTGAACGGAAACCGAGTTGAAGTTGACACATAAAAATACATTCACAAATCATACTGAATCAAGTTAAACAGAACAGACCGAGCAAACGTAATCTTCACTGAACTAAGGCACGAAAACAACTGGGTAGAAAATCTAACTGAAAACGCGAACAAATGAAAAGGTTCTCTGAATCAGGGTGCTTATGCAAATCAGTCAGGGGTGCGAAACTGAAGTAAGTGAAAATGTAATCGCGAACGTTCCCGTTCAAGGACCCCGAAACTCCGGGGAAAAGTGTACGAAGATACTTTGATAACATATGATAACACGTAGATAACAGGTTGATAACAGTGATTACATGATTTAGGTTGTACGAAGATTATTGGAAGTTGCAGACCCCTTGATCCCGTCATTCCTAACAATTACCAACAAACAGTAAATGATGCTAATCATGCAAGAATTACGTATTTACGATAGCTTGTAAAGAACAAAAATCTACATGGAGTAACAAAGTTTAGGAATGACGGGACAATGGCGAAGCATATACTTGTATACCGATCCATTGTCCCGTCATTCCTAAGATTTGCCAACACATGATGGATGAGTAAATACTTAGCATAGATCAATAAACGTTGAAAATGAACTGAATCAACAACATCCAACAGGGAAAATACGTTATCCGTTTCACGGTGACGTCGATGCACACGACGCTGACGGACATCGAGCGCGACTGGGGCGTCCTGAGTCAGACGGCCTCCGAGATCATCGCCTCTTGTCCGCCGAACGAGAAAGCGGACATGGCCGGGGACGACCAGCTCGAAGACGCCGAGGAGGTCATCTCCGCTGTCCAGGAAGCCGAAACGCAGGCAGCGCCAGTAGTGGAGAAGACCAGAACTAATAGAGTTGCTTTGGCTGGTATTGAATTGATCGGTTATTGATTAGTTTAGTTTATCGATTTAGACGTAGACACGTGATTGGTTTCGTTTAGATTTAAAGTATAGTAGTTGATTGGTTGGTTAGAATCGATTATAGATTTGATTGGACGATTAAAGGATCAGTAGATTATCGATTGAAATTAAATCGATTATTGATTCTGTGATCAAATTTTGCAGTAAAAATCGATTTGAGAGAAATATACTGGAACTTTATAATAATTTTTCCCGTCTACATTATTTGCCAAATTCGATAATCGATCCACTAAACTATCGACTGAAAACTGCCGATGAATACAAATCGATTTACTAATCGATTTGCTTGCAGATACTCGCAAGAATTCGAATTTCGGGACGAGTCTACTGCTGGCCAACAGTCCGATGTCCCCGAAGATCGTCAATGGAAGTTTTGCCGCCATTTTCGATAGCAACGACGTCATATCCGAGTTTGTCCGCAAATTAGGATTTCAGCGATTCGCAGAAAAGGACAGTCCTGGTATGTGAATAATCGATTACTAAATACATCGATATAGATTTGATTTTTGAAAGTATCGATTATCGATTGTTGATTGTTTTTACAGCAATGCGTCGTCGTCTGCGAGGAATCCTGGCGTCGGGAAAGCAGCTATCGCTCGATTCGCGAATCGATTTAGTGGAAACTCTGGCGATTAATCGTAGTCTGAAGCCAGAGACGATCCTGCACGAAGCTTCGGAGTCTCCGTCTGATCCTGATGATGCTTCAGAAGGTACTAGTTTGCGTTAGTAGTAGTTTGAACTATTAATAGTGTTTTAGTTATGGTGTTAGAGATGTTGTGGGAAGGCTGAAGGCTAGTCAAGTGGTGATTTCGTAAGATCCTGTAGTGGTAAAAGTACTAGAAGTAGTAGGGGTGGTGAAGATGGTCGTCGTTTTAGTAGTGGTAGTGCAGTGTTTCCACTTTGGAGGGGAATTCCTTGAAAAAGGCGGAAATAGAATCTGATGAGGGAAAAATAAGGAAATAGGGGAAAGGGAAAATTTAGAAGTACAGCCTGTGTTCTAGCGCGGAGGGGAAAATTGGAAAAATAAGGGAAAAGGGGAGAAAAAGGTAAACTAAAAGTGGAAACACTATAGTAGTGGTAGTAGTAGGGGTAATAGTATGGTAGCCTTAATAGTAATAGTAGCGCCAGTGGTAGTATAGTAATAGTACAAGTAGTAGTAGCAACAGTAGTAGCAATAGTAACAGTCGTAGTAGTAGTGATGTGGTAGTACAAGCAATAGAAGTAGTACTAGTGGTTGTGGAGGAGGAAGCCGTAGTAGTAGTAGTACAAGCAGTAGCAGTAGTAGTCGTGGGGAGTTGTAGTCGTGGCAGTAGTAGTTGAATTAGTAGCGGCAGTAGCAATAGTAGCATCTGTAGTGGTAGCAGAAGTCGCAGTAGTAGAAGTCTCAGTAGCAGTAGCAGTAGTACTAGAGTAGTCGACTGCACTGTGCTAAACCCGAAAGAACTAGCAATTACTAGAACTTACAAACTTGAAATGAATCTTAGACTTGCTCGCACAAAAAGAAGAAAATTGTCGAAGTGTCAATGGGGATGTCACATAATTGAATTAACCTTCAGAACCTTGGGACACACAACTTCTCGGAGTCACGTGACTAACTTTTGGAACCTTCTTGACTTTTACTTTTCCTGCAGAGGGAAGTCCCAGCTCGCAATACGAAAACGGTCAAGTGGGTCGCTATCGATCCTATTCCGTCGGTGGATGCGATCCGGGCAGTAGGGACACGTCCCTGACCGGGACCAGGAAGAAGAAGCCTCCGCAAGAAGGCGTCGCCATCACCGAGGACGCCGAAAGCTCGTCCTCGGTGTCGCCTGTCGCGGAAGCAGAAGACGCAGCCAAGACCTGCGTTCACTGCGGACGCGGAATCGCCAAGTAAACAAGGAAATCATAGACGAACTAAACACAAACTAGTCAATGAAACAAGTACTGCGATGTTGTAGGTTGTCATGGAAACTAAGTAAAACTCTGTAGCTTCTTTTTTGAGTCTAAGTTCTTGTCGATGTCCCTGGAATATCTCTAGTCCTCGCTAGTCATCCTATCTGTTAATTTACTTATTCTGTAATGTAATCAGGATCAATACAACGCATGAGATAAGCTAAACCTGTCTTAAGATGGCGGCTGTGTCTCAACATGGCGGCTAAATGGGCAAATAATTCTTCGTTTCGCCGCTAGGTGTTGCGAAGCTCTCAAAAGCAGGCGACACAAAATTTAACAATAATTAGTTCTGTTCTGGGTTAGTACTTACTCGTATTCGTCTTAGAAACCAACTAGGGTGAAAGATGAAACTTAAATTTTAGAAAAATATGAAAAATTTTTGTGGAAACAGGGGCACTGTTCTAGCAAAGGGGGGAGAGGATGCATTAGCAGAAGAACAGTAGTTCCTCCAGGGGTTCTTCTCATTAGAAAATATCTTGTGTAAAGAAGGTATAAAAACACAGGATGGGAAGAGAGAGAGCATTATAATTGAGCAAGGAGGTAGTGCTGTATCAAAAAGAGTAAAGCATTGGTCTCCGGGCACAGTGGTGAATCTTAGCTTAGGCTCTAATTACTGCTCATTATCCCCTAGAGAGAGAGTCATAATGCTACTGCACTAGTTCCATGTAAAAGGTTCGTATTACTAAGGCTGTACTTTATTGTATGGCTATCTGTGTTTTTGTTCTGTCTGTCTGTTAGTCTGTGGGTGTAAAGATGGAGATGTCTGTGTCTGTTTGCATCAGTTACGTATTGAAGGTTCTTATTACTAAGGAAGTATTTTATTGTTTAGCTGTCTGTGTGCCTGTCCGTTTGTCTCTGTCTATTTGTCTGTGCGTGTAAAGATGAAAATGTCTGTGTCTGTTTGCATCTGTTCTATGTAAAAGGTTCTAACCATTAAGGCTGTACTTTATTGTTTAGCTGTCTGTGTATGTTTCTGTCTTTTGTCTGTCTGTTTGTTCGTGTCTGTTTGGGTAAAGGTGGAGACGCCTGTCTGTTTGGATCATTTCTATGCAAAAGGTTGTAATTACAAAGGTAGGGTTTTATTATATAGATATCTGTGTATATTTCTGTTTCTGTGCCTGTCCGTTTGTCTGTGCGTGTAAAGATTAATATGTATGTGTCTGTTTGAATCAGTAATCATATTAGTAGATCTGGAATGGACCCACTCAGTCCCTTTGTCTGTTTGTGTAAAGATATAGATGTATATCTGCTTGTCTTCCGGCCTAATTTGTAATGTCTTCCTGTCTGTTATTTGTCGTTTTGTCTGGATGCAAAGGCCTCAGATGTCTGTTTATCTGCCTGTATGTCTGTATCTGTTCTTCATCTACGTGGTTGTCAGCTTCGAAGTCTGTTTGACTGTTTGTATGACTGTCTGTCTATCTGTATAAATCTATCTCTTGTTCGTCCATATGATCAAGACCTAAAATGTCTGTATGTCTTTCTGTTTGTCTGTTTCTATATGCCATTCGTCTGTTCGCTTGAGAGCTTTGAAGTCTGTCTGTCTATATCCATCTGTTGTTCGTCCATGTTCTTGTTTGCTTTGAGGTCTGTCTGTCTACTTGTCTGCCTATTTGTACCTACTTGTCTGTTTTTCGTCTGAATGCCCGCGGCCTTAGATGTCTGTCTGTCTGTCTGTCTGTATTTCTATACCTATCTGTTGTTCGTTTTTGTGCTTGTCAGCTCTGAAGTCCGTCTGTCTGTCTTTATCTATGTGTTTTTCGTCTAAGTGCTTGTCAGCTTCATAGTCTGTCTGACTGTCTGTCTGCTTATCTGTATCTACCTATCTGTTGTTCGTCTGATTGCTTGCGACCTTAAATGTCTGTCTGTATATCTGTTTGTAAATCTGTCTGTTTCTACGTGTCTCCATGTCTGTGTCCATAGATGTCTGTCTGTCTGTCCATCCATCCATCCGTCCATCTTTTTGTTTATTTTTCCCCCATTTTTGTAATAAAATTTGTATCATTTTTCTCGAGTATCCCATGGAGCTTGTGTTGTTGCGTCTGAAAAATGTCGCCAGTCTTTTGTTATCCGGTCTTAATTGAAACCTGAACTTTCCACGTGCCTATCCGGTTGCTAGCTCTTTATTAATTTTCGCTCTCCAGAGATACCTTTTTGCCTTAACATTTTCTTTAACCATTTTTTACTGCAGGGAAAAGAAAAGAACATGCCAGACGTTTTCTACAATAAATGAAAAAGCCCGAATCTTTTATCTAGTATCTGGTGCTTCCATCGACAGGTTACAGGCCTCGAGATTTATGTTCCGTTTAACTGATTCGTGAAGTGAGTGTGCGGGAGTCGGAGAAAGAGATTCGAGTAGCACAGACCCCTTTTGCACAAAACCCATCGTTATGGCTATTATGGGTGATGTATGGGCCTTGATATTCGTGGGATCATTAGAGGCGTGATGCTATTACCCGCGCGCCCTGGTACGAGGTGCTACGTTGATCGATTTCCGTTTAGATTAGCCAGGGATTTCCTACGACGCGGGATGTAGAAAAGGCATACGCTTTTGGTCATAGCTGATGAATCGGCCCCTGGATCAACATGTTGCTATCTCTGTCCGTTTCCCTCCGCACAGAACAGCCGTAAAAGAAAGTCACGAGACAAAGCCGTATACAACCTATTGATAGCAACTAAAGCAATCAGACGTTTTATGGAAGCTGTAAAACTGATACAGAAACGAAACTTGGAGCTGTTGTTCAAGGCGAATTGCACTGTGGAACTGTGGAACTTCGATTGATTTTACAGGGGCCTTAAGAAAGTAATGACACTTGACCATTGTCTGGCTTTGCTATCTCATGCAACATGAGTGTCTTCGATCCCAAGAGCTTTTCGCCAGTTCCCTTTCTAATCTGGCTGTACCCAGCACGTGTTACACGTTCAATCATTACATAGTATTCCATGTATTATCAACTGTTATGCCTTACCGAACCATTTCATTTGCTTAACACACCCGGATCGAAACCTAATCTTCCCATTCTCCATTCTGATTTTCTTCCTAGATTTAAAGGGCCCACACACTAAGTTGCACATTGAGATTATCGATCTTGACATGCTTCATTTTGGACATTGCCCTTTTGCTGCTCCAGTAAATATTAGCTGACAATTTCCTAGCAGTCGGTAATTGGGCTCCTGAGGATGTGTTAGCTATACACTTTAACTGGGATAACTAGATTGACTCAGTTCAAGTTAGAATCCTTCAGTAGGTCACTCGGATAGCATTCCTTCGTAATCTAATTTTTTATCGTCTGTTTGCGGTTACAATTTTTTTGCCTGTCCTGTTACGTGAGGAGAGAAATTGTCTGCTTAAAGTCACACCTGCCGTATGCCGGGACAGCCATGTCCCAGTTCTACATCTAACCCAACCTAACCGAACCTAACCTAACCTAACTTACTTACTTAACTTGAATAGTCTGACAGACAAAAGGGTCTTTTCTGTACTTTTCACATCATCTTCTGACGTCTCCCTGAGGATCTGTAACGAGTTTTCAGGCGCTTATTCAGTTCTCGAGTTTGTAACCTTGCAGCACATTTCCATGTAAATCTCATTTAAGTTTGGGCTGTTTGCTTTCTGGAGCTTCTCTGTGTTAGTGCCATACACGGTTTGATGGCGTCATTTGCCTAAGTCTTTTTTCTTTTCTTCTTTGTTTGATATATGACTTTTAATCTGGATAATGGAGATCGTATATCTTCCGCCTTCTCGGATCTGAGAAAAAATATATAGCAAATGATATACCGACATTTTGGTTTTTGTTGGGGGAAGGTTACGTAAAGGTTGGAGATGATTTGCCATTGTTCGTGTAGTATGTCTAAGCAACGGTCGGGGGTCTGGTACCTTTGTTTGTTTCCTCTTTTCAGCTCGTGTCCTTCAATAGACGGACGTTGTGAGCGTTTGGCACAAAAGGACGGAAAGTCAGCGTGAACGCGCAGCTTGGACTCATTAAGGGCCAAATTCATTAAAATCAATCAATGACCAAAACAATAGGCTAGTTAGCAGAGGGGGAGACAATGAGACCCCTACGTGTATTGCTGTCAAACGCAAAATGGTGTAAATTGATAGAGAATCTTTTGTTATGTTTCCTTTTACTTTTTATAGACGGTTTCGATTGTCTGGAAGTTTACATTAGAAAGTTGAGAACCTGACAACAAAGCAAGACTTTTCGTACGACAAACAAATCCGAAGTTGAAAAAGAAAAGGATAAAAAGCGAAACTAAGACGCAGAACGGGAATCGGACATTATGCAAATGTAATGGAGTGGAAGCCGGAGCATTCCGGGGCATGCATTAAAAAATCAAGGGGCAAAAAAAAAAAAGAAGAAGAAGAAACGACATGGTATTTTGGAGTAATTTTCCGCTCTCCTTGTTAATCTCCTCTCCATCCGTAAGCTAACAGAATAAACTGAATCTTGAACCAAGTCAAGTGGCAGAAGCTTCAACTGGAAAAATGTCAAAAGGAAAACGCTGAACAAGCCAAAAAGGGGGAGGATAGGATGAAAGAGAAACATTTTTGGCTTCATTAAGTAGCCACTTTAGCGGGGTAACGTGCGTACGGCTCGTGGCGGAAACGAGATCTGTCCAGCGTCGTTGTCACCTTGAAAGACGCAGCCTCCAGGGTGGACGAGAAATCTGAGTTACCTGCAAACCAAAATAACAAAATTTAATACTAATTATTTTAACTCGTATTTCTACCATTCAGGAATTCATTGATTTTTTTCTGTGGTCTCTTGTAAACATTTCGTGTGAAGCTACGAGAACGAGAAAAGGTCCGCTGCAGCACAAACTATCGGAAATGTGTAAGACGGGTGAAAACTCCATTCTTGGTATCGAGGGCTGCTTGCAGAACAAGCCCAGAGGGCCTCGTTTCGTCTGTCCCACAGGCGGAAACCAACCAGCCGTGCAATCAAACTCGTCTAAAGGGTCTGTTACGTTTCCCATCAATAGCACAAGTTTACTACCGGACAAACCGTGTCACATTCGGCAACTGTTCTCTATGGGTTTTCAAAACGTCGAGCTTCAGCTACGCCACAACGCTAAAGGAACGGCAAAATGTGTGACCTACTATCCCCATGTGGTTGCTCTAGATGTCACGCAAACCGCATGTACAAACCAATACTCTAAAGACTTTTTGTTCTGCATTCTTTGCGGCATATGTTGCCGAGACCCACTATCTGATTAGCGAATACGTGAGCCTTTGAAATGCCTCTTCTATAAGATTGTAAGGAATGATTATTTTCTTAATCCGAGACTTTATACGGACGTCTATCAGTGTGGAAAAGAAACTGTCAGGGGACTTATGATACTGCCACAAGGTTATAGATCAAGGCTTCAGATGCTCCTCCTTACGGGGCAAGATTGTCTATAGAAAAACCGTAGTGATATCTTGCTTGACTGACTTGGATAGATGGCTGTGCTCTTGGATATTATACCTCGAACCTAAAATCCCTCTCGAGCTTTTGCGTCTAGAAAAGCAGAAAAAGCATCACCCCAGTATCGGGGCTGTTCTTGTTCTTTTGTTATGAAAAAGATCTGCTGTAATCCCGGGTGTGTGCGTCACATACAAAAGAAGAATCGGAATCACGTAGGTAAACAAGATTACAACACACTCTATGAAATCAGATTCTCTCTGAGCATGAAGCATAAGATTCAATCCAGGTCTAAGGAGAACCAAGTTGTTCCCAATTTTGTTCTGTCTCAGAACTGTGCTAGTTCCGTTTAGTGTAACTTTACAGGGTTATAAAGTACCACCATAATCCCCTAAACGGTATGAAAAAATTGCAACGAAGGGAAAGGTATAGAGTCTATCCTGAGCTGCTAAATGACGAAGGTTGGTGAGAGGATCCCGGTGTAATTGACAGTTAAAAATGATGTTTCCAGTACTGCGTTTCATCGTGCTGAAAAAAACGCTGAAAAAATGACCGTCTTCCTAAAGCAATCTACAAATTGCAGTGCCACTCAGGCGGCGTGCTAGTTTTCTGGTGGATATCGAGTCAAACTTTTCCACAGCTGACTGGGCGCTCGATGGATGACGGACCAAGTTTGGTGCGCCGACTTACTTTCTACTTTGCGACGGTTGCCGGGTAACACCACAAGTATTATCTGCTCTCGAGTATCCAGCAATAAGGCAGACTGGATCAACTAGAGCGTTCAGCGAATAACAAGCATATTTTTTCGTGTCTCAACAATCAGCTTAGGCTTACTGATGAGTCCTCGTTGTCACAATTACATTCAAGTGTATCAAACTGCCCAAATTACCGATGATTCTACCCATTCGTGTTTCTACTAATGGTCTGATCGATTTCTGTAACTTCACGACTTTGTCCCACAAAGAGAACATAGGGGTAGACAATTTAGTTCTAAGGGAGTCAAACCTGCAAGTCAGTTTTCAGTTGTTTATTCAAACGATTTCGGATGTTTTATGGCTCCCAACAGACTGCGAATAGCTACAATCGAGCAATATTTGGTAGGGAGTCTGCATTCGAGGGAAATAGCTTGGCTCCCTCCTATCCAGAAGGTGTGCGTTGCTGGGGATATTTATTGCTGCATTGCCACATCTAAATCTTGGGTGCTACTGCTAACAAAGAAACAAACAGAGCCGACATTTGTTTCGCTTCCCGCGACGACTGCTCTTACTTGACTTGATCTTTTTACCCCATGTGTTTTTCCTGATGTTTTCCGTTTTTGTGTTCTTTCTTTCTTTGGCCATACGTCCCGTGTTTCACCAGGATACAGTGCCTTGCTTATTTTGATTCTTTTCAGCTTTGTTAAAAAAAGGAGAGAAACACAAATCTCCTACTTTTATCAACAAACACTAATTTTAGACAAGCGGACCCGTACCAGGCAACACTCATGTATACGTAACAACCAAAAGCTGCCGGTTCTCTGGTTTTTTATTGTTCCCGGGCTCCCGTTTCTAACTCTTGAGCTAATAATACCTGTTAAGTCTGTGCCAATTTTCTAATTGCTCTTACGGATATTTATTACTACCGTTGGACTGGTGGTGGAGATCCTCACTGCCTTCGTCCCGGTCATCAGGCGAAGCTAGGCCATCTGATCCTTCGTAGCAATTGCTGTACCTTCAAACAAACAAAAAAGGATATAGTCAAAACGAAATTCAATTACTGCTTTACGGTTATCTCGGTTCGTATAGTGCAAGTCCCCAACTAAGGGCTTTATGGTGAAGACTGTGAAATCTTTTTTTTTTGCATCACATTCAGTGAGGAAGAGTCTCACTTTTTGTCATAAAGAAGAAGGTGACACGTTAAGTAAAAGGAAATGGATAAGGAAAGGAAACTGGTGTCATGTTCTATTTCACTTTGGTAAAAAATAGCAACTACCCGAGTGTCTCGAAAAATAATAAACGACTGACAGAGGAAAAAAAAATACCCTATCCCGGTATATACTGCCAAGGGTTCTATTACCCCGAGGGAATGAAAAATATGGTGGATTATAGTGGCTTCAGTTCAGTCAGAAATTGATCCTCATAGGATCTCCATGACTCCTTTACCGGATTCCGGGTTTCGGGGATACTGACTGTCTGTTTGTTGTGTGTCAAATCATTCTACAGCGGCCATCTTGTGCCCCTGCACAGCCTGATTTGCTCGTCACTCTCTTATGTCTTTCCAAAACGCAATGTTTACGTTGGCCACTTGTACAAAACCGAACAATTTCCGCCACAGGGTTCACAAAGTTTCTGCCCCTGCTTATCGTCTCCTCTCCTCTCGGAAATTTCCCCGGTAGCAGACGTCTTAAACTTGGCGATCGATAGTACGAGCCTCTTAGTTTACCCAGTGGGTAATTTTCCGAGATTTTTGTTTTTTTTCTTGAATCCAAAACTTTGAGCTTTAGTATGCAGAGAACTTTTATGATTAGTAAAGTGATGCAAAGACACACTTAAGAAGCAAATCTGTTTTCTCGGGTCCACATGAAACCTTATGCCCCGGCTTTAGTAAGTGGCGCTTCTCATCGATTTCACTTCAAGGACACCCACCAAGATATTTCCCCAGCATAATTGTAGAGAAAGACCCAGGAAATGCAAAATGCCATTCACTTGCTTTCATCAACTCTGCTGAGTGATGCAGAGCGTAATTGAATGGCAGCTTTCAGTTCATCATAAAGTCCTTAAAAATGGAGTTTCTGATTCGATTCTAAGCACAGAGTAAAGCCCTAGTGATTTCGTCTGCTCTAAATGGAGTCTTATGATTCTCTGAACCGCCATTCCCTCAACAGCATTGAACCGTTTTGTTATAGTTTACCGATGTTGACTTAGCTAGTTACACAGCCCTAAGACAGAGTACTATTCGGGTTATGTGTTGTGACCAGAACCACATTTCGATTCTGGTCTCGCCTGCAAAAAGGATATGTTTCCCTAGAGACCGCCTTGGGTTAGATGTCCCGAGGACTTTGTCGCGGAACTTGTTACCTGGGATACAATTGATAAGATCTGCTTGGTAAAAGAAAAAGAAAAAGCAGCCAAATTCTGTAACAAAGTAACTTGGTTAAAAGGTGTACGATCCACTGGGTTACCATTCTACGGATTTGTAAAATTACTAAGATCTTCTAACGCGTCTTCTGTTCAAAACAATTAGTTTGTGTCGAGGAAACAGACTGGGCTAACTACGTAAGTCAACTCGAGTTTACTTGACGATCTAGCCAAGCTGAAGTGAGTTTGGATTTACTTATAGATTCGTCAAGGTGGGTTAGGTTCACATTAGATTAGCGATAAGGCAGATTACTTTTTTTTTACGGGTCACTTTTGTTTCGTAAAAGAAGAATAGCAACCGTTTGATCTCTGAGCAAATAGAATAGTAGAGGGAATTTTTTCTTCTCTTTTTTCCGGGTGGACGATGCTGCACAGGATGCCGTGCTTAGAATTGTCCCAGAAACAACGTACCGACGTGTTCCGTGGATTTATGGGTCCTAGTGAATTTAATCACCGGCGCAACCATGAGAACACAGTTCTAGTATCAGCATTGCTTTGTACTATTCCTAATCTAAAGGGATCATTAGATTTGAAACAACCCTATGTAAGTAGTAAACTATGTTACGACAACCACTGGAAATGTTCCTATAGAAGGTTTTCACTTTTCTAGGCATATTTGATTAGTGCCTAAAAATAAAATACGATACAGCAAGAAAGTTTACAATTCAATTTTTGTTTTCAGCGGAGTCTTGGCGGGGAGGGTACGTGTTTGTGTGTCGCCTGCGATGATCAATCATTCATGGGGCTCACGTTGAGCGCTGCATTGGCGCATGCAAATCAAGTATGTGCAGGATTTGCATGAGAAAAATTCTTTCTCTCTTTATAACCCCCGCGCCAAACCTAATTTCATCTTAAGACTTGGATTCAGAAGTTTCCCGCCAAGAACTGTCCACTCGTGAAACGGAACTTTGTAGAATAACCCACTCGAGAACGACTTTCAATAGAAGTAGCAGTAGTTAACTAAATACAAAAAGCTTCCCGATGGGGGACTTTCAAAGGTTCAGGCAGGGGGTTTCTTGTCACAGGGTCATCTGGGAATGGCACTCAAGCTTGCGGCAAAAGGCCCCCCCTTCATGTCAGTTTCCCAGTGTTGGATACAATCAGGGGCAAAAACAGGCGCATGCTATGACATTTTATTTTGCTTTCTCCTACGGGGTCTTTTTCGTAGAATCGACATACAGAAGTGCCTATGACACTTTTCCCTCTCTCGGGGGGCGTGTTGTGACAAAATTCGATAGGCTTAACGACCCAAGGTTGACAGGGAGCAATTTTTCATACCATCTGCTTTGTCTTTATCGATAATCCGATCAATTATCGATAGGTGAGATCTTGGGAGAGTGAGAGTTGGACGGTTACGGTTATTTATGAGTTTCATACGCACCTATTGCAAAGCTCGATCATGTTAACATCGGCTGTGGGGTCAGAGAAATCGTCTTTGGGCTTCCGACCCACTACGCCTACTCCCGGACGCCGAGTCAGACCCCCGGCCATTCCGCCTGTCACGGTCACACCTTGCCGGTAACGCGGTAATAACGGATTCCCTAGTAAATGAAATAGCACATGAATACCATGAATGTGAAATGAAGGTTGAGACAGTGCCCAAAGACCCAAGACTCTTTTACCTTGTGTTAATCCAATAGCCAGGGCCTGGGCCGGCTTGCAGATGCCTCTGAATGCGGGGTGAACCAAAGGAACTACCGGTGCGGGATACGCCATGGCTCTCAAAGGATTGGCTAATGCAGGATTCGATGCCAACTGCTGTCGAGTGAATAATTAACTTAGTCGTGTCAACTAGTACATTAAATATGGATTGGCTTTAGATTGAATCGAACCTCGCGATTATGAATTTTACACCCCTGGTACAACGCAGCACGCGAAGCTTTGATCCTATCGATCGATACATTGACAATATCGATTAGCAATCAATATTTATGTATGCGATCCAGGCCCCTGGTGCAATCTGTGGCATTCCAGCAGGGACTCATCGCGCGGGGAGAAAGGAATGAGAAGGTATCAGATGTTGCAGCTCATGATTGATGTGACATCAATAACGCAACGCATGATACATAATGTAAACCAGTTTTTTGCTCTTCATTTGAGCACGTAATGCATTGCATAACCACTTAGGTGACCTTTTACTTGTGCAGAATCGCATTAGTTTTTCTAAATTGAGGCTTTTCATGCTGAACTTTTCAAAAAATACATTTTTTAGATCGAATATTCCATGTATGCGGTTCGTCCCGAAACTTCTAGAACCAAAGGCTGGAAGGGAGGCGGGGGGGGGGGAGGGCATATGTGAGTGGTTTGTGGTGTGGGCTTAATTAATTTTCGGAAAGTTTACAAGACAGCGACTTACGGGCGGGAGGGCGAGAGCCGCTTGATTGGCCAGGGCGATTGTTGTTGTGCTGCTGTTGCTCAGGGAGGAACTCCTGGATGTCAGGGCGAGTTGTCGGCGTCGCTGAGGCTGCTCGCTGCGTTCATCATCTGCATCTCGCGCAACTGCTCCTGCCGGATATCGTCGTTGTAGTCCTGGGCAAAAATAATCGTCTGCTAAAGTCATCAAAGCAGCGGCACAAAACTTCTCAACTCTGCCTAAACCCAAACTTTAAGACAACGTATCTTTTCTATCTTGGATGAAGATGGACTATCTCTGATGAATTAATTGCGTTATCGTTCCTCATCCAAGTTCTTTTTTTTCGTCTGCAGTAATGTTTTGTTATGCCAGTTTTAATAAGGCTCTTAAGTTTCCTTGATGAATACCCCTTGTAAATGTTGTCGTGTCCCTGCGGTAACACAGAAGCAACAACAGCTACAACAAAGAGCTTGTGATTCGAAAGGTTGTAATTCCCTTCGCCGCAGGACTAATGAGCCAAGAAACTCTTTCTATGTACACGACGAATTACCAGTTGTAAAACCCAGAGAGGGTTCACCACTCTCAATAATCACGTCAAAGAATCAAGATTCCACACTTGCAGATTCTTCTAAGTTGCAAACCCTCTGTTATGTCGGCTGTTACAGAGAACATTAAAACTCCCGACAAGAGACAAGATGGTCTCTCAAATGATTCCTTGCAAGCATTAAACCTCCATGATACTTAAATTTACCTAAAACAAACTCTCTAGCTCTTTGATTTTACCTGGATTAGTTAGAAAAGCTATAATTATGATAGAGAAACAGTGTTGTTTTTGCTTACGGGGACAAGGAAGCGACGGATTTCCGTCAGAGCCAAGGCGATACGGGCGTGAGCTTCCGCCGGAGCTGCGTAAGCTGTGATTTCCACGTGGAGATCGTCTGTCAAGTGCTTGTAACGCGGTTCGTTCGACTGGCGACACTCTTCCTCCTATAGTCGCATACGTAAAAAATGTCACATGTTTGTATTAGACTTTCGTATTAGTATCTATTGTTAGCTGTTGGTTAAGCGTTTCCGATAGGAAAAGTGAGACTGTAGATCTAGGAACCTAACTACTCGGTTCTGGACCCTAAAATCTTGTATACAGTTCGGTCTTAGGTGCACTTGTAAGGACTAAAACCGAATGAGCAGTTATTCAGTGGAAATTAAAGACGTTAAGCGTTTAAGATAGAAAAGGTAGGAACGTAGGTCTAGGAACATAACTACTCAGTTCTGGGCCCTAAAATCTTGTATACAGTTCGGTCTTACGTACACTTGTATGGACTGGAGCCGAATGAGTAGTTATTTAGTAGGAAGAATTGGCTATGAACTTGAGAGTGTAGAACCTAAAATCCACTTTACCTTGTGTTTATCTCTCATCGATCCGCGTCCTAGAATGGCCATTTTCGTCAGAGTTTCCTCCTGGAGACGTTTTAACGAGTTCCCTTTCGGTCCCAGAAGCTTACCCACGAAATTAAACTGCAACATTCAACGACCCATTTAACCTTAACTCTAATTTATTAACTTGGTAACTTAACTCATTTACAGTTTATATTATTATTATTATTACTATTATTGTAGTGGTAGTAGAAGTAGTAGTTGTAGCACTAGTAATAGTAGTAGTAGCAATAATACCAGTACTAGTAGTAATGGTAATATGCTACCAATAGTATTCATGGCAAGAGCATTATTAATTTATTATAGTACTAATTATTGCTGCTACTACTTTTACTGCTGTTACTACTACTACTACTACTACGACTGCCACTATTATTATAATTACTGTTGAAATTGTGGATACCTTGGGATGGTCTTTGACTGGGACCACGGCTCTGACAGTCACTTTGATGGGTTTGTCTTTGGTAACATCGCAGAATTTTTTGCTTTGGTTCTCTTCACGGCCCAACACTTTGCCGCCACTTAGGATTCGCTCAATTTCTGCAAATAGAAAAAATATTAAATCAAATTAGAGTCATTTTATAGAAGGCATAGTAGTTGTAGTAGTAGTAGTAGTAAAATAGCAGTAGCAGTTGCAGTAGTAGTAGTAGTTGTTGTTGTTTTCGCAGCAGTTGTACAAGTAGTAGTAATTGTCGTAGTAATAGTAGCTGAAGCTGCAGCAGTAGTAGTAGTAGTTATTGTTGTTGTTGTTGTAATCGTTGTAACAGTTGTATTATTGCTAGCATAATTATTACTACTACATCTAGTGCACTTCCACTACTATACCTGGTATACTATTATTATAGTTATTTACTATTATATTATTGTTTTTATCTTATTATTATTATGTAGTAAAGTAGTTGGTATAGTCTGAGAAGTGACTGGTGGAAACGTGAATTTTTAACTGGCATTTACCAGGCACGTCATGTCTCGTGCACAGGCCATTCTTAGCGCGTATTTTCCCTTTGACTGCATTGGTAATTATACGCATCACGTGACTGCTATGCTGTTTATTTGTTTACTTATTTATATATTTATATATATATATTTATCAGTGATACTAAGATCTTACTAACTAAAACAGAGTTACTTGCGCACTATTAACTTATTTGCTAGTATAGTTACTAGTTTACTTACCAACTTACTTACTGACTTACTTACTAACTAGCTTACTTACTTATTGTCTCACTTATTTACTAACCAACTAATTAACACTTTCTTACTTTCTTGCTTACTTACTGACTTACTAACTCGCTCACTTACTTCCTCAATTACTTACTTTCTTACTTTTTTACTTATTTCTAAGTGTCGTCAAGTTGAATAGTAATAATAATAATTTATCCTTCGTAAAGGGACTTTCACTTAAGACCATGAAAGTCCTCTGAGCAAATTCATGGTTTCCTTTTACGAAAATTTCGCAAAAATGAAAGTGAAAAAACATTAAAAGACGACACAGGGCAAGATTTACATCAAGGATACTCTTTAGTACTTTTTACTACTAGTCACTAATAGTTCTCAATGGCTTAGCATTACTTTCTCTTTTTCAAATACCTCTTCGCTAGTTTGTAGCTACTTTTCTACTAGTTTTTCGCTAGTTTTGCGCTAGTTTTTCACTAGTCAGTCAAGAAAAAAGTAGCAGGAGGGTCTCTGGAACTTTTTCTAGAACTTTCCTGGAACTTTCACTTGAAGTAAGATACCAAAAAAAACTAAAAAGCGAAGCTATTGTGCTTAGAATTTTAAAAACTTCCGTTTCTTGTTATATACCAGCTTCCACTCTATCTTCCTGTCGTCTTCAGTTCTACAATAGGACATAACGACAATCAAATTAAGGTAGGATTCTTCGTACTTTGAACAAAGACAAAACACCCGTAACTACTTGAGATATTGATCATTCTGTTATCAACGGTGTTATCACCTTGTTATCAGTGTTATCAACTCGAGTACCTTCTCAAGAAGAGTCATGAAGAACTTCATTAAGAAGATAAAATCTGCAAATTTGTGTTTTTAATTACTTTAACAGCTGGATGAAGCTTCTTGTAATCAAGGGCCTTTGTTTATCAACCGTGTTATCAGGGTGTTATCACGAGTTATCACGTGTTATCACAGTGATTTCTGATTCTCTATTCATTGACGGATCTTTCAGAATAATAAAATTTACAATTATTTTAAGTTAAGTTACGTTATATTAATGTTAAGTAAACCCTTTCTCCAATGTGGAAGAGTTCCGTAGTCGTCCATCACTGAACGTCATCACAAAGCGTCACCTCAGCATCATCCTAGCATCTTCAAGCATCATCACTGAGCATCACCCTTACCTGTACCTTACCTTACACCTTACTCTTTACCCTAATACTATCCTTCCTTAAGCCTCCTTCTAGACATCCTCAAGCGTCGTCTTCAAGCTTCATCCTCGGACGTCATCCTAGCATCCTCAAACATCATCACTATGCATCACACCTATCCATATCTTTACTTCCACCTTCTACTTCACCCTTACACTTTTCTTCCTCAAGCATTCTTCTTTAAGCATTCTTCCTTAGCATCCTCAAGCGTCGTCTTCAAGCGTCACCCCAGATGACGCACACGAAAGGCGAGCCTCTCGGTAAGCATGCAGGCATGCAGAAAACGGACTGTATCCCGCCTTTTACGGCTGGGTCCAAGTGCATGTAATAAAAGTCCGGGAGACAGTGATTTATTCATTTATACCTGTCCCCCGTGGGACGCCTATGCTGCCATCACGTCAAAAGGCATCCCAGCAGACGACAACCAAACATGCTTCGCATGTCATAACGTGTGACAACAGCTGGTAACCACTGATAACACATAAATAACATGACGATAACAGTCACGTGGACGGTTATACAGTCAGCTTTCCCTGCTCGTGCATTTCACTTTCAGTTCAATTATCTTTTTGTTGTGTCGCAATTTTGCTGCACTTTCATTCACATTGAGGATTTTTTTTTACATTCCGCGCGAAACGCACCTCGTCTTTCGCTTGAGGACAAACTTTCCACAAAAACTCAATAATAATGAAAATACAATCTTAAATCTACGTATAAATAATCACGCACTTTATTGTTGTTTTGCTTTGTGAATGTCTGTGTTACGGGAGAAGGGGAATAATATTTATGTAAAGTGTCAAGGCACTTGGGATTTATTCGAACGCGGGAATGCGTTGGGGAAGAAGTCGCCTTCGAGAGAGAAAGTACCCAGTACACACTGCCGTATAGACTCGCTTAGTGCGACACCTCATTACCATAGCCTTGGACCTCTCTCTCTCTCTCTCTCTCTCTGTAACTCTAACTCTAACTCTAACTTTAACTCTCTCTCTCTCTTCGTCTGTCTTTCTCTCTCTTGTTATCGCCATCTCTTCATCTATCTGTCTCTATCTCTATCTCTGTTATCTGATCCTCTCTAAAACTATCTATCTATCTACTTTTCTCTCTATTTGTCTCATGATCTCTCTTTATCTATCTACCTTTTACTGTCCTCTAGCTCGCTGATTCTCTATCTTCCTTTGTACCTTCTACCGTTCTCTCTATATCTATCTCTCTCTCTATCTCTCTCTTCTTTTCTGTGTATATATCTACTGTTCTCTTCCTCTCTCTCTATCTGTCTCTTTGCCTCTATCCGTGTATCGCACTTGCTATCCGTCTATCTCTCTGCGTCTCTCTCACTCCTCTCTCTCTCTATCTGTTATCTGTCTGTCTTTCTATTTATCACTCTACGCTTCTCTATCTGTCTAAATGTCTCCACTTATCTACCTACTTTTCTATATCTTCTAAATCCATTCATCTGCTTGTGTACCACACCTTCTATCTTTGTCTATCTCTAATGACATCTCCATATTCGCTTTTCTCTTACTTCTCTCTTCCTTTCTGCTAATCGTCTCTCTTGTTGTCTTCAACTTACTCAGTAGCAATTACAGTGTTACGAAACCTCAACTTGTCTCTAAGATTCTTGCTGTGAATCTCGCCATGAATCCCATCATCTTCACCGTAGCCTTCATAACTATATCTCGCAATCTGTGTCTCTCTTCGCCTTTCTTTTACTTCTTTTTGCTTTGTGTTCGTCTCGTCTCGTCTTGTTTTCATCAATAAGGACTAAGTCTCTTACCCCGATATTTTGTTCTTGATTCTTCCTGTGAATTTCACCAGGATTCTCGTTCCAGAACATGACAGTTTACGACGTCTCCAAACATTCCGTGAAGTTTTCTTAGTTCTTCCGCAACTAATTTCTGAAGAGCGTGGCAAATAAGGGGGGTTCACGACTTTCGATGCTATCTTGTATGTTATCACCAAGAATCCTGCCAAGAATCTTCAAGAATCTCTGCGAGTGTTTGACCTATATCTCTGTTGATTCTTAAAGACCTACATTAAGAATCTAGGACTGCTGGCTTATAGGTTTATGCAAATGGCTTTACAGCTTCCAACAACTACCAGCCAGTCAGCAGACCTTGCTGATAACACTAGATAACACGTTATGACATGTTATCAGCGTGTTATCACCTTTATCGGTTTATTACACTTAGTAATAACTTAATTAACACGCTTTTGTCTAGCTTTTTCATGCGTTATTAATTCCATTAGCACTTCAACACCTATAAACCACCACGTCATCACATGTTATCAACATGTTATCACCTGTTATCAACCGGTCGGTCAAGTGGGGGTTGTTAGCAATAGTTAGGGAAGAGAAAGTGGCGGTCAGTTTCTTTTACGACAGAAGACGACACTTCCCAAAACAAGAATTTTCAATCAAAGTTCAAGCCGCCAGAAAAGCTCGTAAAATCGAGAAAAAAACTGAAAAAATATCTATCCGATTCTACGGTATTAGTAGAACCTACTTTTTTGATAACAAGGTGATAACACGTTGATAACTTCGAACACCTCGGGACGGGTATACAAAGTCCCCCGCGCGAAGAACCGGTTCGGGTATTGAATGAGCTGAAGCGGTTTCTGTTGAGGGATTTTGCATTTGGCCGGTGAAAGTTTGACAGGAAGTAGTTAGGGGTTGACCTGGTAACCTTTGGGCTCTTCTCCTTTGCTTCATTCCGAGGCGATGTTATGGTGGTTTCGGTGGTTGGGTCCTGAATTAATGGGACATTCCTCAGCTCTCTGAACCTCTTGCACCCCCCTTTGCCAGAACAATTTGCCCTTAGGGACATATCGTATACATCCAAACTTACGAGTACAACGTGTTATCAGGGGTTGACAAAGTGTTTATCAGGGTGGTATGAAGGCGTTTATGTCCACTTTTGTCCTCAGTTACTTTGCAAAGTTTATTTTTACTCCTGAAAAGACTTATTTCAAATCTTAACCCTGATTGGACTATATTAAATTATTGAATACTCTAGGAACTTGTTTTATTCAGTCTTACCCCTGGTAACACCAGCGCTCTTCCAAGTTGCCTAATAAATCTAATTTGCCCCTAGTTAGACTGATCTTTCGTATTTTACCCCTGTTGAAACCAATCCTCGCCTGAACTGTAGCGTCCCTTCTTGCTTGTCCCCTGTTTAGACCAATTTGGCCTATTTATCCCCTGGTTATACTAATATTTTTCCCGCCTAGTCCCTACCCTCTTCAAATTCACGTGTTACCTAGACTCTACTTATGTTTGCACTAATCATGCACACCTTCCACTACCCCATTTGCTATGCCCCTGATTGTGCTAGTCTAATCCTACTTGCACTTTGCCTTGAACTTTATTTGTGCCTAACTACCTTAGCTTGCCCCTGTTTACACCAAACACTCCGGAGACCCTATTCCGGTTTAGATTACCCCTGATCAAACAAGACCCCCTCTTCATACCCTATCGCAAGATAAGAGAACTCCATCATCTTCGTAAATAACCCTCGAAACTTTACCCCTGAGTTTGAAAACGCTTACCAAACTGGTCAACCCTAAACTTCGCTCCCTCCCTGATTTGACTTACCCCTACACGTATAACATTACATCACCCGCTAAACTTGTTCCAAGCTCCCTTCAGACATTGGACTTCAGCGGACACCTACCCCAGTAAATTTACACCCAAATCAAACTAGTCCCCTGATTGTACTTTCATAACAAGCTCTTCTGCTCCTGATGGGTACTCACCCCCTTATTCTGTAAGCTCATTTCCCTTTGATCTGCCTTATTGGCATGGTTCTTTTAAAATATGGGTCTCAAAGGCATCTTGGTTGTACGTACCCCTTTTGTGGGGACGACACACCCCATGGGGATGCCCCTGAAACCTCGCATATACCCCTGAACAACAAACAAACAGGGGTATCTGGCCATTCGGTCGCTGATAGGTAACCTTATACCCACATGTTCTATTTTTACGTGCTGTTAATGGTGTACACTTCGGTCGTAACTTCTCTGGCCAACAGCTCGATACGATCAAACGAGTGTTATCACCATGTTATCATCATAGCGATCGTAGCTTAAGTAAATGGTCTAGGCGGTTCGGGCAAAACCAGTCTATAAATAGTCAGAAAGTTTTTATTTTTCAGAAAGGAGAATAAATATAACGTATCGTCCGTGACGAACCGAGGGCAGGTGCTATTTCTTCGACACGGACTGCAGAGAACAAAAAACAATCAAAGCAAAAGACCGGCCAAAGTTCGTATAAACCAAATGACAAGTCCATGAATAACACAAGTCAAGTGATTAGCGAGTACAGGCGAAGATAAACTTGAGCGTACAACTGAGATAGCAGAAGAAAAAGATTCTTGTAATTCTAACCGTGGATAATAAGCCCACAGATGGTGGCCAGGCCACACTGAGCACAAATCGATATTGCGTGAACAATTTTGTCCAAAATTAAGATTGATTTTTCTGTGTGCTCTATCTCCCATTGCTCCCTAATGCTTTTTTTCCCCAGCATTTGGACTTCTGAAAGTTTTCGTTTTCTTTAATGTAGTGCCAAGGAGAGGTTTAAAGCACCGCCATTCCGTACATTTAGACCAAGCCCTTGAATGCAGTAAAAATATACATAAAAAAGTCAATGGAATAATCAGCACGAAATGGCGGCGGAATGCCTAGGAATGACGGGCCAATGAAAGCAACACGACCCAATTATCATTCCTCCGATTATTACATTCTATACACTCGAATTGTAAGTTTTACCTGAATTCAGAAGTTTCTGGGTCCAGTCGAGTCCTGGTGTCATTTCGACCATCTTTTTCTCACTAGTTAATTTCTCCAGATATTCTTCTTCTTCTTTAGAGAGTTTCAGTTCGACGATAGGTGAAGGGGCCTCTTTATTTACAATCTCATCCATGATGGCTTCTTCAAACATCTTCTAATAAAATAAAGGAATAAAAAGAACTTTGGTTTCAAGACGAAAAGCTGCAGTCGCTCAGGAGCTCTCGAACACACGTCCGCACGCTACGGCGTCTGGCAGCCGACTGAAGCTTTACCTGAACGCAACCGGCCATATGTAAAGGAGAAGTTGCACTCTACTCTACCCGGCAGCCACTCTTTAATTATCGATTACTTTTATTTTTAATAACTTTCTCGCGTTTGAATTAAAAATACATGAAAGATTATATATAAAAAAAACAAGAAATTTTCGCTTATTTTCCTGTATTTTATTTTTGTTTAATTATATGAACGTCAGTGAGCGTTCTATTAGAAAAAGAACGCCTGAGCGTTCGAATTCCTTTGGAACGCTCATCCTCATCACATTCAAAACAAAGCGGCGTTCTATTCGAAAAAGAACGCCTGATTGATTCGTTCCAAAGACTGTAGAACGTTTGTTCAAATAAACTTTATTTCTGTTTGGAAAGAAAATCGTATAAAATATTCATTTATTCGATTGTTTTATGCAAACTGCGAAATTATTTGACGTTCGTGTTTCTGCATAATGCTGAATGTCATATACAACAATGAATATAAAAGATCTACCAAAGGTTTCGAATGTAAACAACGGGTCTGCGCAACTTTTCGGGGGGTCTTGCACAAAAAACCAGTGCAAAAATATTCTCGTACTTCTGCACGAAAATTTCTGCAAAAATAAACACCTTTAAAGTTTCCAGATAGCAGAAGAGTAGTGCTAACATACTTCTGGTTTGGAAAAAGCTCTGCATTCTGTAGATTTTTCTTTTATCGCACTTATTTTCACTCGAAGTTTCGAAGAGCAATCCAGAAACATGTGTCTGGCATTTCATGAAGCGAACTAATCCTCACCCATTCTTCACTGA
The DNA here is from genome assembly GCA_002872375.1 of Eulimnadia texana. Lineage (NCBI taxonomy): Eukaryota > Metazoa > Arthropoda > Branchiopoda > Diplostraca > Limnadiidae > Eulimnadia > Eulimnadia texana. The sequence goes on from NKDA01000007.1 coordinate 1,176,248, forward strand.
GCTGTTGGTGAAGCTTTTGAATACACTTGAAGAAATGTAAATCTTCTTACATTTTACTTACGAAGACTTCTGGGCCAACAAAAAATGTAAGGAGTCCTGTTATATATTGAGCAATATCCTGAATGCATCCAGAACAGCCTGAAACATGTCCTGATCGTCGCTGAATAAGAAAATCCGTACATTTTTACACAAAAGTATTCGAACAATGATATATGATCCTTAAAAAGATATTTTAGGAACTGAAATACTAGTGGCCTGAATAGTCTCCTGAACAATATCCTGAACGGTGTGCTGAGCAGTGTCCTGAACAACGTCTTGAACGATATTCTGAAAAGAACCCTGAATTATGTCCTGAATAGCGTCCTGAACAAAACCCTGAACAATACCCTGAACAATACCCTGAACAGTATCCTGATCATTATGCTGAACAGCGTCCTAAACAACAACCTGACCAATACCGTGAAAAACAGTGTCCTGAACAATATCCAGAACATCCTAAAATTGGACAAATCTCAATGCATTTAGTCCCAACTGAGTCTAGCTGAACCCGTTCCTGTCCACGAAGATTATCAGCGTCCTGAGACGGTCCTTAACTTTCTCCTGAAACATCTGTACGAAAAGTAAAGCGAGAACTGTTTTCTTAAAGAGATGCACACAGAGATCAGGAAGGGCTTAAGTTGTTCTTATCTGGCAAACAGGATGGCTTGGCAGCTGCACAGTCCCCAACTTCTCCACAGGTTTTCTCATTAGTTGGCACCAGAACAAAAGACGATCGCTAGCGCTATACCCCCGAACGTGTGTTTTGCAAGTGGCAATGCATAATTTATGAGTCAAAGGCAAAACACCAGAGTCCTACCTCCAACACTTGGCACTGACGTTTTGCTTTTTCTTTCGTAAGTCTCAATTAAGGCGATCGTCACTTGTTTCTTAGAGCCTCGTATAACTCGGCACTTTTGAAATCGATAGCCACAACACTTTTTCCAGTACAAAATCTTCTGGCAACACAGTAGAAGAAATTGGATTCGCGCGTGCTTTGCCGTCGTTTCATGCAGGGAAATAATAACCTTCTGTATTTTGGAACGGGGGGTAAATATTTAAGAAAACCCGTAAAATCTATTGTTACACGTTGGACATTTTGCTCCATAAAAGAAACGCAACATATAACGTCATATCTACTTGAAAAGAGGATCCAAACACGCACGTATAAGCAAAATATCTACATTTCGTTCGAACTTTTAAAATGTATGGAAAACAACTGATAACCTAAGATACTAATAAATAATAAAACATACTTTAACTTGAAATCACAGGCAGAGCTGAAGAAAGGGACAAAACAAAGGCAGGACGGAGTGATTGCGGTCTGTCCTTTTTCCTGGGACTAAGCAACCGGTCTTCGCCTAGGGAATCCTGTGTCCAGGACGAAGAATCAGGAGCAGAGCTAAAGAAACAGACGAAACTAAAGGCAGGACCCACCAAGTGTGGTCTATCCTCTTTCTTCAGTCTAAGCTACCGGTCTCCACCTGAGGGTATCTTTTGTCCAGGACGTAGAATCAGGGGCAGAGTTGATTAAAGGCTAGTAGCTAGCAGAGCTGATAGAGTGCGGTCAAGCCTTCTTCCTGTGTCTAAGCTACCGGTCTTCGCCTAGGAGTATTTTTTCCCCGGACGCAAAATCAGGGGCAGAGCTGAAGAAAGAAACGAAACAAAGGTATAGGACAGAGAGAGTGCGGTCTAACTTTCTTCTTGAGTCTACGCTACCGGTCTTCGCCTAATCGTATGTTTTACCCAGGACGTAGAATCAGGAGCAGAGATGAATATAAAGGCTAGTAGGGCCGCGAGAGTGTGGTCTATCTTTTCTTCCTGGGTCTAAGCTACCGGTCTTCGCCTAAGCGTATCTTTTACCCAGGACGTAGATTCAGGAGCAGAGCTGAAGAAAGAGACCAAACAAAGGTATAGGACAGAGAGAGTGCGGTCTAACTTTCTTCCTGAGTCTAAGCGACGGATCTTGGCCTGGGGGTTTCAGTTGCCTAGGGCGGTAGACTCGGCGCTGCACAGCAACGAAGAACGAACAATCGACAGGAATAAACAATAAAAAATGTCAAAGAATAAAAATAAAGAGAAGGGTGTGTGTCGTTTCCGTGATTCCAGCGGCTTCTCAGAGCCAGCACAAAAAGGGCGGGACCTGCCACGTACAATACGACACGTTCCTTTCCGTACGTTATCTTTTTGTCTGCTTTTTTCAATATGGCCGCCTTTTTTTTTTTTGCTAACAATTGTTCTCAAAAGCTTTACCTTTAATAGCTCATAAGTACTTTTTCATCGATTTTCCATAACTACCCAGCACCGCAGGTCCATCCGGTAGCGTTCTGCATGTCACCTTTTTCCTACACTCCCGAATGACTTGCATAAAAAAGTTTTAGCCAAACTCGATATTTGCAAATTTGCATAAGTTGGGCGGAAAGTTTTTGCTGAAAAGGGTGATCTCATTTCCCTAGCGGCTAACTACTTTTTTTTTCCTTTCGTTTTAGTTTAAAAATAAATTAATTGCTTTTTTGTGTGGGACCTCCAAAGTTTTCCCGACCACGCTGGTCTGACTAATATTGACTCAATAACCTTGTGCAAACATCCTACACGATGGCGCTTTAAGGAACCCTGATGCATAATCCGCATGTGTGTGACGCCATTCTATCAAGTCTTGTACTTTTGAGATCCCTTTGTGAAGAATAGTAGACATTTATAAGGTTCTTTATTTCTTACTTTATTCGTAAAATGCATTTGAAACCGCGCGCTGATTTTTGCGCGCCACTCGATAGATGGCGCTGAAAAAGGAGATCTAGCGGTAGAAACTGTAACTAAATACTCGGAATTTTTAAATAAATAAATTCTATATTAGTAAAATAAACCGTGAGTAAGCTGAATCTTACATTCCAGACAGTGAAAAAAATCACGCAGTCAGTTGTAGATTTTATCGCATATTTTTTGCGGACATTTTTTGTGTGTGAAAGGCGGTTACGTCTTTTGCGCCATGACGTTGCCAATGTAAGGAACGCGCGTTGAATGTATTAAATCCCTTCATACAGGACACCTGCTGCTATGCAAAGAAAAATGTGGAATAAAAAATGCTACGCATGATGTTATTCATTTGTTTCTAGTCAAAGTAGTAGACACTCTATCTAGTCTATGTTCACTTATGAAAGAACTGGCAACTTTGCTTTTATGGAACGAAAAAAAGGCAGCCGATAAATGAAACACGCTAATCCCTGGCAATGGGAGCTTTAACATCTGTTTTCCCAGGCAAAAGAAAAAGAGAAAAAATTGGAAATAAATGCCAGAAAGATCCTGGAGTATTTCAATTGATCCTTTACGGATTTGTGGGGCTCAAGATCCACTTATTCCTTCATATTTCTTTCCCTGTGTGGAGAAAAAGAAACTTGTGCGTCGATACGGTTCGATACGGTTGGAGACGGTCCGCAAAAATATTTAATATAACATTTTCTTTTGCTTCTAAATTTGCGAAAAAATTATTTTCGTATAGCTGAATGTCTGGGGTATTTTCCGAGTATTTTTTCATAATTTTTTGAGATTTGTAACTTGCTTAGAAAATTATTTTAGACTTGGCCTTTTTTCACACTTGAAAACTGGCAGTTAAAATCTATTTAAGGGCTTTTGTTATGTTTGTTTGCTTTTCCGCAAACTGAAACAAAACCTGCAGTTTTAGTCATCAGTCTAAATGTAGACATTTCGGTGGGAACAGATGAATTTAGAAAAAGAGCTAATTGTGCTTCTTTTCCATCAGTGTCGGTTGTTTGGGTTTGGCGCTCCATGCGTCCAACAAAACCCACGCCAAGTCCCTGACACGAAGTTACTGAAAAATAAAATACTTAACGTCATTATTTAGTAATAATTTAATTAAGTAATGTCATTGTATGTAGTTAACATTAAGATTACGATAAATGCATAGGTTAAATATAACTTTTATTTTAAGAAAAACTCAAAAGAAATAAAGGCCATCTAGCGGCAGGAAAGCAAACTAAATTAAAAGAAACTTCTTCTATGTGCAGGAAAATAAATAAATAATTGTGTAAATTTATGAATTAATTAAATTAGTTATGAATTAATTACATTTTAATATACTTCATCAAGACATCTGCATGCTCCTGTATTAGACGAATATAATTTAATGAATTGTCGAGCTCCGTTGCGTATGAAAAAGTTGTATTAAAAAATCGAGCGGGAATATAAAAGCGTAACACAGTGGGGAGACCAGAGTTGGATTCGTGTAAAAGCCGAGGAACATGAGTTACGTTTCATGATATGGATTGCAAATAAAATCACAACAACGATAGATCCTATTAAAAGTAGAAGCCTTAGGACAGAAAAACGATAAAACTGTTTGACGGCCCTTTAGTTATGTGAGGATAACATGGATAAACTGCGATTGTTGATACTCATATGTTCAATGGTGTTTGCGAGGTTACGTTCTCTTGACATCCATCTCGTCAGCTAGAGATTCGCTACTCGAATCTAAATAAATGGTGAAAAGATTACAATTTTGGAAACGTGAGACACATGCGACTCTTGATACCTTGACAGGTCATCTGTGCAAAATTTTCTCCCAGTTCAGTCATGGGACCTGAATTCATGTTGAAGATATCAGCAATGGCGTTTCTTCTTCCTCTTCTGCCGCAACTGAGAAAATCTTCAGTGTTTTTGTCCTCGAGTAGCGACTTGTCGGACTCGGACGAAAGGTCAAACGAAGAGGTGGCCATAACTGATATTATCTTAACTTTTTCCGCAATTAAAGATGCATCACATGAAGTAGTAAACGTCACAAGGTCAGTTGGCAATTTAAGTTAGTCATAATAACGCTCTGCAATTCAAGTTTGACGTTTCGCTTTTGTTGTTGTTATGGCAATGAGGGAAAAACGACAAATGCCAAATATCAAGAGTTGCGCTAGTACGTTTATATTAAACCAATAAAAAAAAATTGATTTGTTTATTCTAGTTTTTTAATTGTTGATTAAATTAAATATTTTCTGATATTATAATTCAAATAAAGTTAAATATTACTTTTTATGACTGATAATAATTTAAGTTATTGTATCGACTATTCTAAGCCTACTATCGATTTCTCCTAAAAGGCGGGAAATTTGAATAGCTGTAAACAGCCGCCATTTTGTTTGTGGTTCCTAGTGGCCATAGCAACAGTCAAAACAAACAGGAAAACTTCTTCACGTCGTACAAAATGCGTTTTGTTTGTTAATATGGACATGTGGACTAGAACTCGACTTCCCGATGTTCTCGACAACTGCCCGCTGAATCCCGAGACAGACATTTCTCGAGAAGTTCAGCAACTCAGAGATCTCGTAAACGCATTACTGAATCACTTAAGACTCAGTTTTTTTACTAAAAGATTCAATACTAAACAGCTTAGCAGACTTCAGGAGTACACAAAAGCTCTGTCCCAAGATGATCCCGTCCGACCAGCCGTTCTACCAGTCATCGAGGAAGCGTCCCGAACGAGCTTCGAGAAGCGGGCCGACAAGCTGTCCCGCAACGAGTACGATAACGCAACACATCGGCAGATCCTAGAGCAACGGGAAAAGCAACGACGAGCGAAGGCCAAAGCAAATGAAGACCACATTTCGTTTCTATATTGAACTCAGTTGAAATTTAAAGGTACAGGTTCAAGCAAATTAGATTCATGCAAATTACCTCGTTTTATTTTCTCTTGTGTAGTAAATGTTCGAGAACCGGTTATGAAAAACGTCGAAACGAGGAATGTTTACGACTCGTTAGAGAGTGCGAAACAAGTTTTGAATTAGCGTTGTTATTTACGTAGCGGGACTTGAATAGCTTTGAGATGTTAATCAGAATATTACCAACATCAAAAATTTCATTATCGTCATAGTTATTTAGATACAAGTTACCTTTTATCTAAAACTTATCCTGTAAGGGTAGGGAACGAAAGTATATTTGGTTGACCAGATGATTAAGCATTCACATCCAGTTCTTGTAAGATCTATCTCGAAATAAATACAATGACAAATTGATCTTAAAAGAAAAAATAAATCAGACTATACCCAAGAAAGGAAACTAGAGTCAAGTGCGGTGTTTCCACTTGCAGTTTCCCCTTTTCCCCTAAAGAGGGAACTGTTGTTCCTTTTTTCCCCTCTCTTCATGTCTAAATTTCCCTTTTCCCCTTACTAGTAATTTTAAAGGTATGCTTTGCTTCTAAAATTTCCTTCCATTTCCCCGCTTCTCTCATTATTCCCTTTTCTTTCCACATTTTCCCTTTTTAAGGGAATTTCCCTGTAAAATGGAAGCACTGTTCAAATGCTTTTTTTTGCTGTTCCACCAAGATTTTTCAATTTTGTCTACAAGCAAGCAGACAACAGACTGAACCGTGGCTTCAAGCTAGCGCTTCCACGTCCAGTTTTCCCTTTTCCCTTAAAGAGGGCATGGTTTTCCCTTTTATTCCCTTCCCTTGTAGATATCAAGTATTCTTTTCCCCTCCATCTTTCTCTCTTTCATCTATTAAGCTGTAACTTCCATGTTAGTTTTCCTTTTTAAGACCCAGTTTTCCTTTTTTAAGGGAATTTCCCTGCAAAGTGGAAGCACTACTACAAGCAAACAGACAGTCGACTCGACAAACAGACGACGGATTCAACCGTTACCCGGAACCAAAAGCAGACGGCACATTTCAAAAGAGTTGTACAACTCCAGCAGACGCGTAGAGTAATAAAGGTAGAGACGCCATGCTTCAGCCAGAGTGAACGCGCCGAGAGCGCCGCCCTGGCGGCAGTAACATGAAAGGGTTAAGTCTAAACTGCTGGACTGAAATATTTATTTACGAAAAAATACAAACTTACGGTAATAATTAATAAATTTAATACAGGAATATGTTTTTTTTTCCTCTTAGTTCAAATGTGTAAATATATTTTTTGTAGGCATTTAATAAATATTTTATCGATCAGCGTAATCTGTTACCATGGTAACAGGTTACCGCCTTCTTCTGCTGCTGTCGTCTGCTTTGGGGCTTTACCGCTGAGTCAAGGATTCCCCATACCCTTCTATTGCCTTGGCGTCTCTACCTTTATTACTCTATGAGCAGACGACAGTTTCCAACCATCTGGACTTATTAAATGACGTTTTCAAAACTCGATTCAAGCAACCAGATGACAATACTTGTAAAGAACTTCATCAAATTAAGCGGCCTGTATTTTCTATCAGTTAATCAACGACTCTTAGATGACAGATTCAACTATAGCTACATGAAACAGTGATAATTCAACCGCACGAACACCGTTTGAATCCCACTCGAAGACATTCATACGGTAGTCAGCTAGCTGTGAATTCAACAATATATTCAAACGCTCAGAATTAAGCGAAAATCTTCCACTTTTCATCCGCATCGGGCGCCTGAATGTAACATACTGTTCATGCGGCGTTAAGCGCGTGTTTCAGACGCCTGACTACCGCATGAATTTTCAACGAGGCAAATGAAGCTGACGAAAAACTAGGACAAAAATATAATATTTATATACGTTTATCAAATGCTTATTATTATATTAATATGTCAAATAACTGCGTGCAAAGAGAATGAAGGAATCATAAACCCTTTGGCAGAAAACAAGTTTTTGCTATACTTTTCACCGTTACGTTGTCAAATTATTACCCAAAAAACATAGCATCATCTGTTATCAAGTGTTATCACCTGTTATCAACCTTAATAAAGCATTCTTAACTGTAATTAACCATGTAAATCTAAAATTCCGATTTTTCTTTCCAAGTTTTTCACGCGGCAGATTGCGTGACTGGACTTTTTCACGAAATTTACTGTGTATCAAGTGTTATCACCTGTTATCAAGTGTTATCAAGTGTTATCAACTGTTATCAAGTGTTATCAAGTGTTATCAACTGTTATCAGCTGCTCTACACTGCTGGCATGCACTTGAAGACAGCCAGTCAGGTTTTCAATTCCCGCAGAAGGTTTCCAGCCTCCGGCCCGTGCACGTTTCAGCCGACTTTATTTATTTATTCTACTTATATTATTTGTAATAAATAATGTTTCGAATAAAATATTTAATTACTTTACTGATCTTCGCCTTGTGCTTGAGTGAAACTTACGGAAAACTACGAATTTTCGCGAAAAAGAAGAAAAATTCGGCGGAAAACTCGCGACTCCAACAGTTTCTGGAACCGGAGGAATCGAGCATGACAGTGGTAAGTCTTTCTTCACTTTTAACGATAACAGTTGATAACAGTTGATAACAGGTGATAACATTGCTCCAGTTTGTTTCAAGTGAACTTTATGAATTGCGTAGTGCAACCGTGACTCAGCACTTTCTAGTACTTGGGTGAAAGCTGCTGATGATATAATTATCCAGTAATAACAGTTGATAACAAAGCGATAACAGGTGATAAGTGGCTTTTTGGTTATTACCATGTTATCAGATGTTATCAGATAGCCCTGGAATAGTTTTTAAAAACACCTCTGAAGGTCACTGGCCGGTTATGCACCAAAACTTTTTGAATGCATATATTTATCTAATGCTTATTTCATTATAATTATCTATAGCTCAATTAATAGTTGAAGCTTGATTCATACACTGTTACTTTGATTACAACTATTATAAAGGCTTAAGTTATCGCATAGCCTTTTTCCAGCATGTTATCACTTGTTATCGTTTGTTATCACAAGATTTTTTCGAGAGTTGACAACCCCCTGAATGAGAACGCGGTCAATGAACCATTAAAACAACTGGTTTTAGTCAACTCTGGAACTAATTAGCGTATTGTACAACATTTAACAAGTTAAAATAACTATGAACAAACTTATTATCCCATAATTAACCGTACAACCGTAATCTGTCGAATAGCCGGAGATTATCCGTAACCGTGGTTACGTAGCAGAAGTTCACTACGTGACGACAGACGACGGTTACATCCTGCAACTGCATCGAATCCCTTACGCGAGAAACTACGATTCCGCGTCCAGGCGAAAACCTATCCTCCTGGTTCATGGAATCTTTGATTCTTCAGCTGCTTGGGTGATGAGATCGACACACGGAGCCCTCGGTAAACCTTCACTCTCTTCATTTTTGCAAAAATTAGTTAAAGGACTACTCCGGATAACTTGGGAAAAATATATGTTATAGAATTTCTTACGCTGATTCCAAACATATATAGTGTCCCTATCTCAATTTTCTACCGTTTGGCTGCTAAAATTATTTAAAGTTTGAAAATGCACGTGGCAACGCTGGAAATTGAGCGCATGGTCTGATTGGTTCGTGCTGGTCCCGTGACCAAAACAGGCAATTAAAGTTGAATAGAGTTTGGCGGGGAAAACTCCATAAACACATATTTTACCCAAGTGGTCCGGAGTTGCCCTATAAAAAATTAGTTTAATTAGTTTATTTGATTGAGTTATGTTGAACAGCGTTCCTGCTAGCAGACCGGGGTTATGATGTTTGGCTAGGCAACATGCGAGGCAACACCTATTCGACGAACCACACTACACTTTCGACGAAAAGCAGAGAATACTGGCTCTTTACGTAAGTATATTTAGAGTATAGTGTGGCGGTCATGTTGGTATACTACATGCCAACATGGCTGTCGTACATAAATATACGTTGGTCCAGAGTCTTACAATAGTCTAGCTAAGCTCAGGGTATACAATCTAAGCCCACAGGGCATAGAGTATGGTTACCATCTTGGTATGTTACATGCCAACATGGCCGCAGTACGTAAATACATTAGTTTCAGTCCTACTACAGTCTTTCTCCAAATTCTCAGAGTATGCAATCAAAGCCAACAGAGCACAGAGTAAGGTTGCCATGTTGGTATGCTACATGCCAACATGCCCGCTACATGCCAACATGGCTAACCTATACATTTCTTGTTCCTGGTACTAGGTATGACGAAATGGGTATGTACGACATTCCAGCTTTCATCAACTACGTCCTCCGGCAAACGGGCTACGACAAGCTCACCTACATCGGACACTCGATGGGGACGACTGCGTTCTGGATCGCCATGATGTCGCATCCTCAACTGAGTGACAAAATCGAAGTCATGATCGGACTCGGTCCCGTCGCCATCATGGCTCATCTCAAAAGTCCCGTCAGATATTTTACTTCATTCATCGATCGAGTAGCAGTAAGTTCGTCTGCTCCTAACCCTAAGGCGAATGAGGGACAATGAGAAGTCTACTCCAACGAACTTTTTCATTGCAACCAAGCTAACCTAGCCTAAAGTAACCGAACCCCTCCAGACTGAGTAGGGGTGAGTCGTCTGCTACTAACCCTAAATGCGAATCAGGGGCAATGACAAGTCTACTTCTACTAACTGTCATTTCAAGCAAGCCAACCTAACCCCAACCTAACCCAACCTAACCTAACCAGACTGAACAGTAATGGTGAATCAGGGGCAGTGAACAAGCCTGCTATCAATCAATGTAGGGTTGCATTGTAACGGTTCTTTCAGCGCCTGACGTACCTTTTAAGGCAGTGAATAGATCAAGCACGGAACTAATTTCAGATGCGTTTTCTTTCGTCTATAATCTTCTCAATATGGCGGGCTGGGTCTCTATATACTTAACAAACTTCAGGCGTGTTCTGAATAACGGAGTACATAAATCACAGACATTAATTGACTTTAAAACTAATTGATTCAATAAAAATTTTTGAAATTTTGTAGACTCGTATCCCGGTATTTCAGAAACGGGCCTTTCTTCCCAGCGAAGGTTTGTTCGGCAAATACCGGCGAACCATTTGTAAAGGTGGCTTACGGGACATCCTCATGTGTCAGAACTTATACTTCATCATGTTCGGATCGGACCCGAGAAACTTCAATACAGTAAAGTATTTCCATTCGTTCTGAATAATAAATAACATCTCATGTATTGCAGTCGTTGATACCCGTTCTGAACGGCCATGTACCCGCTGGAACTTCTATCTACACCTTCGGACACTACGCACAGAGCTACGAAATAGGTATTTTCTACTGTTTTTCCACTCTCTTACGATAAAGCGAACTTCACTTTTGGTACAGGTGAAATTTTTCAGAAGTATGACTGGGGAAGACATAGGAATTTACAGCTATACAACCAGTCGACACCTCCTCAATACGATTTGAGTCAAGTCAAGGTGCCAGTCTATTTGTTCTGGGGACAGAACGACTTGATAGCATCTCCAGAAGTAACTTTTTACACACCCAGCACTTAAAATTTAGTCTACATTTTGTATTGTTGTATCAAAAAAGGACGTGGAGTGGCTAGCAAACCGACTGGGCAACTTAAAAGCTTCGTACCGCGTGGATTTCGACGATTTCAACCACATGGATTTCTTATGGGCCATCCAAGGCAAGGAACTAGTGTACGATAGAATGTTTCCTTTGCTACCGGATCCATCAGCATAGTACAATACCACGATACCTCTCTATCATACTCATTCAAAGCTCAAGGAACTTTTATGCAAATTTCACATTTTCCAAAATTGCCAGCAATATTTATAATACAGTTTTATGTTTGCTTCATTGAGTGTTGGATGCCTAGTACTTTATACCGTTACTTTTGAAAAGGTACTATGACTTTTATGAAGCCTTTTTGCTTGCATTAATGAGTTCAACGGCCCCTGTACATTCCACCTAAGGTATTCTAGCGACCTACCCAAAAAAAGCACCCTGCTGATATGTAATTCAAAAAAGGAACCGGTTAGTGTTTTTTTAAGTGTAAAACAAAAAAACAGAGAGGTCAAGCATTTTACTGCTGTCTGGTAGTAGGAGAAAAAATGGGTGTGCCTTTCAGATCATAAAAACGCAGACTAACTAATGGTCTACAGTGATCTACAGTTCATCTGTATTCTGTATTACACCTTTACAAATGTGCCCAGTTGGTCTTTTAAGTTAATTGTCAAACTAAAGATTTCCACCAGTGTTTCCACATTTTCAATTTCCCCTTTCCCCCCTCTGCTCTTAAGTTTCCCTTTTCCCCCTCCCTGCTAGTATATAAGCGTTCTAGACTTTCCCTTTTCCCTCTTCTCTTATTTTTCCGTTTTGAGGCCCCATTTTCCCCTTTTTCCCAGGGAACTTCTATCAACAGTGTAAACACTGATTTGCATATCATTCTGCAGTTATCAGAATGTTTTCTAATTAACGAATACCGTCCAGTTTGTTTCAAACCAGTCTATGCTCGTACTTTAAAGAGAGAATATAACTCTAAATTCGTAGATACGTTAACTGGGTTTTAGAAAAACATACTGACACGGTTTCTTGACCATACTGGAATAACTGATTCTGCTACGGCTAATGTATTTCAGGAACCAAACTAGAAACCTTCAATCACATGGACTTGACAAAATAATTCCTCCGCTTCCTGAACTTTTGAAATAGAGGCTATGAAATGAAATCCCAGTGTTTCCATTTTCATTTTCCCCTTTTTTCCCTCGTACTAGAATACAAGCCGTACGATTAGATTTTCACTTTTCCCTCTTCACTTGTCGTTCTCTTTCCAGTCCCCATTTTCCCCTTCATCAGGGAATTTCCCTGCAAAGTGGAAACACCGAGAAATCCTACTAAAGAATCAGCTGAGGTAGCTGTTTTCACAAGAATTGTGATCACTGTTATGTTTAAACTTGGTTAAAATTAGAATCAATTAATATATTTCATTACTATTTAAGTAATTCTCAATAAAAGAAATTTACTAATAACAGTATTTCTTTATAAATCCTCGTCATTCGTGAATAAAATCATTCACTTTGCTTCAGACGAAATGTGCGCCGAGCAGAAAATCAAGGATAATTTCAAGACCCTGAAACTATCCTGAAAAGGTCATTTTCAGGATGTCAGTCAAGACGCTGAGTGCAGTGAAATTGGCCCACTTCCAGGGTGTTCACGACCCTGACATTGGAATGCCGGAATAATAAATGTTCAGGGTATTTAACAGCGTCCTGAAAAAACGCTTTTCAGGATACTTAATGGTACCCTCAATAATCAAGATTCACAATTCTAAACATAATTTCTTTTACTCACCCCACGATCGGACGTGGTTCAGGATATTCAGGATATGTTACGGATTTCGTTCAGGATGTAGCCGACATCCTTAATTTTCCGCTGGGCGTTTAACCCGTGAGCAAATACGTGTGTGTAACTCACGTAATTCTTGTGTAACCGGAGATGCTCCACCTTCTACGATATTTACCTTTTGCAAGCGTTTGTAGGCTACAGTGTCAAAGCAACCACGTTATACGTGTGCTTCCATAAATTTGCTGTCGACTGTACAGACATTTCGTAATATTCTCCACTTGTGGTTAAAACAGCAAGAAGGAAAAAATCCCTGTTTAAAGCGATACGTTCAGTGTTTCCATTTCCAATTTCCCCTTTTTCCTCTATTTTCCCCCTTTACTCCTCCGTGCTAGAATACGGGCTATTCTCTGAAATTTTCCCTTTTCTCTCTTCTCTTATTTTTCCCTTTTCAGACCCCATTTTCCCCTTTTTCCCCTCTTCCCCCATTTTCTCCTCTGTGCTAGAATACGGGCTATTCTCCGAAATTTTCCCCTTTCTCTCTTCTCTTATTTTTCCCTTTTCAGACCCCATTTTCCCCTTTTCCCCATCTTCCCCCTATTTTCCCCTTTTTCTCCTCCGCGCTAAAATACGGGCTGTTCTCTGAAATGTTCCCTTTTCATTCTTTTCTTATTTTTCCCTTATAAGACCCCATTTTCCCCTTTTTCTCCTTCGTGCTAGAATACAGGCTGCTCTTCTTTTTAAATTTCCCGTTTTTCCCTCTTTTCTTATTTTCCCCCTTTTCCGGGCCCCATTTTCCCTTTTTTCAAGGAAATTCCCTGCAAACTCGTCCGCAAATAGATTAATAAATATTTGTTAAACTATCAGTAACACGTGATGTTAATGTTACACAAAATTCTATGTAACATACTGTAATTATTTTCTTTATTAATTACGTATACAGATAAAATAATAATAGTAAAATTATAAAAATTCAATATTCTTAATTACATAAATTATTGAAATAAATCAATAAAAATAATTACTTGGATAAAGTTTTGCAGTCAGGAATCACCAGTGCATTTTTCCGTATACAGTTTAGTTTCGTTTCTGATCTGAAAAAAAAGTCTTCCAAAGAGCCAATAGGTTGTCCACAAAGGAAGAGAAGAGAAACAAAACCTGTTCAATTTTATGCGAAAATAACAAAAAAAGCGAAAACAATATCAAAAGGACGTCAACTTTCCCCCAAATTTGTGGTAAAATCTCTCAACAAGTGGAAAATTTATGAAATATTATCGATTTGTCGTTAACCGAACAAGAAGTCCAAGTCTGGGAGGCCCAGACGACGATTTCCAGACAGAGAGGGAAGGTTCATGTTCCTTGGGATCAAAACCTGGAAGAATAGTAATAATTAGTAAATTGTAGTATAGTTATATTAGTAATACGAATAATGACGAATAATGATAATAATAATGGTAATGAATACAATAAGAGTAATAGGAATAGTAGTTATGATAATAATTAGTAATGCCACTGCTACTGTTACTACTGCCACTACTACTACTATTATTCCTACTACTACTGCCACTATTACCACTACTACTGCTACTGCTTCTACAACAACAACAACTATTACTATTACAACTACTACTGCTATTACTACTACTACTACTTCTACAACAACAACAACTGTTACTACTACTACTGCTACTACTATTACCACTGAAGTCCTATTACTACTACTACAATTACTACTACTGTTACTGCAACAATAACAACAACTACTACTACTAAACAATAATAATAACAACATAACGTGTTAACCTGGTCAATGATATGGAGGACACCGTTGGTAGTAATCTGATCGCAGGCGAGGACTTTTCCTTCTCCAGCGGTAAGCGTTCCATCAAGATGGCGCTGGACGGCGATGTACTTGCCGTCCATGGTGCGGCGTCTGTTATTGGTGAACCAGTCCCCGCGGAAAGCAGCACAGCAAAGGAACTCTGCAATCACAAAATCACATAACATACTATTATTATTATTGATACTACTACAACTACTACTACTGCTGTTACTACTACTACTACTAATGCGGCTTCTACTACTGTTACTACTACTGTTATTGCTGCTACTTCTACTATTATTGGTACTACCGCTACTACTACCATTACTACTACTACTGCTGCTACTACTACTACTACTACTAGTACTACTACTACTACTACTACTACTACTGCTACTGCTACTACTACTACTACTACTACTACTACTACTACTGCTACTACTGCTACTGCTGCTACTACTACTACTACTACTACTACTACTACTACTACTACTACTACTACTACTACTACTATTATTATTATTATTATTATTATTATTATTAATTATACCAGGTAGGATGTGCTGCTTCATGATGGCTGTAGCTTTTTGCGTGTCTTTCATGATTTCTGATAGGCCTTCTTCCGGCAGCTGATAGAAAGCCACATCAGGAACTGCAAGCAAAGTGTATGGGCCTCCGGAAGACAACTCCTCAGCCAATCCGGTATCCTATTAAACAAAAAAAAAAAATAATAATAATAAAAATAACATTAATGTTTCAAGTTGTATTATTTATCTTATATTTTTATGCATCACTAGTATTTATTAAAATATTTAATTACAACATTAATCATACAATTTTCAATTGAATTACTTATTATTTATCTTAGAATAACATATAATATAACTTTTATATTCTGATTATATTTCTTTTATCGCTATTTATTTCTTATTAATATCTATTATAAATTGTTTGAATATAAAATGTATCATAATTATAATTATGCTATAATTAGTGAATATTTAATAAGCAGGACACTATTTATTCATTATTAAAATTTATTATCATACTATTACGCATACACTCTATTATTATTATTATTATTTAAGTTACTGAATATTAAAGTAGTAAAATCGACTACCTTCAGCAGTTTGGTCATAATGGAGTAGCTCCTGTTACTAGCCAGCCATTGAGTGATAGAATTCTCCGGTGGAATCAGGACTCTGTCGACGAGGTGGACGTTTCCATTACAGGCTTCCTGCTCCCAGCGGACGATAGCAGCACACTGAGCCGTGGCACGGGCTGGTAGTGAATTCAGGAACGATACCTACAAAAAAAAAAGGAACCGATCATTCAATAGAAAGGGTACAGCCTTGAAACACTTCAGCCAATCAATAACTAAGATGGGCGGAAGTCTGATTTCTAAGCGAATCAGTAGTTAAGAGGAGCGGGACTTTAAATTCCCAGCCAATGGCAGGTGAGTATATTTACCGTAGGGTGTAGATGAATGCGGATGGACTGTCCGGAAGCTTTCGTGTCGAAGACTTGGTTGTTAACAACGTCCCGCGAGTGAATCTCTGGCTGAACCGCGTGATTCAGCAGCACCTGTTTCAGCTTTTCCGGGTTGTTGAGGAGCGACTGTTTGACGGAATCCGGAAGAGCGCGAATGGCCTCGTTGGTTGGGGCGAAAAGTGTGGCGTTCGACAGGGAATCGAAGGCGGAATTCATTCCGGCAGCGTCAACTAGGCGAGCCAGTTCCGTCAGGTTGCGCATGGCCAACAACTGAGTGAAACTACGGGCGTTCTCCGGAATCAGGACTCCGTCGATAACGTGCAGGACACCGTTGGTAGCAACTACGTCTCGTGTGATAACCTAAAACGAAAAAAATCGATAAACAACAGCTAAAAATCGATATTATAAACTGAACAATCGAAAATGCGATGTCTAAATCGATTAAAATTGTAATGGCAAACCTGGTATTATTGGTATATTGTCTTTATTAGATGTATGTATGTATTATTATAGTGTATGTGGTATTTCTTACATACAATTTGAAATTACTTACTTGTTTTCCGTTAACGTAGACTTTGCCTTCGAGGTCCTTTTCGATGAGCAGAGAGGTTCCCAGCGTTGTGGTGGATCTTGCGCGTCCCTGGATCACCGTGGAGCAGATGACGTTGGGAAGGATGTGCTGCTTCAGAACGGCTGTAGAAGTTAGTGATTATTTAGATTTAGTTAATGAATAGTTAAATTACAAATTTATCTAATGGGAAGCTAAGAAAACGCATATGAATGGATGAATGAATGAATAGATGAGTGGAGGTACGAATGAATGGCTGTGCAGGTGAATGACTTAATGAATAGATGAGTGAATTAATGAGTGAATGTGTGCACGAATGGACGAATGAATGAACAGATGAGTGGAGGTGCGAATGAATGGATGTATGAATGAATGGATGTGCGGATGAATGAATTAATGAACAGACAAGTGAATTACTGAGTGATCGTGTGCATGAATGAACGAATGATTAGATGAGTGAATGATTGAGTAAATGAATGACTGAATGAACGAACGAGAATGAATGTGGGTGAATAGAAGGTATGCATGAACGAGTGTGTGGATGACTGAAAGGAAGAACGAATGAATGTATGTAAGAATGAATGAACGGAGGAATGAACGGGAATGAATGGTATGCATGAATGAATGTATGGTTGGATGAACGGAAGAATGAGTGAATGTATGGATGAACGAGTGAATGGACGAATGGATGAATGAATGAATTGATGAGTGAATGGACGAATGGATGAGTGAAGAAGTGATTTACTGCTCCTACTTTAACTACTACTAACACTACGACTACTGCTTCTGCTACTACTACTACTCCTACTCCTCCTCCTCCTACTACTACTGCTCCTACTACTACTACTGTTACTACTGCTCCTACTACTACTACTACTACTATTACTACTACTACTACTACTATTTATCTAATGTTCTAGGCTTACTGTGGACACATCCTTTGCCCAGAAGCAATTTTTCGCGAGTCTCAGCGTCGAGTTTCTCAAAGGCCTCATTGGTCGGAGCAAACAGGGTCAACTGTCCAGGTTTCTGCAGCTCCTCCATAAAGTTCTGCTGTTCCATGACTGAAACATACCAAAAAATTGATACATTAAGAGAAAATATATGTAGATTTAAAATTATAAATAATATTGCTAAAAATAAATGATAAAATAAAAATATATTTTAAATAATACAGTTTAATAAAAAAAATATCAATAAATTACATTTTATTGCGCTAGTATAAAATTATAAATGAAACTCCAATATTTTCTTTACGTACATTTTACTTCAAATTTCAATTAGAACTCGTTAAAATTCATTAAAACTAAACAGAATTAAACGTTATGTTACACTACTAACTCTACCTAACGTATTTATTATTAATATATTATATCACATATACAATAAAAAACTATTTTTAATACTTTTGCGGAAGGTCGAAAAATGCGATTCAGCGCTGACGAGATCGGCCAGAGTCTTAGTGGCCGGTTTCATGACTCCGTCGATCATGTGAACAATCCCTTGCTGTGCGTAGTTGTTCACAGACACTAGACGAACGCAATTGGCTGTGTAGACACGGTCCGGGGTATTGTAGATGTTAATACGGATTTTGGCATCAGCATCTTCCGTATCCAGGACCTTTAATTCAATAATTTTATTAATTTAGGATATCAATATTATAAAGAAATAAATAAATGTAAATATATACGAACTAACATGTATTTAATGATATTGTTAATTAAATTATTAATTTGATTACTAAGAATCAACGGAAAAAATCATAACAAATCATTTTAAATGAATTAATATTTTCCACTCATTAATTTTTTAATTTTCCTTCATTATTATTAACTAATTCGATTATTTTTTTCTGATTTACCTGTTCGTCGTTGAAGTCCGTGCTCATGTAGATTCCAGGGACAATGTGGCGTAGCACAGTGGAGCGGATTTCCTTCGAGTCTCTTTCAGCGTTTTCGTCCGGACGACTGATGATCACCTGACGACGAATGCGGCTTTCGGGTTTGATGGGGACGGCCTCGTTTTCCGCATGCTGCTCATTAAAGCAAAAAAAAAAAAAAAGTTCATTACAATTAATTATAACGTAAGAGAGTAATTAGATTTTTTAACGTACGACATCGTTGGCTGCTTGTGCGGGAGGAGGTGCGGAATAGTCGACCGGAACGAAGTAGGTGTTGTTGCTCTCCATTACGCGGCTGCTGACTTGCGCTTCGCTCAGCAGAGTCAAGAAACTACCGCCGCCCAAAGCGAATACCGTTTCCTGGAAACAAAAATAAGAAAAAAAATAAAAAAAATAAAAAAAAAGAATAACAATAAAATATAACGATTTTATTACAAGCTACACCAATATAATTATAAAATTAATTCAAATTATTTTTTACTTTTCAAGTTGTTTATTTTATTTTTAATAATTATTTTTATTCACCTGGAGACCGCGCATTTCCACTGGGTGGCACCCGAATTCTTCCGCTTCCCTAACAGTCCCGTAACAGCAGCTGTACTTCGTTACGTAGGTCTTGCGAACCGAGCTCGAACGGATCCTAGAACACCAAAAAAAGTATAAAAATTTCATTAGAGTGTAATGATCTCGTAAAGGAGCCAATAGAGTCTCTTCATTATTCCAAAATGAACCAATGAAATGCTTTACACAAGAAAGTACAAGGGAAGATACAAAAGCCTCTACGAGATACTGCGTCCAATCACAGTAGTGATTTATTGCCTCAGGGCAAATTAGACCAATCAAAGCAAAGACTGTACTTAGTTTCGCAGACGTAGGTCAGTCCCTGGTCGCTACAGGAGGACGTACGCATGTGGTAGCTGCTGCTGAACTGTCGTTTCTGCCGAGAACCTTCGCTACTTTCCGACGTGGAGAACTCAGCGACTTGGACCTGGTCTCCTTCACCGGTAACCGGGGCCTCTCCCTCGATTGCCTTGTCCGCTGTAGGCTTTTCGCTAGTCTCATTCTTCGTGCCTTTCAATTCGTCAATCTCCAGACGCTCGATACAAACATTAGGCCTACGAAAAATAACAGAAAATTATTTCAACATTTTTAAATGGAGGGTAAATAGCTTACCCCTTCCACCAGTCGCGGGGTGTGTTATCGAAGAGTCCCTGGAAGAGAGGCGATAGGTTCAGGTCGAACGGTTTGAACCCTGACTGGGCGGGAGGGTTTCTTCGGGTCAAAGCAGGGAGCTGAGGCATCAAAGGGGCGTGGAGTCCGGTACTGAAGGGGCGGGTCCAGACGTTCAACGAGTCCCGGACGTTCTGCTGCAGCTGGTCGACCGTTTGCTGGATGCCCGAGTCAATGCGCTCGGCTAAACCGTCAACCCTGACGAAGAAAAATAAATTAATATTAATATAATTAATAATAATATCAACAAATTGATACACTATATGTATAATGCATGTTAAAATACATTTAAAAAATATTAGAAACAATTTTTTGGTTTATTTACAAGTTCTTTGACACGAAGTAAAGGCGTCATCGACCTTACGAGTTCAAATTTCCCTCTTGTTTTGTTGCGCTTCGCTGATTGGCGGAACCCCAGTCACGTGACATTCACGGACCAATGGCTTCCCGTTTCAAACAAAACAATACTTTCAACTTCCTCATAAGTTGAAATTTGTTAATTTTTAAACAAATTATAAGTACGTTGACCCCTTTTTGACCCTTCATTATACTGTTTCAGTAGTTTTTTTTAGTTTCACCCAGTTTAACAAACGAGGTCAGTGGCCTCTTTTTTCTTACCTGCTATAACGGGACATGTCCATTAACCTTGAAACAAGCACATCACCAGCAAATACTTCGTACTTTTTTTTTCTTAAATAATCCAGTTTTATCGGAATTTAAGAATTACAAAAAAAAATTGTCCTACCTTTCGTTCAGGCGGTCGAAAATGTTGCCATTGCGGAAGAGTCGGCCAAAGCTGTTGGCTTCTTTGCTGGCAAAAACTGTGGCGATCACGAGGCAGCAGAGGAATCTGCGCATTTTTGAGGATTCAGTAAAAGATTCTGATTCCCTGAATAAAAATTCTGTAGAAATTTCAACGTTAAAAACTAAATTTTAAGGGGAGCGAGTTTTCAAGACGTCTTCACGCGACGGCTGCTGAACGCAGAATGACAAGAACTGAGCTGCGTTCGATGTTTTTAAGGGAAGCCCCGGATGTCGCACTGGTCTGGAGCGTTCTATACGAAAAAGAACGTCTTTAATAATCGATAATTAATAATTTTTTAATAATCGATTTTTTACTTCCAAATATTAATATAAAAGATATTAAATAATCGATAATTAACAATTTTTTAATTATCGATTTTTTACTTCTTACAAGACATTAAATAATCGATAATTAATAATTCTTTAATTATCGATTTTTTACTTCTTAATATTAATATACAAAAAAATAAATAATCGATAATTAACAATTTTTTAATAATCGATTTTTTCACTTCTTAATATTAATATACAAGACATTAAATAATCGAATGGATACATAATTTGATGAAAATTGATTTAAATAATCGATTTCTTACTATTCAATTTTAAATTCTAGAACATTCCATAATTGCATCGATAAATAGATTGTTTGTATTAAGTTTGTTTATTAATTCTGGAGAGTTCGTGGCCCGAGCGAACGACCCGCAAGATGACGCCATATGTAACTGTATATGTTCATATTCCAAACGCATGCCTCTCTATAGCGGACATCATTATTAAACTAACTATAAAGAATTTTATCATTTTCTTGGTGCCAAAATGTTTCTCGAATTTTTCTGTGATTTTTAAGTTCTTTTTCAAGTGAAAATTTACAGTGCAAATATTTTATTCGACCGTCCGCAGTAGAGGGGTTAGTCTTCAGTGGCACATAGGGCCTATTCCAAACGAGCGCCTCTCTATAGCGGACATCATTATTAAATCAACTATAAAGAATTTTATAATTTTCTTGGTGTCAAAATGTTTCTCGAATTTTTCTGTGATTTTTAGGTTCTTTTTCAAGTGAAAATTTACAATGCAAATATTTTATTCCACTGTCCGCAGTAGAGGGGCCGGTCTTCAGTGGCTGAAGAAGTTGCTAACCTCAGCAAAGCCGGGTTCTTTTTACATTTCAGAAATACATTTAGAAATCTGATAACACGTTATCACATGTTATCGTATGTTATCAACGTGTTATCAGACTGTTTTCTAGCATTTTCCGTCCCGGTTCGTGACAATTTCGTACGAATATAAATTTTTAACAACTGCAATCTGAGGCTAGATTTGCATGACGAAGCCATATTGCGAAAACCCCAGTTAAAGTTTAGCGGAAAGTAGTGTGAAATACAAGTCGTAAATGCTGAAACTAGCAGAATTAGTAATCAAAATAATAAAAGAAGTTTTTCCAAAACCAAGAAAAGTCCTCAAAGTCAAGGGCAAAAAGGACATTTGTAGTCTGGTCACCGCCACAACTTTCAAACACACACAAAAAATACAAAACTTTGATTTTTTCTAGAAAATTTTACACAGAAATCTTTGTTTCATCCTTCTGAACAAGTTTGCAAAAATCCATTTCGCAAAATACGAATTTTTGCAGTTTTTCTAACTGTCCGCTATGGCGGGGGAACCACGTCATAAGAGCTCCATTGTCCCGTCATTCCTGGTTTTCTTTCTATCTTTTTCTGTGTTGTTTTCTTCCGTATCACGTGACTGTGGGGTTTTCCCCGCCCTGTTGAAATATATATTTTTTACACGCATGAATTTTTTTTTTAAAAACACGTAAATATACTTAAAATAGACGTAACTTAACTGAGAACAATTAAATATTCATAGAATTTTCGTAAGATTTCTGTATTATTTATTCTGTTGCATATGGTTATTTTGTTTTAGCACAACCTGAAGGCATTAGATTCAGTTATAAAAGATAGAAAACAGATTTCGAAACTGGTGAAATGGGCTTCCTGGATTGCTTAATGACCTCTTTTGTACTGTACAGTTAGCCCTTTAGTCACAAAACCTGAAACACACAATTTCTTTCCCTTTTTTTCCCCCCAAAATTCTTCGAATTTCTTACAAAGTAGTAATGTACTACACAGTGTTTCCACTTTTGCAGGGAAGTTCCCTGAAAAAAAGGGGGAAATGGGGCCTGAAAAGGGAAGAAGAGAAGAGAAGAGAAGGAGGGTAAAGGGGAAATCTAGACACTGTATATTCCAGCCAGTGTTTCCACTTTGGCAGGGAAATTCCCTGAAAAAAGGGAAGAGGGAAATGGGGCCTGAAAAGGGAAGAAGAGAAGAGAAGGAGGGTAAAGGGGAAATCTAGACACTGTATATTCCAGCCAGTGTTTCCACTTTGGCAGGGAAATTCCCTGAAAAAAAGGGGAAAGAGAAATGGGGTTTGAAAAGGGAAGAAGAGAAGAGAAGGAGGGTAAAGGGGAAATCTAGACACTGTATATTCCAGCACGGAGGGCGAAAAAGGGGACAGATAAGGGGAAAGAGGGGAAAAAGGGAAAATTGAAAAGTAGAAACACTGGTACTACAGTAAGCTGAAAACAATGTATAACAGTGAATTGCTTCTATTTGCATTGGGCCAATTAGAGACTCAACGAGCAGTTAACAAAGGCTTTCCTTTTCAACATCCATTACTGCAAAATCGACACGAAAAATGTAATTGAAGAAAGACGTAGTTAGAAATCAGAAAAAAAGAACTAAATGAACAATTCAATAACCTGGCGGGTCTGAAACATACTACGTACTGCCACCTAGCGGCGAATCTTTAAAAACCAGGAAACGCCATCTAGCGGCATGATTTTGAACAATTTTGATATTTTTTCCCGCTACGTACCACGGAAACTACTACAACTAAGAACATTTTAAATTAATAAAACATCAAACGAAATGAAATATTTTGAATTTTATGGAACACTAGTTTTGATTCGAATTATAATTTTCAACGCCATCTAGCGGTACGAATAAGAACTATTTGTATTACAGGACATCTAGTATTGAATAACGGAATTTGGTGACTGAAATTTCAATCCGGACAAACCAGTTTCTTATACAAATTACGAAAAACTTGGTAAAATTTAACAAATTTACTTTTCCAGGTTTTTCTGGCAACTTGCGGAGAGCTGACTTCTTTTTTCCCAATAAACGGGTGACAGTATGATTTACACAAATGCATATTTCTCTTTTCCCAACATATTTTTACTTATTCTGGCTTCACAAATTTTCTTTTGAAACAAAAAAAAACATAAAAAAATATGTTATCATCATGTTAACAGTATGTTTTCAATATACCGTCAATTGATGAGAGTTCAAGTGCGTAGTAAAGCTGGAGAGAAGCTTTCTGGATCGTATAAAGGCTGAATAGGGCGATAACTGAGTGATAACACGATGATAACACGTTGATAACACATGATAACACACGTAGTGTCCGAAGAAAGGGTCTGACGTCATTATGGTGATCGAGATGCAATTCCTAATATGGGCCGAGCAAAGAAAATGCTGCCATTTCTTACCGTTATTTCCACAATACCTTGTTATCAGCAGTTATCAAAGTGTTATCACATGTTATCAACCTGTTACCACTCGTCTCCATTGATAAAATCGCATTTAAAAACCTTTTAAAGACGAATTCTCGCACAAAACTTTCACTCCATATGTGTTAAAAGTGCTGCGTGGGACGTCTGTTATCAAGTGTTATCAGCCTTTTATCAAGTGTTATCAAATGTTATAAACCCGCTATCAAGTGTTATCAACTGTTATCAGGTGTTATCGACAGCAGGACAACGCTGTGGCAACGTGACCAGGGTTACGAACGAGACGAAATCCTTGAAACGACCTTGAAAAAGGGGTGCGAAACACCAAAAAATCTTTAAAAATGTTCTTAAGTGTTATCATCTGTTATCAGTGTTATCAAAACTAATTGCCCGAGATGTAAAAAAGTGAATACTGGGCCACTAGAAACTTCCGCGTGACCACCAAGTCAAACATTTGAAGAACTAATTCATTTCTGCAGGCCACGTACTGACCTGAAGATACACATTCAACCCAAAGGATTCAATGAAAAATCAACAAAAAAAAAATCCTTCATAGCGGGATACGAGTTGAAAAACCAGATCTGGAAATCCCTTCACATACTTTTTAAATGGAATGAAAACTTTAAAAACTACGCCCTGAACAGAGAAACTGGGTCGTAAAGATTACGAGAGCATCTTCTAGAAGACACATAAACACTAAAAATAATCTAGGGGAAAAGAAGTAGATGCAGGTTCAGTCACCTTTCAAGTGTTTAAGGTTTTGAGAGAGGACACAGTCTTTGTTTCTTATACGTGAGAAATAACGTATTCATGTTGTAATCATTCATGACAGGGAGGCGGTTTGTAGCCTGGAAAAATCTCTGGCCCATATCTTTGTGAGGAAATTTCTTGTTTCTACCTTATATCAAGTCTGAATTATTCAGTCATCCATTACTGACTCGTTTGAATCCAGCAAGGACCCGTTCATTAGAGTCTCGGATCCCGATTCCATGGTACAATGATACTGAGAAAAAAGCACGGTTCTATTCTACCACATCAAACCGTTAAGTGATTGTAATGAACCATATGTTCCACAATCCAGAGCCGTTTAAGCCGCCATATTGGGTCTATAAGTGAAAGCTATTGAATGCCTTTTAAACAATTACCGAAAAATTCATAAAATTTACTTGTAATAAACCTAAACAAAAGACTTTCACATAACCCAGCCATTCATAAAGTATTACAAACAACTGGTGACTTGAAAGAACGACCAAGAAATCTTTTCTCAACACTTGAAAGTTACAAAAA
The DNA here is from genome assembly GCA_002872375.1 of Eulimnadia texana. Lineage (NCBI taxonomy): Eukaryota > Metazoa > Arthropoda > Branchiopoda > Diplostraca > Limnadiidae > Eulimnadia > Eulimnadia texana. Next base: position 1,201,944 of record NKDA01000007.1, read on the forward strand.
CGGATATTTTGACGAAATTATGCTTAGATTTCGTCCTGTGGCCATAGGTGGGTTAGTTTCTCAAGGAATTTATCTCTTACTCAAGCGGTTTGCATAATCAGCAAGACGCAATTAAGGCAAGGTTTTCATATAAGGAGCGGTAGCTAGCTTGTAGACGAACCGAGCAAGTGGGCTAAACCACTGGAAAGAAATCACATCTCCCAGTTTGGGAAGAAAACGTATACAGGTAAGCAGCCAAGAAGTGACTAAGACTCAGTGCAGCGCTGGCCTTCCACCAGGCAAGACGTGCTGTTCGGTGTTGCTCCAAGTCACAGATTTCATTCATCAGGCCCTCCCAGAAAAGGACTGTCAGGGTTATTTGAAGAAATTCCCAATTGAAAAAAGAAAAGCGACAGGTGAAAGTGTAGAAGACTCCCGCCGTCCTGCAAGTTTAATGAAGCTTTGTTTATGCGCCAAGGCAGAGAAAGGCAGTGAATCGGGGCCAAACGCGCAAACTCTCAGTGTTTTGATTTAATTCACCAACTATGCTGACATTAGTGAAATCGCAAGATGCCAGCGGCTAAGGTTCACAGGACCGACTCGCTGAAATCTGAGCGATCGGACGCGTCCCAGAATAACAAAAGAGTTTCCTTCAACAACGACGTTGACGTGAAACACATCCCCAGAGGTGCAGTGGTAGATCGCCAGGGTAGATTAGTCGGATACGTACCGCCCAGTGATAACAAACGGACCGTGCCGAACGTTTACAGAGAACCTACTGCCTTAACTGAGGAACAAATCGCACGTGAGGCCGAGTTGATCATTAAACAAGTTGACCAGATCGCGTGTACAGTTTCCCCCACACCCGGCACGTACGATACGCGTTCTCTGGAGCGAAAAAGCAAAAGGAATAACCAGGACACGGAGCGAAAGAACTGGTCCAAAACTTTACCGTCCACTTCAACCAAAAACAAGATAGAAGGTAAAACAACTAACAACATCATTGAGAAAAACGTACTGAACAAGAACCAAGTTACCGCCCCTGGTTCAGGGCTCAAACTGGATCCGATCCTTGAAACAAGTCGTGAGGCAATCAGTGGAGGAGACACCACCACCACCTACATGGACTATAAGGATAATTTCACACCTAAATACGACAGTGGGATAGAAATGGAGGCTCAGCACACAGCCTTTAGAAAGCAAAACGACAAACCCCCACTCGGGAGGAACAATGTCAACTTGATCGTTAAACAGCTCACAGAAGAGACTCGACACAGGGACCACATTAGGAAGAAGTACGAGCAAGATGGGATAGATATGGCGCCCAGAATGCCTGTGCTTTCAGTGGTCGAACCAGATCCCATTATGGGGCTGACTCACAACAAGAATCTGCCCTTCTCGTACTTGGACGGCAGTCCCACACGAAGGGGCAGTCCTCCTCGCCAACTAAGACTGTCACCCCCCAGGAAGTTGGAGCCCAATGAACGTCACCTACGGAATGACATCATCTACGCGCAGGTGGTTGTTGAAGACGGTAATTCTGAGACTACGCACCGTAAAATTCATAACTCTCTGACTTCGCCTAAAGAACAGTCTCCAGAACGGAACTTCTACTTGTCAAATAAAGGTATACCTGACAAGGTACCCGTCAACGGCAAGCTGTTTCAAACCAGTAACTCACAACGGAAACAAGATTCTTATCGATACGAACGAGATGAAAACGAAGAGGACGAAATTGACGCTATAAAAGCTAAGGCACGGTTTCTTTTTGGGGATGACGGTCATTACCAGAGTGACCAAAGGAACAGATACGGCGAATACATCAAGGAACCTTCGCCATTCTCCCACACTGATACCACGGAATCCGCAACCCGAACGCGGAACAGCCATCAAAAGGGCAGTTCAAATGTCCACGTGAGGTCTAAGGAGCGCGTTCTTGAGAGCCGTGATATAACTCAGCAGAACAATTACCGTAACGAAGAGAGCAAGTCGGCAGGTATGTCTTATAAGTACAGCAGTCTACTTAATGACCCTGCTGAGCGCGAGAACCGGGACCTCAGAACCAAGGTTTTGATAAGCACGGAACCAGAACGGCAAAAAGAGCGCATCTTTCGCTATAGCGACGACGAAGAATACAAACACGAGCCTGGGAGCTACAACTACTTCACGCAGACAAAAGAATCTTCCTCTTCTCCCGAACCTGTCGCTAAACACAGAGGACGCGTCCTGCAGTCCCAAATCTCTGTCAAGGACCGAATCCGCAATTATGAAGTGCAGAGTCCAGAGTCGAGTCCCGAACGCGAGATTCGGAACTCAGGAGCAAAGATTCAGATCGTGAATCAGCAACCGAAATCGTCCAGACTCATTCAGGAAGCCGAGAGAGGTAGGCAAGCCACTCGAAGAGATGTATCCTCGCGTTCTGTGCTAACTTCTCATCAAAGACCCGGCTACACCGATTACTCTCCAGAAGACCCACCGAAACCGCCAGTTCGAACGAAGAAGCTTAGAGATCGCATGGAACAGAACTCGCCGCCAAGAGCTGAGTTGTTTACCAAAACGATGGCCGACAGAAATCAAAATCTGGTCCAAGAGAAAAAACAACATTCGTATCAGTGGTCAAGAAACTCGCCACAAGAATACAGTCCGGAAAGATTCATCACCTCCCAGAAACAAAGAGACTACCCTGAAAAGAGTTACAGAAGAAGGGAAAGTCCTGAAAGATTTGAACCTAAGTTGAAAGTGGGTAATCGTAGGACCGATAATTCAGAAGAGAGGTCCAAACAGTCTCAAATGCGTTATAACGACATGGAAGAAAACTATGATTACAACGAGAACTTCAGAGATTTCAGTGCGAGGCGGCGTTCGATGTCGTCAAGCCCCGAACGAATAAACGTGCGATTCAGAACATCCATGGCAGCAAAGCAGAATGAGAATCTTGAAACTCAGCCAACTGCTTTGCGAAATCACAACCCGAACCGGAGAAACAAGACAAGATCAAACGCCAGAGAAGCAAGTTTTTGGCTGCTTTCCTGGGCATTGGAAAACAGAACAAGACCAAGGAAAATCAGGCTAAAGAACAGAATCCGAAGAAGGAGAAGACCATTCTAGCACAAAAGGATACGGTCGTACAAGAACAGCGGGACCCGGTTTCCAGGGACGAGCGTCACTGGGAAGCAACCGTTCGGCGTAGCGATGTGAAAAATCAACAAAGCAGGGGTCAGTACGAACCAGAATGGCGTGAACGCGTCGACAGGGATTACTCTGCGCACCTAAGACAAGAAGAACTCAAAAGCGACTATAAAAAGTTTCAAGCGAGAGAAACTCACCAGCGCGAGTCCAAGGCTAAACAAGAGATCAGAGGTCAAGCGGATCGCGTGAAATGGGACAGGGCTACTAATGAAGTCCCAACGACTTCGACAAAGAACCTGAGGAGCTCCGAAAGCTTCCATTTCAGACCCGACAGGAACCGATCAGACTCGCCGTATCACACTGATTCATCGGAGGGTGAAGATGTCCGAGGAGTTCCCATGAAATATGCAAGGCATAAATCAAGGGTAACGAACACGCAACTTGATTCTATCTCCCTATTGTTCTCTCTGGCCCAGCAGGAAAAACCTACAACCCTTCCCGACAATAACACGCTTAATTATATCATGCCCCACGGCGGTGTGGTCAAAGGGTGACCAGGAGTTCAAGGGGTTCTTCGGTTTATGTTCTAGTTAACAAGGGGCTCTACTATAGACTTGGGACAATCTAATGACAGCTACGGGGGCTCCCTACGTTACGGCACAACCGCGTTACATATTTTAAACAAATTTTGACTGTCTAGTAATGTTAACCGACAGGGCTTGAGGCATATGCCTAGTTAAATGCAACAATTACGCACCCTTGACAGATGCGGTCAGCGGTCAGACTTCCTTTCTAAAAAATTCCAAATAAAATTAACTTTTTTTCTAACTTTTACCAGTTTAAATCAAAGACAAAGGAAATACCGCTAACACAGGGAGCGCCGATTAGGTTCGCAATCATATATTCGCGTGACGAGAGCGAGTTCGTCTTCTGACTTGCATACGATACCGCGCCCAAATGGCAGAATAATGATTAGGAATCGTGCACCAGAAGAAACTAAGAGACAAAATTACTTATTCTCCATTTCAGTTATAATCATTTCCATAACCTCTTTTCCGCACGTACCACTTCCTTGCCAAGAAATATTAACAAGTCACTTTCGTTGAAAGGTTTGCAGTCTTCTCAATGAAGCACGAACTTTCGCTGTTAAGTAGTGTACAACCACTCAAATGAGAGGCTCCAGAGAACAAAAAGAGGCTTCAGCTAGCAATTTAACACCAGTTAACCTCTCAACTAACCTTCGTATTTACAAGCCGTGCATTTAAAAGGTGACCTCTGTCCCCCTGCTGCACTGGCTACTGCGCTTAGTTACAACTTCAGTTAGAAAAGAAAATTATAGGTTCTTAGCCGCCTTGACATTGAAGGGGAAATCGAATCCTTTCGAATTTCCTCAAGACAGCTCCACAAAAATTGCCGGTTGCCTTTTCAGACAAGGTAGAACCACGGCCCTTTCAACCGCAATAACCGGCGTTCTGCGTATAATCCTCTCATCTTTTATCTTCTTTTTTTCCCAAGTGTTGTCCACCTGAGCCAAACCTGAGCTTATCTCTTAACTTTTTCTTTTCCCCAGAGCTATTCGAATTTGCATTTGCGAAACGAGAGAGACGAGAACGAGGCAGGCCACCACCAGCAATGGGGCTCAGCAACTCTGAATCGTTTAGAAGTACGCCAACGCAGAGAGGAGCCGCGAGCCTACGCGTCAACTGACGTTATCCGCGACAGAAGCGATTCACGCCCACCGCCAAACAAAACGCGAACCGAAGATTTCGATCGCGCAAATCTCATTCACGACCGCAATTTGCGATACTTTGGCGATACCGACCTGGAATCCCAGCAGTCCTCAGGTGGCAGACACCCTCGCTATGCATCCAAGGCCAAGGTCAAGAGGAGCGCCAGCAGCGCAGCAGGAATGGGCGGAGTTCGAAAGTAAGTTTCCAACATTTTTCTTTAACAACCTTTGACGCACCCCGTAATATTGTGGCACGGCTTAATAACATAATTAATTAAGAAGGAGACAGAAGTTTAATGAGTTTCCATGTTAGGTTCTAAAGAGCTTTTCCTGGTCCCCTTGTAAATAACTTGAAGGTCTCCACCATTCTGGGAGGACAAAAACAATATACTACACAGCCACCAATTTATAGAAAAATGCAGGCAAGCTTCAAGGCAATAAAACACGGTTGGGACTTCCATGTCTAGCCCCCTCCCCTGTTCATTCATAAAAACATTGTTCCTCCACCATGGGATGCTAGTATACTAAACTTTACACAACGTCCAGCCCAACGCAACGCGCTGTTATTTTGTTTTCGCAGTTCTGCTCAAGTAGTTTGAAGCCAGAAGCTTCTCCTACACACGCTGAACAATCAACAACAATGTCAAACATAAGTTTACACGAACTCAAGAATTTAGGAATTCATGTAGTTATTCGTGAGGATTGCTGGATGATCGAGATAAGAGCTATTTATATCCTTAATAGTATCAGACCTCAAATACCATGATACATTCCACATGCGCTGGGCATTATGGTCATGACCCATCCGTGGATATGACCGCATTTTCCCTTAGGTAAACCTGTAAACTACAAAGTTCCCCTCAAAATGTTGTACCTTCAGCAACAATGTCGAACGATGTACCAGGAATTCATGTAGTTATTCCATGAAAAATATTCGATGATTGAGATAACGGCTATTTATAGACCTAATAGAAATAGACGGCAAATACCATGACAGGAACTTAGAATCTGATATTTTACCAAGTATGGACACAGCATATTTTAGTCTACGCTCTTTGCTCTCATTGTAAACAGCCGCAAGTTACGACTATGTATAACGAATAACGAATTATTCATTTCCGTTGGAGGTTCCTTATAAGGAACGATATCATAAAACTCCATAATCATAATTACTAGATCGTGAAATTCATGACACTACGAAGACAATGGGATGTAACTTACCAATGCAAAACAAATGTTGAAATTGTATAAGGCAAACAAAGCTATAAGAATATTAGGAGTAAATGTAATGTATTTCCAGGGGTCTTATGGCGCGTCAATCGACTCAGCCCATCGCAGTGTCTAGTTCGCTACAGACAAACAGTTCTGAAAGCGAGATTGGCAGTCAAGCGAGCAACATAGCCAGTGGTGCAAGTGCGGAAAGCGGTGCATCACAGCGGTCTGTTTACCTGCACGCGACAACAGTAGCAGACATCCCACCGGCAGCCATCGCCAGTTCACGCAGACGCGTCCAGAGCCGCGAGGATCTGTCGCAACTCCACCGTCCGCCGCATCCAGCGCCCTCACCCACCGGTAACAATCCCAACCTTCTGCGCACGCGTCAGATGTCGCGTTCCTACTCCGTCCTGACGCCCTTTAAGCCGCGCAACGTTCGAGAGAAGTACGAGGTCTCTTACGGTAACCAGCAAAAGCCCTCGAATAACGACGTCGCGGCATCGGCTGCTGCAGCTAAGCCGCCTCGACCACCGCAGCGACAGCGACGAGAAGACGACATGGATGAAACGGACTTACCTCCAGCACGCCCGGGCAACGTAGTGCGTTCATCAACGATGCCCAAGGATCCTGCAAAGCGTGCTGGATGGTTCAGAAAGAAAAAGCGCTAGTCGTAAACTTAGCTGATCTGCGGAAGCTCCTGCCTGTAAGTAAACCTTTTTTTCTGTCTGTTCTTCGCTCAGTTCTCGTTAACGACTATAGGCAGGGCAAACATAACGCAAACGTGTCAAACTAGACAATGACTGCATATTTCCTATTGCCTTTATGGTTTTTAGTTACAAACCACGGCAGTTGCCTAAGCTTATTCTTGTTTGAGGGCTGAACAGGAAAGCCGGAGTACTAATATTGAAATTCATTCAAGAGTTGCTAAGTCCCACTTATCATCTGTTGCAAACACAACAAGCAACAGGCAACACACACACCCAAGCAAGTGGCATACTTGGCTTTCTGGCCGAAAACAGCAACGCCCTGGCGTAAAACTTTTCAGAAAAAAGACACTTTGCGATCCGTTCTGTGTTGGTCAACGCCCTTTTGCCCGCATCCAAAGTTTCTACTCCCTGAAGTTAAATTGTCGGCATGATTGCGGTTTATTCGCCAATGAAATTGCTAATTTGGAGGATGACAAGCCTTGACTGAAGTGTGTTTACCTAGACAGGATTAATCAGAAAGCATGGGAGGAGGCTAGAAGATTTTTAATGAACACAACGTCATTAAGTTATCAAAGAAGGTAATGGCGGCTTAGTTACAAACACTGAACAGCTCTTATTTTGAACTATAGGAGTAACAAAAACTATCATGACAGGAACCAGTTTATCAAGTTTCAGGGTTGCGTGGCCACACATAATGGCACTTTGTCCCGGTCATAGTCTCGCTACGAAAGGAACGGGTGCATCTTCAAAGCACGATTATCATGAAGACAAACTAAATTTTGCTTAACATTTCAAGGAATCTGAGTTTCTAACGGGATTTGTCGGACTTTTTTCGGGAGGTTCAGAAGTGAAAGTGTTTCTATTTAGGCCCATGTCATTTCAGAATCCCATATTTGGACGAAAAGGGAAGGTCGTTTTCTCAGTCGATGAATAATAAAAGTGGCAAGACGTGAAACGGACCCGTAGGGCAGGAACGTTGATCGCAGCCTGCCTTTGATACCCACGTCTCCTCATGAAGCACAAGTACACCTGTTCCCAAAAATTTCAATTACTCGGTCAGTCTTAATCCCAATGAACGATGAAGGGGGTTTTTTTAAGAGAGCACTCAAAAAGGCACCGTTTGGTGACATTTTCATTTTTCTATCCTTATCCAGTGAATCACAAATCTGTCTCAAAGTTTCATATGGAAACATAGTTTTCTCGGGAGTTATGTTTTAGGGAAACTCAAGGCTATAAATGATGGCCTTTAACTGTTTTCCAGCATCAAAATGGTGGACAACAAAAAACCAAAAATGTCAAAACCTTGTTCCAGATTTATGTAAGAACGTATGATATCCCCGACAGCTGGTTTCTTTTTCAGATGTCTTTATCCCAGTTTCTGTTGTAACAAGATGTTTTCCCACACAATTCCCACGCTTGATTGTCGTAACCTCATTCACAAGCGAGAGACAGGAGGGTCAAAGTTGAAACCAGAACACCCAAAACCAGGACGAGAACGCGAGATTTGAAGAGATAGAACGCAAAGGGTCACCCTGAATCGACTTTTTTGCTAAGGAAGTTTTTTTCCAGAGTGAAAAATAGTCCTACACCTAATTAAGAGCTGCAGTGGGCAAAGGAAGAAGTTGGTTAATGAGCATAAACCACACATGCAAAGTTAGGCTTGAACAGCCATGCGTAACCGGTTTAGTCAACGCGAACCCACGATTACTTTTTTCAACATTATTTCCAAAATTTTCAGTACATAATACACATTTTTCTTTTTCTTTTCAAAACAGGGGTCGGCAGTAAAGGAGACCCAGGACCACTGGAGATTCCCCCAAACATGTGTTGGCGTGCAAGTTCGGAGTTTTTTGTATTCACCAAGTGCCATTAACTTGACACAACAGCATTCATTTTTTTCCGATTTTTTCCTTAAATAATATGCACAAGCAGTACAGGCGATGACGGGATAAGAGTATAGGAACATGGCAAACGTTCAATTTGTCCTTTTACAAAAGACAAAAAAATGTCGAACACGTAGAAATTATACTCAAGTCGATCGCTTCACTACTGCTTTTCCAACCCAATAATCATGAAGTCCCCCGACCAATTTTTTCATTTTCTTCCCGAAGAAAACAAATTATAATTTACTTATTTGGTAGAGTTTTGTATTACAAAAATAATGTGCGCTATTATCTGGATTGGGAAAAGATTACAACTTTTATTCAGCATTTTTTTCTGTTCTAATGAAAAGTGTGTGGAGAAACGTAATACACAGAGACAAGATTCAAAACGGTCGTGACCTCGGTTGTTTACTGTTAGCCCCATCAAGGTTTCACGGTTTTACCGAGCCCTGAAATCATCGAATTATCGATTTATCGGCAACGCAGAGGCCAACACCAAGAACCACCAGTGCCATACCTGAATACGACCCTAGAAAAATTTTTCAGAAATGAATTAGCCGCTTTCAAACACCTGCAACAACAAATAATCGCTCTCTCCGCAGGCAGTAAGCCTCAGTTAGTAAACAAAAATTCTGAAAAATAATACTTGGACTTAGTGATCTTTCTCCTAATAAACGAGACGCCACAGCAGTAAACAGAAAAGTCAGTCCGTTGGTCAGTGGAACAGCCATAGAGAGATCTGTTAAATAATGACAACATTTTTACTATATTTAAGAAAATAGTTTAAGATCCACTTACCGGAAAAGCTCAGCGCAAAGTAGAAAAGTAGTGACCCACACTGGTTGACCACTAGCGGCAAAACGTACTGGCAAATATTTAATACATCAAAAAGAAATCACGCATTAAAACTTAGAGAATAAATAAAATAAAAAATAAAAAGCCAGCAGCCGCGGTCGTTGACCTTCCAGAAGGGTCCACTCCGCACGGTGCTGTTCCGTGTGCGGGGGCTAAGGCACCCATTTCTTTTTACTTTTTCTCAAAAAAGAAAACGTAAGGTTTGCATTATGGCGACAACAGTTTTACATACCCGCCCTTTAAACAGATTAGCATCTACCGATTTTTCTTTCGATTTTTGTTTCGAGGAAAAACGAGCGGGTGACTCGAGGTCGAAGAGGAAGAACTCTTGTGTAACTTGATTCAACTTAACATTATGTAAATCTTATGGACAAAATTTTCTTTTTTATTCAGTTGCTAACTTTGTGTTGAGAAATCGCAACGTCTGTCCAGGTTTCATGTTCACCGTAATCTTTGTTTTCTAATGTTGTATAGCTGTAACATGAATAAAATTTAGTAAAATTTACCTTCCAGTTTGTGAATAGGAACTTAATTTCAGCAAGAAACTGCAAGATAAAGTTATCTTGGTGCACTCGCAGCAGTCCCTTGCTTCCTTGACCCATGAGCGGGTTCGTGAATCCCCACAGCAGCGATACAACAAACAAACATCCTACTTCACCTGTAAATTATAAATCAAATATGATTGATAGTTTTCTCGTAAACACAAATTTCACTAAAAAATGAACGAAAAAATGACCGAGCGACTTTCAAGATCACTTGGGAAGTCTTAACGTAACAATTAGCCACAAAAAAAAAAAAAATTGTCCCCCAGAGCCATACATTTAAGAAAATACTTACCTAATCTTATCATTCTTGTAAAACTGTAATAAAAGCTGTTAAGATGATTCCTTAAGGCGGGATGTAATTTGAAATAGAGAAGCGTTCAAGAATGTATTACATTACTTTTCGTTCGAAGATTTGTTTACTTCAAGCAACGCCATCTAGCGGGCAAATTAGGAACTAGATTCAATTAGAATTTCTATAAGACAGTAGTAAGTATTATAGCTTTAATTTAAGTAATAATTACAATGGTTATGCATTAATAAATATAAATAATTCTTCAACTAATAAAAGATTATTTCGTTATTATTATTAGGCTAAAATTACTCCTTGTTGATTTGATATCACGACTTGATTATGGCGGCAATTTTAAAGCGCAGTCGGCAAATTAGGCGTCGAGACACACAGAGAGAGCGGAAGTCATCGTAACTCCATAGCCTGACACAGCGCATGTCGTTAAATCTGAATTTATTTCTTGTTTTATAGCTCTCACCTGCACAGTACGGACAGACGAGCCGAAACTCGACCTAGATTTATTGCAAAACTTTGCGAAAAAATATTTCTTAAAAAAGGCGCTCGGCTCAAAAGCTGTTCAACCGCATTCCAGATCAGTGAACTTTCTCGACATTTGTTCCAGCATCTCAGCAGGTGTCGCTATATACTGCTAGACTTTAACAAGTTCAGGACAACCGTGAGAACCTATCTAGATCTTAGAAAAGTTGCTACAGCCATTTAAAGTGTAATATTTTACTAGAATAAAATTTAACTTGGTTTATAATACATGGATTTATTATGCACCGGTATTCGTATCGTCACATTCACGAACAAAAAACAAACACTCGTAAAAAAAAATCAAGAATCATTGCTTTAAACATGTAAACTAATTTTCAGCAAGTTCTTCTTGTGGAATGTTTTGCGAAGTTGGAATAGAGAGAAAATACCAAAAGCAACGAGATCCGAGAAAAAAAAATTATAAGATCCATTCAGTACTGAAGCCATTTAACAAAACAAAACGAACCGAAAAAGACTGATTAATACTTAATTCATTAAATTATAAAAGAAACGAAAGCTGCGTTTACGGTTTAAATTAGATTTACGACTGCTGGTCTTCAGTTCTGCAGTTCTTTTCGTCTGCCCCGTCAGCGCAGTCGTTGGTTCCATCGCACAGCTGATCCAAACGAATGCACAGGTTGCCTGTCACGCACAAAAGCTCACCAAGCGGGCAACGTGAGGGATCAGAAGCAGTCGATGTGGAATTGTCAAACGCGTTGAACATGTCGTCAGATAAATCTAAGTATTTTTAGACATAATAATTAATTTCATTCGCAGTTTGAGGGAATATAAAATACCTTCTAAACTCGAAGAGCACGAAGCTTCGTCAGACCCGTCACGACAGTCCCAGTTTCCGTCACAAATCCAAGATTCAGGGACGCATAGACCCGAATCCTTGCATTTGAAGTCGTTGGCCTGACAGGCTGTGGTAGTAAAATACAATAAGTTTATAGATTGAAATAAAGGGTGTAAAGTGAAGTTACCTTTAGATGTGCAGTTTTGTTCATCGGAGTTGTCCCTGCAATGGTTGGTTCCGTCGCAGACCCAACGTTTCGGGATGCAGGACAGACCGTCCTCGCAACTGAACTGATCCTCTGGACATTCTAATGAAAAAATGAAAATTATTTATTTAAGATTCATAACAAGTTAGTTTTTCTGTCTGTCAATTTCTCTGCCTGTCTGTTTCTCTGTCCGTCTGTCTTTTTGTCTGGTTGTCTGCCTGGCTGTCTTTCTATCTGCCTGTCTCTCTATCTGCCTATCTCTTTGTCTGTCTGTTTGTTTATGTCTGGTTGTCTGCCTGCCTACCTGTCTGTCTGTCTGCCTACATGTCTATTTATCTGCCTGTTTGTCTTTTGGCCTGCATATCTATCTATTTGTCTTTTATGTGTTTACCTGCTTGTCTGTCTCTTCTTCCGTCTTTCTTTTTGTCTGCCTGTCTATCAGTCTCTCTATTATATGTTCGTTTGTATATCTCCTGTATATCTACCTGTCTGTATGCTTGTTTTACCTCCACTAGGGTTGCAGTCGAGCTCGTCAGAACCGTCTTCGCAGTCAGGCGATCCGTCGCAGCGCCAGGCGTTAGCGATGCAGCGGTTCTCGCTCCCGCAGCGGAACTCGTTCTCGTCGCACTCGTCGCAAGCAACTTCATCGTCTCCGTCCCTGCAGTCCTTTACTCCATCACAAATTGCTCGTTCGGGGATACATGAGTTGTCTTTACATTGATACTCTCCAGGAAAACATTCGGCTCCTTCTGCTACAATCCAGACTTGATAGTTCAAACAAACATTTAGGACTGCTCGAAATTGAGATACCTGCAACAGCCATGTTGAAACAGACTGTAGAATCATCACTATCTGGATACTGGCTGCAGTCAAAGACTTGCGAAATGCTCAAGGCTGACAGAATAAAGTTCTTGCAATCTTCAGCAACAGCTAATCATAGGAAAACTCATTAGTATAGAGAAAAGTTTCAAGCAAGTTCAGACTAACCTTTGCAGAATTTTCTGCAGGGTGGCAGAACAACAGAGTTCTGGCAGGGCGGTTCGAGTGCAGCGCAAGAGAATTGCTGGATTCTAGAATTGCATTCCGATTTAGTGATAATCTCCAGATAAGGAAGACTCAAATTGCGTTCAGCTTCGTTTTTGTCGCCAATCCAGTTGGGATACTTTGTCGCAGAATAGGGAAGGATCCCATCACAAAAAGCGGCACTTCTAGTGATACACTTATCTGTCCCGAAAAGAGAAAATTTAGAAAAATTCTTGATGTTTAGAAAGTTGTTTCAAACCTTCTTTGATTTCAGCGAGAGGTGAGGAACTATTCTCAAAGCTTTCGGCATCTTCTTCAGCGGAAGCTTTCGATCCGTTGGACAAAGAGTTACGGTTTGCCGAAGGGATGAGGAACGCCAAGCCACCGAACGCCTGATCGATCGGCATTTCGAAATCAGAGTCCGAATCGGCTTCAGTAGACTCCTCAGCCAGGTCAGAAGAGGCTTCAGGTTTAGCCACAACATTGGTTCCAGCCTGATTAGTCAAATTCGACGTAGCTTCTGGCTGCTTTTCCTCAGATTCTACGCTTTTCACCATTTCACCGTTTTCTTTAAGCATTGGTGCGACTATCTCAGTTCGAGTATCTTCTTTATCTTTGGCAGAATCTTCACTAAACTGATTCTCTTCTACCATATCTTCGTTCTCTGCAACTTCTGGAACGTTGGGAACTACTTCCCGTGGTTCTGGAGACTCCGGAACACTGGGGACAGCAGCTGCAACTTCAGGAGTCCGCTGGACAACGTCTTCTTCAAGCAGAGGCTGCCACGGTGAATCGTCCGAGTTCCCAGAACTGCCAGAGTTAGTAGTTTCCGAATCTTCAGCCGTTTTAACCTCAGGCTTCGCTTCATCAGCCGTCATTGAGACTTCGGTATTATCTTCAGCCATGTTCTCCGGTTCTTCGTCTTCGATTAGTTCCCTCAGTTTGGATTCGGCTGAATCAGAAATTGGTTGTTCAGAGTCTTCGGATGCAGGTTCCTCAGGATTCCCCATAACTGGTTCTTCTGGAATGTTTTCCATGACTTTTTCCGGTTCCTGGGCCATCCCTTTCTTCTCTTTCTTCATATATTCTTCATCAGGAACAACTGGTTTGGCTACTTCAGGAAAAATGGGTTCAAAACTGGGTACACTAGCTTTTCTTGCTTCGATTTCTTCATCCAGATTAGGTTTATCTTCTGGTTTAGTCTTCATTTCCAGTTCCACCTCTTTTTTTGGTTCCACGTTTTCCGGTTCTGGTACTGGTTCCGGCTTAGGTTCTAGCTCGGGCTCTGATTTCGGTTCCGGTTCGGGTTCAGGCTGAGGTTCAGGTTCAGGTTCAGGTTGTGGTTCTGCTTTGGGTTCCGGTTCGGGTTCAGGCTGTGATTCAGCCTTGGGTTCTGGTTCTGGTTTTGCTGAATCATCTTCTGTTCGATAAGGAGGGTATGCTGGATGTCCTATTCCGAGAAAAATGTGATACCGAAAGTTGATTAATGATTCATAGGTGAAATAGCTAATACCATTAACATCGAAGTGATCTTTCTCTGGTTCGTGAATACCAATATTGAACTTGCCGTGGTCGGCATGATCGTGATGGTCCAGTGTATTTCCGTGCGACTCCTCTGTATCAAAACAAAATTATTCATATACTAAAAATTGCTGAAGAAATTGCATTACGCTCACTGCGAGTCAAGGCAGAAGAATCCAAGGTTCCATTCATCTCCTTCAGATTAGAACTAGTAGATTCATTGGTGAACCCTGCATATAAATGTAATTGGTTAGATGAAATATTTCAGTCTTGATGATAGGTCTTGTACCATTTGTTACGAAGAAGACAATGAGGAACACAGCAACTGCGGCACATATGACGGCTAGAGCAATTAGTATACCGCACAACAAGTCTTTTCCCACTCGACCGGTTTTGCAACAACCAGACGAGTACTGCGGCATCGATTCCACTGAAACTGTGTACAGCTCCTGAGAACTCTGCAAGTAAAAATAAAAGATGAACTTTACGGATAATGAAGTAGAAATAGAACTTGTACAATTAGCTAATTATCGTAGACATTTTCAGGTTCTCTGGGTACAGTGGGTAATTAAGATTTCTTCTCTTGCAGATAACGAAGTGCGCGTGCTACCCAAGAGGGCCACCAAACACGATTCCCATTCCAGCTCATTCTTTTCCCAGTGAGCAAAAAGTAGTTTATTTTCTGCATTGTTTGCTCGAGAACCTTCATACCATCTTCAGATCATCAAACTAACTCTTGTTATGATATGAGCTGTTCATGTAAATGCACGGACCGAACCGAAGCATGCAGACAAGACAAGATCAAACAGAGACTCCGTATTTTTTTTTTAACACACCGTGGTACCAGCCACAGGTTTCGTAACCTTGAAACCTGGGAGGTTAGCAACTCCACTAAAAATCATTTATGATACGGAAAGTACCGCCTCAGTGCGTCGAGTGTTCCCTTGCAGCTTCAGCAAACTCTCAGAATTTTTTACTTCGTAACGGAACTTCGTTCAGCTTTTTTGTGCCATTTCTTTGTAATTTTGAAAGCAACACACCGGCAAATTAGTAAAGTCAACAAGGTTATGGTTTACTGTTCCGTCGTGATGACCTTACAGAAGTTTAATCTCTTTAAGACGTGAAAATTTTAGTAGAATTTCGGTTGAATTCAGTGGCGGTTTTGCTGCTTCGAGCTGAATTTACTTTATTTTCATCCCTGCGGATATTTTTCGCCTTTTCTCGTTGCACAGCAACGCCCCTTGCAAGCAACAGGGAGTTCGCTTGTCCCAAGCTTTATTGTGTAATATGAAGAACTTGAATTTCGGCATAAATTAACAACGATTTCAAGAAATACTAGTAACAGACGGATCTAAAATCCTAAGGAAAGATCCGTTTTGAGACCTTAAGGTCGGTTTTTCAGCTTTTGCTATTTGTTTTCGTTTTTGTTCCGTGTTTGAGATTCTGTCCTAAAAAAAAGCACTGGTGAATTCTCATGATACAGAGAGGGAGCAAAGACCTTCCCCACGAATCCTTGCGTGCAAGAATTTCCATCATATTACACGAGATAGGTTACTGGCTTAGCAAACAATGAAACAAAGCTAAAATACGAGAAAAAGAAACGTAGTTTGGATGAATTTAGCAAATAGCTAGACTGTACAATAGTTTTAAAATAGTATACCCCCTCAACAGGATAGGCCTGAGGGTTGGTGGCATACCTAGGGTAGTCCGTAACCTTCAGTTGCCCGTCACAAAGCGCTACGGAGAAAGTTGAGGGTGAGGGATAATTGAGTAAGAACCCGCCACGTTGGGACAAAGGGTGTTTTTTTGGTGGATATCCGCCTTAAGAGTACCAGAAACTCTTAAGAGGTAAGGGCTGGATGAATGACTCAAAACGAAAGGGAATGTTGGAACGCCAGATAAAGGCAGACGAAAATGTTGAACAATAAAAGCCAAGTGCCTGCAGGTATGTTTCATTTGGGGGATGGCCTTATACGTGACCCAGGTGTGTGTGGATTTTCGCTTTTGTTCGTTAGAAACGAATGGAAGAGGGCTGAAAGGGTTCATACCACCTTCCTTCTTCAAGGATTTTGCATTCTGAGCCTTGTTAATTAATCAATAACCCCGTGTTCTGTGTTTCTTCTAAATATACCTGTTAATTAGAAGTATAACGACTTGTAGAAATATGACCATAAATTCAGATTTCCACCTGCGGCTTGTTTGAAATCCCAACCATCCCCCGCTTCGAATCATAAACCTGAAGACCGAAGAAAATCACCCAGGAATCTAAAGATGGAAATCCGAAAAATTTTCAAATCCACGCAAGTTATGTATAATGCTTGATGACTGAGACTCCCACGTTAACCCGGGCTTTGATTAAGGGTATCTTCATGTAAACGAAACCTTTGAATATCTGAAACTTGACTCTTTGGTCTCAGTAACCCAAGTTTTTCCCATGCAAAGGGGTAAGAAGTTGCTATGCTTGTATTCCCGGTCTTCTGGTACGAATAATTGGTGAATTGAACGACAGAGCAATGCAACAACCTATTTTCAAATATCTTTTTCCACCACAAAGACCCATTTGGATTTCTGGAAGGCTACAATTATGTTGGGTGGGTTCGTCTAAGCGATCTAATTCTAAAACTTCTTTATTCGAACTGGTGAGTGGGATTTATAAAAGTCCTGACCCCAGTTAAGCTTTCTCTTTTCGTCCTCATTGTAACGAAAAAAAATATGTTTAATCGTACTATAATGTATCTACTGAAACGTTCAGTCTAATTTCAAGTCCTTGACTCCGAATGAGAATTCAAGAAGTTTTTGCCTCAACTAAAACGCTATTCAGTAAGAACACACTTCGTATTGTCCTAAACTGACCGCTGTTCATGGCTTGTCAGGTGTGAAGCATTTCTTTTTAGATCAGTGACTCCAGACGAGGATGATTCTCACAGCTGCCATCGACACATCAAGGAATCTTATCTACGGTCTATTAACTGGTGAACGTGCTTGACAAGTTCACAAAAGGGGACGGCTACTTTCGGAATCCCTACTTCATTGAAAACGAACATCCAAAGACCAGTTCACCCAGCTACATAACTTGGCAGTACTATATTATAATTAGCACTTGATGAAATCTACTTATAAACTTAGCTTTCGCACTTACAACTACACTTTTCGGACACGAGATAGTTTTTCAAGCTTTTCAAATAACCGTTATGATAGAAGAGGAAATAAAGAATCCCGCAATGTTTCATTGTTCGGCACGCTGCTTAAACACAATGCAAATGCACAGCGGATCTCTGGTTTTTCGGCATCGTAGTTGTATCGATGTTTACAATGCTATACCCAATACTTCCGCCATTCATGTACTTCGTAATTACCGAACAGGGAAGTGCAAAGGTCACAGAGTCATTTCAGGCGTGGTCTTCTGGTGATCTCACCCTTTTGTCAAACACTGACTCAGAGAGAGAAAGATCGTTCGTACTACCTGCTGTAAAAAGCCTCTCGTTCCGGGTCAGTTAAATTTCAACTAATAGTTTGAACAACAAAAGCTCAAGCTAGTTGCTTCCATTATGAATTAATACTTGATTGCTACCCACTTGTTTTCCTCAAATTTTGTATCATTACGAAGCTCAACGTTTTTCGTAATTTCCGTTGGCAAATTATTTTCTCTTTCTACTTTTTGTGTCGATTTTTATAACTCGATTTCCGCTGATCCCACACACAACACCTGTCCTTCGGAGGGTTCGCCACCAAACCGCTCAACGTCCAAATTATCTACAAAATTTATTGAAACTAAACAAAATTAACAAGGAATAATTCTTACCCCGGGTATTCTGGCTTTTACCATTTTGTCGTTTGTATATCTGTTAACTTGAAATGATGTTACAGGATTGTATTTCTAAAAGCAGAGCAACGGATTTCATGGACCGAACTGCTTGAAGGTCCCCAAACGACTGAGGCTATTCTTCATTCCTCAGCCGTGACAACCTAACCGTGAAGCTGAAGGGGCCGCCTGGGTATCCGAACGCGCCGCGTTGCCACATATTTTCAAATTTTAAACATATCAACTTTTGGGTTGCGTAAGAAATTTGCTTCAGGCAACATTATTGAAATTTCTAGCATATCTTTATGTATAGAGTTGACTGGCAGGTATCCAATACACTGTTCGATCAGATTGGAACCTTTTTACAATATTTTTTAAACATTCAACATTTTATCGAACAACTAAGTCTCTCCAAGCTTCTAGGCTTCTTGATGCTTTGATATTTTGACTCACGAAAGGGGTGTTATTTTCCTGCATGCTGCGAACTAGTATTTTATGCATATACAACTAGGAAAAAATAGAACAAGAACCTTAAAGAGGGTATCATCAGGCGCTTTCTCTCGAAAAGGTGTCCAGAAAACCACGAATTTCCGTGCAGGAAATTTTCTGGCTGCTACGAAAAATCCAATATAGAGATTCTCCAGATTTTTGGTTGTCACATGGTCAGTTTTAGAAACTTTCTGGAGCGACACCTGTTATATTTTTCGTTACTGGGAACATCTGGCTGTCACGTTGCGTGGAAGATTTTTCTTCCTCCCGAAATGTTTCAGAAGACTGGGTTAATAGTGCAAAAATCTCTCATCCAAAACTTTGGGGCAGTAAAATAATAAGCAAACAATTTTCAGCTCAGAACTAACAGTCAAGTTTTACCGCTATATGCTTGACAAGCCGTGAAAAAAGAAGCACAAGTCTATGCTTTCTTCATGACTTTTTTAGTAGAATTTTTAGGATCCATCAGACCGCATAAATCTTTCAAAAAATTGCTTTCAAAGTTCTTAAACACAATAATTAGGTCTCCAAATCGTAACTTACGGCACTTACAGTTAAGTTGTATCTCTAACACTTCAAATTAAATAGCAGAAAATAGGTTTAGTAAATCTTCTACAGTTCCATTTTCTAGTAAATTCTCTAGCAAACTAATTTTTTCGGTGATGTTAGTGTTGCCATGGAAACCGTGGGATGTAACCAGCAGATCTTTCATGAAACCTATCAACGGAAAAAAAATTAATTTTCCCTCTGAAAAAAAATTTCGACTTATACTTTTATAATATTCGAGTTGTTCCATGTTTTTCAGTTCCAGTTTTTCTAATCCTTGTTCTTTATCCAGGATTTCCTGGAACTCTTTCGTCATCCATTCATTCCCACGATTCATGGCCGTCTGGTCCAGAAGAACTTCTTTCAGTCCTTTCAGCAAGCAAATTTGGTGCTCCACATCAAACAGGTTTCTAATGACCGGAATAGATTTCTCTAATAGGATTTTCAATGCAACCGGATTAATGTCTGCTGATATATTCAGCACCACGTTAGCTTTAATCGCCTCTTTAGCGATAAACTCTCCGATCAGATTCATCGGCGATGGATTTTCCGTTATAAAAATTACTTCGTTTTTCCTAGAAAGACAAAAAATCTTCAAACCGGAGACTCCCCCCTTCTGTGAAAAGTGTTACCTGTACTCGCAGTAGACGACATGTTTGAGAAAGCAGTGTTCATAGAAAAGTTTTCCTTCATCTTCTAGTGGCAAACGTTCTGGAACTTCTGGAAAGCAGGCTGCAATCCACGAATGAACAGTCGCAAGTGAAAAATCTCCTTTGATTGTTAATTTGTGTCCGAAGAGTCGAAATTCTCTGGATGAATCCTCGTATAAAGGCACAGAGGCGGAACAGCCAACGTTTTTACTACTCCAAACTTTGGTTGAAGATTTGGAACCGTATAGATTCGTAAATGAGTTACTTGAGACCCCTCTGTGCATCGCAGTTTGATGTCGAGGCGAGTTGTATTGAACTGACAGCGATACGTTGCACTAGTTCCCTGAATTTAGATTATTCAACATAAATTTCAGACCGTATTTATTTTTTTTTATCTCATTGACGGGTATGGGGGCGTTAACCCATGACCCCAGGGGGAGGAATTGCAGATTCAACTGCTGAGGGTCTCTGGTCTGGGAGAGGCCTCACTTGAATTCGAGTGGGATCGAACCCGCAGACCAGAGGTGAAGGGCGATAGTCTTGACATAAGGTCTTAACCATTGCGCCACCAGCGCCTGGACCGCATTTTGTAAAGTAAATTACCTGCTGAGATTTTAAAACGGAGACTATGGCCGAGTTTCTTTCTACGTCGATGAACTGAACCGTGTGATCGCAATACAACAGGCAGTAATCGATCGATACCGGACTTTCCAGTGAAAGTAGGTAAACCATTTCGTCCGCCATCAATACAATCTGTTCTCGAACAACAAAGTGGACTACTTTTATTCAAGCCTCTTAAGTTTTCAGGACACTAAGAGGTATGTTATCAGGTTGTTATCACTTACTTTGTGTGTTATGTTAATCTGAGCAGAGCCACCGAACACAAGATTCTCGTTTTGGTGCTTTTTCCTAAGCGCCATGACTTTTTCTTGCAGCTTTTCTACTTCATTCCTGTAGTTTTTCCACAGTAAACTTAGAATAAACTGTTAAAAGTACTGGTTTCATACGTACTTTATTTCTAGTATCTTTTGATGTGCGATTCTCTGCGAACCAGTTTTAGGTTGACGAGCAGCTGTTACGGGATCTGAAAGGTCGCTTAGATTCGTATCTGTGGTCAGAACGAAGATCCAACCTGTCAAAAACAGTACAACAGCTTTATTTGTGAAAATGTTATAAGACTTTTGCTACTTACCATGACTGGTAGCAACAAGTATTTCTTCTACTTCATTCCTACTGAAAAATCCACCCCGGACGACTCCAACACTATCGTTACAGTTCTGACAAAATACGGAAAAATATACCAATAGTTACAAAAATAACGCTTGAAAATAATATTACGTATGAATAGATGAGCTTCGGTAGTATTTGCGATTCCTCTTCCTCGATGGAGATTTGGTAAATTTCCAAATTTCCGTCATCGCGTCCGACAACCATTTTATCAGGAGCTTCTGAATTTCCGATACTCGTGAAATCGATACAAGTGACTCCTGCGGTAAGCGGTCCTTTGTGATTCACGACCCACAGTAGCGAGGGCCCGGCTCGGCTGAAACGGGCCAGTCCCAGGATCCCGCAAGCCGTGCCGAAGACAACCAGTTCGCCGCTGTCCCCTGCTTCGTTACAAAATAACTTCAAAACTGTCGGACTCCTGGTAGTCTCAACACATGACGGACTGTAGAGTCCCGTAGTGAGTATATCGCTTTGTCACAGCACGCTAACAGCGGGGTCAGTATAGGAACCTGAAGTATAAGATTACCAATATTAAGCAAAAATTATGCTGATTTTTAACTACCTTCGATAGCGGCAGAACTAAAACTGCGTTGATTTTTTCCGGGGACATGAAGTAGTTGACTTCTTTACCGTTTTTGTAATGGCAGTATACGTGAGCACTGCATACGATGAAATCCTCGTTCTCCGTGACCTCACTGTGTTAAACAAAGTCCTCATTAGTCCTCGTTTAGTGAGAAAGAACGACTTACAGAAACAGAATTGGCTCCACAAGATTTGTTTCCAAGCTAAAAGTTGGTTTGCCTTTCCTTGAGAAGCCCCGAACGGTCGTCCCCGTTGCGATGTATATGGTTTCCGTCCCTAAACAGCACGAGACATTGTAAGTACGATCCGAGCTTTGATATTTGTTGTGTGTATACCTCCGTTACCGTGCGTTCGGACTGCGTTAATGGGTTTAGCCAAGTTGTACTTGAATTCCGTTACCAGCTCTCCCTTCTTCACATGTAACAGCTGCAGGTTACCTTTGACGTCCCCAGTAACTATCTGCAAACAAAGATTTTTAGCTAAGCTGAAACTTGCATTGAAAATTGTTAGAATTCTGTCTCACTTTTTGTTGTGAATTCTTAGTGAACCCCGGTAGCACTTCCATTGAATTCAGCCCGACAGACTCGAACTGACAATAATCAACTCTTTTCAAATTTAGTTGCATTTTCTCTAAACACGTTTAGTGTACCCTCAGTGAAAGCGAGCGTTTCTGTTTTCGAGAAACAGGCGGTTTCTATGGCAGCGCATTTCTACCATACAGTTAAAAAAATCACCGCTAGAAGGCGTTGCTTAAAATATCAATAACATTACTTAACACTAAAGTACATTTAATAGCAAGTAGGACAACGGTTAAGTGTTTCAACTAGTCCGACAATAAAAATGGTAAATTTTGAATAAAATGGTTCGAAATATTTTAGCAAGGGCCAAGTTACTTGAACTATTTTGTACGGTTCAAGATCTGAATAGAAAAATAAACAGCATTAAGTAGGATGATTCAGATTGTATTTACGTGCAACACCGATAATCAAAATATCGAATCTGTGGCTTAAAAGATAACAAAGTCTTCTATTTTATAAATAGCCCTCAAAAGAACTATTTAAATGAACAGAAAATCTAAAAACAAAGAACGTGGAAAATCCCTGAGAAAATCAACATAAACCATGTGCTCAACAGCCACATTATTTCAGGTTTTTGTTCTGGATTAAAATTCAAACGGGAAAAACCAACTTTTATTACATAAGATGACGAGGCATATTCCAACTTCCCAGGGTTAACCTCGGTATAAAAATCTCCAAAACTTCGTATCACTAGTGTAGTTTAATCAGAGCGCGGCCTTGGGAGAGTCAAGTTCAAACACATACAATGTAAGTAATTACTGTGAAAATGTAATTGAAAAAACTAAGACATATATTTCACAGGAGTCGAATAAATTTTCGGCAGATATGTCTGCTCTTTGTATACTGTGTATACTGTTCGTCTGGTACTGAAATCATTCGAGGAGTGCGGATTCCGCTAAGAGATGGCGTCCACGTTGTTGCCGACTACTACCTTCCGGACGAACCTGGACAGTATCCAGCAATCTTGGAAGTTACGCCTTACAGCCGCAGCAATATTTACTATACCTACGTAACGGATTCGGAACACTGGACCAGTAACGGTTACGCTTTTGTCATCATCGATAGTCGCGGTGAGGGAGACGCGGAAGGCGAATTCAACGACGTCTGGCAGGAGACGAACGATATCTACGATATGCTAGAATGGATCGTCAAGGAGTCGTGGTCTAACGGCAAAGTGGGCATGCGAGGATCGTCCTACTCCGGAGGGAACCAGTTATATGCCGCCAGGAGTGGATCGCCTCACCTAACATGTATTACTCCAAGCTGTGCTGCTGAAAGCTCTCCTGCCATGGATACGGTTATTTATCGTTCAGGAGTATTCCACTTCCAATGGGCGCTGGACTGGGTAAGACATCTTTCATATCTTTTCAGGTCATGTCTAACTTGAATCTTTGCACTTGAACAGATCAGTCAGCTTCCGAATTCTGGAATCGACGCAAGCATCCAACCCGACTGGGACGCACTACTGTTACACAGGCCCTTGTACACAGCAGACGAGGCCGTATACGGTAAACCCATGACACTCTATCGCAGACATTTAGATCACGAAACTGCCGACGACTACTGGAAGGAAATCGAACTCGACGAGGAAGAGTTCAGCAGGATCGACATTCCCAGTCTGACGTTTACTGGATGGTTCGATGAAACTCTAGTGGGTAGTATCGCTAACTTCAAAGGTATGTCTTCTGCAATTGAAGCTTTGTAGATTCGAATCTTGGTTCACAGTTCTTTACCCGTTATCTTACTGAT
Organism: Eulimnadia texana; assembly: GCA_002872375.1. Taxonomy (NCBI): domain Eukaryota; kingdom Metazoa; phylum Arthropoda; class Branchiopoda; order Diplostraca; family Limnadiidae; genus Eulimnadia; species Eulimnadia texana. The sequence continues at coordinate 1,225,980 of NKDA01000007.1, forward strand.
TTGTTCCTTTGGAAAATAATTGGTACTAGTTTAGTTCGAGTTCTACAATGCAGGAACTTTTCTTTTCCAAATTTCGTGAAGGTCTGCGGAACTTTTCCCCATCGCCAGAGAAGCATTTCCTCATTATTGGACCATGGGCCCACTACAACGCTCCGGACGGAGGCTACAACTTCCTCACAGGGGAGCCTATGCTTTCGATAGGTGACTTGCAGTTTCCGTTAAATTCCGTCCTACCGGGTAGGAACCTCACGACCGTTTTCTACGACTGGTGCTTGAAGGGTATTCCATTACCGCCACTACCATCCAACGTTATGGTTTACTTGACCGGCTCCAACACTTGGCTCAATCTACCTGACTACCCACCTCGAAACACTGAAGTCCGAAGTCTTTTTCTCAGTAGTTCAGGTGATGCTAATAGTATCCGCGGCAAGGGTAAACTGGTAACCCAGTCTCCGGCTGAAGAACCTGCAGACGAAATTATTCACGATCCTCTAAATCCTTTCAAAAACTACGAGAAGGATTCCGATGGTGTTTACCGCACGGGATTCGATTCTTTGCCTGTCGACATCTCCAGATTCTTAGACAGAAACGACGCACTGGTTTACGTATCAGACCCGTTCCAGGATTCCGTAACAGTCCTAGGAAGGGTTGAGTTAAAGTTGTACGTTTCTACAGATACCCTGGATGCTGATTTCTTCGCTATCCTGGAAGATGTTTCTCCAGACGGTTCTTCTATCAAACTGGGACCCAGAGAATCGGCTGTCGCAAGAGCCAGGTTCCGCAACGGATATGAGACCGAAACCCCAGTTGAACCGAACGTTCCGTTTGAGCTTACCCTAAACATGTACGATATGGGTCACACATTCCTGCCTGGACATAAGCTTCGCCTCAGTATTACGAGTTCTATGTATCGAAGATTTTTCCCTAATCCTGGCAACGGTAACTCAATCGCACACGATACAGCCGAACCGAGAATCGCCAGAAACCGCGTATTTCACGATTCTGTCCGACCCTCTAGCTTAAACATTCCTGTCTTTACACCGTAAAACTAGTATACAATATGCTGCAATTTCAATACACTTAGTTTAGTTAGTTTCCACCATTTTATGTTTGCTTCATCAAACCAACTCGAATAAACTTGGCTTCCTCCACGTATTTATTACCACCCAACACCTTCGAAAGAATCCGAGGCTTGCAGCATGAATATAAAGCAAAACCCTTACGTAAAAACGCTTCATTGTGAACAAAAATAAGAGCCACCTTGTAGAAAACTACTTAGGTCCCCGCATAAGTAATTGCGGAAATGTATCAGCCAGTCACGTGGCCTTGTTAAAAATCAGCCTGAACCAAACAGCAAATCAACTCAGCCCCGCTTCTGTAGTCAGTAAAGTAATCTAGACTTTTTCCCCAGATCAATGTGATACGCTTCTTTATCAGATCCCAAAACTATCACACAGGTTTTTTTAAATAAACGAAAATAAACATATCATGTGAAACAAATATAGAAAACACTGGAGGAAAACCCTTGGCGTAATGAAAACAAACCATCTGCTTGGGGTAAGGTTATTTGTTTACTTTTTTCTTATTCAAAATCCCAAGTGAAAAAAAACCAAACATCGTTACATAAAATGACAAAGCATATTTGAAGTATAGCATAACGTGAGAGTTTTTTTTTGCTACTGGCATATAAACCCTTCCATAACTTCGTATGCCGCAGTCCAAGACGATCTGTACTAAAGTAAACAACAAAAATGTGAGTGGTAACTTTAGAATTTAGTGGATTTATTAAATAATCTTACATTCTACAGGTTTCGTTTAAGTGTCCAGCATATATTTCTGTTCTTAGCATACGTTGTATGTTGTTCGTTTGGGACTGAAATTATTCGAGGAGTGCGGATTCCACTAAGAGATGGCGTCCACGTCGTTGCCGACTACTACCTTCCAGACGAATCTGGACGATATCCGGCAATCTTGGAAGTTACACCATACGGCCGCAGCAGCCTTTATTATACCTACGTATCAGAGTCGGAACACTGGACCAGTAACGGATACACTTTTGTTCTCGTCGATTGTCGAGGCGAGGGAGACGCGGAAGGCGAATTCAACGACGTCTGGCAGGAGACGAACGATATCTACGATATGCTAGAATGGATCGTCAAGGAGTCGTGGTCTAATGGCAAAGTGGGTATGCGAGGAGCGTCCTACTCCGGAGGGAACCAGTTATATGCCGCCAGGGGTGGGTCTCCTCATCTAACATGTATCACTCCAAGCTGTGCTGCTGAGAACTCTCCTGCCATGAATACCGTAATCTATCGTTCCGGGGCATTCCATCTCCGGTGGGCGCTGGACTGGGTAAGCAATTTACTTTCAACAAGTGATTTACGTACATGTGGAATTCAAGTCTATGGGACTCAAAGGCGACTATACTCCACTTTTCGAAACGAATCTCATGGATTCTCGTGACAAATTATAAGTTGTCAGGAAGTAGGATTTGTCATATGTCTATTAATTTTCCTCAGAATCTTACTAGTCTCGAGTATTAACTGAGATTTCACATGCCAGACCTTAGGGATTTCTATTAGACTTCAACCGAATTATCGTAACATTTTTTCAGACTCCTAATCTGAATTCACATTTCTCATTGCCAAGTTTCACTTGTTTTCACATTAACAGATTGCTCATCTCCCCAATTCGGGAATTAACGCAAGCATAAAACCCGACTGGGACACGCTTCTGATGCACAGACCCTTGTACACAGCCGATGAAGCCGTTTACGGGGAACCCTTGCCACTCTATCGCCGGCATTTAGACCATGAAACTGCCGACGACTACTGGAATGAAATCGAACTCGACGAGGAAGAGTTCAGCAGGATCGATATTCCCAGTCTGACGTTTACTGGATGGTTCGACGAAACCCAAGTGGGTAGCATCGCACACTTCAAAGGTATGTCTTCCACAGCTGAACAGCTTGTTAAGAATCTAAACCTTACCTTATCGCCAGAAAACCAAAAACGCCAATAAAACTTAATTTTCTTTTAAAAACACGTAGAGGTGCGTATCTAGCCTAGACCAAACCATTCGGCGGTGTTCAGAACCATTCCGTCAGATCCTAGACTTTTCTACGGCAAGTTCAGTATGTTTTTGATATTTTTGCAGGACTTCGCAAATTTTCTCCTTCGCCGGAAAAACACTTCCTCATCATCGGTCCCTGGGCCCACTACAATGCCCCTGATGGTGGCTATGACTTCATCACAATGGAGCCAATACTTTCAATAGGTGACATGCAACTGCCGATGAATTCCGTGATCCCAGGGAGGAACATCACAACAGCTTTCTACAACTGGTGCTTGAAGGGTACTCCACTACCACCGCTTCCGTCCAGAGTTATGGTTTACTTGACGGGTTCCTTTCAATGGCTCAGTCTATCCGACTACCCACCGCAGAACACTGAGGTCCGACGTCTTTTCCTCAGTAGTTCTGGTGATGCTAACAGTATCCGCGGCAACGGTAAACTGATAACCCAGTCTCCGGCCGAAGAACCAGCAGACGAAATCATTCACGATCCTTTGAACCCGTTCAAAAACTACGAGAAGGATTCGAACGGTAGTTATCGTACCGGGTTTGGTCCTTTACCTGTCGACATCTCTAGATTCTTGGACAGGAACGATGTACTGGTTTACGTATCAGAGCCCTTTCAGGATTCCGTAACGGTTCTGGGAAGAATCGAGTTGAACTTATACGTTTCCACAGATGCCCTGGATGCCGATTTCCATGCTGTACTGGAAGATGTTTCTCCACTCGGTTCTTCTATCAAACTGGGACCTAGAGACTCGGGTCTTGCAAGAGCTAGATTCCGAAATGGTTACGAGACCGAAGCCCCAGTTGAACCGAACGTTCCGTTTGAGGTAAACCTTAACATGTACGATATGGGCCATACGTTTCTGCCCGGACATAAGCTGCGCCTTAGTGTTATGTGTTCCATGTACCCCAATTTCTTTCCAAACCCTGGAACCGGAAACTCCATCGCGCATGATACAACCGAACCGAAGATTGCCAGGAACCGTGTATTCCATGATTCTGTTCGACCCTCCGTCTTGTACTTTCCTGTCTATCTACCGTAAAACTTGGATAATTCTATTATAATTGGCTTAAATACATTCATATACGTACACGAAATCTACAGACTGTTTGACAGCTGTGAAGCCATTCTTTACCAAACCAAATTCAATAAACCTGACTGCACTGGCGTAATCTTGACGAAATAGTCCCTTAATATTTCTTCAGTTTCCACTTTTGTGTGTTCTGTTCTTCATTTAAAAAATTCAGATTTTTCCAGTGATCCTAACTTTCAACTTAACTGGGCTGCGAACTGAAATATAACGGTCCGCTTTTTTTCTGATTTTTTAATTTCTTTATGGCTACTGAGACATGCACTCGTAAGTTTAGTCGACTTAACGACTTCCTTCCGTCCGCTGGTCCTCTTGTATTCGGATCTTTCAGAACAGCAATTTCATTCCACTTCGGCAGAAGAAGAGCTCGTACTAGAACCGATAGAGGCATAGCTCCGAATCAGTCAAAATATCACAAATGATTTTCAACGACTAACATTTTTTAATCAAGAATAAACTTTCTACAACAGGGATACATTACTTTTGTTTGTGTTTACATATTGTGCTGTAATTTGCGAGGTGGATACATCTTATGTTTGGGGCTGCTTAGCTGGAAGAGGTTAGGGTTATTATAAATAACTAATAAAGCTAATAATTAAACAGGAAAACTGAAACTTCTCGGTCGGGAAATCCATGGGAAATAACACTAACCGTCAGCCACACCCCACGCTAGTTAACTTCATCTTTTCAGTTCAAACTCCAAGCAAAAAACTAAAATCTCATTACATAACATGACGAAGCATGTATATGTATTTATTTATGCTTCTTTTATCTCCGTTACTGATATATAAATAACTTCACTTTGTATCAGTGCGCAGTTTCCCGTGAAGCTCAACCTGTATAGTCAACTCCAACATAAAATGTGAGTTAACATTTTACAATTTCAGTAAGGATTAAGTAATAATTTTCTATAGGATTCGCTGTGCCCTGCAGATACTCGTGCTGTTAGTATACAGCATATCCCACTCAGCTGGTTTAATAACTATTCAAGGAGTGCGAATTCCGTTAAGAGATGGCGTTCACGTTGTCGCCGACTACTACCTTCCGGACGAACCTGGGCAGTATCCAGCAATCTTAGAAGTTACCCCGTACGGACGCAGGAGTCTTTACTATACCTACGTATCAGAGTCGGAACACTGGACTAGTAACGAATACGTTTTTGTTCTCGTCGATTGTCGAGGCGAGGGAGACTCGGAAGGTGAATTCAACGACGTCTGGCAGGAGACGAACGATATCTACGATATGCTGGAATGGATCGTCAAGGAATCGTGGTCTAATGGCAAAGTAGCCATGCGAGGGTCTTCCTACTCCGGGGAGAATCAGATGTACGCCGCCAGGAGCAGATCTCCTCACCTAACATGTATTACCCCTAACTGTGCTAGCGAAACCTCCCCTGCCATGGAAACGGCCGTCTATACTTCAGGGTATTTCACTACCAGTGGGGGCTGGAATGGGTAACGAACGAATTTTTTATGAGAGTCAGTGTGAGGCTTGAAATGAGTCTCGTGTAAAACTACTCGCATGTTCTTTAGAGAGTTTCTCTATTCTCATTGCGGTATGAGGCAGGAAAGTCTCAACTAATGATTTTGAAGTCTCAAGCAACATAGCAGTTGGATAATTCGAGATTTTTTTCCTTTCGGAGACTCCGATCAGTACGATTTCATGATCACAGCTGAGTCTCAGTTGTGTTTCTAATAGAGTTATGAGTATTTGAACTTTTTCTGGTTTTTCGTGATTAATAAATTGGTTTTACACGTTAACAGATTGGTCAGCTTCCGAATTCCGGAGTAAACGGAAGCATCCAACCCGACTGGGACTCGCTTCTGTTGCACCTACCGTTGTACACAGCAGACGAAGCCGTTTACGGTAAACCCTTGTCTCTCTATCGCAGACATTTAGACCACGAAACTGCAGACGACTACTGGAAGGAAATCGAGCTCGACGAGGAAGAGTTCAGCAGAATCGATATTCCCAGTCTGACCTTTACTGGCTGGTTCGATGACGCTATGCCCGGAAGCGTAGCCAACTTTAAAGGTACGTCTTCCGGTACTCTGTAAATTTCGGAACCTTGTAGAGAGGTTCTAGACCTCGGTATAAGCTTGTTTGCTTCTTCAACTAACCAATATTTCTCAAAAATCTCGAACACCTATTACGAAGTCTTCGGTTTCTATGCTGTTATGTTGTGTGAGATGATGGCACTCCGTTTTACTAGCACTACGTCGCATTCACGTTTTGTCGATATTTAATGAATTTTTGCCCTTAAAAATATAATGTCTCACAGCCACGATACTGCTTTTTTTTAAACACAGTCCTGTAAATTTAACGAAACCTTCAGCCGACGCTTCACAAGTTTTTGGGAATATTTTCAGGACTTCGGAAGTTTTCACCTTCACCAGAAAAGCATTTCCTCATCATCGGTCCCTGGGCCCATTACAACGCTCCGGACGGAGGATACAACTTCATCACAATGGAGCCAATACTTTCAATAGGTGACATGCAGCTGCCTATGAATTCCGTGATCTCTGGACAGAACATTACAACAGCTTTCTATAACTGGTGCTTGAAGGGTATTCCACTACCGCCTCTCCAATCCAACGTTATGGTTTACTTGACGGGTTCCTTTCAATGGCTCAGTCTACCCGACTACCCACCACAAAATACCGAGATCAGAAGTCTATTCCTCAGTAGTGGTGGTGACGCTAACGGTATCCGCGGTAATGGTAAACTGGTAACCCAGTTTCCGGCTGAAGAACCAGCAGATGAAATCATTCACGACCCTTTGAATCCCTTCAAAACCTACGAGAAGGACTCTAATGGAACTTACAACGAAGGGTTCTACTCGTATCCTGTCGACATCTCAAGATTCTTAGATCGGAACGATACGCTGGTTTACGTATCCGAGCCGTTTCGGGATTCTGTAACAGTCTTAGGAAGAGTCGAACTGAAGTTATACGTCTCCACAAATGCCCTGGATGCGGATTTCCACGCTGTACTGGAAGATGTTTCTCCAGATGGCTCTTCTATCAAACTGGGACCCAGAGAATCAGGTCTTAAAAGAGCTAGGTTCCGCAACGGTTACGCCGTGGAAACTCCTGTGGAACCGGACGTTCCGTTTGAGCTTACTTTAAACATGTATGATATCGGCCACACGTTCCTTCCTGGACATAAGCTACGTTTAAGTGTTATGTGTTCCATGTATCCCAGATTTTTTCCCAATCCTGGGACCGGTAACTCTGCTGCACATGATACAGCCGAACCGAGGATTGCCAGAAACCGTATTTTTCATGATTCTGTCCGTCCCTCCCTCTTGAACATTCCTGTCTATTTACCCTGAACTGAAAACTGAGGGAGTTTTTTTTTCTGAAACATAAAAATATATCCTTGTTTCAGTACTAGTAACACATTACTGTGTTAAAATCGGAGTCTATGGCTTAACCATTTTTTTGTAAGCTGAATCGTTTATGTCCGCTTCTGTTACTTATTCAGTATAATTGTGATTTATTTTTATATTTTTTAACTTAATATCATCTCACATAATACAAAATTTATTGAAATTTAAGCTGTATTTTGGGAATATCCCACATATAGTTCGTGCATCGACGCTAGATGGCGTAAGTGTTTCACAACTTAACAGCTGATAATTTTCAAATTCGTCGACTACTAGCAACTTGAACTGTACACTTCTATCGAAACTTCTGTTTTAAACATTTTCACCTTAATTCTATTTCCTCAGCATATAATTATAAAAAAGACTACTTAAAAAATGTCTGCAAGCTTCAACGAGCCTCATCTGTCGTTCAACTTTCCGCAGTCGATGAACACATGGGGAAACATGGGCAATGTAATTATACATAATCTCTAAAATTCTTAAACGCAATTTTACGTATATTATTTGAATTAGGTTGCTGACTATCCGGTGATCAATTTGGCTCTCGATTCTCACAAGCGAGTTTCTCCGCAACTTTCTGCAAGTGCCGCGTTTTTGAACCGCGATTTCGAGATTGACGAAAACCGCATCCTGACAGCTTGGTAAAAATATTCTATCAGGAATAAAAGATGAAGATAATAAAATCAATTATATATTTAAGGAAAACGGGAGGAGTCAAAGGTTTAATTTCTGCCCTATCAGAACTGGAAGGCGGGAAAGCTCAAAACGCGATCGGTGCGTTTTTTCGTTTCACGAACAATGTGATTGGTCAATATGAACAAATGCTGAAGAAGAGCAATCAGGTTTGTTTTTATTAATAATTTCTACCAATCGATCGTATACTTTATTTATGTATGCAGCTTGTGGCAGAAAATCGCAACATCAGTTACAGCGTGCAAGCTTTAGCTTGGCACCCACACATTACGAAACTGGCTCTGGCAACTCTAGGAGACACTGTCCTGATCTATGGAAACGTAATATAATCTAAAATTTTCCATTTCTCAGTATTGTTTCACTAATTAAATTTTGATGTATCAGAAACCAAAGGACTCAAGCTTCGGCAGTGTTACCCCAGTCGTTTTACGTCACCCGCTGCAGAAAAATATTTTCTGCCTGTCGTGGAGGCCTCGCTCGTCGGGATACTTGGCTATCGGCTGCGAGGGGGTACCGTGATCTGGTCGCTCGACCCCAGCTCGCTCGGGACGAGACCTACGTCTTCGTGCCTAACACTGCTGAGCCATGAAGACCAGCCTGCTGCTACAACTATCAGCTGGCATCCTGAAGTAAAATTTTCAAATTTGTCATCCGCTTGTATATAAATATTGTCTTGTTTGTGTGGTAGGGCAAATATCTCTGCACAGGATCTTCGTCGAACAGCACAATACTGGTCTGGAACATAGAAGCCGGAGAAGCTGTACCCTTGAGGAAGTTCGGGGGCAAGGTACTAAGCTGGTTAGCTGGAGTCCTTCCGGAGATAGGCTGTTTGCTGCCACAGGTTCCACCCAGTTCAGGTAAGTTAAAGGGCCTATTTCCTCTATAGCGGACACTGATGTTAACTCAACTTGAAAAAATTCTTCCATTTTCTTTGTACAAAAGTATTTCTCACATTTTGTTCTAACTTTTTTCTGTATTTTAACTATAATTTAGCATAAAATTATAGTTAAAATACATCCTCTGTCCGTAGTAGAGGAATTAGTCATCATTGGCATACCCCATACTTGCTACCCCCTTATAACGGACACTTTTGTTAAATCGCCTAGAAAAAATTTACACTTTTTTTTCGCATGAAAGTTTTTCTCTAATTTATCCCCAGTTTTTCGACAAATTATAAGCACGATTTCAGCGTATTATTTTAATTTGTATTATATCGTAGATTACTAACATTTTCCCCTACAAGGGTCTGGGATACGAGACGCTGGAACAGCGAGACCTGGAACACGGCTGGAGGGACAATATCTGCTTCTGCGTGGAGTCCTGACGGACGTCACTTGATTTTCGTTGATAACATGCAGCCCATCATTTATGGATTGACCTTTGACCCCTTACCAGCCTTGGGAGAGCAATACCTACCCTTAACCGTAAGTATATTATTGCAATATAATAATAAATATTTAATAATATGAGTAACTAAATTTAAATATGATATTTATAAATAACAACTATAATTATGATGTGGATTGCAGCTAATTATGTATCGTCATTTGTAGTATTGGTAAGTTAATAAAAATAATTAATTACAACCGATTTAAAGAAATAAGATAATTATATTTAAATAATATATTAATATTTTAAAGGACCAGCAGTCTTCTCAGAAAGCAAGGGCAGTGGCTGACCTTAGTGGAACCAATTTCACCGATGCTGAAGAAACTACCAAGTATAAAACCATCGTTACTCACTATTTATTATTTAAACATACTTTTATACCGTATTCACACTGGTTTACCTCCGGGGTAACTTTGCCCTGAATTTGCCCCGAAATTTACCCCCAGACTTTATCTCACAAATGTCCCTTGTTCACACTGTCGATCGCGACCGGAGCCGGGGTATGTTAGTTTACCACCGAAAAGTTACCCTGGTATTTTTCAAGGGGTAAATTTTCGGGGGTAAATCAACTTACCCTCGGTTCAGTTCGCGTTCACACGTCAGGGGTAGAAATGGACTTACCCCGGATCCCGGATTTACCCCAGAAAAATGTGGGGTAAGTCCTCAGGTGTGAACATGGTATTATATTCATAAAAGTGATAATGGACCTGACAAAATATCAAAATTCAGAAATAAGAGTTATTTATAATACTCCCAGTCCTGTGAAGGCTTTCTAATTTTTATAAACTTGCATATTATTAATATTAAAGTATATTATTTTCTCTTGTATAGGGTTAGCAGTCAGGTGCGTAGCTTGGTTTGGGATCCGAAAGGTGAGCGATTGGCTGTAGTTTTCGAGAACTCGAACATTATCGCCGTTTTCAGGACCCTGTTCTCGCCAGCCCTCAGTCTTGTCCCTTGGTAACTCAAAATATCTTTTTCGAATATGCAAAATATATTATAAAATATCAATATTAGATAACGTGTAAATCGCAAGAAATACATCGTAAAATACGAATATAGAATAATTTGCGAATAATATACAATATTTAATAAAATAAGATACTTTAAATGTTTTTGTTAGATATTTTGAATTCATTAAAAAATTTAAGTATACTATAATTTGTAAATAATAAATAATATATAATAATACGGTAAATTCCAATCCTGTTCTGAATTATGTTTAAAATAGTATTAAAAATTCAAGATAAATTACTATCTGAATATTATAAACGAGTCATATATTTAATCAGATATGCAAATATTATCAAGTATTTTTCTGGTATAAGCGGTTTTATTACTTTATTATATTATTGTCTATATTATCTATATCTTTTATTATCTATTATGTTCTCTATATCTTTATTAGTTATTGTCTATGGATATTATGTTATGTATAATAAATTTTTCTTTTACTCAGCGAGTTTGTATTCAGTGTTTATTATCTATTTTATTAACTACATCTCTATTAGTTATTATGTATGGATATTATGTTATTATAATATATTTTTCTTTTACTCAGCGAGTTCGTTCGAGGTCCCACTGATACGATTCCCACTGCGTGCGCGTTTGAATCGCAGTTTAAAAACGGCGCGCTTCTTTCTGTGGTACAATTTATTGATAAAATTGACATCTATCAAAATTATTATTAGTAATATTTGATTTTTCCCGCAGGCTTGGTCTTCGGGAAGTGTCGAGCACGTGCCTCTGGTTTTCAGTTCCGAGATTCCGCATTACTTGTAACGAAAATAATTCAGAAAAAAGTAACAATAATAAAATTAATCATAAGAAAATCTTTCCTCGAGTTTATTATTTACTTTCTTCGTGAACTTAACGTTTTACACAAAACGCCCGTACAATAATACACTTAAGTAATTAACTGTATTATTTTTTCGCGAAAATAATATTAATTGGCCTAGAAACTTATGAATAGGATCTCATGCGATAGCTGGAGATGGCAAAATCAGGGGTCAGGATTGAATATCAATGCCGAAAGAGCGAACAATAAGAAGACGACTCCACCGACCAGCGTCACTGTGTCAAAAAAAAAATAATACATAATTAGAATCAATTAAGATGAATTACGTTTAATATTACAGAATGCGAATGCCACATTATAATTAGTAATTAGTAATTAATTAGGGAATGGTACAAAATACATAATTTAGAAATGAATTTAAATAAATGTGTTAAATGTTTTTAAAAGTATTAATTTACTTTTTTACTAATTTAATTTACTAAATTTTACTTAAAATAAATGAATAAATTGTCAACCTGTCCTAACGGATATCCTCTGGGCAATCATGCGCCCACCGAGGACAGCCAATCCCGTGCAGAGGGCGTGTCCCAGCACACCACCCACAGCCACGCCCACAACATCCTGAAAACAGAATTCAATTAATAAAAAATACAATTCAAATGAAAAAAAAAATTGATTTTTACTTTTTTAATGACTGGTTAAGAGTAAAATGGATAGATTTATTATTCCTATTAATATTATTATTATTAATTATAATACTTCACGAGCTGCCAAGATGATAGTAGCCAACTGCGAGCGGTCACCCCATTCGGCCAAAAACGTAAGCGTCAGAGCCTGCAAGAAAATGCGGGGTACGAGCGAATAGAGTTTCTGCCGGAAACTAGTGTTTGGCATGGGAAGTCCCGCCTCGGGATCGAGGGCCAGAGCTTTTTCCTTCTCCATCTGCAAAATAAAAATATTAAATTAACTTATAATTAAAATAAATATATTTATAAAGATATACTTCATCTTCTTTCTTCTTCAGATCCGACTGAACTTCTTCGAACTCCTCCTGCCCTCGTCAGGAGACATTTCATAACCTTCTTTCAGCATTTTCAAGCCAAAAATGGCGAATAAAAGAGTTGAAATGTAGTAAGTGTACACGCGGGGTATAATGACTGTGATCCAGCCGAAGAGAACTGCGAGAAGTGAAAAATCGAGGTAAGTATTGAACCTGTTTTTAAAAATGTCACTATGACTTGTTACCAGAGAGAATCGTCATGACGATGAGTGCACCAATGGCTCCGGCAAATACGACGAGTCGCGAATGACGCATGGCCATGATGGCCGCGATGAAAAATGTCTTGTCGCCAAGTTCGGAAACGATGATGACGGACAGAGACGCGATAAAAGCGTGAGCAAATCCCAGTTTTGATTCCGCGGGGACTTTACGCACCGTCACGATGTCTTCAACCTAAATATTAATCAGTTAGATAGAATTTTTTTACTAATCCTGTTTGTAGGTGATGCAAAACGTACCGACTTATCATTTTTGTCTTCCCGACTCTCCATGTGCGGCTCTTTATCCGCGTTAATTGTTGAGAACTGCATTGCGAGTAAGAAAACGCAGAGTACTAGGCCCGCCAGTCGCATTTTTTGAGCAGAAAACACCATTTCTGTAAAAATGAAAGTAAACCTTGTAATTTTGTAAAAATGTAATGTTCGCTGGGGTAAAGGTAGCTTGAAACTGAGCATATTTACAACAAAGTATGATAAGAAATGCGTATATCTCATTATGAATCATTCATATTTAAAATTGATTTTGATATTTGAATGAATAATTAAACTAAAATTAAACAGAGGTTAAGCCCTTGTGTTTTTCTCGCTTTTTCAAGTTGCTTTTGTAAAGATTTTAGGATTTTTACCTTTTAATTTATGATTAAATTTGATTCCTAAGTTAATACGTTAGACTAATAATGCATGTGCACCATTAAGTTTTTCTTAAATAATGTGAAAGGAGGATTCTTCGGAGAATTTACAAAATAATTACTACTAACAACTCTGCTTACAACTACCACATCACAGGTGTCATTCGTGAGCAGCGTTGTCAGATATATTTTATTCATAAATGCGTGCGCATTTGTTTTACACGATTAATATTAATTATACGTAATGTTTTATGTTGTATTTAGTGTTACAATAATTAATTCAATGATTAATAATTAAATAATAATAATGTTACTATTAATTATGTATTTGATTTTTTGTAAAAGGGTAATTCTATGTGAAAACATCATGACGAGTCAACCTCACCTCGGCCGATTCGAACCAAATTTGGTATAGGGAAAGGTCGTGACCTGAAACCCCTGTAGAGCCTATCACAGAGGCCGGTTAAACAATCACCTGGGAACTGGCAATGTTGCAAAATTTGAGCAAGTTGCTAACCCCCCTCCGTATTAATCGTGATAATAAATCAGAAGTGTCAATTTTAAGTCAAGTAAAATACTTTTTTCATGTAAAAAGAAGCGAGGAATCCGATTTTAATAACAAAAAAATAGTAGCTCAACGACTTAGTACCGAAAATGTCCAGAATTTCACAAAAATCGAACTACCTGAAAACGGGTATCTGCCAAAAACTTCAAAAAAATGTGTACTGTGGCTTTACATCTCTTCTATGTTTATACAAAATTTCAGGACAGAGATATTTGTTGTTCTCGAGTTATCTTTGTTAAAGTTCGGGCACCTCGCGGAACGGCCGTAAGGCCGTATAGGCAGCCAACGCCGAGATTAAATAGTTATGCTCCTCGCGTATTCTCGAATATCTCTTTGAGCCGACTTTACCCAGTACAGTATTTAAGATTATGTTTCTTAACATTCGATTCATCCCAAATCATGATTTTACACATTTATTTGCAATTTGGAAACTTGCTTCCTTCAGCGTTTATTTTCAGGTGATAGCTCAACTGTTCCCGTCTACTTTCTCCAGTAAATTTTCTTGAATTGGCCAAAAGCCTCATTTATATACTGCCAAAAGTGAAACATGACTAAGGCTAAGTAACTTTATAAGCATTCCTTGTAATTCGCTAGAGGATTCCTCTCCATCTCCTTGACCTTGCAGTGACTGCGGTGGTGGTGGAACTCTCTTACCATGCCCTACGACTTCTGGACAAATCCAAGAGTACGAGCTTGAAACCCAAGACGCTATGAAAACAAATGAGGCTTTTGGCCAATTCAAGAAAATTTACTGGAGAAAGTAGACGGATTTTAATCCGCTTTCCCTTTTGTGCTTCTGTGTGAAGAAACTCCTCGACTTCTGGAGCGGGATCTCTTCAAGTGTTTGGGATGACGTTCCCAGGATCGTGATATTTGTCTGGATTTCGGCATTTTAGAAAAGCTCAGTTTTTCACTAATAAAATACCGTGTTCTCTAAGTTTTAGAATTAGTTTTGAATTAATTTTGATGTTTTATGTTCAAAATGTGAAGCTCGTCTGTTTTGAACTAGAAATCAAAACGAATCCACTGTTGCCAGTTGTTTGAATGAATTGCACGTTACCTTTATTGGAATTAAATAATTAAGAGAATGTATGGTAAAGCTAAGAGATATCCGATTAAATTTACTGATTTTTACGTAATTGATAAATGCATATATTTATATTTGTACAGCGTGCGCCAAATTATTTATTGATTCTGAACATATGGAAATATGAAATATGATGGATGGTACATGAACCTAACGAATAGGGAGAAAATGTCTATAGTAAAATGCCCGCACCGCAGTCCTTCTACTCACTATCTCATACTTTTTTGCACAATTGATACTTGAAACTAGGGATTCCAGACAGAACAACAGTATATGATATATTAGAAACCTGCATTTTATTCGTGAAAGTTTTCTCTTCAAATGGAAACATTACAGTGATGGGCGATTGCAAGATTGATTCGTGTAACATTCGTTAGGCATTGGTCCCACTTAATTAAGCTATCTCCGCTTTGGCCATTTCACCTGCGAGTCAATTTCGAATCATTATAGTAACGCACTAGCGTTTTTAAGTAGTTAAGTTGATATCCAAAGAATGTTATATCCTACTTTATGCTGGTCTCAACTCCTTACGCAAAATGAATAAAACTTCTAAATGTTCATTTGTTGATTTTATAGTTTCTTTGATGAACTACTCGCGTGAAACAACCGTGATTTGAACACTTGGCTGATTTCGGGTAAGTATTCTACCATCGTTCAGTCGATAAGCTACTGTGCAAATTAGTAATACAGTTTTATTTACTAGTTCGGTTCAGAGAGAAGGTTCTAGCAGGAAAGTTGCGGTGTAATTCGGTCATTTCTTTATGAGATTTCTCGATGGAACAATCAAGTGGAGTGTTTCCCCGCGAATTTTTGCAGTTGACTTGAGCCCCACGTTGGATCAGTAATTTTGCAACTCCTGATTGACCAATAAGTGTGGCGTCATGAAGAGGAGTCCATTCATCTCCGTCTTTGCAGTTGACTTCAGCGCCACGTTCGTTGTAAGTAGGTACGAAACTCAACAGAAACTTCAGCGCCACGTTCGATGAGTAGCTTGCCAACTTTTGAATAACCCTGGTTTACGGCTAAACGAAGTGGAGTCATTCCATCTACGTCTTTGCAGTTGACTTCAGCGCCACGTTCGATGAGTAGCTCCACAATTTCTAAGTGACCGTGTTTTGCGGCAAAATGAAGAGGAGTCTTTCCGTCTCCGTTTTTGCAGTTGACTTCAGCGCCACGTTCGATGATTAACTTTGCAACTTCTGAGTGACCGTATAATGCGGCTTGATGAAGAGGAATTTGTCCATTTTCGTTCTTGCAGTTGACTTCAGCGCCAAGTTCGATCAGTAATTTTGAAACTTTTGGGTGACCTCCCGATGCGGCAAAATAAAAAGGAGTCTTTCCATCTCCGTTTTTGCAGTTGACTTCAGCGCCGCGTTCGATGAGTAATTTTGCAACTTCTAAGTGACCATATCCTGCGGCTTGATGAAGAGGAGTCGTTCCACATACGCTTTTGCAGTTGACTTCAGCGCCAAGTTTGATCAGCAATTGTGCAGCTTCCGTGTGACCGTCTGATGCGGCAAAATGAAGAGGAGTCGATCCATCATCTCTTTTGCAGTTGACTTCAGCGCCATGTTCGATGAGTATTTTTGCAACTTCTGAGTGACCATTTGTTGCGGCTACATGAAGAGGAGCCCATCCATCATCTTTTCTGCAGTTGACTACAGCGCCACGTTCGATGAGTAATTTTGCAACTTTTGAGTGACCGTTCATTGCGGCTTCATCAAGAGGAGCCCATCCATACTCATCTCTGCAGTTGACTACAGCGCCACGTTCGATGAGTAATTCTGCGACTTCTATGAAACCGTCTCTCGCGGCATCTTGAAGAAGTCTGTTTATAAAACGATCGTTATATTTGACGTCAGAGCCGATACCGTCTTTAAGCAAAATTCCAACGAGCTCACTCCTCCCTGCAGCAACTGCTGAACTTAACGCCCTTTCCAATACTTTGCTTCCCAGCCGTTTGATTTTGTTCAGGAGCTCTTCAGGTTTTCCCAATTCGCCTTCGTCTATAGTTCGGAGTAAGGTTGTTTCTACATTTTTTCTGCGAACCGAGTCTGGTGCATAGTACCCGCTGAAAAGGGCCGCCAGGTGCGTTACTTCCACCTTTTCCCACAAATGGACGACAAGAGACGGGAATCTGTCCAACCAATAACGCCGAAATCCTTCCATGTTGCCTCCATACTCCGCTTTGACAGCTTTTTTGAGATCGTAGAAGTGAGTCAACTGTCAACGAAAGAAAAAATTGTGTTAACGTGCTGAAAATCTTAACGTTTTTAATGTTTTCATGTTCCTGTTATCATCTAAAGATAAAGTAAACAAACGATTGCAAAATCTCAACTTAGCAACACTGAAACACACTGAATTTAATACGAAATTTGAATTTTCACAACGTGGTCCATCTTCCCATACATCCTATACTTGATACTAGATGCTGGGTTGGTAATAATACGTCAACGTTTACCTTATTTCTTATGATGCGGACCAGCTCTGCGCATGATTTACTGTTTACTTTACCACGGAAATCATCTTTTACAGCATCCATCAGATTACTTTTCCAGTCATCACACGCAGCAGGATCAGGAGGAGTCCGCTGGTTTCCGCATTTTTGGGGTGAAGAGCAGATGACATCGTGCGAATCTTCGTCAATTACTTTCTTAAGAAAGGCGTTCTGTTTGTCCTCGGTTATTTGGTGGACATCTCTGATGAAGTTTAGCTTCTTCTCGTCGTCCCAAAAGAAAGGGTGGTGAACCACTTCAGTCATCCTCGGTCTCTCTTCTTGGTTGAAAGCAGTCAGCCATTTAATTAGCGAAAGGGCATCCGGCTGTCGGTTCAGCTCTTGGAGGTTCACAGGGTTGCCTTTGATTATATGGCCAAGGTTGTTGTGAAACAAGTGTTTTCCTTTGCTGAGAACGTAGAAGACGACAAGGCCAAAAGCATAAACATCACTCCGCCACGAAAACGGCGGAGTTAGCAGTTCGGGGGCCTTGTACAAGTCTGTTCCTGCGCTGAAGTTGGCCAAGACAGTTTGATGATCCGGTATGATGCGGGAAATGCCGAAATCGCTGATTTTAGCAACCAACTTGTTTTCCTTGACGAAGAGAAGGACGTTACTGGGTTTGATGTCTCGGTGGATGATGTCTTTCTTGTGAATGTGAGAAAGTCCTTCAGCCGCTCCTCGGAGGATTTCTTTAACAGGCGTGTCGGGTAAATCTAACTTATGACGTAAGTAGTTTCCCTTCTTCTCAACGTATTCTTCCAAGTTGCACGGACAAAGTTGCATGGCAATATAGCTAGAATAAGAGTGATCAAACATTTTATGATTGACTGCGTGGAGGGAGCCATACATACCAGAAATCGCGGTCTTCTTCCTTGCAGTAATACTTGATCACGTTGTCGTGGTCAGTTTTAACCAGAAGCACCTCGATTTCGTTCTCTGCCAACTTGGCCAAGTCGAGTGGAATTCTCTTGATGGCAACTTCAATCTTCCCTTCAAAAGTACCCTTGAAAATAGTCGATAATGGAGTTTTACCGATGACATCGTTTCTCCAAAACTCGATTTTTCCCTTTGTGATCTTCTCATTTGTTAAGTCGGCCATCTTAGTTTGACTCAAAATTAGTTCTGAACAAAATATCACGCCCTTTTAGTCTGCTACGCTCAATCCAATTCAGGGGGACTACAGGGCAGTTCTCAACTTGTCTTGCACTATCGAAATATAGATAAGAAAGTTACCATAAAATAACTGGAAAAAGATAATCGTTTCTTGGATGAAACCTTTAGCAAGAATAATAAAACTAACGGAAGAAACCTCATCTTAGACTACAGGAATAGCATACGAAAAATTTTTGATGAACTTAAACGAAAAGGAAGGAAAAAAATACCTTGTTTTAGGGTTTGATCTTGTGTGTCGTCGGTCACCTTGGTTATGGTTAAACTGATAAGTAAGTGACGCAAGCTTCGAGCCTTTTACCAGGCTGATAAAACATTTGATAAATAGTCAGGCTGATAAAGTGCCTCGATGAAGCTCGAACCGTAGCTGTTTCCAAAGGAAGAAATGCAGCGCAACGAACGATTACTTAATCGTAAACTTAAAATTTTCAAGAGTATATTCTGAAGTGTGGAATCCATTAATATTGGATTTGAAACTTAATAGTATGAAAGTCAGGGCCGAAATACCCATACGGCCGTGAGGGCAGTCTATCATAGGCCAGAGGCACACACACTATTAGATATTAATCTAAGAAGATTTTTTGGGGATAAAACTAAATTATTCTTGGGCGTCGGGGTATATGCAAATCAATTGTGATTGATCGAAACAAGTTTTAGACACAGGTTCATTGATTTCATTGACGGTCAATTAGACATCTGGCGAGAAAACTGCGAACAAAGTGTCGATTACACATGATGTTCCCCTTGGTAACCGGCAAACATGGTTTCTAGCAGACCAGAGACGCGTGGGTAACGGTCATATTTGCAGTGCAAAATACGTGGCGACGATAAAGAATTTAGTTCGGAGTGTGTGGATTGCTGTACGCATGACTTAAACAAGAGCTTATATAAGCATAAAAGTGGATATCAAAAGACCAAAGAACGTAAGAAGCGTAGGGTGGAAGACCGTGTTCAAGCTCAGTCTCTAGCAAAGTTCTTTAGGGACAAATCTGGGATACAATGTAGCTCAAGTTCTGAAGACGCTGGTTTCGAGCAAGAAACTTCTCCATCGGAAGCCTCAGATTTGCTTCCGATATTTTCCGAAAATACTGAAACACCTGCCCCTGATGACTCGTCGCTAAATGATGCATCAATCCAGCCAGCAAGCCAGATCGCGTGACCGTCGTCCTAGCATCACCAATTATCATTTTGTAACTATTCTAGATAAATGAAAGCGCGGTCACGAGTGCAGAATTAGGGGACAGCCAGAATGTCACAGGCCTTAAATTTCGACCCATCAGATCCTGGCAAATACCTTTCAATAAACGATTTAGTGCGTTGTTTCCTCGTACGTAAATGGCCAGTCGTCAATTTGGAACAAGATTTTTCTCCGAGTCAAAGGGATGGAGGCAAGGTTAGGAAAGCATTGTTTTTTGCGAACTTGCGGAACGGAGAAACCGTTGGGAGAACATGGATGTTGAACAGTGAATCACTGAATTCCCTGTGCTGCTTGCCATGCTTGTTGTTCCCGGCTTCTTCGCGTGGCTCTAATGGTGCGGGTGGTGAGACGGAGTCTTCTTTAACTGATTTACCCAAAGGATATACTGTATGGAAAAATACCTCTGGGAAACTGCCTAGCCACGAAGATTCCATCTCCCACAAAGAGGCCTTTTCAAAATGGATCTTGCTAAGACAGGGGCTCGTAAAAGAAGGGACGATTGATAAGGAGCTGCAGGATCATATTGTTCAACAAAAAGAAGTTTGGCGTGCGGTTCTTGAGCGATTGCTTAGATTACAAGTTTTTCTGCTGAGAGGAATCTCATTTTTCGGGGGGTCTTGCACAAAAACACGGACAAACTTTGAGTATGTAGTGGCGCATTCCACACAGTCTTTCATGCAATTTCCCACTGTCCAGTTTTAAATAAAAAAACGTGCCATTGTGATCAGAGAAAAACCAAAGTACTTGGGCTCTCCTCTACATTAAAATCTTGCCTTACAGAGAGGAATCTCTTTTTAGCTACAGTAAGCCTTTTTAAACAAAGTCTTTGTACTCAATCAGATTCTACGAGTCACCCACTTCAACTATGTAATACGAATGTCTTTACACTTCGTCAAACAGAGGAAAAAGAAAAAAAACACTTTCTTTATAATCAACTAACCCCACTACGGCCCAGTGCATCACCTGGTTACCTAATACAGCCATTTGCAAGTACAAGGCCGTCGCACTAGGCCGTAATGGGGTATGAAAAAAAGAATGCCTGGAAAAATCTATTTAAAAAAACGGAATTTTACTATTTGAGTAGTTAAATCGTAAATAGCGCTTTCTTCCATGGGGATGGCCTTCAAGTAAACGACGCGGACGCCCGAGTGCGAGTAAGTCTCGAGAACCCCGATGTCGGTGAAGAAGCGGACTGCGTTCTCGACAAAAGTTTTTGGTAAACTTTCTTCTAATAACATAAATACATTACTTATCATTAATCTTATTATTATTAACATTACCAAATTCCATAAGACCATCCTTGAGTTGTGAGTGGATGACTTTGATCACGTGAACAATAAAATCTGCTTCCTTCCATGACGTCTTTCTCCACCGATAGGAGCAGCTGTCTGGCAGTGACACTGAACCAAATAAAATGGAGAATTGAATATTTACTTAAAAAAGTATAATTTTTAATACAACAAAAATGTACTAATTGCATCTAAAGAATAATAAAATTTAAGGATTTTAATTTAATACACTTCAGTACTAGTATAATATACTAAAATTATAAATACAACTTAATTTCAATTACTTATTACTGGAGCATAAATACATTTCTATTTATTTCATCATACTGTTATTAAAAAATATTTATATTGCTTGTTTTATTATCAATTATTTATTCATTTCTATCGTATCCATGACAGTTGTTCGAGCATCGATTGGTTGACGTTGAGCACTACTTCTCTTATTGGCTGAAAAATCTCCATTTCCTCGTCTCCGTATTGGTCAAACTCGAACTCCCGAATGATGTGACGGGCTCATCGGTTTTCCTCAGTTTCCAGCATCTCCTCCTCCTCTGTAATGAATTATTGCCATTAATTCGAATACTAATGGTCCTAACCATAGCGATAACAGTACTAGCAGAGCTCTACTAGTAAAAGTAGTAGTAAGTACTAGTTACTGCTACTAGAATTCTAGCTGATAGAATTTTATGTCTTACTTTTTTTGTAAGAGAATAATCCAACGTGGACAAAGTGTTCCAGAGTTTTGGTATAGACCTTCCCAGTCTCCACTCACTTTTTTCGGTGCCGCCCACAGCGATGCGCATCGCGGGATGCATTTTAGAGTCGACCCGAACGGCGGACAAGCTGAGCGATATCCCATAAGCCACAATACATTTTTGAAATGATTTAAATATTATTTAGAAAGGTTTAATATTTCGATTTATAGGGGTATCTACTAAAGTTAAGCCTGAGGAAAAGACTTGCTAGGTTATTCGCCAAAAATTGTGTTCCAGGAATTTACATTAATTTGTGAAAATTGAATGCGGACATACGGTTTGTCATAGGCAAATCTTGGCACGGTGTAATACAATTAAAAGAGGCAATAGACAACCGGGTTTGAAATATTCAGTTCACTAAATGTTATTGAAGATTCATCTGAATGCAGTGACAATAATGTCGTAATAATATAACATTTATAAAAAGATTTAGGCAGAGTTAAAATAGGGAAGATAAATTGTAATTTACAACTAGACAAAGAAACTGAAAAAATAGAATATTTAGCATGTAATATAAAACAATAGTACATACCAATAATGCATTACAGACTAATCATATGTTTTTATTTGAATAAGAAACCTATGATTGATGAATAAATCAGATTAAGTCAGAGCCACAAGTTAAACGGAAAATTTGCTGCTGAGATTTCTAATGTGCTGAAATAATAATGCATTTTTAAAAATACTTATCAATCATAAGTTCAATCATTTTTTAATAAATGAGAAATAAAATATTGATATAACGGTGATGAAAAATAAAACAACGCGCGCTTTTCTCAAAATTTGAAAGGCTTTGCCCGTCTCTTAAATTTTCTAAAAGAAATAAAGCAAATAAATCTTTTTTGTATAAAGGATCTTTTTCGCAAGATTCCCAGGAACAAAACCATACCGGTAGTATCGGTGAAAGTAGCTTATTTCGTGGGATATTTAAAGAAATTCGTGATTTTTGGCCGTTTCTCCATAAGAGCCTTAAGAAAAATGTCCGCCGCTTGTCCCACGTGTCGTATGTTGGTCACGTGATCAAGATGGCAGACTTGTTGGCAAAAAGATCGCTCGAAAATGCCACTACTTTGTTTGCGAATATTTCAGCAACCGTAAGCTTAAATCGAAACATAAAATTATCTAACGATAGCTGAGTGTCTCCTCTTTTTAATTCATTAAAAACTATTTGGTTTTTCGAAAACTTGATTTAAAAATAAAATATTCCAACCAAGGCCCTTTTTGGTCATTTTTTCGTAGTGTTTTTCTCGAATTATATCATCAAGCTGATCTGTTATATGTATGTTTTTTGAAAAGAAAGTATTCCTCTTATTGAGAGAAATCGAGTGGTGTATAGTTTGTGGAATTTTGTTGGAAAACTAGCTTAAAAAAATTTTTCGAAGCGAAAAATTTTACCCGAAAAGCCGAGGCGGCCATGGTTAATTAATTTTCTTTAAAAAATGGTTGTGCCTTTTCATCCCAATTTTACAAGATTGAATGATCCAATAAATGAGCCGCAAAACGCCAAAAATTGCAAATTTTTCAGACCTACAAAGCTATAGTTATTAATTTTTAAAGTCGTTCGTTCCACTGTTTCGTTTATTTAACCAGTTTGGCAATGTTGGACAAGCAAAAAGAAGTCAGCAAACAACACAACAAACGATCACTGGTTGATTCATTAATCTCGAGTCTTGAACTCAGTTCTTTCCACAGCACATGTATGGTATATTAAAAAAGTAATGTTAATAATAAATGCCCTGCCATGATACTGTGGTTGCAAGAATTTCTCAGGAGCGAGAATGAGGAACCGCTTCTATACTGCACACCAAGCGCACACAGAGCAGTAGGGCTGGGGCGCAGGAGGTAGGGCGGAAGCCAAATGGGAAAAAACGTTAGGTTGGGTAAGCTAAGTTTAGTGACTATTGCTTTAGTACCATGTTTAGCGGCTTTTTCCACGAAAGAAGTATAGAAATATGGTACGGCTAGGGCGCAGGACGTGGTAGGCCTGTAGCCAGAAGCAGACGACTCGGTTCCTCATTCTCGCTCCCGAGAAATACGTCTGTGGTTGCCTCTACTTTGGGTGAGCGAATAATCGAAGGATCGTCGCAAGCATTTTTCGATTTCCTACGACTGCCAAGATAGCTAAGACGCGGATCAAGAGTGACAGGAATAATGTAAAAACGATTTCTCTACATTCTGTTTATGTAAATTCTAACACCTTATGTATCCTAGTTTTTCTAACAGGCGTGGTGACAGAGAACCACTTCCTCTCTTTGTCCCATCTAGCATGTTTCTAACGAACTGACGACATATCGCTATTCCGCAAACGGGCCATCTGTGCGATTGCTTTAGACGACAGAGTCAAACAAGTCTGGTTGGAAATCTGATTTAGAGTGTTGTTCGTGTTTTACTAGCTTGAAATGTTTATGTCATTATATAAAGTTTCAATCAATCTGAAGCAAAATTGTTCTTCTCAATGAATCAAACTAATCCTTCAGTTATAAATTTACGTGACCAAAATGCGTTGCGTTTGGTAGTTCGATTTCTCTTCTCTTCGAGAGCTACATCGCGCTGCACATGTATTATAATAATTGTTCTGGGTAGAATGCTGGGCTTGTCGATTTTCTGTGGAATGATTACAAAAGCCTCCAGTTGAAAGTATTTGTACTAACAAAGAATTAACAATGAACCAAATGTAAACGAAGAGAAAGGGGAATTGAACGAAGAATATAATTAATTTAGAATGCACAACAAAGGAGGTACAACTTTCCTCACCGACGACCAGAGCTTCCACTTTCAGTTTACTGTTTTCCCTCAAAGAAAACCCCATTTTCCTTCTTTTTCCCTCATTTTGAGTATTTCAGTTTCCCTCTTTTTCCCCCTTTACACTGTCCATTCTTTCCCATCCGTTAATATTTTATTTGTAGGGTTTTTAACGACTATTTTAAGAAATCTAATGGTAAAATAAACATTTACCGTACAAGTTTCATTTTTCCCTTTTGAGACCCCATTTTCCCTTTTTCAGGGAATTACCCTCAAATGTGGAAGCAGTGGTAAACTGGTTTGGCTTGGATGAATTCAGCCCAATTCGGAAAGGTTCGAGGTTATATATATATATTTTTTTAATTAATTAACCACGGCCGCCTCGGCTTTTCGGGTAGAATTTTTAACTTTATAAATTTTTTCTCGGCTAGTTTTCCAACAAAATGCCACAAACTATACACCATTCTGTTCCTCTCGATGAGAGAAATACTTTCTTTTCAAAAAAAGTGCTTGTCACAGATCAACTTGATCAGTTATTCGGGAAAAACTCCAAAAAAAAACGTCCTAAAGGAGACCTGGTTGGAATATTTTTTTTTTTTCGGAATCAACTTTCGAAGAAACCAAATAGTTTTCAATGAATTAAATAGAGGAGACACTCAACTATCGTTAGATAATTTTATGTTTCGATTTAAGCTTACGGTTGCTGAAATATTTGGCAGCAAAGTAGTGGCATTTTCGAGCGATATTTTTGCCAACAAGTCCGCCATCTTGATCACGTGACCAACCGCCCACTTTCCCGCAGTATACGGACCGGGAGTATCCCCGCGCCACGCTATTTTCAGACGCGGCATCAGACATCAAAGTGCGGTCTCTTTGATCGCGCCCTGTAACTGTACCGTTTGACGCAAAATTATGAAAAAAAATATTTTTATGTAAGGCTAAGAGAGCTGACACATCTTGCAAATTTTGATTTTGAGTTTTCGCAAGTAATAGGGTAGTAATATGAAGTTGAAAAGAAAGGAAAAAAACAAGCGTTTTTGAGAGTTCTCTCACATCTACTCTGGAACTATCGAAATTTTTGAACCTTTTTTAATATAATTTTACTCTTTGTACTGAGAGGAACACAACAGTTTTTTACTTGCTGTCCTAGGACGAAAAACAAGGGCGCTAGAAATGTTTTTCTGTTTTGAGGCTCGTGAAAAATTGTGGTTTTTGGCGATCCTACGAAAAATCGCTCAGCTTTAGCTCCTGAAACCGACGAAAATGAATACTTCATGACAAAACACGTTGTTTGACTTCAAGAACATCGTATTTTAGGCATGTTTGCAATCACGGGAACCAAAAAATGTTTGCAAATTAGCAGCTTCAATACTCCATCCCTAGATGGCATTCCAACAAACTTGATATTTTCATGTAATTAGAAACAATATTTGAGATAAAACTTGTACATAATTCATTTCTGGTTAAAAAAAACAGTTGTGAATGAAATGTTGTTACGCAAAGTTCAGTTTTAAGGGCATTAAGTTTTACGCCATCTAGTGACAGAAACGAAGACTATTTCCGTCATGGTGGAACACGTGCGAAAGGGCTGCGGTTTCAAACGTTTTTCTAGTTTGCCGTTAGTTTTTGGCTTCCCTTGATTACAAAAATGCCTAAAAACGATGTTCTTGGTGTCAAACAACGTGTTTTGTCATGAAGTATTCATTGCCGTGAGTTTTCAGGAGCTAAAGCTGAGCGGTTTTTCGTAGGATCGCGAAAAACCACAATTCTTCACGAGCCTCAAAACAGAAAAACATTTCTAGCGCCCTTACTTTTCGTCCTAGGACAGCAAACAAAAAACTTCTGTGTTCCTCTCAGTACAACGAGTAAAATGGTACTAAGAAAAGTTAAAAAATTTTGATACTTCCAGAGTAAACGTGAGAAAACTCTCAGAAACGCTTGTTTCTTTTCCTTTCTTTTCGATTTCATATTACTACCCTATGACTTGCGAAAACTCAAAATCAAAATTTGCAAGATGTGTCAGCTCTCTTAGTCTGACATAAAAATTTTTTTTTCATAATTTTGCGTCAAACGGTACAGTTACAGGGCTTGATCAAAAAGACCGCACTTTGATGTCTGATGCTGCGTCTGAAAATAGCGTTGTGGGGGAGATACTCCCGTTCCGTATTCGGCTCCCCCAGAAAGCCGGCTTCTGTCTATTGGTTGAAACGGGGTCACGTGACCTTCGAAAGTCGGCACCCCAGAATGGGGGCTGTAACCGTTATTTTCATTCAATTTTTTTTGCAAAACAAAAGACTATAAAACAAAAATACCACAATTTTCCTCATAAAAAAGATCACGCAAAATGATATATTTACTTTGGTGGAAAAGGGCTAGATTTAAATCGATGCTCCGGGATTTGGATTCCAACGAATCCGACACAGGGTACACAGTCATGCTCCGGGATTTGGACATATTAATATCCAACTTTGAATTACCAAAGTGCCATATTCCGAGAGCGCAGTGTTCGCAGATTTTGGTGGTATAATTTTTTCCCCGAAAAAAAGTGACTGTTGTCAAGAAAATAAAAAGAAATCAAAGAGGACCTACCGGTCAGTCGACCGCCATGATGTCGAGCCTTAACAAACTCGCAAGTTATCGATTATCACTCAACTCTATCGTTACATTTTGTGATTTAGATTTAGCCCTTTCCATCAAAGTAAATGTATCATTTCGCGTGATTTTTTATGAGGAAAATTATAGTGTTTTTGTTTTATAGTTTTTTTTGTAAAAAATTTGAATTAAAATAACGGTTACAGCCCCTGGGGAGCCGACTTTCGAAGGTCACGTGACCCGTTTCAGCCAATAGGCATAAGCCGGCTTTCTGGGGGAGCAGAATTACCATACACCCCGTGTGACAGCCGTTTTCATTTCCTTTTGGAAAGGTGAATTGCTGAGTGACCCGTTGGGTGCGGCTAAATGATGAGGCACTTTTCCATCTTCTGGTTTGCAGCTGACTTCAGCGCCATGTTCGCAGTGCCGGACTTCCCTATGGGCCAGTATGGCGATGAGCTACAGGCCTGGACGTGGAATAGGCCCGTTAGAATCCTGGACTTGACATGATGATGAATGTTTTAAAGTGTCTGGTAGACCGACTTCAGCTTTAAGCCATAGGCCCAGAAAGGCTCGGATCCGGCCCTGCAAGTTCGATTAGCAACAGCGCAATTGCTGGGTGGCCACTTAATGCTGCACCACGAAGAAGTAGCGAATCCATTTTCGTTTATGGCGAAGCCATGCGCTTGCAAGCGTAGCCAACAAACACAGAGGAGAACCGGGGAACGGTCGAAGCGTAATTTCCAAGAAAAAATGGAGCGCAACGCTCGAAGAGTAAAGTTTAAGCTCAGATGGACATTGGGCGGATGAAAAAAAAATTAATTGAAAAAATATGGAGGGTTAAGTACGAAATCAAATATTTCATACGAAATAAAAATTGTTACGAAACCCCTAAACCGCGCAACGATCGAAAAGGCCCGCTTCTGTATTACGAATTTTCGCAATTTAAATTAAAAGGAGCTACTTTAGAACTTCAATTTTCCTATGGGATGGTAAAAGAACGTGACATACATCAGAATCTGTGCTATAATTTTTTCGTTGAAAATCAATCTGGGGTTAAAATCGAACGTAAACTGAACCTGCTCTCAAAGCAGGTCTTGGTTTTTTGCAATTTTATCGAAATCTATTTCAGATAATGGCATCAAAGTACTTCCACCGGATACTACAATGAATTTTACATGCACTAAGATATATTTTATGTTGTATTTAACCCTCCATATTTTTTTAATTAATTTTTTTTCATCCTGTACTGTCCATCCGAGCTTAAACTTTACTCTTCGAGCGTTGCGCGGCCCCCTTCGGGCATTGCACTGCATTTTTTCTTGGAAATCGAGCGTTCCGCGGTTCCCCTTTGTGATAAGGGTGGGTTCGCTCTGGAATACGACGCTGGTTTTGGGAGCCCGAGGCGACATTGGTGCGAATTTCAGTTCACATGGATGCTTATGTGGAAATCTCTGGGTTTTTGGGAGAGCCGCAGTGTTTCCACTTTCCAGGGCAATCCCCTGGAAAAGGGGAAAATGGGCTCTAAAAAGGGAATAATAGGAGAAGAGGGAAAAGGGGAAATCTAGAAATACAGCCTTGCATGGTGGCACGGAGTGGAAAACGGGAAAAATAAGGGAAGAGAGGGAAAAAGGGAAAATTGAAAGTGGAGAGCCGCTGCAAAATGTATGCCCGGGAAAACGGTGCGGCGTTTCAGTTCACATGATAGATTGCTGAAGGGGCGGGATTTACAGGCGACTGGGCCCTGTAGGTAGGTGCGTAGCCTTTTTTTTTCTTTAGTCTTCTTGTAGCTGTTAGCTCCTACGGATGTGTGTAGTAGGTTCACGCGGACGTATTTCCTCTGCCGGTTTCGTTTTATTACAATTTGGCAAGTTGTTCGGGAATCTTCTAGTAATTTGTACAACTAATTAGCGGTTGTGAACACGTTTTGCTGGCACTCTATTGCTTGTATGGCTTTCTGTCTGTGTTTACCAGTCTTCTTTATGCCATGTTCGCGATAGTGTTTGTTTCACAGTTTGCAGTTTATTACAGTGAATTGAACAAGAGTTAGCAGTTAACCAGAATTTCTGTAACAGTATAATTGAGAGACGTATTTCTTGCGTTTTCTGGTATCGGACGTATCTACTACGTTTCTTGCGATCGCATTCCCCGTCCGCATTTCTTCCTTTCTCTCTATTAATTGAAAACCCAATTCAAACTTTGTAATCCTTCTTCCAACTGCTGGAGACATATTCGCGACTGTAATTACTTCATCTAAATTTCACTGAATGTAATGTGTTAATTGCTTTTGCGTGTACAAATTTTATTTGTACACCCAAGTATTCAATACAACTCTGCCTCCTTCTCGAATTAAACCATACGTTTTGCACCTTAATTTACTACACTGAAATGACCAAGATTTCGTAATTAATCAGCGCTTCCGAAACAAAATCGAGTCCAAAAGTGCGACTAATATTAGCCGAAGAAATACTTGTTCATCTGCACTTCGGACGCTTGTACAGACTATTAGTCGACGTTGACAGACGAAATCGACCGGTTTCCGGTCCAGACGTATCCATTGCGTTCATCACGATTGTCGTGTCTGCCACGTTTTTTCCCCCTACGAATAGGAATCCCACCCGCCCTCCCACTGTCTGAACAAAAGACTATTGATCGTAGTTTGTTCGTCCAAATGCCCCTGGCTTCAACTTATCCCCTTCGCTTTCTCATCGTGTAGATTATCGCTGTATTGAACTATCCCTTGACAAATCTTGCCCATTCGTCTCACAGCACTTATATCCCCCATTCAAACTATCTGCTTGGGGTGTTTTACAATTCACAATTTGTTTTTCCAATTTGATATTGCAATACTGTATCATATGCGCTGAACTAAGAAAATATTACATCACATTACATCCTAACTCCAATATCCAACACCAGGCTGTCTCAATACCCACTACGAGCATCAATCCCAGGACCCAGAAAACTCCCACCACACCACTTGCACCCCGCGCACCAAGACTGCATGCTCGCCTTGCAGCCTCCTGGGGCGTAGCCATCTTTGTTGCAGTTGTCTTCAGCGCCACGTTCGATGAGTAGCTTCGAAACTTCTGAGCAGCCGCTGAATGCCGCACTATGAAGATGAGTCCGCCCAGTTTCGTCTTTGCAGTTGACTTCAGCGTCACGTTCGAAGAGCAGCTTCGCTACTTCTGAATGACCGTTGGGTGCCGCATCATGAAGAGGAGTCCGTTCAGTTTCGTCTTTGCAGTTGATCTCTGCACCATGTCCCATGAGTAGCTTCGCAACTTCTGAGTGACCGTTGAATGCCGCATCATGAAGAGGAGTCCGTTCAGTTTCGTCTTTGCAGTTAATCTCTGCACCATGTTCCATGAGTAGCTTCGCAACTTCTGAGTGACCGTTGAATGCCGCATCATGAAGAGGAGTCCGTTTAGTTTCGTCTTTGCAGTTGATCTCTGCACCATGTTCCATGAGTAGCTTCGCAACTTCTGAGTGACCGTTGAATGCCGCATCATGAAGAGGAGTCCGTTTAGTTTCGTCTTTGCAGTTGATCTCTGCACCATGTTCCATGAGTAGCTTCGCAACTTCTGAGTGACCGTTGAATGCCGCATCATGAAGAGGAGTCCGTTCAGTTTCGTCTTTGCAGTTGATCTCTGCACCATGTCCCATGAGTAGCTTCGCAACTGCTGAGTGACCGTTGAATGCCGCATCATGAAGAGGAGTCCGTTCAGTTTCGTCTTTGCAGTTGATCTCTTCACCGTGTTCCATGAGTACCTTCGCAACTTCTGAGTGACCGTTGAATGCCGCATCATGAAGAGGAGTCCGTTCAGTTTCGTCTTTGCAGTTGATCTCTGCACCATGTTTCATGAGTAGCTTCGCAACTTCAGAGTGACCGTTGAATGCCGCATCATGAAGAGGAGTCCGTTCAGTTTCGTCTTTGCAGTTGATCCCTGCACCATGTCCCATGAGTAGCTTCGCAACTTCTGAGTGACCGTTGAATGCCGCATCTTGAAGAGGAGTCCGTTCAGTTTCGTCTTTGCAGTTGATCTCTGCACCATGTTCCATGAGTAGCTTCGCAACTTCTGAATGACCGTTGGGTGCCGCATCATGAAGAGGAGTCCGTTCAGTTTCGTCTTTGCAGTTGATCTCTGCACCATGTTCCATGAGCACCTTCGCAACTTCTGAGTGACCGTTGAATGCCGCATCATGAAGAGGAGTCCGTTCAGTTTCGTCTTTGCAGTTGATCTCTGCACCATGTTCGACGAGTAATTGTGCGATTGCTGAGTGACCTTCTAAGGCCGTTTTACGAAGAGGAGTATAACCTAATATATCTTGACAGTTGACTTCAGCCCCACGTTCGATGAATATTTGTGCAACTGGTGAGTTATTCTCGTTTGCGGCTACATGAAGAGGAGTCCCTTTATATTTGTCTTCACAGTTGACTTCAGTGCCATGTTCGATGAATATATCTGTGACTTCTACGAGACCTTCTTTCACAGCTATAAATAGAAGTGTGGCCAACAAGTTTTTACGTTCGATGTCCGTAACGGTCCCGTCTTTAAGCAGAACTTCGACATGCTCTTTCCTCCCTTTCACAACTGCTGAACGTAACACCCTTTCCCATATTTTGCTCCCCAGTCGTTTGACTTTGTTCTGGAGCTCTTGAGGTTTTCCCAGGTGGTCTTTGTCGATAGTTCGGAGTAAGGCTGTTTCTACATTTGTTCTGCGAACCGACTTTGGTGCATAGTATCCGCTAAACGGAGCTGCTAGGTGCGGTATTTCCACTTTTTCCCACAAATGGATGAAAAGAGAAGGGAATCTGTCCAACCAGTTAGGCCGAATTCCTTCAATGTTGCCTCCGTATTCTGCTTTCACAGCTTCCTTCAGATCGTAGAAGTGAGTCAGCTGCCAACAAAAGAGAAAAATGCCTAAATTTATTGAAAGTATTCGTTTTCTGATAGCATCGAAAAATAACTAACGTACGGTGCCGAAAGCTCAGTTTTAAAACACTGAACCTGAATTCACTATTAAACTTGAATTCACACAATGTGTTATATTTTTCTAGCCATCTTATACTTGGCAGTATCTCCTGCTCCTGGATTAGAGAACAATAAATTTACCTTATTTCTTATGATGCGGACCAGCTCAGCGCAGGATTTCGTGTTTACTTTACCACGGAAATCACCTTTTACAACATCCTTGAGACCAGGAATCACAGTCATCACACGCGGCAGGGTCAGGAGGAGTCTGCTGGTTTCCGCATTTTCGGGGTGAAGAGAAGATGACATAGTGCGAATCTCCTTCAATCACTTCCTTGAGAAAGACATTCTGTTTGTTCTCGGTTATTTGGTGGACATCTCTGTTAAATTTTAGCTTCTTCTCGTCGTCCCAAAAGAAAGGGTGGTGTACCACTTCAGACATCCTGGGTCTCTCTTCTTGTTTAAAAGCAGTGAGCCATTTGACCAGTGAAAGAGCAGCCGGCTGTCCGTTCAACTCTTCGAGGTTCGCAGGGTTACCTTTGAATATATGGCCAAGATTGTTGTCAAACAAGTGTTTCCCTTTGCTGAGCATATAGAAGACGACAAGCCCGAAAGCATGAACGTCACTTCGCCATGAAAACGCCGGAGTTAGCAGTTCGGGTGCTTTGTACAAGTCTGTTTTTGCACTAAAGTTTGCCGAGACAGTATGATGATCCTGTATGATGCGGAAATGTCGAAATTGCTGATTTTAGCAACCAACTTGTTTTCCTTGAGGAAGAGTAGGATGTTACTGGGTTTGTTGTCTCGGTAGATAGTGTCTTTCTTGTGAATGTGAGCAAGTCCTTCAGCCACTCCTTGGAGGATTTCTTCGACGGGCGTGTTGGGTAAACTGAGTGGTAATTTCCCTTCCTCTCTACGTACTCTTCTAAGTTAGATGGACAAGATTGCATGGCGATACAGCTGAAATTGTGAGAAACTTTGCATGGGCTTAGTTAATAGGAAGTATGAACATATAAGGTGCTGGCTGTTTAAAACTGTTCATTGTACTTTTGAACTGTATAGCACGGAACGTCTGGGGTGATTGAGTGAGAGTGCGCATGTTGCGCGGGTTTTTATAGGCTACGGGTAACGTAGGCCTAAGAAGAATTGGGGCAAGGAAAGGATCTTCTGGAAGGGAAAGGTCAAAACACAGGATTACATTTAGATTGTATTAGACTCAGAAACAAGGGACTGGGGGAATTAGCAAGAGTTGATACTTTTATGAGGGGCGGCACAAGAGTCAATAGTTTTATGGCAGGGTCGGCTGTGAAGGGGAAAGGGGATTGGTAGATCCGAGGCCCGTTACAAAACCAGATATTAAAGACGTCATGTTTAACTGTGTTGGGAGAGCCATATAAGAATCAGTAATTAATATATCAGTGGAACTCTCTCGAGGTGTGGTGGATATCAGACGTGCTTTTCAGCGCTCCGTTCGCTTTCCCCAGTTTCGGCTCTCATTTCGGGATTTTTTGAGGATTAATACTTCAGTCAATCAAAGCAACATTCAAACAGTGAATTACGTTTCCTTCGTAGGAAAATTAGCGAGGTACTTGGTG
Organism: Eulimnadia texana; assembly: GCA_002872375.1. NCBI lineage: Eukaryota > Metazoa > Arthropoda > Branchiopoda > Diplostraca > Limnadiidae > Eulimnadia > Eulimnadia texana. Next base: position 1,259,790 of record NKDA01000007.1, read on the forward strand.
ATAATGATCAAATTTCGTCGCTCAAACGTTGGGGAAACTTCGTTTTACGACTTTTTGGAAAGTCGTGAACGTAGGTCAACTCGGTTGTCAGGTTCAGGTCACGTTGGTTCAGGTCACGTTGGTCCAGGTCGGGTCGGTCAAGGTTGGGTTGATCCAAGTCAGGTTAGGTTCAGCATGGGGCCAAAAGATTTTCAGGAGAAGCCCGGTGCGACTTGGGGAAAACTGTTCCGCCCAAATTCAGGACCCCTACAAGTATTGTGAATCATGCAAGGGGGCGGTAAAAGCTCTTAGAGGGCTAGTACCCTTGCCTTCTCCCAGGATAGTATATCCGAATCTAGTATGGTCGCGTCGGCGCTGGTCCCGTCGGAGGACCCAGCCACACAGGAAAGTGAGTCTCTCTCGTTGCCGGAAACTGTGCGCTCGATACTAAGGAAGTACGAGGAAGAAAACTCTCGTCTTCGGGAGGAAAACAAAAAGTTGTCAGACTTTCTCGCAGAGCGATTTATTAACTTCTCGCAAGCACCTCCAACCCCGAGGACTTACGCGGACGCCGTTTCGACTCCTGCAGCTAGTCTAAAGAGCAATCCAGTCCTTCTGCTGGGAACTTTAGACGAGACTCCACTGACGCTAAAAGATCTCGATAGGGCTCTCGACTCGAGATCGGGTGGACCCGTCACCTAAAGGGTGATACTTACCAAGAGGAGGAAGAACCTCCTCACGTTCGAAACTGAGGAAGCGCAAAATAAAGCAAAGAGCATTCTTGAATAGAAGAAACAATCCCTAAATCTAACTGAAATCCACACATCAACCCCGCAGTACATGGTAGTAATCAAGAATATCGGCATTAAAGAACCTGGTGAGATTAAAGAAGAAAATCGAACTGCGGTACAACTCCCTGGGTCTGTCTGTCAGGGATGTGAGATAAATCTTCAGAAAGAAGAATACCTCGGGTGACATCATGGGATGTCATGTCAAGGTTGCACACGATAACGAGGGAATGACCCTCACGGGCAGTGCTCTGTCCTTGGCCTGGGGTTTCCCCGTTGTTTCCGGATGTACCTGATCGAAACCGTACCGGTTCCTTCCTGGGGTTCGAATTCCTGTGCTGTGAGCTTGAGCTACCGCTTGCGAGGGAAATACCATCGTCTCTCCTTTTCTCGATTGGGGTGGCTAAGGAAATGAATGTCCTTGGGGTTTAAACCAATTTTCGTTGTTGGGGGCCCAGTCGACCACATGTCATAGCTGTTCCGGAGTGGGCTTCGAAGTCTCGAGTAAACGATTGACTTTTGCAATCCGGAATTCCGCTCTCCTTTCCAAGAAGCGATACAGTGCTAGAGTCCCCTGCTTGGCACATCTATTGTAAATCTCATCGAATTCGCCCCTGAATTCTTCATCCAAGTCGCCTGATTCTGAGTTGACAATCTCGGGGGCTTGGTGATTGATAGATATCCACCGTTCTGGATAATAGCAGCCACTTCATGTAAATGATGCTGCACACTTCGCATCTTATTGATAGCATGCGTCAATCGTTTAGTATTATCATTTGCTACTACCTCTACTGGTGGTCACTCGGACATCCACCCCGTGAGTAGTTGTGCGTGGGTCTCCGGGAGGTTCTGAATTATGGCAGAAGCTGCTTCCGAGATCTTCGGTGTGGGGTTTCATGGCGGTGGAAGTCCGTCGTGCCGGATGGCAGAGGTCGGTGCTGAAGTGTTTGCTTGGGGGGGGGGGGGGGGGGGGGGGGGGTACCAATACCTCGTTGTCGTCCTCGTCCTCGAGACTCGACGTATCCTGGCCGTTAGTGGATTGAGGGTTCGTCGTCGGATTGCGTGTGTCGATAGTGATAGAAAGTCTCCTGGTGCTCCGCCGCTTCTCTAGGGGTTTGGCGGAGTCGTCTTCGTTAAGAATCAGGAACTTCCCGATTTCCTCAAGGCCCTGTGCGCGTAGCGAGGTCCATTTGATGCCAGGATATCTCTCGTTACGAGTGGAAGCCCAAATCCAGATGCCTTCGGACGAGTTCATGTTACACGCCCGGTAGCGGAATTTCTCCCCATGTCTTCTGACGATTTCGACATCCGCTTTTGATGTATCAGATTCCTTGAGTAGTATCAAGTACTGGTATCCATCCTGCTGTCTGTTGCCGATCACGTCCCTACGAATAAAGTTCAACACGGCGGCCCGACTTCCGACAGGGAGCAGGATGAGATCCTCGTCCTCGAGTTGCAGCATCTTCTATATGTCAAGGAAAAGGGGGAGAGGACCCGAGATTTCTAGATAATTATCAAAAGTATTTATGTACGGAATTACTGGGGGTACTTATGAATAATTCCCCCTAGTGTTGGTATGTAGTGCGTGATTAGAGTTAGCTCTGATGGTATTGATGTCGCCCCAAGGTCCACGTCTGCTATGAGCGGCGTAATATCTTGTGGAGACAAGTCAAGATGGCGATAATGTTGCCTCAAGGTCTACGTCAACGAGTGGCCACGTTGTGTCGTATCCGGTGGGGGTAAAACCTGCTGTGGGTGGCAATCCCGGTTTGAGTGGTATCCAGTCCAGTATGTGGTATCGTCTTTCGTGGTGTCCAGGTATAAGCCCCACTTGCCTTAGAGTATCGCCTCACAAAAAGTTGTGGCAGATTTAAAGTCGTGTCAAAGGATTAAAGTTAAAGAAATACCGGGTTACCGGGGATACTTTTGGTTAAATTCCCCCCAGTAGTAAATATATGAAGCATCCAAAGTGTGTTGTATGCGGTTGACCCTCATAGATGGCGCTCATAGATGGCAATAGTGTTCCCTCAAAGTCCACTTCAGCAAGTGGCTACGTTGTGTAGTGCCCGGTGGTAGTAGCAACTGCAGTGGGTGATACTCCTGGAACAAGGGTATTGGTCCAGTCTATGGTGTCGTCCTTTGGTGTCCAGGTATCGTCCACACGTGCTTCTTTGGAGTACCGGCTTGTAATGAATTGGGGTCTACTAACGGTTAGAAGATAATTTAACTAACATTAAAGATAATTCATTTACATTGAATTTAATGGTTGATTGTTATGCTGACAGTTGGATTTATGTCAAGTAACATTGATTAAGATCTAACAACTAACTTCACTTAGTTTAAACATGCAAACGCACTTACACCTTGTACAGAGACCACCTCTGTACTTGTAACCAGTTATAGGGACCACACCTGTATACATAACCAGTACAGAAAGTCAGGGAGAAACTACCCCGTTGACTACTCTGGAGAGACGTATATAAGGTGTCCTCAAACATTGCTGCTTGGCTTCTTTGTAGAGGTGACTCCTACGAGTCACTGTTCCTTTATAGTGTGACTCTTTGTAGTAGTTGATTTCTTCTCGTAAACCAGAGTCTCCGAAATACAGTACTGTTGGACCCAATTGGTTCTTATTTAATTTCCTCTTAATTAAAAGTACTTAAATAGAGGTCCTAGATCAGTACATAATTTTGGCGAGCCTGCCAGGAGCCCAAAATCGTCGGTAGAAAAACCGAAGACTTTCGTCTCTTGCGCAACCCTCTGCGAGGTAACGAAAAGAATTTTTATATCCCGTAAAGAGTTAAAAGTTTCCCGAAGAAGCCAGTTTTTCGTTTTCATGTGAGAAATTCTCGAAATCCAACTAAAAGAGTTTTCAACCCAACAACCCAGAAACGGTCGATCGTTCTTCATCTTCTGAGTCAAGTAAGTAATGAATGATTCAAATGATTCAAATAGAATAACCAATAGAGTACCGTTAGCAATAGAACCCAGTGCTCCTCCGTTATACCCACCGCTAGCTTTACCCTTCACTGAAGATTCAAACGCCCTACAACTGTACCCTAATTTAAACGCCTTTGACTCTGACGTATCCTTCGAAGAGTTAAGAGCCACCGCTAAGCGTAGTCTTAGTAGTTCCGATAGTGGAAACAACCCAAAGCTGATCTACAGTGGAAACGGTAGAATAACTCTTAAACCAGTGGAGCAATTAAGCAGCATTTCGGATGATCACAAACAGCTAGAATTTTTGTTTTATAACAGAACAGTTCAGAAATGTAAAACACAAGGTCTTAGAGTGGTCGAAGGTATCCCAAACACTTACGTAACCTTTGAGGTGAAAACAAATCGCAGTCTAACAAACAGAAAAAGGCGAAGTACCAGACGAGGGCAAAAATTATCAGACTACACTGAACCGGCTCTTCAAGGTATTTTGATAAGTCCAGAAGTCAGAAACATGTGCGTGATAGCAAAATCAAAGTCAGTCCCAAAAACCGTACCTTGCCCGTTAGATGGCCCACCAGCTGAATATTCGATCGAATACTATAAAGACAATCTGAGAGTGTTAGGAAATGGACAATGCATCACCAGGGAAAGGCTAAATGGTGTGAGAAGTGTGGACTGCGATCACAGCATCCAACAATCATGGACATATGATCTGCCCAATGGACATATAAAATCCCCTGACGGATCATGTCTTAGCGCTAATAATGACGGATTCCTAGAACTATCCACATGTGGAAGGCCTAAGACAAAATGGTACATTCTTCACATTGTAAACTACAAACTCGTTTTAAATCATTCTGAAAATTTTTTCCAAGAATTAACAGTAAACTGGAATAAGGTTTGCGAAATTTTTCTCTTGGCTAGTGGAAAAATAAAATATACTGACAGACTTAAACAGATCACACCTAACCCGCAAGCCCCTCCTGTTATTGACTCATCCATTCAAACTTTTACCACCACGCCCCATCAAACTAACCACCCTATGATCGTAACGACGACCGTAACCCTTCCCCAAGATACAGTCACCAAAGAAATAAAGACAACCCTTCTCAAAACGATAACAGAAGCTTTGCCTCTTAATATTTCCACCTACGTAAAAACACTAACACAAACCTTACCTCCCACAACCATTACAGTAACCTCTAACATAACTCAGTTACAAACATTTACTAACACCGTAGTCAAAACCCTGGAACCCATAACTAACAACTACACGATGACCAAATTGGTCACGGAACTCATCACTAAAACCGCAGTTATAACCACCACAGCTTCGATTACTGATACCCAACAAATCACTAAATCCCTCACAGAAACCGAAACAATAACACACACTAAAACTCAAATAGAACCTCACACTACGACACTAACTAACACTATTACCACAACTCCTCCTGCCAAAACCGTTTACAAAACCGTCACCTCAACTTGTAGTAACGACTATCCAGTCGAAGATGCTGAAGAACTACCTTCACTAAATGACGTGGTTGCAGAACAACTGAAGTCCACACCTTGGTGGGAAACTGAGGTACGAGAGGACAAGACGAATTTCTTTGGCAAAGATGCGATGAAAAATGTTGCAAATAAAGCTCTTATGGAGTTTTTGACCGAACACCATCAATATCTGAGCGGAATAGTTGTGAACAGGGAAAATGTGCTAGCTGAAGAAATAAGAGCAATTAGTTGCATGACTTATAACCTCAGAAAATTTCAGTTAGTCCATTTGGCCCAAACAAGTGGGTTGCTCGCAGCCAAAGCCATCAACCTTCCAAAATGTCAGAGACTTAACTCCAAAGGTCTAAGTCTCACCGTGCAACAGTGTAAACCAGTAAACATGACATTTAATGCTACTTTAACCAAGTGCGGTCAGGAACCGGTTGCAAACAACAACCTGACGATTGGTTTAGATGGGATGTCGGTATACCCTTCAAAGAGTGTTTGCACCGTGGGAACATAGTAAATTTCGATGGTGAGTCGTTCACTTACGAAAATGGAGTTTGGAAGAAATTAAATGGAACAGTCAATTTGAAAAACCTCGAAGTGGTGACAACATTTGCAGAAATCCCCGACCATGAATTTGAATTCCTGAACAGGCTACACAAGTCAATGACTGTCCAAAATGTGGAACAGATCAATGTGATTGGCGATCTGCTTGCCCACATGAGTTCGAAGGACTCGAACTCATTAGGAACAATAGTAACCAATTTACATGAGAATAGTTTTGTGGCAGAAGCATTCACTTGGATGGACACATTCAAATATGTTATTGGCGGAATAATCACCTTCTTTGTATTTGCGTTAGTAGTAAAGGGATTGATCTGGATGATGTCTTCGTGTAAAACTAGAAGAATAAATGCAATCAAACTAGGAAAAAGGAAAAGAGGGATGATAGTTTGGAGGTTGAATTAGAAGAATTGGAAAACTTGAACAAGGAGGACAAAGACAACAAACAAAGATCAAAGAAGGTTAAAACTAACCACGGACATAACCATAAGAAACCTTCTTTGATCGGAAACCGTTTTTACTGGGAGGATGGGTGCGCTGTGACCCAACCACAGTAAAAGGTGATGGGACCCCTATTTTATTGAAAAATGTTTTGTTACCTAATTACGTCCCGGTGAAGGAAGAGCTTGGGAAGAAAACCCAAAAACAGTTAAATAATGACTACAAACAATAAAACCCTATCAGTACGTATGGACTCTGGTTAAATTGCAAAATTTAGTGTATGCCTAACGAATATAAAACGTTTCATTGCTTGACCAATTGCAGAAATCATAGACATGTTGGAACTCTATGATCATGTTTTGATAAACATAGAACAACTAACCCCACTGTCACTTGGAAAACTGCGCCACAGGTGCACCAAGAAAATCTTAACTAACCCACCCCTCGTATTCAGGCATGAGTAATCAGGAACACCAGCGTAACACCTCTTTGGAGCCAAACCGTAAGAGGTCGAGGTCATCCGCAGAAGAGTCAGCCCCGAAACACCCGGAACGTGAGCAGCCCGAACGTAATAGATCGTCACAATATAGCCACCTCAATTACGGAGGGATTCCCGAACGTTCCGAGTCCGAAACCACTTGGTTACTTGAATGGCCCAGAACACCCGAGGACAATAATCCCGTCAGCGGCCTAAGAAAAGCCTTGAGATACTATGCGGATGAAACCAGTCACATAGCCGACTACGTCATAAACAAGGCCACCGAATTATTCCATGAAGTGGAAAGGTTAAAACAAAGAGTGGAAGAGGAAAGAGAAGAAAAGAAAAAGATAATTAACTTATACAAGGAAAAAGAGAATCAAGTCCTTACGCTGAATAGGCAAGTAGACCAACTAAACAACGCAGAATCCGAAAACCTCATCTTAAGATGGAAAGTGCAACAACTACAGGCTCTAAATTGCCGCCTGAAACAACAACTTCAAAAATAAACAAAACCAACAACAACGACCATAAACTTGCCGGACCAGTCATACAGGAAACCCTACAAAAGTTAATAGTCAATCACCGCGAAATGATCCATCAACACCAACAGACAAAATTTCCTCCAGGAGCGATAATTACACCATCCACGGCCTACATACACGCAGTACACTCTGTGCACCCGGAGGCAGCTGAATGGATGGGTAGTGGTAATACAAACAACCCTCTTGAAACAGCCAACGACTTCACGCCGTCTTTAAAGCTACCATTTCAATCACCGCCACTCAAGGACATACAAAAAGTTTGTTTAATAATGCCCGTATGAAAATGCCACCATCAATTCACCGGGTAAAACTCCTAGTGTTCACTACAGTGTTCTATAGGTGAACCACCGGTGTCTGATGGTGAATCACTAGGAGAACACGGTGGTGCGTTACCCGGTAAAAATGTTACCTTTCCACCGGGTAAAATGGTAGTGAAACGATAGTGAACCACCGGTGATTCACCGGTGTATCTCTGAACTTTTTTCAAGAAAACACTGGTGTGTTACCAGAGTTTCACCGGTGACCTATGTGGTACGTAACCGGTGGCAACCCAACAAACCACCGGTGGTTCACCAGTGTATTTTAAAGAAAACACCGGTGTTTTACCCCAGTTTCACCGGTGGAAACCTGACAAACCACCGTGGTTTCACCGAGCATTCACTAGTTATTTTCCTAGTGAATGCCCACATTTTACCCAGCTAATCTCTGTGTGCACTGATGATTTGAATATCTTACTAAATGAATTTTACAATGAACAAGGGCTCATAACAAACCTTACTCATACATTCAAACGTGTTTATTATTACACTCTCAATACAACAAAACAATTAGTTCAGAAGATGCAGGATAGCAGAGGCTAGGGAAAGTGGAAAGAGACTGACGTTGCTATTACTCGCGGTAAAGTTTCAATGTAAAGTTCAGCTTGTGAATTGTTTTGGCTCGAGACTGAGAGACTTCGGCAAGTCGCACTACGAAACCATCTGTTGGATATTTTTCCTAAAAGTGAATAAATATTTTTTAAAAACAAGTTTACATCCATAAGACAATCAAAAATGTTTACCGTTCAATGGTACTGTTCATCCAACACAGGCTCTACCGCTTCTTCCCTTGTGCACTGCTGAATTCACTCCAGTCAACTCGTCTTGTGAGTAACAGGGATTCTCTGTGGACTCCTTCTGCAGAAGATTTGCACTGGAACAAGAGGAAAAAAATAATGAAGCAAACTGTTGTTTAAGGCGTGTAAAATATTTCACTAGTAATTATGGCCTGACTTTGTTTTCCAGTTTCAGCGAGGTGTAAAGGTAAACTGAAAGCTTATACTAATGAGGCTTCCAGATAAAGAAAAAATAAGAAATATAATAATAATCGTAAATTAATAAAATGAAAATTGGAAATTATTATGAATAATTTTGTTAATATTTTGAGTTATAAGATTCAACATAACATGAACTTGATAATAAAACGTAATAATAATAATAGTAATAATGAGAGTTCACAAGTGTGTTCATGCAATCTACTAAGCTATTACCTTTTTTCTTGTCGCAACTATCAGCGTTTCAGTGTCTTAGCGCACGGCACGAAGAATTCCAAACCTAAACAGCAAAAAGGTGTAAGAAACAATTCACATAAAAATTTAATTGATATTTATTACTTTTGTTGGTTTTGGCTGCTCGATCATGGTTTCCTCAAACAATCATGGGGCCTTCACTGGCAACACAGATTAAACGGGACTGCACGATCAAGATGACATCAGAATTTAGATGTTGATTTTACTGCTGGACGAATGTTTTGAAGCCACAATCTATTTATGAGACATTCAGTAAACAATTAGGTTTGTATCGCTTGCTGCTAGTTAAAGAGGTCAAGTTTGGTATTTACCTTACCTTGGCATGAAGCTCATCAACATCTGCTTTTTTTTCCTCTGATACAATTTTGCAAAGTCCTTTCCCTGATCTTTGCATCTTTTGTTGACGAAGAGAAACATTTTTTGAGGGATAATTATAATTTTACAATTGGAAAACAAGGCACCAAGTTTGACACGTCTTCACTTGACATGAGCCGGTGCCAATATGGCGAATCTTCAAATTTGCAACGTCAGTTCCGAATCCGATTACTTTAACGGTTACTAATTAACTATTTTGCATCTGCACGTTTCAAATTTTAAAATTATTTTGGTAAATTTACGTAAGTTTAAATATTTCATCTATTTTATACAGCTCTAACTTTTTAATTAAAATTAATTAATTATTATAAATGGAGTGTTCTCCAGAATTTCGAACGTCTTGGACGAGACCGGACTTGTCCGTCTTCTGTCAAACATGGCGATTACAGCCGATCGAATCCGATTACTTAGTGTGTATAAAATACACTCCATTCCTTTAAAAACTAATTTTATATAACTCTATTTTTTATTCAGAATATATTTCTAGGTATTAAATATTCCCACACTGAATACTTTGAGTAACCAAGTAATGCAATGAGAGCAACAAACTTAAGGTCCAGCATTCCTTACCTCAGCCCTTTAAATTAGTATTAACGAATAAAATTATTAGAAAAATATTGATAAAATAAATTGTATATATATATATATATATCATGATGAATAATATATTAAATATGTCCTACATTAAAAAAGATGAATAAATAAATAATAAATTTATTCGCCGCTTAGACTGGATTCTGGCATGATTTTGGAAACAAAATTCGAAAGTCGATAAGGTGGCGATCAGCAGCTGAGCGTTGGGATGAATCGCCAGTGAACAGCCTAGGGATTCAAAAACGAGTCCACTAGTCAAACGCTTGCGACTCGCGAGTGGCCGACTAGTGAATAGACCTTATTCCAAAAAGGCCCTTGTAGACCATCCCCTCTACTACGGACGCTCGTGTAGAATAACCCTGTCAGTTAATCGACTTGAAAATACGTCTAAAAATCGCCTAAAAATCTGGGAAACACTTTAATACCCAGAAAAGTTAAACATTTTAATAAACTGATTTAATGTAAGCGTCCGCTATAATGAGGTGCGCGTTTGGAATAGGCCCTATAGACACTGGGCAACAAGAGGGTTCAGTTGGTGAATACGTATGTAGATTCTCACCGGTGAATTGTTGGTGATCTACCGGTAGTTTACTAGCGAGTGGACACGGGGAAATAGTAGTGTTTTGCTTGGTGAATTCATAGATTCTCACTGGTGAACTGTTAGTGATACACCGGTGGTTCACTGGTGAGCCGTTACCGGTGTATTGCTGGTGTTTGGGTGGTGAACAGATAGATTTCCACCGGTGGAAAAGGGCGGATTTCACCGGTGGAATGGTGGTGAGCTGTCACCGGTGTTTTGGGTGGAGGTTCACCGGTGAATCGGTGGTGGCATTTTCATACGGGTGGACGCCGAAGGATTTCCTCGACGAGGAAAGGCAGGATTCATCTACCGAGAAATAGGATTCACCATCCATCCGCATATCCGACGCCTTCCCTCCGGAAAGTATAGACCAACAAGGTTAAGGTACAACAAAGCCTTAACTACGTTGTCGTACCACTTCAAACCTTCCGTTCCTTATAAAGAATTATCCACATCTGACCAACGAACCATAGATTTCTGTATACAACGTATACATGGGTTGGTATACGAACCCCAAGAAAAGTGTTTCGATGACTCTGAAGTGAAAAATGTTGTGGAATATGTATACCAACTAATGAAATCTAAGAGACGAGATGTTGTGGCCTATAAGGGAGGAATTGTTGAGAAAACTCTTTTGCGTTCGCTAGGAATCCCATGCGTAAATTTAGAAACGATCGGTTGCCCAAAAATTGAACGACTGCAAGTCACTGGCAGGCAACTTAATTGTGGAAATCATGTGTTAACAACCGTACACTGTCCAATGTTGGAGACCCAGTTGTTTATGAAATTCCTGAGACAACACGAAACTGGAAATCGAAGACAAAACCCCGTCTCGAGCAGCTGAAGAAAGAAAACCCGCATCCTTGAATCCTCAGAAAAAGCAAGAAACTGTCTATGCATATTTTTTTTAATTCGAGGACGAATCTTTTTGTACGGGTGGAGGATTGTAATGAATTGGGGGTCTACTAACGGTTAGAAGATAATTTAACTAACATTAAAGATAATTCATTTACATTGAATTTAATGGTTGATTGTTATGCTGACAGTTGGATTTATGTCAAGTAACATTGATTAAGATCTAACAACTAACTTCACTTAGTTTAAACATGCAAACGCACTTACACCTTGTACAGAGACCACCTCTGTACTTGTAACCAGTTATAGGGACCACACCTGTATACATAACCAGTACAGAAAGTCAGGGAGAAACTACCCCGTTGACTACTCTGGAGAGACGTATATAAGGTGTCCTCAAACATTGCTGCTTGGCTTCTTTGTAGAGGTGACTCCTACGAGTCACTGTTCCTTTATAGTGTGACTCTTTGTAGTAGTTGATTTCTTCTCGTAAACCAGAGTCTCCGAAATACAGTACTGTTGGACCCAATTGGTTCTTATTTAATTTCCTCTTAATTAAAAGTACTTAAATAGAGGTCCTAGATCAGTACACGGCTCACAAAAGAGGTGTGGCAGCTTTCTCTCTCTATCATGGACTGCAAAGATGGGACTCCCTAGACTGCTTCTTTACACAGATTTCCTCTTGAAGACATCGCAGCTCAAGTTCCTTTGTCCCTCATTGACCGTCGTGAGGTGCTGAGGTAAGGCCTCTTTTCGCTTGGAGTGCTTTCTGTAATCGTCACAACGAAACTTCGGTCCATCATGAATTGACCTGAGACGCACATCCATGCCTGATTTGTGCATGAATTTCGTCTCGCGTATGTCATGCAAGTTCTTCTTCCAGCATGAACAGCGTGATATGTGTAACAACGGGGACTTTATGCGCAAATTACTTACCGTAAATTTCATAGATAAAGTTTCTCTGTTCTCTTCACGAACCGCCGTAGAATGCTCAGTTAAAAGATCATATTTGCGTAAATTTCGTTCCGTGAATGTCATAAGCAAACTTCTGACCGCCATGAACTGACCTCAAATTGACGGTTATGGCGTATTTTCGCGCAAATTTCTTCTCGCACGTGCCACACGTGGTGCTCCGTTTTTCAGCACGGACAGCGTGCAGGGCAAACTTTGTCCGACGGACAGATTTCTTTGCACTGACATTGTGCTTCTGCAGCAAAGTGCCTTTTTGGCGACCTCGTGCTCGCGTCCGCTCCTTTCCGATTCCTGCAAACAAATCCTTGAGTAAATGACTCTACCTCCTAACCTTGACCTGACCTCTGACGCGACCTCAATTCGACCTCTGTCTCACCCGCGCAACTGCTAGTCTGGGGAATGTTACAGTCAGTCTGTCACGTGGCAAATCTCGCCAAGTTAACAACTTGCTTTTTCGGAAATTGTTCTTTTTTGTTTTCATCTTTTCAACATCTAAAGTTGTGTTAAAATTGTTTTGTTAATTGGGACATGGCCAAGCAAGAGGTCCTTTTTGTTCAAATTTATTAGCATTATTTATATTGTTTGTATTTTTTTCTCACATAATAATTTATATTGCGGAAATAAATTGATTGTCTTGGCCATTTCGTTCATTCGTTTTCGTCCTAGCCAAATATTACCTTAGTCGAACTTGGTTACGTTATAAATTAGAACCAGGAAAGCTCAGTTTTGAACTACACGTTCATAGCTTATCTGTTGTAATATTGACTGAAGAACCAGACTTGAAGCTGGACATTGGGTCGAACCAGTTTCGTCGATTGTTCACTACCAAAGCCTCTGGTATCACTGCCTTCAGAACATTTTGCCTATTAAACTTAAATTCTGAAGTTTGTTAACTGCAGCTTACTGCTCAAAACGTCTTCTTCTGACGATGAATCCGACTGTAGGGTTGATTCTGCCGATAACAGTGAACCCAGAGAAGATTCGACCGTTTCGTATTGAAAAGTTGATGAAGAGTTATATCCCCGTTCTGAAGCCAACAGCTTTCAGTTCAGGTGGTATGGTGTTCCAGGTGTTCCACTGTGTTTTTCTTGCGAGACCCCCCTAAGAGTTTTCGTCCATGGCTGCTATAATCATCTCGCTTACTTACAAAGGGAATCTGTAATAACGTTACGGATTAATGTTAGTCATCCATTCAAACATAAATGCAGATCTGGGTTGAGGTAGAAACTAGGTAAGATGGTTAAAAAGAACAAGTATAACTACCACGGGACCAGGAAACGAAGTTTTCTATTTTCCTACGAATTTGGTGTTTTAAGCCTAGTATCTGCCAAGACTTTTTGGTTCTCTTGGTTTCTAAGCAAAAGCTTTCGAAGTCAAAAGGACGCTAGCCAAATGAAACGAACCCACCTTTTGAGGAATGTAACCTCTTATCTATCAAATGGAACCATTGAAATAATAACAGTGAGAACTTCAATTAACGACCAAAACAGACCGAGGAGTGCGCGATTTAAAGTAGGACTGGGACTATAGATCTGAGGACAAAGCCGAGAGTGCTATGTGCCATTATAGCTCGCAGGGAAAACTCGAATCTCGACAATCTGAAACCAAAAATTTGGCCTAGACAAAGGGTTCTAACCTGAAACTAAGGGGTCCAAAACTTCCAAGGATTTTAAACACTTAGCTTGTATTATCACTGTTACCAAATCTGTTGTCTCCATGCTACTTACGTGTTATCCCGTGTTATCACATGTTACCAAATAGTCTTCACGAAAGTTTCTTCCGAGTTTTAGCCCCTTGCCTAAAACCTTGGGGAGCTGTCGTAAGGGGCATTCAGGAACTCGCAACGTTCAGACTTTTCGTCATGCTGTATCCTCGTAAAAAGTGAACAAGTAACATGATGTTTAGAAGGAAGAGACTCTAATAACACATTCTAATAGAGTGTAACTTTGGTATATCAGGCATAGTTGTGAACTATTTAAAGAGAACGTCTTATCGGGGGATACGAAACTGTCGAATGACTTCAGTCAGTGTCCTATTGGGGGGGGGGGGAGGGGGGTAAGCTAGAAGCTTCCGTTTGCCTACAGTGTTGCCACTCGGTACTAGCGGAAAACCTTCGAACTAAAGCCGAAAATCTTCAGAAATCTTCAGCGCCAAGTACAAAATCTTTGAAAAATCTTCAGCCCTATTTGTTACGTACACACACACACACAATTCTAGTTCCAAACGTCATTTCTTATTTGTTTTGCAGGGAATAATAATTTCGTAAACGTAAAATTAAGTTTCAACATTCAAAGCAACAGTTTATTTGAATCTTTCTTTGTCAAGTGCGAGAACTGGCAGTATCAAAGTAGAACTGTATGTTACTGCTTTGTAACTGTTATTGTTTATATACATAAGCAAAATTCCTTAGAGAATAAGCCTTAGCAGTCCAGCCCCAAAATCTTTCCGCCCCTCCCTCTGAGAATAACTATTCTCAAAAGCGTTTTGACCTCTGCCTGACCCGGGTGACCTAACGAAGTTTTGAATTCGTACTAGCGCTTCTGCAAATTTAAGGCACTAGCCGCTTCAATTCTTGGCCATGTACATCAACTGCTCGCGGGGAGCCCGATGCTGATTTTACAAAAATAAGAAAACAACTACCAGAAAACATTTCTGAATGTTAATTTTTAAAAATCTTACTCTAAAATCAATAGAAAACAAATAACGAACAACTCTGTCGTGTGGGCATATGAAGATTAACGATTAACTAATTTCTTTGTTTCGTGGAATAAAACTGATCTATGCATACATTATTTGAAAAACAAATGGGCGAACGCTAATTTGGCCTTGGCATATTTTGATAACGTTTAATTAATAATTTTTTCCACTGCAATTTTGTATATCTGAAAAGTTCGCGCTCTCCAGTATTTGAATGTTGCAGACAAAAAGCTGGGAAAAAGTAATACTAAAGCGCAAACCGCGTCTGCCATGCGTACGCAAAAAAGTTTGTAAATTAGATTAAAAATCAGGATGGCTTGCCCCACGCAGATAAAATCAGAAAAAAATAGTGCATACATTTTTCTATCTAAAACTGAGTTCCGTTTGTTGTAACTGTTCCACTTTTGATGTTTAAAAATTAAAAAACAGTTTTTCTTCCATAAGAGCCCATAGTAAAATTTGACGAGTTGCCCCCAAGAGTTCCACGAATTTTCCGCGGCCGATTTTTCCAGGGAGACAAAAACCCGCCCTAGACCTCTAGTCCAGTCAAATTACGAGGGCTGGGCAAATGACGGCTCTAACGGGCTGGACTGCTAAGGTGGATTAATGCCTAGTTTTCGCGTTGGAATGACCTACATCCGCTTTATGTAATGTATTTTTCCTGGTACAGTTTGCCATTGCAGAAGTTACCAGCTAAGAACTATAAACTAGATACGATACTGAACTTTCGAAGCGAAGGGGTCCAGTTCTAGGAACTGGAGAAAGTTTGCCATTCGTTTGAACCCTTTAAATGTATTCTTCGAATTTTTTTACGTGGTTGAATGCAACATAGATTAACTTTTGACTTCAAGAACCCA
Organism: Eulimnadia texana; assembly: GCA_002872375.1. NCBI lineage: Eukaryota > Metazoa > Arthropoda > Branchiopoda > Diplostraca > Limnadiidae > Eulimnadia > Eulimnadia texana. Next base: position 1,275,522 of record NKDA01000007.1, read on the forward strand.
TTAATTTCAAATTTTTTCCTGGTTGTGTCACATCCACTTTTTGGAAAACTGAAAATCTTCAAAAATCTTCCAAAACTAAAAATCTCCAAACGAATCTTCCCAGACCTAAAAAAGTCTTCAGTTTGAAGACAAATCTTCAAAGGCGGCAACACTGTTTGCCTAATCTAATTCGTATTGCTGACGTTTATTTCCTGGAGATATAGCGCGTACCAGCATTTAGGTTCTTTGTTCTATGTCCTCTGAGTCTGACCTCTGACCTCGGACAAGTCGCGCATGGAAATAGCGTACTCTTAATAGGGTTTGGTCCAATTCAGTATTTAAATTCTTACCACTGTAATTTGAACGCGTTTAGCTGTAAACAGCAAGCAGGACACCTAGAGGTATGTTTTTGTTCTATTTCAACAGTTCCTTGTGAATGTAAAATATTACAACCGAAAAAATGAAAAAGAGTCAATTTTGATTCAGCTACTCTTTTCCATCGGTACCGTCCATAGAATCAACAGATGTAGAAAAAAATAGTGATACGGAGAAAGAAGTCATTTCTTGTATAAATGAGTCATTCCTGACGAAAGTTTCCAGAAATTTGCTCTCTGTTTTGTTACTACGCGCCTACCCCCAGCGTTCAGTGACTGACGCGTTACTCCAAGGCAGACCCGTAGGGGATCTCGCGTTCCATGTACTTGTAGGAATACATTAAGCCTGAGTCGTAGGAAAACCCGCCTACTAGGCGGAACACGCTAACGCGCTTATCACCGGAACAAATTTGGATTAGTTTCTGTAGTTTCGTCCTCTTTGAACACACAAATCACATTATTGCTATTTTAATTCCAGATTCGCGCTGTAAGTTTACCTTGAGACATGGCGGTAAACGAGAAGATGTTTAATTCAGCCAGAAACACCTCTGGGAACATTATTTTGCCTGGACTGGAAGAAGAATGCTTTTCAACTTCAGAGGAACTGGAAGACGATTCTTCATCAACTTTCCAATATGAGACGGACGAATCTTCTCTTGGCTCGGTGTCTTCACCAGAATCAACAGGACTGTCATCATTGTCAGAGGAAGACGCTTCGAGTAGTAAGCTATAATTTACAAGCGAAACAGTATCAGACTCGATGAGGTATTTTACTTCCAGGCAGCGAAAGCAGCGGCTTGGATAGAGAGACAGGTGACGAATTGAGTTTCACTAGCTCTAGCGGGAAGTCTGCTTCAGGAGATGTTCCCACAGGTAAACTCGGTGTATATTTCGAGACTCGTTCTTGATTGTTTCCATTTAACTAATTTTTTTTTTTGGGAAGGGCAGGAGTCGGAAAGAAGCGAACTAGGATGCGAGGCCGCCAGAAGGACACCTTGCTGCAAAAACGTGATGCACGTCTAAAGAGGTCTACAAGCAAAGAACATCGTAATGCTAGTACTGTTGATACTGGAAAAAGAAGCTTCACGTGTGACAAGTGCGGGAGAAAATTTTCGCATAAAGGCAGCCTAACTGTTCATCTTGCGTCAATTCATGGTGGACAGAAATTCGAATGTGACTTATGTGGGAAAAAATTTTCGCGAAAAGGATATTTGTCCTTCCACTTCAAGACAGTTCATGATGGAGAAAAGAACTTCACGTGTGACGTTTGTGGGAAAAAATTTTCGCAAAAAGGAAACTTGTCCTTCCACTCAAAGACAGTTCATGATGGAGAAAAGAATTTCTCCTGTGACGTTTGTGGGAAGAAATTTTCGCATAGCAGCCACTTAGCTGCTCACATTGGGTCAGTTCATGACGGACCAAAGTTCAAATGTGATATGTGCGGAAATGAGTTTACACGAAAAAGCAGTTTGATTCTGCACCTCAAGACGATCCATGGTGGAGAAAAGAACTTCACGTGTGACGTTTGTGGGAAGAAATATTCGTACAGGGACAGCTTAGCTGCTCACATGGGGTCAGTTCATGATGGAGAAAAGTTCAAATGTGATATGTGCGGAAATGAGTTTACACGAAAAAGCACCTCAAATGAGTTTGATTATGCACCTCAAGACGATCCATGGTGGAGAAAAGAACTTTACGTGTGACGTTTGTGGGAAGAAATTTTCGCAGAGCGGCCACTTAGCTGATCACATTAGGTCAGTTCATGATGGACAAAAGCTCAAATGTGATATGTGCGGAAATGAGTTTACACAAAAAAGCCATTGGATTCGGCACCTCAAGTCGATCCACGGTGGAGAAAAGAACTTCACGTGTGACGTTTGTGGGAAGAAATTTTCGCGGAGCGGCCACTAGCTGATCACATTAGGTCAGTTCATGATGGGCAAAAGTTTGAATGTGATATGTGTGGAAAAAAGTTTTCACGAAAAGGATATTTCTCTCGGCACCTCAAGACGGTCCATTGAGAGAAGGAAAAACTTTTACTGCGAAATGTGCACGAAGAAATTTGCCAAAAAATCTAGTCTGTCTTCCCATATCCGGAAAGTTCATGAAAAGTGAAACGAAATTTGCGCAAAACGTGATCTTACAAAACGCCTCGTTTCGGTTCAAAATGGACAGACAAACTTGACTCGTAACTCTAATTTCTAATCAAACGTCTATGGGAAGAAGGTTTTGACAGGGAAGTACTCGATCTGTGCATCTCCATTCGGATCACACTAGTGAGTAAAATTTTGCTTGTATAATTTATGGAAGGAAGTTCTCCTGGAAAAGTTGACTAGCGGGATTCCGTGCCAGAATCTATGCTATTATGAACGACGAATACTTCATTTAGATTCACGCCAGTTTCGAAGTGTATTTTCTGTGTGTCCCACTTACTTCGTTTTGTTCTTATTTAACCGACTGAATGTTTGTAGTATTTTCTAGATTTGAATTTTTAACACAGAAGAAATGTCCAATAAATAAAGATGACTGACTTTCTTTGAGGTTCAGTTGAATTTGATTAAGATTATTTTTAGTTTAAAAAAAAAGAGTAGCGTAATATTTTCTGCCATTTTTAATATATTTCTGTTCGCTAGAAAAAAGTTTCATGTTTCATTACAGCACATTTCGCGAAACCTCCACGAAGTTACTTCGCGATTTTCCATTTATGTCTCAGATTCATTATGTTTAATGGTCGCGGATTGTGATATTTTTAATAATGAATTGGAAAATGAAGATGTTGTCTTTCTACCTATGTTAGACGTGCTCGTATCTTGAATTTTAAATCAAATCGTCACTTGTGTGCTCTGAATTTTCAAATCATCATCTGTGAATCATCCGTTTTACAAAATCACTTTGATTAATCTTATTTTAGAAAATTACAAAAAAAAAGGAATTTGTTATCCGAGTTTTATATGATTATTAAATATTAATATGTATTTCATTATTCACTGTTATGTAGTTAAATATTAAATATGTTTAACTTTTTAGGCATATTACGATGTAGTAATCAGTAACGCCAAGTAAGTAATGTATTGGTTTTCTCGGGGTAACATCTAAACAGCGTCTTCGCGTATTCAGCTATCCAAGTCGGTAAGTCGCTATGCAAGTCCCGTACTTCCAGTTTTCCCTTTTAACTTATGGGTCTCTGTTTTCCCCATTTTTCCCTTTGTGCTAGAATATGAAGCTAACAGTTCTAAATTTCCCCTTTTGCTCTATTTCCCTCTTCCCCTCCTTGCTGGACTATAAAGCTTTCAGTTCTAAATTCCCCTGCTGTTCCCTTATTTTCCCCTTAGTAGTTCCCTTTAACGTCTTTCACTAGAAACAGTACTCAGTGGTAGAGTATTATCGAACAGTACGAAAGTCATAATATGGGAAGTTCAGCATAGTTAGTGAATACTACGTTCTTCCAACTACCTCAGTTAAATGGTTCCAGTTTTTCTTTTTTTTTACCCTAAGGTACGGACCAGCGAGTCCCGTTAATTTATTCACCATTGCTTCTAAAGAAAAATTTGATCAATCACTTGAGATTTCGAAGTACATCTACAGATGAGGATCCTTCGCCTCAGCTCCGAAAACTGGCTGGTACTTTACTAAAACTGTGGAATTTAGTCTTTAAAAATCTTTGAATGAAATCTTAGTTAATTTGTAGTAATTTTCTTGGGTTTTGAGAGGACTTTTTGAGTGAGAAAAAAGCCTACCAGGCCTTTTTTTCCGTTCCAAAGGCTTTTGACCTGCGTTTTAATCAGATCTTTCCGTCCTAGATTCGTGTAAAAACCGGTTGGAGTTCCCTAGGAACTCGCTTGCTTTTGAAATCCGTGGAAAGGACAGTAGATGAACTTTTGACCGCGGAAGAGCTCGTCTCACAGCCGGTTATAAATGTTCTTTTATGGGGGGGGGGAGGTGGGGGAGGGGTTGGTCAACCAGAATATAAAGAGCAGTCTTAGGCCTCTAACCATCATTCGCCCAGATCTTCCTAAAGCTCCAACGTTAACTCCGGCAACGTAAAATTAAGCTGCTTACGCTACACTCTTCTAACATACTAGATAGGCTTCTTCCCTTTTAGATCAAAGAAAGCTATCTGAACTTATTTTACTTGTTATTTTAGTCCATATTCTGTGAGTTGTACATTTATTTGTACTTGATTTGTGCTTGGACTGTATAGGAAAATGAGGTTCGCCATCATTTTGGTTATGGTTCAAGCTGCCATGGTTTTTGCTGATCCCGAAATCAGCAACGAAAAAGCTACGGCCAGTGATCGAGGTGGAAGGATTCTCGCCTCTTACGGCCAGCAGATCGCGGTAAGTATGCGACGGTTAATCAGTCGTAGCTTCAGTTTAACAACCGTTCACTTTCGTCTATCACTTTGTGGATTCTGCGTGAACAAGAATGAAAACACACACGCACTTCTATCACTCGGTTACCTGTTTTGAAGTCAGTTACTCAGTTACTGGCCGAGAGATGTACTTTTGACTTGGTTTGCTTTCTGATACTTTTCAGAAAAATACTGCTTTTGCTTCAGTTTTAGTAATTTTTATTTCCTTCGTCATTTTACTCATAATTTTTGTTTCCTTCCGGCTAGAAAAACACGGCTGCAGCAGTTGTGAAACTTGACAACGTCACTCAAGAGCTTGGCAGCGTGGCTTCCCAAATCATGGACCTGACGACTGCTTTGAATGCAAGCGACTCGGCCATCCTCACCAAACTGGACGACATCGACGCTTCTCTGAAACAAGGAAGCGACGTTGTGACTCGTCTCGACACTATTGGCACCAATCTGGATAAAGTTTTCACTGCCCTCACCGACGCCTCTGACAACAAGACACTTCCCGGTCAGATGAGCCTGTTGTACGATCTCCTCGAGAACAAATTGGGAGACTTGGAAAAGATCCTTGGCTACGATGACTTCCCTCCTGCTTCTACTACCACCGCTGCAACTGCCCTGTTGCTGGTCCTTAGTGTTCTTGCCCCTACCAGTGGGAAAAACGGAGGTTTTCGACATCTAACCAGAAGGCTGTTGCGAACTTCGGCTACCACTTTCTTGGCCTAACTCTTTCACGAGTTGACCTACATAGTTTTTAATATTATTCTATCACTTTATTGTTTTACTGAGATACTCTGTTTCATTGTCTTGATTTTCGAACTTAATTTAATGAGATGTTAAGTTTGGTTTTGTAGTTTCTTTCAATAAAGGCTCAAAACATCGTCTGCAGATTTGACTGACTCCCGACTGTAGCTGAAATACTGTTAATTCTTACATGTAGAATTATTATAGACTTAGCTACACTGCCATTTTCACTATAGATCTCATAAGAAGAGCCCACGCAAAGCATTTGACAAGCTTGTATTATACCTGTGTAAATAGACAACATTTTTCAAAAACAAATTTTTCATTCGGTCGAACTGCGGAGCTGCGTCTCCAGCGACAAGTTTTCTTCCTGCATGGCTCGAAGATCCGCAGTGATTTTCCGAAGACTCGTCGCTATATTTTTGCGCTTCTGTACTTCCACCTGTATATCAAAATAATATTAATAAATAAGTACTAATTTAATTAACTAATAACTAAAAACTTAAACTAATAATTCGAATTAAATAATAAATACAAAATAATATAGTTATACCAATAATTCAAACTTAACTGATAATTAATATTACAGTTAAGTAGTATGATAATATATTAATCACAATAATTATACAACTGTACCTGTTCTTCCAAATCTCGGCTGTCTCTCGATACCGCAGCTGTCTCATCGATAAACTTTAAAATGTCCTCGCACTCGGAATGTAAGGCAACGAGCAGTTTGTATACACGTTTCGCAGCTTCATCGTTTTTGGCTGCCTAGAATATGTTCATTAAATTAAATAATAATAAAAATGCGTGAAAAAAAGATAACTGACTTTAAATATGATTTCATCGGTAACAATAAACGTTCGGTCAACTTTCCCCTGCAGCGAGTTGATTTCCCGTTGCAGACTTTTGACATCGTCGAGAACTTTCTGCATTTCCTCGTTCTGTTTGCGGAGACTCTGGACGACGCACATGATCCGCTGCGTGTAGTACGAACGCTTGATGACGGTCTCGGGAACTGAACTGATTTCGGCTCTCAGCTGCTGAATCCTCGACTCCTTTGTCTCCGTATCCAAAACCGTGTCCCGCAATCTCTCCTTAAGGACTTGGATTTTTTCTTTTAGTTTCCATGATCCTTCCTGTTAAAAAAAAAAATCAAATAAAAAACCAAATTTTGAAGGTCTTTTAATACTACCTTGTTTTTCTGCTCGATAATTGAACGATAACTCTGCTCCATGTTCTCCCTGTACTCTGCCCATTGCTTTTCCATTTGATTTAGTTTGATTTTATTATTTTCGAGAAGTGCTGACAGTCTCTGGACGTGGGCCTCTGATTCCGGAATGAGAAGCAAAATTTTTTCTAATTTTTCCGTTTCTTTTTCTTCCGATATCTTCACCGTTTCCTCGTTTCCGATTTCTGTTTTCAATTGCTCGATATCTTTGTGAATTTTATTAATTTCTTCTTCTTCTGCTTTGTAGGCTTTTTCTTTTTCCTCTATTTGACTTTTCAGGTTCTCACGATAAGCCTCTTCCCGCTTCTTTTCGTCGTCCTCTTCAGGTTTCTTGTCGCCCGCTAGACGGGAAGGCTTCGGTGGGAGCTTCGGTTTCAATTTTTTGTCTTTCTTCTGCATTTATACTTTAATTAACTTTTTACATTAAATTAAAATGATAAATTTTTATAAGTGCCTCTTCGTATTGCAGTAACGAGCTCAAAGCAAATCTCGAACGTCCTTCAAGTGCCGTTAAATGACTAGTGGGTTCTTCGGGAACGGTTCTGCAAGCCGCAAACTACAAAAATAAGTAAATAAAACACTTAACAAACGTATCATTTAAAACTGGAATTAAGTAAATACATTGCGATTGTCTTTTTCTCGAGTGAGTTCTGCGTCGCTTTTCTCGAGAAGAGCGGGAAGGAAGTTTGAACGAGGTATATCAAAATCTTCAACAGTGAATCCTCGAGTCTCTACGAAGACAAAATTGGTAATTTACAAAAATTACGCAATTAAATTGCAGAAAACACAACAAATACGGACAACTGATAAAGTAACTCGATAAAACTCAAGTAAAGAAAGAATATTTTTATACAACGTTCTGCATTGCAAATATAATCAATGTAAAATACCTCTTGGTTTAATGAGGTTTAATTTTATCCCCTTGCTTTTGCATGTAGAGTAGGGAAACGAGACTTCGTTCGCGCAATAGGGTGGCAGCCACGGAGTGTTTAGTTCTTGAAGAATTTTATTTTTGATTTTGTGTTTGATCAAGTCCTTCCCTTCAAGGGTTTCAGTTATTTGCTGCGTCTCGACTTTGGGCAGTTTTTCCAGCAGAAATAAAAAAACGTGCCTTATTTCGGCCGGACTGCCGTACAAAAACGTGGCGTAGCTTATCTCGTTTTTGAAGCCTAGGTCCTGGGAGCAAAAACATTTCGACATTACGTCAAAAGAAAATTATTTTATTACCTTGCAATGCTGAGCTAAATCTGTACCGAGTTTGAAACGTGCTGGAATTGTAGGCGGTAGAGTTCCTGATATTTTAATGTTTGGATTTATCGCTTTCAGACATTGAGAAACGCAGAAAACGATGAGTTCGGTGCTGAATTGAGACAAATTGCGAATGTTTTCATCGATATCGCTATAGAAGAAAACAACAATAAGTTATAGTGGTATATTATGTTTAGGAAAATCTTTCTTTATTGTTATATTATACTATATAATTTGAAGTGTTTAAGAAGATATTAAAAGTTTATGAAAATTTACCAGTCTAAAGTTCGTAAAGATTGTATAACGATTTGCTCGACGTCTTCCATGTTATAGCTTAAATTGAAGGGAAAATAATTATAAACATGATATAAATTGAAGTTGGATAGGATATGCGGAAAGAAAATAAACACACGTCAAAAGCTGCAGCGTTGCCAGATTGCATTTTTGTTATTATTCATTATTATTTTTATTCTGGTTAATGTGATTGTTGATATTATTAGAATCATTATTATTATGATTAGTAGTAGTAGTAGTAGTAGTAATAGAAGTAGTAGTAGTAATAGTAGTAATAGTAGTAGTAGTAGTAGTAGTAGTAGTAGTAGTAGTAGTAGTAGTAGTAGTAGTAGTAGTAGTAGAGGTAGTAGTATCACTTAAGATTAATTAAATCTTTTTTTTGTAGAAAAATTATTATAGTAATAACATGATGAATTTCAGTGTATAAACAATTACAAAGTTTTCTAACACATGAATACTACAAAGAATTTCAAAATATTTTAAGAACTTTCAAGTTCACGGTTCATTAAAATAACTTGAATAATAAAAACAAGATTTACGTACAACTTATTATTCTCCAGTAATAGAACGAAGCTAATACATGTCCAGCGGAAAATTAAGGATGTCGGCTACATCCTGAACGATATCCTTCTGTTATGTCCTTTGCAAGATATTTTCAGGGTCCCGAAACTATCCTTAATTTTCTGCTGGGTGGAATTAAACTCAAAATAAATGATTTATTTATCTCGTACAAGGTTTGGCATAAGGCATATAGAGCAGAATACAAAGTAATATAGTAAAGTCTGGAATAGTATATGGACACTTGAACATTTTTGTTTATATTTGCAATATAATTTTTTATCATTTTCATAAGTCGAGGTCCCCAGGGTTCAGTGGTAGCGCGTTGGGTAGTAAACCGGACTCTGATACGCTGATGGCGCTCTCTGATACTGATACGGATACGGGCGGTATCGTTCTTGGTACCTGTTATACGGTCCATAATAGTTCGGCTTAGAGTATTGGGTATAACCGGAGTAGAAGTTTGAGCGGTATGGAGCATACGGTGGGACGGAATAGCTAGCGCGGTAATAGGGTAGCAAGTAGTTGTGAAGCTGAGGGTAGTATACAGGTCCAGGTTTCTGATACCTACTAGGCGGATACTCTTTTGCAGGTAGCGACTCTTCAGTAGCGTTTTCTGGTACTTCTTTTTGAGTATCGCTTGGTACTGTAGACTCGGTAGCAACTGATACCTCGGATTTGGTATCAGACAAGCGACTCATACCTTCCATTTCTAGCATGGAAGCTATAACTGCTACTTCCACGTCATCCATAGATTTAAACGAGGCTTCAGTAGTATCAGCTACCGAAGTTTCTGTGGTCTCGATACCGCGCTCATTGGCAGCGTCATCCTGGACTGCTACCTCCGCGGCCTCAGTAGAAACTTCTGCTACCTCTTTGACTTCTGTACTAATATTCTCAATTTCGGAATCCATAGGTTCTACTTTTGCTACCTCTGCTACCTCCGAAGTAGCAGAATCAGCTTCTTTAGCAACTAAATCAACTAATTGACTACCAGAATCGTCTAATGCTACTTCCAGAGGTTCTGAAATATCATCTGCTAATTTTTGCGGTTCATTCTTCTCGCTTACGACTTCTGCTACTCTTTCTGCTGAAGTAGTACTGCTCCCCCTTCAGTTTCTTTTGTTAGTTTTCTGGTTCTTTTTCCAAAGAAAGTTTCTTCTGGCTCTTCCAAGGACGTCGTAGCAGTTTCAGAATTTGCTTTCGGTACGTTTTTCGACTTCTTAGTAGACGAAAAGGAGACCGGCTCTTCTTGTTTAGGACCTGAAGCGAACGGTTTCAGCCGGTCCTCGGTAAAATTGGACCGAAACAGTGGGTCGAGACTTAGGGTCTGAGCTTCTGGGGACTCGGAAGGTCTTGGGTGAAAGTGACGAGGTCTGGGGTACAAAGTTCCAATACTTTTCGCTACTGGAACAACTGCTGGGTAGTAGGTCTTGGAAGGTTTGGTCGTGCTACTAGCGAAAATGAACGGGACTATCCGCGATTCTTCTTCGTAAGTGACGTCTGCAACGTATCCGTTTTGGTCCGCTACGTAAGTCACTACTTGGAGTCTTCCATCGGGTAGCGCTACTTGGTAGGAACCGTTGGTCTTGGGGCCCTGGCGCTCCTCCGCGTGTCTGAAGGCCTGGCCCGTCAACGAGTCCCGCACGCCGTACCTAAACCCGTAACCCGAAGCAGCAGCAGCTTCAGCAGCTTCTTCTTCAACTGCTGAAGGGCTCACGGAATATTCTGCAGGGTAGTAAACAGCACTCAACACATTTGAAACTCCTGCTGCTAACATCAAGAAGTATACCAGTATCTGCAAATAAAATAATTAATAATAATAGATCTAATACATATAGTGAAAAATAGTTCACAAGTTTGTGCTTGATAGTATGTGACAACATGCTGATAACAACGATAACATCCATATGATCATACAAATTTTAGTAAGTTGTAGAGAAATATGTTTAAATTCTAACTAAGAACTGATTTATAATAATTAAGTTAACATTAAGCAATTTGAAATAAGTATTGCGATTCCAAGTATTATAATTATTAAGTGAACATATATTGAATAAGCTTACCATTGTTTGAATTTCACACTTTTTTATTGGAATGATTTTCTGTATTGATTCACGTGATTTTAGGATCAGCTGCAGGTTAGCCACAACCTCCAGAGGAAGCAGAAGACACTGTGTACTCCCAAACGTGAGAAACTCTGCTGTTTTATAAGCAAAGGTCGTGAATGGGCGGTGTCAGGGGTCAAATGTAATCACAAGTCCGAGACAGTTCTCATCTAATGGCTATTAAATGAACGTTGATTGCCCCACTGACCCACCACATGCATGAAGAATCGTGTGTGAAAGCTCTTCTCATATAATGACTTCTCATTTGCAAGCTACTGAATATAGCCACTTTCGATTTCTATTGAGTGATAATTACACTTAAACAGAGTTACAGTTTTACACAATACACTTATTATCGAAGCTATTTTCAATTAATTATCAATTTTACTAAGAGCAACTGATTTGAAAGAGGTCGTGACGTGTGAACTGCGTGATGAAGTCTTATGGAGCAACTTTCTCCAGCGAACCATTTTCTCCTTTTTTCAGTTTCATATTAGAAAAGAAAAAAGATTTCACACAAATGAAAACCATAATGACATGCTATTGTTCTAACCGCATTCACAGTCTCATTATCAATCGTTAAAAAAGACTAAATTAATCTACAATTGTGATTTACTCCTCAACTCCCAGCTGAAAATTGAGGATAGCTTCGGGACCCTGAAAATATCCTGAAAAAGACATTTTCAGGATACTAATCAGGAGTCTAAGTGCAGTGAAACTGGCCCACTTCCAGGGTGTTCAGGACCATGACATTGGAATGCCTGAATAGAACATGTTCAGGGTACTCAACAGCGTCCTGAAAAAACGCTTTTCAGGATACTTAATGGTACCCTCAATATTCAAGATTCACAATTCTCAACACGGTTTTTTTTTACTCATCCACGATCGGACATGGTTCAGGAAATTCAGGATATGTTACGGATATCGTTCAGGATGTAACCGACATCCTTAATTTTCGGCTGGGCTGTTTCAGTGAAACTTCTCAGTATAAAATTCCTACTGAAATAAATCAGTTTTAAGATTAATTTGTCATATAAATAAGATATGATGAACGAAGAAATAATTACTATTATTTAGATAAATTTTGTTATGTTACATACCAATAATTAATTAATTTTAACTTAAAATGACATATTGAGTTGTGAGACTTGAAACGTTCCGGCTTCTTTAGAGCAAGGGGTCCGAAACTCCGAGGAAAGGTGCACGAAGATTATTTGATAACACGTGATAACACGGAGATAACATGGAGATAACAGGATGGTAACAGTGATAACATGACCCAGGTGTACGAAGATTATTGGGAGTTTTACAAGTGCAAGTGCAATACAATTGCAGATGTGAAAATTACTGAAGACGAACTATTGTTTAAAACTGTGCTCTATTTAACTGTGATCATCACATTTATATGTATATTCACAATCGAAATATATAATCAAAATCGTACCTTTTCATGTATTCTTAAATGACAGAAAACAAGTACAGTGAAGATAATGAGTTAAGTAAACATAGTACAATAAGAAAAAAGGAGATTACGAATAATCCGCAATATTTCAAGATAATTATTTTGTGAAATTCAATCTCAGTTCGCATATTCATATGCTGGACATGTTTTGGAACTTTTTAGAAAAAGCCGCACAAGGGGTCCGAAACTCCGAGGAAAAGTGTACGAAGATTATCTCATAACTTATGATAACACGGAGATAACATATAGAGACAACAGGTTGATAACAGTAATAACACGGCCTAGATGTACGAAGATTATTGGAAGTTTCGGACCTCTTGGTCCTGCAGGCTGAATCAAGCAATTTGATTCGCATATATAGTGATGGCGCCATCCAATCAATCCAGTCAGAATTCAAAAAATCTGTCGTCCAATCAGAACACTTCAAGCTAAATTTCGAATTATTGGATGGCGCCATTTTTGGAAACGCGTGCTGTCAGGTTTGTTTCGATGAAACTATGTCTTCCATTGAAAATAGAGTTATGATAAATATTTAACTGTTGCCATTTGCTGATTAGACAAACTGAACACTTTTACATATAATATATATGTGGAGATCACAAGCAATAAATCTGAAATAAAACATATCTAAAAATATTATTAAATGATGGTAATAAGATAAGAAATAGGAAAGCTGGGTTACGTTTGATTAAGAATGAAGACTTTTTGTTTGAAGAAAGAAACGATATTTTTTAAAACTAAAATTTAAAATTAATACAATTTCATGAATTAAAAAATATATTTTAAAAAGGAAACTGATAGCAAGGGACAAATGAATGATGTGCTGGATCTTATAAGCAACCCGAACGGCCGAAGGTGAGACCAACCCGGCAGCTACACTATGGCGAAAGCGAAATAAAAGCGGCGATTAGCCTTTCCCGTACTTTGTAGCCTTATTTTTAAACACGACTGTAACTTCATAAGTCAAGAGAATAAGTAATTAAAATGTTCGTAACAAAGTTTAGTGAATCAAGTTTCACATTTCCAGAGTTCCATCGTCCTGATTTTATTCATTACAGTACAGTGGCAAGTTGCATACACGCGATTCTCAACTTTGTACATGACAACAAAACTTTATGCTTTATTAAATATTAATGATTATTAACGAATTTATACAGTAATTCAGTATTGTATTATGAAATTTTTACTACGTAACACTAAGGATGACCATGAATCATAAGTATGTACGTAAAGGAAAAATAATATAATTTATAAGTAGTATATCTTTTACTCTTAATCGAAACCTGAGTACTGCCAAGGGGTCCGGAACTCCGAGGAAAAGTGTACGAAGATTATTTGATAACATACGATAACATGGAGATGACGGATTTGTTAACAGTGATAACATGACCCAGGTGTACGAAGATTATTGGAAGTTTTGGACCCCTTTGAGTACAGCTCAGTATGTAGTGAGTAGTGCTCCTATGGCCAGGAATTTTGTGTGCGATGTTAAGAAAATTATTATGTCCTAGCTGTAACAAATTAAGTGAATATCGTAATATATATGGGAACTTCATAAGTTGGCCTATCTAATAAAATTAGTATAGAAGCTTCATGTGTCGTTTATTGATTTAAATTTCACGTAAACTAAGCGAAACGTCATCAAGGTCTTCTGCCGTCGTCGTACGTTTTTGACTATTTTAAAATTCATAAAACAAGATACATATGTAGTATTTGCACATAAATTTAAGTAGGAAATGAAAGAGAGAGCAAGTGGGAAAAAAACCTTTGAATTTGTGCAAATTAGGGAGCAATTCCCAAGAATTCTGCAGTCGTCTTACCAAGGATTTGAGCTGACGTTTTAATTGATGCAAATTACTCACAGTTGTCGGAAAATTCAGGAAAATTGTATGTATCCTTGTACAGAGAATGGCTTAGTTTTGCTTAGGCTGAAAAAGCTTGATTGCTTTGATTCTTTTCCACTTTTTGCTAACAGCTCTTCGGAATGCCGGGGTAAAGAAGGTGTAGATAATCGGATTGAGGGCAGAATTGATTGGTAGTACAAACGCTGCAATCCATGAGTAGGCCTGCTTGAAAGAAACGTCAGTACAGATATTTGCAATCAAGTTTCTGAATCAAACCGTAATTGATAATTCCAAGGAGACGAGGTTCGCCAAAGAGACTAAAATAACCGGCAGCCAGCAGAGCATATCTGTGCCGACAATCAAGATGATCCTCCACAGAAGCAGTGTTTCGGTTCTGTCCCGGCTAACTCTGGCCTCCCTGGTCGACTTTTTCACTCTGCGTAGTATCGTGACGTAGCAGAAAGTAATGACGATCATCGACAGAGTATTGAGTACTTGAAAGTAAAAGCAAAACGCTGAAAGAATCTTTTCTGCTAGTGTACAAATTGTTTTATCCTAAATTTTATGAAACGAATCTAGCTACACGTTATCGGAACGAATAGAACACGGGAAAACTCAATATTCAGAACGAGATCTTTCATCTGAGAATCGGTTGTTGAAAACGTTGATACCGACGAAAACGAAGAAAGAGTATTCCCATCCGGGCTGCTGGTTTCTGACATAGGACTTCTTATCCGCATCCGAATAGTTAGTCTTAAGAGGAAGCGCAAGACAGACGCTGGAGTTCCCGTAGAAATCTCTAGTAACATCAGAAAATTATTCAGTTATCGCAACTCGAGTAGCAAGTGTTGTAGCAGTGTAACATCCTGTATGTTTAATGCTTCTTCAACGAAATGAAGATATTATTAGTCAAATACTACCGAAAGTAGTCGATGGGCATTAGAGGTATCCCCGCCAACACCACAGCCAGTCCAAAGGAGACGCCGACGAGGATTTTGATGCCTCTAGCGGACACTCGACTAACTCCAGCTGGACTAGTCAGTTTCCAGAACCTCTCCAAACTAAGGACTACGAAAGAGTGGGCAGTCAGCTGCAGAGCGTACTTGGAACGGAACGACTACTGACTTGTTAAGGTAAATACGGAGAGCTCGGAAGAGAAGACGCAAGAAAATCCTGCAAATTTGCAAATCCACGAGCTCCTCCAGTTTTCGTCCTGCAGGATGTAGTATCCGCGAAAGTACCAATCGGCAGATGCGATGATCAACAGAAACATTCCCATGAAGAAATCTCCTGAAATTCAAGTAGCGCGTAGTCACTAGCCTGTTTCTGATTAGGAGCAAAACAAAAGTGAAATACCCAGAGCGAGACTGGACGATAGGATCTTCTGGATTTGACGACTTTCCTGCAGAGAGTGGCTTCCTTCAGGTTTTGTGCGAGACGCAGTTCTCCAGAGGAGAACGCCCACGTTGAAAGCCGCGGCAAATACCCCAGAGTCCAAACTGTGTTACGGAGCACAGTGTTGTGCATTAGATCTTCGCACGTCGAAAAGGGATTGCTGAAAAGACTTGGCGTGTTCCAAGCCAAGGTCGAACAGTTCAAATGTTGTTTTTTTGCAATGCAGCACACCCTCCAGTCGTCGGAAGATCTACAAATTATAGAATGATTTCTTGGTATTCACGAAAGTTAGACGCAGGACTTACATCAATTGAAGTTTTGATGAAAACAGTAAAGTCCCTGGATCGATACGCTTAATCTTGTTACCCCAAAGTGCCCTGCCAAATGAAAAGTTGAAACTAAATATCAATCTTATATTGTAACATCGTCGTAAAAATAATAGTAATAATAATTGTTATTAGTATAATATAAATCGATTACATAAATAACGTTGATGTCTTAATTCACGTAATTAAATTGAAATTAACTACATTAGTATTAGTGTGTTTGTAAGACTTACAAAGCTGTCAGGTTTCCTAATCCGAGGAATGATTCCATCTCTATGTGGGTAATCTTATTGCCCTCCAAGATTCTAAACGATAAAAATATGTAGCAACTGTTTGATGTTGAAATCGAAACGTGGGACTTACAATAATTCAAGGGATCGAAGTTCAACGAATGTTCTCGGCTCTATGGATGCAATCTCATTTCGATGGAGGTACCTGGATCACAAAGAACAAAGAGAATATAGTTGCGGCTGATCAAAAGAAGTTTGGTCTTTTTCACAACTCACAGAAGGGTCAAAGAAGTGAGACCAGTAAAGATTCCGGGTTCCAACGACGTAATTCTATTCGACGACAACTCTCTGGATTGAAATCATTAGAAACATTTGATTAATAATTGCCAAGGTTTACGCGATTCGCGTAAACTATAGTAATCTTGGCTAGCTTACACGAACTGAACATATGAACAAACTGATACAAGAACCAAAAGTGGTTAATGTGAAGAAAAGCTTTGCTCGTACTCTGTAAAGAATATTGACAAAGTTCAGTTTATGTTAAATGCCAAGGAACGCAGGAAAAATTTGAAGTCCACATTCATCTTCAGTTCTGTTTTAAGACCTCATTGTGGAAAGTTTCAGGAAACTTGTCCCAAAAGCTTTGATGGACTGTTACTGGAAAATCTCTCATCTATTCATCAAAATCTATTCATGAAAGTGAAGGAACCAAATGCCTGGGATAAAGGAACGTCAGGTTGTGCGTTAAACAGAAGAAACTTTATGTTGTTTCAGGATTTTCCTTTCAGTTTACCAGAAAAACAAATCGTAAACTGTTATTGCCTCGGAAACAAGTTATGAAATAACTATGATATTCAGCTTCTAATGTTTACTCTATGAAATATCACATTGGTCGAGTAATTTCAGTTATGTTGTTTTATAGGATGTGCAACATCTGAAGCATCGAAACGAGTCAAGTATTTTTGTTCAGCAATTGGATTTTTGTCCGTATCAATATTAAGATCCAAATATAATTAACAATAGGAGGAACCTAACAAGGTTGCTTCCTTATTTAGGTAACGTGAAAGAAGCGTGAAAAATTAAGAGATTACAAAAGGCGCAGTGACGTGAGATGTTTGAAGCTTCCTCTCTCAATGGAACTGATGCTGTTGTTCAACAACCACCTGAAACACAATGGAAGCGCTACTTATCACGACAGACTCTTTTATGATTTGACATTATCTCAGAAAAGAAAACTTACAATTCCCGAAGAGATTCAAGTCCCAAGAAGACGTTTTCATGGATGGATGTGATATTATTGAGATGTAATTGCCTTTTCAAGAATAAAATTATAATTAATACAATTAAGCTCGTGCACATGGCTAATTAATTTTACGTTACGAATCAATCATCATTATAGACATATTGAGTTTACTTAACATACTCCGCAAATAGCTAACTTAAACAAGAATAAAAGTAAAGATATTACAATTTTCGCAGTGACGTAAGACGTTTGAAGCTTCCCCTCCCAATGGATCTGATCGTGTTGTTCCACAAAAACCTGAAACACAAAGGAATCGATGCTTATCACCACAGACTCCTTTATGATTTGACATTATCTCAGAAAAGAAAACGTACAATTCTAGAAGAGATTTAAGTCCCAGGAAGTCGTCTTCATGGACGGATGTGATATTGTTGCCATTTAAGTCCCTTTTCGAGAATAAAAATTCAAATCAATACAGGTGAGCTAGTGCACATGGCTAATTAATTTTACGTTACGAAT
This sequence comes from Eulimnadia texana, assembly GCA_002872375.1. NCBI lineage: Eukaryota > Metazoa > Arthropoda > Branchiopoda > Diplostraca > Limnadiidae > Eulimnadia > Eulimnadia texana. The sequence continues at coordinate 1,293,437 of NKDA01000007.1, forward strand.
CAATCATCATTATAGACATATTGAGTTTACTTAACATACTCCGCAAATAGCTAACTTAAACAAGAATAAAAGTAAAGATATTACAATTTTCGCAGTGACGTAAGACGTTTGAAGCTTCCCCTCTCAATGGAACTGATCCTGTTGTTCCGCAAATCCCTGAAACACAAAGGAATCGCTGCTTTATCACCACAGACTCTTTTATGATTTGACATTGTCTCAGAAAAGAAAACTTACAAATATTGAAGAGATTCAAGTCCCAAGAAGTCGTCTTCATGGACGGATGTGATACTATTGCCATTTAAGTACCTTTTCGAGAATAAAATTAGAATGAATACAAGTTTGCATCAATATATGTTTAGGGATCACTAAATTTATGAATCAACTCCAAATGCGTTATCCATGTCATATCTACTGGAACTGATGGGTAAAATCGGGTAATAAAAAACATTAAATTGATTTCACACTATGGAATGATTTTCTAGTTCTTTCATTACGAGCAACGCAGTATAGTATCTGTTCACGACTTGGAATTTTAAAGATTCTGTCCCAAAAGTCATTGAAATAGGCTTAATGAATGTTTATATACACTCGGCACTATTTAATGACTGGACTTACTTACAATCCAGTAGGTGTTAAGTCAGAAATATTAGGAATCGCAGAAAGTCCTCGACATCTTATCCGCCAGCGTTCACCCCAACATTCGCCGCCTCCTAAAGTAAACCAGATACACATTTATAATCACTGAGAATCATTCTGAAACTAGATCACATGTACAATATCAGAAGATCTTTGTACACGAATAATTGAGTAAAGTACAAGCATGACCAATAAAATGAAGTAAAGTTGGAGAATTTAATAGAAGACAGCCAATTTTCTAATTGTCAAGTGACATTCTCTTGGACTCTGCTTCTTTAGAATTCTTACCTGGAAATTTTTCCACGGTGCGTCTTGCAGAGCTGTAATTTACTAACAAAGAGAAACTGAATTAGTGGATTACAATTAAATCAACAGTCCCGAAATACTTGAAATGAAAAAACAGGCAGCAGAAATCCAGAATAATCTGAACCACAGGGGCATTTTCAGTTGTTGATGCCAAGTGGAGCTTTTCAAACAGGTATCCAGTTGTTGCCTGCAACAGTGCATTAGTGTCGGTAAAAGAAGAACAACATTACAGCAGTAAAATTAGATTGTTGAACAATTATATCGAACAATTTCTGTTCAAGAAGATTCTAGAGAGTACTTACAGAAGGACGTCCAAGGATCGCACTGTATCAAAGACTTGCAGATGCGAAATTATATCCTGGGCGTCTTAAAGTTGCCTGGCAAAGGCTGAAATCGCTTGTCTTCCACCACAAGAACCTCAGCACTCTAACAAATTTTATATTTTGGAGAGCTCATCCTGTGATAGCGAGAACTGTTCAGTACAAAATTGTGAAATAATATCAAATTGGGAAATATGCACAGTTTCCTTTGAAGCTAACCACAAAGCGACAGAATATTCCTAGCAGTCAATTTGGCAAGTTCCCGTTTGGTTAAACACAACACTTCCCTCGTTTTGTAAACCGATTAGAACTTATCTGTTAAGCTGTACTTTTGGTGCCATCTTAATACTAATAATTTTTCCAGCGGTTATCCTTCTACAGGTACAGGTTAAGATCCTCTCCTCAATAGCTTATTAGACATCGCGCTTGTTGCGTTTGTAGTTATTACAGCAAAGTTAGACGTCAGGTTTGAAATTTTCTGACTTCTTAGTCTTACAAGAATCAAATCCTTGTCCGAAAACGTGATACTGTTACAAAAAAGATAATAAATGAGGTTAAACGGAATAGTAAAGATAGTAAAATAACATTACATTATACTCAGATTACCTTAAAGGTAGTTTGATCGATTATAGAGGTTTCAGATGCTATTTAAAAATTTGTAACCCGGTCTCATATAACGAAAAGAAAAACTAAACCAACACCCAGTTCGCCCAAAGTAACGGTAATACGATATTCAAATCTGGAACAATAATTCAGAACATAAAACTACTCGGTATCGGCCAAATCAGCAGCCGAAGCGGGTACCGCCGTCACGAGCTGCATCCTGATGTCGGCTTCCGCTTCGGTCGGTTCCGTCAAGTTCTGCAGCAGACTGGCCGATGAAACCAACGTCAGAGAGAGGCTTGCGTCTCGTCATGTGACGCTCGACCCACTTGATCATCCTCAGCACCGAATCAGTATCGGGCAAACGGCGATCGGCAGCAGTCTTCACAGCCTGATTGGGGATTTTAATTAGTGCAGTTCATCATCTCAAGTTAATTCGTATAATACTACCTGTAACGGAAAGTCAGCATGACTCCTTTATTCTCCACCCGATCACCACTGAGGCAAACCTCGTCCTGGAGAACGTGGAGATGTTCCTGGGCTTTGCTCTGGAACTCTGTCGGCATCGGAAGAACAAACTTGGTTCCGTCCGGGTACAAAATCTCCAGTCCGTGGTTTCCAGCATAAGAGATCTGCTTGATTCCGACAATCTGATTGACGTTGTCAACGCTCCTTCCCGAAATAAAAGCCACGTAGACGTCAGTGCAGTTGGCGAGGCGGCTCCAGGACTTATATATTATTATATAAATATATATTCAAATCAGTCGCTGTTTACAAAATTGATTATTAAATGAAAACAGCTTCGATAATAAGTGTATTGTGTAAAACTGTAACTCTGTTTAAGTGTAATTATCACTCAATAGAAATCGAAAGTGGCTATATTCAGTAGCTTGCAAATGAGAAGTCATTATATGCCAAGGGCTTTCACACACGATTCTTCATGCATGTGGTGGGTCAGTGGGGCAATCAACGTTCATTTAATAGCCATTAGATGAGAACTGTCTCGGACTTGTGATTACATTTGACCCCTGACACCGCCCATTCACGACCTTTGCTTATAAAACAGCAGAGTTTCTCACGTTTGGGAGTACACAGTGTCTTCTGCTTCCTCTGGAGGTTGTGGCTAACCTGCAGCTGATCCGAAAATCACGTGAATCAATACAGAAAATCATTCAAATACAAAGTGTGAAATTCAAACAATGGTAAGCTTACTTAATATTTGTTCACTTAATAATTATAATACTAGGAATCGCAATACTTATTTCGAATTGTTTAATGTTAACTTAATTATTATAAATCAATTCTTAGTTAAAATTTAAACATATTTCTCTACAACTAATTGATCCTTTGTACTATAATATGGATGTTATCGTTGTCATCAGAATGTTATCACACACTATCAAGCAGAGACTTGTGAACTATTTTTCACTATATGTATTAGGTCTATTATTATTAATTATTTTATTTGCAGATACTGGTATACTTGTTGATGTCAGCAGTAGGAGTTTCGAATGTGTTGGGTGCTGTTTACTATCCTGCAGAATATTCCGTGAGCCCTTCAGCAGTTGAAGAAGAAGCTGCTGAAGCTGCTGCCGCTTCGGGTTACGGGTTTAGGTACGGCGTGCGGGACTCGTTGACGGGCCAGGCCTTCAGACACGCGGAGGAGCGCCAGGGCCCCAAGACCAACGGTTCCTACCAAGTAGCGCTACCCGATGGAAGACTCCAAGTAGTGACTTACGTAGCGGACCAAAACGGATACGTTGCAGACGTCACTTACGAAGAAGAATCGCGGATAGTCCCGTTCATTTTCGCTAGTAGCACGACCAAACCTTCCAAGACCTACTACCCAGCAGTTGTTCCAGTAGCGAAAAGTACTGGAACTTTGTACCCCAGACCTCGTCACTTTCACCCAAGACCTTCCGAGTCTCCACAAGCTCAGACCCTAAGTCTCGATCCACTGTTTCGGTCCAACTTTACCGAGGACCGGCTGAAACCGTTCGCTTTAGGTCCTAAGCAAGAAGAGCCGGTCTCTTTTTCGTCTAACAAGAAGTCGGGAAATGTACCGAAAACAAGTTCTGAAACTGCTACGACGTCCTTGGAAGTGCCAGAAGAAACTTTCTTCGGAAAAAGAACCAGAAAACTAACAAAAGAAACTGAAGGGGGGAGCAGTACTACTTCAGCTGAAAGAGTAGCAGAAGTCGTAAGCGAGAAGAATGAATCGAAAAAATTAGCAGATGATATTCCAGAACCTCTGGAAGTAGCATTAGACGATTCTGGTAGCCAAGTAGTCGATTTAGTTGCTAGAGAACCTGATTCTGCTACTTCGGAGGTAGCAGAGATAGCAAAAGTAGAACCTATGGATTCCGAAATTGAGAATATTAGTCCAGAAGTCAAAGAGATAGCAGAAGTTTCTACTGAGACGGAGGAGGTAGCAATCCAGGAGGATAATACCAATGAACGTGGTATCGATACCACAGAAACTTCGGTAGCCGATACTACTGAAGCCTCGTTTAAATCTATGGATGACGTGGAAGTAGCAGTTATAGCTTCCATGCTAGAAATGGAAGGTATGAGTCGCTTGTTTGATACAAAAGCCGAGGTATCAGTTGGAACCGAGTCTACAGTACCAAGCGATACTCAAAAAGAAGTACCAGAAAACGCCACTGAAGAGTCGCTACCTGCAAAAGAGTATTCGCCTAGTAGGTATCAGAAACCTGGACCTGTATACTACCCACAGCTTCACAACTACTTGCTACCCTATTACCGCGCTACCTACTCCGTCCCACCGTATGCTCCATACCGCTCGAGCTTCTACTCCGGTTATACCCAATACCCTAAGCCGAGCTATTATGGACCGTATAACAGGTACCAAGAGCGATACCGCCCGTATCCATATCAGTATCAGAGAGCACCATCAGCGTATCCAAGTCCGGTTTACTACCCAACGCGCTACCACTGAACTCTTGGGACCTCGACTTCTGAAAATGTTTAAAAATGATATTATCAACATTTAAAAACATATTAACTGTCAATATATTCTAGATTTTCAAGATAACTTTGTATTCTGCTCTATGCCAAACCTTGCAAAAGATAAATAAAATATATTATTTTAATTGTAATTTCATATCCTGAATTTTTTCTAATATTAACAAGACTTTATTTGCGCATTATGATCATTTTAATTATGGTAAAGTTATCTAAATTACCATGGCTTAGTGTTAACTTGCTAAAATGTACTTGAATAATAACGTGTTGATACAACGTCCACACGTCATGACCTCTTTGTATAAATAAATAAATGATTAAACATTTAATATAATCCATTAGTATATTAGTTCATAATAAATACAAAAACATTTGCCTGAAATAATAAATTTAATACTATTGATGAAAATTACTTTTTTTTGAAAGTAAACCATAAATTCAATTTACTGAAAATCTACTATTTAGCATTTGTAACTTGGCGCCAATTTTTTCGTAGTAGACCCACCTTAGTTCTCCTAGCATTAGCATTATATTTATACGTCACTGTCATCTGCTACATGTGTGCATTTTTATTTCAGATTTCTCCTACCATCTTGTAAATAAAAATCTAATTACAAATAATTGTTTCACCCGGAAATTTCTCAAAAATAAACTCAAAAATGGACCCTGAAGTCGATCAGTACAAAGAAGAGCAGCTTGGAGAGATAGGCGCACTTGAATCGATCTACCCGGACGAGTTAGAAAGTATCAGAAAACTTAAATGTAAAAAAAAACATATTTTTATGAAATTTTTGCTTTTGCAGTCTTAAACGATGACCCGTATCACGAATTCACCATCAACGTCAAGTCAGAAGAGCACGGTGGAGAAAACGAAGTTCAGTACGCCTGCAAACTGAAGTTTGTTTACACGAAAACGTATCCCGAGGAACCTCCAGTCATTGACGTTCTGGATGAAGAGGGTATGGACGATGAGCAGGCACTTAGATTGAAGGAACACTTGGAAAAAGAAGCTGAAGATAATTTGGGTATGGTAATGGTCTTCACGCTTGTTTCGTCTGCAAACGAGTGGTTAGAAAAAGAGCGAGTAGCCGAAATCCAGCGCAAAGAAGATGAGAAAGAGCGACTGAAGCAAGAAGCTGAGGAAGCCGAAAAACGCAAGTTTATGGGTACTCCCGTTTCCATAGAAAACTTCTTAGCGTGGAAAGAAAAGTTCGACGCGGAAATGAGGGCCCTGAAAATGAAGGACATTAAAGAAGACAAAGAGAAAAAGGCGACAGGACGAGAGCTGTTTATGCGAGACCAGACCCTGAACGAGTCGGACTTGAAGTTTCTCGAGGAAGGCGGAGAAGTGGTTAAAGTGGACGAGTCTTTGTTTCAGGATCTCGACGATCTGGACCTGGACGAAGAGCTCGATGAAGATTTTGAATAAATTGGTTAATAAACGTTAATTTTTCACGATGTATTCATCATTGTTGTTTAATTGAACAACACACAGCAACCTTATGTAAATGCTTAGAATTCTTATACACAAAGCTGAATATTTCTTATTGTTAGCAAATCCGAGTTAGACTTTTAATGTGCACACGCTGCCGCTTCGGTGTCGACTTCGTCGGTGTAAGCTCTGTTCCATTTTTGTTCTTCTCCCGAAGCGAAAATCGTGTAGAAAATGGCCTCGAAGAGGAAGATTCCCGCTGTGGTGAAGAAGACGATCTGCCAGGCTCCCAAAGTAGGCTATTCAAAACAATAAGCATGACAACGAGATTGAAATTTACAAGAAAATGATAACGTACCGTCCCGTGAGTGAGGTATCCGACGAAGACGGGCACGACAAAGCCCGGGATCGTGGCGAAAGTGTTCGTAATGGCCATCAGAGTACCTTTAAAACAAAAATTTTAGTCAATTAGTACTATTTACTGATTATTATTTAATTACCGGCATAGTTGGAAGCGATATCAATGTGGTTCGACAAGAAGCCGCAGTACATTCCAGCGATGAACATCGTTCCCACAGTCATCAGCGCAACAGCAGCTGCTCGGTTACAGCCGACGAGAGCGACGCCAACGAGACACAGACCCGGTAGCACAGAAGCTGAAAAATAAGATTTTAAAAGTAAATTACGGTGTTTTATACCGTACAAAACACTGTAAAAAGACACCCTTACAGGATAGTGCCTTTTTATAGTTCGTCGGTTCCTTTTTGCAGTGCCTTTTGTAGCCTCCATACCCTTAACGCGTTCAGGTTTTATTCAGCGTTTAGACCGGCAGTTCAAGGTGACGAAAAAGGCACTGCAAAAGGCACCACGATTTTTATATGGGCCTAGTGTTTTGTACCGATGAAAGTTGAGGTTTTCCTGACGGTTGTTGAGGTGATCCATCCTTTGCCCTTTGCGAAATCTAAAACGGCACTCCAAATGTTACTGAAGATCCACATGCAGAGGTACGGAAGAGTCGATAGACCAGCATTCTATAAAACAATTAAAATTTATTACTATCTATTATCAGTGGAGATGGTTAAGAATTGATTAATTCAACTAATTAATCTTTCTTTCGTTCTTTGTCCCACGTAGAGTAGAGGGTCCGAGCAATGGTGTTTTATACCGTACAAAACACTGTGAAAAGCGCCACTACAGTGGACGAATCCAAGTTTCAAATAATGTTTAGACCGCAAGTTCAAAGTCACCAAAAAGGCACCGCAAAAGGCACCATCATTATTACGTGGCTGATAGAACAGAATACTTCACTACAGTGACTTTGCGTAGTTCTCAGTTCTTTTTTCAGTGCCTTTTCACAGTTGCCTGCATCGCTCGAATGCGTCAAAGTTTTTACTTTTAGACCACCGGTTCAAGGTCCACCAAAAAGGCACCGTGAAAGGCACCATCATCTTTCTGTAGCCGATAGAACAGAATATTATCATTACAGTGAATTTTCGTGGTTTCACAGTTCCTTTTTACGGTGCCTTTTTACAGTTGCCTCCATCGCTCTAACCCGTCCAAGTTTCAAACAACGATTAGATCGCCAGTTCAAGGATCGCCAAAAAGGCACCGCAAAAGGCACCATCATTTTTATGTAGCTGACACAACAGAATACTTCATTACAGTGACTTTTCGTGGTTTCACAGTTCTTTCTTACAGTGCCTTTTTGCAGTTGCCTCCATCGCTCTAACGCGTCCAAGTTTCAAACAATGATTAGATCGCCAGTTCAAGGACCGCCAAAAAGGCACCGCAAAAGGCACCATCATCTTTATGTAGCCGACAGAACAGAATACTTCATTACAGTGCCTTTTCGCAGTTGCCTCCATCGCTTTAATCCGTCAAAGTTTCGAACAACTTTCAGATCACCAGTTGAAGGCCCAACAAGAAAGGCACCGCGAAAGGCACCATCATCATTCTGTAGCCGATAGAACAGAATACTTCATTACAGTGTCTTTTCGCAGTTGCCTTCATCGCTTTAACCCGTCAAAGTTTCAAACAACGATTAGATCTCCAGTTAAAGGCCCAACAAGAAAGGCACCGCAAAAGGCACCATTATTTCTATATGGGCGATAGAATCTGTATATTTTTCTTACCTCGCTAATATTGAAGCGGAGGATATCTTTCATGTAAGTGGGCAATTTGACGAGCAGCATGTACCACCCGAAGTTATTACAGGTATGCGCAACCAGAATAGCCCAGAAAGGTCCAGACTTCAACAATGACTTCCAGGGCACAGGTAAAGTCTACAAATAAGAACAACAGTAAATAATCTATAATAATCATAGTTCATAATTATTATAATACGGTGTGTTTCTTGTGTGCATGACCATTGCCCATGGACGATTCGAAGAGCCTGAGTTCAACGGGATGGATGCGTGGATGTTCCTCAGGGGAATCGAAGACCAGGAAGACCCAGAGGACACACCAGATCAGCGACAGGCCTCCCTGCACGTAAAACACGGACTCCCAGCCGAGAGAACCGGCCAAGATACCGGAGAACGGCATGGAAATAATCGTACCCAGCGCCATACCTTTTTGTATATAATAGTATTGAATTTTAGTATTAATTGTTGTGTTATGGGTGGATGTATCTATAATAAATAATAAAATTTTAATTCTTTGTTAATTATTGTAAATTACGTTGTTAAATATTAGTGATAAAGAAATTATTAATTATTTTAATTTTGCTATAGGGAAGTAGTATTTCAATCTTCTTCTATTATTTATTATGTGTTAATTTTCTTGTATTAATTACTGAATTGTGTACTATTACGATGATTAATCATCTTATTAATTGCTAATTCTTATTAATTGTTAATTATGACATCAATATATTTATTTTTCAATTATTAAAGTTAGGATTATCTTCATGTACCGTAGTGATGTTTTACGCGTTATTTGATGAAATTTATGCAGGAATAAAAGTTTGTAACTTAACCCTATTTTTAGAAATATTGCGTATAAACCTAATTATATTCAAAAACGAACATTTAAATTAAATTAGACTTTTTAGTACCAGAATAAGCCAAGGAAGAAATCCGGTTCCTCTCCTGTGGTGGAGCCCATTTGGAGAGCATCACGTGGATAGCCGGAAGAGAAACACCCTGAATAATGATAATTAAGTTATTATATATTTTAATATATTATTATACAAGCACAGAACATAGTAATGTTAAATAGTTAGACTGCATAGTACTGTCAATGTAATAAAGAAGAAGAAAAATAAGAATATGTTAATCTAGGAATAGAGTAATATGACAGTTGCTACTGTCTCCAAAAACTTACAGCTCCGAGGCCTTCAATGCAGCGGACGACAAGGACGGCGACGTAGCTTCCGTAAGCAGCAACCGGAGTGATCAGAGTGAAGACAGCGTTGATGAAAACCGAACCGAACATAACCCATTTGGCTGAGAACATCTCCGCTACGCGACCTCCCGGGATCTGAGTGACGATGTAACCCCAGAAGTACGAGCCCAGGATCAAGCCTTGAGTCACAGCGTCCCACTTGAATGGACCGTCCTGTAAAAATAATAATTATAATATTAATAATAATAATAATAATAATATTTCAAGTTAGTCGTAGAATGTACTGAGATGCTAAATTAGAAGGAGTGAATGAACGAGTGCATGAATAAGCGTTTGAACGATTGAATGAAAGAATGAGAGAGGGAGAGAGAGAATGGGAGAGTGGAGGGTTGAGTGTTTGAATCAGTGTTTGAATGAGTGGATGAATAAGCGCATGAATAAGGGTTTGAAAGAGTGTTTGAAAGAGTGAATGAATAAGTGCATGAAAAAATGTTTTAACGAGTGAATGAATGAGAGAATGCGAGAATGAGAGAGTGAGTGAACGAGTGTTTGAAAGAGTGCATGAATAAGTGTTTGAACGATTTAATGAATAAATGATGTGAGAATGAGAGCGTGAATGAAGTAGTGTTTGAAAGAGTGAATGAATAAGTGCATGAATAAGCGTTTGAACGAGTGTTTGAAAGATTGAATGAATGGGTGCACAAGCGTGTTTGAACGGGTGAATGAAAGAGTGCATGAATAAATGTTTTAATGAGTGAATGAATGAGAGAGTGAGAATGAGAGGGTGAATGAACAAGTGTTTGAAAGAATGAATGAATAAGTGCATGAATAAGCGTTTGAAAGAATGAATGAATGAGAGAATAACAGAACGAGAGAGTGAACGAAAGAGTGCATGAATGAATGTTTTAACGAGTGAATGAATGAGAGAGTGAGAATAAGAGGGTGAATGAACAAGTGTTTGAAAGAATGAATGGGTGCACAAGTGCGTTTGAACGAGTGAATGAATGAGAGAGTGACAGAACGAGAGAGTGAACGAAAGAGTGCATGAATGAATGTTTGAACGAGTGAATGAATGAGAGAGTAACAGAACGAGAAAATGAACGAAAGAGTGCATGAATGAATGTTTTAACGAGTGAATGAATGGGAGAGTGAGAATGAGAGGGTGAATGAACGAGTGTTTGAAAGATAGAACGAATGAGTGCATGAATGAATGTTTGAACTAGTAAATGAATGAGAGAATGCGAGAATGAGAGAGTGAATGAATGAGAGACTAACAGAACGATAGAGTGAATGAAAGTGTGCATGAATGAGCCGTCCTAATGTCCTCGGTAAGGGTTTTAGCACTATGTCTATATAATATTATAGTCGATATACCGCAATTGGTGTTTTTGCTGTGCTGTTTCCTTCTTCGTAGACGCAGATATCTGCTGAAGTCAACTGAATTTCCGCATGATGACCGTGTGAATTCACCGCTGCTGCTTCCTCTTGCAGAGCTGTGGTGTTGACCATAGCCACAATGGCTACACTCAAGTTCACCTATTCCATTTTCAAAACAACCTTACACTCACCTTAATTGAAATTTATAATTTTAATTACCTTCAAACCGTAAATGATTGCCAGGCCTATGGAGACCAGCGCTGTGAAGATGTACCTTGAAGGTAGCAGAGCTAAAACGTAATAATACAAATTAAAATTAATTAATTAAAATATAATTATTTAGCTTTAATGATAGAATATCTGAAAATGACTTACGTCCACGTTCTACTGCTGCAGTCATTTTTGGGATTTTTTTTTAACAAAAGTTTTGTGTAGTATTTGGACTGTAAGATCTTATTGTATCTTCTGTTAAGTTTTACGAGGATAAGGATTTGACCTTCAGGACTTCCAGGACACGACTGTCTTTTTCCAGCGTTCCAGGATCTACGTGACGCTGTCAGGGCCTGGAGTCCGCTTATAACGCGGACGGGTCCTGAATCTTCGCCAATTCGGTTCTCGGTGAGAGTTGAGCGATAACCTTTGAAAACAGGGGGCATTGAGAAAGAGCACGATGATAATTTTAGCCGTTAAATATAGATCTGGAAGTTTTTGTTTGTTCGTTAGTTTCGAACAACAAACACTTGAACAAAACATTTTATAGAAAAACGTTGCGTAAAATGGACGACTTGGATATAGAATATTGAGAATATAACAGATTTATAGAGTATTTTTTGCTGATTCAGAAAACATATAGTTTGTAATATTTATTTTAAAGCGCTACATCAGAATCAGCGGTTAAAGTTAGCGAGTCTTAAATCTGGCAACGCTGTACAGGCAAACGCTGCGTTGCCAAGTAGAATTTTCTGAAACTTTTAATTGATTTGTTAATTGAACCTTTTATTATTAATATTACAAATTATATATTTTCGTAATCAGCGTAATTTTCTCTACATTTTACGATATAGATTGTTCGCTAAAAATTAAGTTTTATTTTTTTTCAAAAAATAATATTTCTCAAACTTTTAGACTTCTTTACTTTATTTTGGTAAATTGTATTTTGTTAAACACATAATTTTATTGTCTATAATAAACACGAAAGTTAAATGTCATATAATTTGACACATTTGAAATAAATTCTGCTGTCTCATCGTCAATAACATTTCGTGTATTGAATTTTTATACCTTGGTATCATCCGTGCATCACGTGGATTATTCGAAAAATTCAAAGTTCAAAGGCAAGATACATTATTAAGTTTTGTGTTAGTAAATACGAAAAATAATATAATTAACTTACGACCTAACGTAATGGTCGACAATTACAATTATTCTTAAAAATAATTCATGTTTTTATGCTGACATTGTATACGTGTCGCGGCGACACGCGATGTGTGGACACGTGACGTCGTCGTGGCTTTCGCTCACGTGTCGCGTACGGTTCAAACGTAGCGGGAAAATGTTTTTGTCAAGTCATCGCGCGTCACGTGACCGACCTATCCGTCACTTGTCACGTCCCACGTAAAAACTAGTCCGAGCAATGGTGTTTTATACGGTGCAAAACACTGTAGAAAGGCACCACTACAGTACCTTTTCGTACTTACCTGCATCGCCCTAACGCGTCCAAAAAAAAGGCACCGCAAAAGGCACCATCACTTTTATGTGGGTAGAGAGATCAATTCATTCATTAAAGTTTATCATTTCAAGTTTACAACTTAACTCTACGCTGAATTCCAAATATCTTTATCGAGTTCTGATCTCGAACTTTAGCTCATTAAAAATGTACGTCACTAACGCAGTTTCATTAACGCTCGATACGTTTGTAACGGTTCCAAAAACAACACGTGATATGATTTCTGAATGAAGACAAGTCTTACAAACAATAACAAATATTGGACGAAGTGTTTTCCGATAGTGAAAAATCTGAATTATTGATGAGCTGACGTGAAAGCGCTGGAGAAATGGACAGGGGCAACGGGGTTTGGTGAAAATGTCAACAAACATGGCCGCCACCCGCATCTCTTGATCGATCTAGGGCAACACTAAAATAATATGGAATAATTATAAATCCAGTAAGATTAATATTATTAATTTGTTATAATGTATTTAACGGATAAATGTAAAATTAATTCGTATTTTTTCGCTATTTTTCCACGTTTATATCAGTTTATATTTTCAATTTTTAAAAAAATAACATAAAAAGGTAAAGGGTTAGAAGCAGCCACATTGCTGCTGAAAATATCAGCCAAGAGAAACGGGCAAGAAGCAAACTTTTTCTTTAAATTTGAAAATAAAGAAATCATATAACATTCAATTTTACTACAGAGAACTTACTTTTTTCTTAAAACATTTGAAATCAGTGCTTAGCACGCATAATTTTTTTTGTTTTTTAAATTTGCACATCAACGTTTTCGTTTGAACTTAAGTTGTTCCTTTCAGACTTCAGTTTTAGCGTTCAGTTTTTCTTCTTCAGGTGCGGGTTTTCCGTCATTTGCCCCAGTAGTGTAGGCCCTGTTCCAGTCCTGTTCTTCTCCAGACCCGAAAATAACGTAGAAAATGGCTTCAAAAGCAAAAAGAGCTGCTGTAGTGAAGAAAACAATCTGCCAGGCTCCGATAGTGGGCTACAAAAATTCATAAAAAAAATTTAGAAACGTATAAGAATTCATAAAAAAGTTAAGTATACAGTGCCGTGAGTGAGGTAGCCTACGAAAACGGGTACAACAAAGCCTGGGATGGTAGCGAACGTATTGGTAATGGCCATCAGAGTACCTTTAAAAGCAAAATTTTGGTTATTTAACATAATTTTAATATTTATTATGATAATTACCGGCATAGTTGGAAGCGATATCGATGTGGTTGGACAAGAAACCGCAGTACATTCCAGCAATGAACATAGTGCCGAGTGTCATGAGAGCCACAGCAGCAGCACGGTCGCATCCAGCAAAAGACACGCCCACCAGACACAGACCCGGCAGGATCGAAGCTAAAATAAATACAAATATTCATTAATACATTTCAGTATTATTAATAAACTGTATAACAATTATACATATTAAAAGTAATAAATATACGAAGTTTGTGCATTAAATTATATCTTAAGTTAATGTATCATGATGCTGTATTTTGTTTTAAAAGATTTTTTGAAGGTCTTACCAACGCAGGTAGAGATTTTCCTGACAGTTGTGGTGGTGATCCATCCTTTGCCCTTGGCGTAGTCCAGGCAGCCACTCCAAATGTTACTGAAGATCCACATGCAGAGGTAGGGCAGTGTCGAGAGACCGGCATTCTGTTCAATAAACCAATCAATTTGATTAGTAATATATCGATCATAGTAGCAATAACGACTTAATCGTAGGACTTTTTCGTAATTTTTAGTGTCAATTGATTTTTTTCCCCCGTGTTGGGCATTCAGGCTGTGTGCCCATGGCCCCAGTGCTCAGTGTAAGGGAGGGAATTGGCAGACTCTTTCGTCTGTCTGCCTAGAGTGGTCGACCCGGGAATAGGCCTCACTCGGCAGTGGGATCGAACCCACAGACCCAGAGTGAAGAGTGCCGGTCGTAACCACTGAGCTACCAGCCCTGTCTATAGGTTTTATGATATTACTACTTAATTAGTATTGGATATATATTGTATATCATTAATTACTTCTGTCAATCGATTAATAATTTTTCAGTTTAATTATATTGATTGAGATTTCTGCATTAATTGGACTGTTGAATTTATTATAATATTTTAGATACATTATCCTGACATATTTTATCAATCACCACTATCATATGCAATTTTAGCACTACTTTAACATTATTTACACTTAATTTAGTATATTTCGGATAATTATTTTTTATATACTAGACATTTTTTTATGTTGTTCTAGCTTTAAACAAAACTTCATTAGTTTAATCTCTGTCAGTCACCTGTCAAAAATCCTGTCACATTTTTAGACAGGTGTCATTTTAATCAATTAACGATCTTATCAGTATTTCCATACCGGTGTAATATCGTAATTAAAAAAAAATCTTAAATATTTAGGTGACTAATCGATGTGTAATTAAATCGATGATTAAGGTTTATTACTAATTAATTAATTAAACAATTATTAAATCGATGTGTAATTAAATCGATAATTAAGATTAATTACTAACTAATTAATCAAATAATTATTAAGTCGATACGTAAGCAAAATCGATAATCTTTTCTTACCTCGCTAATGTTGAAGCGGAGGATGTCGTTCATGTAAGTGGGCAGTTTGACGAGGAGCATGTACCATCCGAAGTTATTGCACATGTGCGCAACCAGAATAGCCCAGAAAGGTCCAGACTTCAGCAACGACTTCCAAGGAACGGGCAAAGTCTACAAGGTAATAGTAACAATGGATAAGAATCAATAATGTTCACAACAATAATAATAATTGTTATTATTATTACGGCAATAAAAATACTACTACAGTTACTACTACTAGTACTACTACTACGGCTATTAGTAGTAATAAGAATTATATCAATAAAGATATCACCATTACTACTACTGCTACTACTGCTTCTACTCCTACTACTACTACTACTTCACCAATAATAATAATTGTAATAATAATAATAATAATACAGCGTGTTTCTTGGATCCAGCATTTCCCATGGACGATTCGAAGAGGCTGAGTTCGGCAGGATGGATGCGGGGGTGCTGTTGTGGGGAATCGTAGACGAGGAATACCCAGAGGAAGCACCAGATCAGCGACAAGCCTCCCTGCACGTAAAACACAGACTCCCAGCCCAGTTTGTCGGCCAGGATACCAGAAAACGGCATGGCGATAATCGTACCCAGAGCCATTCCTGTGTAAACACAATTAATATTAGTTTGTGTTTTAATTATTTAATGTAAAAGAAATATGGTGTGAAAATTACGTAAATATATTGTAATTAAATATACAATTTTTGAAATAATTAATTACAGAACCATTCCCGTAAACATGATTTATATTAATTAGTATAATAATCATATAATTTAACAGATACACGGTGTAAAATTACGTAAATACGTAAATCTGCTAATAATTAATTACAATATGATCAAATATAGTAACAATCCATGAATATAATGTTAATTAAGTTTGCTGACTAATTATTAAGATACTGCTCGTAAATTTTTGTTAGATTTTCATTCGTTCATTCATTCATTATAATTACTATTTTTCTTACAAGTGTTATTATACTATTAACTTCTATCATTATTATTATAATGATAGAAGATAAGCGTATGGAGGGAGCGGGGTAGGTGTACCGGAATAGGCCAGTGAGGAGATACGGTTGCGTTCCTGCGGTGGGGCCCATTTGGAGAGCATTACGTGGATGGCCGGAAGAGAGACACCCTACACAACAAATTATTTATTAATAATTATATCCGCTTACTGTTACCTGTAGAAAATTGTATTTATAATTATTTTTCGGTCATCTAGACATATATATAATAATTGACTATTAATGTTTTATTAATTAATTGAAATGAAATAATTATTTTGGTATTTTCAGTAGTGTTTCCACTTTGAGTTTCCCCTTTTTTTTCCCCTCCGTACTAGAATACAGAGCTGTACTTCGAGATTTTCCTTTTTCCCTTATTTTTCCCTTTCTCAGGGAGTTTCCCTGCAAACTGGAATCACGGAATTTCAGATTTACTTTTAAAAAGTTAATTTTTTTATACTTAAAACTAATTAAAATTTGTTAATATGAAAATTAAATTGAGAAGTAATTTGAACTGTGATTTAATAAAATGCGCTGTTAATAAAATAAATAATTATTAATATTATAAAATTTTTGGCAATGTTTTTGGTCTTATTATTTATGTAGATGAATATTAAGATTAAATAGAGAAAACAGGGAAGATGAGTGTGGGAATGAAAGGAAGGAGATAGAGGGACTGATGATAACTGTTAAGTGAAGATAAGGGAATGAAGGAGGCGATGAAAGGAGGAGAATAGGAAGAGACGGATAACTGTTCAATCAATAGGAATTTTGTTTTGAAAAAGACTGAACGAATGACCGAGCGAGTGAAAGAGTGAATGAATGACTGTGTGAACGAGTGAATGAATGACTGTTTGAACGGGTGAATGAATGAGTTTTTGAACGAATAAGTCAATGACTGACCGAATGAGAGAGTGAATGAATGAGTGTGTGAACGAGTGAATGAATGACTGTTTGAACGGGTGAGTGAATGGCTGTTTGAACGAATAAGTCAATGACTGACCGAATGAGAGAGTGAATGAATGAGTGTGTGAATGAGGGAATGAATGGCTGTTTGAACGGGTGAATGAATGAGTGTTTAAACGAATAAATCACTGACTGACCGAATGCAAGAGTGAATGAATGAGTGCGTGAATGACTGCATGAATGAGTTACTGAATGAGAGACTGAATGACTGAGTGCATCCATTCGAGCTTGAAAGAGTGATGAATGACAGCACGAATGAGTGTTTGAACGACTAAATGAACGAGTGACCGGATGACAGCCTAAACGAGTAAATGAATGAACGAGTGAACCAGCGAATGAAAGAATATGATGAAACGAAGGAGGAAACAGGAAAAGATGGATAACGATTCCAATCAATCAGGATTCGTTACAGAGATCCGAACGAGGGATAAATCCCTTTCATCACGAATCACGAAAACAGGAAAACCAGGAAACCATACGAGAAAAATAAAGGGGGGTAACTCATAAAACTGGGACATTCCTTGTAAGGGTTAAAGGGGTTAAAATGAAAAGGGTTGGAGGGTATACGAGTTCACTGAACCTCATTGGATTAGCCTAGTTGCTTCCACTGACTGTTTTCCTTTGTCCCTTACAGAGGGCTTCGTTTCCCCCTTTTTCCCCTCATCGCTAAAATATTGGGCTATAAATCTTTCCCTCCCTCCCCCTCCCCCTCTCTGCTAGAATATAAAGCTGTACTTCTAAATGTCCTATTCCCTTCTTCCCTGATTTCCCCTTTTCCCTTGTTAGGGGAATTTCCCTCAGGATGTGGGACCACTGGTTGAAACTTACAGCTCCGAGGCCTTCAATGCAGCGGACGACAAGGACGGCGATATAGCTTCCGTAGGCAGCAACTGGAGTGGCCAGGGTGAAGACAGCGTTGATGAAAACCGAACCGAACATAACCCATTTGGCTGAGAACATTTCCGCAACACGACCTCCCGGGATCTGAGTGACGATGTAACCCCAGAAGTAGGAGCCCAGGATCAAGCCTTGAGTCACACCGTCCCATTTGAATGGACCGTCCTGTAAAAATAATAATTATAATATTAATTATTTTGATTAATTGTAGAATGTATCGAGATATTAGATCAGAACGAGTGAATGAAAGAATGCATGAAAAAGTGTTGGAACGAATGGATGAAAGAATGAATAAATTGATGTTAGAACGAAAGCATGAACGAGTGCATGAATGAGTATTTAAACCAAGTGCACTGAATCAGTGTTTGAATGAGTGAATGATTGAGTGCATGAATAGGTGACTGAATGAATGCATGAACTATTGAATGAACGAGTGCGTGGATAAATAAGTGTTTGAACGAGTGAATGAGTGTTTGAACGAATAATGAAACATAATATGAATAATAATAATGAAGTAGGCCTGGAAGTCTACTTTTAAGTTGACTTCCAAGTCGACTTAGTAGTAGATAACCATACCGGCATTGCTTCTACGGTTTTATTGTTTCCTTCGTCGTAAGTGCACACATCCAAAGACGCAGCTCCCGCTTCGTGATGGTGATCGTGCGACTGGGCTGCGAGATCCTGCTCGAGAGCGGTCACGTTGATCATGGCTACAATGGCCACACTCAAATTAACCTGTAACGATTAAATTTTAAAAATAGTATAAAATAATGAAATGAAAATAATTGTTTCGTGTTACCTTCAAGCCATAGATAATAGCCAGGCCGATCGAGACGAGAGCAGTGAAGATGTACCTCGCAGGAAGAAGAGCTAAAAATTCAAATTTTATTATTGATAAGTTTAGTTAACTGCTTTTAAATGTAATAAATTTATATAAATAGTATTACAGTTCACTAACGTTACTCGCGAAGACAACGGGAACGTCCCGCTGCCATAATTTTGAACGTTTTAAACTTAAACCAATGAATTTAAATAGTAATTTACCATAATGTTTGTTTATAAAGTATAATTAGACGAATTAAGTTAAAATAATTTAAATAATTACGTCCTCGTTCAGCGTCAGGCATTTCTCGAAGTTTGTAGCGGGACGCGACTCGAAAGAAAGTATCGTGCAAGTTTTCCTGAGCCTTTTGAAGGGAAAGGTGGGAAATTTAAAATGTCAGTCCTGGGTTTCCAGTTTTTAAGAGGAAAAAAGAGATTCGCGAGGATTTTACGGAGCGTCTGATGTTAAAGACATCCAAACAGCGACTGTCCCTTTTGACTTTGCTCAAGAGCTACGTGAGAGCACGTAACAGCGCCGGTGGGCTTGTCCCGCGCTATAGTAACTCGTGACAGCTTAGCACGCGGGCTAATCTGGCCCGCTCTATTTTCACGATAGCTAAATAATGAGAGAATTAGAAATAAAAATTAATCAAATTTAGTTGCCTTATATTCTAAGATATTTTGAGTAGAATTTTAAATAAGAACTAGGTTATTTATAATTTTAAGTTGAAAATAATTTTAGCCCCAGCGCTAAAATGGCCGTGTTAATTTAGCCCGCGAGCTAATTTAGCGCGCTCCCATTTTACGAAACCTGAAATCAACTGCTAACGAATATTCGAATTCAAACACTCGTATGTTAATCAGTTAACAACACGTTGTTATACTTGACCGTCAAGAAAAATACAAATTTAAAAATAGAGTAAAAATAATGGAAAAAGTTATGGCGCGAGTCACGCGTACCAAACACGCCGGCCGAGGTTATCCACAGGACGCCAGAAGGGCGTTGCCATGGCAACCGATTCGCTCATTGAACAAATGTCGTCTGCTGGATCCCGGCAAAAACAATTAACGAGAGTACCGAAAATTTATCGAAAACTTTGAACTGTATATATTTAACAGACTGAAAACGGATTTAATTAATATTAAAAGCCCAAGCGCCAAAAGTTTTACAACTGTACAAGGAAGAGTCTCTGCTCGAATAATAGCGGCTAATTTAAAATCTTGGCAGGTCTCCCATGTCTTTGCTTTTGAATTTTGAGAAAACACATAACAAAGTCACCTTTATATAAAATCATTCCAAAAAAATATGTTTTTAATATTTCTGCAATAATTTTTCCCAGTGACGAGAAGAAGAAGGGAAATTTCCAAGTATGTAAGTACAGGGCTAACTTTATCCGTAGTTATATTTACACAAGTCAGAGAGAGAATAGATAACCGATCTGTCAAATTTGTTTTATATAGATAACCTAATACTTGGATAATATATCATTTAAAAATTAATGAGACTTTAAGAAATATTCATATCACGTTTTGTTATTGATCCGGTTTGGCCATTGTTACTTGTTACAGGTAACAAGAGGTCATGCAAGTGACTGGGAGGTCTTTTTCAAAACAAGATTTCTATCGATTAAACTAACAAAACACTTTAATTAACTTAGAATTACCAAGTAGTTTAATTGATTATTCTATTTATTAGAGGTGAATTTGAGATTTCAAGTCGCGGGGATGGCTCAAAGGCTATTTTCTCTTGGCAGTTTGGCAGCGATTCCGTCACGTGTTGCATGTTAATAGAACCTGTTAGAATCACGTGTAACTCGTAAATCTCCGCACCAAATCCACTCATGGCACTTTCTCATACTATAAAAGTCCTCACAAGCAGTGTTTCCATCCTAATTTGCATTCATCCTTCACCGTGTACCTGTTTCTAGAACAGATTCCATAATTGGTAAGTTGCTTGCAAATAGTTCAGAATTTCACCGCTAGATGGCGCTGTCACAAAATTCAAAAATTCGAAAAGCGACGCCATCTTGACCGTTACAGCTTCTAGCAATTCAAACGCATTCTGTTTAATTACGTCTATAATAAATGATGAGTTTGATTAATTTAATTTAGACGAGTTAAACGAGGTCCACGAATTAGATAAATGAAGAATTTTGTTTGTAAAAGCTATTTTTGTACAGCTTATTTGCGAGAAATGCCGTAACGAATGGCGGAAACTGTGGGAAGGTTCTAAGTTTCGCTATAACTGGTGCATTTCAAGCATTTGGTATGTCATAAACAACAAGAGGGGGTGAGGATGGCAACAACAAGGTTGATAACAAGAAGATAACAATGTTGCTGGGATGCTGCTAGACGTGTATTAACATCAATAGATTTCACCATACACTCTTACACTATTTAAATATAGTAAGTTAAGTAGCAAGAAAAATTCTGTGACTGTTTGCTACTAGTTCAGAGTTCCAGTTTAGGATTACGCTGGAATAGTAGCGCAGTTATAGAAATAAATCCGATTGCTGCTGATGAGAACCAGTTTTGCTTTTCTCCAGAATATTCGACAGGTTCTAGGTTCTTCGTTAGGGTACGCTGTTCCAGAATTGCGAATCCTGGAACGGATTTCAATGAACGTTCCAAGAAAGTAAGATCTTCACGTTTGTCCATAAGCAAATGACGTCTGGTTTTGTCCGGTACCGAACGTTCAAACGATCTTCTGTCTGCTTGTTCGATAGACTGTCTACGGTTTTTGTCGTCCACTCGGAGAGAATGTTCGATGGCGAACCGTTCGTTGAGGGTTGTTCGGCGTGCATCGTTCTGACGAGCGTCCAGTACTTGGCGAACGGTTCGGCGAGTTTCTCGGATATCTTCCACCGAACGTTCGTTCGAACGAACGGTTCGGCGAACATCGGAGCGTTCGGTCGAACGAGATCTTTCCTGACTCCGAACATTGGATTCCGTTCGGCGCGTTTCTTCTGTTCTAGAATCACGAACTTGGCGTTCTCGAACATTACGGCGAACATCGGAGCGTTCGGCCGAACGAGATCTTTCCTGGTTTCGAACATCACGTTCTGTTCGGCGTGTTTCTTCTACTCTGGGACGTTCTGCTGAAAGTCGATCTTGGCGGTCTCGAACATTACGGCGAACAGTCAATTGTTCGGTCGAAAGAGATTTGAGTTGTTCTCGAACATCACGTCTGTTCAATCCTTGTTCTCGAACATCACGGCGAACATCTCGAACAGTCAATCGTTCGGTCGAACGAGATCTGACTTCTTCTCGAATAACACGTCTGTTCGATTCGCCTTCGCGAACATCACGTCGAACATTCAACCGTTCGGTCGAACGAGATCCCAGTTGCTCTCGAATATCTCGTCTGTTCGACTCCTGTTCTCGCTTATCACGGCGGACATCTTGAACAGTCAACCGTTCAGTCGAACGAGATCTTGCTTGTTCTCGGACATCTCGTCTGTTCGATTCCCCTTCGCGAACATCGCGGCGAACAGCCAAGGGTTCAGTCGAACGAGATCTTGTTTGTTCTCGAACATCTCGTCCGTTCGACTCCTGTTCTCGAACATCACGACGAACATTCAACCGTTCTTTAGAACGAGATCTGACTTCTTCTCGAACATCTCGTCTGTTCGGACCTTGCTCTCGAACATCACGGCGGACATCTCGAACAGTCAGTCGTCCGGTCGAAGAAGATCTGACTTCTTCTCGGACATCGCGTCTGTTCGGACCTTGCTCTCGAACATCACGGCGGACATCTCGAACAGTCAGTCGTTCGATCGAAGGAGATCTGACTTCTTCTCGAACATCTCGTCTATCCGATCCTTGTTCTCGAACATCACGGCGAACATTTCGAACAGTCAGTTGTTCGGTCGAACGAGATCTTGTTTGTTCTCGAACACCTCGTCTGTTCAGTTCCTGTTCTCGAACATCGCGGCGAACACTGAATCGTTCGGTCGAACGAGATTTGAGGTGTTCTCGAACGTCACGTCTGTCCAATTCCTGTTCTCGAACATCGCGGCGAACACTGAATCGTTCGGTCGAACGAGATTTGAGGTGCTCTCGAACGTCACGTCTGTCCAATTCCTGTTCTCGAACATCACGACGAACGTGGAATCGTTCGGTCGAACGAGATCTTACTTGCTCTCGAGCGTCTCGACTGTTCGGTTCGGTTCTGGTTCTAGTATCAGGTTCTCGTACCTCTCGTCTGGTTCGCCGAACAAGTCGTTCATCTTCTCGTTCGCGAACAAAACGTCCCATGGGCTGTTCGCCCGTCCGAGCGACTCTCCGAACTTGTTCGGGAACAAACCGACGATCTAGAACTTCTCTTGTTTCTGTCCGGATCATCCTCGTTCGGTCCGTAGGTTCTGTTCGTCGTTGTTCGGCATCGAACCTGCGATCCCGTTCGCTCCTGTAACTGCAGAACAATCTTTAATTAATACAACGAATTATTTTTTATTCTGTCAATTGTTATATCAAATTAGTAAGCTAGTTAGTCAGTAAAGTGGAAAACAGCAAGCAAGAAAGTAGTAAAGTAGTAAAGTAGTAAAGCAGTAAAATAGTAAACTAGTGAAGTACTAAAGTAGTAAAGTATTATAGTAGTAAATCATTAAATTAGTAAATTAGCAAAGTAGCAAATTAGTAAAGGAGTAAACTAGTTAATTAGTAAATTATTAAACTAGTTAGTTAGTAAATCAGTAAATTAGTAAAATAGTAAAATAGTTAGTTAGTAAACCAGTAAATCATTACAATAGTTAGTTAGTAAGGTAGTAGACTAGTAGACTAGTAAATTAGTTGCTAGTTTTTACCGTTGAAGAACTTCTACATTTCTACGTTCTTCGCCAGTTTCAAATTTCCCGCGTCTGGAATCGAACACACGAACATCATTTCTAACGAGCCAAATTGTACAATAAATTAATACAATTTAATATAATGATAATAATATTTTATAATACCTTTGGATACGCTGCTGAGTATCGCCTGCTACTTCTTCGGCTCGAAGCAGAGGAGGAACCAGCAGTAGCAGCAACAACAACGCTGCTACCGGTAACTTACCAGAAGACCATGCCATTGACTTGTAGTAGAAGAAGGAGTAGCACTGATGACCCTGTACGCACAATCCTATTGCTTTTATACACTGAACATGACGTCAAGGAAGTGTATATCTTCTCTGGACATACTTCACCATTAGACTTTGATTCAATGAAGCGGTTAATAATAACTCTTTGCGGCTTGACGGCTAGCGATTAGTCAATTGACTCGTAAGCAAGAGCTACTTCGTTATGAGGTTGCGTCTTATCGCCTCTGTCCATGTATACGACAGAACGCCCAACGCGCGGCCTCTCTGTAGCGGACACCTTTAATAAATTAATTTTTAAAAAAGTTGGAAATTTTATTCGCATGAATGTATTTAACTAATTTTTTAAAAAGATTTTTGAAAGTGTTCTTGACTGTCACAAGTCCCGTTTTCGTGTTGGGTCATATGCAACAATGGATTCCATCTTCGAGGGAAATTCCCTCAACAAGGGAAAATCGGGTCTCAAAAGGGAAACATGAGGGAAGAGGGAAAATTGAGGGAAAAATACTAAATGTTTTTTTTTGGTCACTTGATTTTTTAGATAATCGTTAGAAACCCTAAAAATAAGTATTCTCGGATGGGAATGAGTAGCCAGTGTAAAGGGGGGAAAAAGGGGAAACTGATATATTCAAAATGAGGGAAAAAGAAGGGAAATATGGCCCTCTTTGGGGGAAAACTGTAAACTGAAAGTGGAAGCACTGATCCAGCAATGGAGCGTTAGGTCTGAGTTCCAAAAGCAGCCAGCATATCTTGTCCAGTTAACAAACTACTGATTCATTTAGATTTAAATTGCAATTTGCATAAAAGAATTCTTCAGAGGAAAGTGAAAACTATAACAGTTTCAGTGATACTGATTTTGAGAGTTGGAAGAGTTATTAAAAGTTGTCCACGTTGAAATTTAGATACTTCGTTGAGCGTATGTATACGTATTACCCAGTGCTTTTTCACGTTTCTGTAAAATTAATACTTTTATGTTTTAGTTCATAATTAATATTTCGTTGTGAGAAAATCTAAAACGGAGCTTTAGTTGTTGGAAAATAACGGAAAAGAATTTTACTGAAAAGGGTTCAGCTAAATAAAACTTTGTATTTTAAACTTATTTTGTATGTATTGAGTTGTAAGTACTGACATTTTTAAAAAATTATCAAGATCTATACATATATATACAGTTAATAAAAATAAACAATAAATTTAGAGAAAAATATGAATAATTAAACAACGCCATCTAGCGGTAGTTTTGTGAACTGCGTATTCACTTTACTGCTTTGTTTTGAATACCACTAAAAGTTTGCTTTGGAAAAGAACTGTCAAATTACAAGGGGGGCGGAAACTCAAACCTCAGCCTTTTGATAAGGTTCACAAATTTTCTACTAAAAAAACATTTATAGAAAAAAACACGCCCAAAGGGTAAGTAATTTGCATAATGGATTTTTCTTTTTTTTCAATTAACAGTTAAGGCTTAATTTAGAATCGTATCGTTTTGCGCAAAACCCTTTGGCGATTATTCACTATGGTCCGAGAATGCGCACACTGTCATACAACTACACAAACTAGTCCAAAATAAACAATGAGTCAAATCAAAACTATTTCACTCTCGATAAGTAATCGACTGAAGCGTTAACGAACACTTGGTTATTGTTGCTGTCTTATTATTTCTAGGTCTCCGTGATTTGGCAGGATTCTCACACGTCATGGAAGAAAACGCAGCACCGGCAGGTTCGATAAACGGAGGTGAGCGAACGCCCCTGCTTTCTCAGCGCAGGTTGTTCCGCAGCCTGAGTGGAGCGGGAGGTGGCGGCGATCCCGAGGCTGCCACTTTTCGCGAGTCTAGCGTTGGGTCTTGGTATCGTTTCCGCAATGTCTTTCAGAGGAGCCAGAGCAACGTCAGCGTGCCGGATGTCTCTGACTCGGGAACCCCGTCCCACAGAACTCTGGGGACTTTGACGGGAGTCTTCTGCCCGGTTGCACTATCGATGTTCAGTGCACTACTTTTTCTTCGAATAGGTACAGTATTATAAGGATGGATAGGTATATTGGTATTTATTTTTTCAAAGGTTAACTTATCAGTCAATTTTATATTTGTTTTGTTTTTTTGTATTGTCTAGTGTTCATTATTTCTATTTAATTATATCATTTAGCTATTTGATTAATTTATCGATTTATTTTTTAAATTAAAGGTTACCTTATTGGCCATGCCGGACTACTGGAGGCTTTACTGCAGTTCGCTATTGCCTATGTGATTCTCGTTTTCACAGTAACGTCGGTTTGCGCTATCTCGACTAACGGAGCAATTGAGGGAGGCGGGTGCTACTGTAAATTACATTAAATTTCAAAATATTCAAATATAATTAAACCAAACTGAATAAAGTTCAAATTCTGGTGATAACTGTAAAAATAATTCTATTTAATTTTTGCTATGTAAATATTCTATATTCATATATCATCAATTTATTATTAATATTTATTATTTCTTTTATTTATGGAGTATCAGTATCTTATTTTTTTCTTTTTTTGGTATTATTAATATTAAATGAAATTTTAATCAAATTTTAAAAATAAAATTAAAAACAAAATTAACCTGTAATTTTTTATTTCCTAGTTATGATAAGTCGTACGCTGGGTCCCGAGCTGGGCGGTAGCGTTGGTACCTTATTCTGCCTGGCCAACATAGTGAGCTCCGCCCTATACCTGACGGGATGTGCCGAAGGTCTCGTAGAAAATTTTGGGCCTTCCGGTAAGCTATGAATATTTAATTGTTATGAAGTAATGAAGGAATGGAGTGGTCCGAATGAATACTATTGTTTATGAGAAGCTTTGAGGTAGTTTACTAGAAGCGATCTGGATCAGAACTGACTAAGATGGAAACGATGACTACTTACATAAGTACAGTTGGAGGTGAATGAGAGGTGAGGGTTATAAGGAACTTCTAGGGAAAAGGAACTAAGAATAATTAAAGACTATTATTTACATGAAATATAACAATTATTAAAGTTAAATCTAATTAAATTCTCTTAATACAGGTTACCTGGTTGACGGAGCCTTGCCCGACGGTCGGTGGTGGCGTTTCTTGTATGCGTCGTCGATAAACCTACTCAACGTTGTCGTTTGCCTCATCGGAGCCGCGGCTTTTGCTCGAATGTCGGCTGCGATATTGGCTATCGTTGTGGTGTGCCTCGTCTCAGTTATCGTATCTTTCCTCGCTCAGCCGTTTATGGAGGTAGTTTAATATAAATTATTTATATTGCTTATTTATGAATTATCTACATATTTATTTATTTTTTAAATAGATTCCGATTCCAGAAGCCAATCACTTGGTGCAGAACAGTACGCTTCACGTCAATGGGAATTTCACAGGACTTTCCGCAGTTACTCTTCAAGACAATCTGTTTCCCAACTATGGACCTGACTACACGGCTGCTGATTCCAGCATTGTATCGTTTGCTACAGTCTTTGGCGTACTCTTCAGCGGAGTGACAGGCATTATGGCCGGTGCCAATATGTCAGGTACCTTACTACTACTACTACTACTACTACCACTTCTACTACTACTACTACTACTACTACTACTACTACTACTACTATTACTATTACTACTACTACTACTACTACTACTACTACTACTACTACTATACTACTACTACTACTACTAGTACTACTACTACTACTATACTACTACTACTACTACTACTACTACTACTACTACTACTACTACTACTACTACTACTACTCTACTACTACTACTACTACTACTACTACTACTACTACTACTACTACTACTACTACTACTACTTCTTCTACTTCTTCTACTTCTTCTACTTCTTCTACTTCTTCTACTTCTTCTACTTCTACTTCTACTACTACTACAATATGTTGTGTGTTTACTATTGAATTAACCAGAGGTGGGCGCGGTTCGAACGTTTCTTAAACCGAACCATAAGCCGGGTTGATGAAGAGACGTACTTTGAACCGTACCGAACCGAGCCAGATTGCTACAACTTTTAAGTCAACCGAAGCTTGAATCGAACTGCCTACCTCTGATATTGACCAATTCTTTTAGTTATTTTTAATACCTAATTCATTAATTCTATAACATAATTTTACAATTTTCTAAAATTTATATGAATATAGTGTAATTTAATGATTTTTTTCTTTGTTTGAAATTATTTTTCATTACATTTATATATAAATCTTTGATAGGTGAATTGAAGGATCCTGGTAAGAGCATTCCTAGAGGGACACTGAGTGCAGTTGGGTTTACGTGCTGTATTTATATTTTGCTGTCGCTGCTGACTGCTGCCACGTGCTCACCGTTCCTGCTGAAGAACGACTACCTCTTCATGATGGGTATGAAATGAGTTGAGTTAACTTAGTAGGGAAATTCCCTGAGAAAGGGAAAATGGGGTCTCAGATGGGAAAAGAGAAGAAATGAGGGAAAAATAATTTATTCTATGCCATAACATTCTTCATTTACTTTCTTTTTGCACAATATATTTTCTCATTTAAAGACTTGTTTCCATTTTGAATACGTATCGCAGGTATCAGCGTATGGAAGCCTTTTGTTACCATCGGTATCGTATCTGCTACCTGGTCTGCCTCACTTAGCAATCTGATCGGTTCAAGCCGAGTCCTGGCAGCCCTGGCTCGTGATGACATCTTCGGTAACTAATAAACTATAATAATAATAATAATAATAAATAACTTTGCACGTAAAGAATATTTAAATGAATAATTTTTCTTTCTCCAAGGTGTCTTACTGAGTCCTATCGTCAAGGGAACTTACAAAAGCAATCCGTGGCTGGCCGTCCTCGTAGTCGGGGCCCTGGTAACGCTTTGCCTCTTGATGGGTTCACTCAACGTTATCGCTCAACTGAACTCGGTTCTGTTCCTCTTGTCGTACTGTGTCACCAACCTGGCGTGTCTTTTACCCGAACTGTCCTCAGCACCGAACTTCAGGTATAGAAATCTAAATATTTATGAGAAAAAAAACTGGAAATAAATTAGTTGTAATTGATTAAATTATTTTGTGTTTAAATGATTTTTCTAAGTATTATTTGTTTATTTTAATTATAATTTTTGCTGATGTTTTTATTATAAATAACATTTATATAGTTAACTAGACCTAACCATTAAAAAATTCTAGAAATAAATTAGTTCTAATAAATTAAATTATTTCGTGTTTTTTAACTGCATGTTTTATTTATATTTATATTATAAATTATATCTATTTAGTTAACTAGACTGAAATGTTAAAAAAATCTTAGAAATAAATTAGTTGTAATTAATCATTTTGTTTTAGTGATTTTTCCAAGTAATATTTGTTTGTTTGAATTGTATGCTTTATGTATATTTCTTGAAATATTTCAATTATTTGATTTATTGTAAAAGTAAAATTAATTTATTTGATTGTATGTTTTATTTGAATTGCCAGTAATACTTTAATTATTTGGGTATATGCAACTATGAATAGTAGTTATTTATTTATTTTTCAAAATTTTTTACTGCAATTTTGTATTAAAATTAATTTATGCATTATTATTAAATTAATAGTTTTTTTTATTTTGTATTTATATTAGTATAATATTTATATTTTATTTATGTATTATTTTTATTTATAATAAATATTTATCTATAATAAAAGGCCCACCTTCAACCTGTTTTCGTGGCACACGGCTCTGATTGGGCTCGTCGGGACGCTGGTGATGATGTTCGTCATCAACGCCGTCTACGCATCGGTATCGCTACTCCTGTGTCTGGTGCTGCTGATTGCGCTTCACTTGTTCTCCCCGGCCCGGACTGCTAACTGGGGCTCTATTAGCCAAGCCATTATCTTTCATCAGGTATTGTTATTATTACTTATTTTTAGTAGGAGTATTAGCAGCAGTAGTAGTGGCAGTAGTATTAGTATGAGTAGGAGAAGTAGTCGTAGTAGTAGTAGGTAGTAGTAGTATAGAGTATAGTAGTAGTATTAGTGGAAGTACTAGTAGTGGTGGTGGTGAAAGTAATAGTAGATGTAATAGTGGTAGAAGTAGCGGTAGTAGTAGCAGTGGGAGGAGAGGGGGAGTATCAATAGGAGTAGCAATAATAGTAGTAGTGTTAGTAGCACGAGTAGTGCTAAAAATAGTAGTAGTAGGAGGAGGAGTTTTAGAAGTACTAGCAGTAGTAGGAGTAGCAGTTGTAGTATTAGTAGTATCAGTAATAGTATCAGTAGTGTTAGTAGTAAGTAATAGTATTGGGAGTAGCGCTAGTATTAGTAGAAGTAGTAGGACTATAGTAGTAGGTAATAGTAATAGCAGTACTAATAGTAGTAGCACCGATAGTAGTAGTATTCCTAGTATTGTTATTGTTATTAATCGAGTGTTTTTGTAGGTTCGCAAGTATTTGCTTTTGTTGGATTCGCGCAAGGACCACGTCAAGTTCTGGAGACCGCAGATGCTGCTCATGGTCTCCAATCCCCGGTCTGCCGTTCCGCTCATTAGTTTCGTCAACGCGCTGAAGAAAAGCGGTCTCTACGTTCTAGGTAAAATTTTTAAAAATAATAATAATAATATCAGGGCTAGTTCTTCCGCTACTTCTTTTGCTATTTCTACTACCACCACTTGTATTACTACTAGAGCCACTTCTTGTATTACTACTACTGTTGCTACTACTACTTATACTATACTACAACTAAATCTACTATTAATACTAATACTACTTCTAGTACTTCCGCTTCTCTTTCTAATACTACTACCACCACCATCACCATTATTACTACTAGTATGCTACTTCTACTACTTCTACTGTTATTACTTCTACTGCTACTACAACTTATACTATACTACAGCTAAATCTATTACTACTACTACTACTACTACTACTACTACTACTACTACTACTACTACTACTACTACTACTACTACTACTACTACTACTACTACTACTACTACTACTACTACTACTACTACTACTACTACTACTACTACTACTACTACTACTACTACTACTACTACTACTACTACTACTACTACTACTACTACTACTACTACTACTACTACTACTACTACTACTACTACTACTACTACTACTACTACTACTACCACTACTACCACTACTGCCACTACTGCTACTACTGCTACTACTACTACTACTGCTACTACTGCTACTACTGCTACTACTGCTACTACTGCTACTACTACTACTACTACTACTACTACTACTACCAATAATAATAATTATAATAATAATAATAATACTGAATATTAAATATTACTCAAATTATTGACATTACAGGACACGTGAAAACGGGCAGAATCGAGGAAAGCAAAACGGACCCCAGCCCGCAGGAATACTCCGCCTGGTTGGACCTCATCGATCGTCTCAAGGTATTTTACAGAAATTAAATAAGTTAAATACTATCATAGTATTAATTAAACCAAATATTTTTATCCTCTTATTAATAATTCATTGTACAGTCTTCATTTAGATAACTAATTGATTGGTCCATCTGCATGTTCAGTTTTTGTGATATTTCAATAAGTACTATTTTAGATATTTATGAAATTACTATTCCTATTATTATTGAAGATCAAGGCTTTTGTGGAAGTGACCGTAGCTCCCACGGTTCGCGAGGGAATGCACCACCTGATTCGCCTCTCCGGTCTCGGGGCCATGAAGCCCAACACTATCGTCCTCGGTTTCTACGACGACGAAGCCCAAATGGACTTGCTATCCAGGTAATCTGATGATCACTGTTTCCACTTTGAAGGGAAATTCCCTGAAAAAAGGGGAAAATGGGGGCTGGAAAGGGAAAAATAAGAGAAGAGGGAAAAGGGAAAATCTGAACGCTTTCTAGTATTCTGTATTCTAGTACGTAGGAGAAAAGGGAAACTATAAGAGAAGAGGGGAAACAGGGGGAAATGAAAGTGGAAGCACTGCTGACGATACACATTGAGAACACTGATAAAATCATATCACTAGATTGCAGTGTTAACTTGATAATAACACACTCCAATAACACTGATAACACACGTAAAAGGGCGCTGGTGGAGCAGTGGTTAAGACCTCTGGTCAAGACCATCACCCTTCACCTCTGGGTCAGTGGGTTCGATCCCACTCGACTCCTTGTGAGGCCTTTCCCAGACCAGCGACCCTTAGCAGATGAATCTGCAATCCCTCCCCTTGGGGTCATGGGCAAATGCCTCACATACCCGACAAATGAAATTAAAAAAAAACGTAAAATTTTATTTAATGTACAGTATAATAATGAAATAAAATAATATAATGAAATATAATAATAATCGTAACTTAAATTTAAATTATTTTTGTAACATTTTTGTATTTTATTTTTATATTATATTATATTATTTATTATTATTTATTTTGCAATATATATTTTAATGTATCTTTTTTTGCTGTTTTAATTTAGAGAGGAGGCCCTGCACAAGAGCGGTAGCATTTCTAGCTTCCAGATCGACGAGGAGCTGTACCCGCTGCGCGGTAGCGGTACCCAGAGGGCCATGACGGAAGTGGACTACGTCAACATGATCGTCGACGTGGTCCGACTGCAGAAGAACGTTTGCCTGTGCCGCAACTTCTACCTGCTCGACTTGAATCTCATACAAAAGTATTGATACAGAAATATTATTATTTGTTAATTACAACTTTAAACTTGAATTTTATCGATAAATTATTAATTTAGTATGAAATATGTAATAGAAGAAAAGTACGTAATGTTTATTTAATTAATTATTAACATTTATTAACGTATTTAATTGTATAATGTTAGTAATTAATTTTAATTTATAATTATTTAAAGAAAATTGTGTAATATTTGTATATTTAATTACTAGATAATGGGAGTAGCTAATTAATTTACAATAATTATTTTTTTGCTTTATAAGTTAAATTATAAGTTTAATTATAATTAATTATTATGTAATTTAATATAATTAATATAAAATTCAATTTGAAAAGGCAAAAGAAAACGCTGACGATCGACGTTTGGCCTGTCAACTTCTTTTCCGATACCGATACCCACGCCGATGAATTTGATACGTCCACTCTGTTCCAGCTGCAGCTGGCGTGCATTCTGAACATGGTAACTACTCCTACTGCTACTACTATTAGTACTACTCCTACTACTTTTACTGCTACTACTACGTCTAGCATTACTACTAGTACTGTACTACTGTTATTATTACTGGTACTACTTCTTTTAGCATTACTCTTAGTACTATACTAGTTCTAGTAGTAGTAGTAGCAGCACTGCTAACTACCATTACTACTACGGATATAACCATTATTACTAACACTTTGGCATTACTATTACCACTACTACTTCTGCTACTAGTACCAGTACTGCTATTGCTGCTACGGCAGCTATTACTACTACTACTGTTACTGTTACTGCCACTTAGCTTTTATTACTACCACTAGTAGTAATATAACCACTAAATAGGGTATTCCTACTACTACGATTACTGCTTACACCACTACTTTTACTACTACTACTACTACTGGTACTTCTACTATTGCTGCTACTTTCACTTTTACTACTATGCTATTGCTAATACTGCTTCTCCTACTACTACCACTACAATTTTGTTATGTTATGTATCCAGGTTGCAGCATGGAAAGACTTAGAGCTCCGCGTATTTATGTGCGATACGCAGGGTAGCAGCGGCGATACCCATGACCGCGAGCTCTGCTTACGTCACCAGCTCAAGCAGCTGCGTATCAAGGCGCGTACCAGTATCGTATCGCTACCCACGCTACCCAACGACCTTGGTAAAGCCGCCAAGGTCAACGCCATTCTCCGCGAGAACTCGGCCTCAGCCGCTGTGGTATTTCTCTACCTCCCGCTACCCGGAGAGACGAGTAGCCCCGAACTGTCGTCGCACTACCTTTCCATGCTTGCTACCCTCACGGATTCGCTACCACCGACGCTACTGGTACACGGCGTCAGCCCTGTAACTTCAACCAATCTCTAAGAAGTAATTTTTTCCCCGAAAAACACTTAACAAATTATCGATTATTAGAGATTTTGATATCGATTTGTTGATTTTTTTTTGGGCAATCCAGTGTTAGTTGAATTATATTCATATTGGTATCGGTGTACACGTTAATCGATTTGTAATGAATCAATCAATCTGGTTATCGATTGATTGATTTAGAAAAATCGAAAAAAAAAATTAAATTTGCGCTTATCGGGAATTACTTAACCGATTCAAATATAAATCGATTTATCGTAATATGCCTCTATTTCTATTGATTTATATTATTATTTTTTTAATTTCCAATACGGACATTCAGGCCAGTAGGCCCATGGCCCCTTATAATTATTATTCATATTAGAGTATGTAGTAAAATAATTTAATTAACGTAATATTGCACCAAGTATATATTATAATCGTAAATACCCTTATTTTTATTAATTAATTGATTTACTATACTGTGAATACTATTTTGATATTTATCTATTTACTTGAATAAATAGTAGAAATAATTACAAATCTGAACTGGTATTAACTTTGATATTGCACCAATTATATTATACTTCCATTTGATTCGTTCCAAAATAATAATGATCCTGGAGGAGAAAAGGCAACGTATTTGTTTGTTCGATTTCTGCTTTTTGATGTGGAATGTGTATCCCTTGAACACAGAGGAAATAGTTTAGAAAGTAGTTCTGACTAACAACTAGTACTTAGAAGTTAGTTTCTTAAGCTTGGTAAGTTGAAGCAGAGATCCTTCCTCCGTGACCAGTCCAGTTGGCGTGATGGAAGGTTCCAGGATTCGAGAGAAGCTCGTAAGTGTGGGCTCCGAAGTAATCACGTTGAGCCTGAAATCGAGAAAAGTAGTCGTATTAGTAATGGTTGTAGCAATAGTTGTTACTGCTGTTGTAATCAAAGTGGTATACAAGATTTGTACCAAGATAGTAGAAGTAGTAGTAATAGTAAATAGCAAATTTATAGTTGTTGTAATACAGTAATTGTTTTAGTAGTAATAGTAACAATTGTAGCACTAGAATTGGTAGTGGGAGTATAATAGTATAACTTGCACTAGTAGTAGTAGTATAACTAGCAGTAATAATATTAACAGCAACAGGACTACCAGCGGTAGTAGTGGTACGACTAGTAGTAGCAGTAACAGAACTAGTAGTAGCAGTAATAGAACTAGCAGTGACAGTACTATCAATTAAAGTAGACTAGCATTAAGTAGTGGATTAGTAACAGTAGTAGTAGTAGTAGCAGTAACTCTATCGGCAGTACTATAGTAGTAAGCAGTATTACCACTCTAATCCTTTATACCTGAATGAGGTTAGCCGGCAGGCGCTGACAGCGGTAGGCGTCGTAGAAGGACAGGGCGGTAGCAAATGCCGGTACGGGTACGCCGAGGGTAGCGGCGGTAGCGACGACGCGGCGCCACGACGCCTGGCAATCGGCGACGGCCTTGCGGAAAAACTCGTCGGTCAAGAGGTTGCTCAGCGATGCATTGCGCTCAAAGGCCGCTTTGATATTCCCAAGGAAAACACTAAAAATCATAATTTATTTATTTATTTCACTTATTAATTGTAGTATTATTTTAATTTATATTATATTACTTTTAGTTCATAATAATAATTATTTTGATTTACAAAATTACGTGGTTTTATCCAAGTATTACGTAGAATAATTACTAATTCTTAATTAAACTTGTACACTTCAAGAAGCTGTATAATTGATATTAATAGTAATATCACAAATAATTAACTCAACAACGATAATATTAATATAATACTAATCATACATAAATTTGAAAAATTAGTACCTGCGGATGATGCAGCCTCCCCGCCACATAAGGGCGATGCCTCCATAGTTCAAATGCCAGTTGAAGTTTTTGGCTGCTTCTCGAAGTAGCATGAAGCCCTGAGCGTAAGACACGATCTTCGATGCGTATAGTGCCTGTAAAGTAGTAAAGAGACGATTTAGTAGGAAAAGGAGTGGTAGGCGCAGTGGTAGTAGTAGTAGAAGAAGTAGTGGTAGCAACAATAGAAGTGGTAGTAAGAGTGGGAGTAGGAGCAGCAATAGCAGTGGTGGTCGTAGTAGTAACAGTAGTAGAGCAAGAATCATTAGTCATGGGGATAGTAGTAAAAGTACTAGACGTAGTAATAGCAGTAGCAGGAGGAAGAGTAGTAGTAGTACTAGAAATAATAGTAGTAAGATTATTCCTAACGCTACAACTAGCAATACTAGTAGTAGTAGCAGTGGCAGTGGCAATACTTTGCGGATGTCTTCGATGAAGGCGGCTTGGTCTCCCTGGTAGCGGCTGGTATCGGGGCTGGGCAGGATCTTAGCCGCCTCGATCCTCTCGCTCTGCAGGGCCGACAGGCAGCGGGCGAAGACGGCCTCGCCGATCAGGGTGACGGGGACTCCGAAGTCGAGGGCGGAGATGGCCGTCCACTTGCCCGTGCCCTTCTGGCCGGCAGAGTCGCGGATCTTCTCGACCAAGTAGTCGCCCTGCTCGTCCTTGAAGCGCAGGATGTTGGCCGTGATCTCGATGAGGAAAGAGTCCAGCTCGCTCTTGTTCCACTGGTCGAAAACCTTGTTTTTAAATAATATTAATAATTAATTGATTATTACAGGACGCAAGTTGTATAACTCTTCTTCATGTCGCGATTGATTTATGATTTAATAATATAATTTCTTCATAATTTAATAACAATAGACAAAACAATGTAACAAAAATTCTAGTAATAATTTAAGTATTTAGCTTTTAGGCTTTAAATTTGTATTAATATTTCGTTTTAACAAAATATTAATTAAATTTATATTTGTATATTTTATTATATTATTATTTATATTTATACATTAATTAATTTAGTATTAAAATAAAGTTAATAGTAATTATTAATATTTTATTTGTTAAACATGATTTTGATGTTTAATACTGGTATTTCAAGTATTCCAGTAATAATTTGAATATCTATTTTTTAAACTTGATAATATATTACTAATATTAATATTAATATTAAGTTTTACGTCAGCCATTTGTGGAGGGGTCATTCCGAGGGAGTCTTTCATCAGGTGATAGGCTTCGGCGATCAACTGCATGTCTCCGTACTCGATGCCGTTGTGGACCATCTTGACGAAGTGACCGGCGCCGTCCTCTCCGACCCAGTCGCAGCACGGCTCGCCGTCAGCCTTGGCGCAGATGCTCTGGAAGAATGAATGAAAGTGTGCGTGAATGGGTGAGTGAGCGAGTGAATGAATGAATCAACGAATGAATGAGTGAATGAACGACTGAATGAATGAACGAGTGAATGTATGAATAAGTAACTGAACGAATGAATGAGTGAATATACGAATAAGTGATAAACCGAATGAATAAGTGAATAAATGACGTGAATGAATAAACGAATGAAACGAACGCCTGAACGAATGAACGAACGGCTGAACGAATGAAACGAACGCCTGAACGAACAAACGAATGAAATAAATGAGTGAATGAAAGAGTATATGAATAATGACAGAACGCATCAATAACTGAGCAAATGAATGAATAAGTTGAACGAACAGATAACGTAACAAATGGACGAATGAATAACTGAATGAATGAATGAAAATTTTACTTGGAAAATATCCTTGATATGGGGCCAGGCTTCAGCATTGCCGCCAGGCATGAGAGAAGGTCCGTAGCGGGCGCCCTCCTCTCCGCCAGAGACGCCTGAGCCGACGAAGAGGATCCCCTTGTCGCGGAGGCTGCGGCAGCGTCGCGTTGAGTCGGCGTACTCCGAGTTGCCACCGTCGATTATGATGTCGCCGGCCTCAAGGTACGGCAGCAGCTGGTCGATGAAATGGTCCACAGCCTCTCCAGCTGAAAAATAAATCAAACATTATTATAATACGATTAACGTAAACAGGTTATATAATAACATAATTTATTATCATTCATAATTAACAAAAAATTTAATTGATAGACTTACTGAAATACAACTTTAAAGTATTAAGATATTCTACGATCCTAATGTGAAAACGTGAAGAATATGAAGCTATTGGGAAAGCTTAAGGGAAGTTCTTGGGAAGGTTTTGGGATCCTTGGGAAGCCTTGGGAATATGGTGAAACAACAGGAGCGCTCTGGTTTACTTCTGAAAACCAATAGGCCTGTAAGTGAGATCTTGGGAGGTTTGGGAAGTTTTGGAGAGCTGTGAGAACTTTTTGGAAAGGTTTCAGAAGCTTTGGGAAGTCTTCAGAAAGTCTTGAGAACCTGTGGGAAGTCTCGTGAAGCTGTGGGAAATATTGAAAACGCCTTGAGAAGCCTTGGGAAGGTTTGGGACAACCTTGGGAAGTCTTGGGATGCTGTGTGAAACCCTTGAGAAACCTCGGGAATCTGTGGGAAACCTTGAGAAGCCCCTGGGAAGTCCTGAGAAGCTTTTGGAAACCTTGGGAATTTGTGAGAAAGCCTTCTTAAGTCCTGGGAAACCTTTGAGAAGCTTTGGAAGTCCTGGGAAACCTTTGAGAAGCTTTGGGAAGTCTTGGGAGACCTCTAACTCCTCTAGAAACAATTTTAGATCCTTACAGGCCCCCAAATACTCTCTTGGGAAGCTCTGGAAAGTTTGGGAAAGTCTTGAGAAGCCTTGGAAAGTCCTGGGAAGCTGTGAGAAATCCTCGATAAATTTTGGGAAGTCCTGGGAAAACTTTTCGAAGTGTTGGGAACCTATGGGAAGTCTTGGGAAGCCTTCAGAAGGTTTGGGATAGCCTTGGGAAGTCGTGGGAAACCTTGAGAAGCCCTTGGAAAAGTCCTAGGAAGCCTTTGTGAAGGTATGGGAAGTCTTGAGAAACCTCTAACACCTCCAGAAGCAATTTTAGATCCCTACAGATCCCACAAACATTTTCTTGGGAGGCCTTGGGGAAGCTAATATAGGCTCTACGCATTCAAATACCTTTAACCAGCATCATGATCCTGCGTGGTTTCTTGAGTTTCTGTGCCAGTTCCTGCAGGGAATGGGCTCCGACGATGCTCTTGCCTTTGGCCTCATTGTCCAGGAATTCGTCCACTTTGGATGTGGTCCGGTTGTAGGCGCAAACCACAAAACCGTGGTCCGCCATGTTGAGAATCAGGTTCTGGCCCATTACGGCCAAACCAATCAGTCCGATATCCGCCCTACATATAAAATAACAGTAATAATATTTATTACACATAATAGAAAAATAATACGGAAATAAAATATTAAAAACATTATAACAATATGTAAAAAATAATTAAAAAATTATAAATAAAAGATTAAAATTTTTCAAAACTAAATGCAAAAAATTGTAAAAACTGTAAAATACATATATATCGTTAATATTATCAATAAAACTGATATAACTATATTTTTATATAATAAAATTGTTAAGAGGATATCCGCTTTAGTAAACCAAAATTTCCTTTTGATGAAATTATTTCAGAAATCCTGTTTCATAATAATATGATAATAAATAATAAATACAGTTGAATTTCATCAATATTATTGTTAATTAATTTTTGTATTAATTTCAAACTTACACAGGTTCTGGACAAAATAAAGCGTGTTTGCAGGCAGCAGTACCCATTTCTTTCGCTCAACACAAATTTTAAGTATAATTATATATATCAATTAATAGTTTTTTTCAAATGATAGTTTGAGACTGGAACTACTGAACTATCGTGCTGGACATCCAAAAACTTTCTGGAACGCTTTGAAAACTTTCTCTGCAATTTTGGAAAATAATTCGCTTCGGTGGTCAAGTGTTTCACGGCAAAACCAAAGCCCCATACAAAAAATTGGAAAGTTTAATAAAACTACGTTAAATTCAAGAAAAATAATATATATAAACTGTTGAATAATATCTAAGCATTCATTATTTCATACGATATTTAAAAAAATTTCAATAAGTGATTTTATGATAAATTTTGAAACATTTAGTTCAGTAGGTTAAATTGTCCATGAAAAGTGAAACTTGGTGGGTGGAGTAGCTTTTTCAGATATTTTTTAATTATTGTAATATTTCTTTAAAAAAAAAATCGGTTAAAATAAAATTTCCCAAACTTAGAAAGGAGGTTAATCACGATTTTGCACAAAAACACTGTAAAAAGACACCACAAAAGGTACCATCACCTTTACGCGGGTATCGAGTATAGATTCGAACTATCGTTACTGTTACCGTCACGTGACGTTAGTCGAAAAACAAAATAGTTTAACGACAGCTTGAACGTTACTCGCAGAAAAACGAGACGGCTCGTTCGGCCGTCTCAGACCGAGAGACTTCGTCCCGAGCCATGACTTCGTTCGAAAACATATGATATACAAAAACACGCGGTAAATACACGTGAGTTTACATAACAACGAATCGTCTAATAAATAGTAAACCAGACTTAATAGTTCAGAATAGGACTGAATTTTGCTTAATCTAGTACTTACAGTTGTTCTGCCATCGTTGTCCGGTTAGTAATTGCGTCAGAATGAGATCGGCGTTTGGTCTGATTGTCAGTTTTGCTAAGTCACGGCAGACAGCTGACTTTGCTGAAACCTTTCATTTATTTAAATGGCCCCTGGGCTATGTCAAACCCTTTTAATTAAATAATCGATTAATTAAATATCAATACTAATATTAATTATATATTGGTACGTAATTTAACTTTATTCTTCATTTGAAGAATTATGGTGGATTCAAAATATAGTAATTTCATTTTTTACGAATTTTAGAAAACATGTGGCAACGCTGTCCTTTATATATTATTTATTTATTTGTGTACCAACAATAATATTGATTATAAAATTAAATTTATATTTTATTTTTACAAAAATGGAAATACGTTAATTGATTTGTATTTTTGATGCTTATTTTATAGAAACACGTGGCAACGCTGCTTCCGAAGTTTCCCGCGTAATTGGATAGCCGGAACGCTAGATTCAAATCGTACGGCTTCTGTTACATAACTAGAGCTTCTCTTTCAAGTTTTCTTTCAATATTATCAATAAATCATCTTAATACATACATTTACAGTGGAATCCTACTTAAACCTCTTAATTTCGTATTAATATTCATCATTTATTAGACGTTTTTCTTCATGTATCAAGACAAGAGTTGTCCACTAAAACGCTTTACTTTACCCAGCGGAAAATTAAGGATGTCGGCTACATCCTGAACGATATCCTGAACACATCCTGAATATGCGTTACCAACCACGTCCAATCGTGGATGCGAGAAAAAATTGTGTTGAGAATTGTAAATCTTGATTATTGAAGGTACTTTTAAGTATCCTGAAAAGAGTTTTTTTAGCTCGCTGTTAAGGACCCTGAACATGTATTATTCAGGCATTCCAATGTCAGGGTCCTGAACATCCTGAAAGTGGGCCAATTTCACTGCACTCCTGATTGGCATGCTGAAAATGTCATTTTCAAGATATCTTCAGGGTCCACAAACTTTCCTTAGTTTTCTGCTGGGTACGTTTATTGAACATGACACGTGACAAATATTACAATTTTAAGAAAAAAAGCTGTCACACATTATCACTGAAACATAATCTAGTAATCCTTATAACGTAAAACAAAAATTTACATTCCACAAAAACGAGTTTTTGTCTCGTACAGGCCGCCATGACTCTAATCCTCGTTTGGGAAAAGTCGGAAATATTAACAAAACCAACCGGTTTTTCTCTGAACTAGACAACCTACTCTAAAGGTCAACTTCTCGGTTATCAATGTTATCAGTGTTACCTACCTGTTACCCAAGCCCTGAACCTAAAACAGAACGGTCAGTGACCACCCCAAAGACTTGTCCTCGTGGAAAATGGACATAATACTTAAAATAAAAAAATTTGAACAGTTATATCTTGTAAACGCTTTTCTCATATAAAGTAGTAACTAATTAATATTACTAATTAGCACGGAAATCTTTAGAAAAATTAATAGTTGGTAATCGATCATTGTATCGGCTAAGAGGACATCGACGAAGTTTTTGTTAATAGTGTCCCTAGTGACTAGTAAGTCGCTTCCTTGGACTAGTACATTGCTGACAGTCTCTAGTTTGTGGATTATCTGACTTGCTAGTTTCTTGTGCTGTTTGCTTGAGAGCTGCATATCCGACTACACTCGGTCCACAGCTGATGCGTTAGCAGCTAGTTGGCTTAGTCAATGCTAGCCGTGTTGCTGCAAAGATTTCAATTGTTCGTTAGCTACGAGCTAAAGTTAGCAAATAGCCACTAGCTAAATGACCGACTAAATACCAGCCAGAATACTAGCTAGCCGCTAACGCACCATTACTAACTAACTTACAGTTGGCAGTCTTAACCAACTGCTGCTAAGAGAGCTAGTAAATTGCTAAGTAATCCTAGTGTTAGTAAAGAACTACCCAACCACTACTAAGCACCTAAGCACGTTAGTTCTGGCTGCTAACAGATTAACTTACTTGCTACTGACCAACTGCAGAACTACCACCTATACTGGGTTAGTTACTAGCTACTTTCCAGCTTACTACTACTAACTAGCTTACATTACACTACTCCTAACTATCACTAACAACCGAGGTAGTCTTGCCAACCATTTTCTAGTAAACTAACCGCCTTGTTACTAATCGAACTAGTCAACTTACAGAGGTTTGCTCACTGTACTCTAACTAGCAAATAATTCTCCCATCACGTAGACTGCTAACAGTCTAACCTCCCTTTGCTAGAATAAGCTCTTCGCTTTTGCAGTTTGCTAAGTAACTCACTTAGAGAACTAGCTCTCAAACTAGCAGTGCTTCCATCGACTACTAGAAGTGCTACTTGGACTTGCACAGAAACCAGGAGGAACCTCATCTTCGAACCTAAGATTCACAAACAGTAAAACTAGTACTGAATTAAATATTCAACCATTAAGCTTGATTACTAATGCGTTTACCTGGTTTTGTGGAGTAACTGCACTATAATTAAAGTGAAAAAAAATCAAAAGTTCTTGAAATTCAATAGCAATTTCAACAGGTTTTACGAGTAAGTTGGACGGGGCGATAACCTCGAACTAGTTCGTCGACTATCCTTGAACTAGTCGGGATTATCCAATTAACCAGGCATTAAAACTGGATTCCAGATTACTAATTAAACATAATTTTTTAAAGCGATACTTTAACGTTTGAGATTTGTGTATTTCAGTCTCGAAAACTTCAGCATACTTCCAGCAATAATTTATTCATCAAAACTGATGTAATAAATAGTTTAAAATAATATTTGTGAATAAATTAATTAGTTCTTCTTGACGAGTCGCTTAGGGACGCGGGCAGACCGGGAACCTCCAGGAATCTCATCGTAACCGATGATCTTTTCAAGACTGAGGAATTTCTCGTTAAGCAGGTTGTAGAGTTTGCTGAGCTGTCCGGGAAGAGTGGTCTCGTCAGTAGGATCGGTGAGCGAGACGAGGACATCGGCCAGAGTTTTGCTCGTGCTATCCAAGCTGACCAGCAAGTCGCTTCCATCAACCAGTGCGTTGTTGATATCGTCCAGTTTGCCCAGAATCTTGGCGTCAGTCTGGTTCAGCGACTGATTCAAGTCTGAAATCCCCGTGGACACTTGACCGATCGCTGACGTGATGTTATCGAGCTTCACAAGCGCGGCTGCAGTGTTTTCCTAATTTTAACGAAATCAAAAATATTTATTTCAACTTGTAGATTAATTAAATTCATTCATTTAATTATGATATTTATTGTAATTAACTTACAGCTGATTTCTGACTGTACGAAGCGAGAATCCTTCCTGTGCGATCGCTGCTCAAAGCGTTCGGCACTTCGGGTTGCGATTCAGCAATAACCGTCACCAGCGCCGCCTGGACCAAGACACATGCCAAGAAAAATCTCATGTTGCGACCTACGAATCAGATCAAAAATTATTTAGTAACAATTATATTAACATGTGACTCAATAGCATAAAATAATTAGAAATTCAGTTCAATGTAACTTACCTTGTTTGTTAAGAGTCTATAACTTTGAAACGGTTCGAGCTTCTCTCTGTGGGACGAATGCGCACGTAGCTGGTCAGGTTTAGGCATTTTATAGAGAGACCTCTCTGGCTGGAGAAGATGTGACCTGATCCCTTAAACAGCCCCTTCAATTCAGTTTTCTTGAACCAACCAAAGAATGCTCGGGGAAAATATCTCAATTTCAAAACCGGTTCTCTCAGTAACATACTTTGAAATAATGTTTCCAGAAATTAATTAAAAATTGTACTTGATATGGTATGTCTAGTTAAGAGTGAAGACAAATCTTATTTTTTTAATCATACTAAAATTACTAAATACAGTCAACAAATTCTCCGTTGGACATTCATCACGTTAAGTAATTCTACCTAAAGTTGGACTTATATTTCTTTTCTAATTGTAGAGAGTTCTGGAAAAAGTATAGGGAATCAGAGAAATGGATAGTTTCTTTTTCTTTGCTCGAAAAAATGGTTTTCGGGGTGGTTACCTATTTTACAACAGCCGGCTTACCCCAAACCTGTTTCCTAACGGTATGTGTTACAGGTAATCAGAGGGGAAACAACAGAAAACTATAGACTATTATCAGACTAGAGCTGTAAATTTACTAGTAAAATCAATAGCAAAAATTTGACTACTAGTCTATGTGTAAGTGTTGTAGGAGTGTTGCTGTAGTAGTTGTAGTTGACATAAGCTGTTGTACGTAAAATGTATTGGAGTAGTAAGTGCGATTATGAGAATGTTGTACAGGAAAGTTGTTGTAGTGATTATAGTTGCATCCTATTCAAGTGTTCTAGTGCATCTGCTCCTGTTGTAGTACGTGCAACGTACTAAGTAACAAGCAACTACTATAAAAAGTTGTCTTGACCAAGTATTGTAGCGATTGCAGAACTGGTTTACTTGATGTTGTCT
This sequence comes from Eulimnadia texana, assembly GCA_002872375.1. Taxonomy (NCBI): domain Eukaryota; kingdom Metazoa; phylum Arthropoda; class Branchiopoda; order Diplostraca; family Limnadiidae; genus Eulimnadia; species Eulimnadia texana. The sequence goes on from NKDA01000007.1 coordinate 1,338,361, forward strand.
TTGTAACAACTATTAGGTGAATGTTGTAGCAGGTTTCTTCATACTTGTAATCAAGTATACAACTTCAGAGTGTCCCTGGAAGACTGTAACTCCTCTTTTCGTGTATAAATCGTGAATCAGGGATAGGGACAATTTTATTCATAAGAAATCTGTTAACAACAACTTCAGTTATTGCAGTGGTTGTAGCAGATGTTGTAATCTTAGCTGCAACTGTTGCAGTGACAGCAGCACTCGAAGTGTCTGGCCTAGCTACAATCATATTGCAGCTGTTACCTGCAGATCTTCAGATCAGAATTATCGAGAAAATGTAAACTATTATTATTCACAAATTACATCAATCACACACATTAACTGTGATTAGGTATTAACTTTAACATTGACTATAAACTATAATAGGCACAGTTTTCAATAGTTGCTCTAATAAACAGCTCTTGTGCTATGGCCATTTTATTTAGAATTGGTTTGGGTAACTAGTTCGGCAAATGCGGTCGCAAAACGAGTGAAACGCCATCTATGAAGCTCATTTAGAACCAAATTGACAAACGCCATCTTGAAACATTTGTATAACTATTCACATTCAGTTAATGGACACAAATCTTGAGAGAGCACTGTCAATCAATGAATAATGCTAATGAAAAGTAAAAAATCGAAGGACTATGAAGTTCTAGCAAAAGCCTCTAGGTGGCGCTAGTATCGTTTCACGATAGCTTCAGCCAGTGCAACTCCTATCTAGACTCGTCAGGAAACTTTGAATCTGAGAATCTGCAGACAGATTGTAAACATAACTAAGGAACACCACAAAAGCAGAGAACAAAACTTCGAGATGGTTCAAGAGGTATTTCTTCGGTGTAACAATATCACCCTTAAGCGTAGTTTCGTTTCTGAAAGATGTTTACCAACGTAAACACGACAGTGCCTTTTGTAGTGCCTTTTTGGTGAACTTGAACAAGGTAGTTTGAATATAGTTAAAAACTTAACGCTTTAGGGTGATACAGACAACTGCGAAAAGGAACCGAGAAACTACGGAAAGACACTGTAGTGGTGCCTTTCCGAAGTGCCTTTTCACAGGTGCCTTTCAAATTACATTGGTACTTTGTTATGAAGATGAGACAGAACTTGCTTTTGATACCTTGTATTGAAGAACTTACTTTAGCAAATCAACCAACATAGAGGTAACAGAATCCAATAGACCTCAATTTGACACCATTCATGGAATAAATAAGTTTAACTAAATAGACTAAACCAACTAAGAAAAAGTAAGAAAACAGAAGGGGTGGTGTTCTTAAATATTTCCAGAAGTCTGGTAGGGATAGAGGATAATCAGGAGCTATTTAGGTGTTCAATGCAGCCAGTGTTACCCACTAGCAGGTGCAGGGGTAGCAGGGAAGTCATCATAGCCAAGGATCTTTTCCAGGTTAACCAGTTTGCTCTCGAGAAGAGTGTGCAGCAGGCTCAGCTGCCCGGGAACTGTTTTGTTGTCGGAGACATCGGTGAGGGCAGTGACAACTTTGTCCAGAGTGGCACCAACAGTGTCGAGACGGTTCACAATCTCGCTGCCGTTTTTTAGAGAAGCGTCGATGCCGTCCAGTTTAGTGAGGATAGCCGAGTTGCTTACATTCAAGGAGTTCGTTAGATCCGAGATTCCGGTAGCCACGGCGCCCACCTCCTGAGTGACGTTGTCCAGTTTTCCAAGGGCTGTGGCCGTATTTTGCTAGAACGAATGAATCGAGATTTCAAGACAACAGATTCACTAAGGGTCACTCGGAACTGACGAAGACTTACCGTAGCTTGCTGGCTGTAGGTGGCAAGGATTCTGCCAGTGCGTTCCTTGCTGATAACCTGTCCGTTGGTAACTGCCATAAACATAGTAGCCTGAACCAAAGCCAGTACGATGAAGACCTTCATTTCTCTGCACAGTACAAGCCATTCATTAATTACTGTTTCATAATACTATAACACACATTATTAACGTGTTAAACATAGGCAGAACTAGCTTCTGACTTCTATCTTACCGGCGTTGGAGAGCTGGTGCTATGTTAGATAACAGAACCTGAGCAGCTGATGGTTTATTGAGACCTAGCACTGCCCTTTATATACTGATCGTAACACTGAAAATTCGTGACCGGACACTGTGATACAAGTTTTTCTCACGTTGACAGCATATCGTTCTTATATAGGCTACAACAAGTTAAAAAAATTCTGAACCTATTGTGGAATCCCAGCTAATTAGGAACAACGTTCTTATTTAAACGTCTTGTTGATTCTTGATCACGTTTTTATACACACGTCAAAAGTTTCGAAGTAGTGAATTAATTCAGGTAAATTCAACTGAGTTGAATCAATGATGAGTTAATCGTAAAAGAGTTTAAGTTAAGCAGATTGCAATAACTATTCCACTTGGTTATAATAAAATAATACAGAAACATGACAAAATGAATGTAAAACAAAGGAGAAGATTCATTAAGATCCAAACGTGTTTAATGAATACAGAATAGGGCATTAACCCGCTTTAACTCCAACATCTTCTTGAAAAAACGCTTCTGTTTTCTCAAGAATTTCACGTTTCAGTTCACCCTCGATGTATGGGTATAATAAATATATACAAATTTTCTTGTTGAAAAACGTGATTTCACAAAACTTCAAGTTTTTTATTTGTAATAGACTGAGATTCCAATAAAGTTCAAATTTGATTCTCTTGGGTTCTGGAAATTCGGTTCGCCCAGCCAACCGTAGCCATTCATGGGTTCTTGTAGTAAAAAGCTTTAAAATGTAGCAGTAGTAGCTACAGCGGTTGTAGTGATAACGTACAAGAACTACGTATAAGAATATTACCAACAGATATTTTCCAAATTGTGTCGCTCGACCCGTTAACCATTACCGATAACTGCATAACTTATTTTGAATTTTTATCAAACTATTCATAGTTTTAAGCATTATAACAAGATTTTCATCCCTGATAACTGAGTCATTTTATCGTTCTTTTGCGTCTGTTCTGTAACCAGAATACCATAGAGCGTTACTGTTTTCGAGTGAAGTATCTACTCTTTTATCGAACAGCAGTGATTAAACATTCTGGAAGTGAACCGGCTACATCTGATTAAGGAGCAACGACCGAGCAGCTGACTTACATAGGCCTACGTAATAGCCCAAATGATAACACTTACGAGATATTCATGAATGGAGAACTAGTTGCTAGGAATGTCCAAAAACTAGATTAAGCTTAGGAACCGGATTTGGCCACCAGGGGAGCTATACAGATGTATGTTGTCGTTTAAAGCCTGGTTCAAATATCGAGCTCATCCTGATGGCCCATGAACCACTCTACCATATTCGGATTACGGCATACTCAATATGACACATCTAAACCCGTTGTTCCAGTTTGACTTTTTAATAGGCATAGCTTAAGTTCAGCTGTGCTTGTACCAATGAAACAGATTCTTTGTAGTTTTTGTACTGATCTGGGACCTTTACCCAAGATTTTCTACTAGTAAGAATTTAAACAAAGACTAATTGGGTTCAACAGTACTGTATTTGGAGACTCTGGTTACGAGAAAAAATACAAACAAGAAACACTCTACTGCAAGGTTTAACTAGGAAGAAGTGTTTACTAAGAAGTCAAAACTACGAAGAAGCGATTCTTATAGTTCAACGATGGCTTGTATATTACTTTCCAGGTCGCCGAAGGGACAGTTTCTCCTTGGCTCTTTGTCCTGGTTATGTGTGCAGGTGTGCTAAAAGAACAAGGTGTTAGGCGTTTCAACGTGCTAACTGACATAGGGATAGCTGTCAGATTTCTATCTGTGACACTCGGCATAAATTCAACTGTCAGAAACAAGATGCGCATAGTAAACAACTATTAAGTTTAATATTAGTAAAATTATCTTTAATGTTAATTAAATTTGTTAGTAAGCCCCCAGTTCATTATAGTTTTCCTAATTAAGGCAGCGCGATTAATTTTGTTTGGTCCAAGTTTTCTACACGAGTATACTAAGTAGTTATAGTTCGCTGAAACAAAAGCTACCGTTTTTCCAGTTATTGAAACGCATTAAGAAAACGATCTGGATCAAAATTTAGATTTTTTTTGGGAAAAATTGTTGTGTTGTTACAATTATTTTCGCTTGCCCGAAATAAGTATAAGTTAACCGTAATAACCTCATCTCAAATACTGGGTAACAGTAGTGCAAATACTTGCTGATGATTCTTCTGCCGTACTTTAGACGGTTATACTGACAAGCGTGATTTTTTGTGACCCACTCAACGTTTCTAAAAAAAAAGAAAACGGGTTTGAAGTTGTAAACCTCTATGTCTAACCCTTCCCATACAAAAAAACTGAGTATTTTTTTAGGGCGACGAAGAAGTGTCCCAAACAGTTTATTTTTGTTGTGTAGTAGATTACAATCAGCTCTGCTCGCTCTATGGTGCCAACTTTATGAAGACCTGAATTGCCAGATCAAGTGTAGGTTTGAAATGAATCGATCAGTACTATAATGGTTACGTCAATCGGTACCACACTATAAAAACTTGTTTAAGTATTCAGGACCCGTGCTTAGTTCTTAAGAGATGGGTAATTTGTAAAGACCTAGCCTAGGGCAATTAAATGTTATCTAAGCCTATGTGATGAGGTAGGCATAATTAAACGGACGATAGAACAGATTAAGAAATTCGTGGAACTTTCATAATGATGACTTCACTATAGATCTATGATCTTGGAGTTAGATCTTGAAATTGGGAACTTGGCCTGCGTTCGGCCGACAGTAGTTCATCGGCTGGACTGTAAAAGTCCAGCTCTACTTTAAGAATAATAATCTCTGCAGGTATCTCCAGTCTCTTAAATATCGCTCTCGCTCTAGTCAAATAAAAATTCGTAATCTGTTAAAAGTCTTTGGACAATGTCTTGTCAGCGGGTCTCCGACCTTTGACCTACCCGATATCGTTTTCCCGAACGAACTGGGTGACATTAACGAGTTAGAAAGAGACAGCAGTAGCGTCGGTAGCAGCCGTTCTGGAAGAGTCATTGCAAGCTATAGCCAACAGCTAGCTGTACGTTTAACTTAACTATTCGTTGTATCTAGATTTGAGTACAAGTTAAATGTTTCTTCCCTTCATTTTTGTTTCCCGACAGCAAAACACCGCAGTAGCTCTTGAAAAATTTACCGGCGTCTCGCAGTCGATCGCCGACGTGTCTTTGAACATCGGTGAACTGACTCTTCGGTAAATCAGACCAACGCTGAAATCCTGTCCAAAATTGATCAAGTTAGCAAGTCCCTGAAGGCCGGCAGCGACATTGTTAGCGCCCTGGACAATGCTGGAAACAGACTTAATGTGATCCTAGGCGCACTGACCAACAGTTCTAATCCCCACTCTGTCCCGCGAAAGGCCAAGAAGATCGCAGATCTTCTCGAAACCAAGCTCGCCTTCATTGAACAGATCTTTGTCTATGACAGCATTTAACATCTTGCATTATAGATCGATGTCTTAGTTCAAGTGTTTTTGTTATATCGTGTATTGCTATTAATACTAAATATCCGTTTAAAGTTAGCTCTGTAGAAGATGTGGTTTACTCGAAATCATTGAGTTCAGAAAAGTTTCGGAAATAAACTTGCTTCAGAATAACTTTGAGGCAATTTTGTGTGAATTATTTTCTCGTTGATTTGAATTGAAACCATAAAACACTGAAATGCAACTGATTTAAATCGAATTGAAACCTAACTTCTTCTGGGACAATTTGAATCACAATGAAATCACATTAGTACATAATAATGATAGTAATAACTTTTTTACAGGCTAATCGGAATACTTCATGTCATTGTTCGTCGTGTGTAACTTTTTAAGAAGTAGTGACATTTGAAAAATTTGACAGAACAGTGATTTTGACCCCGAACGGAACAGTCGCTTAGCAAGCTAGATGAAGGAACAGTAGTGTTACAGTACATTACAGAAAGAGGCCACAGACCCTCTGGATGCTTATTTAACGAGTCATGGACAGTTGAGATGAGACAAAAATTTTTATACCATGTTATATGTTTGATTGTGAGGATTTTGCTCCATCTGAAAAGTGGAATGTTTTCCACATCTCGGGAAGTGTTGGCATTACGTTAAATTATTTTCTGAGTTCTCTGAATAGTTCTGAATCGCTATCTTAGTACATTCTAGGTTAATTGGTGGCATTTGTTTCTACTCTTTTATCCCTAAGGTTCATGAAACCATCTTGAACAGCTCTTTAAGATAACTTACAGGCTTCTCCGCTTAGACTATCTTCAGTATAAGTAAATTTCCTCCATCAGTTTACGTTACTAGATTACTATTTGGTAATTTCAGTGTAATAAGAGCGTTATTGACTGAATAGTTATGACTTAAATAATGGAAATAATATAAAGCAAGAATGCAGTGGCTCCGTATTGTATTATGTTTAGCAAGGCAGAACAAATAAGTGAACTCAAGAACAGCTTAAACAACTGAATATTATCAGCCTTCACCAAATAAACAGATAAATAAGCGTAACACCCGCTGAAATTCTACTGAATTTAGAAATTGTATGATGATTAAAAGATGGCTTAGAGTTGAGGAATTTCGCCATAACCAAGGATGGTTTCGATTTCTGCGAACCTGTCTGCGAGGAGATCGTTCAGCTTCTTCACGTGCCCGGGAAGAGTGTTGGGGTCGGAGCTGTTAGTGAGCGCACCCAGGACTCCATCAAGGGTTAATGCAGCAGCGTCCAGGCTGTTGAGGAGGTCGCTACCGGTTTTCAGAGAAATGCCGATTTCATCAATTTTCCCAATGATTTGGGTGCTGCTGGAATTGAACGCAGTGTTCAAGTCCAAGATGCTCGAAGACACGTTGGCTACCGACTGCGAAACGCTGTCCAGTTTGCCAAGGGTTTCCAACGTATTTTTCTACAAAGAAAACGAAGACTTCAGTACTTCTTGATAGAACATTAAATTACTGATCAACGTACAGCTACTGACTGAGCGTAGAGAGCGAGGACCCTTCCGGTACGGCTGCTGCCATGATTATTGTCTCGTGGTAAGAGGACGAGCTGGTGCAGCAACTCGGCATGCTCCGGGTCAAAGGTTGGGGAACTACTGACCAAAAGAAAGGCCGCATGGACCACAACCAGCGCAACGAAAAGCTTCATTGTTGCTAAAAAATTGAACAATACGCTTAGAAAGACAAGTTTGGCTAAGACTAAGATGGCATCAGCCTCTAAAACTTCGGCAAGTTTAGTAAATCCAGTTAAATGCTTGCCTTTAGGACGTCTTCGAGCGAATCGAGTGGTGTATCTGCTCTTTTATAGTCCATCGCACAGGCCCATCCGTAACTGAAGGACTTCGAATAGAGTTCAGCATTAGTTCAACGTTCTGGACCGGTTACATCTGTTAACGCGAGCAACGACCTATGAGTTACGCTAAATAGGCCTTGTCCGCATAAAAGATATGTATAACATGTGCTGAGTAGCGAACCAGTCACCACGAGTATGCAAAACTAGACTACTTTTTGCAATCAGCTTGAAAAGTTGGTACTAAATTTTGTATTTCGCCCTTTAACACTATGGAATTTAAGTTTCCATATACGGAATGCGGCTTACTGAGCTATTCATACATAAACCTGCTCATCCCGTTTTATTTTTTGTATAGGCATAGTTAGCAGCCCAACTATGTCATACTAACGAGCTGGGCTTTCCGAGTTTTATTAATTATACGATTGACTTTTTTTTGACTGAAGTATTCACCCGAGTATGCTCACGCAAGTTCACTGAAGACGAGAGCTTGAAGTACCCTACCAACTGTACCATATTCCTAATGGTTTAGTTTTATCTATCCAGTAATAATTCACCTCGTGATGATGTTTTACATTAATGGGCATCATCAGCTTTAGGCATAACATTTTTCTAGTTATTTTTTCAACGAATGAAAAACGATTTGGTTGAAATTTAAAGAATTCTTTGGAAGGCCTGTATATTCAAATAGTCTAGTCCTAGGTCAACAGCGGTTAGCGTCCTTTAGGCCGTAAACAGGTTTAGTTTCTGACAGAGTTCAGCTCATTATGTTTCCATGAGTTTCATGATCGTCTTAGTTCCTGATCACGACTTCTTCTAGTGCGTTCTCTGTCCAGTATATATGGGGCAGTCAACGGTCTCTGTCTGCCATCACTCAGCAAGCTCCTCTTGTCTCGAACATACCTCCGATTCAGACTCAAGTAACGTAAACTTTCACCTAACTGTTAAGCTACTCAGATTTTAACTTATCTTTAGACTACAAGTTATTTCAAACTTTTTTATTTGTCAATAATATTTGACTGTTACTGAATGTGCTGTATGTTCGAGACTGGTTTACAGTTTTGACTTTGTAGGAAAATGAAGGCCTTCATCGTTTTGGTTCTGGTCCAAGCTGCCCTGGTTTTGGCAAACCCTGAGGTTAGAAACGGAGAGGCTACAACCAGGGATCGTGGTAGCAGGATCCTCGCCTCTTACAGTCAGCAGACCGTGGTAAGTATCCCAGGATGTAGGCTGCATCGAAGAATGCTTTACTTACTTTAAGGATCTTGTATGTTCTGTTTGAACCAACATTATAGTAGACATAATCCATTAAATTGATTATACGTTGCTAACGCAAATAGTTAACTATTTACTTCAACGCCGAGAGATGTAGTTTTATATTTATCAACTCGAAAATACTTCCAGAAATTGTCCACTGTTGTGTTTATAATTGCAGTTTACCATTTAGTGATTTTCAATTGTTTGCACCTAATGTTCAGTTATTGAGTTCTTATTCCAAACTAGCAAAACACGGCCGCAGCCCTTGGAAAACTGGATAACGTAACTCAGGAGTTGGGCAACGTAGCTTCCGAAATTACCGATCTGACGAACGCTTTGAATGCAAGTGACTCGGCCATCCTCGCTAAACTGGACGGCATCGACGCTTCCTTGAAAAACGGCAGCGACATTGTGACTCGTCTCGACACTGTCGGAACCACTCTGGACAAGATCGTCACCGCCCTCACCGACGACACCGACACCAACACTCTTCCCGGTCAGCTGAGCGTGTTGTATACTCTCCTCGAGAGCAAACTGGGAGACCTGGAAAAGATCCTTGGCTACGATGACTTCCCTCCCGCTGCTACTACCGCTGCTTCTGCCCTGCCCCTGCAAGCGGGTAAATGGCGGGCTTTAACACCTAACCACCAACTTGTTAACAAATTCCTCCACTCCTTTTCTCAAGTTGTTCACTTGTTGGCTTAAACCTAGACAGTTGAATTATTTATTCTATGAAATGTTTCTTAATTGACCAGTTGTGTTGAATTCTTTTCTCTCCACGTGTTCTTAGCTAGGAGCAAAATCAATACACATAGCATCAAAAGCACAAATTTCATACACCTAGTTCCCGTTTTAACCAGAATGTATCACAGTAAGTTGATCTTCCGTTACGATCTTCCATTACTAAATATAGTTTAAGGGTAGCTTATGTCTAATACGAAGCAAAATGAAGCATTATATATTTTTTAAACACTATAATTACTGAAGCGACCTTTTTTGGCGATTCATAAGCAGTGTGTCATGGTATGATCTCCGAAGATAAGAAGTTCACGATGTAATATGTTGTTCTCAAAAACTTTCTATATTAATGACACATCGCTGCTATCTCTTAGGTTACGTTGGTGACGAGTTATAGAGGAATAGAAGAGGACGAAAAGAGTAGATAGATAGCTCAGCCGAATAGGGAGCAACGCGTGTATCCACTCTAGATATCATTCTCTGTTTTTTAGTCTCATTTATGGGAGTACACTGCAATCGACGAGTAGGGCAAAGAACGGACTATGTCACAAATTTGTATCAGCGAAAACTTTTTTCCAAACGCCCGAGATTCTTTCGTTTTAGATAAGCTATATAAATCCTCTTTTTCAGGTGATGCAGGCTCTGTCGGAGCAAGTGATTAAGTAACTATTCAAACCACTTTAAAATAAATTATCAAAATATCCTGTGCTAATATGGTGAGAAGTTAGGAGCCTTTAGGGGTTTCATATTTAATCATGCAAGTACGGTTTACAACGATTTTGTTCGAAATAACTTTAAAACAGATGGGATGTTGGTCACCTGGATTAAAAAGTTTGGTGGGTAATGTTGTGCTACTTCAATCGCTGTGGCAGTTTTATAACTTAAACGAAGAGTTTAGATATTTAATTCTCTACACAGCACATACAGCTATACGGCTAATACATACTACACAGCTATACGGCACAAATTACAGCAAATAGCAATACTCGTACATACTCGAAAATATATACGAACAGCAAATGCACTCTCTGTTAAAAAAAAGGAAATTTTTTACACGAACGGTGCCCCTGGTCTCAATTTTCACTATAGACCCTACGGAAAAAGGCAAAGGTTATATTCTATTGTAAGGCCGTTACCCCTTGAAAACTCCTTCTAAACTTTTCGCTTTGTTACGATTCATCGGCCTAACGAAAAGTGACAGGACCACGGGGAAGTTATATCCGTCAGAGATATCCCTTGTCTCCGGTTTGGTGTAATGTAGATGGCTATGTTCAGGCACAGTACAATAAAGTGAGCACCATTAGGGTATTTAAAATATATACGGAGAAAGTACATGCCCGGTTAGCTCAGTCGGTAGAGCGTGGGACTTTTAATCCTAAGGTCAAGGGTTCAAGTCCCTTATCGGGCGATCTATTCATTCCCACTTTTTTCCTTGTACTTTTACCATTTTTCACACAATATTACACGACTACATAGAAAACTCCTCCAGAAAATGACTGAATGACACAAGGAAAAGTGCACCTAGTCTTCTGCGTGTGATGAACTGCAGTTTTTGAGCTCGATGGATATCTTTCAACGCATTCTCCTTTCTAAAACTGTACATCAGCATCTGATGATCAGGGCTTTTCCCGTCATACTCTAATGATGCACCGAGTTATCGTTCATCTTCAAACCACTGATGATCATTAGATGACCGTGAGAGTCCGAATCAAGCAAGGAACAAGCGTTGCAAGATATATATTCTTATCACAGGATTGTCTTAAATTATTCACCTAACGTTTTCACACTATTTTTGTACTTTCGTTCATTCGTACAGTAGGAAGGTTTGCGGCTGAGGATTCACATGGAACGATGGGATCGGAGAAACAGTGAATCTGATGAAGTTTGCGTCTGGATGCAATATCAGAGTGTCAGCCTCGAAAAAGATCCGAGGAGCTGCACGAATCACTCATTTGAATTCCAAGCACCAGATGATCGCGTAATCTACAGTATGGGTAAGTCGATTCCGATCTCTATAGTACCGTCCATTCGGTTGTTGCGCCATATTGTGAGTGCTAACTGCATGGTTCTTGAAATATGGTATCAAGTTATTCTATCTTAGCTATCTTCTATACCATGATCTCACAGATTAGGATCCAGGCAAACCTTAAGATACATTTAAGGGAAATCTCTTATAAATTTCGTATTCTATCCAATGATTAAATGTGTATTGATAGGATCCTCAAAAACGTACGCTAGAAAAGAAAACGTTCCTGTAGGAAGATGTGTCGTAACCTAAATTTTTCATCCTACTCTTGTCACCTACGAATCTAAATGCATCACGAGTATTTCTAAATTAACTACTGAAGGATTCCAGGGAAGCAAAGACAAGTGAAGACCACCAGCAGAGAGTTGGGATTTTGCCTATGGCTCTCTAAAATGTGGAATAAAAATAGCCTCTAATTTTCATATAAAAATGATAATCACTGAAATACGGTTACTCACAACAGTTTGGCCATTTCAGTATGTTTACACTGGATTACGAGGTAACTGGGTGTTCTGCCACACCTGTGCACCATCGTTTTACTTGAGCCCGCTTCCAACAGAAGCTTTAAAACTTGAGTTTGTTCGCAACTTACAGCCATGTGAAGAGGCGTCAATGCGGTTCTTCCTTTTTCAGTCAGTTCCGCGCCTGACTGTATTAGTTGACGAACTATCTCTTTATGGCCGCGGTCTACAGCAAGGTGTAATGGAGCCCAGCCAAAGCCGTCTTTCTCGTTTGCCATTGTTTTCATCCCTTCGCCTGAAGAAACCGATTCCCCCTTTTTCCCCTCCAATGCTATAGGATATGAAGCTGCACGTTTCCATTGCCCTCTTCCCTTATTTCTCCCTTTTCAGATGCAGTTTTCCCTTTTTTCAGGGAATTTCCCTGCAAATTGGGGAGACTGATAAGAAGCAGTTACAAAGAGACAGTGGAGTTTGTATTTAGAGAACACCATCCTTTAATGGAAGCAAATACGAGTCTATTTATGTCGTCACAGTACTAATCAACTACTTCTGAAGCAAATCATTTTCGATTCTTTACCAGTAGAAGCAGAAAATAAGTTCGTATTTTTAATTATTATTATCATTATTATTATTATTATCGTATTAAGGAATTTTATGTGCGATTGTAAGAAAATGAGTATGTCCTAGCTGTGACAAATTAAGTGAATATTATAATATATATAGGAACTTCAAAAGTTGGCCTATCTAATAAAATGACTAGAAGCCTCAATATTCCGTTTATTGATTTTAATTTTACTTAAACTAAACCAAACGTCATCGAGGTCTTCTGCCGTCATCGTACGATTTTGACTATTTTAAAATTCATAAAACGAGATATTTATATGTGTTTTATAAATTTGAGTAGGGAATGAAAAGAGAGCCAGTGGGAAAAAAAACAGCTTTGAATTTATGCAAATTAGGGAGCATTTTGCAAGAATTCTGCAGTCGTTTTACCAAGTGATTTGAGCTGACGTTTTAATTTATGCAAATTAATTACAGTTGTCGGAAAATCCAGGAAAATTGTGTATATCCTTGGATAGAGAATAGCTTATTAGTTTTGGTTAGGGTGAAAAAGCTTGATGGCTTTGATTCTTTTCCACTTTTTGGTGACAGCTCGTCGAAATGCCGGGGTATAGAAGGTGTAGATGATGGGGTTGAGAGCAGAATTGATTGGTAGTACGAACACTGCAATCCATGAGTAGGCCTGCTTGAAAGAAACGTCAGAACAGATATTTGCAATCAAGTTTCAGAATCAAACCGTATTTGACAATTCCCAGAAAACGAGATTCGCCAACGAGACGAAAATAACTGGCAGCCAGCACAACATATCTGTGCCGACAATCAAGATGATTCTCCACAAAAGCAGCGTTTCGGTTTTGTCGCGGCTAACTCTGGCCTCCCTGGTCGACTGTTTCACAGTGCGTAGTATCCTGACGTAGCAGAAAGTAATGATGACCATCGATAAAGTATTGACTCCTTTGAAAGTAAAAGCAAAACGGTGAAAGAAACTTTTCTGCTAGTATACAAGTTGTTTTAGTAGTAACTTTACGAAAAGACTCTTGCAACACGTTATCCAAACAGATAACAAACGTAAAAATTCAATATTCAGAACGGAATCGTTCTATCTAAGAATTGTTTGTTGAAAAGTTCATACCGACGAAAACGAAGAAAGAGTACTCCCATCCGGGCTGCTGGTTTGTGATATGAGTCATTTTATCCGCATCCGAATAGGTTGTCGTAAGAGGAAGCGGAAGACAAACACTGGAGTTCCCGTAGAAATCCCTACTAACATCAGAAAAGTATTCAGTTATCATAACCCGCGTAGCAAGTGTTGTAGCAGTGTAACATTCTGTATATGTAATGCTTCTCCAACATAATGAAGATGTTACTAGTCAAATACTACCGAAAGTACTCGGTGGGCAAAAGAGGTATCCCCGCCAACACCACGGCGAGTCCAAAGGAGACGCCGACGAGGATTTTGATGCCTCTAGCGGACACTCGATTAGCCCCACCTGGACTACTCAATTTCCAGAACCTCTCCAAACTAAGGACTACAAAAGAGTGGGCAGTCAGCTGCAGAGCGTCCTTAGAATGAAACGGCTACTAACTTGTTAAGGTAAATACGGAGAGCTCGGAAGAGAAGACGCAGGAAAACCCAGCAAGTTTGCAAATCCACGAGCTCCTCCATTCTTCGTCCTGCAGGATGTAGTATCCGCGAAAGTGCCAATCGGCAGATGCGATGATCAACAGAAACACTCCCATGAAAAAATCTCCTGAAATTCAAGTAGCGCGTAATCAGGAGCATGTTTCTGATTACGAGTGAAACAAAAGTGAAATACCCAGAGCCAGACTAGACGACAGGATCTTCTGGATTTGACGACTTTCCTGTAGAGAGCGGCTTCCTGCAGGCTTTGTGCGAGACGCACTTCTCCAGAGGAAGACGCCCACGTTGAATGCTGCGGCAAAGACTCCCAGAGTCCAAATTGTGTGACGGAGAACAGTGTTGTGCATTAGATCTTCGCACGTCGAAAAGGGATTGCTGAAAAGAGTTGGCAGGTACCAACTCGAGGCCGAACAGTTCAACTGTTGTTTTTGTGTAATGCAGCACACCCTCCAGTCGTCGGAAGATCTACAAATTATATAATGATTTCTTGGGATTCATGAAAGTTAGACATAGGACTTACATCACTGAAAGTTTTGATGAAAACAGTAAGGCCCCTGGATCGATACGTTTAATCTTGTTGCTCAGAACATCCCTGCCGAATTAAAAGATGTCACAAAGTATCAACCTTATAGTGTAACATCGTCGTAGCAATAATAGTAATAATAATTATTATTATTGTTACAAATATCCATTACATAAATAACGCTGATGTTTTAATTCACTTAATTGAATCGAAATTAACTACATTAATATAAGTGTGTTTGTAAGACTTACAAATTCTCCAGGTTTTCTAATCCGAGGAATGATTCCGTCTCTATGTGGGTAATCTTATTTTTATCCAAGATTCTAAATGATAAAAATATGTAGCAACTTTTTGATGTTGGAAGCGAAACGTGGGACTTACAAGGTTACAAGGGATTGAAGTTCAACGAATGTTCTTGGCTCTATGGATGCAATCTCATTTTGATCCAGGTCCCTGGATCACAAAGAACAAAAAGAAAATATTTGCGGCTGATCAAAGTAAGTTTGGTCTTTTTCATAACTCACAGGCGGGTCAAGTTATTGAGACCAGTAAAGAATCCGGCTTCCAACGACGTAATTCTATTCCCGAACAACTTTCTGGATTGAATGATTCAGGGAACATTTAGTTAATAATTGCCTACATTTACGCGATTCGCGTGAATTATAGTAATTTTGGCAAGCTTACACGAACTCAACATGTGAACAAACTGATACAAGAACCAGAAGTGGGTTGTGTGAAGGTTAGCTTTGCTCATACTCCATAAAGAATATTGACAAAGTTCAGTTTATGTTAAATGCCAAGGAACGCAGGAAAAATTTGAAGTCCACATTCATCTTCAGTTCTGTTTTAAGACCTCATTGTGGAAAGTTTCAGACACTGTGTGTCAAACGCTTTCATTGACTGTTACTGGAAAATCTATTCATGACAATCAAGGGACCAAATGCCTGGAATAAAGGAGCGTCAGGTTGTGCATTAGACAGAAGAGACTTGATGCTATTTACGGATTTTCCTTCAGTTTAGCAGAAAAACAAATCGTAAACTGTTATTGCCTCGGAAACAAGTTATCAAATAACTATGATACTGAGCTTCTAATGTTTACTCTATGAAATATCACATTGGTCAAGTAATTTCAGATTTGTTGTTTCATGTGATATGCAACATCTGAAGCACCGAGTCAAGTTTTTATCTTCAGTAATTGGATTCTTGTTCGTATCAATATTAAGATCCAAATGTAATTAATAATAGCAGGAACTTGACAAGGTTGCCTCGTTATTTAGATAACGTGAAAGGAGTTCGAAAAATTCAGAAATTACAGTTCCTGCAGTGACGAGAGATGCTTGAAGCTCCCTCTCTCAATGGAACTGATCCTGTTGTGGTTCAAATTCCTGTAAGACAAAGGAATCGCTGCTTATCACCATAGACTCTTTTATGATTATACATTATCTCAGCAAAGAAAACTTACAAATATTCAAGAAATCCAAGTCCCAAGAAGTCGTATTCATGGATGGATGTGATATTGTTGCCTTCTAAGTACCTTTTTGAGCGTAAAATTCAAATGAATATAGGTGAGCTCGTGCAAATGGCTAATTAATTTTAAGTCACGAATAAATCATCATTATAGACATTAAATTAACTTAACACACTCCGTAAATAGCTAACTTAAACAAGAATAAAAGTAAAGACATTACAATTCTCGCAGTTTCGTGAGATGTTTGAAGCTTCCTCTCTCAATGGAACGGATCCAGTTGCCTTGCAAATACCTGAAACACAAAGGAATCGCTGCTTATCACCACAGGCTCTTTTATGATTTGACATTATCTCAGGAAAGAAAACTTACAATAGTTGAAGAGATTTAAGTCCCAAAAAGTCGTCTTCATGGATGGATGTGATATTATTGCCTTCTAAATACCTTTTCGAGAGTAAAATTCAAAGGAATACAGATGAGGTCGTGCACATGCCTTATTAATTTTAAGTTACGAATCAATCACCGTTATAGACATTAAATTAACTTAACATACTCCGCAATTACCTAACTTAAAAAAAGAATGAAAATAAAGACATTACAATGTTTGCAGAGACTTAAGATGTTTGAAGCTTCCTCTCTCAATGGAACTGATCGTGTTGTAGCTCAAACTCCTGTAAGACAAAGGAATCGCTGCTTATCACCACAGACTCTTTTATGATTTGACATTATCTCAGGAAAGAAAACTTACAAATATTCAAGAAATTCAAGTCCCAAGAAGGCGTCTTCATGGATGGATGTGATATTATTGAGACCTAATTGCCTTTTCGAGAGTGAAATTCAAATGAATACAGGTGAGCTCGTGCAAATGGCTAATTAATTTTAAGTTACGAATCAATCATCACTATAGACATTAAATTAACTTAACACACTCCGCAATTACCTAACTTAAACAAGAATAAAAGTAAAGACATTACAAAGCACGCAGTGACCTTAGATGCTTGAAGCTTCCCCTCTCAATGGAACTGATCCTGTTGTTCGACAAAGACCTGAACCACAAAGGAATCGCTGCTTATCACCACAGACTCTGTTATGATTTGACATTATCTCAGGAAAGAAAACTTACAAATATCCAAGAGATTCAAGTCCCAAGAAGGCGTCTTCATGGATGGATATGATATTGTTGAGATTTAATTGCCTTTTCGAGAGTAAAATTCAAATGAATACAGGTGAGCTCGTGGACATGGCTAATTAATTTTAAGTTATGAATCAATCATTGTAGACACCAAACTGACTTAACGTAACCCGTAATTACCTAACTTAAAAAAGAATAAAAGTAAAGACATTACAAATTACGCAGTGACGTGAGATGCTTGAAGCTTCCGCTCTCAATGGAACGGATCCTGTTGCCCCACAACGCCCTGAAACACAAAGGAATCGCTACTTTTTACCACAGAATCTTTTATGATTTAACATTATCTCGGGAAAAAAAAAATTACAATATCTGAAGAGATTCAAGTCCCAAGAAGTCGTTTTCATCGATGGATGTGATGTTGTTGTCACCCAAGTACCTGTGCGAGAGTATAATTAAACTAAACACAAGTTTGCGCGTCAATTTGGAATGGAATCAACTAATACAATGTATAATCAATAAACTATAATATTATACTCTACTATAATAATATACAAAATATAAAATATACATCAGCTTATTCTTATACAATCAACATATACGTGGCTTCAACGAGTGGTAAATAATTCATGAATCAATTCTTCAGGTTTTATCCGAGTCATATCTACTGGAACTGATAGGTGAAATGGGGTAATAAAAAACGGTACATTGATTTCACACTAAGGAATGATTTTTTGGTTCTTTCATTACGAACAGTGCAGTATATTATCTGTTCACGACTTGGAATTTTTAAGGATTCCGTCCCAAAGGCATTGAAACAGGCTTTATGAATGTTTATATACACTCGGCACTGTTTAATGATTGGATTTACTTACAGTTTTGTAGGTTGTAAGTCAGAAATATTAGGAATCACAGGAAGTCCTTGACATCTTATCCGCCAGCCTTCATCCCAACACTCACCTCCTCCTAAAGTAAACCAGGTACACATTTACACTTACTGAAAATCATTCTGAAACTAGATCACATGTGAAATATCAATAGAAAGATCTTTGTACAAGAATAATTGAGTAAAGTACAAGTATAACCATTAAATGAAGTAAAGTGCAAGAGTTTGATAGAAGACAGCCAATTTTCTAACTATCAAGTAACATTCTCTTGGACACTGCTTCGTTAGAATTCTTACCTGGAAATTTTTTCACGGTGCGTCTTGCAGAGCTGTAATTTACTAATCAAGAGAAACTGAATTAGTGGATTAAAATTAAATTAACCCGAAATACTTGAGATGAAGAAGCAGGCAGCAGTCATCCACAGGACTCTGAACCACAGGGACATTTTCAGTTGTTGATGCCAAGTGGAGCTGTTCAAACATAGGTATCCAGTTGTTGACTGCAACAGTGCATTAGTGACAGTAAAACATGAACTACATTACAGCAGTAAAATTGTATCGTTTTGCAAGTAGATCGAACAATTTCTGTAAAAGAAGATTCTAGAGAGTACTTACAAAGGAGGTTCAAGGATTCGTACTGTATCAAACACTGCAGGAGCGCGATTATATCCTTGTCGTCTTGGACTTGCCTCCCACAGGCTGAAACCGCTTATCTTCGACCACAAGAACCTCAGCACTCTTTACCAAGTTTATATTTGGATAAAAAAAATAGAGATTTGCATACCTCATCCTGTGGTGGCGAGAACTATTCAGTACAAAATTGTGAAATCGTATTAATTTGGGAAATATATGCAGTTTTCTTTGAAGTCAACCACAAAGCAACAGAATATTCCTCGCAATCTGTTTGGCAAGTTCCCGTTTGGTGAAACGCAACACTTCCCTTGTTTTGTAACCGATTAGAACTTCTCTGTTCAGTTGTGCTTTTTGTGCCATTTTAATACTGCGAATTTTATCAGTGACCATCCTTCTACAGGTAAAGATCCTCTCCTCAATAGCCAATTAGATATCGCGCTTGGTGCGTTTGTAGTTATTACAGCAAAGTTAAACGTCAGGTTTGAAATTTTCTGACTTGTTAGTCTTACAAGAATCAAATCCTTGCCCGAAAATGTGATATTGTTACAAAAAAAGATAATAAATGAGGTTAAACAGAATAGTAAAGATGGTAAAATGACATTACATTACACTCAGATTATCTTAAAGGTAGTTTAATCGGTTATAGAGGTTTCAGTTGCTGTTTAAAAATTTGTAATCCGGTCTTATATAACGAAAAGAAAGACTGAGCCAGCACCCTGTTCCCCCAAAGTAAAGATCATACGATATTCAAATCTGAAAAAATAATTCAGAACACCAAACTATTCTGTATCGGCCAAATTAGCAGCCGAAGCGGGTGCCTCCATCACGAGCTGCATCCTGATGTCGGCTTCCGCTTCGGTCGGTTCCGTCAAGTTCTGCAGCAGACTGGCCGATGAAACCAACGTCAGAGAGAGGTTTGCGTCTCGTCATGTGACGCTCGACCCACTTGAGCATCGTCAGCACCGATTCAATATCGGGCAAACGGCGGTCGGCAGCAGTCTTCACAGCCTGATTGGAGTTTTAATTAGTGCAGTTCATCATCTCAAGTTAATTCGCATAATATTAACTGTAACGGAGAGTCAGCATGACTCCTTTAATCTCCACCCAGGCACCATTGAGGCAAACATCGTCCTGGAGAATGCGGAGAAGTTCCCGGACTCTGCTCTGGAACTCGGTCGGCATCGGATGAACAAAGTTGGTTCCGTGCGGGAACAAAATCTCCATTCCGTGGTTTCCAGCATAAGAGATCTGCTTGATTCCGACCATCTGCTTGACGTTGTCCACGCGCCTTCCCGAAATAACAATCACGTAGACGTCAGTGCAATTGGTGAGGCGGCTCCAGGACTCGTTTTGTCTCTTTTGGGATGAGCGCGAGGTAAGGGTGCGGAGCAATAGGCGCCAGGGTCCCGTCACAGTCCAGGAGGAGCGCCAGCTTGTCCGCATCACTCAGCTGCTTGAGTAAGTAATCATCAAAATCGTCCAGGGTGACAGGCATCATTTATTGAAGCTTGCCTTCGATCGACACGCCTAATAGCGAGCTGTCCATAGTTTTCAGGAATGACAGGGTCCAAGCGTCGACATCATTCATTCTATGAAGGAAAGAAAACGTAATCTTGTTAATTTGACATTAGTTTTATCGAGGAACAAATGCGTACTTCTCTCGCCTGCACAGGTGGGTCATGCGGACTGTGCGTTCGTCGCGCGACATGTTGAGGGCGCGGTGCATCATCTCAGCCACTTCGTCCACCTCGTAGGGCCTGATGATGACCGCCTAGTGCATCATCTCGCCGGCTCCGGCAAATGACGACAGGATCAACACGCCGGGCTCCTCAATCCGACAGGCGACAAACTCCTTGGCGACAAGGTTCATGCCTTCGCCCAGCGGCGTCACCAGATCCACCGTGGCGTCGCAGTAAAACGCAGCCAGCTCGGCCTATGACAATACAAATAAATGAAACTAAAATATGTGACAAATTATGATCTACATGAATAAATTAAGTACTGAAATTTTAAATTTGTATGTCCGTAGGATGAAATAAGCTTTGCACTATCAGTAAATGCAGCTTTTGGAAAGTCCACTTTGATATAGCACTAAATATTGCCGAACAAGCTTTAATTAACTTGACCGGGGTTGTAATCAGCGCATTTACACATAACTGCTAATTAAAATGATCACGTTCAAGTTTTTGTTGTGGGAAAATGTTTCAGGAAAACTCGCCAATCGCCATTGGAGTTTAAAGGCCTACGTGGGATATTACAAATGCACAATGTACGCATCAGTCGAATCCAGGTAGCATGAAACGATTAGCTTGACATTTTTCGAAACAGTAAAAACGCAAATGAAACCTCGACAGTTTATGTATGAGCAAAAATAAATAGTAGAACACAACAGGTGGAAACTAAATGTTGAAATAACGTTGGTTTACTCTAAATTGCGTGATGTATAAAATAGATGTGATTGATTTTTGTATTGATTTTCATCAGTTAATTTTAACTCTTTGTAAACAAACGAGTGTAAATACTTCCAAGTGACATAATATTACCTGAAAAAAAGCAGCAGTAGACGAATCCTATTGGGCGACCATTTGGCTGTAGAAGCGTCCATTGATGCGATCCTGATACTCCTTGACATCAGTGCACGAAGGGACATCAATTTGCAAGAAAAAGAACCTACAAAAAATTTGAAGAATAGTATAAATTATACCATTATTAGTATTAGCGATGTCAGTAGCACTGGCGAGCGTTCTGATAATTTCGGTTTAGAAACCCCATTGAAAACTAGCCAGATGACGTTGCAAGAAATGCGCTTCAGTAAAAAAAATCATTAAATTTATAAACGTAATCCCATTTCTTTCATTATTTCAATTTGGAGCCGGAACACATGTCTGTGAACAGAGTTTGTTGGACATAGTTATTGACTTTGTATATATCTCTTTAAAAATATCTCGAACTTTTCCCATGTTAATCTTACGGGAAACTTTGAAAAAAATCACGGGTTTATTTACGCAACGTAGAGAAACTAAAATTACAGGAAGAGAAAGCTATTTTTGCTCTACAAAATTTGTTGATTCGTTTTTACTTTTGTTTTGTTTTGATATTTCAAATGAAATTGAAGGTTTCAGGCTCAGTTTTCTACGTGATTTTCCAGCAGAAGTAAAAAACGAACAATCACGTCTTGTAGAGCAAAGAATTAGCTTTCTTTCCCTGTATATTTAGTTTCTCTGCGTTACGTGAATGAACCCGGGATTTTCTTCAAAGTTGAAGTGCTAAGATTGCTCGCGATTTGAGCGGCAAGTGTCATGGCGTCTATTTAGCATGCATATATGTATTAAGTTCTCTAGACTTGATAAAAGTACAGATACATAACAGAGTAAGTATTGCCAAGCCTATTCCGTCCACCCGAGAAAAAAAAATTAGGAGCTAACGAGACTTCTCAATGGGTGGAAAAACTTGCAACGCCCAAGTTCCCTTTTCCTATTGAGAGTTCCGGCCCAAGTCATCTACATTACATAAACCCGGGGACATGAGGGTTTTTCGTGAAACCTAGTTCATGGCTCCCTACTAACGCCATCTAACAAAAAGCGTTGAAAACTCTATTACAAATCTTTACACCTGAATCGTTTTTGGTACCTTGTGGATCTACTATCTATAGTCTTTACTCACGGAGACCACGAATGTAAATATTCCGTGCAAATGAAATAACCATAAGCATATAAAGGAATTTTAAGCTGATCCTGTGTTATTAGAACTAGATATACAAGTAACATGTAACTCGACAGACTTTTTAGTAATCATCATTACTTTAACGATAATTAATAAATTAATTATAAGAAACGAGTAAATAGTTATAGTACAGTATTACTAATATTAATTCAAATTGACAGAGACAAAACTACATTAAAAAGGCGTAACATATTTTAATTAAAATACGAATAATTTTAGGACTAAATGCCATCGCTGAAGAGCTCGAAGTTCGAATAAAACTAGTTATTTTACTCGGAATTTTTGAAAACAGTTAAAATATGTGTTATGTGTCATATGAAGGATATTTTTGATTGGAAATAAGAAATGAGCCAACGGTGCTTCTGGGCGCTCTGTGTATGAATGGTGAAGAGATTTTAGAAACTTCCGCAATGGCGTTAGTAGGGGCCATAAGACCAGGTTTCAGACTTTAACACGGGAGAGGCCCTGTCAGAGAACGTCATCATAAATACTTGACCTCTCCCAAAAACTACTCTATAACACTATAAAATTCAAACCGGTTACAGCACAGTCCAGCAGTTTGAGCGCATAAGCCTGTATAGTTTACCAAAAAAAAAAAAAACGCTGGGAACTAACTTAGTATATCATATTACTTCCAAGTAATAAATTTTTATTTGTGATATCTACAAATGTATTAAGAAGTTTAAATTCTAAACTTGTCTTAAACGAAACAACATATGAACTCAAAAGTTGCACTGTTCGTCAAATAATGCTCTCTCGAAGAGAAGGTTAAGCTGTGGTACTCGGTGTATCGAGATTTCCTTATTTAACCAAAAATGGAAACAAAAATTCAACAAAGTTCCTCGATACAACAATTCTCATAACATAAATTAGGTGACCTGTCTAAATTTAAGAAAACTCATGCAAAAGTTTAAAAATGAGTAGAGGGATTTGTTAACAAGTTGGTGGTTAGGTGTTAAAGCCCGCCGTTTACCCGCTTGCAGCGGTAGTAGCAGCAGCAGTAGTAGCAGCAGCGGTAGTAGTAGCAGGTGGGAAGTCATCGTACCCAAGGATCTTTTCCAGGTCTCCCAGTTTGCTCTCGAGGAGAGTATACAACGCGCTCAGCTGACCGGGAAGAGTGTTGGTGTCGGTGTCATCGGTGAGGGCGGTGACGATCTTGTCCAGAGTGGTTCCGACAGTGTCGAGACGAGTCACAATGTCGCTGCCATTTTTCAAGGAAGCGTCGATGTCGTCCAGTTTAGCGAGGATGGCCGAGTCACTTGCATTCAAAGCGTTCGTCAGATCGGTAATTTCGGAAGCTACGTTGCCCAGCTCCTGAGTGACGTTGTCCAGTTTTCCAAGGGCTGCGGCCGTGTTTTGCTATTTGGAATAAGAAATTAATAACTGAACATTAGATGCAAACAATTGAAAAATCACTAAACGGTAAACTGCAATTATAAACACAACAGTGGACAATTTCTGAAAGTATTTTCGAGTTGATAAATATAAAACTACATCTCTCGGCGTTGAAGTAAATGGTTAACTATTTGCGTTAACAACATGTAATCAATTTAATGGAGTATGTCTACTATAGTGTTGGTTCAAACAGAACATACAAGATCCTTAAAGTAAGTAAAGCATTCTTCGATGCAGCCTACATCCTGGGATACTTACCACGGTCTGCTGACTGTAAGAGGCGAGGATCCTGCTACCACGATCCCTGGTTGTAGCCTCTCCGTTTCTGACCTCAGGATTTCCCAAAACCAGGGCAGCTTGAACCAGAGCCAAAACGATGAAGACCTTCATTTTGCTAGACAGTCAAAATTGTAAATCAATCTTGAACTTTGGAGGGAATCTCAACCGGTTATAGGCAAATGTAGGACACTAACCTCTTACATCAGTTTTTTTTAAGAAAGAAAATGATGATGGAATTCAGTGTCGTAGACAGGAGTGGATTTTCTTTTCCTGCGTCGAGTATTCGAACTGGTATTCCTGTTTTTTTTTTTTAAATACAAATCGACTAAACTGAAAAATCTAGTTTTTGTTAGCTTATTTAACGTATTACTGAATACTAATACTGTAAAATCAAGTTACGAGGCTAAATTAATTTTCTATCCCTATTGAAGTACGATACTCACCGAGTCCAGGTTGAATATCTTATGGTTTAAATTTTTGCAATTTTGATCCTTTGTTAAGTAAGTAGTACCTCAACACTACAAATGAAAAAATTGCTTAACGTTTCCCATTTTCGTTCTGAATGATGATTTTTCTATTGTATTGAACTTGGGTGTAACCAAAAGACAGCACAAGTCAACATAACTTAACAACAGACTTCAACGTTGATATAAATATATTAAAACTAACAAATGTAGACGGAATTATTGGGTTTATGGGGGAAAAACAGCAGAGAGAGAGGAAATAAGTTTAAAGGGATCCTGAAGGAGCGGGAGGATAGTTATCGTATCCAAGGATCTTCTCCAGCTCGGTAAACTTATCGGCCAGCAGATTGTACAAGAGGACCAGCTGTCCGGGAAGAGTGTTGGCGTCGTTCTCGTCAGTCAGTGCGATGACAATTTTATCGAGGGTGGAACCGACCTTGTCGAGACGGTTCACGATATCGCTACCCTTTTTCAAGGAAGCGTCAATACCGTCCAGTTCGGAGAGGATCTGGGTATCAGAGACGTTCAAGGATGCGGTCAGGTCGGAGACACCTGAAGCAACGTTGCCAAGTGCTTGAGTGACGTTGTCTAGTTTCAGCAAGGCACGTCCAGTATTTTGCTATTTAAACCCAAAAGATAGTAAACTCGGACAAGCCAAAAATTTGATATATGTATTATTCTACGTTTAATATAACTTCGTGTATCTGCTTACCACAGTCTGAAGACTATAGGAAGCCAGGATCCTGCCACTACGATCCCTGGCAGATGCTTCAAGGCTGGAATCAGCGCTGGCCATAAGGATGGCTGCTTGGAAAACAGCTAAAGCGACGAAAGCCTTCATTTTTCCTTGATTAGCGTTTGCTTGCCGACTCACGGAACCAAACCTTGGGACAAATGATGTAGTTTCCAGAAGTCGCGTTGCTTTTATATACTAGACCAGAACATGAAGTACACAAACTGGATGAACTGAACTGGTAACGAGTTATTCTAATTGTTCTAGTAGGAATGGGGGGACTAATGCAGTGGTTCATCCACCATTTTTTTTTCTGAAGAAGTATTCAGACTGAAAAAAATGCTTCAACTTATCTGTGAGGCGTCAACCGGTTTATGGTGAGGACACTAACCTCTCTCGTTCATTAGTGAAAAATGTACAGAAAACGTTAAATGATATCTTACAGATCTTAGGATTCAAACTATTTTGTATGCAAAGTTAACTGTATACGATATTGTGATTCAGTAGTTATTAATAACGTTATATTTGGCTAAAGAAATATGACATCGATTAATGTACATATTTTTACATTTAAATTAACGAGCACAAGTTTTTTTATGAATTTGTCTTTCATAATATTTCCTCACCAGCAGGACAAAAAAATTCCAAAGTTGTAAGATTTTACCGTTACAAGATCTCGTTCCT
Source organism: Eulimnadia texana (assembly GCA_002872375.1). Taxonomy (NCBI): domain Eukaryota; kingdom Metazoa; phylum Arthropoda; class Branchiopoda; order Diplostraca; family Limnadiidae; genus Eulimnadia; species Eulimnadia texana. Next base: position 1,364,236 of record NKDA01000007.1, read on the forward strand.
ATTTTCTCGGTCTTTAATTGGTTTCAAGTAATTAAAATCAGTTTGGTTTAATAAAGCAACATTGTAACATGTTATACAATTATATATTACATCTCTTAAAGTGGAAGATTTCTGGTGAGATCTTTTAAGTTCTTCATGATTCTCATGATTCTGTAATGGTCACTAGTTCTTCTAGACATTCATTGGTAGAGAGAAACATAAAGACTCGTTAATACTTAATGCTTCAAAAATCTTTCTTTATACTCTCGAACTTCATTATTATTTAATATGCTTATCTTCGTAATAAATATCTCATATCTTTTTACTGGATTAATCATTATTTTTCACTTATGTTTATTAAAGTACGATTAAAAATCACATCGAGATTTTTCTACAGCTCTTTATTGAACGGTCTGCATCATTGAACCTCGCATAAATATTCGAACTTTCAACAAAACTTATTCAAAACATTTTATTGTTATTAAATTAATCAAGTTAAACTTTAGGGGCAGGGGATAGTCTTCATAGCCAATGATCTTTTCGATTTCCTCAAACTTGTTGTCAAGAAAATCGTAGAGTTTCTTCACTTGTCCGGGAAGAGTTGCTGGGTTGGAGCTGTCGGACAGAGCGGCCAAGATGGCGTCCAGCGTGGTGCCCACATGATCGAGGTTGGTAACAATAGGGCTGCCCGTTTTCAGTGCGGCGTCAATGCCGTTCAGTTTCTGGATGATCTGGGTGTTGCTGACGTTCAGGGAAACGTTCAGGTCCACGACTTCGCCTGACACTCCGACAACACCTCGTGAGACTTCGTCCAGTTTACCCAAGGCCGCAAAAGTGTTTTGCTACATAATCGTAAAAATATGAAAACGCATAAGAAATCTTTCGTATTTTTTCTTGAAATTGCTGATTAAATTACAGCAGTTTCCTGACTGTAGAGAGCAAGGATCCTGCCGGTTCGGTCGTTGGCGACGGCGTCCGGTCCGCCGAACTGTTTTTGGCCAGTCAGATCGTTGATGATATCGCCGTAAGAACTAACAGCAGGAAGGTCGACGGTCGGGGTGCTACTAACCAGCAAGAAAGCGGCTTGAACCGCAACCAAAACCAAGAAAGGCTTCATCCTGTTGAGAAAAATACAAGTACAGCCAGATTATCCCGAATTGTATTAAAAACTAGAAACTCTGTATGTACCTGTGCTTAGCTGTAAAGATTGGTCAATGTTTACTGAAAGAGTCCTGGAAACTTAATGAGCAGTACACTGGAATATGTGGGTCGGTTTTATAGCTCTATGAATCAACAGAGACATCCTTCTCCATCGTAGGACAAGGTAAGTTTTCCTGTTATAGACATTCAATTAAGGCTCGATTAAAAATATTGTCGTCCTTTTTTTAATTCTTGCATCGTTATGGGAAAACAGGAAAATAATTAAAGCTTTAAAGCTCACCCGAAATCCCGGTGAACCGGTTGTTACGGGTCATGAAATAACAGGACAATAACCCTGGACAAGTTTGTTCCACGTAACTGTTCCATAAGCTTTCCATATCGCAATACATTATGTGTTACAATGATTTATAAAAACCTGTGAACAATATTCCGACTAACAGCATAACTAATCAATAACATTAACTATTATTCCCACATATTTATCAAACTAATTAATCACGCCGTTTTAGAATGTGAGACGTATTAAGAATAACAAGATAAGTTTTCAGAGTTTCCATATAAGAACTGAAGCATCATTTGTAGTTGCCACGCTAGTTTTACAGTTAGGATACAGTTCGGTATAACGAACACCACAAATGATAACACAGTGGCATGTGACAAGGCCCGTGGTTATGTTAGCTAACGTCTTGATGAAAGGTAAAACAAACATCACCTTACCACATAGTTGTCAAACGGAATAGTACGAGTACTCTTTGAGTACAGCATTATGAGCAGAAATACACCACAAGCAGTAGTGCTACTTGTACAAACTACGCGGACGAACCTAAATATTTAGTTCAGAAAAAAAAAATGTCAAGGATTTTACTTAAACTAATGACGAACAGAAGGCAAGCCCAAATAGAATGAAGTAATAAGATTAATAACAAACATTACTAATAAGAACGAGCAAAGCCTGGAGATTGCCAAAGACCGCATCAGTGTTTGACGCCGAGGCCATAAAAGAAACCTTGATATTTTTATCTTGAATTTCCAAATCAGTGAAACGGATTCTTATATTCACAGATTTTCAATCTGTGTGTTCAGCACTAGTCTCGAGGAAAGACGTAATACCAATTTTATGTGACACTCAGCAAATGGCCGTTTCGCTAGCATATCAACATAAATTACATTTTATATGGATTCGAGGACACGCTAACATAGAAGGTAACGAAATTGCTGACATTCTCGCGAAAACTGCGGCAACTACTGAGGGACACGCACAAACGGTTTTTATCAAAAGCAATTTTAGGGACGCTCGGTTGAGAATAAGTCAAAATTTGTGGAACAATAGAATGTGGAATGGAAATTTAGTGCAAAAGTTGCAATAACAAAACTTTTTATCCCATCCACCATTCTAGCGAACAAAGTCTTATTAAGTTTACCAATTTCTTATGAAATGATGCAGGTACTTACAGGTCACGGCCGTTTTAACAGTTGCCTTTATCGTTTTAAACTGAGTGAAAGCCTGTTTTGTGAATGTGGAGACGAGCCGCAGACAGTGCAACATTTTCTTTTTATATGTCCGCGTTTTACGTTAGCAAGACTAAACCTCCAGATTGTATGTGTGTCAGAAGGTTTTAACTGGCCGCCAAGTCTTGACAGTTTTATTGCAAACAAAACTCTATGGAAATCGGTGAATACTTTTATCCATCGTACTAGAAGATTGGCTTTTATCAAATGAAACCGGACTATTTAGGGATTTTCTTTTAACATAAAGGCAAAGAGGGCAACGCTCTAGTAAGAGCAGGCCCTTCTAAGTATATTTTAAAAAATAACTAATAAGAACATACCAGTATTACTATCATTATTAATGACAATTATAGTTGATAATGCGAGAAATGATGATGAAAAATGATAAACGTACAAACAAGACCGTTATGGACATCACTCTAATTTATTATACTACTATGCTCTGTTTATATATCAGTTTATGGACAGACAAAACCGCTTCTGGACGGATTATTACAGAATTATGAAGGGGAGCGATATGAGAATCGTCGAAGTTCGGTAAGCTTTCCTCTGTGTATGCGATGTTTTGAACAAAAGTGCAAATAACTGAAATGTCCGAAGTTTGTTACAACACTCCGTAAAGTTTGAAAATATAAAGCTTGTCTATGTAAGTGTCCGCGGACCTGATGAAGATGAGGGCGAAAAATACGAGATTTTTAGAATTATTGTGGCGGAGTAAGTCCGTCTAACCGTGAGACAGTAGTGTGTTACGTTCCCGAGACGAAAGGTGTTTTGAAGAATGGGAGGAAGAGCGTGGGGCTGGCTTGTTCCTTGTTCACACTGGACCTTGTTCACACTGGTTAACCTCCGGAGGTAACTTTCAGGGATAACCTATCTTCTCAATGCAAAAGTTACCCCGGATGCCGGATTTACCCCCGAAAAAGGTGGAGTAAGTCCTTAGGTGTGAACAACTTGTTACTTCCGTGGACGTAATCGCTATTCTGAGTGTGCGTGGACCGGAGAAGAAGGTACTGCCGGTGGTACGAGTTCAGATATGGCCTGACTAGAGGTTGGAGATGAGTAGGGATCTCCGAAATTTGTGCTCTGGAACAAAGAGCAGCCGTTGAAAGATCATACAAAGTCTGCTCACGTATGCAATTTCTAAATTAACGGCTGCAGTGGATCATGTGACTGAGATAGTGATGATCATTTAAAACGGTGCCTGTTATGGTACCTAAACCACCAGTTTGGCCGAACTTAGCATCAGCAATCTTTAACGATAAGTTCACTGGAGATCTAAATCATTTTTTTAACCACGTGCAAGACTGTGCACATATGTTTGATACCGTTTCATGCAGCGCCGCGGTGCAGATTCCAAACACTTTCCATGAGGCTGCATTATTGATAGTTTCAGAATGTTACTTGATTAAGGAACTGTAGGTTACGTCACCTTTGTTGTGAGATCTGTTATTGTTCAACAGAAAGCGAACAAGTCACTTCAGTTCCGAGAAACATGTATGCCCCTTATGTCTCATTAAGGCTTTCTCTGAAGAAGTTCATCCAGTAGAGTTAATAACCAACGGAAAAAAATAAAGCTATTCTATTTCATAGCCAAAACTTCCGCGATAAGTTCAAGGTAGGATGTGGTTTTGGGGTTCCCACTAATTCACTCGTGTTAAGACCAAGTTCACTGCGCTCGGAAGATAGGAAGTTAAGTCTCACATATGCAATCAGCCGAAACTGGAGGGTCCCACCCGCGGGTTACGTCCACAAAAGTGAGAGACCCCCCCCCCCTTGAAATCACTCAACTTGGTCCTCTTTCGGTTTTATGTAAAAAGGTTGCGCGATCAACAATTACACAGAACCAATACAACTTTCAAAGAGATTTCAACATTTTCAACGATTCAAGATGAATCCAGTAATAAGCTTGGAATACTTAAAGTTTGAATCAAACCTTCACATAACTTTTACTGTCTTCTATTATCTTTCTTATAGGTTATCACCGTCTTGGCATGTACCCATTTCGCAACCCTTCCGCTATTCAGATGGAACGGATCAGCTCCTTTTAGCGCACAAACTTTCTTTAACTTACGCACCAGCTTTCATATCTACCCAGTACCACGCACAAGACGAGATAGAACAGACAAGCTTCGGATACGCGCACGCTGGCCAGGCGGCGTCCAATTTCCTCGATGCTTTCGGTAATCAGGTGGGCAGCTGAGCTTACATCAACCCAGAAGGCAAGGAAGTTGGAGTTAGCTACGTCGCCGATGCCAACGGGTTCGGAGTAGTTTCCAACGATCTTCCTCAAGCTCCGTCACTACTTGCAGTAACCCGTCCCGTCGGCCCAGCTCCGGTTCAGGAAACACCTGAAGTTGCGGCCGCCAGAGCTGCTCACTTGGCTGCAGTTGCTGAAGCCAAGGCTTGCAACGCTTCTGCCGCAAGTGGTCACGGAGACTCCACGTAAACGTGATGTTACAGCCTTCCCCGTTCCAACTTGCCTACACCGAAGCCTTTCATCAAGTTCCATCTTTCTCTTTGGCCCACGCTACCCCTTTCGCCCAGGTCTTCCATTCTGTCAACAAACTTGTCCATTCCGTCTCATCCCCTGCAGCTGCTCCCCTAGCTCATTGGCTGAGCCCAGTCGTCCACTCTGTAGCCCCAGTAGTCCACTCCGTTACACCTTTAGCACACTCTGTAGTACCAGTTGCTAATCATGAAGCTCCAGTAGTTCACTCGGTAGTACCGGTTGCTCACCACGTAGCCCTAGCAGTCCACTGCATCGTTCCCTTGGCTCACTCTGTGGTGTCAGTTGCTCACGATTTGGCCCCAGTTGTTCACTCTGTTGCCCCAGTCGTTCACTCCGTACCAGCCCGGCTTGCAGTGGCTACTCCCGCTGCCAGCGTCACCAAGTACCATTCTCAAGACGAGCTCGGCCAGGCCGCTTTTGGACACGCCACTCACGATCAGACACACAACGCTGTCCGTGACGCCTCCTGCAACCAAATGGGAAGCTACTCGTACATCAACGACGGGGGTAAGGAAGTCTTCGTCCATTACACCGCCGGAGTCGGAGGATTCCGTGTTCTCTCTAACGCTCTTCCTCAGGCCCAGCTCCTGAAGTTGAAGTCCCTCCTTCTCTTGTTGAAGATACCGAAGAAGTCAAGGTAGCCCGCGCCAAGTTTTTCGAAGCTTTCGAAGTGGCCCGTAATCGTATCAAGCACGACTAAGTCTCTAAATAGGCTAGACCACAAGTCTTGTAACTTTCACCAGTCCTCTCTATGTTGCGCATTAAAACATTGCTCTCGTCTTGCGCGTGTAAATAGTATTCGCTTCTGTACTTAATGGATTCTCATGATTAGAAATAAAGCAAAGTACTAATGTAACCTTTCTCTTTTCCGATTTCCCAGCTTCACTGTTGGATTGAATTTCCACTATGATGATCTTCTTAAGTTCTTTTCTTTAGATTGCTAATTGGCTTTGTGATAGAAAAGTCTTTTTAGAACCCATCACGCGAATAAGAACTTGCATTTAAAAACGTGGCATAAAAACCAAGCCAGAACATAACAAATTAGTAGAACCCGTCATAATTAGACGAGTCCATACCTTGATGATTTTGCTATAATTTTACCATATACATGATCAATGAATTAATTTTTTATAACGATATTAGTTATGTTACTATAATATTACTTATATGAAAATTAATAAAAGTTTTACTATTAGCTGTTCTCTAGGTAATAAGCATGAAGTTGGCATGCTGTTTTCCTGATGAAATCTGTCTGTTGTCTGGAGATTACCTAGAGCAAACCAATGGAGAATTTTTGAAAGGGATTAGGTGACTGACTTTTGGAAAGTTTCTTGTCAAGTTTTCGTTATTGCAATAGTCTTGGAATTGGCTACACTTTAAAGAATCAAGTTACATATTCTTATGAAGTATTGGAGGAATGAAGTATGATACGGATGAATACTAGTATTTATCAAGAAGCTTGAAAAGATAGTTTTATCGAAGGGATCCGGACAGTACCGGATTAACGCATGGTCTTTCGGGGCTGCAGCCCAAGGCCGAGTTTCAGGGGGCCCCCTGACTACAAGTCGACTTATTATTTATATTTCTTTTTTGCCGTGTGATAATTGCATACACCAAAATAAAAGAACAGGATGTTCACTGTTGTAGAGAAGATTGCGGTCTTTCCCCATCACTGCAAGATGCGTTGTTAACTGTTCGAGAGAAGAATGTAGTCTTCTTTACCAGTGCAAGATGCCTTGTAAGTGTCGTAGAGAAGAGTGTAGTCTTCCTCTACCAGTGTAAGATGCGTTAACTGTTCTAGAGAAAAGTGTAGTCTTTTTCTATCAGTGCAAGATGCGTTGTTAACTGGTGTAGAAAGGAATGTAGTCTTCCTCTATCAGTGCAAGATACGTTGTAAGTGTCGTAGAGGAGAGTGTTGTCTATGTCTAGCAGTACAAGATGCGTTTTTAACTGTTGTAGAGACTTGAGTTAATGACTATATAGGCCATAACGAGTTCATTCTATAACATCTTTGAAGCTACACATTCACATCGATTTTGAATTAGGTCCGAATTTACAATTGAGCAAATCAGCTTGAAGAGTATGGCGAAATATGATGTTAAGACCAGGGCCCCCAGAAAGGTTAATCCGGCTCTGCCTGGAAGTACAGCCCTGCACTCTACTAGGAAGGGAAAAAGGGGAAACTGAAAATGGGAACACTGTCAATTCAACAACTGAATGGAAATATAATGATAGTATAGTAAGAAATCAAATTTAACAACGAAACACAACTTGACAGTTTATTTTCCATAACACGAATAAAATTGAATTTCAATTAGAATAGAATTGGAATGAATGAATGCAATTTTCATAACACGAATAGAATCTGTGGTAGGTACTCCAAAACCCTGTATTTATTTCACCGTTGTTGGAAGCAGAGTTCGTAAATCAGCTCGAAGTTTAGTTAAAGTTAGTTTTTTTGTCAAGAATTTCGTGTTTCATTTTATTTCATCTTTCATGAACTTTATGTTTGGGTAATCGAAGGTGTACTCTTCGTTTTCTCAGTCCCAACTCGACACCACCATTCAATCATTTCTGCATTGTGTTTTACTTGCTTTAGAAATAAGAAGACGATATCGGCCAATTAACTGCAATCTTTTATTAAATGAAAACTACCTTCCTCCGTGAAGCTTAATTTACAACTTATTAAATTATACTCAGGCAGGGGTAAAATTCAGAGGGAACGGGTATGCCATCTAGCGACCGATTACAGAACTAGATTCAAGAAAACTACTATTCTGAACAGTGTAGCCACTTTTCAATCTTCCATTTATCCCCTCTTCCCTTATCTTTCCCCTTTTTCCCCCTCCGTGCAAGAATGTACAGGGTCTAGATTTCCTCTTCACTCTCTTCTCCTCGTTTTCCCTTTTCAGAGTCCATTTCCCCCCTTTTTCAGGGAACTTCCCTGCAAAAGTGGAAACACTGATTCTGAACACCCCTGAAACAGAACTCATCACAAGTCTTGGCGACAAGGACGAAGAGGAATGGGACATGCGTGATAGATATAATATGTTGAAAGCTGTGATGACAATAGCGAACGGCTTTTCAGTTGGAAGCGGGAGTAGGTCCCCACAACAGGACAGTTAGTGGTTGCTTTGTTTGTTAGAAGATGGCGCAGTTGTAGTCTATACTATTTTGTTCGCAAATTCAAAATTAGATTGCTTTATTGCACCAAATTCGGTTCCCCAAAAGCTGTTTTTTCCCCGGATTGTCAACGAACGTTGTCAAAAAATTCTATGGACGACGATCTTCCAGTACGAAATGTCTTTCTCGCGAAACTACGCTTTGGCTCCCGAATTACATTAACATTAATAACATTAGTAAAACTACACTTGGCAACACTGGAATTACATTTGGACCTGAATTGCATCCTTCCGAAGACTACGTACAGTCATGTTCATTAAAAAAGGGTACAGCATGGGATGGTTTGAAAGTCCTTTTTGCAGTTTATAAAATCATTTATAAATAAAATTTAGTTAAGATAGATTAAAAGTGACTGTACTTAAACTATATTAATGCATGTTATCAAGAAATACTCTAATATTCCTGCAAAAATTAAGGAAAAGTGACGTTTAGCTTTCCCGTGCTGTACCCTTTTTTAATGAACAAGACTGTACATACGATATCCTGTTCAAGTTTTTCGCCATCTAGCGGTAGCAGTCGTTACTAAAATGTGATATAGTATGAAAATACAACATTATTAAAATTGAAAGTACCGAAAGTATAAAATATAAATGAATAGAACGCTTTTTTGAGTTTGAAAGTATTTTTATTTCAACAGATTCTCTCTTCTTGAAAATATTTTAATTTCAACAGATTCTCTTCTTTTTGCCTCCATCTTCCAACCAAATCTTCACATCTCGTATCCCGCCTTCAGCTCCTTCCTCCTGAAAATAATAAATAGCTCAAATAAATATAATTCTACGTTTTTCTTAAGAGTGAATAAATTCTAAGTTAAACATGTTGTCAATAATAGACTTGGGTCCCAATTCATACTAACAAAAGCCAATAATAATAAATACAAATCAAAGAATAATAATTTTTCTATTAACTATACTAGCCGCCCTCTTACTAGTAACAAATATTCAATATTCAATAAAAAATCTTGAAATACCAATATTAGTAGCACAGGAAGGGCTTCGAGGATCCGCTTTGCAAGACTCAGGGTCCTGCTGAAGGAAAATAATAATTAAAAGTTTGTATCAATTATTGAAATTAGCAGAACTTACCCGGATCCAACCTGGACGCGCTCCCCTGGTGCGGATGGAATTGCTTCGCTGGTAGACTTCTTCTCTGTCCGCTTAAATACAAGATCAATTCCATTAATTATTTCAGTGGAATCCCTTCTCCGATGGAGAGAAGACTCTGTGGCAAGTTTACTACTACTGCTAATACTAAAACAACCCAATAAATAATAAATATAAATCAATAAATGATCATTTTTCTAATAACTACTACCTCTCTTGCCGGTAACCAAGGGATCATTTGATAACACGTGATAACACAGAGATAACATGGAGATAACAGGTTGATAACAGTGATAACATGACCCAGATGTGCGAAGATTTGTAGAAGTTTCGAACCCCTTGCCAGTAACAAATATTCAGCATTTAAAATTAAATAAAAATCTTGAAATATTAATAGTAATAGTACCTTAATTATCACTTCGATGGAGTCTGCGTCCATCGGCCGTCCTAACGCTGGCATAGTAGAACGTCTACGACTGTTTCTGTTGAAATAAAAAATAGTCGAAATGTTTTAGTCAACCATTTACATTAGCAGAACTTACGAGACCATCTCCTACTTGTAGTGGTGCAGCGACTGACTGTGATTGAAGATCGCTAACATTTCTCCGGCATTTTATATCCCAGACACAGACGTTGGTGTCGGTTCTCAGACTACAGCCAGTGAATGAGAGCTTTTAAGTGCTTCCACCACGTGGTGACCAGTGTTTCCACTTTTGCAGGGAAGTTCCCTGAAAAAGGGAGAAAATGGAGTCTGAAAAGGGAAGACGAAGAGAAGAGAGTAAAGAGGAACTCTAGACCCTGTACATTCTTACACGGAGGGGGAAAAAGGGGAAAGATAAGGGAAGAGGGGAAAAATGGAAGATTGAAAAGTGGCAACACTGTCGACAAGAGGCCAGTCAAACCAGCGCTTCCGCTTTTAGGGGAAATTCCCTGTTTTCAGGGAAAAATGGCACTAGGAAGGGAAAAAGAGGGGAGGAGGGGAAAATTTAGGGAAACTTAAGAAATCTTAAAATCATCGTTAAATTTGACTTTTTTCCAAAGCAACAGGGCTTAAAATAGCGAAAATTCTTTAGGGGCACAAATCACCCCTGAAAATCTAAAAGTAAGTTTCGCTCAAATTTCAGATATAAGAAAGTTTAGTGAATAATCGATATTATAGAATTTGAGTATCTCGGAAAAATGTCTGTAAATATTCTCTTGTTTTAAAATTTTCGATTTGCGGATTTCCACTGCGCCTCTCTTTCTTGCGGAGAAACTCTGCGACAGCTGGGCGATGATCGAAATAAGCTGTCCCCTACCATTGAGACAAATAATTAGTCTCTCAAGAACAGCTTTTGGGCTCATGGAGAGCTTGTCGATTGTCCGAATTTTATTATGCGAAGACACTATCCTTTCTGCCTGCATCGAATGTGGGGACAGACACAAGATGGCAGCGAGAAGCTTCTTTGGGGTCCCTTTGGTCACAGGAATTAGCTTTCGCAGCATCGTCGAAAGCCTGCAACCTTCGTCAGTACCCAAGGGTAACGTAGGTAGCTCACTAATGCTACCCCAACACTCGCAAACGGAATCGGTTAAGTCCGACATTTCATCTGGAAAAAGTTTTTCCACCAGAGGTTTTCCCGCTGCCAACATGTCTTAAAACGTTTTCGCATCAATGAGTTGTCTCATAAATTCGAGACACTCGTGCTGATCATCAGCAAGCCGTTCGTTCAGAAAGTTAAGTGCTGCTGTGATCACTTCTACCCGGATGGCCTCGCGGTTCCGAGCACCACTGCTCTCGTCCTTGTGAGTCTTTCTTGCTGTTCTCTAAGGGCCCGCCGATGTTTCTGCCTCATGGCAGCTAGGATCCTCCTTCAAAAGCTTACTTTCATACCCACCTGGTAAGGCTCTTCTTTCGTTAAACTCAACTTGCGCAGCGCCATGTCGTGACAGGTTAGAACGTCAGGAAGAATCAGATGGCATTTCAGAAGCTGCTTCTGAAGTGTTTGAATCATGCTGAGAATGTCAGCCATCAGAGCCGTCAACCAAACCTGGAGTGATCCCTTTTCCCACGTTCGCAACAAACCACTTGCCTCGCATTTTTCAAGTTTTTCGGTTCCGGTCACAGCAAGCTGGTTCCAAAGACTGCGGCATCCGTGAATATTGTGTAGGACAGCTAGAATCAGACTTAAAAGATTCTCCGCAAATCGAACCTCCAAGTGAGCTGGAAAAACCTTTGCATCCGGCTGTATTGCATTAAGCATTTTGGTCCTCTTGGTCGAGCAACGGAAGAAAGAACTAGCAGACTTCAAGTTGGACTTCCACGTGGAAAGTTCGGGAACTGTGGCAATGATGCTTTCAACTGCCAGGTCACTTCTGTGGGCAGAACACCACATTGTTAAAAGATTTCGTTTGAAGTAACTCGAAGCGAGTGCCCAGAGTCCTTATTTACACCAGTGTTTGTAGCCTCTCCATCCGTTGTTACCCCAACAAACTTTTGGTTATCCAGAGGTCCAACACTCTTAATAAGGGCTTCAAGCAACCCTTCAGCTCCCCCCTTTTCCGGTTGCGATACGTCAAGAAAAACAGTACGCAGCTCTCTGGTCTCAAGAACGTACCTACAGCTCGAAAACTTGTTATCCCACATTTGGCTGTCAGCGCTTCCATGTATTTGTATCGCGAACACGACGCATCCGTTGATTTCTTCCCGTATTCGATTCATTTCTTGGGAAAAAATGATTTCTAGTATCTCGCTGTAGATGCTTCGCGATAGTGTATCTGTGAAGTCGACGGCTGGAATGGGTGAAATGCTCATTCATGTCCAGCGAAATCACTTCAGCATGCAAGGTGGCTAGTGATCGCGCGGGCCAGTTATACGCAGCAAGTGTCCCATAGAGGCTTTCGTTGTAGACATCTACGGTTGTATTTATCAAAAAGTTAACCACATCTTGCCTCTCTTTACGGAGGACCCGCAACCAAGGATGCTGATCACTTTGACTTTGAAAAAGGGCTTCAAGTTTTTTGTGTTCTTGAACGGCCATGTGTGCCGAGGAATTAAGATGATCAACAACTCTTAAGTTTCTCCTTCCTGTCTGCTCTTATCACGCACGCTGCTGCATACTGACCGTTTTTGCTGCTTTTCAGTGCCACAGCTTCGTACTTCTCACAGTCCAGACATTTAATGTAACGTTGATTTCTGCGGCCAGCTCTTTTCTCCTTGTACTGAAGTAAGCAGCTATGATTGTGGATCAGCCAATCGAGATCAAGTTTCTGTCCGCAGTAGTGATCAATCTCAGTGCTTTGAGGCTGCGACGACGTGCTTGGGTTGGCTGCATGATTCAGTTCTTTTTCCAGGCCTACCACGGGACCCATGGGAGTCTCTATGTCATCTGTAGATAAGCAAAAACGTCAGTTTTCAAGCGATCCAATAATACATGATTTTTTTTTTTTACTTTGCCTGACGGTTGGCCAGAAACAGTATCTTCTGGATTGTTCACCGATGCCGGAAGTAAAGAACAACCTGGGCTGCTTTATGACAAAATTGCTGGTGACGATCCCAGGCCTGAAAGATTTTGAAAATCCATGCAAGGTTCAAACGTTGATAAGGTAACTTAAAAGCATACCGACATCAGATTCTGAATTCGGAGACTTGGTGCCGTTGGCCTATCGACTGAATTTTCGAAGTCCGTATTATCACTATAGTTGCCGTTCTTAGCCGTTTACCTTTTTCACCGGAAAGCCATGCACGAATAGATGAACCATGCTTGTTTTGTTTACCCACTGAAACAGAATCTTTCGCAGAACCTTTGTGCTTGGACATTTTTAGTTTTTTAGTTAGCTTACTTTCTTTGTGGTGGATGTATCGCTCTGTTGATTTGATACAAACTGAATCAACTGTTGATCCAATCTTAGTTTTCCCCTTCTGGTTTGGCAAAAGTAAAACTGAGAAGCAATTTCCGAACCCTTCTTAATGGGAAAACCAATATTCCCAGTGGAACGGTAGCAACAACTAAGGTGCATTCCGAAATCCAATTCACAGAAAGCGAATCATAGCAAAAAGATAAGAAAAGGAATTGTGCAAGTGACTTGGATCTATGAATTTGCGAAATTTGGTAGGAAACCATGGGGACAAAAACGTTTTACTGGGGGACAAATTGGAGTACTGCAGGGACGATTGTCCCCCTACTTTGTATGTTATTTTAAGCCCTGCAAAGCGACATAATTAGACTTCCATTGGGAACTGCAAATTAATCATGAAATAAATCTTACAAATTAATAACTATGTTTTTCAATGATTATAAATGGAAGGGAAGAACGAGGGAAAACGGGAAAATGAGAGGGGAAAATAGGGGAAAATCCAAAAATTGTTGTCTGAGGGGAAAAAAGGTAAAATAGAGGCTCCTACCAGGGAAAGCCAGGGAAAGACAGGGAACCTTCATTTACAATAGTGGTGTTGACATAGCCACTGGCAAAAGCTCCCTAGCCAATGGGAACTTTCACCTCGCTTTAACCTGATTGGCTAGACCTTAGATGCCGCCATGTTTGTATGAGCGATCCTTTGGTTCCATACTCGCTATCATACACTGATTTCGCTTAAGTCAACTTGCACAGCGAACTTTATGACTTTATATCCAGTTTTTCAAAGTAAAACAACTAACATCTCTTTCAGACCCCTTGATTTATCGGGAATCTTCCTACATTATCGATTAAAAAAACATCTAATTTGCATCCTTTCCAGTGGCAAAATACTTTACAACAACTTCTAATAACCTAAAATCGTGGCCGATTGACACTTAAAGTCTCGTAAGAGTAGAAGATAACATGAATTCCTTTCCAAGAAAGACTGGCTTGATTATAAGTAGTTCAGTTCATTTTAATTCCTTGATCCATTTCCACGTACTGCTCAGTGGGATGAATCCCACTGCTGTGGGACAGGAGCTTATTTTATCCACACCATTGTTAAGCTCATTTGATGAAATTTTGTGATGCGTGAACAATTCGAGTAAGTGCAAGGTTTTAATAGAAGTTACGAAGAAACATTACGTTTAACGCCTAATGTGAAACATGGACAAAGAGAACAATTTTTTTAATTCATCAGCCACTTTTGCAGCCTTCTTCGATAGTCTTTGTGCCAGATTTTAAGTCCATACTTCAGTCGAGATAGATATTAGGCATATTTGTCAACCATAGCGCTTGCTTCCCTTTGAGCCTACAAAGCAACTGAAGACCTCGAAATCCCGAATTTGCTGCCGCATTGGGATATTATGTTTAGTTCCATGTTGTATTACGATAATAACTGTTGATCTCCATCAGTCATGTTACGACTACTCGAAAATTACCTAGTTTTTCCTGACAAGATATTTTAGTTTCACGTTTTGCCAGAATAAAGCGTCGGCCACGGATTTGAGCAGCAGAAGTTGTTGTAAAATATGTTTCCCCAGACTAAATAACGCAGTTGTCTCCTAATCCTAATAGACTGTAATGGCAATTGGTATTTGAAAGAGATGTTAGTTGTTTTACTTTGAAAAACTGGATATAAAGTCAAAAAGTTTGCTATGCAAGTTGGCTTAAGCGAAATCAGTGTCTGATAGCGAATATGGAACCAAAGGATCACTCATACAAAGATGGCGGCATCTAAGGTCTAGCCAATCAGGTGAAAGCGAGGTGAAAGTGCCAGTGGCTATGTCAACACCACTATAGACCTTATTCCAAAAAGGCCCTTGTAAACCAACTCCTCTACTACGGACGCTCGTGTAAAACAATTTTGTGAACTTATCGACTTGAAAATATGTCTAAAAATCTTCAAAAAATCTGGGAAACACTTTGATACCCATAAAAGTTAAAAATTTCAATCAATTGATTTAATATAAGTGTCCGCTATATTGAGGTGCGCCTTTGGAATAGGCCCTATACCAGTGGTCCCCTTGAGAGTTAGGCAGGACCCTTTTCCAGGTCCAATGTCTCCCAAGAGAGTATTTTTGACCTGTTCTGTTCCGTTAGTCTACTTGACCCTTGCAAAAGGAAAGCTACCAAGAATGTTGATGGTTCTAAACTTCAACGTAAAGTTTTATTATTGGACCCAAATTAGCAATTTTGGTTAGAGCTGATACCAAAAGTTATCTTACGTTATCACCCATTTGTATCAGGGTGCTACTAATCTGTAGGCTTTCGAGAGGTTCTTTTACTTCTTTTTTCGGCGGCAGATAGTGGGAACTTGCCAAGGGGTCCGAAACTTGCAATAATCTTCGTACACCTAGGTCGTGTTATCACTGTTGTCAATCTGTTATCTCCGTGTTATCGTATGTTATCAAATAATCTTCGTACACTTTTCCTCGGAGTTTCAGACCCTTGGAACTTGCTTTAGCTAGTGCAAATATTGCAAGGGGTCCGAAACTTCCAATAACCTTCGTGCACCTGGGTCATGTTATCACTGTTCTTTGAATAACACTGATTTATGCATATATTATTTGAGAAACAAATGGGCGAGCGCTAATTTGGCGGTGACATATTTTGATAACGTTTAATTAATAATGTTTTCCAGTGCAATTTTGTATATCTGAAAAATTCGCGCGCTGCAGTATTTGAAAGTTGCAGACAAAAAGCTAGGAAAAAGTAATACTAAAGCGCAAACCGCGTCTGTCATGCGTACGCAAAAAAGTTTGTAAATTAAATTAAAAATCAGGATGGCTTGCCCCCACGCACATAAATTCACAAAAAAATAGTGCACACGTATTTCTATGGAAAACTGAGTCCCGTTTGTTGTAACTGTTCCACTTTTAGTGTTAAAAAATTAAATAAAAGTTTATCTTCCATAAGAGCCCATAGTAAAATTTGCCGAGTTCCATCCAACGGTTCCACGAATTTTCCGCGGCCAATTTTCCCAGGGAGACAAAAGCACGCCCTAGACTTCTAGTCAAGTCAAATTACGAGGGCTGGGCAAATAGCGGCTCTAAAGGGGCTGGACTGCTAAGGTGGATTGAACATGGCTGTAAGCAGGCGGAGCTTAGTGTGGGAAGGTCTTAGCGAGTCAAGGGAAGATGGACTGCTTGAAAGTGGAGAGCTCTTTTGCTGTAATTTTGCTTGTTCATTAAGTTAGACAGTCTGTTAAACTGATGACAGTCAGTGTTGCGACGTTAATCGAATTAGTCTACAACAAACAGCTCATTGAAGGTACGTGGCGATAACTTGATTCTTCTTTATTTAGTATTTTCATTTGGTATTGTTACATATTGTTTCCACTTTGCAGTTTTAATAAAAGTTACGAAGAAAAATTACGTTTAACACCCAATGTGAAACATGGACAAAGAGAAAAAAATTTAATTCATCAGCCACTTTTGCGGCCTTCTTTGATAGTAATCTTTGTGCCTGTTTTTAAGTCCATACTTCAGTCGAGATAGATATTAGGCCATATCTGTCATCCATAGCGCTTGCTTCCCTTTGAGCCTACACTGTTATCCCAAAGGTCCTAAAATTTTCTCGGTCCAAGTCCGGTTTTTTAAAGCGACGTCCGGAATTTTTAAGTTAACGTCCAGAATTTTAACGTGACGTCCGGAATTTTATCGTGACGTCCAGAATTTAAAGTCAACGTCCGGAATTTTAAGTCAACGTCCGGAATTTTAAGTCAACGTCCAGAATTTAAAGTCAACGTCCGGAATTTTAAGTCAACGTCCAGTTTTTTAGAGTAGCGTCCGGAATTTTACACTGACGTCCGGAGTTGAAGCTTTAACGTCCGGAATCTAAAACAGACGTCCGGTTCCTTAAAACGACGTCCGATATTTTAAATTAACGTCCGAAATGAAAAACTGACGTCCTGAATTTAAAACTGACGTCCCAAAAGGACGGGGTCCGATTTTTGAAAACAACGTCCGACCAACCCGAAGGTCCGGTTTGGGAAAATGACATCCTGAATTTAAGACTGAGTTCCAAATTTTGAAGAAGATGTCCGGTAAAGACAAGGTTCCATTAATGAACAGAGTACCGAATTCAAACTGAAGTCCCGAATTTAGAAACGACATCCGGAATGTTAAATGACGTCCGGTTTTTAATGTAAGGTCCCACATTTCACACCGAGACCCAGAATCTTAAGCTGATCTCCGATTTTTTTACATTACACATTATCAATAATATAAATTTTAATTGACTAGATAATTAATGCTAATTAAGGACTTAATTGGGGCGAATTTTGTAATTAACTTGGTAATTTGGCAATTTTCATTCCTTATAATAGCATAGAGTGAGACAGAATACGAAGATGGTCTCATTTCTTTCATAACACATGACATTCCTGTAAAGTTTTTTAAACATATTAAGCTTTATTATGGTCTAATCATGGAGGTCCGATAAACGAGGGGTCCAATAAGAGACGTCATATGAAAGAGAGGTCCGGTGCTACTAAAAAGAAAATTAAGGTGGTCTGGGACCACCTGAACAATAGCCTGAACACCACCTGAAAGAACACAGTTAAGAAGCAGAAAATGTCATTCCATCTATTAAATATGGATGATTTTGCGTAGCAAGGTGGTGAAATGGATAAAGGTCTCACCTACGAAGCAAAGGATTCCAGGTTTAAGTTCGTTCGGAAGGAAAAACGAATTGCTTTCTGCAATGGAGAAGGAAAGTTTATGTTGAATCTCCAACCAATCGAATCTTTTTTTATTGGGGAAAATGACGTCCAATAAAGGACATCCCATTTTAAAGTAAGGTCCTATTAAGGTGAGGTCTTCCGCTAAATTGACGTCCCAAACGGGTTGGGGCCCGGATTTTTAAACCGATGTCCAGAATTTTAACGTGACGTCCGGATTTTTAACGTAACGTCCCGAAATTTATCGTGACGTCCAGAATTTTATCAAGACGTCCGGTTTTTTTAACATGACGTCCGGTTTCTAAACCTGACGTCCGGTTTCTTACAGTGAGGTCCTGAAAAACGTCGGACCTCGGTTAAGGCCAGAAACAGGACCTTTCGGATAACAGTGTACCGAGCAACTGAAGACCTCCAAATCCCGAATTTGCTGCCGTATCGGGGTATTATGCTCACGTTCTATGTTGCATTCCGGTAATAAGTGTAGGTCTCCATCAGTCATGTTCCGACTTTTATCAAATTACCTAGTTTTTCCTGACAAGATCTGACGTCTTGCCAGAATAAAGCGTCGGCCACGGATTCGAGCCCCAGAGGTTGTTGTAAAATATGTTTTCCCAGACTAAAGAACGCAGTTGTCTGCTTAATCCTAATAGATTGTAATGGTAATTGGTATTTGAAGGAGATGTTAGTTGTTGTACTTTGAAAAACTGGATATAAAGACATAAAGTTAGCTATGCAAGTTCACTTATGCGAAATCAGTGTATGATAGCGAGTATGGAACCAAAGAATCGCTCATACAAAGATGGTGGCATCTAAGGTCTAGCCAGTCAGGTGAAAAGGAGGTGAAAGTTTCCACTAGCTAGTGATCTTTTTGCCAGTGGCTGTGTCGACACCACTATACTGGTATAGCAAAAATTTTGGGGAAAACCTAAATTTTCACTGTGTTATTTAGCTCCGATTGGCCATTTATACCGGGATAAGTCCTGCAGTGAAAACAGACCGTAAAATATAAATCTGCTAAGCCTGATTTTCTAACCCAGTTACCTAATACCATATTTATTTATTGGGAAAATAACAGGAACCTACGCCGCTCTACTAGTATGTGGACAGAAGACTCCATCAAGGTTCTCGTCAACGAATGGTCGTTACGCAAACGCCATTGTAGCGGGAGATTGGAATACGGGTCCTGGGGCGCTATACTGGAAGCAGTAAGGAGCGTTCATCCCGGCATTAAGACGAAGAGAGAATGTATTAATAAAATAGGCATGCTGACCAAAAAATACCAGCAAGCCAAATCGAAAGGATCTACCAGGGCCCCATTTTTTCAGATTTTTTATGAAACCCTAGGTAAACTCATCCCTATTCCGAAACAAATACGTTGATATACCTGCATAGTTTACAATAATTTGCACTAGTTAGGTTTCATACAACATTCATTGATAAAGCCAAACGATGGTAAAACCGTAATGTCTCGTTTGAAATGTTCACAAAGGTAATATAAAAATTCTTTTCTTTAACAGGCAATGCAGATACTCCAGTTGTAAGAGAAGCTGATGATAAAACTTCAGCAAGTAAAACTTAATTATTCCCTTAGAATTTAGAACGAATCGCATGAAACAAACATTAAATGTTGATACTTATAGGGCCTGCAGGTTGCGTACCACAACTATTGGTAGCCAGCGTACAGGGGAACATTTCACCCGAAGTGATAACAAGTGAGTTGCGTATTACATATCAAAAACGTCTTCTTAATTAAAGTTAATACTTAATAATAAATTTATGTAATTTATACGTAATATGTATAATAATTAATTTAATGAATTTTAATAATTCGTGTTAATTTACCAATTTGTTAAGTAACTGTAGAATGTGGTAATGACGTTCATATAACGTTTTTAACAACAGTACCGGATGATGATGACGTAAAACAAGAACCGCTGGAACAACCCAGTACATCAGCACTGGAAGGTAAAAAAAGCGTACTCAAATACTAACCTAATAACGATTTTAACAGACCTTACAAAGCAAGATCATTGACGTTGACTTGTCTTAACACATATTTCTATTATCTTTACTATTTACTATTATTTTACTATTATTCAAGGTATTCAGCGTGATATGGATAATCTCAGAAAAGCATTCGACAGCTTAGTTGCTAACCAAGAGCGGCTGCTTCTTCACATGTATCATCATGGAACGTGAAACGAGACAAAGGACAACTGCACTGCGCACAAATGAACAAACCGATTAAAAGCAGAATCAAATATACTTTTTCCATTTTCGCAATTGTTTTTCTTCAGTCATTTCTTCAAAATTTGTGGGTTTTTGTGTAATTTTTTTGGTTTAGTATTTTTTGGCGATTTTTACGATGCACATATATGTATAGTAGTAGGAAACAAGCAGAAGCAGTGATCTGCATCACCGAAATATTTCACGTTGCTATACCATTCCAGTTTTGCGAAGTCAAGGCTCTCACATTGGATGGAGTGAAAGTAATACAAGTATAAGTAGTATAATAATATAGTGGTATAACAGTATAATAATAGCATAAGTAAGTATGCGAAGCAGTTCAAGTAAGAAGCACAATTCATACGGGCTGGCCGAGCTTATCCTTACATAAGTATCCAGAGAATGCTGCATCGAATATATAAAAAATGCCCTTTGGTGTGTTATGGAAAATTACACAAACTTAAATGTTTTATAAAGACAAACACAAAAGAGCTATGTGTGTAATAGAATAAAGTGGCCTATCAAGATTGTTTTCAACAGTTGGGACTGGGGTGTCTATGCAGATCTTTCCAGCATCATCGCTTATGGTTTCACTAGTACTACAGCAGGTCTCCGCAAAACTAGCTGCCGAATTTTGCTCGGGATCACTGGGTAGCGAGAAAAAAAAATCAACGAGAAAACGCCTATTAAAAGCACTTTCTTGGCAAAGCGCGAAAAATCCATCTCAAGTCAGTTAACGACCAATAAAGAAACCCCAAATTTCACATCGGAGAAAATAAACTGCGAAAAAATTTCGCACTTGCCATGTAAGCGAAAGTTGAAAGGAGGTGCAAAGAGAAGCCCCCCCTCGGAGGAGCTTCATCACTAACTTGCGGTCGGAATCGGCACCACGTACCGAGTCCCACCAGTTGTGTGGCTGAGAGAAAACAACCGCACAACATACTAAAATCTTATTTAATACCGAACAACAGTCCTGGCTGCGTCGTTGAAATAAATGTTAGAATTATACGACAGTAAGGGTTCATTTCTCGAAGACGAGTGTTTCGTAAACAGTGGAAGGAATTGGAACCGTCGTCATGAGTATGAACAAGTGTGTAAGGAAATCGCGTATGCATGAGAAATAAACTATTTCACAAACATAGCTATCGTTAACAACTGGAAAAAGGACGAGACTATGGTACGCACCAGTGGCAAATATGAGCAAGTCATGCCAACATGTCACCGTTCTGCATCATAGAAACCCA
The DNA here is from genome assembly GCA_002872375.1 of Eulimnadia texana. Taxonomy (NCBI): domain Eukaryota; kingdom Metazoa; phylum Arthropoda; class Branchiopoda; order Diplostraca; family Limnadiidae; genus Eulimnadia; species Eulimnadia texana. The sequence goes on from NKDA01000007.1 coordinate 1,385,710, forward strand.
AGCTGCTGCTCTATACTAGTAAGCGAAGCTCTCAAGTCGTCTCTCTCGATCAAAGGGAACGACGCCCTTATGATACCACCAACGATCCTTGTAAAAGGTGATACCTCAAATTCCCTATCCTGCCAAACGAAGTCCTCGTAAGCGTGTGCTTCTGCTTCATCTAACCCAATCCTAGTAAGCAAAGCTCCATAAGTCGCCAGTTCAGGTCCCAGTAAGCAGAGCTCCAGAGTCTCCGAACTGGCTCCCAGTAAGCAAAGCTCCTGCCTAACCGATCCCGATCCTACTGAGCGAACCTCCTATCTCACCTATCCAGATACTACTGAGCAAAGCTACCACGTCACCACTCCTGATCTTAGTAGAAGTTTCCGTGTCCGCTTTCTGGATCCGATCCCTGCTAAGTTGCCAAGAAAAACGAGAAGAAGAAACGAACGAACAACACTGAAAGCGAGAAAGACAAGGCATACTCACACATACACACGCAGAATCACGTCAGTATAACAAAAACGTATTAGAAAAAGAACTAAAACAACAAATAGCAAACATCCGAACAAGGTGCAATTCACATATCGAGAGTAAACCATAAGTTAATAAGGTCAGATGTTGGTAATATTGTTTTTTAGTACGACTAGAGACCTAAGTCTATTACTGACAACACGTTTAACTTAAAAACTATTCACACTAAAAAAAACGTAGAATCATATTTATTTTAGCTATTGATTATATTCAGGAGGAAGGGGCTGAAGGCAGCATAAGAGACGTCAAGGTTTGGTTGGAAGAGGAAGGACAAGAAAGAGAATCGTTTAAAATAAACACATTCGAACTCATAAAAAGCGTTCTATTTGTTTACATTTCAGGGATGACCGATATATCATATCATATATAAAAAAACTGATATATCAGGCTGTTTTGCGTCTGATATATCATATCAAATATCACATCAAATTTCTGGCGATGATTTTGATATATCAATATCAAGAACTTATTTATACTAGCAAACAAAAATCTTCTTACGAAGGTAGTGTTAGTGCAGTATATAGTTTGCACGTCTGAAACCCCACATACATGGAAATCACAAAGTTCCCAATTCACCACTTGAACTATATATTCGACGCCCCTCTTCGTCACTTTATTGGCGTCTGCTTTCGAGATTTGTAGTGAATGCGTGGGGTTTATGGTGTTAGTAATTTTTCCTTGTCATTTAACTGGAAGCTGATTTCGTACCACGTTGGTTTGGTGTTTTGTTTTTTGTCGTGAGTTGTTGAATTGTTGTCAGTTAGGTGTGTATGCGAAGCTGGTACCGTTAGTAATTTTCGCCATTGGACGCATTATGCGTGGGTGGGATAGGTGTATATAGAAGAATGCTCAATAGCTTAGTATTTGTGTAGTCAGGTTATACTGGTAGCAGTATTTGCCTAAAGTGAACATGCAGTATCGAATTGTTAGAAATTACTTGAAATATTCGCAGGGAATAAGTGTAGCGTGGTAGCTACATCTGCGGTTGTTAGTGTGTGCAACATTTCAAATGGTTTTATGGTTTACAAAGAGGGGCGTCGAATATATAGTTCAACTGGTGAATTGGGAACTTTGTGATTTCCATGTATGTGGGGTTTCAGACGTGCAAACTATATACTACACTAACACTACCTTCGTAAGAAGATTTTTGTTTGCTAGTATGTACTATTTTTGTATGTATAGCCAAATTATCTTTTGAAGTCATGTAAGACTGATGTCTGCATGACAAAGTGGAACAGTTTAGCGATCTAAGTAAGAAGTACGATTAAGTTGAGCAGAACTGTAATCGTAGAAGAGTAGTAACTGAAACGGTGAGTGATTCGCCAGTAGCTAGTAGCTCCGAAAAGAAAACAAGTATATTGTAGTGCAAAAAAAAACAAAAAAAAAAAAACAAAGTGAGTCACTAGTATCTAGGAGTGCAAAAAATAAAATAAGCGACTTGCATGTATCTGGAAGGGCCAAAAAAAAAGAAACGTTCTGTAGGATGGATAAGTAGTGGTACAGGGGAAATACGGAATGTCGGGGATATGTTTTGTGTGGTGCAGGTCAAGGTGTTAACGGGTTTCGGACGCCTAAACCTATACACTGAGAACGTTAACGTTCCCAGTGTATAGGTTTAGGGTCGTCCGAAAAAAAAGACAATTGCCTTCTTTGGAAGGTTTTTGTTTACTTGTATACTGATAAAATGTAAAAGAATTGAATGGGCATCAAGACATGGAAAGCCTCTCTCGTTCCGCGAATGAGAATCAAATAAGTAATACCCGTCATCCAATTTGCTTTTTATGATGGTAACAGTGTAGTTACATGTGACTAGCAAGCAACCGTCGAAACGGCGATCAAGCATAATAGAATCTCTTCATGTTTTCGCTAAATCCAGGAAACAGCGATCATTGAGGGTCCCAAAACAAGGATATTTGCTCGATTCTATAGTGCTTCTACCCTGAACTTTAGAGAATGGCAAGTTGAACTGTAAGGGAACTTGAGAAGGAGCAAAATATGATGTTCCATTTAGTTTATGTTTGTTCTCGTTATTAAGATAATCACCATCCATCAAAATGGTATCCAAGCAGTCAGTTCCCCAAGTGGAAATGTCTTGAATTTACTAGCAATAACTGCACAATACGCATTCATAGTACACTGAGAACCACGACTGCTAGAAACGAATCTAGCATAGACCCTTGATAGAAGGACCCTTATAACTATCAACATTGCAAACCTATTAGTAAAGAAACGCGTGAGTCCACGTAAATGTAACAGGAAAAACACAGTCGATAACGTGAATTACATATGCTGATGCATCTAATTTCACATGGTGATCCAAACTAGTGAGTTAAGCAGTATTGTTCTGTACAATGTACAATAGAGAATGACCCCTGAAAAAGGAAAAAAGGGGGGATAGAAGAAATGCTTCTTGGGAGACTGCACTGGTTTATACGAAACATTTACGTTATATCAAATGGGGATGGAAATAAACGAGAAAGGACGAAGTAAAGTGATTTGAATTATTAGGATGCCGTGAGAAACACATAATAAAAATAGTGAAATGTGAAAGGGGATAGCTGGAGGAAATGTTGCTTAGAGTCGTCGGATGTCTTCTTTGAAACTAAATAAAAATTTCGTTTGTAAAAGAAATGGAAAGGAAATTATTTAGAAAAGTGTAATAATCGCAGTACTATACCAACTGGGAAAGAAGAGACAAACTCCACGCTGAGGTGAGAAAAAATATGAAATAACTGTTTAATTAATGCAATACGAAATGAATAAAGGCAAAATAATTAGAAGACAATTGTGTTATAGGCCCGAGCGAAATGAATACTGCCTGATGATGACTAAAATAAAACGACTGACTGTATATATGCAACGAAGGAGTTGATGATGACAAAATTCAAATGAAATGAAAGCAAGCAAAGGAAGAGGAAAGAAAACAGTGAAACAGTGGGAGCGGGTGGACAAGTGGGAGTCGTCGAAACCACCTATTCCTACTATTCCTATATATATTGATAGTAGTTGCTAGCAGCAACCAGTACAAGAATATATAGCTAGCGGCAGGCGAAAGAAAAATGTAGCTTGCGGCAGGCGGAACAAAAATGTTGCCAGCGGCAGGTGAAAGAAGAACCAAACCACGATTTCATGTTTTGATCTATATACTCGATTATAATTGATATATCATATCAAAATATCAAGAGTTTTGATGAAAAAATATCACGTATATGATATTTTTAATTTCTATTTAAAAAAACCTTCAAGGTGAGGAATTTTCGTACAAAGAAAACTGGATGTGCCAGCACCCTCTGTTGAGAAACAAATTTGGCGGGATTTTTGATGTTCCAGATGAATCTGGACCCTCGAAAGGTCAAAAGCATTTGACCTTAGCCTATGACACGTTTCTCTGATCAATTCTTAGTACAGGTTTCAGATCTGACCTTGGAAAAACGTTCAAAGAACGTGGTTTGATCTAGAAGGTATTATCGTTAGTTGAATTATTGGTAGTTGAATACTGTTGAGAGAGTTTACTCCACCGGCAAGACTTATATTAAATCATCTTCGAACAAGACTAACGGACGAAAATTTTGAAAAATGTCTGTTTGTCAGGGGCAACATGGGCATCGTGAAGTACTATGTCCTGACAAAGCAACAGCAACAACTCCTGGCTGTGCTAAAAGTCTAATTGCAAATTAAATCTTAAAATGAAATCAAAATTTAAAAAAGTTTATAGCGATAAATACCGTCTTCGTGAATACAGAATCATCAAATGAAACTAAATTTGTTACTGAAATTTGTAGGAAGGCCTTGTAAGACAATGGTGCATGCGAAGTAGAATGTAATGTGTAATTTAAATGTAACTAAATATAATTAAAAATAAATAATAATAATAAAAATAAAAGTATTAGTAGAAATACCGATATATCGATATTTCACCGGGAAAACTGATATATCATATCAAATATCATATCAAATTTTTTTCACTTTGATTGATATATCAAGTAATTTGATACCGCTGTTTGAGATTTGGTATATCGTATCAAAATATCGATATCCCAAAAAACGAATATCGGTCATCCCTGTTACATTTTATACTTCCGTACTTCAAATGTTGTATTTTTATGTTATATCACTCAGAGTCCTGATTGGTATCCTGAAAATGTCCTTTTCAAGATATTTCCAGGGTCCTGAAACTGTCCCTATATTTCTGCTGGGTATGTCAATGTTTTTACTTGTAACTTATACTTCGCGTGCAATACTGTATTACAAGACCATATATATTTCAACAGGAAATTTAGCTGTATTGGACAAATCTGAATTCATTAAGTCAGTATGTATCCCCTTGAAGTTTCTAAAATTTTGATTTCATCACAAGATGACCCAGCAGAAAATTAAGGACAGTTTCAGGACCCTGGAAAGGACATTTTCAGGATACCAATTAGGATTCTTGAGTGCAGTGAAACTGGCCCACTTCCAGGGTGCTCAGAACCCTGACGTTGGAATGCCTGAATAATACATGTTCAGGGTACTTGACAGCGTCCTGAAAAAACGCTTTTCAGGATACTTCATGGTGCCCTCAATAATCAAGATCAACAATTCTCAACACAATTTTTTCTACTCATCCACGATCCGACGCGGTTCAGGATATTCAGGATATGTTACGGATATCTTTCAGGATGTGGTCGACATCCTTAATTTTCCGCTGGGCAGTGCTTCTGCTTTTTTCCACTCCGCTTGAAAATACCAGCTTCCCTTTTTTCCCTCCCGTGGTACGGAATAAAGCTACATTTGTAGATTCATCTTTCCCTCCATTTTCGTTTTTCCCTCTTCCCCATTTTCCCTACTTGAAGGAATTTTCCTGCAGAGTGGAAGCACTATGACTGTGTACTTCTGTGTTATTTTTTCCTTATTTTTCCCCCTTTCGAGACCCAGCTCTCCGTTTCTTAAGGGAGTTTCCCTGCAGGGGAAAATAAAGGAAGAGCGAAAAGGATTTGGTAGTACAGCTTCATACTCTAGAAGGGAAAAACGACAACCTAATGTCTTGAACCCAAGGGGAAAAAAGGAAAAAAGAAAGCACATTTTAAAGGAAAAGCGAAACTGAAAGGGAAAACCTTGTTTTGAAGGTTATTTTTCTAATTGGTTCAGAAATCTATCAGTGTTTCCACTTTGCAAGGAAATTCCCTGAAAGGGAGAAAATGAGGTCTAAAAACGGAAAAATAAGGGAAGAGGAAAAATTTGAAACTACAGCCTTCACATCCTACCACGAAGGGAAAAAGGGAAAAAATAAGCGAAGAGGGGAAAAAGAACAGGGAAAACTAGAAGTGGGTAACACTGCTAATTCAACTAACTGAATCAAAATATAATGATAATATAGTAACTAATCAAATTTAACAGCGAAACACAACTTTCTAGTTTATGTTCTCCCTCAAATTGTCACAGTTTTCAATGGTTTCTCTCAGTTTTCGCAATGTGGGGGGTGAGGGGGTAAACACACCAGATCAGTAGAGGAAAATTTGTTTAGCTGGGCCAGACACAAATTTTGCTACAGTTGACGACTACAGCACTATAACGAACAATGAATAGGAAAAAATGCTTTCAAAAAAAAAATTCATCAAAATTTCATAAAGTCCGCGAGGCCCAACAAGTTTTTGGTTGTTTCATGTTTAGATGGGATGACGGAAGTTCTTTCCAGCGAACTTGGCCGAAGCTCCGAGCTCTTCCTCAATGCGGAGGATCTGGTTGTACTTGGCCAAGCGTTCCGAGCGGCAGGGAGCTCCGGTCTTGATCTGTCCGGTGCTGAGTCCGACGACCAGGTCAGCGATGAACGAGTCTTCAGTCTCTCCCGAGCGGTGAGAGACCATAGTGCCCAGCCCGAGGACTTGGCCAACTGGTGAGCCTTGATCGATTCGGTGACGGTGCCGATCTGGTTGACCTTGAGCAGCAGGCAGTTGCAGGCCTTGCGCTCCACGGCCATGGCGATCCTCTTGGGGTTCGTCACAGTCAAGTCGTCACCGACAATCTGAGAGAGAGAAGATATTGTGGTTTGAAGCACAGCTGAAATGAGTAACAGACCTTTTTCCCTCAAAGAGGGCATTAATTTCCCTTTTCCCCCTCCGTGTTAAAATCTAAGGCTATATCCACTTTTCCCCTGATTTTCCCTCTCCCCTTATTTTCCCTTTTTCCCCTCCGTGCCATAATATAAAGCTATACTTCTACGCTTCTCTTTCCTCTCTTCCCTTATTTCTTCCCTACCCAAATTTTTCCTTTTTCAAGGAACTTCCCTGCAAACTGGCAGTACCGATGCTGCTCGAATAAAGAGTTTCTAGTTTACCTGAATGCCCAAGCTTGCGGTGAAAGCAGTCCAGGCTTCCCAGTGGTCCTGGTCAAAGGGATCTTCAATGGAGACAATGGGGAACTCCTTGATGAACTCCCTGTAGAGATCGGCGAGCTTCTCGTGGTCCAACCAGGCGCTGGCGTCAGAGTTGGGATTCTTGAAGTCCAAGTCGTATTTGCCGTCCCTGTTCAATTAATAATAAAATAATAAAAATAATCGTAACAATACTACTAATAGTAGTAGTAGTAGTAGTAGTAGTGGTAGTAGTAGTAGTAGTAATAATATTAATAAAAAAGTGTTTTATTATTTACTTGTGGAATTCAGAAGCGGCAACGTCCATGCCGATATCGATCTTGCCAGTGTATCCAGCCTTCTCGATGGCGGTAGAGATCAGCTCCAAAGCTACGATACAAAATATTATTAATATTACTGTTACTAGTGTTGTTATTAGTAGTAATAGTAGTAGTAGTAACACTATTATTACTATTAACTTTATTACTGTTATTGATACTACTACTACTACTACTAAAAGTACAACTACTACAACTACATCTACTGCTACTACTATTAGTAATCCCTCTACTACTCCTCCTCCTCCTCCTCCTATTACTATTACTACTATTCCTGCTACTACTCGTCCTCCTGCTATTCCTACCATTACTACTACTCCTACTATAACTACCGATACTTCCTCTTCTCCCTCCTCCCTCTCCTACTACTCCTCCACCTCCTGCTACTATCACTACCACTATTCGTGTTACTATTTCTACTATTTAAAACTACACTTCAACAAAAGATAGAAAACTCCAAGTTTTGTACATACCATCCTTGTTGTTGAGGATGTTGGGGGCGAAACCACCCTCGTCTCCGACGGCGGTGGCGTCCAGACCAAATCGGTCCTTGATGACCTTCTTCAGGTGGTGGTAGATTTCAGAGCCCATGCGAACGGCCTCCGAAAACGAGCTGGCGCCTGAAAAATATTGTAAACAAATATTAATAAAATTAAACATTCTTATAATAATTCCACAATTAAATATAATAATAAAATAAATATAAAAATTCGGTAATTAAAAATAAAAAATAGTTAAATACACATAAATTTCATTCAAAACTAAACCATACAATTGTAAAAAATTTTACGAAAAAATGGAATTTTAAACACTAGATATTACATTATACATAAAAAATAATATTAAATTTTGTAATTTTATTCGGGTATATTACCAGTGGGCAGGATCATGAATTCCTGCATGGCCAGTTTGTTTCCAGCGTGGGATCCTCCGTTGATGACGTTGAACGCGGGGACGGGAAGAACGATCTCGGGGTGCCGGCCAAATCAGCAATATGCCTGGAAAATTAATAATAATCAATATTCAGTAAATTTAATAACATTAATTTTTGTTATATTTATTAGACATTTCCTATTTATTGTTTAATTATTATTATTTTACGTATTTATTTGTAACACTCTATTATTAAATGTTAAAACAAGTGATTAATTATGTCTAAAATAATCCCAGTAGTAATTAATAGTCACTTAATTTAACTGTGTCTATCACCAATACTATATTTATTATTTTACATAAGTTTATTATTACAGGGTTCCCACTGAAAAATCTTAATCAAATTTCCTGACTTCTCCCTGATTTCCCTGACAATTTTTCCAATTTTTCCCTGACTTTTAAAACGTATTATACTTTCTAGAAGTTATTCATTTGCGGGTTGAGCAAAGGTTAGTTAAAACTGAGCGAAAACTGAGCAGAGTGGCAACTCAAATTCCCTGACCTTTTCCTCATTTATTACTAATTCCCTGATTTTTCCCTGTATTCCCTGACTGAAAAATTATCCCCTGACTCTTCCCTGATTTCCCGGTTGTCCAGGTCGGTGGGTACCCTGTTATTATTTTATTATATTCAACATTTATTACTGTATTATTATGTCTTAAAGGAATTAATTACTCTTTTCTCATTTTACCTGTAAAGAGGGACACCCTTCTTGGCGGCTCCAGCCTTGCAGACGGCCAGCGAGACTCCGAGAATGGCGTTGGCTCCAAACTTGGACTTGTTTTCAGTTCCGTCCAGTTTCAGCATGAAGTTGTCGATGCCTTCCTGGTCGGTGACTTCGAACGACTCGGCCAGAAGAGCCGGGGCGATAGTCTATTCAATAAAAAGGATAATACTAATAGTAAACAGAAATTTTGGAAAACGTTATCAAATTAGTCAGTACCTCGTTGATGTTCTGGACGGCCTTGTTGACTCCTTTGCCGTGGTACTCTCCCTTGACTTCATCTCGCAGCTCCAGGGCCTCGTAGATACCAGTCGAGGCTCCTGAAGGAACAGCAGCGCGGAAGAGGCCCTGTTCAGTGGTGAGGTCCACCTCGACCGTGGGGTTACCACGCGAGTCGTAGATCATGCGGGCGTGAATCTTCTGGATAGGCATGGTGAAGCTTGTGAACAACCTGTAAAACAAAAAAAAAAAAGAACTTTAAACTTGTTTTTTCGGGAAATTAAATTAATTTTAATAAACGCTGACAACAGCCTGCACGAAAAATGAACTTACACTTTTCAACGTTTTAAGATATTACGCTAGAAAAATGTTAAAATTTAGTTCTAAATGTTATTGAATATTTATTATTTAATTGGATAACTAGATTAAACCTGTTTTTTAAGGAGATATTGAATTAATTGTGTAAATTTGTCAAGGTCCCCTGAAGGGCAGATGCCCTATTGCATCAATAAGGGCTACGTGAGGCGGGCGAAAATCGTAAAAATAACTTCAAAAAATTACTAAAAAACCCACAACAGTAATTAAACTACATTAAATAAATCCAATAAATTCATTTTTTAATTCTAAATGAACTGTCATTGCGGATTAATCCTAAATTTTCGAGAAAATCGATAGCGGGGGGTCTGCTGGATTACGTAAAAATTTAAATCAGATGAGCAAAATTTTGACTTGATTTAATTACGGCTTATTTAAAGACACTCGGACCTACCCGGTTAGTAGAGAAAATACGTGAAAAGTGAAAGATTTTTAGCTGTTTTATACCTGACGAAATCGTGAGCGAATGCAGCCGGTAGAAACGTCGACAGAAGTGCCGGCTTCGTGACCAAGGGCAAACAAGACCAGACTCGCTGCATGGCTGACGAAAGAGTTGAACCCTTTTCAAAATTCAGTATTAAATCAACCAAACACTTTTTCATACAACTAACCACACTGAAAAGTTAAGCAATCATCCAGCTATCATAATATATCATCAAAACACCAAATACCTCAAAGATAGATTTAAAAATAGGATTTTTCTCGAGGTGGGTCTGGTTTGTAGTGTAGAAGCGAGTCGGCGAGCCTGTGTACTATTATTGATTCAGACATGCGCTTTCCGGTGCAAGGATTCACAAATTTAACCTTTAAAACATAAAGGAAGGGGTCTCGTGTTTTTGAGGGACGAAAAGAACAGCCTATTTTAGTACACAGAAACCAGGCAGCACATAACATCTGCGCTACAGGCTCTGTAGAGGGAGAGACTTCGACACATTATCCCTTCTCAGTCAGGGCCTTTTCCAGGTACCGGAGAAAGGGGACCCCCGCGTATCGTAGGTCCAAGAATCTTAGGCTTTTTTAAATATTATTTATTATCATCAGGTTGCTAAAATCTATTATTGTTGTTTAGTGAGTCATGTGTATGTTTCGTGCTGTAAGACAGTCTGTTTATATTACACTACAGAATGGCTGTTATGTCAAGAAAAGCCGAAGACTTGAGCCTAGTCTCTACTTATACTATCGTTGGTAGTTTCTCGAAACTAATTTCGTAGTAGTAGTAAAGTAGTTAGCAAACGTCTGCTTGGTGTATTAGGTCGCTATTTAAGCTTCTTTCATATAGTTTCTAGAAACCACTTTCTGAGAAAACAGCTAAATAGTTACTAGAACTCCATACCAACTTGTTACTGGTCAACTGGCTTATGGATATTGAACAAAGAATTTACGAAAAACACTGTTTCCCATAAGTTGTATTGCGGTAACTTATTCTCGTCAATCGATTCAGAAATGTTTTGTTTGCGACTGATTAAATGCACCAGGGACGTTTCTTGGTATGTCAACCAGACAATAAAAAAAGAGGAAAAAAAAGCGAGACGGACTTTTTGCACGACAGAAGATTGAAAAAGAGGACAGATGACTTGTTCCGGCAGTACGATTTGTTTAATCGACTTCTTCAATGGTGGGTCCAGAGCCCGAGGAGGGGGCGGGTCCGGCTCCAGCTCCAGGCGCACCGGGGAAGCCGGCGGGAGGAGCGCCTCCAGCGCCCTGGTACAGCTTCGTAACAATGGGGTTGCAGACCTTCTCGACTTCCTTCTGCTTGTGCTCGAACTCTTCCTTGTCGGCCAGGTTGTTGGCGTCGAGCCACTTGATGATCTCGTTGCACTTGTCGAGGATGGTCGTGCGGTCGGCTTCAGAGATCTTGTCCTTGAACTTCTCGTCCTCGACCGTGCTCTTCATGTTGAAGCAGTACGACTCGAGCGAGTTCTTGGCGCTGACGCGCTCGCGCTGCTTCTCATCCTCGTTGCGGTAGCGCTCGGCATCGTTCACCATGCGCTCGATCTCCTCCTTCGACAGGCGGCCCTTGTCGTTGGTGATGGTGATCTTGTTCTCGCGACCGGTCGACTTATCGGCAGCAGAGACGTTCAAGATACCGTTGGCATCGATGTCGAAGGTCACCTCAATCTGGGGGACGCCACGAGGTGCGGGGGGATACCGGTCAGCTCGAACTTGCCCAGCAGGTTGTTGTCCTTGGTCATGGCGCGTTCACCTTCGTAGACCTGGATCAACACACCGGGCTGGTTGTCGGCGTAGGTGGTGAAGGTCTGCGTCTGCTTGGTGGGGATGGTAGTGTTGCGCTTGATGAGGGCAGTCATCACACCTCCGGCAGTCTCGATACCCAGCGACAGAGGGGTAACGTCCAGCAAGAGAAGATCCTGCACAGCCTCAGACTTGTCACCCTGAATAATAATAAGAAAAAATTGATAAGTAATCGAATCACTAGTTAAGACTCGAGTATTAGGAACACATGTTAAGAGTCAGACATCGAACTACGCACACGCTGATCATCCTGGCCCGAGAGCCCGTCTGGTGTGAACCGCGAATGGAAGAGTCCGAAATTTCATCATTCGAACTATTTAACTAAATCTCCAAACAAGATCTCAATGCCCCGATAGTTACCTGGAGGATGGCAGCCTGGACACAGGCTCCGTAAGCAACAGCTTCATCGGGATTGATCGACTTGTTGAGCTCCTTGCCGTTGAAGAAGTCCTGGAGGAGCTTCTGCACCTTGGGGATACGGGTCGAGCCTCCGACGAGGACGATGTCGTGAATCTGGGCTTTGTCCATCTTGGCGTCGCGGATGGCCTTCTCAACGGGCTCCATGGTCGAGCGGAAGAGGTCAGCGTTCAGCTCCTCGAAACGGGCCCTGGTGATCGAGGTGTAGAAGTCAATACCCTCGAACAGAGAGTCGATCTCGATGCTGGCCTGGGCCGACGAGGACAGGGTGCGCTTCGCGCGCTCGCAGGCGGTGCGCAGACGACGCAGGGCGCGCTTGTTGGTCGACATGTCCTTCTTGTACTTGCGCTTGAACTCCTGGACGAAGTGGTTGACCTAAAAATACAAGAGAAAAAGTTATTTTCCACGTTATTTCAGATGTATGTAAAATTTTGTTTACTATTTAATTACTTTGATTTTTCAACTATGAATTATTTGCTTAAAATTATATCACGATTCATAATGTACGAAATGTTGTACTTTAACTAGTATGTACTTACATATAATTACGAATTAGCTTACCATGCGGTTATCGAAGTCTTCACCGCCCAAGTGAGTGTCACCAGCAGTAGACTTGACTTCAAAGATACCATCTTCGATGGTGAGGATGGAAACGTCGAAGGTACCGCCACCCAAATCGAAGATGAGGACGTTGCGTTCACCTCCAACCTAATTCAAGCAAAATTATCATTTAGTGAGATTGTATTTAAGTTTTAGAAAAAAGATAAGGATGCATTGACCAAAAGTCTCAGACATCAGGCCAGCACACGCTGATCATCAAGCCGCAAAGCTCATCTGGTGTGAACCGCGAATGGATAAGCCCGAAATTGCATCACCGTTACGTTTTAACAAACTATCAAGTGAACTGAGTTAAAACAGTACCTTCTTGTCCAAGCCGTAGGCAATGGCGGCAGCAGTGGGCTCGTTAATGATACGCAGAACGTTCATGCCTGCAATGGTTCCAGCATCCTTAGTGGCCTGACGCTGCGAGTCGTTGAAGTAGGCAGGGACAGTGACGACTGCGTTGGTGACGGCCTTACCCAGGTAGGCCTCAGCAGTTTCCTTCATCTTCAGGAGGACCATGGAAGAAATTTCCTCAGGGAAGAAGGTCTTGGTCTCACCCTTGAACTCAACCTCAATCTTGGGCTTTCCACCATCGCTGACCACTCCGAAGGGCCAGTGCTTCATGTCAGCCTGGACAATGGGGTCATCAAAGCGACGACCGATCAAACGCTTGGCGTCAAAGACTGTGTTGTTGGGGTTCATCGCAACCTGGAAGAAAAGTCATTAAGTTTCAACTTCCCGTCAACTAAGAAATGTTAAGATTCATCTTTTCCCATTCCAACAAGCTCTAAGTTTCGATTTCATGTTCCAACGAACATTCAAGTGTCAAATTCTTGTTTCAACAAAAATGTCATGTACTGAATTCTCATCAACACTGATTTTTGATTACCTGATTCTTGGCAGCATCTCCAATAAGACGTTCGGTGTCGGTGAAGGCGACATACGAGGGGTAGTACGGTTACCCTGGTCGTTGGCGATGATTTCGACCTTTCCGTGCTGGAAGACACCTACGCAGGAGTAGGTGGTACCCAAATCGATACCAATTGCTGGGTTCTTGGCGGCCATATTGCTTTCTATTAAGAAAACAAAAATTTGTTAAATACTAGTTGTTGGTTTTAATATTAAATATAACTCAAAGGAAAGACTTAATAAGATAGAGAAATCAGCCGTGGACTGAGACGCACGCAAATCATGAATGGAAAATCCATTGTCTGGTGCGAACCGCGAATGTTGCAGCCCAAATTACATCATGAATGTTTTAAAAATCTACGTTTTTTAATCTTTTTACCAATAATGGGAGTCCAGGTTTACTTGACTTTGGTTATTAATTAATGAATTGAGAGTTAAGAAGACCACGTGTTCACGCCGGAACTTTCCAGTACGCCCTTCTGGCGTCCGACGCCATTTTGTGTCAAACCGCGTGGGCGCGCCAGTAAGTAATTTTCGTTAAAAACGTATTAAAAAATGGTTCTCATCAATTTCAGACTTCATTTCGAATTTAACTATGCTTCCTTAACATAATGCATATTGAAAATAAGTGAATTACGTAAGCAACGGTGACTAAAAACCGTTACAGTTTCGCGGCAGCGCTGCTTATAGATAAGGTAATTCTCAATGCAATGATTCTCATTAACTCGATACTAAAATTCTAATTAAGCTGTCCTTCTATAACTTACTGCATAAAATAAAGAAGAGGATTATGTAATTTTAAGTGATTTACCTGTTATAGTTTATTTGCGGGAGTGCTGCTCAGAGGTTGAGTGTCGACCGGTCTCCGCGATGTTCCCAGACTGAAAGACTCAAGCGGCGGGACAGCGTTGAAGGCAAGGCTTAGCGTGGCAGGGCGGAAGCGGACGCTACTTATCATAGAAAGAACATTCGAGAATTTTTCACTAACGCCATCTACCGGTAAAATTTTAAACTAAATGTTAGGTTTTGTTGAATCATTTCCGGTATTGCATATGATAAAGAAATCTACTGTTCAGTGACGGGTTGCATTATCAGTTTTAGGGGATTATGGGAGTCATGTAGTGTAGATTTCATAAGTTTTATTCGAGATATGAGATATGAGATGTATTTATGGTTATGGATTTATGAAAGAGAAACACTACGGCCCAGTGCTAGGGACAGCAAAACCCCACTACGGTCCAGTGCACGAGGATTTTGTATGACTTTTATTTTGAATGTGATGGTGTAAAATCAATACTGACCCCCACTACGGCCCAATGCAAGAGGATTTTGCATGAATTTATCTTCAAAACATGGTGCGCCCAAGTAGAAAACCCACTACGATGCAGTGCGGGGATCAAACAAAACCCCACTACGGTCCAGTGCACGAGTTCTAAAACATTTTTTTAAAGATTTTTGCAAAAAAAAAAGTTGATGTGCTTCCGAAAATGTAAAAATCCACTACGTCCTAGTGCAGCGAGCATACAGAACCCCACTACGGTCCAGTGTAGGAAATATGGATTGTGGATTCTGTTGTTCTTTCTACCCATTTCGAACAAATTGTTTGGTTAACGAGACGTTAAAAAAAGGTTCAAAACATCTTGACAAACACACTGAAAACACTGCCTACAACTAATAATACTAATAATGAAGCCATAGGACGTTAACTTTGTAGAAAAACTATTGATTTTCTCACCGAGGATTTCAGAGGGAAACGCCATGATGTCATTTGGCCCCATTACTTCAGCGCCATCTAGTAGTAAAAGTTAGTACGAAATATTCAAATGTAATATACTGAATTCAAGAATTTACTTTTTAGGTACTCATAATGGAGGTGTAAAACATTTATAATCAAAGAATTGTAATTGAATTCGAAATTTTTCTGTTACTCTAGCAACGCCATCTAGCGGTAAGAGTTTGAAATATTTTCACGCTTCAAAATTTCCTGCCCAAACCAAATATCTCGTAGAAGCTCTGAATAACACGCTAAACAATAGAATTAGACTCACTTTTTAGTGCAAAACAAACAAAATTCACAAGAGAAAAACAATAAACTGAAATTTTGTGATTGTCCGCACTGTAGTACTGTGGGGACAGAGAAACCTGTCAAAGTGTCACACAATGGCGCTGGTCGGCCATTTTGTTTTCGGCTGTGACAGGTAGCCGAAGAGCCGGCATGGAAGATTTTTGGCAAAAGCATCGTGGGAAAAACGAGCAACAGGGACACCTTGTTTACTTAAACCACACAAAACAGGAATTTTATACCAGTTTTCCCGCTTTTGCTGGAAAATTCCCCCGAAAAGAGAGGGAAATGGATTCTGAAAAGGGGAAAAATAAGGGGAAAGGGAAAAGGGAAAAGGGCAAATCTAGAAGTACAGCCAGTGGTTCTAGCACGGAGGGGAAAAAGGGGACATTGAAAGTGTAAACAGGAATTATATAGAAACCCCGACTGAAAATTCTCAAAGAGTATGTAGATTTGGAACAGAGACTCAGTGAGATCTCAGTGAGAAACTCTATAAAGTTGTGAGAGCTCACTGAGTCTCTGTTCCAAATTCTATATACTCTATGAGAATTTTCAGTCGGGACCTTTTGATAACACGTGATAACAAAGTAATAACATAAGATCATAAATCTTTGTCCGCGGGGAAAAAATTATTTAAAAAGTCGTCAAAATTTTCCGAATCACCTCCAGATTTTCCCCACATTTTTTCTAATTTTTCCCACATTCTCCCACGTTTGTCCCTGATTCTCCCCAATTTACCCCATATTTTTTCAAAATTTTCCCACGCACCCCGCAGATTTTCCCCACATTTTTCTGATTTTTCCCGATTCTTCCCACATTTTCCCACATACCTACAGATTTTCCCAAGTTTGCTCCTGATTCTTCTTGATTTTCCCCACATTTTTCTAAATTTTCCCACGCGTTCCCAGATTTTCCCACATTTTTGTCCGATTTCTTCCACATTTTCGCTGTTTCCCACGCAACCCAAGATTTTCCCACGCATTCCCATTCATATGCAACACCTATAAGAAATTTTCCCAAATCTTTCCCATGGACTCCTCCGTCTTCCCAGATTTTCCCACGCATTCCCAGGCTTATGTAAAAATCTTCAAGACTTTTCCCAAATTTTGCTCAGTTTTATCCAGTGATTTATTTCCATGCATTTCCAGACAAGGGGTCGCAAACTTGCAATAATCTTCGTTCACCTAGGTCATGTCATCACTGTTATCATCCTTTTATCTCCATGTTTCTTTGTCGTTCTCGCGGCGGATCGGTTTCTTGAATCCAGCGTTCAACAAATTTCTCGAATTGAGGATGTCGAAGCATCTGAAATCAACAGGATTAACGTTTCTGGAGTCAATGCATTAAGATGTGCTTACGTATTGATCACCCGAAGAAAAGTAATTGTTTCTTCGCATCCCGAAAACTCCGGGTGCTCTAATTCGTCAGTCGCTGTTTTCAAACCAAGTAAAACTTGGAGTGAATTGGCAACTGAGTTGCTCAGTACTTGAACAGCGAGCTTCACCTTCATCTTGTTATTATGGAAGTTCACGTGCTGGTTTGTCAGTTTGTTGGCCAGTCTAAGACCAACTGACTTCTGGAGGTTGACGAGATTTGTTATGTAGTTCCATTTAATCCCTTATAAAGGGAATGGTATCTTACACGTTTTCATTACCTCTTTTATGACTAGTCTACCTTTCCCTCTGCAGTATACAAGTCCCCTTTAGACCAGTTGTTCCGGGTCACCTTAACCATGTGTGAAGGATCCATTACGGTATATACCCGCTGGTTCGTCTCTGGATGTGGGAACCAAGGTGTCGATTCCGCGGCATTTATTTTCACCCCGAGTACTTCTGCCATTTTCATGTTTGGCGGTTCCCAATCGTAAGTGAGACTTACTACGGTAGCAGCGGCTTGATGAAGGTGTCTCAGGGCCTCTTTCACGAAATTTGCCCTCGCAATGCCGTCAAAACCGTTGACGAGGACGTAGCCGATGGGTAACTTAAAGCGGTCCTTCAAGGGCACCAACATTAACACAAGAGCACCTTTTGCTTAAGGAAGTTCTTCGTGGTATAACCCTGTACCCAAATCAACATGCCCAATTTCTTTCTTCCCGTCCCCTTCCAGCTTCTTCATTATGGACATCTCGTCAAGCATTAACGCAAACAACTGACGGTCGTTTGGGTTTCTTTCTCTCTGTTCATTCATCCTGTTAACTAACTCTTTTAAGTATTCGTTTCGATATGGACAAAGAAAAATAAAAAGGGAAAAAAACCTTGTTTTCAATGCTGCCGATGCTTTTTCTGAAAATCCTGGTTCAGCATTGACTGTTTGTGCCCACTTCCTCAACGTTCTAGGATGAGGTAAAGCAGGCAACTGAATTCGTAAATAATTATACGCTCTGGCGGAGTAAAAGTTGACTGGAAGAGCAAATGATCTTACTACCGCCGGAATGGAAGTAAACTCTGTAAGGAAAATAAAATGTGCAATTACAGCAAGAGGATAATGTGTAGAAAATGACATGTATTTAAAAAAGATCCGCCCGAAATAAGTGAAATTTGACAATAGATGCTAGGTAGCAACGCAGTGGCAGTTTGGGATCTATGTTCCATAAGACATGCTTTTGTGGCTATATCCGAAGCCAACAAGGCAAATAACCCACTAGTGGAACTGCTTAACCCTTCCATGTAAAGTAACTGAACATCTGATGTCATAAACGCAGGCCGAGAGTGACGTATCTTCTGACAGAAAAGTACGATCATGCCTGTATCGCCTTGTTGAGGACACTTCAGTGATGTAATATCTTTGATTTCAAGTAAAATGCCACTCGTTGAACAAATCAGCCAGTTAACGCGTCTGGTGCTTCTCTGTTAATCTGAAGAAGATAAAACTTGACCGGAGAAGATCAAGCGCTTGTAAAAACTTGCGCTGGGTGCTGCAGAAATATTGTTTTCCTTCAGAAGATCTTGGTACGTAGACGAGAGTTCATGAATTGCAGGGCTACCGAATAAAGTGCACCCTCGTACTTGAACATCTTTCTTTGCTTCACAAGTTCTTTGGAGAACTGATGAAAGTGGTCTGGATATCCGAGGGTCTGCCATTTCTAGCATTGGTAGTTCTTTCTGTACCTGCTGGATATAAGCGAGTCGGTCAGCAATTTGTCCAGCAACACTTTGCGAACAATTAAACGACTCTAAAAGGATTCCATTGGCTCCTTCAGATTCGTAGTTGTGGGTAACACCACAGGGGGGCCCAATAGCTGACACACTCGTGGATATGAAGTTGGTGAACACTGAAGCTCATATTTCCAAGACCATAGAGTACTTCAAAATCTTTGGCGAATTTTTCAGCATTTTAGAAGCGTTGTACAGGGCCATTTGCGAGTAGGGCCTCGATAACAGGTAGATCGCTTCGGAAAGTAACACAAAATGGTAGATATATTTCTTCGGAAGATAACCTTGCAAGATGGGAAAGTAGAAAAACAAAAAATTCCTAAACTCAGAAGCCTTCCAATATGATCTTTCGCCCAACCTTCTCGGGACTCGAGTGAAGTCCTTGGTTACTTTAATGTTTGAAATTGCAGAATTGACTTTTTCCAGCATGCTTGGTGTACCCAGATAGTACGGCTGATGATGATGAGTGGAGTTGAACCACAAGTTGTTCATCAGCTGGCGCGCAACCCAATATCCGCACAATGCAGAACGTCCACTGCAAATCGTTTAACAGTATCAAAGTATTAGATGTGAGCAAAGCAAGAGGGTCCTTTTATCCATTGGATGATAGTTCCTTGTTCTAAAGATTTCTGGGCGTCCTGCCTGGTTTCTGAGTCATTTTTCAGTTTCAATGCTTCTTGGAACGGGTAAACGAGTTTGCTTTTGTCAGCAAGATAAAGTCCAGGCTGGTGCATCAAGTACAGGCCACTTTACCGTTAAATTGTTTAGCATTTTGAAGTTGGCATCGTACAGGGCTGTCGCAGCAGAAAACCAATAGATAGACGCTTGAGCAAATTTTTCCCCCTTTCTAAAGCACGTGAAACCTTTTTCGCTGAGCCCTACTAGTTCCCTCACGAAATACGATGTGAAGCTTCTGAAGTCAGGTTTACTTTTGCGGCCACACCAAATTCCATGGAGATGTTCTTCTTTCTAACATCCGGTGGAAGCTCGTTATTAATAGAATAAAGCGGCCAAATAGAACTTTTAGAAGACTCAAATAAAAGTATACCGTCCGTGTTAGCAGAAAGGCTTATCGCATGTTCGTTCTCCAGTAGTTCTCCGTTGAGAAATATCATAAGAAATATCCGTCGGGTATCATAAACATCCAATAATTCATTTGCCCTCTCTCGTTTAAATCGGTAATCGAGGAGCTCTCCAAGTTCGAAATCTTCGAGCAAGTATCTCAGTTGTTTTTCCGTGGGGATGTGGATGAAGAAGGAACTTTGGTCGAGAAGTTCCTTTTGTGTATGCTTTCTCTCACAGCAGCTGCAGCTCAAAATAGTGTCGTCGTTTGTCTTAGCTCCACAAAGAACTTCTTCGACGACGCTGCTGCATTCGAGGCTGATAAGTACCTTCACATAGCCTAAGACTAGTATTTGGCATCATTTAATCAGTCTCGAGGATAGCTTCTTGCGTGAAACATCGAAAACATGAGCCGAAGAATACCTGTTTTTTCAATACCATATAGATGCATCTTGTCGGGTTCCAGTTGCTCGGGGAAGACGTATTTGCTTGCCGGTTTGGTTGAGCATTGTCTTTAGCTCACGGAACCAAACCCGAGTTTTATCTTTTATCTGTATAGTATCTATCAGCCTATTTACGACGATATGAAGAAATCTAGTCCGATCCCTATCTATTTTATTGAAGTATGATGAAGTACCAATAAGTCTGGCATGACTTCACCGTAATTAAATTAAACGTAAGATTCGTGACTTGAGAACTTGTAGATCAATATTCTGGTGCAATTGGTTTTTATTCCGTTTACAGTAGAATTGCACTCACACTACTTCTTAAGTTGTAAAGTTCAAAATAACATTGAAAAGTAACGATCGACACGTATCGTGATAAACATACGATAAGCCTTAAAGAGATACCCTCAACCAGTGTCTACAGATAGACTAATATAACTTGACTGACTTGGGAAAAGATAGCAGGACTCATGCTAGATTGCAAGCCACCCTCCCCTCTCCTAAGCACATGAACAGGGTTCCCACTGACAAAATCTTAATCAAATCCCCTGACAATTTGTCCAGTTTGTCCAATTTTTTCCTGACTTTTTAAAGGCATTATAATTTATGGAAGTTATTCATTAGAGGCCTGAGCAAAGGTTAGTTGAAACTGAGTGAAAACTGAGTGGATTTTCTCACCAAGTTTATATCACGTCCTGCAGATAGACTTGTTAGACATGCAGTCAGAAGCGGACGAAGCCAGGGTTACACACTTATATTAACGATTATTGATGTTTTTAGTCGTAAGCTTTCTGCGAACACCATCAAGGACAAACAACCGTGACAGTTGCAAATGTCATGGAACAACATTTTAATCTACATCCCAACACCGTTCCCAAATATATTACTTGTGACCAGGGTAAAGAGTTCCTAAGGAAACCTTTTAAGAAACTCTTGAAGAAATTCAAGATCCGAATGTTCCAGCCTTTCAGCACGGAGAAGAAAGTCTCGGTTTTGGAGAGAGCTCACCGAACTTTAAGACAACGGCTTTCACGTTACACAGTTCAGTTCGCAACAAGGCGTTACATTGATGTGCTGGACAAAATAGTCAATGCGTATAATAATTCATATGATAGGACGATCGAAACAACTCCTAATGAAGTTACCGGAGAAAATTCCCATCTGATACTGAAGAATGTTTTGAAGAATCGCACCAAGAGGCTACCGAAGAAACAACAATTATTTCTACCAGAGCAACATGTTCGAGTATCTAATTATTCACCAAATCCTTTTTTAAAAACTGGCAAAGGAGAGAAAAATTCCTGGGAGACCTTCCAAGTGGGTAAACGGTTACCTACAAACCCCAAAAGCTATGCTCTAAAAGATTCAAATAACTTGTATATCAAGGGTGGTTTTTATGGAAATGAGATTACTTCCGTGGCAGCTCCAGACGAAAATACTATTTATCGCATCGAGAAGATTTTAGGATCGAAAAAAATATGTGGTGTGCTCCATCACAACGTTAAATTCTTGGGATATCCTCAAACTGAATGGATACCAGCAACACCTGACAACGTTTCACTGACGTTCAACTGACAACACCAGCAAAGTTTCCCAAAAGTCTAATGGGAGGAATAGGGGACGTGCTAAAGGCAGGGCCAAGGGCCGAGCGAGTGATAATGATGTGGACGAGCAACAGGAAACTGGGGTCATGCAAGTCAAGGCAAGAAGAACAATATCATTTCATAAAGTTACTACAGATCTGTAGAATCTTGTTTAGACTAAGCTTGTGCATACAAGCTATGTCGTAATGCTAAGTTCGTCTGGTTACATACAGGTACATGGAATGGAGCATAACACAGGAGTCAAGGTAACTGTCAGATGCAGGGTTGTGGCAGGCAAAGAATCATCACTGCCTCATATACACACACTGTGCTATGAGGAGAAAGGTACTCCTGATATAGTTTATGGACCCTCTATGAAAGCTGTAACGACTTATTCAAACGGTTGGATTCCCAAGTATGTCTCCGTCGCATTTTATTTATCTTGTACCTGATCAACTAACGATTGTTTACAGTGTTACCCAGTATCGTACTTATAGGTTTTTGTTTGTACCACATTATAATGTATAAATTGCTTTGTACGCTAAGGTTTGTTACCTCGTGTTTTTCTTTATTGGCAGTTTTCCCACGTACGTGGCAATAATCCGCACCAAGCGAGAGTGAGTAGCGAGATACTGCGTCAAAATTTGCGAAGAACTGAAACTAGAACACAATAATAATCCAACCGGGAAGCAGGTACGGTGTGCTACAAGATTCATGCCTATCGTTACTAACAAGCTATTTTCCGTCATGGAAGCTGGATCCCCACAACGTTTGCCTGATGTTCGAGGCGTTCGCTGGGGAACGGAGCATCGGGAAACCTATGTGGAGCGAGACCATCAGCAATTCAATTGAAGGTTCTAAGCTAAAAATAATCAACTGGGTTTTACACTTTCTTGTGTTACGTTTAGCATTCCTCACAGTTGTAAAGGTCGAAAACTGTAACTCTTCTGGTCTGTGCGGTGGTTGCAAAGGCGTTCATCTCTGGACAACGGGCATTTTAGGAAAAGGTCTGTAGTTGGCCCAGTTTATCAGTTATATTTAAGCTACAGCGTTGTTCAGTCACTCTCCACAGATGACCTCGAAATCATTTTCTTCGAAAAGAACGGAGTCAAGTGGTCTGGTTCGAGAGTAAAACCTGAGGATATGAGAAACAACAAGGGTGCTACTCTCTATTTTCGGTACCTTTTGTAACAAATCAACTCTAGAAACGGTTCTCAACTTGAGCTCTTGTTTCTTGTTGATTTGAAGTGCGCCTCCGTATTCGAACAAGGAAACTGAAGCTGACGTTGACGTCAGTTTGTGTTGTTCGACGATGGATGCTGTTATGCTGGTAACTCCTCCTATGACCCCGCCACCAATAGCAGTCGCCGTCAAGAGGAGAGACGTCCCGGCTGTACAGAACGCGAGAACAACTCCGCCCACCGCTACTACGGTTCCCACCGCTCCCGCGGACGTTCCGATGGTCTTTGCTGCATTGACTGAGGTGTAGAGATCCACCATAGGTTACCTGAAGGTTTTCCAGCTCGGTTACTAAATCTTGTTTGACGGTCCTAGCACGTCGGAGCCCCTGCACGAGTTCTTGCTCGTTCCCTATTATTTTACGCTCTTTGCGGCTCTGAAAAAGAAAATGTGGTCAAGAGCTTCCCTGGTCTCTTTATTAGCTACATCTGTACGGAAATGATACTACCATGTAGGAAAAAAATCCCTTGTCCACTAGGTGTTTCATAGCTTTCTATAACTTATCGTGAAACTTGAAGAGAACATTGACTGTCTTGTGTCTCTAGTCCAAGTGTATTGCAATTTATTAGTAGTATTAATAACTTAACATATACCTATTAGGTTTTTAACATGTTATAGAACTAAATATAATTATACTTACGGTGTAACACTTTTATGGTTCATTTCAGCGGGACGTTTCTCTGGTCCAATTTGGTAGAAAATGGGTGCGGTCTTGCACTTTAATAGAAGGTTTTTATCTGCTGTTGCGGGTTATCCCCGAATATCCTGATCTTCATGAAAACTGTTAAGTAATTTTATAACTCTTATGGTATTTGCCCTTATAATAAATGTTCCAATTCGTGGCTCTGGTTCGTCAACATTTGCAAACTTAAGATAATGTACCTTTCGTGAGCACCGGCAGTAAGTGATTTCTTTCTGCAAAACGAACAAAAACCAAAACGATATCAACATTTCTAATATTGCTCAGTTTTACTGGTATTGTTTCTCACCTCAGATATCAAAGTTGTAAAAAAATTTGGACAAAAATGACTACGAATCTGAAAGCACTTTGAAAGAACCAGGAAAACTAAGCTTTGCAAGAACGTTTGCAAGTTCTACTGAAATGCTAACTCAACCACCTTAAAACTCTTTACCAAGTACGCCTTTAGATTATAAAAAAAGTTCGAAGAGCAAGTACAAACTGCTTTAAATGAAATGATTGGCTACGAAAGGTCACGTGATATTACTCTGCAAGCCACTCCGCAACAATCAGCAAAGTTTGTGAATGTGCTGGCATGAGTTGTTCATACTTAATGAATTACTCAACGAGTAGGAACAGGTTATTAATTAAGCGATTATGCGGGATGTTTTCGGCCATCAAATATATATATTTTCTTCCCAACATTTTTCTGTTACAAAAAATGGTTCTAGATCTGGAGGACAACCAAAATATTTTCATCTGCGAGTGTTCTCAAAGAGACCTTCCCAACTAGTCTACTACTCTAATTTAGTTTAACTGAACTGACAACTAAAACAATAGAAATCCACGTACGTGGCAAGTCATTCGAGAGAACTCAAAAGAAGCTTTTAGCGGTATCAGATTCTTCCGCAACACAGTCTGCGTAAGGAATCGCTGCTTCGTTGTTCTTTACTTTGCAAACCGCTCCTTCAGGACAAACATGTTCCTGCAAGAAATAGTGCAACAATAATTAGATTCGTCAAAAAGAAAAATTAATCACTGAAAATTGCACGTTCTGCTACGTGTAATCAGTAACAATATTTCATGTCCAGGTAGTAGTCTATAACAAACCGAGCAAAGATCAATCGACTGGGTGTCATTGGGAACACATTCGTAAGACCGACAGCACTGTCCTGGATGTTCGATGGTCCGACAGGTTACATTCGGTACAAAGGAGAGCGAAGGGCAAGTTTGCCTGGTGCACGAAACTGATGGCGGAGTGTGGCATGTACACTGGACGCAAGGATCTTTTGTTTGAAGGGATTCTCCAATCTTCAACGTTAGGTTGCCGAAAACGCACTCGCTCAGAGCTGAACCAACTTCGACAACAAATGTTTAGATTATATTAGTTGTCCATGATCGATAATGCAACTTAGATGCGTTTCATTACATAAAATTCCAAGATGTAATTTGCTATGAGCTACTCACCAGGTAAATCGCGAGTTGCTTCGCCGAACTGAACTCCTTCTATATTGGAACCGAAGTTGTTGAATCAACCAATTGTTCAGTAATGTGAAATATAATGTCAATAAAGTCCATTTTGCAAATAAGTAATGATGCAATACAAATATTTCTTAAACTGAACAAAGCTAATGCAAAATTCTTATTTGGATTGTACCGAGTAGAGCCAACTGCTCGGGAGCACATGTGGCGAGACATTCCTCTATAGTCTTGAAGCTATTGCCGTTGTTAAAACAACCTCCCCAGTGGAATTTGACGCAAGTCTCAGACTTAGTGTCAAAGTAATAGCGGCGTGCACAGTAACCAAATTTCTTCCGCTGACTGCAGACCTCTAAGAGAAGAAATTTTAGTGTTAGACGTACCGTAAGTATGGGAATGAAGTTATTACCGTTTCTGGGTCGAACTGGAACGTTGCAAACCCTATTGCACTCTTTTTCAGTGTCAAACCTGTTTTCGTTACCCTGCAAAGAAGAACCAGCCCCATGATTAATACAACTACGTGTAACTGTTTGCATGTGGCAAACAATTTCGTCACAGTACAAAAGAGTTGCGCATATTTGCACATTTGTACTTTAAGTACCTTGCATCCACCATAACTTAACCGCAAGCACTTTCGCTGGTCGACATCGTGATAGAACATGGGTTTGAATCCACGGCAAGGTCCTACTTCTTTAGGTAGCAAACAACGTTGTTCTATATCCTTGGATTCTCTCCCTCCTCCGGGAATCAAAGCAGAGATATCAACTGCTCCAGAAGGTAGGGTCTGGTCAAGAGCTGCGGGAAGCGGGGCAACGCGAACCGCTTCTGGTAGCTGCACGGGATCGATCACGGGGGAATTTTTCTCGGTAGCAGAACTTTCCTCGACTAGTGCGGGAAGCGTGACAACGGGAACAGTTCCAGGCTCTTGCTCGGGCTCGATCACTTGATTTGCTGATTTGGCTAGGGAAAACAAATGTGTCTTGAAAGATATCTGTTCAGTATTTTATTGATATGAAAACATTTGCTTACGGCACATATAGTCCACAGGACAGCAATATTTTTTCTCGTAAACGGGAATGCAGTCAGGTGCCGGAAGCTCGATGATGCAGTGAACTTTTTTGCAAACGACTTTTGCAACACCTGTTTCATTGACATGTTAATGTAACTCATTTTTAGAATTAAAAAAATTCTCTGAAATGCATGAATCATTTACTAATTATATTCACACTGGATTCCAGTTTGCGTTATTACTATGTCACCTTCATCATTTTTATGACCGAAGTGGTAAAACTGATCTAGATACACTGGAAAGACAAAAGTTAATACTTATATTTCAGTACCATAGCGACCTTCGAGGCAAATGCAGGATTTGCATGGATCGTCGGAAGGCATATGCTCGCCTTTGTAATACGTCGTATTAGTATCCTTATGATAGCAACCGTCCTTGACAGATTCTTCTAAGGTTTCATCACCAGCTAGTGCGGAAAAGAATGTGATTAATTTAAGATGATTAATGTAAACGATTCCAAGTTTCGCTTACGACATATGTACTTCGTTGGGCAACAGCTACTGTGATCGTACACGCGAGTACAATCCCGTTTGAATTGATTCGGGTGGAAGCACTCGACATTCGCGCAAACAATTTTCGTACTGATAAAATAAAGTTACATTCAGCTGAATAACAAAGAACGCCCAGCAAAAATTAAAGAGTAGTCACAGGATCCTGAAAAACATCCTGAACGGGACAACTTCAGGTAGTCTCACTCGGGACTGAACGCACTGAAATTAGCGCGCTTTCAGGGTGTTCAGGATACTGTTCTGGGCACATCCACGATTTATTACAGGATCATTTAAGGGTGTTATGTTATTGAAAGACTTTTGTTTAAAATTTACGTTTTCCTTTTCAACCACGATCAGGACGTGGTATGGTGGTTCGGGGTGGATTGAAGATATTGCTCAGGATATAACCAGCATTCTTAATTTTTAGTTGGGCGGAAAATACAAATGAATACCTGTTGCCGTCGCCATGGCAAAAGCATCCAGCTTTGCACGGTTTATCTTCCGAGATCTGAGGTATACGTTCCCCAACAGCATAGCGCACTCCACGATACGAGCAGGACGGCGCAATGGCGGGTTCTCCCTCAGCTTTGCATACCCAAAAGATTTGAATCGATTAGTTTGTAATCGTAACAGTTTGTTTACTTACTGTTATGGACATGGAATACAAATATCAGTATGTTTCCACTGAACAACAACGATAGCATCAGCTTATTATTATAAATGCAGACACTGTTACCGAGCCAGCTTCAAAAAATTCTAAACGTTCTTTGCATGAAAATGTTTTCACTATTGTTGTATAACTTTAGACACACTCTATGCAAGATTTTCGTGCAACATATTTTATGCGTCAGTTCCTTGGTTGAAAAGTTCGTATAAAGTGACCTTTTAAGAGAAAGTCCTACACGAGTAATGCAATGCGCAAGTACGATATTTCACGATTTCGGGTCTTGCGTAATGTAATAAAACGGAATGTAAAAACTCGAAAAAATAGAAAATTATAGAAAGTTATAAGTTATGCTTACGGCAAACGTATTGCATGGGACAGCAAGCCCCGGGCTCGTACTGCGGGCGACATCCCCGATTTTCATAGTACTGTGACAGACTCAGGTCGCACTTGATACGTTCGCACTGGGTACCTGATAAATTAGTTTATTAATTACAAGATAACTGAATAAAAATTAAAGAATTAAGCTTATAAGTTTACTTGTGCTGGGAGCATCTCCTCCGCAGGATTTATAGCACTCCTCGGCAGTTTTGAAATAGTTAGCATCCCCAAAGCAGCCTGTATTAGCGAACCTTTCGCAGCGATTCTTCTCCTATTTAATTATTATGAAAAAACTCGTTTCATATCTATGGTTGTCGTTTCATGTGTGACTCTAGTTTACTCCCGATACTGCTGAAAAACAATTTTCCTTGATAATAAGCTACGAATAGTCTAAAAATCTCATTAATGCGTTTTGTTTCGTAATAATGAATATGTCTGATCGAGTGAGAATGAGCTCTGGGTAAGTTTTTTTTTCTTACCTTTATAAAAGCAAAGCCTGGGGTATGACTCTGGCACTGATCCCAATCCATGGGCAACTCACAAACTTTCGGAGGAGCTGGAGTATTGTCGCCTTCCAAGGAGCCTGAAACTCGGAGAAAAAGAGTATGAAGATTAATTGATAATACGCGATAACATAACACGTAGATAAAATGGAGATAACAGTGATAACATGACCTTGATGTACGACGTTTGTGGGAAGTTTCAGACCCCATAGGATCTTCTGTAAAATCATATACTTTTGTCTAAAAACTACAATCGAAATTAATGAAACGAATTCTTACGAAAGAAGCTATGCGTTGTGCATTACTGTCTTTAGACATCTTAGGTACTCATGCAATCAGACTCATTCCTTCAGTACTGAATCCTGTAAACCTCGAATGTGTGAAGTAAAACAGTTGTTGTCAGACTCATACCGATGCATACTCAGAAAATGAAGATGCACAACAAGCCCAAATTCATGTAATAAGCATATTGATCAAATGTTTGATTTCTTTCAAAACGAATTTGTAAAAGGATAGAAAATTAACCGTTTTGTTTCTGCCTATCTTCTGACAAGAATTCGTCAGTAGCCAATATCTCATTTTTCATAAGCCAAAGTATAAATGGATCGTAGTAATAGAAATGCAAATTTTTCAAAGACATTTAAATACTGGTTTTTGTAAGCCATACTTTTTGTGTAGCATTCCTCCAGGCAGTCAAGTTCTGTGGAAAACAAGTTGGCAGTTCCTCCGCAACCTCCGTAAACGTAACGGACGCAAGCACCGGCAGTTTTGTTGTATGTCCATTTCTCGAATGAAGCATCACATTCAACTGGTCCCGGAGTGACTGGTGGTAAAGAACAGATATCTCCACTGTCTACCTCGGAAGACTTATCGTCGTCTTCATCATGATCGGGTCCTGTAGGTTTCGAAACATAAAGGAACTTTTAAGATTTGAATACATCTTTTTGTTTTTATAAGTCTCAATAGAAAACCAAGGGTAGGGTCTCGACCCTGAAAAGCTGCCTGAAAAGGACATTTTCAGTTAGTTTCAGTCAAGAACACAGATAAATAAGAGAATCTGTTATTTATCCATCCCTTAAAAGTCTATGGTAAGGATTGAATGCAGTAAAATTGGCCCACTTTCACGATGTTTGAGTTACTGTCTCGGAGAGTCACTCACCCAGTATCCTAAAGAATACTTTTAAGTGGTATATCTTATTAAAAGTTTTGCGCAAAATATACGTTTTCAAATGCAGCCACAATGAGGACGTGGTTCAGGTTGTTTATAATAGATTTAGGATATTGTTCATGGTCTTACATGATGTACAGGATTAGAATGGCCCTTACTAAGGCAAACCTGGCGTTAACGCATCCATTCCCCCACCACACACACTGTAGGAGGGGCTTAAGAACTAAGAAAAAAATAACGAACGCAGTCCACTATTACATTGAGTTCTTTACATTTTCTTTGAATCCTGAAGGCTGAATAATTCTTGATAATACGTGGAAATGTATTATAATTGATTAGTGGCTACGGTTTAGCGAATGTATGAGTGCTGCGCTGAAATTCATTCAAGTTTTTTTTATTACTGGTCAGCAGTATAATTTAAGCAGTAACCTCACAAAGGCACGTTTAATCTAGATGAAGGTCCCAAGCTTGGTTAAAAGCTAGTTCAGACCCAAACGCGCAACTTGTAGTTCCCCTGGAATCCGTCCGAACGCTGCCGTCTTAGTTCCTCCTCGTGCGGTTACTCCTCAAATTATACCGCGAACTGGTCTAACTCGGCTTGAACGAATAAATAAGCAGGGAGCACAACCTGACGCCCAGCCAATCAGATCATAGCGCCTCGGCGCTGCTCTTGAAAGTTAGTCAGACCGGGTGGTTTGTTAGGGAGAGATGGCCAGCGGCCATTGTGGTCTTATACATACTCAAAGATAAGGATATAACCGAAGCCCCTAAGTGTTTATGTAGGATTGCGTTCTTTAATAACGTAGCTGGATTCAATTGTGTATGTTTGTAATACTAGCAGGGGTTTACAACGAAACCTCGATATCCGACGACCAGAGCAGTCCTGATAACCCATAGTCAATTTGTATACACTTATACTGACATCATAATTATATAATTGTAAGCTTAACTATTCCCCGGATACCTTTCAGAGTGAAAATGAGATTTTCGCAATAATTACTAGTTTACTCTTATTTCGCCAATTGGTTACTTATGCAGATTTACTATTCAATAACCGGAATACAAAAGTGCTACATGTTCACGTAAAAAAACTTACTTGGAATAGCGTACACCGCTACCACAAGAGCTGCAAGAAAGATGAAGTTTCGCATGATGACGGTTTGTTGCAGCAGGGTGGCTGGACTCCTTTTGACTGCAATCAAATGGTATGAAAAATTATTCCTGTCGCTTTCTGCTTGAAAAGTCAACTGTGGATGCTGGCTGATGATACTGGGGTTTATAAAGCCCAAACGAAGACTTGCCTGGCATAGCAACAGTTGTAAATATCCAAGATTTATGTCAACAGGGGGTTAGAAAACTGGTCAGTCCGCTTTAGCATTTTTCTTTGTATTTGTTTTTTTTTTCGTACATTATGTCAGATGTCATGGTCAAGTTCAAATAAACAACCGCCAGGGCAGAGTTAGATCTTTCGTTGCATGAAAGCTGACCCAGAAGGAAATCCCAGGACCCTGAAAACCTTCCTGAACGGAACACGTTCGAGTCAGCACTGAATGCACCGAAATCGGCCTAGTTTCAGGACGTTCGGAATACTGTTCAGGACATTTTTCGGGGGACATTGATTATTTCGGAGCCCCAAAGGATCCTTTATAGTGTGATATCGTATTTATAAACTTTGTGTAAAATTCTACGAATGTTCGTATTAAGCCTTAATTAAGGTCGTGGTTTAGGCTGTTCCGGATGGATTACACGATATTGCTCGGGATATAACCGGTGTAATCAGTTATCTGTTGGGTGAAGAAACTGGACACTCTACGCTAACTATCCTTTTCTGTGTATTTCTATTTCTTTTTACATAATGTCACAGACTCTCTACTCTGATTTGAAAAAAAATGAATTCCTGCTGTAATAATCTAGTTACAGTAAACAAACGCAAGAACAGAAGTTACAACTTTCGGGACACGAAGACTGAATTGGTGCACGGGGTCAACCTCTTGCAGCGCCAAGCTCGGCTCCTACGTACTCCAAGTTTTAGCTTCGCTTCTGATTGGGCGACAAATGCCTGAAGCGTTGCTCTTTCAGGCTCCAAGTTTTTCATTTTTCAATTTATGTTTGAGTTGATAAAGCAATAAATTTTACCTTCAAAAATTATCATAATCCACAAAATTTTGAAGGTAATTTGCGTTTCTTTATGGCCAAAATATGAATAATGAATTATTTTTAATTCGAACTGAAGGATGCGGTTTAGCCTCAGTGACAGTGTAACAAAAGCCACTCGCAGCAAGTGTATTAAATTTTCCCAGTTTAAAAATGCTTCTGCTTCTCGTATTCTCATAAGTTGTACGTACTCCGTTGAGAAGCTGGATGAATTGTACACTTGCTGTAAAAATCTTTTGAAAGAGTCAAATAGTATTTTCTTTACAACGTACAAAGACTTGCTTCCTGAGTAGCAGTTAGTAGCAGCTCAGTCAGCCCAGTGCGAGTGCGTTTTTGACAATCTGACGTTGAAAATGAGAAACTCCGTTGAAAGGGAAGATCCTTGCGTCCAGAGCACTTAGCAAACTTGTCCTTCGCCCCACCGTGTACCGGATGCAACCTGTCGGGACCATCGAACAACCGGGCAAGTGCTGTTATGCGTTCCCAATGACGCCCCGTCAATGTATCTCTTGCTTGGTTTGTTAGGGATCGTTATTATCGCTATCACAAAACATGAAATATTATTACTTGTTACATTAAGTAGATTGTGTAATCACCAATAATAATTTTTTTTATTAATCAAATTTATTGATGTATTATTTGTTGTAGGAACATGTGTGCCCTGACAGGAAGGCTTGCAATGTACTGAGCAACGAAGCTGGTCCTTACGCAGATGTGTTTGCAAGTGAAGCTCCCTCTGCCGAAGCTGATCATGATTCATTCCCCAAATATAACATCATACAAGAAGGAGTTTTCTTAGTTTTAGTTGTCAGTTCAGTTAAACTGAATTAGTTGGTGACTAGTTGATGACACTCTTTACACAGCTCCTTATTGAAAGAGTTTCCTTCCCGTTTCAGAACACCATTTTTGACAGAAAAATGTCTGGAGGAAAATTTAAAACAAAAATATCTGCAATAAAAACCAATATTTATTTTCTTTTCATAACCTGTTACTACATAACTGATTCATGAAGCATAACAAGTCTTGCTAATTCATTTGCACTGAGCTTTGTTTATTTCCGTGGGTTTGGTTTGCAAGAGTCGTGTCACGTGACTTTTTGTGGTCAATTGTGAAACCTGAGAGTAATGCTGTGTTGGCGTGATGTAAGGAAGATCTGGCACTTCGACCGATCAGAATGTTTTGCAGCGAAAGGTTGGTCTTTTAGTTTGGTCCAGGTCTTGCACACCACAAACAGCGGCTTTGTATCCCTCTCCAAAAGTTTTAATTTGCAAGATTTCAAGATGTCATGACTGTAAACCCTGTTTAGGAAACAACAGAAATCTCTAAATCGTTTCCCTAATTCGAGTGAAGACTATAAAGAGTGAATGCTTTAAAAATTAATAGAAAATCATGGCATGCACCAAGTGAAATAAAATCTGCGAAAATAATAGACAGTGACTTGCAGTATGCAACTAGTCACAAGATGTTTGCCAATATCGTGTCACTTATTTAACAAATGCGTTTGATGTCACTTGTACTTGTAATTGTTTGTTTCAGTACTGGCACTTGTATTATTTTTTCTTATTTTCATATGATTTCAGTGGTTTAGTTTTACGATTCCCTCTTTTTCCCCCGTTTTCGTTCCTGAATTCAGTACAGCTTCACGAAAACTCGGAGTTAGAGTTTGATCCTTTTTAGCATTTTAGTCAATAATTAATATTCAGTGACAGTTAATACGGATAAAATTAACACTCCATGAAACTTTTATGCAAAGTTTTAGTTCTAATTCAGTTTTAAACTATAACGTGCTATTAACTGTAATTCTGAAAGCATAATTTCATTGTAATCTTCGAAGTAGAAAGCGTTGAACTTTGGATTTTCCTCTTGGAAGCCTTTGCGGCAGTGTGAATTAAGAAGTACAAGAACGCATTCGGAAAGTATGTTTTGCTCTATCTGACTGTATTGCGAGACTAACAGAATAAATAGATTTACAAGATTCTACAATTCTTCACCAAATTAAGCAAGCAAAGAAGCGGTGGTAACCCCTTCTAACCATCCAGAGCCTTGATGATTTGGTCCAGCTTTTATATGTCAGCTTGTATTTTCCTGATAAGGTCGTCCACAGCATCATCGGCGGGATGCTGAGTGTCCCGGTTCTTAACGAGGTCGAAAACTTCATAAGCAGTGAACCCAACCTGAACTACACTGAACGCCGCACCAAGTAACAGTTTACGTGTAACTTTAGTTGTGACAGACAACGACGTTCCGCATTCCATCACCGTTTTCATAGCATTTGCTTCATTGGCCAGGAGAGCAGCATAAGCTTCAACACTAGCGGCCTGAAAACCAAAGCTACCTCCGGAACGACCTGTTGATCCAGTAATACGCCCGTACTTCAAAAGCGTAGAAATAGTTTTCTTTTCTCATGAGCTCGATGCTTTTCATCGTGGTTTGAAAAAGCCTGCTACTTGAGCTTCCGTTTTAGCACACGAAAAAAAACGAGTTCGAGTTCAAGCCACAGTTTTTGGCTGCCTGACAAACATCTTGGCAGTAGTTTTCAACGATCTTGTTCACCTTGCGCTCCTCTTCGGCATACTTTTCTACGAGTTGTTGAATTCGCTTCATGTAATTCTTGTACTTCTTGTGCTCGACGATGGAGGTTGCCATGTTGGTAGCTCCTCCTATAACTCCACCAGCAATAGCAGTCGCCATAAGAAAGAGAGACGTCCCGGCTGTACAGAAGGCTAGCACCACTCCGCCCACCGCTGCTGCGGTTCCCACTACTCCCACGGATGTTCCGACGGTCTTTGCTGTATTGACTGATTCGCCGAAATCCATCATACTATATTTAAGGCTTCTCAAGTCGTCCACTAGTTGGCGTCTGATGGCCTAAGCAGCCCGGAAGCTCTTCACGAGTTCGTTTTCGTCTGGCATTGGGTCTTATGCTTCAAGCGGTTCTGAAAAGGGGAAAAATGATCAGCAACGCTTCGGATCAAAAGTAACTTTTCAGTAAGCTACGAACTTAACCTAAGGGGACTAAACTGGTTACTACACCGGTACTTGGTAAGCATTTCAATTAGTTTTAGCACCACTTGCAAGGACAAGTGCAAAAAAAATTACCCTAAATCTTCAAAGTTATAACAGAAATGCACTTACCCCTTCAACAGCGTTTACTGCTCAGCGACTCGCTGAAATATTCGGCGAAACGCTTTTCTCGTCAGCGCGACGGACGAACGAATGCACGATCGCGAATTTTTGCGTTTGTTTCACACGCAATGGCGGGAATCTCCCAATTCCCATACAGTCTGTATTTGGTGGAAAATTCCCACTTCCAGTACAGTTGGAAATATTTTTTTTTGTTTCGTTCAAATGTTTCGAATACTCCCATGCAGTCCCATAATGGTTTATTTTGCGGAAATTCGAAGTTTCTATACAGCCGACTTTGCGAATGGTCCACGTTCTCACATTTATTCCATGAGATTTTCGCGACAGTTTCCATACAGTTTAATTTGCAGGATATTCGCAGTTTTCAATTTAGTTTACTTCGCAGGATATAAAATTTCCATATAGACTGTTTCGGCCGAACTTCAGACGAACGGTGCAACGGAATGGCGAGAAGCTAGGTTTAAAACAATTAATAAAACAATAAACTATAGTTAAATAATATTGAAACGGTTACAATAGACTTATGAGTTTTTGAAATGAAGATGATATTAACCATTTAGAAAATAAGATACTTCTGTAAATGTTCAGAATTCAAAAGAGTCCTTAAGGATTGTTCTTGATTTTGCACAACTTAATAGGTTAACAAAACTCAGTTCAATCTTTCATCCATAGCTCATAGTTCAATATTTAGTTAATTAGTGGGAAATTTAGTACTCTATACCTAATAATCCCATATATGTTTTAAATATTTTTTTAAACTGCCTCCCCAGCATTTTCAAACAAAACTCGCGTGAAAAAAATACGCATTCCCTCGTCTGTTCTGTTGTTTGCGGAAGAAGACAGTTTAGCCGAATATTTCATTGAACCATTGTACAGCGAACTCTGTTAACTAGCAAGTATGCATATTCAGATTTACTTAAATTGGTTGCAAAGTACAATAATTTGGTTACATTTATTGAAATTTTATAGCTATTCATTATGATATTCCAGGGGGTCCGAAACTTCCAATAATCTTCGTTCACCTGGATCGTGTAATCATTTGTTATCTCCCTGTTATCTACGTGTTATCACATGTTATCAAATAGTCTTCGCACACTTGTCCTCGGAGTTTTGGACCCCTCGTGATATACAAATGTGTAAAAAATTTTTGAAAAGAGTGAAGTAAAAATTACCCAAACATTCTTATCAGTCCACTTGTAAGTTTAGTCTGAAGCGAGGGGTTCGAAACTCTGAGGGAAACTGTACGATGATTATTTGATAACACACGATAACACGGAGATAACTGGAGAAGACTGGTTGATAACCGCGATAATATGACCTAGATGTACGAAGATTATTTGAAGTTTCGGACCCTTTGGTCTGAAGACTGAACTGGGGTAATGCTCAGGCAGGGTCAGTGCTGAGGTCAGTGGCTCTTGCTGAGGACAGACGGGTCACGCTATACTTCGTAGAAATTGTGAATTCAAGCTTAAACTGTGATTGCAATTTTTCAAAATGCACATTAACTTCAATAGCATTAACAATTGAATAATAAGTTGGTGTAATAGCACAATGTGTCTACTTAACTTACAGAACCGGACGAAAGCGAGAGATATGAAATCGGATAGGTAGAGAACGAAGATAATTTGGTAACAAGTTATCAGGAGAAGAAAAAACACTTAGACATAGGGGATAGAAAAAAGTAGTAACATTAATAAGAGTGTCTAGACGTTCAAGGTTACAAGTTTCAGACCTCTTGAAGAAAAGGATTGAGAGAGGCGATGTGAGGTAATATTTCGCTGTTCTCTTTTCGCCCGAGCAAATTTCAATCCTTTTAGCAGTATATTTGAACATGTGAATTTTTCGAGTTTACTCGAACTGTTGTCAAGTGGCTCGTTCGTAGTTTAAGACTGGAATCTATGATACCCGGTTGTACGAAAGTTTTCCCCTCTTACTCCCTAGATGCGGTGATTCCAGAAATCATCAAGCACATCTAAGAAGACGAGTGCAAGAAGCAATTCAATTTAAAACCACCAAATAATATATGAAAGTCATAGTGTGTACAGTTCCATTACGGGTGATTTGATTTTGAATAAATGTAGCCGAACAGCAGCGTCACACTTGTGTTGCATTCGTCTGTTTGCGAGTGCACTGAGTGAAGGAGAAGTCGGAATTGTAAATTATTAAACGAAGTTTCGTAAACGTAAACAGTTTCTAATTTCCACACGCACACACTGGCCAATAAAATTGAGTCTGACTTGCTGTAAAATGCAAGGATCTCCATCGAGACTGCGGCGCGTTCTTTCGATAAGCGGCCTGTGGTGCTAGTCTAAACTGCTTCTGTTTAGTTGTTCCTTGGTGTATCTGCCTTGATTATATCAAATAAACTTATAGTGCAGACATTGCACTGTGTATTAATACAGGAACGCATTCAAAAAGATGTTTCCGCAATCAACTAATTCAGTAGCAGGGGGGCAAAGAGCATAAGAAAAGCATTCAAGCAAGTAAACAGAAACGAAATGTGACCTCACATCGCTTCTCTCAATCCTTTCTTTCAAGAGGTCCGAAACATAACCTTGAACGTCTAGACGCTCTTATTAATGTTACTGCTTTATTCTATCCCGTATGTCTAAGTATTTTTTTCTTCTCCTGATAACTTGTTACCAAACTATTTGAAATATTTCCATAATTTTTTCCAATGAACTAAAGACTATCAAGAAAGCTATTACATATGCTTATCCCAGATTATTAAAGATTACTTATGACCACAAATATAAAGATTCTTCATTTTTCCCTTCTTTTGCATATCGATGCAGACTGTAGGTATTATCGAGTATTTTTAATGATATTAGCGAGGAAACACTACCGCCAAAGTGAAGAAGAATTTTCGACAGTGACAGACCCCCTTGTGTGAAACATTAAAAGTGCGCTGATTACTGTAGCTAGGTACGATATCAGTCAACATCTCACGCTCGTCGAACGCCTTTTCGCTCGCCTATCATCAGTATTCAGAGGATGTGTACAGAATTATTCGCGTTTGTTGTTTTTCAGGACAATATGTCAGACTCGAACAAGAATGAATGTGCAGTAGTAGAATGTTCTTCTCTCTTTCGCGATTTTAACCCCGATAATATCGAAGATGATTATCGGGATGGAGACCGTGGCACTCTTACAGTTAAATGGAAGGATCCGCTCCAGAAATGCTATATTTTGATCATCCATGATAATATTGTTTAAACAATAAGTTAATGAAGTTTTTCTTACGTTAAACTGACAGGTGCAAGGTTTGGTTTAAGCTTTCCACGTAAATTTGATTCTTTCTTTGACGAAGTTATTTATTCTGGAATAGTGTTGGTCTTTGGTATTTCCGCAGTATCGGTTTAATTAAGATGATATACTGAATCTGACAGATTTGCGTACATGTTAGTTATCAAAGGAAATGAAACTAGCGTACTGTTCTGCGGATGTTAAAAGCCGCCGGTAATATCCCTGCATTACTTCTTGCGCCCACGCCCCGATTAACACAGCATTGTCATTAATTTCCAGTTCTTCATTTTGCTTTTTACTCAATGGTTCATTAATGTTATCCATGATGTGCTAACAGGGGGCTCTAGAATATATTGAGAACTATGATCGAGAATATAGTAAGTTTTTCTTTTCTTTATAATGGATATGTTTATACTTTCTTTTAGGCTGTTCATAACTTTAAACAAATCAAACAAATCAAAAACAATGGATATACCACGTCTCAGTTATACATTGGAAAGATATACAATATTTCATCCAAAATATATCTTTGTTGAATTTTTATGTTTCAGCATCGAATTATAATTCCTTCACGTGAGTCATGTTATACTAATATTGTTGGCGGCGTTTAACATTAACATCAAATAAGGTTACTTTTGCTGCTATTGGGAATCAAGTTTTGTAGCAAAAATTTACTGAAATGGACCTTGGACAATTTCAATATGTGAGAGGCACAAAGTGGCGCACGAAACTATTTTTTTTTCCGGCGGTATAGAGTCACGGGCAAGGCTGAGTCTGCTGATGGACATCTACAGAGGACACTCATCCGGTCAAACTTGTAGTGGAGCAACGGGGACAGAAGCGGCTCAGAGTAACAAACGAAGGATATCTGGGATCAGACGAGGAAGCAAGTATACTGCATGACGACACGCAGCCCCCAGCCAAGAAAGAGAAACGAGACGTACCAAACAGTGAGAACAGTAAAAAACCGAAGTCCCAGAAGAGAACTCTTGGTCAGCGGGTCTTGTCGAACCTCAGGAGCAGTATTGACAAGATCAACGAACAACGCAGCATAATTTATGGAATACAGGCAGCTCGTAACCCATCCAATATCGAAGTAAGCCGTCCAGAAAATGATGAACCTATGGAACGTTACACTAAAAATAGTGTACAGTATAATGTATAGTAACCAAAAATAATGCATGGGGTATAGTTGACAGGAGACAGACGATGTAGACCGCGGGAAGAGAAGTTCAGAGGCACGGACGGTAGACGAACTGTTAGCGGAAGAGCTCGCTGTCGAGCCTGACTTCAGTGCTGAAGCAGCTACCGTTGGGTCAAGGTTTATCTCGGGTGCGTCAGGTTCTCAGGGTGCTGCATCGACGAGCACGAGCGGAGGCCCACCGAGTATTCATACCCGGGACCGTTCTGATGATGAACGCCGGCTCACAAAATTGGTTGGAGCCCTCTGAAATGAAATCGTCGACTAGAGGAGAGAAATGCGACAAATGGTGTCACAAGTTCAGCGGAGCACCAAAACACACATCACGCGATTTGAGAAAAAGCACGAAAAGGACATTACTGAAGTAAAGAAGAAAAATTCCGAAATTCTTGGGAGGGGGCCCTGAATTGTGGGAAGTAATGCGTACATGCTACTTGATGTATTCCGGGAGAATTGCAACGCTGGAATCTAGCGCCCATGGCTTACAGACATCTTCTATTCGGGCCGAAACAGTCTCAGTAACTCCTGGGGGTACCACTGTAAAAGATACAGCTGCACAGACTATGGAAGAATTAGGACTCCCTGACGCTGAAAACCGATCTAGCTATGTGGATATTCATCCGAGCCTTACAACTGCTAGGGTGTCGTCGCTGTCTCAGGAAGTTAAAAATTATCTGGCGAGCCTACTTGAGGCATCACGGAAATCATTCTGCTCGAAGAAAAAAGAAGCCGACAAGTTCGTCACTTCGCTGCTAACCGAGGCTGGAGCTGACTTCTGGATTAGCTACTTTCTTTCACCCACGCCAGGACAGAAGCGAGTACCAGAGGAAGTACTGCACATGATATATGGCAGCTTTTATATTTCTTTACGACACAAAAAAAAATAAAAATAATAAAAAAAAATAACCAGAAATCCTTATTTTCCTTTTGTAGGCCTGGTCTGTCAGAAGTTTCATTCTGTAAGCATTTCGTTGGTCGAACCGGAGAGCAGGACTTACAACAGCGAACTAGTTCGAAGCATCCGAGACGTTTATCTGCACAGGCCAAGCGTTTGCGACAGAAAATGAAAGGTAATCTGGAAACAGAGAACCAGTAACTTAACGCCGTGGTAGCACCACTTGGGGAGGACGTCAGCGGGCGATATATTCTAGATCAGAACAGCCACGGGAATTGCGTCGAAGACCTCAGTTCTTCTCTAAGATCCTGAGGTAGAGCCCCCTGAGGACTTGATCCGTCCGGTTGACGGGTCCATAGAATCTTTCTGTGGACTCGGTCCGCAGCTTCACTCAACAGAAAGTTGAGTTGGACCAGCTAATGATCAAGCGTCATTTTTTCATTCACCGTTTCAGTTCGTTCATTGCCAACTTACTTTTCCAGAATTGGACAGATGTTATTAATAATACGATTGATTTTATATTTGTCCGGATGTACGTTATACGTTGTAAGAGAAAGAGATAGCCTCCAAATCAATCATCAAGCCTCCAGGTAAAAAATTTACTCGTTTGACGCAGGTGTGTAACCATTGATCACGAAAATCTTATTTATTTGCAACGGTCCTAATAAACTGCAATGGACGAAAACGTCTTCGAGGCTCATCGCCAGCACCTGCCGGCCAAGACGTCGCTCAGCCAGGCACCGGTCAACAACACAACACGCCCCAGAGTACTTTTCCAGCGGAACACGTTCGACTGGCCACCGGAAAACAATTACTTGCCAGCTTCAGTAGTTACGACCTTGGAATCGATGTTCCTGGGCAGTACAACCAGGAGTGTTTGATCGTAGACGGTGAACCTGTGAATGTGCATTAGTCTTTAAATGCTAGTCTTGAGCTCACCCTTGGGGCCAGTGGAACGCAAGTGAATCTGGATCAATTTACCAATTTCGACGCTCAAAAAAGCCAAATGCAGCAGAAGTGAATCTTGATCACTCCATGAATTCTGTCCTTCAAACTTCGATTTGGTCTCTTTGGTATTAACGCAAAACCAGCATCAAGCACAGCAGGACCAGAATCCTCCCCAATTCATCCCTCTAAACAATATGGACCCACTGTCTCCTACGTTCTCTGGCATTTAATTTTAAAAACCGCTTCCCTGGTTGTTTCGTGATGTTATTAAGTGTTCTGGAGCTTGGCTGCTGAAATGCGGAATGAAGATATTTTCCATCTGACTGTTGAAAACGTTGATTAACAAGTTAATCATTACATTAATAACAATTTATAAAGAATATTGCAGAGTTTGCAAATGACGAAATGTAATGAATTATTTGCAGGTTCTGAGTACAATTTGTTTGTCATGATATTATTATTATTATTCCAAAGGGTGGCGATTTGGGCGCGGAATGTTACGATTATGTCAATCCGAGGGAACTTTTTTATTCCGTATAGACCTTATTCCAAAAAGGCCCTTGTAGACCGTCCCCTCTACTACGGACGCTCGTGTAAAATAGCTTTGTCAATTAGCCGACTTGAAAATAGGCCTAGAAATCACCAAAAAATCTGTGAAACATCTTGACACCAAAAAAAGTTAAAAAAAATTCTAATTTTATTTAATATAAGAGTCCGCTATAGTGAGGTACGCGTTTGGAATAGGCCCTATTACTTTATAAATTATTTATTTTTATTATTAATAGTGGTTGACAGGTTGAGTTAACTTTTTGTTTGATTGTTTTCCAATCAATATTCCATTATCCTCCATCTATTCGACGATGTTTTTCAACATCTATCAATCTCGTTTAATTTTAACTTAGAATCAGTAGCTTTTTGGTGTAATTTCTACATGCCCACTCTAACTACATAGCTGAACTAATTTACCCTCTACTAATATAATTTTAACGACTAGTACAAATTAGGTTCTGGCATGCTGGAAGGAGATATTCTGGCATTACTTGACGGTGCAGCCATTCACGAACCCCAACACTCTGTTGAGGGACTGACACATAGAGCTACAGGTAGCCAGGAACGCCTCTTTGGTGGAGACGCCCACACCCAGTTCATGGAGTTCGTCCTTAGCTATCTCCAGTTAACGAACGGGTGGCAGAGTCACATCATCCACGCCGGCTGTGAGGTATATCCCAGCCTTGCGTCATACACAGCGCAAAAAAAGAACATTTACAAATCCACGTAAGACGCCTGGAGCTTCTACTGAACACTGTTTAAGTAAAACGAAAAAAAGTTCATATAAATTGTAGGTTTTGAAAGGAGTATAAAAAAGCTGCTTTTGTTGCTTCAAGATATCCTAATTCCCTCAAAGAATCACACATTTCATGCGTCGCAACAACAAGAACGAATTGCTTCAAATGAAATGATTGGCCACGGTAGGTCAAATGACATTACCCTGGAAACCAACTAACATGAATCAACAAAGTTTATGGAGGTACTGGCATGAGTTAGTATTGTTTGAAAATTATTCGTCGAAGAGGAACAGATTATCAAAAGAGAATATATCAACTGTTTTTGATGATCTGATGTTTTTATTTCCATCCGAACATTTTTCTGTTACAAAAATCGTTCTGAATCGGGAAGCGAACCCAAAAATTTTTTCCTTAGGAGCTTACTTAAAGAGTTTATCAACTAGTCTACAAGCTAATTCAGTTAACTAGACTGAAGGACTAAAATATAGAAATTCAACTTGTCTGCCAAGTTATTCTACGGAACTTAAGTCGCGCCTAAAAACATGGCGAAATTGGAAGGGATAGACAAGTCAAGAGTACAGGCTGGGTAAGGACCAGCTTCGTTGAGCAGTACTTTGCAAACCTTTCCTTCAGGGCAGACACGATCCTACAAGAAATAATAATTTAAAAATTAGATTAATCAGAAAAGAAAACTCCTTTGATGATAGTTGCACGTTCTACTAAAGGTAGTTAGTAAGCATATTTCATATCGTGTTGGTAATCTCTGTAACAAACCAAACAAAGTTCGTCCATTGACGGGTCAGATGTATTGGGATGGCATTCGTAAGTGTAACAGCACTGTCCCGGGTATTGGAAGCCCAGACAGGCCGAACTCGGTATATATGGGAGCGAAGGGCAAGTTTGACGGGTGCACGAAACTGATGGCGGAGTGTGGCATGTACACCGGATGCAAGGATCATTTGTTTGAAGGGATTCTCCAATCTTCAACGTCTGGTTGCCGAAAACACACACGCCGAGAACTAGACAGAATGCAAAAATAACGAAAGATAAAATTAGTCTTAGTTGTCCATGATCGGTGATGCAATTTGTATACGTTTTCATTACATCAGACAACCAAATTTCAAAATGTTCTGTTCGACTACTCACCAGGCAAATCCTGAGTTTCCACACTGAACTCTGCTGGTGCTATGCCGGAACCAAATTTTTGAATCATTCAAATGAATCGTTAAAAAATGGTCACCAAAGTATACTTAATAAATGAGTAAACAAACAATACAAGTATTTCCTAATCTGCACAGACCTATTGCAAATTTCTTATTTGGATTATACCAGGTACAGGCAACTGCTCGGGAGCACAAGTAGTGAGACATTCCTCTTCCGTCCTAAAGTTATTGCCCTTGTCGAAACAGGCTGCAAAACTGAATAGTTTGCAAGTTCCAGACTCAGCGTCAAAATAGTAGCGCCGTGAACAGCGACCATGTTTCCTTGGCAGATTGCAGATCTCTAAGAAGACAAATTTTAGTGTCAGATTGATATATCTCAGTAAGCGTAATAATGACGTTGCCTACCTTTGTTGGGTCTCCGGACTGGAACGTTGCAAACCCTCTTACACTCTCTCTCAGTGTCAAACCTGTTTTCGTTACCCTGCAAAGAAAAACCAACACCGTGGTTAACACAAACATGTGCTACCATTTACACATGATATAAAGTTTCTTTATAATTCAAGAGAGTTGCTTAAATTTGCAAATTTGTACTTGACGTACCTTGCATCCACCATAACTGAACGGCAAGCACTCCCGCTGGTCGGCATCGTGATAGAACATGGGTTTAAATCCACGGCAAGGTCCCACTTCTTTGGGTAACAGGCAACGTTGTCCTATATCCTGAGATTCTATCCCTTCATCGGGAATCGCATCAGAACTATTGACTGCTCCAGAAGGCAGGGTCTGGTTGATAGCTGCACGAAGTGGGGCAGCAGGAACTAGTGCAGATGTCTGCACGGAATCGATCACGGGAGAATTTGCAGGAGAAGCAGAACTTTCGTCGACTGTTGCGAACAACGTAGCATCTGTGCGTATTCCCGCGTCTCGCTTGGTTTCAATAATTTCCTTCACTGATTCGGCTACGCGAAACAAAAGTCTCTTGAAATATACTTTCTCTATCTTCCGGTAAACAAAACATTCAGATTACGGCATGTGTAT
The DNA here is from genome assembly GCA_002872375.1 of Eulimnadia texana. Lineage (NCBI taxonomy): Eukaryota > Metazoa > Arthropoda > Branchiopoda > Diplostraca > Limnadiidae > Eulimnadia > Eulimnadia texana. The sequence goes on from NKDA01000007.1 coordinate 1,430,375, forward strand.
TTAAGTGGACAGCATTTCATATCGTCTCTGTAAAAGGGAACGCAGTCAGGTGCGGGAAGCTTGATGATGCAGTGAACGTCTTTGCAAACGGGCTGTGCATTACCTGTTTTATTGTTAGGGTAAACTCCGTCATACATAAAATAGTTTTCTTATGTGAACTGAAATATAGGTTAGCTTTATTCTAATTCACACTAGACTGTGTTATTTACACTCTGATTATTTTCATGATTTCTTTGCCGTACAAGCAGAAATATAGTTAATACTGATGTTTCGATACCATTGGGTCCTTCGAAGCAAATGCAGGATTTGCATGGATTGTCGGAAGGCATATACTGGCCTTTGTGGTACGTAGCGTTAGTATCCTTATCATAACAACCACCACCGACAGCTTCTTCTGATGTTTCATCACCAGCTGATTCGGAAGAGAGTAAGGGTTTATTTATACGGACAATCAATACACTCAGTGTTGCTTACGACATATGTATTTCGTTGGGCAGCAGCTACTTTGATTATCGTACAAGCCAGTACAATCCCAGTTGGAATTGTTCTGGAGCAAGCATTCGACGTTCTCGCAAACAATATCCGTACTGAGAGAATGAAAATAGTTTCAGGTGAATGAAAAAGAGCAGCCAAAGATTATATAATCTTATATTGTGTGTTATATTTTGTATTAATTTTTTATATGTTATATTAGTCTTATATTATGTATGGTCTGATATTATGATATAGTCTTATATTATGTGAGAGTATATAGTCTCAGGATCCTGAAACCCCCCTGAACAACGCATACTCATGTAAACTTAATCAAGACTGCACGCACTGAAACTGGGGCTATTTCAAGATGTTCAGTACACTGTTCAAGACATGTTCAGGGCAATCACTTTATCTCATCGTCGTATGGGACCATTCAAAGGAATAGTCCAAAATCTAAGGAATTTCCTATTTGCTTATTTATGAGTGTTGTTAGGCCTGTTCAGGATGGATTCAGAATATTGCTCGGGATACAACCGGCATTCTTAATTTTCTGTTGGGTAGACGGTATAAATAATTACCTGTTGTCGTCGCCACGGCAAAAGCATCCAGTTTTGCACGAATCATCTTGGGTGATCTGAGGGATATGTTCTCCAACGGAATAGCGCACTCCACGGTACGAGCAAGATGGCACACTTTCCACTTCTCCTTTAGTTTTGCATACCCATAAGATTTTAGTTAATCAGTTGGTATTCGTATATCAATTTGTTTACTTGCGAAATTTTCTATAGCAACGGAAATTCCGTGGTACCTACTGCAGCAGATAGCTATTGCCACGGGATGCCGTGGCAATAGCTGATGCGTGCAAAATGTGCCACGGAATTTCTGTGTTAGGTTGTTTAATTTTTGTAATTTTACTTTATTTTATGATTAGTTTGCAGTTCACGATTTTATTTCATCGATTAATTGAGCTATTGTAGGGATAGGATCGTTTGGGTAGGGCTGAAATTAGTTTTGAAGTTAAGTTCGGTTAGGTTTGGTTAGGTTTGGTTAGTTTAATTAAAATTAGTATGATTGTAGGGAAAAGAACAGTTGTGTAGGGCTGAGGCTGATTTTAAAGTTAAGCTAGGTTAGGTTTGGTTTTAAGTAAGGTTAGTTTATTTTAGTTTAATTAACTTCGATTAAGTTAAATACCGTGGCAATAGCTTACAGTGCAAAAATGGAAGTTCCTTGGCAATAGGTTAGGGCTCAGTAAGCACCACGGAAATTCCGCCTCTATAGCAATAACCTTTACTTACTGTTATCATCATGGAAAACATCAACTAACTATATGTCGAAGTGATCGATAAACGAGTAATAGCGACAACAACAGGGTATATCACAAATACGTGCCTCTTATAGCGAACACCGTTGCTAAATCGGGAAATTATTTTACATTTTCAGGTAGTTTAACGAAATATTTTTAGCGAGTCGTATTAACACATATGTACGTTTGTCTATAGTTACGGACTTGGTATGCAATATGGACTGTTAAGAATAATACGAGTAATGCAATACGCATGTACAAAACCTGAAATAACCGAGAACGATAGAAAAATATAATTCCTCACCACAAACGTATTGTATGGGACAGCAAGCTCCGGGCTGGTACTGCGGGCGACATCCTCTATCTTCATAGTACTGGGACAGGGTCAGGTTGCACTCGATATGTTCGCACTGGATACCTAACATGTTAGTTTATTAATTCAAAGATGACTACGAAATTGAGCTTTCAAGCTTGTAGGTGTATACTTGTGAGTGGAGTATCTCCTCCACAGGATTTATAGCATTCCTCGGCGGTATTGAATCTGTTGGCATTTCCACCGCAGCCTGTGTAAGTGAACGCTTCGCAGCGATTCTTCTCCTATTCAATTGTTATGAGCAAATTAATCTCTCATCCAATAAGTGGATATATCTGATCGAGTGAGAATGATCCTTTGAGCAGATCTGTTTCGCTACCTTAATAAAAGAAAACGCTGGGACGGCAGAAGAGCAACTACCCCGTTCCTTGGGCAAGAGACAAACTTCCGATGGAACTGGGGTATCAGCAGCTCCTGTAAAAAAAACTACATTTAAACTTCTGCCTAAAACTGCTGTAGAAATCAAAGAAACGGAGTTCTACGGAAGAAGAAGAACGTTAATTTATAAGACAAAGTTGCATTCTTTACTTAATCTACTCGCAACATTCTTTTACGAAACGCATTCACGTGAGGCAGAAACATCACTACATCCTTAAAAAATACAATAATTTAGAATCTGGGAATCATTTTTAAATTGTTGATAATACCCTTTTAATAAGTTCAGAACAACACAAATCATTCAGATTGTATATCATTGGTCGTAATTTCAGTATGAAGCCTTGTCGGGACGCCGACAATTTCACTACTTTGTTCACAATTCACTTACTTAGTTCCCAGGATCAGACCAGATTTATTGAACAGCGTCCCAATTCACCCCCTTACTGCGCTGAACTCATTTTAGTCGCTCAAAGTGACTCTGTATAAGGAGTTGAATACTGCATGGCTGAGTTCTTTCAAAGTTCAAGCGTACGAATGCGTGCAAGTGGGCCAGTTCCACACTATCATCTAGCTGAATCCTTGATACTCATGCACCATTCAGAGGGTTATTCAGACTGTATGGCTAGGGTATCATTGTTTCAATCGGGTGCTTTAGAGCAGTGTGAATATTACTTTGTATTCTGATGAGTTCAAATCTTTTCCAAAAAATTTTTAGAAATAATGCAAAATTAACTATAGGTCTGAGGCATTGGCCCACTTGCAACTTTAAAGTTTGACTTGGACTTTGATCCCTCTCGCTTGACAAATATAGGTCCTCCGGCGAGCGAGAGATGACTTCAAGGGTCAACCCTTACTTTCAAAATAATCTCAGTTTGAAATTTTCGTGTTCTCTTATTTCTCCCCCCACCATCCCCCCCCCAAAAAAAAAAATCTGGAATTTTTGTTCCTTTCACTACAAAAAAAAAATCCATCCGTCTGACCTTTTTTCCCGTCCCCCCTGGACGCCCTGCTATTGGGAGATTACGAACGCGGCCTCTCTGTAGCGAACACCGTCAAAGAAAAACGCCTTCAAAGAATTTTTTATCTATAGGTCAAAAAAAGTTCTTTGTACCAAAATGTTTCTTGAATTATTATTTTGTGTTTTAGAAACATTTTCAAGTAAAATTTCCTTACAAACATATCTTATGCGCCCGTCCGTAGTAGACGAGTTGGCCATTACTGGGCTACGGAGAGATCTGCCTTCCATGGCCTCTGACGTCACACAGGCCGCTAGCCAGTCACGTACCGTGTTGTGAGCACGTGACTTTTCCTTAACTTTACACCAGTTCAAAAAAATACTTCCTGTCCACGCAAATTTTTAAAAATTGAATTTGCGAATTTCTGACATCTAAAGCCACGGATTTAAAAAAACAAAATCATGCCATTTCTCCGTAAGTTATTTATGCAAGTATACTATGCAATAATCAGAATACGGAATGCCAAATATTCAGTTAAGAAAACTTACTGGGAATAGCCTGCGCCGCTACCGCAAAAACTGCAAGAAAGATGAGGTTCCGCATGGCGGAGATTTCTTGCCGGAGACTTGACTCTTTGTCCGCAAGGATCAGATGTGACGAAGAAATCTTCCTGTCGCTTTCAGCTTGAATCCAAAATCTCAACTGTGGAACGTGACTGATGCCGCGGGGTTTTTATAGTCCAGACGAAGACTTATCTTGAGTGGCAACAGCTGGAGTTACCCAGGGGTCATCATCAACGGGTCGCTAGGAGTCTGGACAGTCAACTCCATTTCTTACGTAGCTTCCCAAACTCATGACTGCGATGCAGAAAAAATGAACCTTTGCTGTAATCATCAAACTGAGTGAACAACCATCCGACACAAGTTACGTCTTTACACTGACCTACAGAATAGTATATGGCCTTATGCTGTAATAACGTAAATTCATTGAGACTTGAGTGCTAGTGATCAAGTCCTTGTTTTAGGTCCGCGCTAATTGATTTACCTTGATCATATCAATTCAACTCAAGGGACAGACGTCCACTAAATACTGGTACAGGAAATTTAGTGGAAAAGATGTTTATCTGACTCGCTAGCTGGGACAAAAAGTTTCAAAAAAATTCATCGAATTAAGTAATAACATTAAAAAAAACTTGTTAATGCTTAAGTGTATTTTGACTAAGTATTACTAAGAAATATTGTACTTCACATATGATAAGGTCTTATGCTAATTTTTTCCTGATGTGCTAAATTAAAAAAAAATACTCTCCGAAGAAATATATACTTTTCAAATCCAGTCCACTGGATGGTTTTATAGTAATTTGTGAAAATATCATAGATTTATGAAATATTCATTCATTTGTATTAGAAAGTATATACTTTAGCCGCATGTATTCAAATTCGGACCAAGAGTATCCCCACGGCACGCTACTTTCAGACGCGCAATCAGACATCAAAGTGTGCTCTCTTTGGTCACATCATGCGGCTGTGTGTTTGAGATAAAATTATGGAAAAAAAATTGTAGGTAGAGCTAAGACAGCTACACAAAGTTCGTGATTCCGATTTTGAGTTTTTGCAAGCAATAAGATAGTAAAGATGAACTTGAAAAAAAAAACAGAGAAAAAGAAACTTTTTTAGAGATTTTTTTTTTCAAGTTTGCTCTGGGACTGTCGAAATATTTCACCGTATCTTAGCACCAACTTACTCGTACTACTGACACTAACATAACTGTTTCACTAGATTTTTGTTTCCGTTTCGAAGCTCGTGAAAGATTTTGGATTTGGGCGATTCTACGAAAAACAACTCTGATCTAGCTCCTAGAAAAACCCACGGAAATGAAAACTCTATGAAAAAACACGTTTTTTTGTTTTACACCAAGATGACCGGTTTTGAAGCATTCCTATAATCGCGGGAAGCGAGCATTGTCGACAAACTAGCAGCTTGAATTCATCATCCCTAGATGACGTTACATCAAACTTGATATTTTACGGTAACGAGGGACAGTTTTGCGAATCAACTTGGGAATCAACACTTTACCGCTTTATGGTCCCATGGGAATATATTGATGCAATTTCTATTTCTCTATTGCACGTAATGCAAAAGATCATGATTTTACAAGGTAATAAATGCGAACTAAACATTTCCATCACAAGTCGCAAATGGATAGCTAATGCGGATAGCTAGAAACGAGCAAACGTAAGATGGAGGTTTGGAAAACTAGCAGCAACAGCTTGACAGGAGGCTTCTCGGCTTTGGTGGCACGGACGCCATAGTGCAGTACCAGATGAGGCTTTGCTCCGTGTAGCTCAGAGCGTAGTGTTTTTGGGAGTACTGGACGCTGCGGGTAGGGTAGGTGAATATAATCTGTGGGCGTGAAAAAAAAACAACAACAACTTCAACTTCTTCAGGGGATTCTAGGCGGCGGGGATTTACTAGTATGAGTGATTTTTCAAGGGAACCTTCTTCAAAATTAAGAATGTTTGAAGTTTACGTAGAAAGTGAGAAAACAAACACCTGCTGATCATGTCGAAGATCGTCTTTGTCCTTTGCTCGACCACATTAAAATAACTATCTGCATAATTGTAGATCAAACAGGTCAACTAGTATTATAGAAAATAACAGTCAACAATTAACAATAACAATAACAACAATATTAACGTACATGCTTGTTTTTTTCAATCAAAAAGTGACGTTTTTCCCGTAAAGTACTATATGGTGCCAGCATGCCCAGTCGTCCGATTTAGTCGAAACTTGCCGCAGATACAGCAGATACGATCTCAGGCCTCTATAAGCCACACACGGTCCCTATAGACATTTCCAAACTTTAATGCACTTCATGTAGGGATAGTGCGATCTCTTTTTAGTAGATGTAGTTATGTTCTGTAGACAAGCTTATCTCTGTTAAATTATAACCATAATGCTTTTGGATTAGGCGGACTTGGTACGTTCAGTTTTTGCGACATTTCAGTTAACTTCTGCTACAGGTCCCGTTTGTAATAATGGGAAACGTTGACAACCACCATAATGGTGTTACACTACAACGAGGGTCACATGCAGAACAGGGTAGCTCACGACTCTATGTCTAAGATGAGCAAAATATTACAATATAAGGTTTCAAGTTTCTGTATATTATTGTGTATTCTTAATAGCAGGTAATGTTAGGCTGGAAATTCTTACCCCAATTCCCACGTCTGCCAGATTCCGTAATCAGAACAGCTGGGACGAGGGACGTGGGTGGCTCTCTTATGGAAATTGCAATACAGGAGCATACCTAAAAACCTAACAGGAGACGCAGAGGACGTGGCAGAGGCAGGGGCCGAGATAGGGGCAAAGGCCAAGCAAGTAATGACGAAGTGGACGAGCAACAGAAAATGGGGGCATTCGGGTCCAGGCAAGAAAGAAAACTTGTAGTTCATAAAGCTTTCACAAGATCCTGTAACTAGCCCTTTATTATCAAACTGATGTGTAGGTTCCCACCCATAGTTGATTCTCACGCAATACCCCTGACTAAGAAGGAAATCGTAACAGGGAGTCCTGGGCTCACCATGTCATTTCAGGATATCTAGATTAGGCCCTTCCCGGATGATTTTGCGTTACATCCGCCGGAAGGTATTTGCACTGGCAGGGTATAAAAACCCGACCGTTTCTGCCTATTAGGACAGAACATTACAAGCTGTCTTACAGTCTTACAGTTACAGACTTAAGCAGCCTGTCGTAGCTCTCCCCAACTGTAACCCCCGTAACCGCTCATCTACCAGTTTGTAGTGGCAAGCACTATTCAAGGTACTGTCAAATACACTGCTTTCGGCTAAACCCTGTCTCAGTGATTCGTTGGTCGACTGAAATCTCCCAAAGTTTGTCACAATCCATAGAATCCTATTTAGTGTAAGCTCGTGCTGACAAGCTGCATCATAATGTTCGTCTGATTGTTGGTTCACGGAATGTAGCAGAACCCAGGAGTTTAAGTGACTATCAAATGTGAGGTCGTGGCAAGCCAAGAGTTACCACAGCCTCATATGCACGCGTTAGCCTATAAGGATGAACCTACTTCTGAAGTAATATACAAACACTTCATTAAAGCCGCAATAATACTGAATCGGTTACAACAGATTTATGAGTTTTTCAATTGAAGATAATATTAATCACTTAGAAAATAAGGTACTTCTATAAATGTTCAGAATCCAAAAGAGTCCTTAAGGATTGTTCTTGATTTTGCACAACTTAACAGGTTAACAAAACTCAGTTCGATCTTTCATCCATAGCCCGTAGTTCAATATTTTGATAATTAGTAGGAAATCTAGTACTCTATACCAAATAATACCCTATATGTTTTAAGTATTTTTCAAACTGCCTCATCAGCATTTTCAAACAAAACTCGCGTGAAAAAAATACGCATTCACTCGTCTGTTCTGCTGCTTGCGAAAGAAGACGGTTTAGCTGAATACTTCATTGAACCATTGAACAACCAACTCTGTTAACTAGTAAGTATGCATTTTCAGATTTACTTAAATTGGTTGCAAAGTAAAAAAATTTAGTTACGTTTATTTAAATTTTTATAACTATTCATTATAATATCCCAGGGGTCCAAACTTCCAATAATCTTCGTTCACCTGGATCGTGTAATCATTTGTTAACTCCCTGTTATCTACGTGTTATCACATGTTATCAAATAATCTTCGCACACTTGTCCTCGGAGTTTTTGATATACAAATGTGTAAAAACTTTTAGAAAAGAGTGAAGTAAAAGTTACCCAAACATTCTTATCAGTCCACTTGTAAGTTTAGTCTGAAGCGAGGGGTTCGAAACTCTGAGGGAAAGTGTACGATGATTATTTGATAACACACGATAACACGGAGATAACATGGAGATGACTGGTTGATAACCGTGATAACATGTCCTAGGTGTGCGAAGATTGTTGGAAGTTTCGGACCCTTTGGTCTGAACACGGGACTGGGGTAATGCCCAGGCAGGGTCAGTGCTGATGTCAGTGGCTCTTGCTGAGGACAGACGGGTCACGCTATACTTCGTAGCAAATTGCGAAGATCAAGCTTAAACTGGGACTGTAATTTTTCAAAATGCACATTAACTTCAATAGCATTAATACTTGAATAACAAATTACTGTAATGGCACAATGCGTCTACTAACTAACAGAGCCGGACAAAAGCGAGAGAGATATGATATTGCATAGTGTGAGAACGAAGATAATTTGGTAACAAGTTATCAGAAGAAGAAAAAACAATTAGACATAGGGGATAGAAAAAAGTAGTAACATTAATAAGAGTGTCTAGACGTTCAAGGTTACAAGTTTCAGACCTCTTGAAGGAAAGGACTGAAAGAGGCGATGTGAGGTCACATTTCGCTGTTCTCTTTTCGCCCGAGCAAAATTCAATCCTTTTAGTAGTATATTTGAACATTTGAATTTTTCAAGTTTACTCGAACTGTTGTCAAGTGGCTCGTTCGTAGTTTAAGACTGGAATCTATGATACCCGGTTGTACGCAAGTTTTCCCCTCTTACTCCCTAGATGCGGTGATTTCAGAAATCATCAAGCACATCGAAGAAGACGAGTGCAAGAAGCAATTCAATTTAAAACCACCAAATAATATATGAAAGTCATAGTGTGTACAGTTTCATTACGGGCGATTTGGTTTTGAGTTAATGTAGCCGAACAGCAGCGTCACACTGTGTTGCATCCGTCTGTTTGCGAGTGCACTGAGTGAAGGAGAAGTGCGAATTATAAATTATTGGACGAAGTGTCGTAAACGTAAACAGCTTCTGATTTCCACACGCACACACTGGCCCATAAAACTAAGTCTGACTTTGCTGTAAAATGCAAGGATCTCCATTGAGACTGCGGCGAATTCTTTCAATAAGCGGCCTGTGGTGCTAGTCTAAACTGCTTCTGTTAATTGTTCCTTGGTGTATCTGCCTTGATTATATCAAATAAACTTATAGTTCAGACATTGCACTGTGTATTAATACAGGAACGCATTCAAAAAGATGTTTCCGCAATCAACTAATTCAGTAGCAGGGGGCAAAGAGCATAAGAAAAGCATTCAAGCAAGTAAACAGAAACGAAATGTGACCTCACATCGCTTCTCTCAATCCTTTCTTTCAAGAGGTCCGAAACATAACCTTGAACGTCTAGACGCTCTCACTACTGTTACGGATTTTTTTTCTATCCCGTATGTCTAAGAGTTTTTTCTTCTCCTGATAACTTGTTACCAAACTATCTTCGTTCTCTCACTATGCAATTTCATATCTTTCTCGCTTTCGTCCGGCTCTGTAAGTTAAGTAAACACATTGTGCTATTACGCCAACTTATAATTGAATTATTAATGCTATTGAAGTTAATGTGCATTTTGAAAAATTACAGTCCCAATTTAAGCTTTAATTCGCATTTCGCTACGAAGTATAGCGTGACTCGTCTGTCCTCAGTAAGGGCCACTGACCTCAGCACTGGCTCTCTGTCCTTGGCATTACCCCAGTCCCGTCTTCAGACTAAACTTACAAGGAGACCGAGAAGAATGTTTGGGTAATTTATATTTCACTCTTTGTACAATTTTTTACACATTACTATATCATAATGAACAGTTACAAAATTTCATTAAATTTACCTAAATTTCCTTACTTTGCAACCAGTATAAGTAAATCTGAAAATGCATAATTACTAGTTAACAGCGTTCCGTGTTCAATGGTTCAATGAAGTCATAGACCTTAAAAAGATTTAGACTGATATCCTGCATGTGAGGCCGCCGAAACCGCCGACCTGGTGGCGACTTTGGTACTATCCAGCGTCTTTAATGGGGGCCAAAATATTGAGTAAAAATGTAAACAAAAGACTATTCGATTTGGAAAACATCCTGCGAATCAAAATTTGTGCGTTTTTCAAGTTGATTGATGTGGAAACAAGTGTTGGTGATTTATTTTAAGATTTAGGAGATTCTTTCATATCGAACGACAACAACAACGCTCAACGGGCTCGTGCTGAACTGTAGATATGAATTTTATCTGCTTAGGGCTTTACTGTTGTATAATTCAGAATTTTCTAATATAAATTATGGGAATTGAGTTTCTCGCATATTTTTCCGTAGCTTAAAGTAACATGTAAATTTAATCCAAAGTAAAAAATAAACTGAATTCGAACAAGAAATTTAACTGGTTTAATTACAGAAATTATCTGTTAAAAAAGTTAAACGAGGAATAAAGAAAAGTTACTTTAAATAAAAACACAGGGAACAAGACACAAGCATATTTAGTTGTTCTTAAAGCTAAGCAGGCAGAGCAGCGGTGGGTTTTTCATTTTACAATCTAAGGATTTTAGAATCTCGTTCGTCTGTGTGACATAAGCTCGTATTTTCATGATGATTTCCTTCCACAGCCTCAACATAGCGGGATGCTGGCAAGTTGCTTGATGCACTCCATGTAATTCATATACTATCATGCTCGATAATAAAAGCAGGTAAGTGGGTAACCCTAACCTGCAACATCCACCGGCACCGATCGCGGCTCCCGTTCGAAGATGAGACGTCCCCGTTGTAAAGAACGCGAAGACAATTCGCCCAACCGCTGCCATCGATTCCCACAATATCCTTGGACGCCCCAACGGCCTTTGCTATGTTTGCAGAACGTGTGGAGAGCCACCAAAAGCTCTTAAAGGCTTTTCAGTTCGCTCAGGAGATCTCGTTCGACTTCCCTGGCACTTTGAAGGACCTCCACGAGCTGGTGCTGCATTTTGTTCCCCGTTTGCATTTTAAGCGCCTCTATGAAAGCAGGACATTTGGATTTAAAAGTGAAGTTATACCAATTTATCATGTATTTAATCTATACAGGGTGAGTTGGTTAGTTGACTCATGCTGTTATAGATCATAACTTGTTTCGGCAAATTTTTAACATTGCACTAGAAATATTTTTGAGCTCTTTAATGGTCTACTCGCATTGGAATACTATGCTGGGCTGATCCTGTGAAGTACGATCTTATACTACACTGGGTTAACGTCAGAGATGACATATCTTTTCCTTTGTAATTAACCCCCGTAGGATCACCTATTGTGGAATAAGTCCTAAAGTGTGAGTATCATATGCGATTTCAATTTATGTGTTAAACAGCGGCTTTGGTGGAAAACTGTTACCAATGTAAAAAGGCGATCCGAGCAGTGATATTTTATACCGTGCAAAACACTGTAAAAAGGACTGCTACAGTGCCTTTTCGTACTTGTCTCAGTTTATTTTTACACTGCCTGTGGTTTAAAAAACCCTTAGACCGTCAGTTCAAGGTCACCAAAAAGGCACCTCAAAAACCATCATTTTTTGTGGGTACTGAATGGGACTTCGCTGAAATTCCGAACTACTAGACTCAATTCAAACCATAGTGCAAGATACGAGTTTACATGAATGAATTTACTACAACAGACCTCGTAGCATCTCTGTTTTATAGAGACGGAGAGTACCTAAAACAGTTACAGTTCCGATAACACGAACTATGGGATTGGGGAACAGCCCGAACGAATTAGTAAAAACCCCAGCGCATAAAACGGCATCCATTATTCTTCCGTGATCAAGAGGAGAAGATAGAAGTCCCACTGACTAGGGGAGAAAATCTTCACAGGTTTATACTTGGGAGTACTATTGTCACGAGCCACCGTAGAAACTTTTAAAAAATTTAAATACAATAGGGTGTGTTCACGTGGTGGAGTCTAAATTGTTAGGTCACGTACTTGAATCCGTTCTATTTAATTTTAAATATTCTCGATCATGGGTTTTCCTGTCGCAATTAATATAACGAAATTTGTTCCTTACATCTTTTTTTATCGCTGAACTGCGAGCCTTTTCTCCCGTTGTAACTCACGACGACCGAAACGAGAAACGAAGCAGGTATTTTGTCGTCATCTACTATGGAAGCAAATATATGTCCCTGCGATACCTTGTACCACAAACTATTTCCTAAACCCGGTTTCCTGCCTCCATCTCAACTCTCGGGCTACTGAGCCGAGCAAAGAACGTACACGATATACTGTCTCGCTTTTCGATAATATTTTACCGCTTGCAATGAAACCATATTCTATTGAGAACTGAGACGAGAAAGAAAAGTGTTGCGTGTCGAGCTGCTGTAACTCAAGCCAAAGGGATAAGCGTTTTACATCTCTAAGCTGTAAACAGTTGTAGCGATCCTTATCGACTAACTATTATGACGACAAACTGTCACAGTGACGAGCCATCTCAGTGAAAAAGTTTTCGTTAGAAGAAGTAATCGCAGCACTCAGTTTCTGAATGAGGATGGAGGAAAAATGGAATACGCAAAGGGATTCGGCCGACAAACTATTGCAAAGATAGAGCTCTACGCATCAGTTGCAAGCGGTAAAATGTTATCGAAAAGCGAGACAATATATCGTGTACGTCCTTTGCTCGACTCAGTAGCCCGAGAGTCGAGATGGAGGCAGGAAAACGGGTTTAGGAAATAGTTTTTGGTACAAGGTATCGCAGGGACATATATTTGCATCCATAGTAGGTGACGATGAAATACTTACTTCGTTTCTCGTTTCGCTCATCGCGAGTTACAGCAGGAGAAAAGGCTCGCAGTTCAGGGACAAACCGTCACAGCGACAAAGTTCCACTTGTCATCACAAATGGTAAAACCTTTCTGAAAATTCACTGAGAAAATAGCATACGCCGACTCTGTTTTAATTTTGGATCAAAATTTTTTTCATTACATTTGTCGCGCTGCCACGACAGCATGATGCGGGTAAAAGCTTAGTTTGCGACAAACCCAGCAGTGTATCGTTGCCTTAAAATCTGCAAGTGTGAACTATGCGTTAGCAACCAGACAACTCACCAGCAGCGCAGTTAAGTTACCTTATTTTGATCTTTTAGGAATTGGCAGAAAATTTTTTACCGTTATCTTTTAACTGAGCCTGGTGTTACAGTTTACATGCACAATTAGAAAGATGTAGGGAACACATTTTGTTATATTAATTGCGACAGGGAAACCCATAATTGAGAATATTTGAAATTAAACAAAACGGTCCAGGTATTCTCCCGGGTAGGTGGCCAGTGCTTCTCCTCCCAGCAGATTTTTGCAGTGTGGCAACAGGGCGGTCACGTGACCTACAAATTTAGGCTCCGCTACATGAATACACCCTATTAGGTTTATTCGTCCGGTCTCGCATACACTTGGGAATAACCGAAGCTCGGATCCGTCACGTCACGTAGAAGCCTGGCGTTCAACGCTAAACTTGCCGCTTATGAGTAGCCCCTCTAATGCGGACAGATATATTAAGTACTTTTGAGAGCGAAATGTCGTTTGAAAGTAACCCCAAATATTGCAAAAAAATCAGAGAACATTTTGGTATGAAAATAATGGTGAAAATATTAGAAGTTGATTTGATAACGGTGTCCGCTATAACGAGGCAAACGTTTAGAGTATGCCTTGGAGGTCTCTCTCTCTCTAGCACGCCAAATATTCAGTTGCCCTTGTGCTACATTGAAAAAAAAACAAGCAAGAGAAAATATCTGTTTCTTTTTAAGTTTTTCAACCAAAAGAGAAGGATGCAGTTCTCACGAAGATGAGAGAAACTGTCGAATCAATGCGGTGCATTGGCACAAAGAATTTGCCGCCATTCCAGAGAGGTAACTTTGCTGAATACTTGAGCGTTACAAATGTTCAGGAATTCACAAATCCATATTGTCGTTAGGTATCATAATTTCTATCAAGTCCCTGCAAGTCCTCCGAAGTGATGTGCAGAGAGATTATGGATCGACGTATCTTCTTACTCGTCGACTAAACCAAGACGTTCTGGAGAACTATTTCTCTCAAGTGCGCAGCAAAGGTGGACTGCATGATCATCCATCCCCGCTAGAGTGCATTTACAGGATTTGAATGATTATACTTGGAAAAGATCCTGGGATAGTTCAACGGAACGTCAATACGGTGCACCAGGACACAGAAAAAAATGATTACCTCAGAGGTACTGGCTGAATCTGTCGACTTGAATGATGGGAACCTCACGTTGCAGGAGCAGGAGGAACACGCAGTTGACTCTCCAAATGCAACTTTGAACACTGAACAGGAGGTAAGTGCCTTGCCAAGCTTCATATTCCATAGAAACGGTTGACCCGTTCTCGTATCGCACTTGTTAAAGAGCCCTTTCTCATGTTGGTGGGTAAAACTAACTCATTTCAATATTTAGAGCCACGATAACGATAGGGCCAGTCTGAAAATCCATGCGACGCGAAGGACCAGGAACCGCTGGATTTTCAAGCCACGGAAGAAGACACTGTTGTACGTTGCTGGTTGGGTTGCGCATAAGGTGAGAAAAAAAAAAAAACATCCATATCTAGGATGCCCAACTGGAAAGCTTCCGGAAAATGATGAAGCTCCATCTTGGATAAAACAGTTATCATATGGGGGGTTACTACATCCATCCAGGCAAAGGGAGGAAGAAGCAGAGAAGATCCAGAGACTATTTCGTAAAAAAAAAAACATGGCGAAACAGTTAGCAAAGAAAAAGATGTGATTAAAAACTTGTCAAACGACGTTGCACTTAGAATTCCACAATTGCCCCAAGACGTTATCAGATGCTTTGTTCGAATTAGGACTTTTATACGAATCAAGTGGTGTAACATTCTCCATAAGCAATGTGGAAACAGGAAAGACACTTCGAACATAGTCTAGTCTGTCCTCCGAATCAAAAAAAGGGATATACTCGGGATGCGACATTTCAAACGTCGAGGAAAGAAACACAATCCGCAAACTAAAAATACTAACGAAATAATTTTTCTGTAATCAATTTTCACCGTAAAATAAACGTGAATATTGCTAGCTTTTCTGTGCAAGTATATGGCTCGTGTCTGTTGCTGGCTTCTGGATGACGTCAGAAGCCTTTGGGCAATTCTCAATTTTCTGAGCTCTAATCCGCGGACGAATAAACCTAATAGAATAAAGGAATCTTGCAAAAAGATATTAGTTTAATCCAAACATTCGACAGAGTCATCTAGCGACATGAAACTGAACTAAGATTAAATTGTATCCGAAAATATTACGTTACAATTATTAGATTAAATTGAGTTATCCCTATTTTGATTTCTTTTTTTATTTAAAATTAATGTTTGAAAACTTTATGAAGTATTAAGTTTCAAACTGCTAAAGAGCCATCTACCGGTAAAAGTTTGAACTAAATACTGGATTTTGTTGAATATGATAAAAAGCTGAAGATCGTAAAGAAATCAACTGTTCGGTGACGGGTTGCTTTGCTTATGAATTTTAAGAAATTATGAAGAGTCATGTAATATAGTTTTCAAAAGTTTATATTTGAGAAATAAGAAATGAGATATATTTATGGCTATGGATTTATGAAAGAGAAACACTACGGCCCAGTGCTAGGGACAGAAAAACTCCACTACAGTCCAGTACACGAGGATTTTGTATGACTTTTATTTTGAATGTGATGGTATAAAAATCAATATTGACACCCACTACGGCCCAGTGCACGAGGATTTTGTATGAATTCATCTTTAAAAAAATTGTGTGTGCATGTAGAAAACCCACTACGGTCCAGTGCGGGGATCAAACAAAACCCCACTACGGTCCAGTGCACGAGTTCTAAAACTTTTTTTTTTACTATTTTTGCAAAAAAAAAAAGTTTATGTGCTTCTGAAAACGTAAAAACCTACTGCGTTCTAGTGCAGCGAGCATACATAACCCCACTACGGTCCAGTGTAGGAAATATGGATTTTGGATTCTGTTGTTTTTTTAAATACCTAACAGATTATTTGGTTAACGAGACGTTAAAAGAAGGTTCAAACCATCTTGAAAAACACACTGAAAAATCTGCCGACAACTTATAATACTAATACTGAATCCATAAGACATTAACTTAGTAGAAAAACTATTGATTCTCTCACTGAGGGTTTCAAAGGGGAACGCCATGATGTCATTTGGTCCAACTACTCTAACGCCACCTAGTAGTAAAAGTTAGTACTAGATACTCAAACATAATTTATGATATATATTAAATTCAATAATTTACTTTTAAGATACTGTTAATTGATGTATAAAAACATTTATAATCAACAAACCTTGATTAAATTCGAAATTTTTCCGTTACTTTAGCATTGCCATCTGGCGGTAAAATTTTAAACTATCTTTGCGCTTCAAAAATTTCCCGCCCAAACCAAATATCTCGTAGAAGCTCTGAGTAACACGCTAAACAATAGAATCAGACTCACTTTTTAGTGCAAAAGAAACAAAATTCACAAGAGAAAAAAAAAATAAACTGAAATTTGGCGATTGTCCGCACTGTATACGTGTGGGGACAGAGAAACCTGTCAAAGTGTCACACAATGGCGCTGGTCAGCCATTTTGTTTTCGGCTGTGACAGGTAGCCGAAGAGCCGGTGTGGAAGATTTTTGGCAAAAGCATCGTGGTAAAAACCAGCAACAGGGACACCTTGTTTACTTAAATCACACAAAACAGGAATTTTATACCAGTTTTCCCGCTTTTGCTGGAAAATTCCCCCGAAAAGAGAGGGAAATGGATTCTAAAAAGGGAAAAACTAAGGGAAGAGGGAAAAGGGAAAATCTAGAAGTATAGCCTGCGGTTCTAGCACGAAGGGGAAAAAGGGAAGAATAAGGGAAAAGGGCAAATCTAGAAGTACAGCCTGCGGTTCTAGCACGAAGGGTAAAAAGGGAAGAATAAGGGAAAAGGGCAAATCTAGAAGTACAGCCTGCGGTTCTAGCACGAAGGGTAAAAAGGGAAGAATAAGGGAAAAGGGCAAATCTAGAAGTACAGCCTGTGGCTCCAGCAAGAAGGGTAAAAAGGGTAAAATATAAGTACAGCGTGTGGTTCTAGCACGAAGGGTAAAAAGGGAAGAATAAGGGAAGAGGGGAAAAAGGGGAAATAAGCCTTAGCAGTCCAGCCCCCAAAATCTTTGCGCCCTTCCCTCTGAGAATAACTATTATCAAAAGCGTTTTGACCTCTGCCTGACCCGGGTGACCTAAGCGCGAAGTTTTTAATTCGTACTAGCGCTTCTGCAAACTGAAGGCACTAGCCGCTTAAATTCTTGGCCATATACAGTCATTTTCAATAGACTCTATGCCAAACGATAGTAGCGCCAAGCAGTCGCAGCGGCCACGGTTGGAAACTCGCGTCGTCTGCTGTTTTAGGACAAGCTGCTGATGGTTTCACATGACTTAACGCTGTTTTGGTGGTCCTAAAATAGCGGACGACGAGAGTTTCCAACTGTGGCCGCTGCGACTGCTTGGCGCTACTATCGTTTGGCATAGAGTCTATAAAAAAGGGTACAGCATGGGTGAAGTTCGCAGTCGTTTTTCGCTATTTATTAAGTTATTCTACAATTAATGCATATAATTATTAATAAAACAAACTATATTTTGACTAAATATACATGCATCATCAAATAATATTCAAACATTCTCGTAAAAACAAAGGAAAAGTGGCGCAGAACCTTCCCGTGCTGTACTCTTTTTTAATGAACATGACTGTACAACATGGCGAGGTTTAAAGTCATTTTTCCCCATTTGAATCATTACTGGTACAATTAACTTTAACAAGAATATATTAAATGAACGGCCTTTTAACTAAATTAATGTATATAATCTACTTATACTGTAACTTCTTTGCAAAATCAAAGAAAATGTGGCGTAGAACCTTCCCGTGCTGTACCCTTTTTTAATGAGCATGACTGTACATCAACTGCTCTATGCTGATTTCAGAAAAAGTAAGAAAACAACTACCAGAAAACTATTTCTTAATGTTAATTTTTTAAAATTTTACTCTAAAAGCGATAGAAAACAAATAACGAACAACTCTGTTGTGTGGGCATATGAAGATCAACGAGTTTCTAGCATCACGCATATTGTATTTTTGGGAATATTAACTAGTTTCTTGGTTTCTTAGAATAAAACTGATCTATGCATATATCATTTGAAAAACGAGCGCTAATTTGGCATTGGCATATTTTGATAACGTTTAATTAATAATTTTTTCCACTGCAATTTTGTATATCTGAAAAGTTCGCGCTCTTCAGTATTTGAATGCAGTGTTTCCACTTTTCGATTTTCCCATTTTCCCCTTTTCCCTTATCTTTCCCCTTTTCCCGCCTCCGTGCTAGAATATACAGGGTCTAGATTTCCTCTTCTTCTTCCCTTTTCAGACCCCATTTTCCCCCTTTTTAGGGAATTTCCCTGCAAAAGTGGAAACACTGTTTGAATGTTGCAGACCAAAAAGCTAGGAAAAGGTAATACTAAAGCGCAAACCGCGTCTGCCATGCAAAAAGTTTGTAAATTAGATTAAAAATCAAAATGGCTTGCCCCCACGCAGATAAATTCAGAAAATAATAGTGCAGACATTTTTCTATGGAAAACTGAGTCCCGTTTGTTGTAACTGTTCCACTTTTGATGTTTAAAAATTAAATAACAGTTTTTCTTCCATAAGAGCCCATAGTAAAATTTGCCGAGTTGCCCTGAACGGTTCCACGAATTTTCCGCGGCCAACAGACCTCATTCAAAAAAGGCCTCTGTAGACCACCCTCTCTAGTGCGGACATTCGTATAAAATAACGCTGTCATCAAATATGATTGAAAAATACTCTAAAAATCACAGAAAAATTTGAGAAACATTTTGGCACCAAGAAAGTTGAAAAATATTAACAAGCTGATTTAATACAAGTGTCCGCTGTAGTGAAATGCGCGTTTGGAATAGGCCCTATTTTTCCAGGGAGACAAAAGCCCGTCCTAGACCTCTAGTTCAGTCAGGTAAGGAGGCCTAGGCAAACGGCGGCTCTAAAGGGGCTGGACTGCTAAGGTGGATTTTTCCAGGGAGACAATAGGCCGTCCTAGGCCTCTAGTCCAGTCAGGTAAGGAGGCCTAGGCAAACGACGGCTCTAAAGGGGCTGGACTGCTAAGGTGGATTTTTCCACGGAGACAAAAACCCGCCCTAGACCTCTAGTCCAGTCAAGTTAGGAGGCCTAGGCAGACGGCGGCTCTAAAGGGGCTGGACTGCTAAGGTGGATCTTTCCACGGAGACAAAAGCCTGCCCTAGACCTCTAGTCCAGTCAGGTAAGGAGGCCTAGGCAAACGGCGGCTCTAAAGGGGCTGGACTGCTAAGGTGGATTTTTCCGGGAGACAAAAGCCTGCCCTAGACCTCTAGTCCAGCCAGGTAAGGAGGCCTAGGCAAACGGCGGCTCTAAAGGGGCTTGACTGCTAAGGTGGATCTTTCCACGGAGACAAATACCCGCCCTAGACCTCTAGTCCAGTCAAGTTAGGAGGCCTAGGCAGACGGCGGCTCTAAAGGGGCTGGACTGCTAAGGTGGATTTTTCCAGGGAGACAAAAGCCCGCCCTAGACCTCTAGTCCAGTCAGGTAAGGAGGCCTAGGCAAACGGCGGCTCTAAAGGGGTTGGACTGCTAAGGTGTACACGCCACCTTATAGACTCAATGCCAAACGATAGTAGCGCCAAGCAGCCACAGCGGCCACAGTTGGAAACTCGCGTCGTCCGGTGTTTTAGGACCATCAAAACAGCGTTAAGTCATATGACACCATCAGAAGCTTGTCCTAAAGCAGCAGACGACGCGAGTTTCCAACTGTGGCCGCTGTGGCTGCTTGGCGCTACTATCGTTTGGCATAGAGTCTATAAAGAAGTGAAAATTACCCCCATAAGAAGTAACCGTTAGCAGTTGAGAAAATAGTTACTGGTTTGGGTAACCGTTCGCAAATTTGGTTAGTTTCCTGTTTAAGGTCATTTTTACGGCCTAAATGGGCGAACCTTTCAGTGTTGCCACTTTTCAATCTTCCATTTTTCCCCTCTTCCCTTATCCTTCCCCTTTTTCCCTCCTCTGTGCAAGAATGTACAGGGTCTAGATTTCCTCTTTACTCTCTTCTCTTCGTCTTCCCTTTTCAAACTCTATTTCCCCCTTTTTCAGGGAACTTCCCTGCAAAAGTGGAAACACTGGAACCTTTGCCTGTTTAAGGGGCACTTACCCGTTTTGAGTCAAGAAAACCCTCCTCTATAGCGGACACGGTTATAAAATTAAGTCTTAGAGTATTTAATACTTTGATTATACTAAAATGTTTCTTGAATTTTTTGGAGATTTTTCGACTTGGTTTAAAGTGAAATTGGTTAAAAAATGTGCTTTTAATCACTGTCCGCAGTAGTGAAGTTAAGAGCATAGGCCTAACGCCAACCTCGCTATAGCGGACACCGTTATAAAATTAAGTCTTAAATTATTTAATACTTTGATTATACTAAAATGTTTCTTGAATTTTTTGGTGATTTTTTGACTCGTTTTAACGTGAGATTTCCCTGTAAACGTGTTTTATATGGATGTCCGCAGTAGTGGAGTTAGCGGCTTAAGGCCAAATGTAAACCTCTCTGTAGCGGACACCTTTATCAAATTAAGTCCTAAGATTTTCAAAACTTTGTTAATATTTAAATTTTTCTTGATTTTTTTGTGATTTTTTGATTCGTTTTAAAGTGAGGTTTCCCATTAAATCAATTTTATATAGGTGTCCGTAGTAGCGGAGTTAGCTTACCTGTAAAGACGAGCCCCTCTACTACGGACACGCGAACAAATCCGTTTATTGGACTATTTCGCTAAAAAATTTGCAAATAATTGCAAAAAATAATCAAATTATTGCTAAATAATGCAATTTATTGAATATTTTAAAACTGATTTGATAACGGTGTCCGCTGTAGAGAGGCACGGGCAAGGCTCATAAAGACCAGCCTCTCGACTACGGACAGTCGTATAAAATAATTTTATTGCAAAATTTCGCCAAAAGTGATACCGAAAAATTGCAAAAAATTAGCAAAGTATTTCTGTATAAAGTAAGTTACAAAATAATTTCAAACTGATTTAATAGAGGTGTCCGCTGTAGAGAGGCACGCGTTCTTTGCATCCAGATTGGCCTCCCTACTACGGACAGACAAATCAAATCTGTTTATTGCAATATTTTGTTGCAAAAAGTTTCAAAAAACTGGAAAAAATTCGCAAAGCATTTCTATATAAAGTAAGTTGATAAATACTCTTAAGCGGATTTAATAGAGGTGTCCGCTATGGAGAGGCAGGCATTTCTAATTAAGAAAGACCTTCCTACTACGGACACTGGAATCAAACACATTTATTGTAATATTTAACTGAAAATGGTTTCAAAAAATTGCAAAAAATTCGCAAAGCATTTCTATATAAAGTAAGTTGGTAAACGCTTTTAGGCGGATTTAATAACGGTGTCCGCTATGGAGAGGCAGGCATTTCTAATTAAGAAAGACCTTCCTACTACGGACACTGGAATCAAACACATTTATTGTAATATTTAACTAAAAATGGTTTCAAAAAATTGCAAAAAATTCGCAAAGCATTTCTATATAAAGTAAGTTGATAAATAATTTTAAGCAGATTTAATAGAGGTGTCCGCTATGGCGAGGCAGGCGTTTTTGCATACGGCCTGTATCCCGGGCCAGTTTCGCCAGTTCTGCACATCACACCTTGTTCAGGTGTATCTGCTGTTGCGTGACTATTAACTTGGCAGGAATCTCAGATTCTTCCGTGATTCTTGACCAAGATTCTTACCAAGAATCTCAAGATTCTTGTGACTCGTATATTCAAATGAAGCCAAATCTCTAAATCCCGATCTTATATTAGGCCTATCTGAAGTAACCGGTTCCCAAGAATCAAGATTCTGGAAATTAATATTCAAATTAGTTTTTGCGAAAAAATTTTTCAAGCGGATCCTCATTTGCATACAAACTTTTTTCGCAAAAGACTTGGCCAAAAATCAGCGAAACTCATTTGCATATTCCGGGGAAAAATTACTATAATTACTTAATTAAATCATTAATTGTATATTATATAGGAGACTAAAGTTTTACTCTAGTGCAATACTATAGTGTGACATCCCAAGTAAAAATTTACTATAGTGCACTATAGTAAAACTATGTACTATGTTGCAAAATACTAGAGTATCACACTATAGTGCGACACTACAGTTGAAAACTATAGTATTGCACTTGAGTAGAACTATAGTTTAACTATAGTGCCCTATTGTAAAACTATAGTAAAACTATAGTGCACTATGTGGCAAAATACTAGAGTGCCACACTATAGTTTACAGCTATAGTAAATTTTTACTTGGGATTCTAGTACTTTGCAACATAGTGGACTATAGTTTTACTATAGGGCACTACAGTTACTATTTATACTACTATACTATATCACTATATTTACTACTATATATTATTTATTATTATTACTATTATATATTATATTATTATGTTATTAGTATTATTATTAGTAGTAGTAGTATTACTTACTACTATATTATTATATATACTACTATACTATATATTACTATATTTACTGTTTTACTATAGTCCACTAGTTTTACTCCAGTGCAATACTATAGTGTGATACCCTAGTATTTTGCAGCATAGAGTGGACTTTAGTTTTACTATAGTTTTAACTACAGGACACTATAGTTTACTATAGGGCACTATAGTTAAACTATAGTTTCACTCTAGTGCAATACTATAGTGTGATACCCTAGTATTTTGCAATATAGTGGGCTATAACTTTTCTATAGGGCACTACAGTAAAACTCGAGTTTTACTCTAGTGCAATACTATGGTTTTCGACTGTAGTGCAAAACTACAGTGTGATACCCTAGTATTTGCAACATTGTGGACTATAGTCTTACTATAGTTTAACTATAGGACGCTAGTGCAATACTATAGTCTTCAACTATAGTGCAAAACTACAGTGTGATACCCTAGTATTTTGCAACAGAGTGGACTATAGTCTTACTATAATTTTACTATAGTTTACCTATGGGACACTACAATTTTACTATAAAGCAACATAGTGGACTATAGTTTTACTAAAGGGCACTATAGTTACTATTTATACCACTATACTATATTACTATATTTAATACTATGTATGATATACTACTATATTACATATTATTTATTATTATTATTATTATTATTATTTACTACTATATTATTGTACATACTACTATACTATATATTACTATATTTACTGTTTTACTATAGTCCACTAGTTTTACTCCAGTGCAATACTATAGTGTGATACCCTAGTATTTTGCAACATAGTACATGGTTTTACTATAGTGCACTATAGTACATTTCTACTTGGGATGATTCGTGCAATTAGCCAATATGGCTACAACTGAACAAAATGAATGACATGAATTTCTCTGTGAGAAAGTTAATTTCAAGGGGTCCGAAACTCCGAGGAAAAGTGTACGAAGCTTATTTGATAACACGGAGATAACATGGAGATAACATCGAGATA
Organism: Eulimnadia texana; assembly: GCA_002872375.1. Lineage (NCBI taxonomy): Eukaryota > Metazoa > Arthropoda > Branchiopoda > Diplostraca > Limnadiidae > Eulimnadia > Eulimnadia texana. The sequence goes on from NKDA01000007.1 coordinate 1,454,221, forward strand.
ACAGGGTGATAACACGGCCTAGGTGTATGAAGATTATTGGAAGTTTCGGACCCCCTTGTTAATTTTCATAGTTAAGAGTTGCACTGAACTTAAAACGAGATACTATAAGGATAGGGCCTATTCCAAACGCGCACCTCACTATAGCGGACGCTTATATTAAATCAGTTTATTAAAATTTTGAACTTTTCTGGGTATCAAAGTGTTTTCCAGATTTTTTGGCGATTTTTAGACGTATTTTCAAGTTGATTAGCTGACACAGTTACTTTATACGAGCGTCCGTAGTAGAGGGAATGGTCTACAAAGGGCCTTTTTGGAATAAGGTCTACTTAAAAAGGTACAGGAAAGGCTAGCCATCGTTCTTTTCAAGGGGGTCGGAAACTTGCGATAATATTCGTACACCTGGGTCATGTTATCACTGTTATCAACCTGTTATCACCGTGTTATCAGGTGTTATCAAATAGTCTTCACGTCCGACCTTTGGAAAGATGCAATGGAGCCCATCGTTCTTTTCAAGGGGGTCCGAAACTTCCAATAATCTTCGTACACCTGGTCATGTTATCACTGTTATCAACCTGTTATCTCCGTGTTATCAGGTGTTATTAAATAGTCTCCGTACACTTTTCCCTGAAGTTTCTGACCCCCCTTATTCTTCTGCGGTTTTTACCCCTTGTTATCAGTTTCGTTAATTAATTAATTAATTAAGTTAATTAATTAAAATTACCATTCATTTGATATACGCATTGACTTAATTATGTTATTTTTACCTCCCATAAATAGACCGTATACCAGAAAAAGACCTATGTAGACCACACTTCACTACAGCGGACATTTATATTAAATCAGCTTTTTAATATTTTTCAACTTTCTTGGTGCCAAAATGTTTCTCAAATTGTTCTGTGATTTTTAGAGTCTTTTTCAGTCAAATTTGATGACAATATTATTTTATACGAGTGTCCGCACTAGAGAGGCTAGTCTACACAGGCCTTTTTGGAATAAGGTCTATAGACCGTATTCCAAAAAGACCTATGTAGACCACCCTCACCACTACGGACACTCGTGTAAAATAATTTTACCAACTAATCAGCTTGAAAATACGTCTAAAAATCGCCAAAAAATCTGGGAAACACTTTGATACCCGGAAAAGTTCAAAATCTTAATAATTTAATTTAATATAAGTGTCCGCTATAGTGAGGTGGGCGTTTGGAATAGGCCCTATATAAGTTAGGAATTTTGAGTGAAGTACAAGTGGTCGGAAACTCTGAGTACGTAAGTAACACTATTCACACTAGTATTCACACACTATTCACACACTTCTATTCTAGTATAACTTTAGGGTTAGCCTGTCTATTATTACTGCGTGATTTATCCACAAATGACAATTGAAACTGGAATAAGTCGAACTTTTCAAACTGAAATCCTCAGCTAGTGTTTTATATTGTAACATATGAGCGGTGTTTCCACTTTCAATTTCCCCTTTTTCCCCTCTTCCCTTATTTTTCCCTTTTTCCCCTCCTTGGTCGGATACAGGCTGTACTTCTAGATTTTCCCTTTTCAGACTCTATTTTCCCCTTTTACCAGGGAATTTCCCTGGGAAGTGGAAACACTGCATATGAGCCGGCGCCCAAAAAAGGAAACAGCGCCATCTAGCGGTAAAATTTCGAACTAAATAAGGATTATTTTATAAATTGCCGACTGGAGACATCGTAATTTAGTTAGTATACAGGGGACTAATAACAGATTATTTGATAACATATGATGACACGGAGATAACATGGAGATAACGGGTTGATAACAGTGATAACATGGTCTAGGTGTTACGAAGATTATTATAAGTTTCGGACCCCTTGGTGAAGTATTTGATTCGTAGATATGATATCTAGTTTTACGAATATGTTTATATTTTATTATTTTAATTTTCATGTTTTATATTATATCTAATATAAATTATTTTACACAGAACATGTCTGTATATAAAATTTAAGACCAAGGGGTCCGAAACTTCCAGTAATCTTCGTACACCTAGGCCGTGTTATCACTAGTTATCAACCTGTTATCTCCATGTAATCTCCGTGTTATCATACGTTATCAAATAATCTTCTTACACCTGGGTCATGTTATCACTGTTATCAACCTGTTATCTCCGTGTTATCATATGTTATCAAATAATCTTCGTACACTTTTCCTCGGAGTTTCGGACCCCCTTCAGTTTGTCACATAACTAAATGATGGAAAAATAAATGGATAATTCAAATGAATGTGCCAAGGGGTCCGAAACTCCGTGGAAAAGTGTACGGAGGTTATTTGATAACATATGATAACACGGAGATAACAGGTTGATAACAGTGATAACATGACCCAGGTGTAAGAAGATTATTTGATAACGTATGATAACACGGAGATAACATGGACATAACAGGTTGATAACAGTGATAACATTACCCAGGTGTACGAAGATTATTGCAAGTTTCGGACCCCTAGGAACTCAATTATATCTATTAATTATAAGGATTAAGTTAGCTGTTGACTTATTAGCTAATTGGAGTGATCAAATCAAGGGGTCCGAAACTTCTAATAATCTTGGTACACCCAGGTCGTGTTATCACTGTTATCATCCTGTTATCTCCCCGTTATCTGCGTGTTATCGCATGTTATCAAGTGTTATGAAATAATCTTCGTACACCCAGGTCGTGTTGTCACTGTTATCATTCTGCTATTCCCCATTATCTGCGTGTTATCGCATGTTATCAAGTGTTATGAAATAATCTTCGTACACTTGGCCTCGGAGTTTCCGACCCCTTGGATCAAAACACTTGAACTTGGACAATGCTATCCTTCGTACAAGACACGCAGTATATTTAAAATTTAACAGTATAAGTAATAATAACAGTAAAAATTTAACAATAATTTACACTACATGATAACAATATAATAACAATATAATTGAAAATTTAATAGTATAAGTAATAATAACAGTAAAAATTTAACAATATTTTACACTACATGATAACAATATAATAACAATATAATTAAAAATTTAATAGTATAAGTAACAATAACAGTAAAAATTTAACAATATTTTACACTACATAATAACAATGTAATAGCAATATAATTGAAAATTTAACAGTATAAATAATAATAACAGTAAAAATAAAACAGTATATCTAAAATCGTAATCAAATGACATTGACGACACATCAAAAAGGCTAGAAATAGATAATATGGGACTAATTTGCATTATGGTGAAAAGTGATTTTAATGTTCTATAACGAAACTGATAACAAGGCCCGACTGAAAATTCTCATAGAGTATGTAGAATTTGGAGCAGAGACTCACTGAGATCTCAGTGAGAAAATCTAAAAAGTTGTGAGATCTCAGTGAGATCTCAGTGAGTCTCTGTTCCAAATTCTACTAGACTTTCCTGTACTGTACCCTTTTTTTGAACACGACTGTACGCTTATGTTACACTGTGGCGGAAAAAGTCCCTTTCACCGCAAATTCAGGGGTTGAAAAAAACTTTCACTGCAAATTCAGGGGGGTGAAAAAAAACTTTCACCACTATTTTACCCGGTGAAAGGGTCTTTTTTCGCCACAGTGTAGTATTACTAATTCAGTACAACTAAAGAAAATCAAGAGACTCTACATTGGTTACTTGATGGAACTGGACTCGGGATAGAAAGTTATCTGTATTATCTAGTTCTGAAACTATATACCGTATCCTTCGCACTGATGTTAGCTCCAGCTTTGACGAGGACATCTACTATTTCTGTATACCAATTTTTTACAGTTTTGTGCAGGGTAAGTCCTTTTTAAAGCCATTCGGGTCAGTTTCTTCAAAGTCAGCGGCACCATTGGTCCAAGCTTGCTTCCAACGATTACCTTCACCGCCATTATGGGAAGCTTCAGAAATTCCTCGATGGGAAGTTTAGAACCGTGACGAAGAAATCGGTAACTCAACACGTTACACTTTACTATGGTGCATAAATTGAATAAATATAGTTTGAATTTTTCTTTATCGTTCAAGGAATATTTTCGCTGAAAATGGAAGTTAAGTTAATGGAATGAAGGTTTAGAAGTTTACTTTTAATGTCCAGCTGGTTAAATTTCGCAAATATTCCTTACACTTGATCCGAGCTGTACGTCTCGTCAATGTTCACTTTGTCCCACAGGATCTCTTTCCAGTGGGGCATCATTATCAACATATGGACTCGGAGTTTTCTTGTGCCCTTATCTTTACTTTTGTTAACCCAATCCTTGATGCCATTTTATGCAAATTTCGTATAGTTATAAAATGCCTGGCAAGAAGCCAAAATACAGCTCAGCTTTTCTCTGTCCTTTCGACTACTCAGACCTAACAGAATCCCAGATCGATGGTACTACAGCCCAGCTGACTAGGAACTCGTGTCCGTTCCACCCAACCTAAGACGGATAAATAAAAACTGCTTTATAAGATAACAAACACTACGTTGCATTCATCTTTCAGGCGTTTAGGTGGACGAACTGTACGACCGCTCTTTGATTTAACAGCTCTGATTACTTCTATAACCAGTGGTACCGCGGACTCTACTTGCAACCTCTTTGGGGATGGGTCTTCAGACTGCGGGTTTTCGGTTCTTTGAAACCTATCACCTCGTTGAGACAACCGTTCCATAGCAGGATCATCCCATTCCGTATCTAGGATGAAGGGTTCTTCTGCACTAATGGTAACTATTCCTCCTAAGACACCCTTGGGAGTCGTGACGTCTTAACCAATCGTTCAGCTAATTGTTAGATTGGGGATAACGATGGCCGCTAGTAAAATGAGCGAACTCGTACTGTAGCGAAAGAAGATGAAGGTGATGGCCGGTAAACTGGGTTCCGTTAACCGTGACAACATCCAAAGGAATACCATGTTGTGCGAAGATTGATTTAACCCGAAGTATGATTTCAATCGATGTAAGAGAATTCAGTTTCGCTATCTCCATATACCGAGGGTAGTTCATAGCCAGCAGATACCACTCCCGAAGAATGTTAAACAAGTTCCAAGTAACTTTTCCCAAGATGAGATCAGGCAGCTGGAAAGACATTATGCGTTTTGTCATGACTCATCTCTTCAAGTCATTATTTGAGATCCCGAAGAAGCTCTTCATTCAACTCAGCGTAATTACACGTCTCTGCAAGCGAACGTAAACCAATGACGAACCCTCTACTGATTCACTATCTCCCTGGACATGATCATCAAACTGGTTCTTTTCCGATTCTACATTAGACTTGCCGATAATCGTACCATCCTTCAACCTTGGGATAGTTTTAACGTTCTGGCCTTGAGAGGATAGAAGCTCCTAGGACGTTTTCAGACTCGTCACAGGAGCTGTAGACAAGGTTATTTACTTGTCGGAATGACGGCAGCGACGATAATCCAGAGACACCGCGGTAACGTTCAAATCGACGTATCCACTCTGGCCATTCTGCTGGATTGTGAAAGCCAAATGATGATGGAGGCTGAAATTGAAAAGCATAGAGTTGTCTGACCTGATGAGCGTGAATTCACAATTTCTTTTTCTTTTTTTTTACCATTTCATCGAACCAGTACCAGGGCCGTGAACCCCGGATAATCCACATCAGCCCATCTTCAGATAAATTAGCTGAGCCATCCTGTGTACGAATCAGGCGTGTGGGGACTCAGTAACACTGAGAACCCGGAATCATGGAATAGAAATCATACGAGTATTTTTTTAATCTCACAGAATTGCAGTAGAGTCAGCGAGAACATTTTTGCTGATCAGTATCAATTTTGGCAACTTCACCATCGACGTAGCTAAGAACATGTAATACCATCATTGGGCGTCATCAGCCGTAACCCAGGGTCTCCAAAGTTCTGATTCTGTACTGTGTTACATATGGAAGGAGCTTTAAACATCTCCTACAGCGTCCTAACCTCCTAGCCCCCCTCCAAAAAAATCAACCTACACTGTGCTCAAAAGAACTAGCAATGTATTTGAAGAAAATTTGAATTTCTGTATGCTTCCCATGATATCTTTGCATGCATAACCATTAGATGACAAGCCAAGCCAAGTATGCTATTCAAAAATCTAAGCAAAGTGAAAGTGTTCTGTACGAAACTGTTGACCGTTAGTTCAAAAATTCACATGATTTATCAGCAGTAACTCCGAATTTTTCGTATGATCTTCAAGTAAACTGGAACAGGTATCCATTTGTCAAGACGGTAGAGAAAACAAAGACCCTTCACCAGTTCAGCGTGTTCCATTTACGTCTCTCTTCAAGTGAAAAACAGTCCTTGTTAATGAAGAATAATTATTATTACTAAATTTAATTGAACTACAGAAATTTGGCGAGCTCGGTGTAATTCCACCCAAGTGCAGTGTCTCTGGGTGTGTTTCCTTGGCTGTTCTGAATTGTCTTAACTGCTCCCGCTGCAACTAGAGCTTTTGCAGCTTCAGACTGGTTCCTTAATGCAGCCTCGTGAAGTGGGGTCGATCCGTCATTTTTTTTCTCATTAGGATTCGCACCGGCTCCTACTAGTTGATCGATTATTTCTTTAACACCGCCTCGTCCAGCCGCGTGCAGAGGAGTCTCTCCGTCATTGTCTTTTTCATTAGGATTCACAGCAGCATTTATTAATAGGTCAACTACTCCTTTATGGCCGTTCCTTGCAGCCGGGTGCAGAGGAGTCCGTCCGTTAATATCTCTAGCATTTGGATTCGCACCAGCTTTTATTAGTAGGTCACCTATTCTTTTATGGCCGTTGCTTGCAGCCGCGTGCAGAGGAGTCCATCCGCCATTTGTTTTCTCATTAGGATTCACACCAGCTTTTATTAATAGGTCAACTACTTCTTTACGGCCGTTCTCTGAAGCCAAGTGCAGTGCAGTCCACCCGTTACTTGTTTCCTCATCACGATTCGCACCGGCTTTTATCAATATATCAACGACTCCTTTATGGCCGCCTTTTGCAGAAACATGCAGAGGAGTCCATCCCTTATTGTCTTTCTCATTAGGATTCGCACCAGCTTGTATTAGTAGTTCAATTACTTCTTTACGGCCGTTCTCTGAAGCCAAGTGCAGTGCAGTCCACCCGTTACTTATTCCCTCATCACGATTCGCACCGGCTTTTATTAGTAGGTCAACTACTCCTTTATGGCCGTTTTCTGCAGCCAGGTGCAGAGGAGTCCATCCGTCATCGTCTTTCCCATTAGGATTCGCACCAGCTTTAATTAGTAATTCAACTACTACTTTATGGTCGTACTCCGAAGCCAAATGCACTGCAGTCCGCCCGTTACTCATTTCCTCGTCACGATTCGCACCGGCTTTTATTAGTATATCAACTACTTCTTTACGGCCGTTGCTTGCAGCCAGGTGTAGAGGAGTCCATCCTTCACCGTCTTTCCCATTAGGATTCGCACCAGCTTTTATAAGTAGGTCAACTACTTCCTTATAGCCGTTCCTGGAAGCCTCGTGCAGTGCAGTCCGCCCGTTACTTGTTTCTTCGTCACGATTCGCACCGGCTTTTATTAGTATATCAACTACTTCTTTACGGCCGTTGCTTGCAGCCAGGTGTAGAGGAGTCCATCCTTCACCGTCTTTCCCTTTAGGATTCGCACTAGCTTTTATAAGTAGGTCAACTACTTCCTTATAGCCGTTCCTGGAAGCCTCGTGCAGTGCAGTCCGCCCGTTACTTGTTTCCTCATCAGGATTCGCACCAACTTTTATTAGATAATCGACAACATCTTTACGGCCTTCCTGTGACGCCAAATATAGGGCAGTTATTCCATTTTCTGACTCGATTTTAATGTTAGCTCCAGCATTAACAAGCATCTCCACTATGGACTTCCGCCCGTTTCTCGCAGCTTTGTGCAACGCACTTCTATCATAGTCACCGGGGTCTTTTTCTTCCACATCAATTCCAGTTTCTATCATTGCCCGAACTAAACTTTCATCACCGTTTGCGGCGGCTCGGAAAAAAGCCTCCTCTCTTTCTTCTTCATTTGTGAAACCTTAGAAGGCAAAATATCTTGATTATAAAATAATTATTAGATTATACTGCTGACAAGTACGAATCTTCTTAGCTGCTCCTGTGACAACCGATTTTAGTAAAAATTTTATTGTTTTGAAAGGTTAAAACAACTCACGGAAAGCTAAATCCAGTTTCTGAAAAAAAAAAATCAAAGAAAAATCAGACAATGAAATTCTATGAAGGCAAATTCTGGTTTACTTTCGGTTCCACCTCAGTCAAGTTTGTAGAGGAATTGGATTGGTTCTCGTGATTATCTGACTGCTTCACCAAAGCTGTTGGAATAACCTGTAATGATAACAAGAAAATTTAACGTTAGTCGTTCGAAAACAACATGCAAATTACCTCCAGTTGTGTGGCCGAGTTGTTTGGCTGAGAAGAATCTATACGATCGGTTAAAGCCTGAAAAAAATTTAGTAACCTGTTGTAAGGGCCGATTAACTTGCACTACGAACACATAAACTATTAGTATATATCTAGCGGATGCAGTAGCTTCCAGGTACAACCCTTACGTCTTCAGAACAACTATTTGCGGTACTAGTTACAGCCAAGTAGTTAGTAGTTCAAGGGAGTCATACCTTCGGCTCAAGGATCTGTGCATCTTTTGAAGAGAATTTTGCGTCCACATATTGTATGAGACCCTATTGAAGAGGAGAATTATCAGTTGACATCCTTGGGAAGCACACTGAGACAAAGCAAGGCGGGAGAAATTTATTCATGGGTGAACCGATTTAGAAAATAATAAACATTAAGTGACGTTCTGCTAAATGTTAAACATAAAATCGAAGCACTGCATTTCATGAAGACGTGAATTTATTATTTTATATTACGCGAGATTTTGATGGAGGTTTACCTCGACTTGAGCATTGAAATGATCCTGAAGCGATGAAAGTGTCGAATTTAGCAACGCTAACTTCGAATCCATCTGACGGGTTATGTTCTAAAAAACAAGAGTAGTTTTGCTATAGGAAAATGAAGGAAATCGATTAGGTTGCTTTCCCTAGCTTGTACAATTTTACATTTAACAAAGAATAGTACGTCGAATAATGTGCTGTACTGTGAAAAGCTTTTTCGGAAAAAACGCTGAACAAGTACTTTCTACAAATCTTTCAGTTTATCAATCCTCAGAATAACTTTATCTTCTGAAGAGAGGCAAATATATTTCTTGCTTACCGTGATCTGGCTCTGAATCAGAGTTGTAACCTGTGGAAAAGAAAGTTGCTGAAAGATACAGTTATATCACGAAATGTAATAAATAACGCACAAACATTTACCTTTGTTTCCAGCAGGCCAAGTTTCCCAGAGATTTCTTTAATTTCATCCGAGCTGTACGCCTCGTCAAGGTTCACACTGTCCCACAGGATCGCTGTCCAGTAAGACACGGTGACAGGATCAAACTTGAAGGTCACTGCAGCCAAGTTCACTCGGAAGACTTCCATTGATTCGGAGTCAAACTTTTGCCCGTTCCACCGAATGAGTTCCTTGCTCTCAGCCAGGAGCCCAAGGAGCTTTTCGTTACCTTGGTATGATACGGAGCCATTTCCAATCGCTTCTCGCACCTCCGCGGGAGTTTTCAGAGTGTCGGAAAAAAGACGGATTATCTCTTTTTGGGCGGCCGGGGTGGATTCTTCCAGAATATTGTTGATTTTGTTTGCCGCCAAGTCTGGTCTATAACTGTTACCGGCCCAGTACACGGACTTCCAGACTGCTTCATTTTGGTCGCTGAGTGTCTCTAATCCTTCGAACATAAAAACTTCAAGCGTTCCGTAGATTTGTTCTCTTGAGTCTTCAGTGACCACCTCAGAGACTCGGAAAGAACTGAGGACTTTCGACGTTATCTCGGACAGAAGTTGGTGCTTGTCTGCTGCAGCCAGGAATACCGGGGAAGTCGAATCAGGAGCCAACCGTCTGATTCTCCTGAATAACTTGCTGAAGAGAATATGCGACGGTAGAATATTGACTTCCCTTTGTCTTACTGGTTCCATGGAATGCGAGTATTTGATCGTGAGACCTTCAAACTGACCAGGGTTCGAGGTCATCTCTCCTGCCAGGCTGTCGCACTCACGGGCGCTTGGACAAGTGATACGGAATCTCAGTCGTTGCCCGGAATTGTACGCGATAAATGTCTCTGGTAAGGTGAAGCGATAATCCCAGCCCTCACTCTTGGTTAAACTAACAAGGTCAAATGGCAAAAGGTGGACATTGTGGAATGCGACAGTCTCAGTCTTCATTGCCTGCGATAGATGGTTGTACACCGCTTGCCGAAGCTCGTCGTTCCATATCTGAGCGGTGAAGCGAATCTCGTGCCTCTTTGTGACTTTGTTGAAAGAGCTGCTGGCGCTTTTGTGGTCCAAAAGCGCCATGGGAGTGAAATAGTAGACTTTTCCTAAAGATTCCCAAGTCCTGGGGGTGCTAGATTCTTGGTACACTTTGATCGGAATCTCGTTGTACTTGAGAGAGCCTATAGGTATTGGGTAAATTCCTAACTTCTCCCAGGGCGATTGGGATACTTCTGCAGGAGCTGCCGACACCCCGGTCATCAGCAGGGTGAGCAGTAAGCCAAGTAACATTCTGTAATGTATTTCACACGATCTTTACTCCTGTCAAGGAACGGAAGAACATAAATTTGTGTCCTATCGTTCCTTAGGTTTAAAGAGATGACTCTATTTGGCCAATTGCCATGTAACAGTGTGAAAATAAATAAATTCGCCTCTTAAACGTTTACCATCAACTGTATCATCGTATTCTGCTGAATGCAGTGTATGTTAGTACAGCCGTGTTAAAACTAACCCCCTTTAATGGAGAAATGCGATTAGGGGGCTATTGACTTCCACTAGGTACCACTGGCTTGTGATCTTCATTAAGCAAGGTGTAAGTCTTACTTTCAATATTTGGTTGTGGTGCGACGATGTAAAATACAGGTTTGGTATGTCTAGTTTTTTGTCTACGAATTCAACTTATAATTTGTAGTAGAATTATAGAAAGTCACAAGTCATTGTTGTTGTCGCTGAAACAAGCGATTCAAGAAAATGTCTCGTCCGAGAATTATTCTTTCGTCACGTGGCCCTCAGTGTTTCCACTTTCAGTTTTCCCCTATTTCCCCCTTTTTCTCCTTCGTGCTAGAAGACAGGCTGTAGTTCTAGATTTTCTTTTTTCCTCATTTCTTATTTTTCCCTTTTCAGACCCCATTTCCCCTTTTTTCAGGGAACTTCTCTGCAAAATGGAAACATTGGTGGCCCTGAATATGGAAGAAAAAAAATCATGTTTCTGTAAACATACTTCAGCTACGAACATGTTTTCTGTACTTTAGATATCAGAGGGGGTGACGGGTCAGCTTTGCGCAAGCCATTCCCAGGGGCCGTGTGCAACTGTTACCATGTGGGCTGCACTCTTTACTCTTCAGTAGATAAAGTTGAAGGATAGACACCACTTTGGAATCAGTGTTTCCACTTTACAGGGAAATCCTCAGAAAAAGGGGGAAAATGGGGTCTGAAAAGGGAAAAATGAGAGAAGAGGGGAATGGGAAGCATTTAGACCCTGCATATTTTAAATACGGGGGGGGGGAGGAGAGAAAGTTAAAGGAAGAGGGGAAAAAGGGAAAACTGAATAGTGGAAACACTGTTTGGAATAACAAAAAGTATCCGATGCGGCTGTCAATCTAGTGCCTTAGAACCGATTAATGTAAACGCGCAATGCTGAATATCTGTTCTAACAACGCAGCCATGACGTGTATCAACTATCAACTATATCGCAAGTATATTACGACGTGTTCTCAGCTTTAATCAGGCATGATAATCAGCTCCCAAATTATTCTAAGGGATTCTGACCCATTGGTACAGTACCATAAACAAAGGAAACGGACAGAAGGACATAAATTTGATTAAATTTTATACTGAGCATCCAAATCGTAACATCTATCCACAGACTAATAAAGCAACTCACTTGGAAAGAGTTGAACCCTGCAATGCAAAATTCAGCGTTGGAAAACGGGCGAGAAGCTTCCAGAAGCAGATTTTCTCCAGTACTGACAAGTCAGTCCGCTTTTCATACGCTATTTATTGGTAAACATTCTTTCATATTGCAAGTAATCGGATCGCCAAGTAACCGCTTACCGAGTACCAACAGAAGCAGAAATTTGATTACTCTTGCTTAAACGATCTGGAGCCATCATTTCAAACTAGTCTAAACAGACACAGCGAAGCAATCAGCTTCTGATGTTCAGATCTTCACTTACGTCAGCGTGAGAGCATTTGATCTTATGTATACGAGACAAGTAACATCTACTTGTTTCTAAATTTTTCAGCTGAGGACCATCCTCTATTTCTTTCAACGCGGCCAAGGGTGTAATGTCAAGTCCGCGCGATCGGAATATTTCCACAACCAGCAGCTCTTGTTACCAAGTGTTAAGCTTTAAACTTCATTTAAAATCCATTAATACCTGTACACACAAAAAGTTTATCCTGTCCAATAAACACGTATTTCTCGGGAGCGAGAATGAGGAACCGAGCCGTCTGCTTCTGTCTACAGGCCTACTACGCCCTGCGCCGAGCCCTACCGTATTTAGATACTTTTTTTCGTGGAAAAAGCCGCTAAAAATTTTACTAAAGTAATAGTTACTAAACCTAGTTTACCTAACCTAACTTTTTTTCGCATTTGGCTTCCGCCCTACTTCCTGCGCCCCAGCTCTACTGCTTTGTTTTGCGCTTGGTGCGCAGTATAGAAGCGGTTCCTCATTCTCGCTCCTGAGAAATTCATTTCGATATACAGGCGCCATCTTAATCCACCTTCCGTAGAACCTGACAATTTTAATCCCAATTTTAAGTTTCATTTCATGGAACTTCACTGGAATGTTGTTAGTCCGCCAAGCCAAGTTAATTCGTTATATAAAATAACATTTAATTTGTTTTGAACTAAATTAGCTTTATGACTATTCCAGAATCCGTTCAGTTCTAGTTTATTGATAATTAAGGAATAATTAAGTTTGAAATGTTGTTTGCTTCAGAAACTAAAGTAAGGAGATCGAGCCCTTCCATCACGTCTAAGCACTAGATGAGAATTAGAATTCCTGCCTTTAAGTATAGCCCTAACACGAAATAAATTATAGTTTATCTTAAATAGTGTGCATTCAAAAATCTTTCGCTATTGATCGAATTCAAAATTTCAATTTTGAAGTTAGCCCTATAACATTAGATACAACAACCATTTAGTGCTGCCGTTAATTTAATAATCCAACGTTTATTCCTGGGTAATAGTAATTAATTTTAAGCACATGCGTCTCAAGCTGGAGGTCTACAAGTGATTCGACATTTGACGTTCTTTACGAAATTATTAAAAGCTTCAAGTTTGCAGGAACGACTCGAAGATTTACGTCTCACTCAAATCAGTGAGAATATCATCAAGTAATCAATTCAGTATTTAGGATCGATGCAGAACGATACATAATTCAATCTACTGTCAGTAGTCGATATCAGAAATTTGAGGAAAAATAGTCAGATTCACTATTTTGTAGTAATAACGGACTCGGGATCAAAGCTTCTTCAGGAAATCAATATAAAATTAACTTCCCTAAGATAATTCGTTCAAAATCAAGGATTCTCTCAGAAATCTTTTCGAACAGCTATACCCAAAAGATCTAAATTGAATGTTCTATAAAGTGTCGCACCAAAAATCAAGGTTACTTGGATATCCGTTTTAAAACTAAATATCTAGATGATCACTGAAAATTCAACATTTTTTAAGTGATTTGTTTCGAGACTGCTGTATTCTTAAAGTAGAAGTTCTAAGATTATATTTAGTTACAGTAATAAATTATTTAAAATAATTGAAATATCAGTGTATTTACATGGATTAAATCAACACTTCATCCTGTACCTGTACCTGTACCTGTACGAACCTGTACTTAAATAAAGATTCAGTCTATACAAATGGGTATTTGAAAATCTGTGTGGTGGAAGACGAGGGGTTGACAACTAAAAAATCTTCGTATACCATTGGAAAAATCAGAGAAAAATCAAGAGAAAATCAAAGAGGGATACAATATTCAAGCAGAAAATTCACAATAAAAAATATTGAACACATGGATTACGGTTTTGTTGCGAGGGGTTGGCAACTAAAAAATCTTCGTACACCCTTGGAAAAATCAGGGGAAAAAATGTAAAAAAAAAAAAACACGCAAAAATCTGAAATATTTCCAATAGGTAGCAATAATCGTTGAAATTCCTTCACATTATTTTCTTGGGAGTTTTCAATAATCTGCATCATCCATCCAGACTAGGACAACTACGTATCTTGTATCTTAAATGCTTAAGCTGTATCACTACGGCCGTGTATTTAAAAGAGAAGCGGAGCAGGGAGGGAAGAGGAGGAGAGAGGAAGGACAGGGAACAGTGTTTCCACTTTTCAATTTTCCCTTTTTCCCCTCTTCCCTTATCTTTCCCCTTTTCCCCTCCGTGCAAGAATATACTGGATATAGATTTCCTCTTTACTCTCCTCTCTTCTTCTTCCTTTTCAGGCCCCATTTCTCCCCTTTTTCAGGGAGTTTCCCTGTAAAAGTGGAAACACTGAGAGGGAAGGGCGTGGGAGGTAAACGCCGCTTTTGTTTTGCTTCGCGCGTGGTATACCAAGTGGCTGCAACCTTAACTGTTCCAGGTGACTTACACTATACCTCAGGATTATCTGCCCCTCCTCGCACTTTCATCCCTTGCAAGACTTCGTTCGATTTTCAACTTGATTATTATTCTTTCAGTGCGATACACACATACAAGAATTATCGTTCTGTTCCACACAATTTACGTATCTTAACGTATAACTTACGATTAATGAGGGGATGTTATCTTTATTCACAACAAGTCAAAGAAAATTTGGACAGAAAAAGAAAATGACACGAATCAAGAAACTTCAAATAAACTGAAATATCATGGTACCCAAGTTTTGGAACTGGATACGCAGATTACAAAGAACTCGAGCAAACATATTGATACAAGTACACCGTATACTAACGCTAGATTTTTCCATTAAAAAAAATAATGTTTGTAAATGTTCATATACGTTTTAGTATATTCACAGTATTTAATGCGGTAATGTTAGTTATCACTTTAATTAAAATCCAATTAATTGAAAATTCAAGAAACCAGCAAAAAATAAAAAAAATCTAAAAAAATCAAAGGAAAATAAAAAAATCACTAATAATCAGAAAAATAATTAAAAAAAAATTTTCGTACACCTTTTCGTTGACTTGCCAACCCTCGATTGTCATCGCACTTACTATACTGGTATAAATTCTGGGAATCTCTTTACAGTATAATTTTTATCCCTGATTGTAGATCTATAATGTTACAAAAGTCCTGCAGTGTGAAATGCGGTGTTTAGTACTGGGAGATTGTGATGATGTCAGATAACTATCAACGAAAAATTAAGATTAATTATGTATTAATTATTACTATATAGTTGTATACGTATGTTATGACATCACTGAAAAGCCGTAATGAAACTAAATCACTATAAATTTATTATTTAGGTTATTAATTAAGCTCTTTCTCATTAACAACGAGTTTAAATAATCGATTTTTGTTCCGTACATGTTATACTTGCTACTTATAATACTACGTAGTATGTTATTAAATCATTGAAAGGCCGTAATGATGTTTTATCATTACTAATGTATAATCTACATAATTTAAAAGTACATTTTCATTAATGGCTACTTTAAGTATTTCTTGTTGTAACTTAAGTGAAACGTGTCAGGAGGGCCGAGCGGTCTAAGGCGCCAGACTTTCTTTCTGGTTCTTTCCATTCTAAAGTTCTGCTGCAAATCCGTAGACTTTCTTCATCGAAAAAATGGATTTATTTTAGTTTGGCTATTAGAAACTTCCCAGTTCTTTCACATAAATATATGTTTCATTTTTGATCTCTGCATTAAGTTGCATACCCCTGAGATCGGCCGTTTGCTTTCTGTTGTCTTACACACCGGTCTGAATTCTGAGTGGCACGGGTGTACGCCTTGGGTTGATCGAAAATTGCTGATTGCCCAAGTTTTCGCTGTTTGGATTGCAGAATTCCATCAATGTGACCTTTCTTGTGAAATTTAACCAGAAGTAAATAGTATGATGTAAACTTTTCCTGGTTTCGATAAGAACAGAAGGTCACGTACGCAGTTTGAGAGTTCGAGTGCCGATAACTGAGGAAGTTTTCAAAACAACTGTTCCAGAAACTAATTCAGATTAAATCTATCAAGACAAAATGTTGCTGGTGCAGTAGCTTATATGTATATAAGTATATATTTTACGTTCACTTTAAGGATGGGACTATAGGGATCTCATTTAGAGTGATTCGAACAATGGAGAATACGTTCTTGTTGGGTAGTTTTATTTAACACCTTGTTCACACCAAAGGACTTACCCCATCTTTTGGCGGGGTTAAGTCCTGGATCCGGGGTAACATTTGTACTGAAAGGATAGGTTACCCCTGAAAGTTATCTTCGGAGGTAAACCAGTGTGGCACAAGGTATAAGTCACTCAATATATATACATCACTTAATATATATATATACGTATAGGTATTGTATTGCACCATTTCTACTTTATGCTCACGTAAAATTGTATTAGGTAGTAATCTGTCGAGCACTGCATGCCAAATTATGCAGCACATTGTATACTCAATTAAAATTAGAGTTTATAGTAAATAATTTCGAGTCAAGAAAATTCAAAGGAAAAGGAACAAATCGGGGAAAAAATCAAAAAATCTTTTTGATTCTTGAGATTCTTAATATAGACTCGTGATTCCTATAGTGAAGAAGATTCTTCACCTGTTCTGAAAGATTCTTGAGATTCTTGGTCAAGATTCATCATTCCTAGTCAAGTTTCTCGAAAACTTGAAGGATTCTTCAAAGATTCTTAATATAGACTCGTGATTCCTATAGTGAAGGATTCTTCGCTTATTCTGGAAAGATTCTTGGTCAAGATTCATGATTTCTAGTCAAGTTTCTCAAAAACTTGAAAGATTCTTACTTACGATTCATTATTCTTACTCAAAATTCAAATTTTTAGCAAAGTTTCTCAAGATTCTTACTCAAGATTCAGAGTCTTAGCGAGGGATTCTCCAACTATTCACAAGATTCTTAGTAGATTCAAGATTCTCCGTCAAGTTTCAAAACTTTTTCTTGTTTATTTTTCTAAAAATCCCTCAAAAAGATCTTCACATTTGATAAAAATTTCGCGTAACGTCTTCCAAATATTCCCGTCCAAAAACCGGAAGTGGAATTGAATGGGAAAAATTTTTCCCACTTCTTTCCTTCCGACTGGTCCAATCACAAGCCGGAATAAATATTTTCCCCTAACCAATTCGAGAAGAATTTAATTACGAAAAAATTCGCTAATTAATTAACTCGTTTCATTGGTTTAAAATCAACCACGAATTAAATTAATTATAATTAAAATTATTATGCTTTATAATAACATTAATTGGATTCAAATAATATTATGATATTTTACTCTATTATTAATATTTTCCAATTATTTAACAGTATTGTATGCAATTCTACTATATTTATTTTTATTATTTAATTATTTAATTATTTTTACTATTTTGTTCTATATTAGTATTATATTTAACTCGATTAAAGTTAATTGAATTATGATGTTGAATAATTGCGGTGAATGTAATGACAGTATCTCGAATAACAGTATGCACTCGTCAAATTCGTTGGTCTGAAAGTCTGCCGTTCGACTCTCCGGTTGATCGCTATATCTTTCGATAGCAAAATTCACGAGGGAACAAAACAGCAAGAATGACAATCGTACCCTGCTTGCTTTGTTTGTCAGGGATTATTAGCCTACCCGAAATTCAGGCGATGCTCAACGGGCAATTCAGGCGATGCTCAACGGGCAATTCAGGCGGCAGAACATAACAAAAATTCAGACAGCCTTAGATGGTGGTCACTTACATGCTCAACGGGCAATTCAGGCAGTAGAACATTACGAAAATTCATTCAGCTTTAGACGGTATTCATACAGCAACTTTATTCAGACGACGTTCAGGGTATGATTCAGACGATCTCGAAATTTCAAAGAATTCAGGCGATCCTCAACGGGCAACTCAGGCCGTAGAACATTGCGAAAATTCATTCAGCTTTAGACGGTATTCATACACTAGCTGTATTCAGACGACGTTCAGCACATGATTCAGACGCTCTCGAAGTTCGAAAAAATTCAGGCGATGCTCAACGGGCAACTCAGGGGGTAGAGTATTTCAAAAATTCAGTCGGTATTAGGCCGTAATCATACACCAGCTGTATTCAGGCGACATTCAGCGTTTGATTCAGACACTATCGAAATTCGAAAAAAAAATCGTACCATGTTCAATGGGCAATTCAGGCGGTAGAACATTGCACAAATTCAGTCGGCCTTAGACCGTAATCATACACTAGCTTTATTCAGACGACGTTCAGCACATGATTCATCCACTCGTATATTTAAGAAAAAATTTAGGCGATGCTCAACTAGTCGTTCATACGGTAGAGCATTACAAAAACTCAGTCGACCTTAGACGGTAGTCCCACACTAGATTTATTGAGACGACGTTCAGTGCATGATTCAGGCGCTACTAAAAAAGTATGGCGGTATTCAATGGGTTGTTCAGACGGCCCTCTTTTCGTCTATAAAACTTACTCAGTTATTGTTCGGACGGTGATTCAGACGGTCAACTAGTGTTCAGGCCATGATTCAGGCGGTACCCAACCGTATGAATTTTCCATCGGGTATCCTTGTCCACTGCAGAACCCGAACAATTTGTGACAGAAACCAAGTTAAATGGTATGGTACACCTTTCTTTTAAACTAAACATTTGCGGTTTAACATAACGTCTTTCATATTAGATGCCTTTGCTTAACTCGTGAAGATAATTGAGAAACAGAGAAGTAGGTATACGCTGCTATTTGAACTATAGAACGTTTCAAGAACCTTTTATCACTAGGAATACTCGAAGTTCAACAAGCTGCAACGGTGCAACTTAGTAGTCAGTTGAAGTTCCTTCTTAAGAACCATACTGGACGAGAACAGACCAGGAGTCTTGCTACAGTCTTACGAGAATCTTTGAAGAATCTTAGAAGAATTGAATGATATGTTTATTTGGCGCCATCATAAATTGAAACCTCTTCCAATTCGAGAGATAAGCTCAGGACTTTTTAGGATGCAATCAACTTCTCACATCAGATGAACGACAAATGAGATCGGAAACTCCATGAAAGAGTTGAATGAAGGTTTTCGGCATCTCGCGATAGCATGAAATGACACCTAGATTTTGGACTATTGAAGTTAAGATGAATAATAACATCGTTAGAGTGCATGAAGAGTTTTGATTGTAAAGTATGAAGTTGAAGTTCTGATTCCTTGAAATGGAACTCTGATAAGTGGCATCAATCAATCCTTTCAACGTCTGGGGTCAAAGTTGCGGCATTTGCTAGCACGTGTGCAATTCTGTTTACACTCAACTCTGAAACTGAATGATATGTTCATATGGCAAGATCATGAGTTCAACTTCTTCGAATTCGAGCGATAAGCCCGGGACTTTTTAGGATGCAATCAACTTCTCACATCAGATGAATGAAAAATGAGACTGGAAACTCCATGAAAGAGTTCCACGAGGGTCTTTGGAATGTCACGATAACTAGAGATAACACCTAGATTTTGGAACGATAATGTGAAGATGAAGAATAACATCGTTAGAGTGCATGAAGAGTTTTCCTTGTGAAGTGAGAAGTTGAAGTTGTGGTTCCTTAAAATGGAACACTGATAACTGGCATCAATCAATCCTTCAACGTTTGGGGTCGAAGTTGCGACATTTGCTTGCACTTGTGCAGTTCTGTTTACATTCAGCTCTGAAATTTAAGAGTATCATATAAACAAGAGTAATCAGATTTGATTGATAACTAGAACGGTTACCGGTTACACCAGACCTTGTAATCAACCAAAGGCCCGTGTATAAAATTCACGCCTAAAGCCAACGGAAAACATGCACTCGTCAGATTCGTTGGCCTGCAAACGTCGCTCGTCTGATCTTCCACGTTGAACTTGGTAAGAGTCTTTCCGTTTCTCATACAGCGCTATCTGATATAAGGTTCAAAATCTTGGAAAAGTACTGTTTCCAGTAGACTTAAACTTAAGTATTATCTAGTAGAAAGTATTACTTTTTATGAGTTGTTCTTATTTGATTACATTCTTATTTATTCCTAAACCTCAGTAATTAAGAATAACATCGTCACTGTTTACTGTTGGTCAAGTTTTTAGTTGACAGTCGTTAAAAAATGACTTAAAATTAAACAATAACGCATGCAGAAAACTTAAAGTGAGTCAAGCGCGGAACATCTTAAGTTCTAAACCGATTTCTTGGGGTTTACTAGGGGCTATTTTATTAGCAGTTCTGTCTCTTGGATCCAGTGCCTGAAGCAAAAATTCAAAGGAAATCCAAAGCAGAAAATGAGAACCCTATCCCGTTTACTTTGCTTCTTAGGCTGTATTGGCCTATCGTTCTCCACCACCAGCCAGACAGAAGACTCGTGGGCCAAACTCGAAATATCGCCGCGTGCCATAGCCTCGATGCCGTTTCTAAGTTACCGCATCGAAATATACGCAAGCTCAGGAGGATTGTCAAACGTCGATGCGAAAGACAGAAAATATTACTACGCTCCTATTTCTCTACTAGATCCTCAAAGCGCAGTTAGCGGATTTAACAATGCCACCCGGGAGGCCGAGATGCGTTTCCGAATTTATCTCTGGACTGAGTTGGTAGAGAAAGAGATCTTCAACTATTTGACCAAAGTGGTTGGCGTTGGGATCTCTATCCATCAAGTCCATGTGATACCCTTTGAAAAGGTTATTCTTGTATCTACGCAGCAAACCGTCAATTACCGGGTTTATAAAGAATGGATCCGTACAAGTCAGATCAGTATCTCGGGTTCCGGATCATTTGCGACACTCAAGAATTTTGCAGCCATTTGGCTGAACAGATGCGTTTCAATCCGGAGCAGTTCGCGCACCTCAAACTGCAGTTCAGTTTGGACTCGCAGCGCTCTAAACGCCGAGAGACGGTCATCAGAATCGAGAACATTATATCGGGATCCATGTTCTCGGAGCTCGACCAAAAACTTCCCAACAGCAAAGAAGTTTACTTAACTGCAGCTGATACCAAGCGTCTCCTCTCTGAGACTGTTAGCAACGTCCTTGCCGAGACATTCAGTGATGATGAAATCCTTCAACAGAGCGCCGAGTCAGTCATCTACAAGAGACTGGAAAAGTTTATCGTCTCTGGCAAGACTGAGATTAGCGAACAGAGCAAAACAATGTGGGACTCGGTATTCTGGGACCAAGACAATTATCGTCCCGATCGTTCAAGTAAAGAGATCTCGGAAGTTTATCTCAATTCAGTTAATGACGCCCAGCAGAAGATGGCAGAAACGTTTTCCAAGAGCGGAAAGATTTCCAACGATATCGACGCCACGTTTTGGAAATTCAATTTTAAGCATGGATTCACGATGGAAAATACCGACTCGAACAGTAAAGAGAAAGAAGAATTTCTCAAGCTGATGAAAGAAAGTAAGGATCACGTTCAGTGGGAAGGAGAAAAGTTTGTTCCCAAACCCATGCAGTTATCGAGAGTCAACCTGGCACAAATTCGCAGCGCTCAGAACTTTCGGGATATCACAACGCACGTCACCTATTCGCAGTCGGTCCTGTCGACAGCCATCAAAACGCCTATTCGTTCCAATGCACAGTCTCTCGAACTCTTTGTGACGGAATCCAAATTCAGTACGTAGTCCTTTGTTTTCCAATATTCGTTTTGGCTTATGTTAAGTATCATTTATATTTAGTTACCACTGCTCAACTTCTCCAAAAGATCGCCGATCTGGAGAACAGTAAGTACCTTGATAAGCTAATGCTTCATTCCAATCAATTTGGTATGTTCAACACTTTTTCACCAACATAAATTGTTCGTTTTACTAGGAACACTTCAAGCCCAGCAAGCGGTGACAGTGCAACTCGATAGCCTGAAGAAGGTTCGTTGTACCAATCGAAAGAAAAATTTAGACTGAATGTAGTTTATTCTGTGTGTTGTGTGACTTTTAAATATAATTAACATCGATTGTAATGATTGCACACTCAATGCTGCAATGATACATGGATTCAGTAGCATACTTCTTACTGACTTTTCAGGTAACAGTACGACAACGTTGTAGAAGAAGTCTTAGATTCTGTTCCCTAACATTGTAAGTTCTTTATAAGGAACAGTTTTTTTTTCTTTTTTGCTTCTTTGTATAGGACCGCAGTGATGAAATCGCATCCTTGAAATCAAACTTTTCGTCCGAGTTGAATAATCTGAGCACTTCAATGAAGGTAACTTGCAAGTGAACTCAGTCCTATACTGATACAGTTTTTGTTTCACCTTTGTATAGGACCTCCTCAGAGACGAAACCGCTTCGGTGAAATCAAACTTTTCTTCCGAGCTGAATAGCCTGAGCACTTCAGTGAAGGTAACTTACAAGTGAACTTAGTCTTACCGATTCCAAAAAGTAGAAAGACTACGAACGAGGCTAAGCCATAAGCCATGCGCGTGGCACCGCACCGCAGCGCTGCAGTGCATCTATGCTGGATAGTTTGCATGGTCCACAGCGGCTAGGGCACTGGAAAAAAAAATTCAATTATAACTCGTAGTAACCTATAAGATACCGGAAATCTACAAAAAAAATAATTGAATGGGCCCCTTCAGTATAAAATGTATTTAAACCGATTCAAGAGCCGTATCTAGATTATTCTGAAAACCTATTAGAATGAAGACTAACTCCTCGACAACAGACAGACGAATCGAATAATTTACATCGAAGTCTCTGTGAAATAATTCTGAACAATTACAACAAATAGATAGGAATTTCTGCGTTAAAAAATTTCAATACTTGTTGCACGTGACTTAGCAGCAATGTCCGTTATAGAAGGGTCAACGTGTCGCATATGCCCTATACGTGCGGTGCAAGGTACAGTGGCAAAACTATACACCACATGCAAGGCATACCCCCACTTAATGTGCACATGAGTATCTTTATAGGTGCGAGTCAAGAATGGAAATTTCGAATTTGATATTGTGTTAATAGTTTTCCTACTTGTAGGAAAATCAACTAAAGATAACAAACGGAACTTGCATAGGCTATTGTGCATCTCTATGAGTTCACAGTAAGTCAAGTAAGCAGGGATAGAAAATCCTTTAGGGGGCGGAATTTCAAAAACGCTTGGATCTTGGCGAAACCGTGGCGTAACGTCATCAACTCGGTTCTATCCACGGCTGCTATACGGATCGCCTAATTTTGTTGAATTTCTATTCATTTTTACTGCTTTTTTCGAACTAAGTCTGATATTTTTGCTATATTAATATCTTGTAATTCGTTTGTCGTAGGTTATTTATAAAAATAGAATTACAATTAGTGATGAAAACAATTGACGAAAGATGAAAATATAAAATGAAATCATTACAAACTGTTCTAGGTAATCCAAATAATAATAGAAATAACAACAATAATTACAATCATAATGATTAAAAACCTTTTTAACACAAAAACATAATAATAATTAATTATTATTATAATCATTCTTAACCAGTAATTGTTATGATTAACTATATTATTAATTACTTATTATAATATATACTATAATATTATGTCATATTATGGTCCATTATGAGTTATTACGTATTATATTAATTATTCTTTTTATCACTTACAGCATAATTAATTCACCTAGATAAGACTATTACAATAACTCCTTTACTATGAAAACTGTTGTATGTAAATAAGGATTATTGTTCACATTTACTTAACTTAAAACCATATTTTAAAATGCTTCTGGTCCCCAAATAATGTTCCAAATTGCATTTTCGGATTTCTGACATCGAAAACTATGGTTTTCAAAAATAAAAAAAAATCATGCAATTTCCCCACTGAAATAGAAACTCAGACTGAATGTGGTTTATCATGTGTGTTATGTGACACTTTTAAATGTAGTTATAATCGGTTGTAATATAATCGGCACATCGAATGCTAAATGATACATGACAGCAGTAGCACCCTTACTACTGACTTTTCAGTTAACAGTACGACAGCTTTGTTTAAGAAGTCCTTATTTCTTTTCCCTAGAATTTGAGTTTCTTTATAAGAAACAGTCTTTTACTTCTTTTTATAGGACCTCAATGATCAAATCCCATCTCTGACATCAAACTTTTCGTCCGAGCTGAAGAACCTTAACACCTCAGTCAAGGTAACTTTAAAGTCAACTTAATCTTACTGATACTTTCTCCTAACATATCGTTGAAAATGAGATCTGTAAGAAGTTTTTTAATCGGAATTTTGTAGGATTCACTAACCATTTTTCTTAATTTTTTAAAGGAAATTCTTCGGAAGATTTCAGGTAAGATGTCTTCATTTACCAGACCTTTCAATTACGTACTCAAGCATTGTCCAATGAAAAGATATAGTACATATGTATAGTGAATATTAAGACACTACTGTCATATCACGTGGTTAACGTGGTCTTTTAATATGGCTCGATTTATTTGTTTCGCATCAAACAGACTCGGACAAGAAGTTTTTCAAAGCTGCCGAGGAGGGAGACATAAGTTCCGTTCGCACCAGGATTCAGCTTGGGCTGAGTCTGAATGAAAAAGACCCGGGCGACTATAATCGTACTGCTTTACATAAGGCTGCGGTCTCAGGGCACACACCAATAGTGGAAGATCTGCTGAAAGCCGGAGCTAATCCAAACGAGAAAGATAAAGACGGACATACTCCACTGCACCTTGCTGCATTGAGTGGCCATAAGGAAGCAGTCGATCGATTAATTCAAGCAAGAGCTAATCCAAACGAGAAAGATAAAAACGGATGGACTCCACTGCACGAGGCTGCATGGAAGGGCCATAAGGAAGCAGTCGATCGATTAATTCAAGCAGGAGCTAATCCAAACGAGAAAACGAACGACGGAATGACTCCGCTGCACTGGGCTGCACACGATGGCCATAAGGAAGCAGTCGATCGATTAATTCAAGCAGGAGCTAATCCAAACGAGAAAAAGGATAACGGAGATACTCCACTGCACCTTGCTGCATTGAATGGTCATAAGGAAGTAATCGATCGATTAATTCAAGCAGGAGCTAATCCAAACGAGAAAAGGGATAACGGAATGACTCCACTGCATTGGGCTGCCCACAATGGCCATAAGGAAGCAGTCGATCGATTAATTCAAGCAGGATCTAATACGAACGAGAAAATGAATGACGGAAGGACTCCACTGCACCTTGCTGCACAGAATGGCCATAAGGAAGCAGTCGATCGATTAATTCAAGTCGGAGCAAATCCAAACGAGAAACAGAATGGCGGATGGACTCCACTGCACATGGCTGCATGGAAGGGCCATAAAGAAGTAGTGAAGGCTCTTCTGCGAGGAGGCGCAAGTACCACTGTCCAGACCAATGACGGTCAAACACCCAGAGGCGTGGCGCTGTACTTCAATCAACACGAAACCGCCCAAATTCTGGCTGCCCACAAAGTTTAACTTTCTTTATCAATGAAAAATCAAGATTGTCATTCTCTTCTTAAATTAAACAAAGCTTCTAGTAAAGCGCTGGATCCAAGATGTTCATCAGCGTCTAAAACTACTTCAATTAAACCATAAACTCAATTTAATTCGGGGATTTTATTCTCTACTGCTTTAACATTTTGTTTTGCTTCAACTGATGATGCATTTCAACTGTTTTCATTCTATGCCAATACAAACTGCTGAAATGAGCACTTCAAATATTCAAATACACAGTTACAGAATTAAGATTTATGATCGGAACACCCCAGTATACATCAAACTGAATTGTAATTACTCCGAAAGAAACCAGTGTTATCTCAGAATCTAAGTAATTCTGGGTGTCCTAGTAGCTTTCGGGAAGATCGCTAAAGTTGGAGGATGAAACGAGAGAGCGAGCAGCATCCGATTTCAAGGGTATTCCTTCAGTGCATGATTATCATGGATTCAGCTAGATGATAGTGTGAACTTGGCCCACTTACACACGGTTCGTACGCTTGAATTTTTCAAGAACTAAGTCATGCAGTATTCAACCCCTTGTTCAGAGGGTTCAGGTTTAATAACCAAAATGAGTTCAGCTACTATTCAGCTAGTGATTCCGAGGGGAGCTAGTGTTCAGCTACCTGGTCATTCGGTACTCAAAACCCTACGACTTTTCTATCGGTTTTACTTGAACTTTAACTAAACGATTAACTTTAAAAATAGTTAACTAATATATAATAGTGAATCTGGAAGATGATGATTGTTGTTATCAACTGTTGTTTGTTGTAGAGTCTACAACAACCAACAACCAACAACCAACAACCAACCCGCAAGCTGAACAGATAAGCGATAGCCACGTTGAGAAGACCTTATCTTCTGGACCAAGGTTTCATTTAATTATTTACAAAAAAACTACAGCGCAAAACATCGTGTTTATTATTTAACATTGTTATTAGTCAATACTAAAGCTATTTTAAGTAATTAATTAAAATTTGAATAAATATTTTAATTTTATTTAGCGATTTTCCTCGCTTATGGCCGCTTACTTGGAACTCAAATATACAAATTATTACGCAGTTATCAAAATGATTTAATAATATTTTGTGAAATAAATTCGCAATTGTAATTTAATTATATTAAAATATGTATTAATATTCATAATTACATAATATGAATAAAAAGTTAAAAAAAAAATTTGGGATATTTTAGTGAAAGCAATCTGGCAACGCAGCACGTTCTATTTTTCATTTTCATGGATTAACAACAATAATAAAAATAATTACTTAATTATAATAAAATTATTATATAGTAAAAAAACTAAATAAAAAAGTTTTTAAAATGTAATATGGCTTAACATTCGTAATTATACAATATTTCTCAAAAGTTAAAGATAAATCATTTTTCTGGATTTTGGAAAAAAGCAATCTGGCAACGCCGCACGTTTGATTTGTATTTCAATAAAGGCACTGGGCGAGCGAGGCGGAGACTTCATTCGGGTGCCTACCGCCATAAGGGAAACATCTCTGCTCCTGTGTAAGTATCTTCGCGTGCAACTCGCAACACTTGTCCCCGCATCGCGCCACTTGCTTTTCACACGCTTTTTCAAACACTACCGCCCGTTTTCATTCGCCTTTTACGGGATTTACGAACAGTTCAAGTGCCTCTAAGAGAAACTCTCGTCGAGTTTTGTGGATTTTCCGAGAAAAAAGATGCGATCGGCGTAACGAAAAAGTTGCGGGACTTTCTTCTCGTGTGGTGTTTGGTCCCAGTGTCAAGTGTTGGGTCTGTGTGGGAAAAGAGAGCTTGCCGGCCTTTTTTGCAGCTTTTTTATTTATCCTCGAATATTTTCTCGAAGAAAACTTGTTCTTCAATCGAGACAGCCCGCAGATTTCGAGTTTAATTTGTTATTGGAAACAGAAAAAAGGATATTTTTGTGCGCCCAAATTTTGCCGTTGCCATTTTTCTTAAGTCACCAACAACATCTTGCGGGAAAAGAAGCGTCAAACTTTTAAGTGGGAATTTAAATATTTAATTCATTTTCAATTAAAAATTATTGATATCAAATGAAAGCTTATTGATATTTATTCAAGATTTTGTAGGTTTTTGTTGTAGATTGGAGTCTAGACGATTTTTCTAGTAATTTGAACACTTCGTCTCTTGGCCGGTCCTCTTCTCGTTTCACCATTTTCTCTTTTATTTTTCTTCTTCTTTGTACCTTTTGCCGTCAACTGACATCAATTGACGAAACTTAAGCCTGGATTTTATCTAGTTTTTATCTAGTTTTTAGCCAGTTTTTATTCGGTAGTATTACTTTCCGAGTATCCAGCAGCGGAGTGATTTGAATACTCACGAGTGGAAGCTAAATTTGTAACTTTTTCCCAGCGTTTCCACTTTTGTAGGGAAATTCCCTGAAAGCGAGGGGAAACGGAGTCTGGAAAGGGAAGAAGAAGTAGAAGAGAGTATCGGTTACATCTAAAACCCTGTATATTCTAGCACGGAGGGGGAAAAGGGGAAAGATAAGGGACAGGGGAAAAAGGGAAAATTGAAAAGTGGAAACACTGCTTTTCTCCTTCTTCTGTGGCTTAAGTTATAATGTAATATTTAATTTAACATTACGATTAGTTAACTTAATTACACAATTATAATACGATTAATTAACATCACGTCGAACTAAAATGGTTCCCACCTTTTTCGCCCTACTAGAGTTGGAGTTCGTGGGGCGAATCTTCCCGGGACCCTTTTTCCCCCCTGTCGCAGGGAAAAAGAAAACGTGGGGGAAAAAAAGAGGGGAAAGGTGTGATGAGCCCAGTGTTTCCACTTTTCAATTTTCCCTTTCTCCCCTCTTCCCTTATCTTTCCCCTTTGTCCCCCTCCGTGCTAGAATATACAGGCTCTAGATTTCCCCTTTACCTTCTTCTCTTCTTCCCTTTTCAGACCCCATTTCCCCCCTTTTTCAGGAATTTCCCTGCAAAAATGGAAACATCGGATGAGTTCGTCTCTCTCATTCTCTCTTCTTTCGTCGTCTTCTCCTTTGTCTCTCCTTTCTTCCATTACTAAGTGCGAAAGCAAACTTACCGGACTGTGATTGGTGCTTAGGCTTTTTGCAAGGGGGTCCGAAACTCCGAGGAAAGGTGTACGAAGATTATTTGATAACATACGATAACACGGAGATAACATGGAGATAGCAGGGTTGATAACAGTGATAACATGACCCGAGTGTACGAAGATTATTAGAAGTTTAGGACCCCTTGGATACAATGCAATTAATCCGTTCGTTACCCAAAAATATGAATGTATTAACTTTCAGGTGAAATTAAACTTTTCAGGATAAGTTTCAGGAAAGAAAGAATTTGAACAAAAATGAAACATAATTTTTCTTGAATTCCACGTTCTTTAAGAGTCGGTGTTCCATAACAATGTTTAATTAAGTGAACTTCAGCATTCCTTTTGGAGGGACCCGACTGAAAGTTCTCATAGAGTATGTAGAATTTGGAACTGAGACTCAGTTAGATCTCAGTGAGAAATTCTAAAAAGTTGTGAGAACTCACTGAGTATCTGTTCCATATTCTACGTACTCTACAAGGGGTCCCAAACTTGCAATAATCTTCGTACACCTAGGCCGTGTTGTCACTGTAATCAGCCTGTTGTCCCCCGTGTTATCTCCTTGTTATCATTTGTTATCAAATAATCTTCGTACACTTTTCCTCGAAGTTTCGGACCCCTTGATACTCTATGAGAACTTTCAGTCGGGGAAGATCAGAACTCCCATCTTAGCATAGAAATAACACAGATTAGTAGCAAACTTAACTAAAGTACTGATTCATTTTAGTATTATCAGGCGTTTGCTGAAATTTTTGATATTTTAAGTCGTAAGTCGAGCTTTTCCAGTTGTCCAGGGTTTTCAGGACCCGTACATTCGAGTGCATGAATAATACATGTTCAGGGTACTTAACAGCGTCCTGAAAAAACGTTTTTGAGGATACTTAATGGTGCCCTCAATAATCGAGATTCACAATTCTCAACATAATTTTTTTTACTCGTCCGCCATCGGACGTGGTTCAGGATACTCAGGATATGTTACGGATATCGTTCAGGATGTAGCCGACATCCTTAATTTTCCGCTGGGTTCGGTCATGTTATCAGCCTGTTATCTCCGTGTTATCACATATTATCAAATAATCTTCGTACACCTTTCCCCGGAGTTTCGGAACCCTTCACTGTTAAAACGAGGGTCCTAAAATTTGGGTCCCTAAAATTTAGCGGGGGGCCTAAATTAAAACCCTAGGGTCCTACAAGTTCTGGGGCCCTAAAGCAAAACCTTAGGGTCCCAAAGTGAAACCCTAGGGTCCTAAATTCCGTAGGACCCATTTTTGTACCTATTTTAGGGCCCTTGTTTTAACAGTGTTGGAGTGAAGTCAATACACACATCGTCTGTGGAAGCCCTCGATCCGGTTCACCAGACTTTCCAGCAGACTTTCGTTAGCCTTCCCTAGATAGCAACCTGCACCTTTGTTCTCTTTCCACCTTTCGACACATCATCATATGGTCCTTACATGAATTGGCAGTTGAAACTAGAACCTCATGTAGATGTCCACCCAGTCCAAGGAACTGGTAGACGGGGCATGGTCTATCTCAAAGCATGGGAGCCCGAGTGGTAGGGTAGCTGCCGGCTCAATCCCACCAAGGGCAGTTTAGAATTCTTTTTTTAAGACTTGAAACTAATTCAAAAGTATTACTATAACTCCTTTAATGCCTAAATATAATTTTAAATTTTTTTGGGGGACTAATAAAGGTAAATTTTCTTACAGTAAAATTATGAAAAATTTTAAAATAAATAACGGTTGGATCAGCTGATAGTTCCGACAACGTTCACTGATTCGTCAGAAACAGCCTGGGGGTATATTAGGCTCCGCCTGTGGTGGGAATTTTCGACTACAGAGACATCTTTAGTCGGCCACTCGCAGGTGGGAACAAAGGCCCGTCTATGAGTTCCTTGGTCTGGGGATGCCCAGTGTCTGGATCTTTGTTCATGTACAGTCACTTTTCCTTTGTTTTTACGAGAATCTTTGAATATTGTTTGATGCTGCATGTATATTTAGTCAAAATATAGTTTGCTTTATCAATAATTATTTACATTCATTGTAGAATAAGTTAATAAATAGCGAAAAAACGACTCTGAACTTCATCCATGCTGTACCATTTTTTATTGAGCATGACTGTACATAAATAAGTATAATGGCCGTTGAAATATCTATATATAATGTATATTTATCCACTGTACGCATAATACTTTTATGAATCTGGACAATTTTAGTTTAATTAAGTATTTGATCTTTGCTAGATATGACGAACCAACAGTACAACATCCACCAAAAAGAACTTGCGGCTTTCCTCTGCTCCAAATGTGAATCTCCCAAGGTGCAACGAAGTCGACTTCGGACGCCAGTAGCAGGTATGTAGTAGCATCATATTCTACAAAGTTCATGTAATTCTTCTAACTAATTTTTACTTCTGTAGGAAACGCCAAGGTGCCAACAAGGTTCCAGGATTTTGAGCTCCAGGAGAAGATCAGACTTGGAGAGGCCGCCTCGGTAGCTTCGGGGAAGAGAAGGTGAATGTGTACTGGAATTTTCCTTTTCTTGTCGCAGAAACTAAATGAATTTTTCATTACTTGAGATAGAAAACTGCTCTTGCGGCGAGCGAGCCTGGAACGACGGACGCAGCAAGACATGCAGTGTTTCCACTTTGCAGGGAAGTTCACCGAAAAAGGGGGAAATGGAGTCTGGAAAGGGAAAAATAAGAGAAGCGGGAAAAGGGAAAACTTAAACCTACGGCCTGTATTCTAGTACGGAGGGGAAAAAGGGAAAAATAAGAGAAGAGGGAAAAAGGGGGAAAAGGAAAGTGGAAACACTGAAGACATGATTCGTCTATTGCGGACGGCGGGGCTCAAAACGATTGCACTTTGGTAGGTTACTTGTTTTTAAGTAAATCTATGGTACTAACTGATGCTACTTATTACTTAATACTTACTACTTATACTACTACTACTTAATACTACTTACTACTTACTAAGTAGTATTTAGTAGTAGTAAGTAAGTAAGTATGTAGTAGTACTACTACTTACTACTTAATAATTACTACTTACTACTTATACTTAATGATTGCTACTCGATTTCCAGGAAAGCGTTGCTGACGTGTCCGTTCCGCATTTGGGCAGCTTCGCTGCGGTACGAGAGCTGCAAGTGGACACCTTAGACTCCGAACTTGCTGATCCCGAACCCATAGCTCTTGACCAGCCAGAAGATTTGCAGGAGTTCCAGATCGTCCAAAGCGGGTCGGAACGGCAGAAGTCTTACCTTGTAGATCGATACGGCCATCGTTATACCGTGAAATGGAGGCAGAAGAATTCCACCATTTGGCAGTGTGTGTTCCTGACGCAAGGGAGAGTACTGTAAAGCGACTGTCCTGCAAGTTGGGAACGCGTTCGAGTACGGAACTTCGTAGCATTCATCGCACGAAGTGAAACCAGGGAAGGCCACGGTGGTGGAGATCGAAAAGCAGATTCGGGAGGAGGCGTCGAAGGATCTTTTTCAGCCGGCGCAGGCAATTGTAGAGAAGATCCTGAAGAACCATCTGCAGGAACCTTGTCCAGCACTTCCATCACTGCATTCCCTCATCCGCAGTACTAACATGGTGCGAGAAAAGGAACAGGCCAGAAGAACCTACCGACTTAAACTTCACGCTTCAGACGTAACATCTTCCTGAGGATTTTCTGGTGGGGGAAGTCAGAGTTTAGGAGCGAAGGCATATAATCTTCACAACGAAGGTTATGTTGTCTCTTCTGGCCAGAGCGAAACGGTGGTACTTGGACGGTACTTTCAAGATCTTCAAAAATCCGTTCAAGCAGCTACACCCGATCAACATCTTCATAAGAACATCGGAAAAAGTGATAAAACAGGTATGTCCTCTTAAAACCTATAATGTAAAAGTAATACTTTGCAACTTACTGCAAAAGAAGCCAATTTTAACTCCGGAATTTTATTATTTTGTTTTAGGTACCGGTGGCATTTATCGTTATGTCGTGGAAGAAGAAGAACGATTACGTCGCGGTTTTTAGAAGAATCAAGAACGTCATCGGAGTTGAACCCGCCGTGCAGGAGGCAGTCCTGGGTTTCGAGGCTGCTGTGTGGAGGGCGCTCCTGTCGTCTTTCCGGACGTTTCGATGAAAGGCTACTGTTCCCACTGAACCCAAGCTGTGTGGAGAAAGGGTGCAGGAGCTTGGGCTGCAAGTGGAATACAAAACTTCGAAGAGCGTCAATCGTTTTTGCAGAAAACTCATGACCCTGCCTTTTCTGCCCGCGGAGCATATTGAGCCCACGCACGCCGCCATCCTCCAGAAGATCCCGTCGGGCAGTAAACTACACGATTTGAGCAGCTATGTTCGCGACACATGGATTAACAATGACCTCTGGCCGCCATCCGCATGGTCGGTTTTTAAGCAATCCATCATGGCAAACAACGACTTGGAGGGTTGGCACGCTCGGCTAAACCGAAAGGCGAAGAAGGGGAACCTTTCGTTTTACCTTCTGACGAAGCGCAATGTGTATCCCTGCATGTTAGTTTGTTGTCCGAAGGCAAACTAAAGAAATACCAAGCCAAGGACGACAAAAATACAACAGCAAAACTTATTGATTCATGGGACAAGTACGAAAATCATGAGATTTCCGTGACAAAGCTTTTGAAACAGGCTTCTTCTGTGTATTGTTTTTCTGTTTCTTAGTTTGTTTCGTTTTCATTTTTAATAATAATTCAAACCATTATTCTCTGAAGAAAATGATTCGCAAAATAAACGAGCCACGTTGTGATGATTAAAAGTGTAACTACGTTCTTATTTCCCTCTAAATTTTGCTCATTTTCTGTTACTAGACATTAGTATATACGTATACCTATAATTGCTTTAAATATATAACAATTTCAACATTTCTTGCGTAATGAAGCCACAAAATTAAATCCTGAACTAAAATGCAACTAAACAAAGGATGATATGATTTCACTCAATTCTTTGATGAATAACTAAGTTTTGATTAATAGTTCCAGAAAATTTAGCGTTTGAGATCGATTCCCAACCTATATATGTTGTAACTTAGAAGTTACGTTAACTTTGCAAACAGAGGTTTATTTAAAGCAATATTATTTTCTTTCGAAACTGAATTACACCGATTAATTTGAAATCCGTAAAACAGATTTCAAATGCAACAGTTTTAAGTAATCAGTATAAAATGCAAGATCTCACATTTGAACAAAAAATTGATTTCGATGCCCAAGACTTCGTAAAGAAGCGGTTTGAACTTCAGTACCCGTAATCGATCGATATGAATTGCAGATTTCTTATAAGGATAGATTAAACTTCAACAGTTATTAATGAATCGATTTTAATTAACGGTCCATTAAAGATCTGATTTGAGTTACAGAATCTCTTAAAAATTGATTTAAACATTAATATTGACTAAACAATTTATTTTAATTTAAATCATTATTAATTACAGAATCGTATTTCATTTCAAAATCCCTTAAGAAATCGATTTAAACTTCAATATTAATTATAGAATCAATTTTGAGTTCAAAATTTTTGTAGAATTGATTTCAGCTGCATGTTTTGTTGAACAACTTATTCAAACTTCAATATTCATAAAGGTATATTGGTTTAAATAGCAAAATTTTTTAGAAATCGATTTCCGCTGTAAGAGATCTTAACCAATCGACTTACAATTCAGAACTTCTAGAATAATTCATAAATTTTCAATATTGATCAAACAATCAACTGAAAAACTCAGGATCTTTCTGTTAGCTGAGTAAGATTTCAACATTTATTTTTAAAACTGATTGTTCAATTAATTTTGAAATTTAAAGGAATTTTTCACAGGTCCTGTCATTCAAATCGATACTTCAAGAACTGTTCAATTCAAAATCAATTCTTCAATAAATCTCTTCATTAAAAGTCAGTGTGTATTATACAATGAATTTTAAGTCGGTTTCGTATGAGATATTTCATTTAAAATCGATTCTTCAATAGTCCCTCTAATTAACTCGACTGTGTTAATCAATATTGAATGTTAAATTAATCTTTATGATTAAAATAGATTCTTCGGGCAATCTTGCGTTTGAAATCGGTTCTTACGAAATCGTAAAATGAAATTCGATTCTATAATTAATACTGAAACGTAAAATCGACCGTTGAGTTAATTTTGAAATTAAAATCAGTTTTTAAAGGAATCTCTCATTCAAATCAAATCTTTCATGAAATAATTTTATGGATCTCGAATGAATCCATTTCTTAAGGTTTAAATATTAAAAAATTATTTTATATTTGATGCATTTAGTTTCGTTAAGTTGATTTGAAAGTTACAAGAGTGACGGGTCACTGCATTCGGTAACCTACATTGCAATTCCAAGAAGTGAACCTTGGCATGAGGATTGCCCTGGTTCACAATCAACGCGTAAAGTTCCTGGAATAGCACATCAAGATGACCGCCTTCCGGGACGCTATATAAAGGGCTTTCCTACACTCACAGGAGGTTCATTTACCTCCAGCCGGGCTGCCGAACGCGTAACGCTTGCGTTGTGGTTTGGCAATTTTTTTGTTTACCGCTCGCGATATTTTGTGGTCGCGCGCAGAGAATGCTATGCCTGGGTCGTGCATATGTGCGACTCGGGGTCCGCTCCCCTCTTCAGTTCCCTCTTGTGGCCATTTTGTTTTCGCCCTGTATTTTTCTCCCGGAATATTTTGGGCATGAAAAATATGGGGCGAAAAATGGTTCCCTCCTTTTCCGCCCCAACTACAATTCGCTCCAACTCAAAAAAAAGTGCCGCGAATTGTAGTTGGAGCGAAAATGGTGGGACGAATTGTGAAATGGGGCGAATCTTCCAGGAATCGTGGGATGTGACAGCTTGCGATAACATGAGATAACACCTAGATAACAGGACTGTAGCATCTTTTAAGTGTGCGGGGACTACTGGAAGATCAAAGAAAAGACCGCGTATAAAGTCCTTGGAAGAAGCCAAAAGTGCGCCGACCACTTGTTTCGATCCGTCGGTCCGCAAGTCTCTAGTCCGACGCTCCGCATTCAACCTATAGTAAGTCAAGTTCTTTTCACCTGTTTCAATTACCTACCTCAATCAAAGTAACTGAGTTTCTTCTTACTTCTGACAACTGTATTTCGCAGTTCTACTTCTCCAGTCCACCCCAAAGATAGAAGTCTAAGGAAATAAAACGAAATCTCAGAAATAAGCATCGTCTCCTTCTTGCTCTGCGTGTTAGGCGCTGTTAGCCTGTCATTCTGCGATTTACAGGCGGCCGAATAATGTGTGACCGAATCTAAACTCAATGGGACGTCTGCTTTTTCTACTTTTCCATGATTAATTTTTCTCGCTATTTAATAACATTTGTATTTAGATGTCCTTGATGAACTTCTTGAGAAGATAGAAACAAGTAAGTATCTTAATACACCATTGTCATTGCTATGTATATCAGACTATTTCCACTGAACTATTTTCACTAGGGATGCTCCAAGCTAAACGTGAGGCAACGGCACAGCTTCGTAAAGAGCTAAAGGTAATCTTATCAATATAGAAGAAAGACCAGTTTTGAAGGATTGCTACAAATATAGTTCTGTTTTAGTTTGAATTTTCCATTGTTTATTTTTGGTCCTGCTTTCCTCCTCACTATTTTTGAATGTAGTCAAGTTTTTCGATTCCACCATCATGGCCTCATTCCATATACTTATTTTGATTTTAAACTTCAAAGTTATTCAGGAAATTCTAGACGAATCCTTTCACTCTACTTAGTTTGTTGAACTGGAATAAATTTGTAACATAATCCTTAACCAGTATTAAGCTGAATCCGCTGACTGTATTTTCAATTTGATTTTAGGAAGGCCTGACTCTTCTCTCAGGTGACATTTTCACTTCATTTAAATTTAAAATTCATTTCGTTCGTGTATGAACACAACATTTTAATCTCTTATTCGCTGCAGATTTATGTCTTGTGCAGCTCACGGCTGCAGAAAGAAAGCCGAAGCTTTTCGAAGCTGCTCAAAATGGAGACGAACGTTTCGTTCGCTCGTGGATTCGCACTGGGTTCGATGTAGACGAAATAGACCCAAAGGATCAGAGAAATGCGTTACTCAAAGCTGCAATAAACGGCCATGTATCAATAGTGAGAGATCTGCTAAACGCCGGGGCTAAGGCAAACGAGATCCCCAGTGAAAAAATGAGGGTGCGTTAAGGAGCCCGAAACATATCCTGAACGCATCCCGACTGGTCATATAAAGTATAGGCACATTCAGGTGCCCGAACCTACTGAAATTGGCCCGTTTTCCAGATGTTTCGGGTACCTGATTTTGTCCCCTTTTATATTTGTTTAGTATGGATTTAGGACACTCGCAGCGTCCTGAATCAAATAAATTCGGGATCCCGAGGATATCCTACGTGGCACTAGTTTAGTGTCCTTCAAATATCCTGAACTGAATGAATTCAAGATCCTAGAACATACTGAGTGACGGAAATTCAGTGTCTCTAAAACATCCCGAATTAAATCAATTCAGGATCCCTAGAACATACTGAGTGACGGAAATTTATTGTCTCTAAAACATCCCGAATTAAATCAATTCAGGATCCCTAGTACATACTGAGTGACTGAAATTCAGTGTCTCTAAAACATCCCGAATTAAATCAATTCAGGATCCCTAGTACATAGTGAATTATCTGTTTTAGGGGTCCTTAGCCCATACTGAACGTACAAGGAATCAGGATCCTTCCACTACTCTGAACCACGTGAAGTAAGCATCCTAAGTATGTCCTGAATAATCTGAAATTTGAATCCTTAAATCATCCTGAATTTTGAGGATTAAATATCCTTCTAATATCCTTAATTCAATAGTTTCAAAGTCCTTAAACTATTCTTAATGCATCGTTACAAACGATTTACCTC
This sequence comes from Eulimnadia texana, assembly GCA_002872375.1. Lineage (NCBI taxonomy): Eukaryota > Metazoa > Arthropoda > Branchiopoda > Diplostraca > Limnadiidae > Eulimnadia > Eulimnadia texana. Next base: position 1,491,802 of record NKDA01000007.1, read on the forward strand.
ATGACCTTTTAGCGTCTAAAAAACTACATGATTTCATAACAAACGTATTGTCGAACTGTGTACTGAACATGTTTAAAGAGACTTTAAAAGTACATATAAAATGCTGATGGAAACAATAATCATAAATAGAAGTACTCAACAGAAAAGCATTTCTTCTGATGTGTTGAATCCGTCCGTTTGGTCCTGGTTGTCGGAAACTTCCTGTCCAACATCTCGTTGGTCCCGCAAAGCCTAATCTCCATTACAGCCTTGATATTCGAACAGCCGTCGTTATCGGACGATGAGGAACTTGTGAATGCGGGATTTGCTCCTGGAGTCTGCTTACTTTTCGGGGTTTCACGGGCGCTTTTCGGACCTTCCCTGATTGCTTCCTCTTCCGGTATGAGGCCCTATTGTCCAGACACCTTCGGGTTTTGCAGCGGATGATCCTTTTGGTTCCCTTCCGTTCCATAGTGCTGCGGCAAAACATGACGTACCCTGTAGTAAAATAACAAAGGCCTTTTAATTTGGTAAACCATACGCGAACTGCTTATTGGGTAATGTACGGGTGATAACATGGAAATAACAGAATGATAACAGTGTTAACATGACTAAGGGCTAAGAAGACTGTTAGAGTTGCGGATCCCTTGTAATATAACACATATACTAGCGGACTGAAAAAAATCTTAAACCGGTTCAGGTTTAAAAACTAACATTGTATTCTCAAGGAAGGTGAAAACACAGCTTGGCTCTATTTCTTCTAACTGGTTTGTCTGGAACTAATCCTTTTACTTTGAAATATTTTCCTTGATTCGGTTCACAGATTTGAAAAATACTTTACCGCTTCAGTGACTCGGCACCAAAATTAAGTTCAGTCCACTCGCATTTGTTATATTACCACATTTGAGAAAATAGCGTTAAACTATATTATTCTATATATCATTACTGTATGAATCTGCTTTGTATGTCTATGTTATATATACTTTTCATCTTTGACCCACATTACTATTACCCAACTTACCACAGTGGCAGAAGTTGTTTCTCTTCTGCAACCACCATTTTTTACTGTTTCCCCTTTCGGATTCCTGCTCGAATAGACCTTATTCCAAAAAGGCCCTTGTAGACCATCCCCTTTACTACGGACGCTCGTGTAAAATAACTCTGTCAATTAATTGACTTGAAAATATGTCTAAAAATCGTCAAAAAATATGAGAAACACTTTGATACCCAAAAAAGTTGAAAATTTTAATAAACTGATTTAATATAAGTGTCCGCTATAGTGAGGTACGCGTTTGGAATAGGCCGTATAAAGAAGATAAATTTTACGGAATTCGTACACTCCAAAAGCATAAAACATAAAAATTCAGTAAGTTATGAGTTTAAATTCACCGTTAGTTTTGTTGTTTCCTGCTATTTTGAATCAGATTTACTTTAACTTGATAGAGACTGTTTGGTGTGGTTTGCTCACAGAGACGAAGTAACTATAACTGCCGCCAATTAAGTCGCCAAGTTAAAGCGTAACGGTCAAGATGACCTTATTTTGACCTTTGATTATTTGAACCTTGAAGCGTTGTTGTTATATAACTTATTTAATAATCCGTAATGTGAGATAAATTATCAGATAGTTGCAACGCAATAATTTATATATTGTTGAGATTCTGTACTTTCAAAATTGTGGCTGAATCACGTTAAATTACTACAATTTAATGAATTGAATAAACAATTTAAAACTGACTTAAACATCAGTTAATTGAATGAATTGGATACGTCTTTGAATTTACTAAGAATAAGTGATTTTTTTAATCGCAAAATCCTTAGTATTTTATAGTAAAGTTTTACAATATAGTTTTACAGTATAGTTTATATATATACGGTCTGGGAGTATCCCCACGCCACGCTACTTTCAGACGCAATACCCGACCTCAAAGTGTACTCTCTTTGATCGCGTTTTGCGGCTCTTGTATTCGACATAAAAATATGAAAAAATAGTTTTAGTTAGATCTAAGATACCTCTACGGAACTGACTACTTTTTATTCAATTTTTCACAAGTGGTTCGTTAGTAATATGAACTTGAAAGTAAAGAAAAAACAGGCATTTTTTCGAGTTTTTTCAAGTTTGCTCTTAAACCGTCTCGAAGTATGAAACTTTCTTGACGTCAGTTTGTTTGTCTTGCTCAGACAAACAAAACATTTTTTTAATTTTTGCTCTATGACGAAAAATAAGGGCGCTAAAAATTTTTTCCTGTTTTGGAGCTCGTAAAAAATCAAGGTTTTTCCCGATTCTACGGAAAACGGATGTTCAATTTCTCCCGAAACCGACAGAAATGAGAACTTCATGAAAAAATACGTCTTTTGACACTAAGAACATCATTTTTGATGCATTTGGGCAACCACGGGAAGAGAAAAAGGATCCCAAAATTTGACTGAGGTGGCCTTTTCCACGTATTCCGCCATGATACAAGTATACTTGGCATTCCTTCTGGTAGATGGCGCTGAACTTATTAGTTTTAAAATCAATTTTGCTGCATTTTTTTTATTGAATATTTTTATCCTGTAGCAAGAATTATTTAAAGTGAATTCAGTACAGAAATGTGTGTTTTTTAAGCGTTCAAGATAAAGCTCTGTACAACGCCATCTAGGAGTCACAGACTGAAGCTACCAATTCGCGAGCCTTTTTCTCTTCCCGTGGTTGCCCAAATGCGTCAAAAACGATGTTCCTAGTGTCAAAAAACGTATTTGTTCATGAAGTTTTCATTTCTGTCGGTTTCGGGAGAAATTGCACACCCGTTTTCCGTAGAATCGCGAAAAACCTTGATTTTTTACGAGCTCCAAAACAGGAAAAAATTTTTAGCGCCCTTATTTTTCGTCATAGAGCAAAAATTAAAAAAAGGTTTTGTTTGTCTGAGCAAGACAAACAAACTGACATCAAGAAAGTTTCATACTTCGAGACGGTTTAAGAGCAAACTTGAAAAAACTCGAAAAATGCCTGTTTTTTCTTTACTTTCAAGTTCATATTACTAACGAACCACTTGTGAAAAATTGAATAAAAAGTAGTCAGTTCCGTAGAGGTATCTTAGATCTAACTAAAACTATTTTTTTCATATTTTTATGTCAAATACAAGAGCCGCAAAACGCGATCAAAGAGACTACACTTTGAGGTCGGGTATTGCATCTGAAAGTAGCGTGGCGTGGGGATACTCTCAGACCGTATACATGATCCAAATTTTTTAACAGAAGCAGTCAGGAACCGGAAGCCAACAACTTGGTCAGGAAAGAAAATTAGTTATATTGAACGAAACCATGTTAAAGTTGAACTAGGGTTAATTCGATCTGACAACAATTAACAGGCTTGATAAAATCCCAGTAACAAGTGATAACAAAACTATAAACTTACCGGGTGACTGGTTGGGAACAGGTATCAAACTTGTCTTTGTTAGCATCACATTGTTTCTGCGTTAACATCTATATTATTAATTCCGCTGTGAATGGTGTAACAAACAAGTGAACACCGACGTACAGTACGTTACTTTTAACATATCGGATCTCATATTATCTTTGGTATCACGCTGTTATTTTATGCTATAAACATATTTTCCTACCTGAGTACATAATGTACGTGTGCTTATAAACCTCCTGATTCTAACCGGTGGCAAGAGACTCGCCTAAAGGTTATAAATGTATAATAACCTCTGCTACAGAGTAGGAGTCATTCGCATAGAAGGGTTACATCTGAACAAGACGCTGTTCTGCAACTCAGATACTTAGTGTCACAAATTGCCTTAAGGTCAGAGACGACTTAACTAAAGTGACCAGAGAAGAAACACAATTCTGGGAGTTAATGGCCCCGAGCCATTTTAGGAGTGAAATTTATTTTTCTCTGAACTGTAAAATATATTTTAAAAGTATTTATATTACAATTATTAATTGTTATTTATAATACTTTTAATAATCATAAAATAACATAATTTGATGAAGTTATACGAGTAAAATATATGAATCAAGTTTTGTGTTAATTAAGTTTTTTTCCCTCAACGAATCTTAATGAATGTCATTAAAGGGCTCAATTGGAAACGCTGTTGTTACAACCGATTGTCCTTATACTTTTCTAGCGTAGCCTTGGGGCAAAGCGGAAAAACTTTCAACCAGCCTTGGAGTCGTCAGATCCGAGCTATAACATCGTGATCGAATCTTCCCGAAGTCCTGAAAAGGTATGCAACCTAAATTATTAAACAGTATTATTCTTGATTTGGCTGTTTTAGATTGCTAAAACAGATCTGGAACAGCTCTCTGTTATTCACGTTATCAGAACGTTCCATATGGCTTCTAGCTCTCTTCTCCATAGACCCGAATGTGTTGTGTTTCTGCTAAATATTCTACGGTAAACTATGTTAAAGTAATTGACAACGCAGCTATCTTTTTCATGAGTGAAAACCTGTTCCACACGTCTTTAAAACATCTTGACCTTGAATACATTTTTCATTCTTCCAGGATTTTTTTCAAGCATTAAATAAGAATAAGAAATGCCATATCGTGTGCTTGATGAAGAAAAAGGCAGAAGTCGATAGTTCATCCATCTTTTGCATAGAAGAGCAGTTCAGTTACGAGATGTTCCATCAATTTTTAGGTGTCCGTGTTTTCATGCGGACATACATTCGTATGTCGTATTTGTGCATAGGCGTATAATGCCATAGTGGATTTGAAATTACAAAAAAAAAAAAGATCCGCCAAAATCGGCGCAGTGTGGTCCCTTTAAAATGATACCCTCCTTCGCTACAGGGTAGAGCTTCTTTTGAAATTTTGCATTAGCGATAGTTTGCTCACCTTGACTTGATACTGCAGCAACTCGATGGTATGGTTCAGAGTGCAAACTCAGTACTCTAGTTGAAGACTATAGTTCACATGATGTCAGTAATAATAATTTATATGGCCTATTCATCTAGTACAATGCTCACTGTTATCCTTAATTCAGAGCTTCATTATTTACAATCCCAGTACATTTCCTGGAAACTCCGGAACTCTGGCATAAAATTGTCTACATGAAGTGAAGCGGGCAAAAGCAGGTTAAAGATGAAAGGCTTTAACTGCATTTTTCTTTCAAAGGAAGGCAAAAGCAATCAATACAAAATATTTTTAGATTTGTCAGTCTTTTTAGTTGGACAGCATTTTCTAAAGTCACTGCACTCTTAGTCAAGGACACGTCTGGTCGTCTGGTACTTAGTTCATTAGCTTCGGCACTTAAGACAAAAAGTTGCTACACGTGCATGAGCAGGAAAACCAGTTCCAGCTTGGCTACGTAAAAGAAGGGTTTTTGAGGAAAAATAACAATCTTGATAGAACCAAGACTCAGTTCACCTGAAGTAGTCTCAAGGGTAAGCACACTTGCCATCGAACGTCACTTTGAAATATATTAACTAAGAGGTATGATTCGCTCTAGTTCTAAAAAACGTGTCACAAGTTGCAATTAAAACTAACAATTAACCATTTAGTTAAGTAACCTAGCTACGGAACAAGCGTTACAGATGACTGTCCTCAAGAGAGTGTGGTTTTCATCCGCAGTTCGTATAGAATTATCTACTTTTTCGCATACCAATACCCACCTCTTCCGAATGTAGATACTAGCATGCAGTGTTCGGTAAATCACTTGGTTTTGGTGAATTAAATCAAATAAAAAATCACCGATCTCAGAACTGATTTAAATCACGATTTAAATCAGATTGATTTATCCGGGAAATAAGAGATCTTCATTTTCAAATCGCAAAATCAAAATCATTTTACCCCAAAAATCAATTTAAATCGCGATTCAAATCGAAAAATTTTCTCCGCCATGAAAATCATTTTTAATTAAAGAAACTTAACTAGTTTGAATCTAACATATTTAAACCCATTCGTTAAAGTAAGAACGATGAATTATTAGACATGTATTAGATTCACAGTTGCTTCCATTTTTTTATTTGAAAATCCCAAGCAACACTTGCGCTGCTCCACACAGGCTTTGATCTAGCATTATGTTCACACTACACATGCTGGTGTAACTTCGGGAATAGCTATCTCCTCATAGTGTGATTTGTACCTGGTTCGCAAGTTGTACTGGAATAAGTCCTACGTGTGGACATACTATAACTTTTACTGAAATGACTGCAACCTTATGAAGAAGAAGCGCAGGAAGGTCACAAGTCAATGTTACAAACGTTCGTAATATGCCAAAGAAACTATTGGAAATATGGGCAGTTCAAAGATATCTCGAAGCAGTAAGTTCTAATGTCGGACAGTGTAAAAGAAGAATTAAGACTGCAACTAGAGTGCGTTCCGCGACGCGATTTAAAAATTGATTTTGAATTGTTAAGGTTTCAAAATCAAAATCAAAATCAAAAATCGCGAAATTTTCTTTCGATTTAAATCAAATTGCAAAATTGTAGATGAGCGATTTAAATCGCCAAACGATTTACCCAACGCTGCTAGCATGACATGGCATAAAGTGTATTCTCAGGTTTTAGAGCCAGAGGAAAAATTTGAACAAAAGTTATGTTTTTTATTACGATTGCTTATTCATGATCACAATGTTTTGATTTTATCATATACTGTCGTACTATATGTGGTTTACTATTATTTTGGTTCAGGATATTGAGGCTATGTTCACCATGTCATTCAAATTATGGCACACGTCCTTAATTTTTCATTGGATCCAAAGAGGTTGAACAACAAAAAACACCGATGTTTTTCCCGGGTTGATTTACCGTGATTTTACTCAGATTTTTCCTGGCTATTTTCCTCGGGTGTTTCCCGGGTATTTCTTGGAAGGGCTCCCGGGTTGTTCCGTGATTTTTCCATGGTACTTGTCGGGTTTACGGCGGGTTTTTCCTGTGTTTTTACCGGGTTGACTAACCACGATTTTACCCTTAATTTTCCTGGGTTCTTGCCACGTTTTTTTTCCGGGTTTTTCCAGGATAAATTTCCCCATGGTTTTTCCCGGGTTTTTCCAGGATAGAGTTGGGGTGCTTTTTCGTACGGGAATAGAAACTTATTTTCTGAACTCATCAAATCACAGTGTTACTTTCAGACATTGAGTGTTGTATTCATTCTTAATTTTTCCAACTTTTCTTACATTTTACGTCTATCAACGCTATGGATGCCATAATTTGTACGGGTTCAAGTAAAACGAAGAACTCACAAAAGTTCACCAACCTTGTACAATCTCTTCGAAAGATTCTAACTTTCAGGTGTCTCAAGTTTTCTTACGGTTGTTTAGACCTGAAATGCTTCTACGACCATCGTGAGCCTGTGTATAACGGCCGTATGGGAAGGTTAACGACCGTACCTGTTTTCCTACTTGACCTTGGCTAGGAGCACAGACCACTGTGCCTTTCATAAGATGAGCCCAGGGGGTTGTTTATCTCATAATATATGAATCCTCTTTACTTTCTGTTAAGTGTTTCACGCCATAAACTCACACCTTGAAATGTCAATAGCCATTCACATTCTCAGTCGCGAACTGAGCCAGGGTTAACTTGACTTAGCCCCGAAAATTTACTCCCAAAGCTTTTACGGGAAAACTTATTGTCACGGATAAACTAATACCCTGGGTTCAGTGTCGCATTTCGCACATCAGGGGGTAAAAATGGATTTGCCGCCTAAAAATGAAGAAGTCCTTCAATATGGACATAGTATTACTCATCCAACTCCTTACTCACCCTCTCCTGTTACTATTCCTGCTACTGGTACCACTTCTACTCTAATTACTTGAACCCCGCCAAGCATCCTTTCTCTTCCATCATAATCTTTCCTCCTTTAGCCGCTGCTTGTCCTTCTCCAGAACATTTATATTTATCCCATGACTGGCTTACTATTCATCACTGTTCCCTCAACTGTTTTTAATGCTGCTGGAATTCAGTTTTCCTACCACTTACCCTATGCTACTAGTTGTGCTACTATTACTGGTGATGATACCTCTAACAGAACTGATACTATAAGTGTTAGTTTACAGTGGATGCATTTTGTCTTACCTGATATTCTAAGACGTTTTGTTAGGTCTTTTACTGTTATTTTTCTATGGTTGTGTGTGAAAATGATAATAGTCAAATCTTATAGAGAGACACATAACCCAGGGGTCTATCCATTTTGTCTTAGAACTAGTTCTATCAATCGAGAACCTCAACAGCATTGGCATAATATTTCTTACTCTTCTTTATAGATTAGGATGACGTTTTGCAAGTCGGGAAGCAGATTCCTTCGACGCCCCTCTTTTGTCAGAGCTACAGTCATCCTGAACCTTTGCGTCTTTAGTTATGTTGCCTACCATGAGATCAAGAAGGGATCCATAGACATAAGCTACTTGCCATACAGCTCATCAGAGAACGAAATCCTCCCAGAGCCCAAAGCTGATCAGCTAGCTCCTGATACTGCCGGACAGGAAGGATTGGAAACAGTTCCGATTACGACAGATCAGTCAGTAACGATCACTCCTGCGCAGGATGAGTATTTAATTCCTTGCAAGAACAAAGATTCGTCCTTCTCTTACTCTCAACGAGGGACGTTCTGGGTATTGAATAACTACATCGGAGCTGATCGGTATTTTGAGTGTGATGAATCTGTCACCTACGCAACACACGGTGACTTCACTTTCCTTGATAATATCGTTCCACTGCTCAAACGATGGGAAGGGCCTCTGTCCATGGCTCTCTACACTCCAGGCTCCGACTACATGTTGGCCCTTCAGAGTATCGACTACTTACGAAAATGTACTGACCCTGCAGTCAAGGAACGAGTTACCTTCCACCTTGTACTCGATCCCCAGCACTTACCTCAACCAATTTTTCCCCTACACGCAAACCAAGGAACAGACCCAAGTTTGATTACAGGGAATCAAATTTTTCCTGAAGCTAACTGCTCCCAGTCAGCTCCGTGGGAACTCCTTCCAAAGAATCACGTTAGTTACAAATCGGCGAATAATCTTACGTACCCCATCAACGTGGTACGAAATGTGGCCATTCGTAACTCCCAGACGCATTACGTTCTACTTGCTGATGCCGAGTTGTACCCAAGCCCCAGTCTCGTACCGGAATTTATGAAGATGCTTCGCAGGAATGAATCAGTCCTCAACCTGGGAAGACCCCGAATCTTTATACTGCCAATCTTCGAAGTCTATGAGAATCAAACTGTACCCGAATCCAAAAGCGAATTGGTAGGTTTGCTAAAAGCTTAAGAAAATCGACTAGTTGATTGACTGAGAAGTGGCGTTATTAGCTTACTCCAGTATCAGGTTCTAATATATGTGACTAACTAGACTGTTAAGTACCACTGATAACGTCAAACTCTTGAGTTCAATTAATTTTTACTACTTCAGTACTTAAGGAATCCTTGGAATGTGTAGGTATCCAAACTCAAGTCTGGACTGGCGATCCCGTTTCACAAGATGATGTGTTCCGCCTGCCACGCGATCCCTAAAATCGCCGAATGGACAAAGGACAACACAACAGAAGGATTACGCGTTTTTCACGTGGCCAAGAGACATAAACCCTATCAGAACTGGGAGCCGATCCACATAGGATCGCAAGACGATCCTCCATACGACGAACGACTCACGTGGGAAGGCAAGAGCGACAAAATGACTCAGGTATATCCAGGAATGCTAAATCAATGATCCTAACTGAAACTAATCGTCTCTGAATCCCGTAGGCTTACGCCCTGTGCGCCTTGGATTACGACTTCATGATCCTTGACAACGCTTTCCTCGTTCACAGGCCTGGGATTAAAATATACAAGGACGATCCTGCCCGAAATGTTTTAAGTGGAAGGCAGTCTGCTTTAATCAGAAACACCATTTTTAAAGAGTTGAAATTAATGTACGGTTCAAGACCCGAGTGTGCTGTGTAAAACGGAGGACGTTGCAATTAAGTATACCTAAAAATAAATAAATAAGCAAATAAACATGTATCTCTTGTCCACAATTAAATGCACAGAGAAACAGTATGGGCGCTCTATTTCTTCGTTTGTGCAGTCATGTTCATAAAAAAGTGTACAGCATGCGAAGGCTAAACGTCACTTTTTCTTAATTTTTCCAAGAATAGTTTAATATCAATTCGTAAAACGCATTAATTTAGTTAAAGTACAGTTAATTTAATATATACTAACTAAATTAATGCACGAATGGTTTTACAAACTCAGTAAATCGACTTTCAACCTTCCCGTGCCATACCCTTTTTTATGATCATGACTGTACATTTCACGAGACACTGTTGTCCCAACTACAGTTTTTCACCTAGTGTACAAATACATGCAACTTTAAAGGTAACCCATAATACAGTGCTCTATACTGAAAGCTTCTTCAGTTTTCTATTTCACAAGGAACGACGAGTATTTCAGGGTTAATACTCTTAGCATTCCCTTTTCGTTGTTAAGTAGCAGCTTAGTTATCCAAAGGAGATGTATCTAGTTTAATGGATTTTAATGCAATTAGTCAGTTTTAGTCTGACTTGGCATGATCCCACAAAAAATGCCAACGCGGTGGTTGAGCCTCCGTCTACTGTTTCCAATATAGGGAGTCTTAATCTGTATTTGAATGATTCTAGTTGTAATACTCACTCATACATGGCAAAGTAATTGGTAACCAGAATGGATTTTCAGGAGAACCGGTATAGCTTAACTATGTTTTGTCGTTATGCTGTCTAGTTTTAAAAGCAAACACACATAAAAGCAATATAAAATCCTCGGTTTCAAATACGGAGTTTTTTTATTTTCTTAACTGAAGCATGAAAAGCACATGCAAAATCTCTGGAATAACAACTGGAAACAACAGTATAAGTTAGAGAACAGTTGGAAACAAGAATATTCACTACATACACTTTTATATACTATGTATGAATACGTTATCCCTATGTTATGATCGTTTCGTGTTATCAGACCCTGACGGTTTCACAGTCTTGCACTGGGCTGCAGAACTGGGTTCCAAGGAAATGGTCGACAGATTGTTTGAAGCGGGGGCTAATCCAAACTAGAAACGTAAAGGCGGATATACTCCACTGCACGAAGCTGCGTTACACGGCCATAAAAAAGTTGCAGATCGGCTGATTTAAGCAGGAGCTGATCCAAACGAGGCAAATGATTACGGATGGACACCACTACGACAGGCTGTAAAAGATGGCCACAAGGAGGTGGTCGATAGGTTAATTGCAGCAGGAGCTAATCCAAACCTTAAAGCTAATGACGGAGAGACTTCACTGCATGTAGCCGCATACAATAGTCATAAGGAAACTGTTGATAGATTAATTGCAGCAGGAGCTAAGCCAAACGAAAAAGATGTTAGAGGAGTACCTCCGCACTATGCTGCAATTAACCAAAAGGAAGCAGCGGATCAATTGATTATAGGTGGGGCTGACGTTAACGAGAAAGATAACAACGGAGAAACTCCGCTGCACTACGCTGCGGCCGGTGGTTTTGAGGAGGTGGTAGACCGATTGATCCAAGCAGGAGCTAATCCAAACGAGAAACGGAATGACGGATTTACTCCACTGCATGTGGCTGCATATACAGGAAAAAAGGAAGTAGTGAAGGCTCTACTGCGAGCTCGAACAGATAAAACAATCCTGGACAATGACGGCCAAACACCCCTAGATGCGGCACTGGGTTGGAACCACAGAGAAGTCGTGGAGATTCTATCTGCTACCAGCATATAAGTTTCTCCACTACGTGGACGGATGGATCTTCTCATTTTAAAAAACTCTAGATGTGCATCGCTTTTCTAGTTGGTGAAAGCAAGTTATTCAATTGACTTAAACTAGCTTTCCTTCTTTGCAGCTTCAACACTAAGTTTTTGCTTTAACTGGTTAAATGCTTATACCATGTGTACGCATCCCAGCACAAATACAAAATTTAAAAAGTGTAATTAAAACTCCTTCAGGTTTTGACTTCTGTCACCTTTGAGGTTATAATCGTAACGTCAAACTTCTTCCAAACCTATTGGTCGCCATCTTTATGGAAGCAAGGTCGACCTTCTGATCAGAGCAAGTCGCTTGCTTAACTATTTTTCTGAAAGTATAACTGCCCAGATGATGGAGTGTTCAATATGGGTAATCGTGACCGAAGACCTCTTCACATTTGGTAGATCAAACAGACCGTGCTACTACTTGAGGCGAAAGATGAATTGGAAGATCACGCCAGACTCCTCATATGTAAAAACCGAATGGATCAAGAGGTCCAGAACTCTTGAAAAGGGTTCAAACGGTAATACTGGAATCCAGTAAAACCTTTCAACGTCAGGGTTTAATGTTCCATATTTGTACCACTGGAGGAAGCCAGTTTCTATTAACTTCGAAACTTTGAGGATCACATAAACCAAAGTAATCAGATTCTTACTGATATTTAGAACAGTTACCAGTTATCAGGCGTTGTAATAAAGAAACAAGAGAGGGAGGGGCAACTGATTTCAACCTTCAGGGTCTGGTGTTGAAGTGCTACATTTTTATGTCCAACTAGAGCAAGCTGTTTATAAAAACTAAATTACAGAACTGTAGAAAAATAAAGAGTAATCCGATTCTACGGATAACTGGAACGGTTACTACTAGAGGCTGTAATCAACAGAAGGATAGCATATAAAAGTCGCTGGGAAAAGCCAACGCAGTACAAACACTCGTCTGTTTCGCTGTCTTCAAGCCTGCTGACTGATTCCCTGCACTAAACCTGGTAAGGTAGACTTTCAGCTGTTCGAGATACTGCAATCCCCACTTAATTCTGAACTGCATAAAACATTCACTATTTTCTCGAAAACGTTTGTATCTATCTACTTAGAAGGCAGAAGTTCGAAGAGACTGAAACCGGAGAAATGAGAATCATACCCTATTTGTTCTGCCTGTTAGGCGTTTTTGGCCGATCATTGTCCTTTCCACTGTCACCACCCAATCAATTCGTAACGGAATCTAAACTCAATGTTACGTATTCGTTCTTTTCAACTAGTACTCACTTTAGGTGATACTTCACATGATTTTGTTTAGAGACCCTGGGTCAGCTCTTGAAGGTAACCGAATCGCAGACAAGTAAGTAACTTGATAGACCAATCTCATAAGTTTTGGTTATCAAACATTTCACAAACCTCTTTCACTAGGAATGCTCGAAGCTCAACAAGCGGCAACGGTGCAACTGAACAACCAGCTGAAGGTATAATCCTCCTACTAAAGTAGAGGGATAGTCTAAAATCCTCTTATCTTGTTTACATAGAACCTGAATGATCAACTCGCAGCCCTAGAACGAAACGTGTACTCCCCCATAGAGAACTTGACCACCCCAATGAAGGTACATTTTCCATATTTAGCAAATTTTTACTGTCGCTATAAATGTTTTTGATTTTTTTTTTCATGAAAGTCTTCAGTTCCTCTCGGGTGAGATTTCCTTGTCTCGTAAACCGTAAGTTTATCTATTTTAATATTCTTCTACTTAGATCTAGGTATTGTGCAGCAATCGGACTCGAAAGCGAAGCAGAATCAGAACTTCTTCGAAGCTTTCAAAAACGGAGACGAACGTTTTGTCCGCGCGTGGATTCGACTTGGGTTTGACGTAAACGCTAGAGACTCGCAGGATTATAGTAGAACTGCTCTACTTAAAGCTGTTAGAGCCGGCCATACGTCAATAGTCAAAGACCTCCTAAATGCCGAAGCCAAGTCAGACGAGAAAGATGCCAGTGGATGGAGTCTACTTCACTGGGCAGCGGAGAAAGATCAAACTGAAATCATGAATCGACTGATTGAAGCAGGAGCTGATGTAAACGGCAAAGGTGAAGGTGGAGTGAATCCATTGTACATGGCTGTAAAAAAATGGCCAGAGGGAAAATAGTAGTTCGTTTGATTGCAGCAGGAGCTAGTCTTCACGAAAAAAATGGAGATGGATGGTCTATGCTGCATTTAGCTGCAAGCAAGGGTCATGACGAAATAGTAGACCGACTACTCCAAGCAGGAGCTAATCCCAACGATAAAACTCCGTACCAGTGGACTCCACTGCACTTTGCTTCATATAATGGCCACACGAAGGTGATGGATCGATTACTTGTAGCGGGAGCAAATCCAAACGATAAAACTAACGAGGGAAAGACTCTGCTGCATTTTGCTGCAACTGATGGGGGTATAGAAGATTTGAGCGGTTACTCAAAGCAGGAGCGAATCCTGACGAGACAGACTATGGTGGCAGGACGCCTCTGCAATGGACTGCAAGATATCGCAACAAGGAAATAGTAGATCGCCTAGCTCAAGCATCGAAACAAGAATCGACTCCATTGAACTAGAAGGATCCTGAAGACTACTGACAGTGAATAAGACAACCCGAGACAAATGATTTCACCCAAAGACGGGTAACTCCGTTGAAGGCGTATCAAAATTGGAGAGATTCTTTCTGCTAGTAGTGCTTGATAACTCGCACTAACCAAGATGTTCACTACATCTATGGTTACTTCACTAACTTGTATAGTCGATTCTCTCTGTGGCTGCACTCTCTTCTGTTATTACATCATGCTTTGCTTAGGTCTGTACTCGTCTCTATACAAAAACAAGATCAGAAGAAAATTATCCAACCAATAATTCAATTGTCAAGGACACACCTAACAGAACTGAGTTAAGTCCAAATCTTCAAACAGTTTATATATAACTATAATTGCTCTGAAAAAATCTTATGTTACCTCGTGATCTTAAGTCTTCTGGGCGTTCTGCAAGCGTTTGGGATGATCACTGAAGTCGAGGGGGATGAAACGAGAGAGCGAGCAGCGTCTGATATCTAGGGATTTCCTTCGGCGCGGACAAAAGCGGACGCAGAACGGACAAGAAAATGAAGGTTTGGTCAACTCATCATCGGTTTGACCTTTTTTCCGTTTTCTCGTTTACTACTTGGGAAAAACTGGCGTTTTTTTCCTCTGCCGTTTCCTCAGGAAGTGTACCACGGCTCCTTCTTAAGAACAATACTGGACACGAACAGACCAGGAGTCTTGCTACAGTCTTAGGAGAATCTTTGAAGAATCTTAGAAAAACTGAATGATATGTTTATTTGGCGCCATCATAAATTGAAACCTCTTCAAATTCGAGAGATAAGCCCGGGACTTTTTAGGATGAAGAATAACACCGTTAGAGTGCATGAAGAGTTTTGCTTGTGAAGTGTGAAGTTGAAATTGTGATTCCTTGAAATGGAACACTGATAAATGGCATCAATTGATTCTTTCAAAATCTGGGATCAAAGTTCAGTTGCGACATTTCCTAGCACTTGGTGCTATTCCGTTTACATTCAACTCTGAAACTTAAGAGGATCATATAAACAAGAGTAATCAGATTTGATTGATAACCAGAACGGTTACTGGTTACACCAGACGCTGTAATCAACCAAAGGCCCGTGTATAAAATTCACGCCAAAAGCCAACAGACGACATGCACTCGTCAGATTCATTAGCCTGCAAACGTCGCTCGTCTGATCTTCCACGTTGAACTTTGTAAGAGTCTTTCAGTTTCTCATACAGCGCTATCTGATATAAGGTTTAAAATCTTGGAAAAGTACTGTTTCCAGCAGAATTAAAGTGAAGTATTGTCTAGTAGAAAGTATTACTTGTTGATGAGTGGTTCTTAGTTGACCATATTCTTATTTATTACTAAACAAGAGTTATTAAAAATAACACCATCAACTGTTGCTCTACTGTTGGTTAAGCCTTTAGTTGACAGTTATTTAAAACTGATTCAAAACAAAACAATAAAGCCTGCTAAGCTAAGCTAAGTTCTAAATAAATTTCTTGGGGTTTACTAGGGACTATTTTGTTTGGAGTTCTGTCTCTCTGATCCAGTGCCTCAAGCAAAAATTTAAAGGAAATCCAAAGCAGGGAAATGAAAACCCTATCCCGTTTACTTTGCTTCTTAGGCTGTATTGGCCTATCGTTCTCCACTACCAACCAGACAGAAGACTCGTGGGCCAAACTCGAGATATCGCCACGCGCCATAGCCTCGATGCCGTATCTCAATTATCGCATCAATATATACGAAAGCTCAGGCGGACTGAAGACTGTTGATGCGAAAGATAGAAAATATTACTACGCTCCTGTATCTCTGCTAGATCCTAAAAGCGCAGTCAGCGGATTCAACAATGCGACTCGCGAGGCCGAGATGCGTTTCCGAATTTATCTGTGGACCGAGCCGGTAGAAAAAGAGATCTTCAACTGTTTGACGAAAGAGGATGGCGTTGTTACCTCTATTCGTAAAGTCCATGTGATACCCTTTGAGAAGGTTATTCTTGTATCTACGCAGCAAACCGTCAGTTACCGGGTTCATAAAGAATGGATCCCGTACCAGTCGGATCAGTATCTTGATTTCCGAATCATTTGCGACACTCTAGAATTTTGCAGCCACTTGGCTGAGCAGATGCGTTTCAATCCGCAGCAGTTCACGCACCTCAAACTGCAGTTCAGTTTGGACTCGCAGCGCTCTAAACGCAGGGAGACGTTCATCAGAATCGAGAACATCGTTTCGGGATCCATGTTCTCGAAACTCGACCAACAACTTCCCAACAGGAAAGACGTTTACTTGACTGCAGCTGATACGAAACGTCTCCTCTCTGAGACCGTCAGCAACGTCCTCGCCGAGACATTCAGCGATGATGAAATCCTTCATCAGAGCGCCGAGTCAGCCATCTACAAGAGTCTGGAACAATTTATCGTTTCTGAAAAGACTGAGATTAGCGAACAGAGCAAAACCATTTGGGACTCGGTATTCTGGGACCAAGACAATTATCGTCCCGATCGTTCGAGTAAAGAAATCTTGGAAGTTTATCGCAATTCGGTGAACGAAGCCAAGCAAAAATTAGTGGACACATTTTCTACAAGCAACAAATTTTCCCACAATATCGGCGTCACGTTCGCGGAATACGGCTTTAATAATGGATTCACAACGGAAAATGCCAACTCAAACAGTAAAGAGAAATAAGGTTTTCTCAAGCTGATGAAGGAAAGTAAGGATCACGTTCAGTGGGAAGGAGAAAAGTTTGTTCCCAAACCCATGCAGTTATCGAGAGTCAACCTGCCACAAATTCGCAACGCTCAGGACTTTCAGGATATTAGAACGCAGGTCACCTATTCGCAGTCGGTCCTGTCGACAGCTATCAAAACGCCTATTCGTTCCAATTCACAGTCTCTTGCACTCTTTGTGACGGAATCCAAATTCAGTGGTACGTAGTCCATTGTTTTCCTATATTCGTTCTAGCTGGTACTAAGTATCATTTATATTTAGATACCACTGCTCAACTTCTTCAAAAGATCGCCGATCTGGAGAACAGTAAGTACCCTGATAAACCAATGCTTCATTCCAATTACTTTGATAAGTTCAACACTTTTTCACCAACGTAAATTGTTCGTTTTACTAGGAGCACTTCAAGCCCAGCAAGCGACGACAGTGCAACTCGATAGCCTGAAGAAGGTTAGTTGTACCAATTGAAAGAGAAACTCAGACTGAATGTAGTTAATTATGTGTGTTGCGTGACACTTTTAAACGAAATTAGCATTGACTGTAACGATTGCACATCGAATGCTAAATGATACATGACAGCAGTAGCTGTCACTTATTACTGGCTTTTCAAGTAAAAGTACGACCACTTTGTGTAAGAAGTCCTAGTTTCTGTCTCCTACATTGTAAAGGAACAGTTTTTTTTGCTTCTATGTATAAGACCTCAATGGTCAAGTCGCATCTTTGAAATCAAACTGTTCTTCCGAGCTGGAGAACCTGAGCACTTCAATGAAGGCAACTTTCAAGTAAACTTAATCTTACTGATACTTCTTCCTAACATATCGTTGAAAATGAGATCTGTAAAACGTTTTTTAGTCGGAATTTTGTAGGATTCACTAACCATTTTTCTTATTTTTTTAAAGGAAATCCTTCGGACGATTTTAGGTAAGATGTCTTCGTTTATCAGACCTTTCAGTTACGTACTCAAGCATAGTCCAATGAAAAGATATCGTGTATATGTATAGTGAATATTAAGACACTATTGTTGTATCACGTGATGAACGTGGTCTTTTAATATGGCTCTATTTATTTGTTTCGCATCAAATAGCCGTAAACAAGAAGGAGTTTTTCAAAGCTGCCGAGAAAGGAGACGAACGTTTCGTTCGCGCCAGGATTCAGCTTGGGCTGAATCTGGATGAAAAAGACCAGTACGACTATAATCGTACTGCTTTACATAAGGCTGCGTTGTACGGGTATACACCAATAGTGGAAGATCTGCTAAAAGCCGGAGCTAATCCAAACGAGAAAGATAAACTCGGAGAGACTCCACTGCACCTTGTTGCACGGAATGGCCATAAGGAAGCAGTCGATCGATTAATTCAAGCAGGAGCTGATCCAAACGAGAAAGAGAATAGCGGACGGACTCCACTGCACCTTGCTGCATGGAATGGCCATAAGGAAGCAGTCGATCGATTAATTGCAGCAGGAGCTAATCCAAGCGAGAAAGATATTTATGAATGGGCTCCACTGCACTTCGCTGCACGATATGGTCATAAGGAAGCAGTCGATCGATTAATTGCAGCAGGAGCTAATCCAAACGAGAAAGATATTTATGAATGGGCTCCACTGCACTTCGCTGCACGATATGGTCATAAGGAAGCAGTCGATCGATTAATTGCAGCAGGAGCTAATCTAAACGAGAAAAAGAATGACGGATGGACTCCACTGCACCTTGCTGCATACAATGGCCATAAGGAAGTAGTGAAGGCTCTTCTGCGAGGAGGCGCAAGTACAACAGTCCAGGACAATTACGGTGACACACCCAGAGACGAGGCGCTGAGAAACAATCAACACAAAACCGCTCAGATTCTGGCTGCCCACAAAGTTTAATTTTCTTTATCAATGAAAAATCAAGATTGTCATTCTTTTCTTAAATAAACAAAGTTCTAGTAAAGCGCTGGATCCAAGATGTTCATCAGCGTCTGCTTAATCAAATTAAATTAAAACTGCCTAAATTAAACCATATAATCAATTTCATTCGGGGTTTTTATCCTCTACTGCTTTAACATTTAGTTTTGCTTTAACTGATGACCCATTTCAACTGTTTTCCTTCTATGTCAATACAAAATGCTGAAACGAATACTTAAATATTAAAGTACACAGTTATAGAATTCAGTATTTATGATCGGAACACCACAGTATACATCAAACTGAATTGTAATTACTCGGAAAGACACCAGTGCTATTTCAGAATCTAAGTAATTCTGGGCGTTCTAGAAGCTTTTGGGATGATCGCTGAAGTCGGAGGGTAAAACGAGAGAGCAAGGGGAGTCCTGTTTCAAGGGTATTTCCTTCAGAGCGGACGAAAGCGGACGCACTGAACGAACAAGAAAATGAAGGTTTGGCCTTTCATCATCGGTTTTGACCTTTTCTCCGTTTCTTGTTTGCTGCTTGAGAAAAACTGACGTTTTTTCGTCTGCTGCTTCCTCAGGAAGTACGCCACGGTTCCTTCTTAATGACTATAACGGACGAGAACAGATCTCTTGGGACTTGCAAGAATCTTAGCAGAATCTTTGAAGATTCCCCAAAGAGAATCTTATATGAATCTCAGATTTTCACGATATGGTATCATGGGTTAGTAATTATTTATCTCTGTTCATCTGTTTTGTTCTACTACTTTCTTATAGTTCAGAATATTTTTGTTAATATTTAAGATTCTTGATATGATTCTGAGATTCTTTTGCGACTCCGAGATTCTTCAACAATTCCTTGATTTACCTTTAAGTTATCAAAGTATATCAACCTGTTGTCACCTGTTATCAACCATTCCCCTCTGTTCATCTATTTTGTTCTATTTAGATTCTTGTAGTTCGAGACATTTTAACTATTATTTAAGATTGGATTCCGAGTTAGGATAGGATTCCGAAATTCTTTCATGATTCCCAGGTTCTTCTACCCTTCCCTGAGTTACTGTTAGATTATCATCGTGTTATCCCATTTTATCAGCCCATTTTTCATTTACTTCATTGGTCCTGCACAGCAAATTCAACGACATTGAAGAATCTTCGCGTTGAATCTAAGGTTCTTAATAGGATTCTGTAACTCTTTCACAATTCCCAGATTATCCAGTCCCTACTTGACTTCTCCTCAAGTTATCATCGTGTTATCAACCTTTTATAACTTGTTATCAACGATTGCTCTCCGTTCATCTGCTGTTCTTAGAGTTTCTTGTATACTTCAAGACATATTCGCTGATTTTGTCTCGATTCTGAGATTCTTTCATGATTCTCAGATTCTTCAGTCCCTCCCTGACTTCTCGTCAAGTTAACGTCGTGTTATCAACCTGTTGTCACCTGTTATTAGTCCATTTTCCTAGTCCGACTCATTGCTCTATCAACATTCTTCTGGTATCTTCGTTCGAGATATCCAAGAATCTTGATTCTTGCCATGATTCTGGGATTATTTGTATGATTCCTAGATTCCTCAGTCCCTACCTGAACTCTTCTCAATTTATCATCATGTTATCAACCTGTTGTCAGTCCATTCTCTTAGTCCACCTTATTGCTCTATCTACTTTCTTCTGGTCTCTTCGTTCAAGATATCCAAGAATCTTGATTCTCTGCATGACTCTGGGATTCTCTTCATGATTCTCAGATTCCTCAGTCCCTGCCTGACCTCTCGTCAAGTTATCATTGTGTTATCAACCTGTTATCACCTGTTGTCAGTACATTCTCTTGGTCTCCCTCACTGCTCTATCCGCTTTGATCTGGTCTCTTCACTCGAGAGATTAAAGAATCTTGATTCTCTTTCATGATTCTGGGGTTTTTATCATGATTTCTAGATTCTCGGGTCCTTGCCTGAGGCTAATCGATGTTGTCTGTTAAGATTTTTGCTTGTGTCTAATGAGATGCGAGGATTTCTAAGGCGGGGTGGTCTGTGCTGTTGGGTAATTAAAAATGGTCGGTGCGCAGCTCTTGACGCAATTACCTGATGGGTGATATGACTGCGGCTATTACCATCACAGCATTACGTTGCCCCAGTCCAGTGCAGTTCAATGCCTGCCTTCCACATTGCCAATAAAGCTTAGGCCAAAAGCCAACTTCACTACAGCGGACACCGTTATAAAATCAAGTTATAAGATTTTCAAAACTTTGCTTTTACCAAAATGTTTCTTGAATTCTTTGGTGATTTTTAGACTTATTTTAAAGGGAAATTGGTTGATAAATGTGCTTTTAATCACTGTCCGCAGTAGTGGAGTTACGGGCTTAGGCCAAAGGCCAACCTCACTATAGCGGACACCGTTATAAAATCAAGTTATGAAATTTCCAAAATTTTGATTACATCGAAATGTTTCTTGAATTTTTGGTGATTTTTGGGCTCATTGGAAAGTGAGATTTCCCAACAAATCTATTTTATATGGGTGTCCGCAGTAGTGGGGTTAGCGGCTTAGGCCAAACGTAAACCTCTCTGTAGCGGACACCTTCATAAAACGAAGTCCTAAAATTTCAACACTTTGTTAATGCCAAAATGTTTCTAGATTTTTTTGTGATTTTTTAATTCGTTTTAAAGTGAGGTTTCCCATTAAATTAATTTTATATAGGTGTCCGTAGTAGCGGAGTTAGCTTACCTGTAAAGACGAGCCCCTCTACTACAGACACGCGAATAAATCCGTTTATTGGACTATTTCGTTAAAAAAGTTACAAATAATCGCAAAAATTAATCAAAGTATTGCTACATAACGCAATTTATTGAATATTTTAAAACTGATTTGATAACGGTGTCCGCTGTAGAGAGGCACGGGCAAGGCTCATTAAGAGCAGCTTCACTACTACAGACAGCAGTATAAATAATTCTATCGCAAAATTTCGCCAAGAGTGATGCCAAAAAATTGCAAAAAAACAGCAAAGTATTTCTATATAAAGTAAGTCGATAAATAATTTTAAACTGATTTAATAGAGGTGTCCGCTGTAGAGAGGCAGGCATTCGGCATCAAGATTGGCCTCCCTACTACGGACAGGCAAATCAAATCTGTTAATTGCAATAATTTGCTGAAAAGAATTTCAAAAAATGGCAAAAAATTCGCAAAGCATTTCTAAATAAAGTAAGTTGATAAATGCTTTTAAGCGGATTTAATAGAGGCGTCCGCTATGGCGAGGCACGCGTTTTGCATGTGCCCTGTAACCCGGGCCTTTTCCCCCCTACAGTGTAGACACAAAAGCCTGTCACAATAGACTCTATGCCAACGAAAGTAGCGCCACGCAGTTGCAGCGGCCACAGTTGGGGAACTCGCGTCGTCTGCTGTTTTAGGACAAGTAAAACAGCGCTAAGATCGGAAGCTTGTCTTAAAACAGCAGACGACGCAAGTTCCCTAACTGTGGCCGCTGCAACTGCGTGGCGCTGCTATCGTTTGGCATAGAGTCTATTTGTATCTCCCCGTGTACTTCGATGTACCCAGAAGACGGGACTTAATCTGGCGGGGTGACAACTAGCGATCCTAGCGGCAGATTATAACAAAAGCTCAAAAACTTAACATTTCTGATACTTGAATTAACTTCATATGCAAGGTCATATTCCATGAATAAAGAAGAATATTTCTATTATAAAATGTAATATTGTATTGTATTCATATTGTATTGTATAATTGTATAATTGTATAGTAATATACAATGTTAGATAGGGTTTGTGCCAGGCACTGCTTCCACTTTTGAGGGAAATTTCCTCAAAAAGGGAAAATGGGGTCTCGAAAGGGAAACATGAGGAAAGGGGGAAAACTGAGGGAAAAATGAGGGAAAAATGAAATTTTAAGCTAAATATATATTCTACCATTAGATTTTTTTGAAACAATCAATAGAAACCCTAAAAATAAGTATTCATGGATGGGAAAGAGTAGACAGTGCAAAGGAGGAAAAAAGGGAAAACTGAAATTTTCAAAATGAGGGAAAAAAGAAGGAAAATGGAGCCTTCGTCAAGGGAAAACAGTAAATTGAAAGTGGAAGCCAATGTTTCCACTTTTTCCCTTTTTCCCCTCCGCTTGAAAATATTAATTTCCCTTTTTCTCCGCTCCGCGCTACAGAGTAAAGCTACATTTGTAAATTCATTTTATCCTTCATTTCCCTTTTCCCTCTTCCCCATTTTCCTTGTTTGAGGGAATTTCCCTGCAAAGTGGAAGCACTGCAGGCTTTATGTCTAGAAGGCCATGGTAAACCTTGCGCAAGCAGAAACAAAAACGGCATTTCCCTTCACCGCTTCTCTTTAAACATGGCTGCCGCAACAAAATTTAAGTTACAAAATAGATTTTCTATCCTAGATGATGAAGATTATGCAGAACGCTATGAAAGAATATCGAAATATCACTCTAATTATTATTTTCCCTTCTTATTTTACAAAGATCATTAAAGATTATCAAAGATTATTAGAGATTTTTAAAGATTATTGAAGATTATTAAAGAATATTGAAGATTGTCAAAGATTATTGAAGATTATCAAAGATTATCGAAGATATTGGAGATTATTAAAGATTGTTGAAGATTATCAAAGGTTATCAAAGATTATCAAAGATTAACAAAGACTTTTAAAGATTATTGGAGATTATTAAAGATTATTGAAGATTATTCGAGACTATCAAAGATTATTTTGAGATTATCGCGAGGGTGTACGAAGATTATCGACAGTTGCGGACCCCTTGCAAAATCTAAGAAATAATTCAGAACAGAAATAATCGGTATCGGCCTTATTCTATTCTTCAAGACGAATCGGCTGATGTAAAAATGCAAGATTTTGGGTCAAAAGCAAAGAAGAAAAAGATTTCTCGGAATTAGAAAAAGAATTAGACATAATAGAAAAACTAAAAGGAAAAATGAAAGTAAAAGTGGATTATTATTTTTTTTTCTTAAATTTACAGAATGTAAGTAAATAATAAATAATAGTAATACTTCTGCTCGTGTGGTGAAATAAGCTTTCACTACAGTAAAATGAAGCTTTTGGAAAGTCCGCATTTATCTAGCACTAAATATTGCCAAAACAAACCGTAAAACAACTTGATTGGGGTTTTAATTAGTGCAGTTGTCATAGTCAAACTCTGTTTTGTGCATTTGCAATGTATGTAGTAGTAGTTCTGTGGTTAAATGCTAGAAATCTGAAGAAAGACAGAAACAAACTAACAAAACAAGAAAAGATACGAAAACAAATGAATATCTACTGAATTACGCAAATGGAGGGAAAAGTGGAAAAGGCTATCTTTATCAACACGGTATTTTACCTTGAGGAGTAACTAAGAACTAAGCAGTCATTGATGTTTGAAGAATCGTTCAGACTGCGTCAAGAAGGTGTCAATTACTATGACATTCTCAGGATTGTTAAGTACCGAGTTGTTGATGTGGTAGGTTTTGTTTGTTCTCCTTAATCGTTGTCTTTGATTAGAATATTTTGGACAGGGCTATGTCAAGAAGTATTCCACCGTCTCTCGAATTCCTGGGCAATGCGGGCAGTCAGGAGAATTCACTGGGTGGAATCTCGCCAAGTTCTCATTCAGGAGGACGTGTCCCATTCTCAACTGAGGGACGATGGAATCTTACTTGCCGTGATGTTCTTCCTGTTTGACTGAGATCTCGACGGAGTCACTTTGGCCTGTATCCTGTATAAATGCCTACCCTTGGAAGCTTGATCCCACCTTTACTGCCGCTGTTTGACGCAGAAGTTCATAAGTTTGTATTTGATAGCGGAGGCTGAAACTTGTTGAGGAGTTATCCGAAGTGCATTTGCATCTGCTGCTGCCTCTTTAGCTGCTTGGTTCCTCGTTGAAGCCTCGTTCAGTTATGTTAATTTGCACATTTCTGTGTTTCTTATTTAATGTATTAAATCATACCAAATATAATATATATGCAAAATTAAAATAAATGTATAATCAAAATCGTAGCTTTTCATTTATGCTTAATTGGCGGAAAACAAGCAGAGTGAAAATAATGAGTTAAGTAAACACAGTAAAGTAAGAAAAAAGGACATTACGAATGATTCGTAACATTTATAGATAATTATTTTGTGAAATTCGATTTCAATTCGCATATTCATATGCTGGTCATATTTTGGAACTTGTTAGAAAAAGTCTGCAGAGTGTAATCAAGCGATTTGATTCGCATATAGTTATGACGCCATCCAATCAATTTAGTCAATCCAACAAATCTGTCGTTCAATCAGAACACTTCAAGCTAAATTTCGAATTATTGGAGGGCGCCATTTTTGGAAACGCGTGCTGTTGGGTTTGTTTCGAATAAACTATGTCTTTCATTGACAATAAAGTTATAATAAATATTTAACTGTTGCCATTTGCTGAACACTTAAATATAATATACATGTGGATATCACAAGCAATAAATCTGAAAAAAACATATTTAACAACATTATTAAATGATGGTAACAAGATAAGACATAGGCAAGGAGTCCGCAACTCCCGAAAAGGGTGTACGAATATTATAATCTCTAGAGTTTATGAAAGATTATTAAAGATGATCAAAGATTTTTAAGATTTCAGGAACACTTTCTTCTAGGTCGGATAAGGTGGCGTTTGAAAGAACTTGAGTATTATCTAGTATGACAACCGCTCATACGAATTCCGCTTTAATTATTCGTAGAATAAGTATACGGCTCACGTTTTCGCGTTTCCAGTAAGTTCTACATGAATAGTTCCCAGGTTTGTCTCTATGAGCGCTGCCTCAGGGCTGCTTGACCTAATGTGACCTAATGTGTTCTTGCGCGGGGAATTTTCGCACTGTTCGAATTTTTGCATCTATAGTTTCAGTAGAAATTGTTTCTTTTGCCCTTCCATTACAGTAACTTTTGTAGCAGGGGTAACACTTTACAAAGAAATAGTCATACAGTGTTACATCATATAGAATGCGCAGAACTACATTTCAATACTGATCATACAATATAAGGTAAGGTAAGGTAGTAAGTTGTATGGGAGAAACTGAGCTATAATCAAGATTTCTTAAATGGGAAGGAGGCGTGAGCAGGGGCAGAAAATGTTGCGGTATAGTATGGTGCATGTATCTTCAAACGATTCAAGTCGCACCTGCAGCCACTCGGTATACCTTGCGAAAGCAGAACCAAAACAGCGGTTTCCTCCACCGCCTCTCTTTAAACATGGCTGCTGGCCGCGACAAAATTTAAGTTACAAAATAAATTTTTTTTAAATCCTAGATGATGAACACTTTTCAAAACGCTATGAAAGAATATCGCAATATCACTCCTAATTATTATTTCCCCTTATTAATTTACAAAGATCATTAAAGATTATTGAAGATTATTGAGATTATCAAAGATTATTTTGAGATTATCGCCAGGGTGTACGAAGATATCGACAGTTGCGGACACCTTGGAAATAGGAAAGCTGGGTTACGTTGGATTTAGAATGAAAGATAACTTTTTGTTTAAAGAATGAAACGATATTCTTTAAAACTTAAGTTCAAAATTTATAGAATTTAACGAATTAAAAAATATCTTTTTGAAAAGAAACTGATAACAAGGGACAAACGAATGATGCGCTGGATGTCATAATCAACCCGAACGGCCGAAGGTGAAGCCAGCCCGGAAGCTACACTATGGCGAAAGCGAAATAAAGGCGCCGATTAGCCCTTCCCGTACTGTAGCCTTACTTTGAACACGACTGCAACTTCATAGTCAAGAGGATAAGCCATTAAAATGTTCATAACAAAGTTAAATGAATCAAGTTTCACGTTTCGAGTTTCATCGTCCTGATTTTATTCATTACAGCACAGTGGCAAGCTGTATACACGTGATTCTCAACTTTCACATGACAACAAAACTTTATGCTTTATTAAAGATTAATACTTATTAACAACTTTATACAGTAATTCAGCATTGTATTATGAAAATGTTTACCATGTAACACTAAGGATGACCCATGAATCATTAGGTATGTACGTAAAGAAAAAAATACTATACCTTATAAATATACATCTTTTACTGTTAATCGGAACCTGATTAGTTCTTCTCCTTAGTCAAGAAAGCAAGTACCACGAGGTGTTGATAACCAGCCTATCAAGGGTATTGTACTGACTGTGAGCAGAGTTGAATTGATAACTAGATTGGAATATTACAGAATAGTACTGTTCATTTTTGCAAATTACTGTTACTTACTCAGCTAATTTGATATAATAAATTAAAGTTGATGAATCATTTCTATTTTAGTAGAACTCAGTATATTATTATCAAAATTATTCAGGTAGGTAATGAAATGTTAAACGACTCTTATGGCGAGGAATTTTGTGTGCGATGTTAAGAAAATTTTTATATCCTAGCTGTGACAAATTCAGTGAATATTGTAATATATATGGGGACTTGATAAGTTGGTCTACCTAATAAAATTACTATAGAAGCTTCAATGTGTCGTTTATTGATTCTAATTTCATGTAAACTAAGTCAAAGGTCATCGAGGTGTTCTGCCGTCATCGAACGTTTCCGCCATTTTTAAAATTCATAAAACAAGATATATATATATGTACATATGTTTTATGAATTTGAGTAGAGAAAGAAGAGAGAGATCCAGTGGGGGAAAAAAGCTTTGAATTTGTGCAAATTAGGAAGCCATTTCCAAGAATTCTGCAGTCATTTTCCCAAGTGATCTGAGTTGACGTTTTAATTTATGCAAATTACTTACAGTTTTCGGAAAATTCAAAACAATTTTATATCTCCTTGTATAGAGAATGGCTTAGTTTTGGTTAGACTGAAAAAGTTTGATGGCTTTGATCCTTTTCCACTTTTTGGTAACAGCTCCTCGGAATGCCGGAGTGTAGAAGGTGTAGATGATGGGGTTGAGAGCAGAATTGATTGGTAGTACAAACACTGCAATCCATGCGTAGGCCTGCTCGAAAGAAACGTCAGTACAGATATTTGCAATCAAGTTTCTGAATCAAACCGAATCTGGCAATTCCCAGAAGACGAGATTCGTCAGGGAGACGAAAATAACCGGCAGCCAGCACAACATATCTGTGCCGACAATCAAGATGATTCTCCACAAAAGCAGCGTTTCGGTTTTGTCGCGGCTAACTCTGGCCTCCCTGGTCGACTGTTTCACAGTGCGTAGTATCCTGACGTAGCAGAAAGTAATGATGACCATCGATAAAGTATTGATTCCTTGAAAGTAAAAGCAAAACGCTGAAAGAATCTTTCCTGCCAGTATACATGTTGTTTTATCCTAAAGTTTACGAAAAGCCTCTTGCTTCAAGTTTTCCAAATGGATAAACAAACGGAAAAATTCAATATTCCGAACGAAATCGCTCTATCTGAGAATCGTTTGTTGAAAATGCTGTTACCGACGAAAACGAAGAAAGAGTACTCCCATCCGGGCTGCTGGTTTGTGACAAAGGATTATTATTATTATTAAAATTATCCGCATCCGAATAGTTGGTCGTAAGAGGAAGCGCAAGACAGACACTAGAGTTCCCGTAGAAATCTCTAGTAACATCAGAAAAGTATTCAGTTATGATAACCCGCGTAGCAAGTGTTGTAGCACTGTAACATCCTGTATATATAACGCTTCTTCAACGAAATTAAGGTGTTACTAGTCAAATACTACCGAAAGTAGTCGATGGGCAAAAGAGGTATCCCCGCCAATACTAGAGCCAGTCCAAAGGAGACGCCGACGAGGATTTTGATGCCCCTAGCGGACACTCGACTGACTCCAGCTGGACTAGTCAGTTTCCAGAACCTCTCCAAACTAAGGACTACAAAAGAGTGGGCAGTCAGCTGCAGAGCGTAACATGGAACGGAACGACTACTGACTTGTTAAGGTGAGTACGGAGAGCTCGGAGGAAAAGACGCAGGAAAATCCTGCAAGTTTGCAAATCCACGAGCTCCTCCATTCTTCGTCCTGCAGGATGTAGTATCCGCGAAAGTGCCAATCGGCAGATGCGATGATCAACAGAAACACTCCCATGAAGAAATCTCCTGAAATCCAAATAGCGCGTCATCACGAGCTTCTGATTAGGAGCGAAACAAAAGTGAAATACCCAGAGCCAGACTGGACGATAGAATCTTCTGGATTTCACGACTTTCCTGTAGAGAGCGGCTTCCAGCAGGTTTTGTGCGAGACGCACTTCTCCAGAGGAGAACACCAACGTTGAAAGCCGCGGCAAAGGCCCCCAGAGTCCAAACTGTGTTACGGAGCACAGTGTTGTGCATTAGATCTTCGCATGATGAAAAGGGATTGATGAAAAAAACGTTCAAGAGACTTTTCGATGTAGATCCATATATCATTCGTTGAACAGTTGACATGTTGTTTGTGTGCAATGCAGCACACCCTCCAGTCGTCGGAAGTTCTACAAATTACAGAATGATTTCTTGGGATTCACGAAAGTTAGACGCAGGACTTACATCAATCGAAGTTTTGATGAAAACAGTAAAGCCCCTGGATCAATACGTTCAATCTTGTTGCCCCTAAGTCCCCTGCCGAATTAAAAGATGTCACAAACTATCAACCTCATACTCTAACATCTTCGTAGCAGTAATAGTAATAATAATAATTATTATTATTTTTATAAATATCCTTTACCTAAATAACGTTGATGTTTGAATTCACTCAATGGAATCGAAATTAACTATATGAATAATACTGTGTTTGTAAGACTTACAAGCCCTCCAGGTTTTCTAATCCGAGGAATGATTCTGTCTGTATATGGGTAATCTTATTGTTCTCCAAGGCCCTGGAAGATGAAAATATGTAGCAACTGTTTAATGTTGAAAACGAAACGTGGGACTTACAAGGCCACAAGAGAACGAAGTTCAACGAATGTTCTTGGCTCTACGGATGCAATCTCATTTTGACGTAGCAACCTGAATCACAGATAACAAAAAGAAAATAGTTGCATAGCAAAATAAGTTTGGTCTTTTTCATAACTCACAGATAGGTCAAGGAAGTGAGACCAGTAAAGATTCCGGCTTCCAACGACGTAATTCTATTCCGCGCCAAAAGTCTGGATTGAAATAATTAAGGGAAAATTTGATTAATAGTTACCTACATATGCGTGATTCGCGTGAACTATAGTAATTCTGGTAAGCTTACAGGAACCCTACATGCGAACAAACTGATGCAAGAACCAGAAGTGGGTTGTGTGAAGGCTAGCTTTGCTCATACTCCATAAAGAATATTGACAAAATTCAGTTAGTGTGAAATGCCCAAGAACGCAGGAAAAAAACAAAATTAAATTAAGTGAAATTATTAAAAAACTAAAAAAAAATCCCATTCATTTTCAGTTCTGTTTTAAGACGTCACGGCGGAAAGTTTCAGAAACTATTATCATAAGCTTTCATTGACTGTTACTGGAAAATCTATTCACGACAGTAAAGGAACCAAATCCCTGGAATAAGGAATCGTCAAGTTGTGCGTTAGACAGAAGAGACTTGATACTATTTCAAGATTCTCCTTTCAGTTTACCAATGAAACAAATCGTAAACTGTTATTGTCTCGGAAACAAGTTATGAAATATCTATGATATTTAGCTTCTCATGTTTACTCTTTGAAATGTCACATTTTTAAAGTAATTTCAGTTGTGTTGTTTTACAGGATATGTAATGTCTGAAGCGACGAAACGAGTCAAGTTCGTATCTTCAGCAACTGGACTTCTGTTCGTATCAATATTAAGATCCAAATAAAATTAATAGTAGCAGGAACTTAACAAGGTTGCTTCCTTATTTAGGTAACGTGAAAGGAGTGTGAAAAATAAAGAAATTACAAATTTGTCAGTGACGTGAGATGTTTGAAGCTTCCTCTCTCAATGGAACGGATTCTGTTGTCGTTCAAATTCCTGTAAGACAAAGGAATCAGTGCTTATCACTACAGACTCTTTTGTGATTTGACATCCTCTCAGGAAAGAAAACTTACAAATATCGAAGAAACTCGAGTCCCAAGAAGTTGTCTTCATGGATGGATGTGATATTGTTGCCATTTAAATACCTTCTCGAGAGTCAATTTAAAATGAATACAGGTGAGCTCGTGTACATGGCTAATTAATTTTAAGTTGCGAATCAAGAATCCTTATAGACATTAGATTAACTTTACATACTCCGCAAATAGCTAACTTAAGCAAGAATAAAAGTAAAGACATTACAAGTTTTTCAATGACATGAGATGTTTGAAGCTTCCTCTCTCAATGGAACAGATCCTGTTGTCTTCCAAATCCCTGAAACACAAAGGAATTGCTGCTTATCCCCCGACCTTTTTTATGATTTGACATTATCTCAGAAAAGAAAACGTACAAATCTTGAAGAGATTCAAGTCCCAAGAAGTCGTCTTCATGGATGGATGTAATGCTGTTGTCGTAAAACCATCTTTTCGAGAGTAAGTTAAAATAAATACAGGTGAACATTTATACATTCCTAAGTGGTTTTGGTTACGAATCAATCATCATTTAAGACATTAAATTAACTTAATACTCCGCAAATAATCAACTTGAACAAAAATAAGAGTAAAGAAATTACAACTTGAGCAGTGACGTGAGCTGCTTGAAGGTTCCTTTCCCAATAGAAATTATCCTGTTGTTCGACAATTGCCTGAAACACAAAGGAATCATTGCTTATCACCACAGACTCTTTTTATGATTTGACATTATCCCAGAAAAGAAAACTTACAATATTCGAAGAGATTCCAATCCCAAGAAGTTGTCTGCATGGATGGATGTGATATTGTTGCCATGCAAGTCCCTTTTCGAAAGTAAAATTAGAATGAATACAGGTGAGCTCGTGCACATGGCTAATTAATTTTATGTTGCGAATCAATCATCATTATAGACGTTAAATTAACTTTACATACTCCGCAAATAGCTAACTTAAGCAAGAATTAAAGTAAAGACATTACAAGTGTTGCAGTGACGTGAGATGTTTGAAGCTTCCTCTCTCAATGGAACTGATCCTGTTGTTCAGCAAATACCTGAAACACAAAGGAATCCTGCTTATCACCACAGGATCTTTTATGATTTGACATTATCTCAGAAAAAAAAACTTAGAAATATCGAAGAGATTCAAGTCCCAAGAAGTCGTCTTCACGAATGGATGTGATATAATTGTCATTTAATCGCCTTTTCGAGAGTAAAATTAAAATGAATATAAGTTTGCATCAATACATGGCTATTGGTTAATACATGGCTATAAGTTGTGAATCAAGGTGAGCAACATTATTCCCCAGTAGAAAAGCCAGGGTGTTTGTAAAACCCTGCCAGACGTCCTGCACAAATCCTGAATGCCCTGCATTGGGTCCTGAACACACCCTGTCGCTTGAGACTCAGTAGTCCCTCTAGGGTCCTGAAAAGTGCTTTGACCTGTATAGAACCCTGGTTACACCCTGACTCTCTGTCTTTGAATAATCCGCAGTGGAACTCTGGCGATATTGGTAAGTCTTCTCTGATGCCATTGATGATGATGCCATTCTAGGGTCCTGAAAGTGGCTTTGGCCTGAACGGGTTCTGAATGAGCCCTGACTGTGTCCTGATTCTTACTTCGTCTGCTCTGTGGTAAATTACGAGGATGTTCAGAAAGTCCTTCAAGGGTCCTTAACTTGAACAGATCCCTTAATGTACCCTAAACACTTTTTCTTTCGCTGAGCTACGGTGGCACGTTCTTCAACAACGCTTTTAAAGTCTTCTGTGCTTGATGTGAATATGTATTGGACGTTATTCTGGTAATTTACCATATCGATCAGGGCGCCGTGGCTTAGTTGGTTAAAGCGCCTGCCTAGTAAGCAGGAGATCATGGGTTCGAATCCCATCGATGCCTGAGATGTGTTTTGCCAATACTCATCCCCTGAAAATATCAGGAATATGGGTGTAATTTAAACACGCCAGAAGGTAGTTCTTAATGAAATTATTCATGACATTTTATACGTGGTTGCATGAAACTTTGTAATTTGTTTCGACCTGGAAATCAGAAGAAGTGAAAAGTACTGCCGTTTGACTGAAGACTTGATTGTTTACGTTAAGCCGGTTGAACAGACTGAGAACGGGAGAAAACGTGAACAAGACTAATGCGACACGGTGTCCGCAAATCTGATTGTTTCAGTATCCGAGAAAACGTCCGTTAAACTAGAGCAGCTGTATCTGTGAAAGATGCTAGACTTGACTGAGATACTCTCACAGGCGAGTGGATGATGGCATCGAGGTTTCAGAAATGGTTTTGGAAAACTACGTTCTTTGTGTTAGGCTCGCTGGGTGATCTATTTTTCATCAGTAACACCAGCTAAATCGAATGCCTGCCTCCGGAACGCACGAACAGAATAGATCCGTTACTAAAAGTATACCAAAGCTATGAATTTGGAATTCTGTAAGCAGATGCCATAAAACCAATCATTTATGTCATTGTAGAATATTGCTGTAAAGGAAAGACTTAGTTCTTTTCGATTGCTGGAGGTGGACGTCAACATGTTCCAAAACCCAAGCAATAATGGTTGATTTATTTTACAACATCTCGGAAGAGTAAAGTTTCTAAGTAAAATATGAATACCTGTTACCATCTTCAGTTAATCAGTTCACTTTTGGCTGTCTCAGATTTGGTTCGGTTACAGAATTCCCATTCCACTAGAGGCAAATGTAGCATGCTCAGCAATGAAACAAAATAACGAAGCTTCTATTCCTATTCCAAGTCAAGTAAAAGGACCGGACATGTACCTTTCCCAATTAATTTCGCCGATTCTGCTATGGCCCGAAGTTTGTCGATCTGACAAATCCCGGAAAGGAAATTCATAGTCAGGCCACCATTTCAAATCGAACCGTAGGATCTCACCACGGAACTTGTGGAATTAGAGGAGATGTCATAGATCCTTCATGGCGTCCTCTCGGCGTGATCAAGTCTGCGTACATTATGTTGGCTCCAACTTCTGTTCCAATGCCTCGTCTTTGCAATCGCATTTGACATAGCAGATTCGACTTGACCATACCTCGGAACGGAGCTCTATCTTTTCAAAGCCCTTCCCAATAAAAGATAATCTTCCAAGTAAAATATGCTAAAGCCAGGCTCCACCTCTTACTGTACTTCAATTGCGACCTTATATACAGCAGATAAATCACCTTTGCGCAGCAATTTACGGCATAATTCCCGTATTATGGGTTCTAATTCATGCTACTCCGATATTCTAGTTTGCGATATGCATATCGTATACGATCCCCCATGCGAAAAACTGTTTTCCCCTAAATTTTATTACGTAAACTTCAGTGCACAACTCAAATGATATTCCCCTCTCATTTGTACTGTGATTCAAACCGTTACTGCGACAAGCCAGCTACTACGAATTTTTCCAGACTTCGCTAAAACTATCGTACCCTTAGAGCAGACTTCTTATTAAAGCGATGTACATTTTCTCTGTTACTTCACCAGTACTTCTCTAGCAGCTCATACTCATATAGATTTTTAAAAAAATAAAAGTTCTGTTCCTTGGGATTCAAATACTGTGAATATTTTAATTGATTTCAGAATTCTGTGGCTGATGCTTAAAATTTTTTACAGCTTATTCGGAATTAGGTTAAATAATTTCGATATGCAAAATATTGACTGAAAGTAAGAATGAAGTTCATACAGTGTTGTTCTTTATAATATATTTCGTTTTGTTCCGTTGTAAAATTAAAACATCCCGTAATAAAGGTGCCTATAATGGTTGCTGAAATACCCAGAGCAGACCAATGAAGTGACCCTATAATTCTTCTTCGGCTGCCGTGAGTGCCTCGATGTAGTAAAACAAACTGAAAAACCTCTATCACGGGGCGGTAATTTAATGAGATTTGGACTTATATCAATATACCGTTAATCATTTATTAATAAACAGGATGACTATGAGGAGGTTTCTGTCGAGGATCCAGAAACACCGCAGGTAACTTGCACAGGCCAATGCGCGGAGCTCTCAGAACGACTGAAACAGGCAGAAGACAAACTCTAGAAGCAGGAGCAACATATCAAGCTCCTTGAAGATGAAGTCGTAAAACTGCAGAAGGAACTAGGATCTGCAAAGAACCAAATTTCCCTGTTAGCCCTTACAGAAGACGCGTTTCGAGACGACGAGAAAGTAATATCTACACAGGTCTGCCAACAAACGAAGTGCTATTTACGATCTTTCGGCTTTTGAAAGACCATGTACCAGGACATGAGAAGAAATGCTCCTTAATCTTTTTCCAGCTTTAATTAAATGGCCACACAGAGACGAGCTTCGGTTGACGCTACTGATGATCTTCCGGAAGACTTTCCTGCGGTGCGTGGTTGTCATCGATGGATTCGAGATATTCATAAACCGGGCGTACAATCTCGAAGCAAGGGCCACTACTTACTCGCACTACAAAAGTCATAACACAGTGAAATATTTAATCGGGATAGCCCCTCAAGGAGTGTAAACCTTCATCTCAACTGGCTTTCGAGGTCGAGCTGATGACGAGTTCATCGTAGAACAATCTGGCATCTTGGACAAGTTGGTTCCTTGGGATCAAGTACTGGCTGACCGAGGTTTCAATATCCACGAAAGTGTCGGGCTGAGGTGTGCGGAATTGGTGATTCCTGCTTTCACCAGAGGGAAAAAACAGCTCCACCCTGTAGAAGTCGACAGCACAAGGGAGTTGGCTTCATGCCGAATTCATGTAGAACGTGTCATCGGGAACCTGAAGAAGAAGTACAGCATCCTTCAAGGACCAACCCATACAGACTTACTGGAGACGGAGTTAGACGGAGAATTTGCCTTAATAGATAAAATTGTGCATGTGTGTTGTTCACTTATAAATTGTTGCCGCTCTGTTGTTCCTTTTGATTAAATAGCAAAGGAGAATAAGTAAAAAGATAAAACAGTAATGTCTGTACCGCGTAATTCGCTGGCAAAATGTATTTAATGAAACAAAACATGTTTCTGAAGGTGCAGAATTTGTTAAAATCATAAAGTGCAGTGAAAAGTACTGTCAGAAAATTGATACAATAGTTAAATGCTTCCAAACTTTCGTAACTCTTCAAAGCTGCATGGGTGAAGAAACTAATCCGAACAACAAAATGCATGTACAGATCTGGGAAAAGACAGTTTAGGTAAGTTTCCCTCAACTTTCAGTCGATCGCCGGTAGTCCACAAATTGTCTGGTATCACGGATATAAGGACAATCACTATTTAATTGCGTCAGTTTCAATATGAACCTTTCTTTCACATCCTCTTCTAGCGCTAATGCATAATCAGAAAGAATTATTTCACGCATTTCGACTAGAAGAAAAATGAAAACTACTGACACTTTGTTTTCGTCGGACCCAAAACAAAGGATCAGCTGACAAGCTGACCCACAACATGGCAGACACTCGCTTTTTAACTCCGCCCTCAATATTTTTGCACTGGACCTATAGAGCCCGTGCGTAGACTGCAGCGCCGCTCTGGTGGCCAGAAACGTGAACTAGACCCGGGACGCCCTTTATTTTCTCCATTTATGTACGTAGTATTTGGGATCCTTTTTAAACCTTCAAATTATTCATTTCACGTCCCAAAACATTTCCTGATGTAGTTGGAAAGAATTCTTATGAACTAGGGTACGTGAATGTTAGCAATAAATCCTCCGCTCAAGCAAAAATGTACACGGTGGAATCCATTAACTGAACAACTATATTCCTGACCACATTTAATAGAGAATGCACAAAATCTAATCGTAAAAACTCAGAAATATTACAGCTGTTTCTTCTGAATAAGATTTTCAGATTAATATTTAATAAACATGCTAAAGACAGGACACCCGATGTTCCTCGAACAAGTCTTTGTCGCTGCGACAAAATCCTAGTTGTGTAGTGCTTCTTTGTACGTATTTCAATAAACATTGTTTTTAACGTAACAAATGTTCTCACCAGGAGGGAATAAATTATCTTTACTTTAAGTGGTAAAACTCAAACTGCTTGAAATTATGCAGTGAACTGGAGCTAGCGGCCCGATATCGGTTCCCGCTGGGCTCGACAAGTTGTCGCTGCGATATCAATATTTTCCACATGGCTAGGTCTGTAAACTGCCGGTAGGAGAAGCGACACTAGCGCCTCTATAGGTCCTGTGCAAAAAAGCTAGGGGGGTGGAGCTAAGCGAGTGTCCGCCATGTTGGAGGGCAGCTGACGGGGCGGCATGCTTGTTTACGTGTCTGTACAGTATTCAAATGGGATATTATTCGTTTTATTTCTTGTGCTATAATGACCTAAACCAAAAAGCCTGTTTATACCTTCTTATCGTCACAACAATGGAGAAAGACGAAATACTCAGTTAATCAGAAAATAATTAAAAGAAAAAAAGATACTCTGTATGGCTGGAACATAGCTGCAGATGAAAAAGCTTCAAACGTTTCAATGGCCGGTTTCACATACGGTAAACGAACGTAAAACTTTTTGTGACTTACATGAGCATGAAATAAAACTTCCAGGCTTACCTCAAAACTTCATAAGGAACGCGTTCCCAACAGGGCCTTCCTTCGAAGTGCACGCTTGATTGCTTAAAAACGCGATCAGCATTGTTAATTTTTCTAAGCTTTTCAAATGACCTATTGCTTCATTATGGAATTCTTTGGAATTAGAATTAGAATTCCCAGGAACAGAATTAGCATCTTCCAGGCACCAGAGTAACTCGTGGAGAGACGTGTCGCTTTGTTGCAAAGAAAATATTGTTTTTGAATTCTTAGCTGCTTCAGCATTCACAATAAAAAGAAGAAAAAGATTTTTTACTACTCTTAAATTTAGGTTGACCTTTGACCATAAAATAAAACATGACACAAAATATTCCATTCGACTACCGCACAGCAATGTGAACAAGCATACCGCTCGGTCAGCTGCCCTCCAACATGGCGGACACTCGCTTAGCTCCACCCCCCTAGGATTTTTGCACAGGACCTATAGGCTAAGCTCGGGCCCTATAGACTCTATGCCAAACTATAGTAGCGCCAAGCAGCTGGTAGCGGCCACAGTTGGAAACTCGCGTCGTCCGCTGTTTTAGGACCAGCAAAACAGCGTTAAGCAATGTGAAACCATCAGAACCTTGTCCTAAAACAGCAGACGACGCGAGTCTCCAACTGTGGCCGCTGCGGCTGCTTGGCGCTACTATCGTTTGGCATAGAGTCTATACATGCTGGAAAGTTGCTAGACGTGAAGGACTCTACTACACTGGCATGGGCGAAGAATTTCACTTTTTTTCTCCCCGATTTATACTAAAGCAAAATTTTTCGGAAAACTTCGTGTTTTAAGTTGACATTTTGCTTCAGTTAAACTCTTAACTGTTTTTCTTTCACTAGTTTCGATTTAGAGAAAGCCAAAAAAAAATCGGAATAGTTTGTAGTTCTCTTTTTTGTTAGAAGATGGCGTAGTTGTAATAAATGCTAATTTGTTCACAAATCCCAGAGGCTTTATTTTTCTGTAGAATTGTCAACGAACTTAGTTAGAAACTTCCATAAAACAACGATCTTCTAGCGAGAAATTTCTTTTCGCGGAATTACACTAAAATGCGGAGTTAAGTGTAATTAAACTAAGTCTGACTGTCTGAAGCCAGAATGAAAGACTCAAGTGGCAGGGCGGAAGCGGACCCTACTTCTACTACGAAGAGAAAGAGCGGTGGAGAATTTTTCGAGCGACGCCATCTAGCGGTAAAAATTTGAACTAAATACGGAATTTTCTTGAATCATTTCCCGCATTGCATATGATAAAAGTATATAAAGATGATAAAAGAAACCATCTGAACGGTGGCGGGTTGCAATGTTTAAATATTTATTATATAAATTATTTAAATATAAATAATAAATATAAAATGTTTAATATAAATTATGAAGAGTCATGTATTATAGATTTCACAAGTTTTATTCGAGAAATGAGATATGAGATGTATTTATGGTTATGGATTTATGAAAGAAAAACACTACGGCCCAGTGCTAGGGACAGCAAAACCACACTACGGTCCAGTGCACGAGGTTTTTCTATGACTTTGTTTTCAATGTGATGGTGTAAAAATCAATATTGAGAACCCACTACGGCCCAGTGCACGAGGATTTTGTATGAATTTATCTTAAAAACATGATGTGCGCATGTGGAAAACCCACTACGGTCCAGTGCGGGGATCAAACAAAACCCTACTACGGTCCAGTGCAGCGAGCATACGGAACCCCACTACGGTCCAGCGTAGGAAATATGGATTGTGGACTCTGTTGCTTTTTTTGTACGTTTCTAACAAATTGTTTGGTTAACGAGACGTTAAAAGAAGGTTCAAAACATCCTGACAAAAACACTGATAACACTGCCAGCAACTGATAATACTAATACTGAAGCTATGGGACGTTAACTTAGTAGAAATACTATCGATTTTCTCACTGAGGGTTTCAGAGGAAAACGCCATGATGTCCTTTGGCGTAACTACTATCGCCATCTAGTGGTGAAACGTATAACTAAACACTCAAATATAATTCATGGAATATATTGAATTCATCAATTTACTTTTTTAAGATACTCGTGATTGATCTGTAAAAATATTTACAATCAATAAACTGTAATTAAATTGGGGATTTTTCTCTTACCCTAACAACGCCATCTAGCGGTAAAAGTTTAAACTATTTTTACGGGTCAAAAAATTCCCGCCAAAAACCAAATATCTCTTGGAAGCTTGAATAACACGCCTAAACAATAGAACTAGACTCACTTTTGAGTGCAAAACAAACAAAATTCACAAGAGAAAAAATAATAAACTGAAATTTTGCGATTGTCCGCACTGTATACGTGTGGGGACAGAGAAACCTGTCAAAGTGTCACACAATGGCGCTGGTCGGCCATTTTGTTTTCGGCTGTGACAGGTAGCCGAAAAGCCGGTGTGGAAGATTTTTGGCAAAAGCATCGTGGGAAAAACGACCAACAGGGACACCTTGTTTACTTAAACCACACAAAACAGGAATTTTATACCAGTGTTCCCCGCTTTTGCTGGAAAATTCCCCCGAAAAGAGAGGGAAATGGATTCTGAAAAGGGGAAAATAAGGGAAGAGAGAAATGGGAGAATCTAGAAGTAAAGCCTGTGGTTATAGCACGAAGGGGAAAAAGGGAAAAATAAGGTAAGAGGGAAAAGGGAAAATCTAGAAGTACAGCCTGTGATTCTAGCACGAAGGGGAAAAAGGGAAGAATAAGGGAAGAATAAGGGAAGAGAGAAACGGGAAAATCTAGAAGTACAGCCTATGGTTCTAGCACGAAGGGGAAAAAGGGGAAAATAATGGAAGAGGGAAAAGGGAAAATCTAGAAGTACAGCCTGCGGTTCCAGCACGAAGGGGAAAAAAGGGAAGAATAGGGGAAGAGGGAAACGGGAAAATCTAGAAGTTCCAGCACGAAGGGGAAAAAGGGAAGAGTAAGAGAAAAGAGAAAAGGGAAAATCTAGAAGTATAGCTTGTGGTT
The DNA here is from genome assembly GCA_002872375.1 of Eulimnadia texana. Lineage (NCBI taxonomy): Eukaryota > Metazoa > Arthropoda > Branchiopoda > Diplostraca > Limnadiidae > Eulimnadia > Eulimnadia texana. The sequence continues at coordinate 1,532,118 of NKDA01000007.1, forward strand.
CTAGAACGAAAGGGGAAAAAAGGGAAAAATAAGGGAAGAGGGAAACGAGAAAAGCTAGAAGTACAGTCTGTGGTTCTAGCGCGAAGGGGAAAAAGGGAAGAATAAGGGAAGAGGGGAAATTCGGGAAATTGAAAGTGCAAACTGGAATTATATATACAAACCTTGTTGATAACAGATGATAACAAAGTGATAACACCTGATCATAAATCTTGTCCGTGGGAAAAAATTTTTCAAAAAAAAGTCGTGAAAAATTTTTCACAGGGCACGAAAACCCATAAATCGATTTTTCACCCATAAAACTGTAAAAAAAACACCACTTGACCTTTGACCTTGTTAAAATTTTTTCCAGGTAAATTATTTTATTATTATTATTATTGAATTAAATATTATATTATTATTAATCTTATTATTAATATTGTTAATTATTAAATTGTATTATATTATATTATATTATATTAAGTATTATTATATTATATTATATATCTTAATTATTTTTAGTATTAATTTTAATGAATTATTATATTATTATGCAATTATATTTTATATTATTATTAATCTTATTATTAATATTATTGATTGTTATATTATATTACATTATATTAATATTACAATTATTTATATTATTAATATTAATGAATTATTATATTATTATTGAGTTCTATATTACATTATTATTAATATTATTAATTATTATATTATATTACATATTTTAATTATTAATATTATTAATATTAATGAATTGTTATATTATTATTATTGAATTATAGCTAATTTAATAATAAAATTAAATAATTGTAAATTAATAAATACATTCAATATAATAATACTTAATTTTAAATTAGAGGGAAAGGATAGAAAGGAAAAGGGTTAAGCCGGTTCAGTGGACGGTTCAGAGGACGGTTCAGTGGACGGTTTAAACCGTCTAGATCTGTTTGAATTATTTTTTTTAGGAAAAAATGTAGGGAAAAAAAGTGTCGGTTAGGTTTTTCTTGAGAAATGCCAGTATCCCATGGCGACGACGACATTTGTCACACGAGGTCAAGCGGGGTCACCACTGCGTCTCTTTTCCCAGCATAACATCCGCGTCATACTTCACTCAAAAACACTTTCCCATACACTCCCACGCACCCACAGATTTTCCCACGTTTTTTTCTGGGTCTTCCCAAGTTTCCCCATATTTTTTTGTTGTTTTTCTTGATTTTCCCAAATTTTCCCCACGTTTTCCCACGCATCCACAGATTTTCCCAATTTTTTTTCAAAATTTTCCCAATTCTTCCCATGTTTCCCATGTTTTTTTCTGATTCTTCCCAAGTTTCCCCACATTTTTTTCAAAATTTTCCCAGATTTTCCCCACGATTTTTCTCATTTTTCCCGATTCTTTCCATACACTTCCATACACCCACAGATCTTCCCACGTTTTTTTCTGGGTCTCCCCAAGTTTCCCCACATTTTTTGTGGTTTTTCTTGATTTCCCCAAATTTTCCCCACGTTTTCCCACGCATCCACAGATTTTCCCAAATTTTTTTTTCAAAATTTTCCCAAATTTTCCCCACGATTTTACTAATTTTTCCCAATTCTTTCCATACACTCCCACGCACCCACAGATTTTCCCACGTTTTTTCTGGTTCTTCCCAAGTTTCCCCATATTTTTTTCAAAAATTTCCCAATTCTTCCCATGTTTTCCCCACGATTTTACTAATTTTTCCCAATTCTTCCCATGTTTTCCCACGCACCCATAGATTTTCCCACGTTTTTTTCTGGTTCTTCCCAAGTTTCCCCATATTTTATTTCAAAATTTTCCCAATACTTCCCATGTTTTCCCATGCTTTTTCTGATTCTTCCCAATTTTCCCTACATTTTTCCCACATTTGTTCTCATTTTTTCCGATTCTTCCCACATTTTCCCACGCACCCACAGATTTTCCCACGTTTTTTTCTGGTTCTCCCCAAGTTTCCCAAAAATTTTTTTCAAAATTTTCCCAAATTTTCCCCAAGTTTCTTCAAAATTTTCCCACATTTTCCCACGCACCCCCCACATTTTCCCCACGTTTGTTCTAATTTTTCCCGATTCTTCTCATACACTCCCACGAACCCACAGATTTTCCCAAATTTTCCCCACGTTTTCCCACGCATCCACAGATTTTCCCACGTTTTTTTTCAAAATTTTCCCAAATTTTCCCCACGATTTTTCTCATTTTTCCCGATTCTTTCCATACACTCCCACGCACCCACAGATTTTCCCACGTTTTTTCTGATTATTCCCAAGTTTCCCCACATTCTTTTGAAATTTTCCCACGTTTTTTTCTGGGTCTCCCCAAGTCTCCCCACATTTTTTAAAAATTTTCCCAATTCTTCCCATGTTTTCCCATGTTTTTTTTCTGATTCTCCCTAATTTTCCCCACATTTTTTTCCAGATTTTCCCACATTTTCCCGGGCACCCACAGATTTCCCCACGTTTTTTTCTGATTCTCCCCAGCTTTCCCCACATTTTTTTCAAAATTTTTCCAAAATTTCCCCATGTTTTTCCTAATTTTCCCCGATTCTTCCCACATTTTCCCACGTTTGTTCCTGGTTCTCCCCAATTTTCCCTACATTGTTTTCAAAAATTTCCTACATTTTCCCACGCACCCACAGACTTTCCCACGTTTGTTCCTGATTCTTCTTAAGTTTCCTCACATTTTGTTCAAAATTTTCCCAAATTTTTTCACGCAAGCCCCCAGTTTTCCTCCACGTTTTTTCCAATTTTCTCGATTCTTCCCACATTTTCCCACACACCCGCAGATTTTCCCACGTTTATTCCTGATTCTTCCCAATTTTCTCCAAATTTTTCCGGTTTTTCCACATTTTCCCACAGTTTCCCATGCACAGGCAACACCTATAAGAATTTTCCTTAATTTTTCCCGTTCATCCCTACGCATTCCCACTCATTTCCCAGATTTTCCCACACATTCCCAAGCTTGTGTAAAAGTCGTAAGACTTTTCCCAAATCTTTCCCATAGACTCCTCCGTCTTCCCACATTTTCCCACGTTCTCCAAGATTTCCTCCCGTGTTTTTTCCATTGATTCCCACGCTCTCCCAGATTTTGCCACACATTCCCAAGCTTGTGAAAAAGTCGTAAGAATTTTCCCAGATTTTCCCCATGGAATCTTCCAGTCTTCCCATATTTTCCCACGCTCTCCCAGATTTTCCCACGCATTCCCAAGCTTGTTTAAAAGTCGTAAGAATTTTCCCAAATTTTTCCCAGGGAATCCTCCGTCTTCTCACGTTTTCCCACGCTCTCCCAGATTTTCCCACGCGTTCCCAGGCTTATGTAAAAATTTTCAAGACTTCTCCCAAATTTTGCTCAGTTTTATCCAATGATTTATTTCCATGCATTTCCAGACAAGGGGTCCGAAACTTCTGATAATCTTCGTACACCTAGGTCATGTTATCACTGTTATCAACCTGTTGTCTCCGTGTTATCATGTGTTATCATATGTTACCAAATAATCATCGTACACTTTTTCGCAGAGTTTCGGACCCCTTGGTCATGTTATCACTGTTATCATCCTGTTATCTCTATGTTATCACGTGTTATCAAGTAATCGTCGTACACTTTTCTTCGGAGTTTCGGACTCCTTGGTCATGTTATCACTGTTATCTCCATGTTATCTCCGTGTTATCATATGTTATCAAATAATCTTCGTAAACTTTTCCACGGAGTTTCAGACCCCTTGGTCATGTTATCACTGTTATCAACATGTTATCTCCGTGTTATCATATGTTATCAAATAATCTTCGTACACTCTTCCATAGAGTTTCGGACCCCTTGCATCATATAGACCGAGTGATAATGTTGATAACAAGTGATAACAACCCAGTGACAATATCATTTTTCTAACGGTGACCTTTGACCCGGTAGGGTGGGGCTGGGGTTATCAGATCAGCGGATATTCCCACAGACCCGCCCAGCCAATCAAAAAACAGAAATATTAAGAGAGAAAAAAAAGATCGAATATTTTCACACAATTGTTCAAACAGAAAATAATCGTCAAATACTGATAATTTGATAACAAGGTGATAACACGTTGATAACACGTTGATAACAGTTGGTGATGTATTGATAACAGGTTGATAACAGGTTGGTAACATGATTATAACAGTTGGTGATGTATTGATAACAGTTGAAAACTTGGTGATAATATGATGATAACACATTCATAGCAATTGATAACAGGTTGATAACATGATGATAAAAGTTGATAATAGTTGATCAAAGGTTGATATTAGTTGGTAACATTTGATAACATGATGATAGCATATTGATAACATTTGATAACAGTTGAGAACATTTGATAACAGTTGATAACAGGTAGATAAAACATTCATAACATTTGATAACAGTTGGTAATCTATGGATAATAGTAGATAACAAGTTGATAACACGTTGATAACAGTTGATAGCAGGTTGATAATAGTGGATAACACATTCAGAACAGTTGATAGCAGGTTGATAATAGTTGATAATATGATGATAATAGTTGATAACATATTCATAACAGTTGATAACAGGTTGATAATAGTTGATAACATTTGATAACAGTTGATAACAGGTTGATAACAATTGGTGATACATTGATAATAGTTGATAACATGTGGATAACAAGTTGATAATAGTTGATAACATTTGATAACAGGTTGATAACAATAGCCTGCGAATGAGAACAGGATTTTGGGCCGGTGGGAAAAATGCCACGACAATAAGCAGACGGAATGTTCCCAGGGAACTTAAGGTGACAATTTGACAACACTACGACTGTACACACACAGTGGGATTCATTCCCAGATTCATGAGTCAAGAATCAAGAATCAAGAATCATGAATCATTCCCAGATTCATGAGTTCAGAAATGAAAGAATCAAGAATCTTTCTGAGATTCATGAGTCAAGAATCGAGAATCAGGAATCAAGAATCAAGAATCATGAATCTTTCCCAGATTCATGAGCTCAGAAATGAAAGAATCAAGAATCTTTCTGAGATTCATGTGTAAGGAATCATGGTAAGAATCAAGAATCATGGGGAAAATCATAGTGAGAATCAGGAACCAAGAATCAAGAATCAAGAATCGTTCCCAGATTCATGAGTCAAGAATCAAGAATCATGAATCATTCCCAGATTCATGAGTTCAGAAACGAAAGAATCAAGAATCTTTCTGAGATTCATGAGTCAAGAATCGAGAATCAGGAATCAAGAATCAAGAATCTTTCTGAGATTAATGAGTCAAGAATCATGGTAAGAATCAAGAATCTTTCACAGATTTATAAGTCAAGAATCAGGAATCAAGAATCAAGAATCTTTCTCAGATTCATGAGTCAAGAATCAAGAATCAAGAATCATTCCCAGATTCATGAGTTCAGAAACGAAAGAATCAAGAATCTTTCTCAGATTCATGGGTAAGGAATCATAGTAAGAATCAACAATCATGGGGAAAATCATAGTGAGAATCAGGAATCAAGAATCATGGTAAGAATCAAGAATCTTTCTCAGATTCATGAGTCAAGAATCAAGAATCAAGAATAAATCCCAAATTCATGGGTAAGAGTCATGGTAAGAATCAAGAATCTTTCTCAGATTCGTGGGTAAGAATCATGGTAAGAATCAAGAATCATGGGAAGAATCATAGTGAGAATCAGGAACCAAGAATCAAGAATCTTTCTCAGATTCGTGGGTAAGAATCATGGTAAGAATCAAGAATCATGGGAAGAATCATAGTGAGAATCAGGAACCAAGAATCAAGAATCAAGAATCTTTAACAGATTCATGAGTTCAGAAACGAAAGAATCGAGAATCTTTCTCAGATTTATGAGTCAAGAACCAAGAATCATGAATCATTCCCAGATTCATGAGTTCAGAAACGGAAGAATCGAGAATCTTTCTCAGATTCATGGGTTAAGAATCACGGGAAGAATCGTTCCCAGATTCTTGGGTAAGAATCGAGAATCAAGAATCACTCCAAGATTCTTGAGTCAAGAATCAAGAATCTTTCTCAGATTCATAAGTCAAGAGTCAAGAATCAAGAATCTTTCTCAGATTCATAGGTTAAGAATTACGGGAAGAATCGTTCCCAGATTCTTGGGTAAGAATCGAGAATCAAGAATCACTCCAAGATTCTTGAGTCAAGAATCAAGAATCTTTCTCAGATTCATAAGTCAAGAGTCAAGAATCAAGAATCTTTCTCAGATTCATAGGTTAAGAATTACGGGAAGAATCGTTCCCAGATTCATGAGTTCAGAAACGAGAGAATCAAGGATTAAAGTAAGAATCATGGTAAGAATCAAGAATCTTTCCCAGATTCTTGGGGTAAGAATGGAAAATCTTTGTCAGATTCGTGGGTAAGGAATCATGGTAAGAATCAAGAATCTTTCTCAGATTCATGGGTTAAGAATCACGGGAAGAATCGTTCCCAGATTCTTGGGTAAGAATCGTGGTAAGAATCAAGAATCATGGGGAGAATCATAGTAAGAATCAGGAATCAAGAATCATGATAAGGACACAATGAGAATTATGGTAAGAATCAAGAATCTTTCCAAGAATCATTTTCAGAATCAAGAATCATCCCCGGTACAACTAAGAATCTTGTTAAGAATCAAGAATTCCTTCAAGAATCTTCAGAGAATCCTTCCAAGATTTAAGAATCGTTCTCAGAATCAAGAATCACGGTCAATACAACTAAGACTCATGCTCAGAAATCAAGAATCCCCTCAAGAATCTTCAAAGAATCATGGTAAGAATCAAGAATCTTGTTAAGAATCAAGAATCCCTTCAAGAATCTTCAGAGAATCCTTCCAAGTTCAGGAATCATTCTCAGAATCAAGAATCACGGTCAATACAACTAAGACTCATGCTTAGAAATCAAGAATCCCTCCAAGAATCTTCAAAGAATCATAGTAAGAATCAAGAATCTTGTTAAGAATCCTTCCAAGATTCAAGAATCTTTCTGAGAAATCAAGAATCCCTCCAAGAATCTTCAAAGAATCCTTCCAGGATCCAAGAATCATTCTCAGAAATCAAGAATCCCTCCAAGAATCTTCAAAGAATCCTTCCAGGATCCAAGAATCTTGTTAAGAATCAAGAATCCCTCCAAGAATCTTCAAAGAATCCTTCCAGGGACCAAGAATCTTTCTCAGAAATCAAGAATCCCTCCAAGAATCTTCAAAGAATCATGGTAAGAATCAAGAATCTTGTTAAGAATTCTTCCAGTAAGAATCAAGAATCGTCCCCAGTAAACTAAGATTCATGCTCAGAATCAAGAATCTTGTTAAGAATCAAGAATCCCTCCAAGAATCTTCAATCCCTCAAAGAATCTTGTTAAGAATCCTTCCACTAAGAATCAAGAATCACATAGCCCGTATACATTTTCCTATGGTTTTAAGTTTGAAGAAATTTTCGCCACATTGAAAAAGTTGTCACTTGAATGGACATCTGATAGAAACCAGGTCACAGAGAGACAATCACAGCAGCAACCAAAAGGATTGACCCCGCTGAAAAATTTCCCACTTTTTCCCTGCGAATACAACAATATGTGGGAAAATTTCCCACGATCCCTGAAAATAAAACTTTTTTTTCCCACGGTTTCTTCCCATGTTGTGCTCCCACAGATTCCTGCAGAATTCGTGGAAAAACGCAGAAAACGCCCCCCACATACTTTTCCCACGGGAATTTGCAAAATTTCCCAAAGTTCCCCAATCCCCAATGCAGAAAGATTTCAAAGGATTTCCCAACCTTGCCATTTTTTCCCATTTCACCCGCTTTGCAAAACATGATTGTTCAAAGACTTTGTAGGTTATTTGGTCAAAGTTTTCCCATTTTCCCCATAGTTCCCACTTTTCCATTTCCCCTCATTTCCCCAATTTTTCTCAACTTTCCAGTTTTCCCCGTTTTCCCCATTTTCCCCATTCGTCCCATTTTTTCCAACTTTCCTATTCTCCCCCCATTTCCCCACTTTCCCCCATTTCCCCCATATTCCCCGTTTCCACATTTTCCCCTGTTTCCCCAGTTTTCCCATCTTTCCTATTTCCCCACTTTTCCCATTTCCCCTCATTTCCCCAGATTTTGCCAACTTTCCAGTTTTCCCCGTTTTCCCATTTTTCCTATTCTTCCCATTTTTTCCAACTGTCCCATTTTCCTCCGATTTGCTCATTTCCCCTGTGATCCCCATTTTCCCACTTTCCCCCATTTTTCCTCATATTCCCTGTCTTCCCTCATTTTCCTCTATTTCCCCCAATTTTCCCATCTTTCCCATTTCCCCTCATTTCCCCAATTTTTTCCCAACTTTCTAGTTTTCCCCGTTTTCCCATTTTCTCCATTCTTCCCATTTTTTCCAACTTTCCTATTTTCCCCCGATTTGCTCATTTCCCCTATGTTCTCCGTCTTCCCTCATTTTCCCCTATTTCCCCCAATTTTCCCATCTTTCCCATTTCCCCACAATTGTCCCACAATCTCCCCAAGGTTATTAGAGGTTTCCCAAGGATTGTATGGGATATTGTGAGGTGCTGGGGAGTTGGGAAATTGGACTGTGGGAGTGTGGGAAGATTTATGAGGTTTTGAGGGCAAAGGGCTTAAGCGTTTAGGAAGTGTCCATCACTGAAGTATCGGGGCGTGGATGGCAGATTATTGTAGCGCAAGCCGCTAAAGGGATTCCTCTAACCAAAGATTCTTGTAAGATTCTTAAGTTTCTTGCGAGATTCTTGACTTGATTCTTAACATTTTTACAAGATTCTTGCGAGATTCTTGAGTAGATTCTTAAGATTCTTCAGTTTCTTGCGAGATTCTTGAGTAGTAGGAGCTAGACACATAGGCTATTGCAAAGATTCTTGCGAGATTCTTGAATAAATTCTTAAGATTCTTCAGATTCTTGCGAGATTGTTGACTACATTCTTAACTATTCTTAAGTTTCTTACAAGATTCTTGAGTAGTGGAAGCTAGACACATAAGCTATTGCAAAGATTCTTGCAAGATTCTTAAGATTCCTGCGAGATTTTTTACTAGATTCTTAGGATTCTTACAAGATTCTTGAGTAGTGGAAGCTAGACTCATAAGCTGTTGCAAAGATTCTTGAAAGATTCTTCAGATTCTTGCGAGATTCTTGACTAGATTTTTAAGATTCTTACAAGATTCTTAAGATTCTTACAAGATTCTTGAGTAACTGGAAGCTGAACTAATAAGCTAAACAAAGATTCTTACACAAGATTCTTAAGATTCTTTAGACTCTTGACTAGATTCTTACAAGATTCTAGAGTACTGGAAGCTAAACTCATAAGCTAAACAAAGATTCTTGAAAGATTCTTAAGAATCTGGCAAGAATCTTGTAAGAATCTTTCAGTATCTTATGGTTTATAGCTTCCAGTACACAAGATTCTTTTCAGAATCTTGTAAGAATCTTTCAGTAGCTTATGGTTTATAGCTTCCAGTACACAAGATTCTTTTCAGAATCTTGTAAGAATCTTTCAGTAGCTTATGGTTTATAGCTTCCAGTACACAAGATTCTTTTGAGAATCTTGTAAGAATCTTTTAGTAGCTTATGGTTTATAGCTTCCAGTACACAAGATTCTTTTCAGAATCTTGTAAGAATCTTGCAAGAATCTTGTTTGTCGGCGTATATATCCTTGAGAATCTTCCCATGGTGTCGTTTTCTTGAGAAACCGCTGGAAACGGGAAAAACGAAAAAGAACGAAAAAAGATCATTACCGGAGTACGTATGTGAGAAAATGCAAGTCTCATAAAATCTTATGAGACAACCAATCCCTCATATGAGACTACAAGAAGGTCACGGTCCATAACCCCGTATATAGAGGTAGTAGTAGTAGTAGTAGTAGGAGAAATAGTAAAAGTAGTAAGAGTACTAGTAGTAGTAGTAGTAGTAGTAGTAGTAGAAGTAATAGTGGTAGTAGTAATAGTAGTAGTACTAATATTCATAACATTAAAAAAAATAATACAAATAATAATAATGAATAATAATACAGAATCAATAAACCTATTTATTATAAACTTAAATATATAATAAATCAGAATACTCTGCAGTATCAAAATAAATGGCATAAATAGTATAATATAAATAAATAGTATAAAGAGAAATAATACAAAATATACAAAATAATAAATATATATCTAAATAAACAGTGTACTATAAATATACATAAAACAATTTGTGATATCAAATAAATAGTAGAATATACAAGTATACAATAAATCACAATACTCTGTGCTACAACACTAAATAGTCAAATTTAGTTACACAAGACACAGTATGTGATATCAATTAAGTAGTGGAATATACAAATATACAATAAATCACAATACTCTGTGCTACTACACTAAATAGTCAAATTTAGTTACACAAGACACAGTATGTGATATCAATTAAGTAGTAGAATATACAAATATACAATAAATCACAATACTCAGTGCTACAACACTAAATAGTCAAATTGAATTACACTAGAAAACAGTATGTGATACTAAATAAGTAGTAAACTAAGTACAAAGCCAAGTCAAAAGTGCTACTACTAAATAGTCAAATTTAGTTACACAAGACACAGTATGTGATACTAAGTAAGTAGTAAACTAAGTACAGAGCCAAGTCAAAAGTGCTACTACTACATAGTCAAATTGAACTACACAAGAAACAGTATATGATACCAAGTAAGTAGTAGAATATATCAGTACACAATAAATCACAATACTCTGTGCTACTACACTAAGTAGTCAAATTGAACTACATATAGGAACAGTATGTGATATCAAGTAAGTAGTAGAATATATTAATATACAATAAATCACAATACTCAGTGCTACTACACTAAGTAGTCAAATTGAACTACACATAGAGACAAGTATGTGATATCAAGTAAGTAGTAAACTAAGTACAAAGCCAAGGTCCCGGGTGGGAAAATGTGTCGGAATCGGGGAAGAGGAACCGTAGACACCAGCCAATTGGCATTGCCACTTTCCCAGGGGAACCGCGGAAATTTCTTGATGAATTTCCCAACACATTTTCTCACAGCGAAACTTTTTTTTCCCTTCTTTTTTCCCCGGCCATCAAAATCCCATAAACAATAGACAATTGATTTATTATTAACTCAGGATATACAGTGTCGGGACAAGGCACTTTCAAGGATTTTAAATCCGTGAAAGTTTTCTTCAATCCCATAAGAAACATATAAACAATACACGATTGATTTATTATTAACTCAAGATATACAGTGTCGGGGACAAGGCACTTTCACGGATTCAAAATCCGTGAAAGTTTTCTTCAAGGATTCTAATCCGTGAAAAAAGCTCCGTGAGTTAAAGCTTAGAAAACACGGGAGTTTTGTTGATCCTTGAAAAATTTTTCAAGGTTTGAGAATACAGACCCGTGAAAGTACCGTAGGAAAAAAAGCCCTTTCACGGATCTTGATACGGATCTGATGACCCGTAGATTGAACGGTTCATCGGTTCGTGAACCTGAACCTTGAACCGTATCATTCTGAGATCATTTGAACCTTAGGCTCACTTTGATGAACCAAAAACGGTTCACAAAACGGTTCACGGGTTCTTAGAGCGAAACTGCACTACGATTGAAATGAACCTATCTTTGAACCTACAGGAACCGTGAACCGGTTCAGTCCAAAGATCAGTCGAACCTTTGAACCGAACCGAACCTTACACTCCCTTCTGATGAACCGAAATCGAACCGGAAACCGTTTATAAAACGGTTCACAGGATCTCAGAGCAAAGCTGTACTACGATTGAAATGAACCGACCTTTGAACCTACATGAACCGTGAACTGTCCAGTCCAAAGATCAGTCGAACCTTTGAACCGAACCGAACCTTACACTCACTTTTGGTGAACCGAAATCGAACCGAAAACGGTTCACAGGACCTTAGAGCGAAACTGCACTACGATTGAAATGAACCTATCTTTGAACCTACATGAACCGTGAACCGGTTCAGTCCAAAGATCAGTCGAACCTTTGAACCGAACCGAACCTTACACTGACTTTTGATGAACCGAAACTGAGCCGAAAATTTTATTTTCTGGGTTATTTTCCTCTGTTCCGAGAAAAACTCGTCGCCGGAAATCTATTCAACTTGTTTACCAAGCCAAGAATCCCAGATTCTTTTTTCCAGATTCATAATTCTTATCTTCCAAGAATCTCTAAGAATCTCCATGAATCTTAAGATTCTGTTTAGCAACACAGCAAAAGATATCAGTTATTAGTTTTTGTCAAAAGATTTTTCTCAAAGATTTTTTCCCAAAGTGAAAAAATTTTCTCAGAGATAACAAAAGATTCTTGGAGATAATTCTTTAAAAATCCCCTTCGTCTGCTTTTTTTTGTGACAAACAGAAAAGGGAAAAAAAATCCTTTCACGTTTTCTGCGGAAAAATCTCACGGCGTGGGAAAAAATCCCGAGGCGTGGGAATTTCGTCCTTAAAATCTGGAAAAATCTGGAAAAATCTTCATAAATAATTTGTAATCCTAGATTTCGTTATCTCTAAGACATTATCTGTGTTATCAACTGTTATCAGAGTGTTATCAGAGTGTTAAGATTTTGTAGGTCTTCGAACCTCTCTAAGTGGAATTGACGAGGTGTTAACAGGTAGATGAGGACATCATCAGTCAAGTAGAGGTCTGGAATGTCAATGATTGCTCGTTATTGGGCTATAACAACCGAAGGGGGTGCTGAGTGAAACAACTGTTGTATTGTTGTAGAAAAGGGGAGGTGTAGTTGTAAGTAAAGGAGATTAGAGGCTGAAAGACTAGCCCCCACGAATACGGACACTTGTATAAAATACACGCAAATGTAAATTTTAGTTGAAAATATATCTAAAAATCTCAGAAAAATTCGAGAAAAATTTTGGTGCAAAGAAAATTTCAAAATTCCTCGTAGATGATTTGATAACGGTGTCCGCTATAGAGAGTCGCGCCTTTAAGACCAGACCTATACCGCTGAAGACCCACCTCTCTACTACGGACGCCGGAATAAAATATTTTTACTTTGAAATTTCATTTTCAAATATACCTAAAAATCTCAAAAAAATTCGAGAAACATTTTGGTATAAATAAAACTTTGAAATTTCTTATGGTTGATTTAGTAGCGGTGTCCGCTATAGGGAGGCGCGCATTTTTGGGGGGATATGCCCTATCTTCCTTAAAAGACTTGGGCAAAGACAATAGACCCGTCACGTTTTGTTCTCTGGTTGCCGTGGCAAATCGCAAAGTGGAGGCCCCGCGTAACTGTTAGGGACCCCCAGTTCCCACGGGGCCTTCCCTCCACACAGCGGACACCAGTATCTCACGGCGAAAGTTTCCTCAGATCTCAAGTTTTCACTGCAGACCTTATCAGACCGATCTAAACGGCCCTGCAGACTCATTAAGAGCTCCATTACGACACAGATTCTTTTAGAGTTCTAAGTCAAGATATCTGAAAACTTTGATAAAACAGTGAAAAATTTACAAAAATGTTGACTTGTGTTGACGAAACCCCCGAAAGAAAAGTGATGCGCTAGCCATGCGTCTGAATGACCCTCTGAATTGTGTATGAATATCATGGATTCGTCTAGACGATAGTGTGTAACGGGCCCCACTTTCACACGGTTTACACGCTTGAATTTTGAAAGACCTAAGTCATGCAGTATTCAAACCCCTTTATTCAGAAAGTTCAGTTTTAGTAACTAAAGTGAATTCAGCTAGTGTTCAGCTACCTAGTCATTCGGTACTCAACCGTATGACTTTTCTATCAGGACTGCAAACAGTGCGATATCAGTTGAATAGCGCAGAGTTTTGTTTGGTTGACCGTTTTCCTCGTTAACGGTTTTCCCACATGAGCTTAGCAGTTCGGCCGCGCGAGGTCTCTGGCTCCGCCTATCGCGGTACATAAGCCAGCATCACAGGCCGTTCCCACTTCAGTTTGAAATGAGACAGTGAGGAATACAGACCACACTTCTTCACTACCAAGTTCAAAAATTGTTTATAGGTCTCTACTGAAGCAACTGAAATACTCTATGTGTAAATTAAGTCAAATTTCTAATTAAAAAAATAAAACAATGGAATCTAACGGCCATCGTCAAGTCCGGCCGGCATCGCCTTCAGTCTGCGACGCTGAGGATTACTCGAGCCAGAGTTCTGCAAGTCCGATGAGCGTCTCCAGTAACGAATGCTCCAGTCCTTTAGTTATTCCTGAAGATTCACTCGATTCGCCATTAACGTGTTCATCTAGTCGTTCAGCATCGCCAGCAGTCGACTGGTGGCAGGACTACCCTCCCTATACGACGTACACAAGAGTGCGGTGGTACCGTGATGACCGCGGCTTGTGGAAAGAAAATCCCAGGCTTCCTGCTAGGTCTCCTTACGGTCGTCCAGTCGCCAGTCCTTCGCAGAGCGACAGCAAAGTCACTTGCGAGAAGCTGCTAGAAACCATCCGCAAAGGAAGTTCTCAGGAGCTAGAGTCTTGTCTCAAGAGGACATCGCTGAACCTGAACGTTTTAGGGGTGGCTGGCGACTCGCCGCTTCACGCGGGATGTCGCAGCGGCAAGCTGGAAATCGTCAAGACCCTTGTGAGGCACGGAGCCGATCCTCAGCTCGCTAACAGGGACGGATGGAGTCCGATCCACCTGGCTTTATGGGGTGGGTACCAAGACGTAGCCCTCTACCTCCTGTCCTTATCGCGGCGATGAGAACCCCTGCAGGCTACCCCAGTCCTCCTTTATCTTTTTGTATACCTGGAATTTCTTATACCCCCGTCTTTTGTGAATCCTGAACCAGCGATTCTTGCCCTTTTTCCGAGTCTCATTCTGAACAAAGATTCACAGAGATTCTTGAAGATGAAGGATTCCTTTGATGGAAAAGAAAAAAAGACACAAACCCTCAGGGTCTCCAGGAAAAAAGTCAACGAAGATAAAAAATTTTGTCTTTTTAATTTGTTTTCTGTTGAGATTTTTTCTCCACACAACTAGACTGTTATTTCATTTTGTAAATTTTGAGTTTTTGTATATTTATACATAAAATTACTTGTGTTGTGTTTTATGAATCTGTGTGGTCGGATGTGCAAAAATATAACGGAGAGAAAAGATTTTTTCTCTTTTCAAACAGAATTTCAAACATTTTCACTCGAGACTTTTCTAGATTCTTACAGTATAGTTAGCAGTGTTTCCACTTTGCAGGGAAACTCCCCGAAAAAGGGGGAAAGTAAAGGGAAGAGAGGGGCGAAAGGGAAAACCTGAAAGTACAGCATTGCATTCCAGTACGGTGGGGTGAATGGGGAAACTAAGGGAAGAGAGGGAAAAGGGGAAACCTGAGAGTACAGCATTGCTTATTCTAGTACGGTGGTGGGGAGAAAGGGGAAACTAAGGGAAGAGGGGGAAAAGGGAAACCTGAAAGTACAGCATTGCATTCTAGTATGGTGGTGGGGGGAAAAGGGAAACCTGAAAGTACAGCATTGCTTATTCTAGTACGGTGGGGGAGAAAGGGGAAACTAAGGGAATAGGGAGGAAAGGGGAAACCTGAAAGTACAGCATTGCTTATTCTAGTACGGTGGTGGGGAGGGAAAGGGAAACTAAGGGAAGAGGGGGAAAAGGGGAAACCTGAGAGTACAGCATTGCTTATTCTAATACGGTGGTGGGGAGAAAGGGGAAACTAAGGGAAGAGAGAGGAAAGGGGAAACCTGAAAGTACAGCATTGCTTATTCTAGTACGTTGGTGGGGGAAAAGGGAAAACCTGGAAGTACAGCATTTCATTCTAGTACAGTGGTGGGGGAAAGGGGAAAAGGGGAAACTGAAAGTGGAAACACTGATAAGTTCAGCTACAACAAGAAAAAGAGAAGAAGAAGAAGAAGAGGGAAAAAAAAGTTCACAAAAGACCTGTGGAATGTTGGCTGGGGGCCTTGGGAAACAAGTCCCAGGGCGGGTGAGCCATGATTAGCGTCGCCTGGTCTTGTTGTTGGCCGTAATCAGCCATGCTAATGACCGTCCTCCTCTTCTTCTTTCTATTGTTAACCAACAAACCCGAAAAGATATTTTTCTATCTCCAGTTTTGTGATAACTTGCGAGTAGTTGTTGTAGTTGGTTGTTGTAGTTGTAGTTGTAGTAGAGAGGTTCCTGTTAACCAACAAACCCGAAAAGATACTTTTCTATCTCCAGTTCTGGGATAACTTGCGAGTAGTTGTTGTTGTAGTTGGTTGTGGTTGTTGTAGTTGTAGTAGAGAGGTTCCTGTTAACCAACAAACCCGAAAAGATTTTTTTTCTATCTCCAGTTCTGGGATAACCTGCGAGTAGTTGTTGTTGTAGTTGGTTGTTGTAGTTGTAGTTGTAGTAGAGAGGTTACTGTGAACCAACAAACCCGGAAAGATAATTTTTTACTTTCCAGCTCTGTGATAACTTGCGAGCAGTTGTTGTTGTAGTTGGTTGTTGTAGTTGTAGTTGTAGTAAGAAGGTTACTGTTAACCAGCAAACTCGAGAAGATATTTTTCTATCTCCAGCTCTGGGATAACCTGCGAGTAGTTGTTGTAGTTGGTTGTTTTAGTTGCAGTTGTAGTTGTAGTTGTAGCTGCAGTTGTAGTTATAGTTGTAGTAGAGAGGTTACTGTTAACCAGCAAACCCGAAAAGATGTTTTTCTACTTTCCAGCTCTGTGATAACCAGCTGATAACTCAACGTATAGCATACGTATAGTTCGAGTAGTAGTAGTAGTAGTTGTAGTAGTTCGGCTGTTAGTAAGTTGTAGTAGAGAAGATATTGTTAACCAAGAAATCCGAGAAGATATGTTTCTATCTTCCACTGGTGTAGCTGGACGAAGACAAGTCTAAACTAAGTCGAGTAGTAGTTGTAGTAGTAGTTGTTGTAGCTGTTGTAGTTGTAGCAGAGAGTGCTAATGACCATACTCCACTTCTTCGTTTCTATTGTTAACCATAAAGCAATCCGAAAAGATATTTTTCTGGGACAAACACTAGTCTGAACTAAGTCGAGTAGTAGTCGTAGTTGTAGCTGTTGTATTTGTAGTAGAGCGTGCTAATGACCATCCTCCACTTCTTCGTTTCTATTGTTAACCATAAAGCAATCCGAAAAGATATTTTTCTGGGACAAACACTAGTCTAAACTAAATCGAGTAGTAGTCGTAGTTGTAGCTGTTGTAGTTGTAGTAGAGAGTGCTAATGACCATCCTCGTCTTCTTCGTTTCTATTGTTAACCATAAAGCAATCCGGAACAAATATTTTTCTGGGACAAACACTAGTCTGAACTAAGTCGAGTAGTTGTTGTAGTTGTTGTAAGCTGTTGTAGTTGTAGTAGAGAGTTTCTGGACTAGTAAAAAGGATTCTTGGAAAGAGTTCTGAGGAAAAAACCACCTGTTATTTGAAACGAAAAAGGCCGCGAACCAAGCAGTGTTGACCTCGAATGCGGTTCTGACCTCTGCTCCTCTGGTTTCTTCTATACAAGGGGGGGTCTGCAACTGACTAAAATTTTCCTAAAGACTCAAAGGAAGATTTGAAATTTTTCCAGTCAGTTCACAACCCTCGTGTTCTTTGGCTGTGCTCTTTCTCACCAAGAGCCCCGCCATCTTGGTCTCTTGATGGCCGCGTATAGAATTTCGTCTGTCACACAATATTCCCTTCGAAAACTTCTTCTTCTTCTTCTTTTTCTTCATTTTTATTTACTATTCCTCTTTGCTTTCCCATTCGCGTAGTTCACTATTCCCGAAAAAACTTGGTTTAGATACGTATAGTGTGAATCTAATAAACCAACTGGGCGCCAAACAAACTGAAATATTTAAGTTTCTATTCATAGAAGGTTCACGGTTTGCAGATTAACGTGTACCTTGATGACTGATAACACTGATAACATAGTCATAACACAAAATTTTCGATGATAACACGATGATAACACGATTTTACGGAGCTGCGTTACAGGACTTGTTCCAAAATGGCCGGTAAAGACTAACCTCTGTATTGCGGACACACGAATAAAATATTTATATTGTAAAATCTCATTTTCAAAATACCTAAAAATCTCAAAAAAATTCGAGAAAAATTTTGGTGCAATGAAAATTTCAAAATTCCTTCAAGTTGATTTTATATCGGTGTCCGCTATAGAGAGTCGCGCCTTTAAGACAAGACCTATACCGCTGAAGACCCAGCCTCCCTACTACGGACGCCCGAATAAAATATTTCTATTTGAATTCTTGTATTCAAAAGGTAACCAAAAATCTCAAAAAAATTTGATAAAAATTTTGGTCCGAAGAAAATTGCAAAATTCCTTCAAGTTGATTTTATATAGATGTCCGCTATAGAGAGGCGCGCGTGTGGAATAGAAGTCTATTAGCACAGGCTTGTCGGGTATCTGGACATGGTATCAAAGGGAAAAATCTTTTTGCCTTTTTGTGACATTTCAATGACATCTTAGGCCTATGTGGGAACCTAAATCTGGAATTTTATTGAAGAAAAAGTTTTTTATTTTATGTTTTAAATAGACTTTTTTTTCAGGGCTAATTATTTTTATTCCTTAATTAGAATGGCTAGCCGCTATTTTTTTACCGGGGGTCCTTTTCTCATAGTCCAGGGGCTCTGATTGCAGTCAACCAGATGCCTTATGAGGACTTTTCCCCTTTTTCGGTATTTTTCTCATTTGGCTTCTGAAGAATCGTCAAAAGAAAGAAACTATTTTATCATTAAGAGAAAAGCCTTATGGGTAATTAAACATAACGGCATTAGGTTTTTAAATAGGCCTAAGGTACAGTGTTTCCACTTTTGCAGGGAAGTTCCCTGAAAAAAAGGAGGGAAATGGATTCTGAAAAGGGAAGACTATAAGAGATGAGAGTAAAGAGGAAATCTAGACCATGTACATTCTTCCACGGAGGGGGGAAAAAGGGGGAAAGATAAGGGAAGAGGAAGTTTAGACCCTGTACATTCTTACACGGAGGGGGGAAAAGGGGAAAGATAAGGGAAGAGGAAGTCTAGACCCTGTACATTCTTGCACGGAGGAGGGAAAAAGGGGAAAGATAAGGGAAGACTATAAGAGAAGAGAGTAAAGAGGAAATCTAGACCCTGTACATTCTTGCACGGAGGGAGGAAAAAGGGGAAAAATAAGGGAAGAGGGGAAAAATGGAAGATTGAAAAGTGGCAACACTGCTAAGGTATGCCTATGGATGGATCCTTGTATAGGATAGTTACTGAACAACTCAGCATAGGTTTTTAAATAAAGTCTAAGCTATGCCTATGGATGGATCCTTGTATAGGATAGTTACTGAACAACTTAGCATAGGTTTGTAAATACAGTCTAAGCTATGCCTATGGATGGATCCTTGTATAGGTTAGACACTGAACAACTTAGCATAGGTTTGTAAATACAGTCTAAGCTATGCCTATGGATGGATCCTTGTATAGGTTAGACACTGAACAACTTAGCATAGGTTTCTAAATAAAGTCTAAGCTATGCCTATGGATGGATCCTTGTATAGGATAGTTACTGAACAATTTAGCGACAAATTTGATATAAAAGACTTGGAATGCGTTAGATTTGTCCAGAGAAAAGACAGGAAACGCTTTCGGGGTCTTAAGAATAGAAAAATTCGGATAAAAAGAGATCCTGGACTACCTGACTGTCTCTGGTCCATCCATCAAGTGGACAGCTCACACCTATACATTACATGGGTATCTGAGAATAAACCGTGAACCGTCTTAGTGAACCGTTTTTTTTTTCGGTTCGATTTCGGCTCAGTACAGGGTATACGTATACTTAAGGAAATCGTATACGCTTGTATGATTCTGAAAGCAGTGCCGGCTTTTATTGAGAAGGAAACCCCAAAGCCACTTGTTAATCCTTTCCCAGAAAATTTTTTTTCCCAAAGGAAAATTTCTTTAATGCGTGGGAAAATCTTTTCCCCAATAAACATGTAAGGACGGCTGACGTGAGGGATTTCTTCATGGGTGACAGGATTTGCGAAAAATCTAAGATTCCCATAAGATCCTTGTTAAGAATCTGCTCTTTTGTGAAAGGGGGTCTCGAAGATTCTCGTTTATTAAATCAGCAAAAATCCTAATTAATCAAAGAAAGGTACCAGAAGGATCCTGAATGATTTTTCTATCGATCCTTCATCTTAAAATGTCAACTAGTTTATAAGTTAGTAAGTAATAAACATTTAAATGCTGGAGGATCTCTGATCGGATCTCAGTTGGCTGAAAAGGCCACCTTGAAGATTCTCGTTTATTAAATCAGCAAAAATCCTAATTAATCAAAAAAAGGTACCAAAAGGATCCTGAATGGTTCCTCTATCGATCCTATATCTTAAAATGTCAACTAGTTCATAAATTACTAGGCAATAAACATTTGAATGCTGGAGAATCTCTGATCGGATCTCTGTTGGTTGATAAGGGTACCTCGAAGATTCTCGTTTATTAAATCAGCAAAAATCCTAATTGACCAAATAAAGGTACCAAAAGGATCCTGAATGGTTCCCCTATCGATCCTGTATCTCAAAATGTCAACTAGTTCATAAGTTAGTAAGAAATAGACATTTGAATGCTGGAGAATCTCTCATCGGATCTCAGTTGGCTGATAAGGGCATTTCGAAGATTCTCGTTTATTAAATCAGCAAAAATCCTAATTAACCAAATAAAGGTACCAAAAGGATCCTGAATGAATCTTCTATCGATCCTATATCTTAAAATGTCAACTAGTTCATCAATTACTAGGCAATAAACATTTGAATGCTGGAGGGTTCTCTCATCGGATCTCTTATTCGGGGCTATGGGAGTCCCATTTAATCTGTCATGCCGTGAGAAACTTTCCCAAAAGGAAAAAAAAAGGGCCCTCGAAAAAGGGTCCCATCGACACTTTGAAACAATCCAAGGGGTTTACGGGATCTTTTTTTTTCCCTGTGTTTTACGTGAGAAATTTCGCAGGCCATCAAGACGTTTTCCCCAGTGAATGGACAATCTGCCGTTACGCTTCTGTTCTCCGTTGAGCCCAAAAACCGCAAAATTTCTTGACCGTACAGAACAACAATGAATTAATTCATTCACTCAATGAATGAATGAATGAATGAATGAATTATTACGAATTTATTTCTATTTTAATTTTAAATTCAATTAAATAAATGTAACCGCAAAAAAAAAAAAAATAAAAAAAAAAAAAAAAAAAAAAAAAAAAAAAAAAAAAAAAAAAAAAAAAAAAAAAAAAAAAAAAAAAAAAAAAAAAAAAAAAAAAAAAAAAAAAAAAACGAAAAGAGACAACAATGAATTAATTCATTCACTCAATGAATGAATGAATGAATGAAATGAATTATTACGAATTTATTTCTATTTTAATTTTAAATTCAATTAAATAAATGTAACCGCAAAATTTCTTGACCGTACAGAGCAACAATGAATTAATTCATTCACTCAATGAATGAATGAATGAATGAATGAATTATTACGAATTTATTTCTATTTTAATTTTAAATTCAATTAAATAAATGTAACCGCAAAATTTCTTGACCGTACAGAGCAACAATGAATTAATTCATTCACTCAATGAATGAATGAATGAATGAATGAATTATTACGAATTTATTTCTATTTTAATTTTAAATTCAATTAAATAAATGTAACCGCAAAATTCTTGACCGTACAGAGCAACAATGAATTTATTTCACTCAATGAATGAATGAATGAATGAATGAATGAATTATTACGAATTTATTTCTATTTTAATTTTTAAATTCAATTAAATAAATGTAACCGCAAAATTCTTGACCGTACAGAAACAACAATGAATTAATGAATGAATTAATAATATGAATTTTTTTATTTTTTCATTCACTCAATGTAACGCAATTTTGAACAACAATTTCATTCACTCAATGATGATATGAATGAATGAATGAATTATTACGAATTAAGTTTTTTAAGTCTTAATTCTTAAAGTTAATTATCTTAATTACTATTTTGAATTAAATAAATGTTTAATTATTATTAAATCAGCAAAAATCGTAATTAATCTTACAAAGGTACCAAACTGATCCTGAATATTTCTGAATATTCTCCTGAATATTTGAATATTGACCTCCTGAATATTGATCCGAATAATCCTGAAAATTGATCTGAATAATTTCTCTATCTATTATTTAATATATATATATATAATAATTATCTGAATTATTTTTCCTATATTTTAAATTAAATTCAATAAATTTAAAAAGTCCTGTAATCGAGTGAGTGAAATATACAGCTGAGAACTCACATGAGAAAAATATTTTTGATGAGAGTTGATTCTAAGTCTCAGTTCTTAAAGTTAATTATTTTAATTATTTTTCCTATATTTTAAATTAAATTCAATAAAATGTAAAAAGGCCTGTAATTGAGTGAGTGAAATATATAGCTGAGAACTCACATGAGAAAAATATTTTTGATGAGAGTTTTCTGTTTTAATTTTAAATTAAATTCAATAAAATGTATAAAGGCCTTTAATTGAGTGAGTGAAACATATAGCTGAGAACTCACATGAGAAAAAAATTTTGGATGTGAGTGAAACATTATAGCTGAGAACTCACATGAGAAAAATATTTTTGATGAGAGTCTTCTGTTGTACAGCCGTGTGATCGTTTTAATCAAATATCGCACGATGGGAAGACTCTCACACTCGATTCAGATCGCCGCCTTTTCCCCCGACATTTTTACCCACGGTCCTTTTGCAGGGGAAATTCCCTGAAAAAGGGAGAAATGGGGAAGACAGAAAAGGGAAAATGGAGGATAAAGTGAATTTACAAATGTAGCTTTACTCTGCAACATGGAGGGGAAAAAAGGGAAAAAAAGTGGAAGCACTGGTCCCTTCCTTTTGTAATACGGCTGCAGTGTTTTCCACTTTTGCAGGGAAGTTCCCTGAAAAAGGGGGAAAATGGGGAAGACAGGAAAGAGAAGACGAAGAGAAGAGAGTTTTTACATTGATTACGTTTTTACCCACGGTCCCTTCCTTTTGTAATACGGCAGCAGTGTTTTCCCCTTTTGCAGGGAAGTTCCCTGAAAAAAGGGGAGAAATGGGGAAGACAGAATAGGGAAGACGAAGAGAAGAGAGTACAAGAGGAAATGTGGACCCTGTACATTCTTGCACAGAGGGACACGGATATCTTTACCCAGGGTCCGTTCCAGTGTTTCCCCTTTTGCAGGGAAGTTCCCTGAAAAAAGGGGAAAATGGAGGATAAAGTGAATTTACAAATGTAGCTGTACTCTGCAACATGGAGGGGAAAAAAGGGAAAAAAGTGGAAGCACTGGTCCCTTCCTTTTGTAATATGGCTGCAGTGTTTTCCACTTTTGCAGGGAAGTTCCCTGAAAAAGGGGGAAAATGGGGAAGACAGAAAGGGAGGAATGGATGATAAAGTGAATTTACAAATGTAGCTTTACTCTGCAACACGGAGGGGAAAAAAGGGAAATTGATATTTTCAAGCGGAGGGGGAAAAAGGGAAAAAAGTGGAAGCACTGGTCCCTTCCTTTTGTAATACGCAGTGTTTCCACTTTTGCAGGGAAGTTCCCTGAAAAAGGGGGGAAATGGAGTCTGAAAAGGAAGACTATAAAAGAAGAGAGTAAAGAGGAAATCTAGACCCTGTACATTCTTGCACGGAGGGAGGAAATAGGGGAAAGATAAGGAAGAGGGAAAAATGGAACATTGAAAAGTGGCAACACTGGTAATACGGCATATGCCAATATGCGCGCCCTCTCTATAGCGGACACTCTTATTAAATCGCCTATTGCGAATTTCAGGACTTTCTTGGTGCCAAAATGTTTCTTGAATTTTTCTATGATTTTTAGACATAATTTAAAATTTTAATTTGCTGTGTAAGTATTTTATACAGCTGCCCGCAGTAGCGGGTCGGTCTCATAAGATGGCCGTTTTGGTACAAGTGCCGTGCCTCCCTATAGCGGACACATATATTAAACCGCCTGTTGTGAATTTCAAATTTTTCTTGGTGCCAAAATCTTCCTCGAATTTTTCTATGATTTTTAGAAATATTTTCAAGTCTTAATTCGCTGTACAAATATTTTATACAGCCGTCCGTAGCAGCGGGGTCGGTCTTATAAGATGGCCGTTTCCGTAGAAAGGGCGGTGCCTCTCTATAGCGGACACTGTTATTAAATTGCCTATTGCGAATTTACCGACTTTCTTGGTGCCAAAATGTTTCCCGAATTTTTTCATGAATTTTAGACATATTTTCAAGTCTTATTTGGCTGTATAAATATTTTATACAGCCGTCCGTAGTGGTGGGGGATTAGTTTTATGGAATTGGAAATTCTAATTGGATTCCACTTTAACTCGTTGTATAATAGAAAAAGTTTATGAATATAATTATAAATTTAAGATATATAATTATAATAATATAATAATATAAATAATAATAATAATATAATAATATATACTTATAATATAATTATAACTTTTATAGAGAATTATAGTTTTATAGGTCTGAAACGTTTAATAATCTTCGTTACACCTAGGCCGTGTTATCACTGTTATCAGCATCTTATTATCCTGTTATCTATGTGTTATGACGTGTTATCACGTGTTATCACTGTTATCAGCATGTTATTATCCTGTTATCTATGTGTTATGGCATGTTATCACGTGTTATCACTGTTATCAGTATGTAATTATCCTGCTATCTATGCGTTATGGCATGTTATCACGTGTTATCAAATAATCTTCGTTACACCTAGGCCGTGTTATCACTGTTATCAGCATGTTATTATCCTGTTATCTACGTGTTACGGCATGTTATCACGTGTTATCACTGTTATCAGCATCTTATTATCCTGTTATCTATGTGTTATGACATGTTATCACGTGTTATCCCTGTTATCATCATGTTATTATCCTGTTATCTATATGTTATGGCATGCTATCACGTGTTATCAAATAATCTTCGTACACTTCGGCCGTGTTATCACTGTTATCAGCATCTTATTATCCTGTTATCTATATGTTATGGCATGTTATCACGTGTTATCACTGTTATCAGCATGTTATCATGTGTTATAAAATAATCTTCGGACCTATTGCCGTGTTATCACCGTTATCATCATGTTATCATCCTGTTATCTATATGTTATGGCATGTTATCATATGTTATCAAATAATCTTTGGACTTATTGCCAATTCAGCACAGCAGAGATGATAGGTAATCGGATTAAGAAAAATCGGGGCCCTTTTGTTGAGAAGGGGGGACCCTTCTCTTCTTTTGCTTCTTCAGAAAAGAAAATGGACGCCATTACCAGACAAGGGGGAAAAGAGGGGAAAAAAAATTCCACATCAATGGGAGAAAAGACCTATAACATCTTGAAGACGTGGAACCGTTTCTCAAAGGGAAAAAAAACCGCTTTTGTGGCGTAAAAGGCACCGTGTCACGTGGGAAACTTTTTCCCTCAAAGGGACCCGCACTCCACCCATAGCGGACACCTAGAATAAATCCGCTTATTGATTAATACGAAAAATAATTCAGTAGCATTGATCCAAATTCAAGTAGAATCATTTTGGACCAGGTTTGGACTCTTAAGTGCTGTAAGTTTGTTTTCAGTAGCTGTCCGCTATAGCGAGGGAGAGCTATATATCTCATACGGTACGTGTAGCCTCCATAGAGCGGACACTTGGATAAAATCAACGAATGATCAGATTTAATAGAAATTTAAACCAAAATGTTGGAAATTAACGTGCGAAACTTTTTACAATAGGAAATTACTGAAAATTGATTCCTTGATTTTATAGAGCTGTCCGCTATACTGAAACTCATATACCTGGTCCGTTGAGTAAGTATACTCACTACAGCGGACACTTAGAATAGGTCAACTTAAACTTAAATTAAGATTTTAAATTAATCCAATCTTAACTTGATAACGTAATTAAGATTTTTATTTGAAGAAATTTTTATTTTCAGTTGGTAATTTGATTTATAATAGGTGAGGTCCTGAAACCTAACACTTTCAGGTTTGATTTTTCTTTCGCTTAAGCGGACTGAAATTTCTATAACGGACAAATATGAAGAAAAAAAAATTTTCACTCATAAATTCAGGATCCTGTTTCAGTCTTTTGTGAAGATGTCCGATTTGGTGAGGTCGTCCGTGCTTCACAGAAAGCGGACAAGTCTCAAAAGAAACGGACAAAAAATAACAGAAAAAATTTTATAATTAAACAATTTGTGTAAATATGGCAACACTGTAATTTTTGAAAATTTTTGCAAAATTTAGAATATGCGTTTTCGTATACGATTGACTGAATAGTATGTCCGCTTGTTTAGGTACTCGCCTAGAACGGACAGCTAGATAAATTGCTAATATTTATTTAAAACACAAAAATTCATGCCGAAAGCTTTAAAATCTTTATTTAAGTGTAAATATTGATAACAGAAAATTTTAGAATAAAATGGTGATTTAATAACCTAGTCCGTTATAGAGAGGTCCGCCGTACTAATCCTTTTCCCTCGCTATAACGGACATCTGTATAAATCAGCTATTTGTTAGATTTAACTTTTCTTTACAGTAAAAAATTTCTAATTTTTTTCTGAACAAATTCATATAATTTACAAATTTTTTTACATTAATGCTGATTTAATAACCAGTCCGTTATAGAGAGGTCCGCCGTACCTAATCCTTTTCCCTCGCTATAACGGACATCTATATAAAATCAGGTATTCGTTACATTTAACTTTTCTTTACAGTAAAAAATTTCTAATTTTTTTCTGAACAAATTCATGTAATTAAAATATTTTCTACATTAATGCTGATTTAATAACCCAGTCCGTTATGCGACACTCTTCCATATACTGCTTTAAAGTAGAGCCCTTCCCTTCTCACATACATTTGAAAAGGAGTGCTTTCACGGTGTTTTTTATTTATAGTTTTTTTTTTTTGCTTACTGCTCGGGGGCCTGTGGTGTATAAGAGCTTGTGTTGTAAAGCGGTTTTCTTTTCCCACCTTGGGAGACCTTTTGCCTACGTCTCTGAACAATCGCAAGTTACCGATCATTGAAAAAGTCTTTTCCAAAGAATAAATAATGGGGAAAGCCGAAAGGTCTCAGGGTCCTGAAATTCTACATGACAGGCCCTGAGAGAAGACTATAGCGTGAGATCTTCACAGTCCTCAGTTCCTTCTTAGGTCAACATTAAATATCTATAGGGTATTCCATCAACGTCACCTCACATACGGACACTTATAAAATCAGTTGATTAAATTTTTAA
Source organism: Eulimnadia texana (assembly GCA_002872375.1). Taxonomy (NCBI): domain Eukaryota; kingdom Metazoa; phylum Arthropoda; class Branchiopoda; order Diplostraca; family Limnadiidae; genus Eulimnadia; species Eulimnadia texana. Next base: position 1,559,329 of record NKDA01000007.1, read on the forward strand.
CTTTTCTATCAAAGTGTTCTCTGATTTTTTGCGATTTTTAGACTATTATTCAGAAAAAAAAATACATTTAATAATATAACCTAGTCCGTTATAGAGAGGTCGCCGTACCTAATCCTTTTCCCTCGCTATAACGGACATCTATATAAAACCAGGTATTCGTTACATTTAACTTTTCTTTACAGTAAAAAATTTCTAATTTTTTTCTGAACAAATTCATGTACATTTAAAATATTTTCTACATTAATGCTGATTTAATAACCAGTCCGTTATGGCGACACTCTTTCCATATACCTGCTTTAACAGTAGAGGGGCCTTCCCTTCTTCAATACATTTGAAAGGAGTGCCTTTCACGGTGTTTTTTTATTTTATAGTTTTTTTTTTTGCTTACTGCTCGGGGCCTGTGGTGTATAAGAGCTTGTGTTGTAAAGCGGTTTTCTTTTTCCCACCTTGGGAGACCTTTTGCCTACGTCTCTGAACAATCGCAAGTTACCGATCATTGAAAAAGTCTTTCCAAAGAATAAATAATGGGGAAAGCCGAAGGTCTCAGGTCCTGAAATTCTACATGACAGGCCCTGAGAGAAGACTATAGCGTGAGATCTTCACAGTCCTCATTCCTTCTTAGGCTTCAACATAACATATCTATAGGGCCTATTCCTATCAACGTGCACCTCACTATAGCGGACACTTCTATTAATCAGTTGATTAAATTTTTTAATTTTTCGGTATCAAAGTGTTTCTCTTTTTTTTTTTTTAGTATTTTCAGACCTTAATAAAATAAATTTATACGATGTCCTAGTGACGGCCTCGATCTATAGGCCTATTCCTATTAACGTGCACCTCATATAGCGACACTTTTTTTTTTTTTTTTTTTTTTTTCAATTTTTTTTTTGGCGATTTTTAGACGTATTTTCAGGACCCTTAATTGAAAATACGAATTTATACGAGTGTCCGTAGTAGAGGGGCGGCTACAGAGGTCTATAGGGCCTATTCCTATTAACGTGCACCTCACTATAGCGGACACTTCTATTAAATCAGTTTATAAAAATTTTAAACTTTTTCAGGTATCAAAGTGTTTCTCTGATTTTTTGGCGATTTTTAGACGAAATTTCAGGACCCTTAATTGAAAACGCTAATTTATACGAATGTCCGTAGTAGAGGGGGCGGCCTACAGAGGTCTATAGGGCCTATTCCTATAAACGCGCACCTCACTATAGCGGACACTTCTATTAAATCAGTTGGTTAAAATTTTTAACTTTTTCGGGTATCAATGTGTTTCCCTGATTTTTTGGCGATTTTTAGACGTATTTTCAGGACCCTGAATTGAAAATGCTAATTTATACGAGTGTCCGTAGTAGAGGGGCGGCCTACGGAGGTCTATAGGGCCTATTCCTATTAACGTGCACCTCACTATAGCGGACACTTCTATTAAATCAGCTGATTAAAATTTTTAGCTTTTTCGGGTATCAAAGTGTTTCTCTGATTTTTTGGCGATTTTTAGACGTATTTTCAGGACCCTGAATTGAAAATACGAATTTATACGAGTGTCCGTAGTAGAGGGGGGTTGGTCTACAGAGGTCTTTTTTGGAATAAGGTCTATTACATTCATTCTTATATCCATTACATTAAACACTAAAACTTACTTTCATATTGAACTTTTAAATTTTTAAGTATTCTTTTCAGTGTGTCTTTGTCCTATGGTTCTCGTCACTGAAGTATTAGAAAAAAATTCGACATAGAAACTATTTCAGCCTCTTGAAACGGTTTTTTTTTTTGAAAAAATCTCTCAAGTAGCATGCTGGTTGCTTATATCTTCGGGAAAAAACACATAAAAATCCGTAAGAGAATAAAGGATTGCTAAAAAAATAAAATCTGGCAACGTTGTATATACAAATAACTAGTAACGGCTCTTAGATTCTCAATAGAGCGTAGTCTAAATGCGCGCCCTCTCTATAGCGGACTCTGTTATTAAATTAATTTACAAGAATTTTGAAATTTTCTTTGCACCAAAATTTTTCTCGAATTTTTCTGAGATTTTTAGAGTTACTTTCAATTCAAATTATAAAGTAAATATATTTTAAACAGTTGTCCGTTGTAGAGGGGCTAGTCTTTAATTGCTTATGCCCAAAGCGCACCTCTCTATAGCGGACACCTTTATAAAATCAACTACAAGGAATTTTGAAAATTTCTTTGCACCAAAATTTTTCTCGAATTTTTCTGTGATTTTTAGAAATATTTTCAATTCAAAGTATACAGTTTATATATTTTAAACAGGCGTCCGTTGTAGAGGGGCTAGTCTTTAATTGCTTATGCCGAACGCGCGCCTCTCTATAGCGGACACCTTTATAAAATTAACTACAAGGAATTTTTTAAATTTGCTTTGCACCAAAATTTTTCTCGAATTTTTCTGTGAATTTTAGAATAATTTTCAGTTCTAGTTTTACTGTAAATGTATTTTAAATAGGTGTCCGCTGTGGAGGAGTTAGTCTTTAATTGCTTATGCCGAAGGCACGCCTCTCTATAGCGGACACCTATATCAAATCAACTACAAGGAATTTTCAAATTTGCTTTGCACCAAAATTTTTCTCGAATTTTTCTGTGATTTTTAGAATTATTTCCTGCTGAAATTGCTATGTAAAAATATTTTAAACATGTGTCCGTTGTAGAAGAACAGGCCTATAAAAGTTTACTATTTCAGCTCAGTATAGAGCTTATTCCTCTCTACTACGGACACTCGTATAAATTAACTTTTTCAATTAAGGGTCCTGAAAAATATGTCTAAAAATCGTCAAAAAATCTGAGAAACACTTTGATACCCAAAAAAGTTAAAAATTTCAATAGATTGATTTAATATAAGTGTCCGCTATAGTGAGGTGCGCCTTTGGAATAGGCCCTATAGGATAAATAACACAGTAAGCGTAAGTATGTAAGTAGTAGTAAGTAGTAATAAGTAGTAAGTAAGTAACAGTAAGTAAATAAATAAGTAAGTAAGTATGTAAGTAAGTAAGTATGTAAGTAGTAGTAAGAAGTAGTAAGCAGTAAGTAAGTAAGTATGTAAGTAGTAGTAAGAAGTAGTAAGTAGTAAGTAAGTAAGTAAGTATGTAAGTAAGTATGTATGTAAGTAGTAAGTAGTAAGTAAGTAAGTAAGTAAGTAAGTAGTAGTAAGAAGTAGTAAGTACTAAGTAAGTAATAGTAAGTAAGTAAGTAAGTAGTAGTAAGAAGTAGTTGTAGTAAGTAACAGTAAGTAAGTAAGTAGTAGTAAGAAGTAGTAAGTACTAAAGTAAGTAACACTAAGTAACTAAGTAAGTAAACAGTGTAAGTATTATAACTAATTACTGTTAGTTATTTTTTATATTTTATTTTCTTATTATTTAATTATTTCATTTTAATTATTATTAATTATTAATTATTTTTAGTTATATTATCAATTGTATTGTTAATTAATTTTATTTTATATATAATAATTTTATTATTATAATAATGTTATAATATATATTAATAATATATTATTATTATTTTTATATATAATATTCATAATTAATTAATTGTATAGTTAATTAATTTTATTTTAAATATAACAATTATATATATATATTATAAAATTATAATATATTATAATATATTATATTATTATTTTTATATATAATATTTATAATTAATTAATTATATTTGATAGTTTTCATATACGGAAGCGGGAAATACGTTTGTGGGGGTTAAAATTTTTCCCACAAAGATAAATAAATTCCACGGTTGGGTACCAAGGGGTCCGAAACCCCGAGGAAAAGTGTAGGAAGATTATTTGATAACATAGGATAACACGGAGATAACAAGGAGATAACAGGTTGATAACGGTGATGATACGGCCTAGGTGTACGAAGATTATTTGATAACATAGGATAACACGGATATAGCATGGAGATAACATGTTGATAACGGTGATAATACGACTTAGATGTACGAAGATTATTTGATAACATAGGATAACACGGAGATAATATGTTGATACCAGGTTGATAACAGTGATAATATGGCCTAGGTGTACAAAGATTATTTGATAACACGGAGATAACATGGAGATAACAGGTTGATAACAGTGACAATACGGCCTAGGTGTACAAAGATTATTTGATAACATAGGATAACACGGAGATAACAGGTGATAACAGTGATAACACGGCCTAGGTTTAAAAAGATTCTTTGATAACACTGAGATAACAGGTTGATAACAGTGATAACACGGCCGAGGTGTACGAAGATTATTTGATAACACGGAGATAACAGGTTGATAACAGTGATAACACGGCCTAGGTGTACGAAGATTATTTGATAACATAGGATAACACGACCTAGGTGTACGAAGATTCTTTCATTAACACGGAGATAACAGGTTGATAACAGTGATAACACGACCTAGGTGTACGAAGATTATTGCAAGTTTCGGACCCCCTTGGGGTCGGGTCCCCCCGTTTTTATTTTTTCCCACTGGTGTTTTCCCACGTTGTATCACTTTGGACATCCGTCACATGAGAAAACCTACCACTATGTCTCCCACACTTTCCGCCATTTTCTCCCAAAAATTTTTCACAATTTTCAAATTATTTTTAGAACAAAATAGTTCAGCAATCAATTCCCTATCAAAATTTTAATAATAATTTTATTATTGTTATTACTATTAATACTTTAGTAATCATTCCTATCTTCTATTAATATCTTATTAATTATTATTATTATTATTATTATTACTATTACTATTATTATTATTATTGTTATTATTACTTTATTATTACTATTATTATTATTATTATTATCATTATTACTATTATTATTATTATTATAACTATAATTAATACTGCTATTATTACTATAGTTATTATTATTGTTATTTCTATTATTATTATTATTTTTATTATCATTATTGCTATTATTATTATTATTATTACTATTATTTATACTATAGTTATTACTATAGTTATCATTATTATTATTATTATTATTATTATTATTATTATTACGTCAGTAGTAATCAACACTGACGTCATTTGATATGCCCCCGCGTATTAATTAATGACGCGACGGATTTAATTTCCACACACATCAATTTTTTTTTTTTTGGTTCAAATTTTATCTCATTACCGGCCACAGTGATAACACACACAACCAAAACGGGGATAAATTTTATTCTGGAATAAAAAGTTGCTAACCCCCATCTCTTGAGAGAAGTTCCTACGGGAAAAAGAGATTGGTATCACGGTATAACCAGGGGGGGGGGGTCCGAAACTTGCAATAATCTTAGCCGTGTTATCACTGTTATCAACCTGTTATCCAATAATCTTCGTATACTTTTCCTCGGAGTTTCGGACCCCCCTTGGTATAACTCAAAAATGAAGAAAAAAAAAATACGACTGCTAATCATTACAACTCTCTCAGGCCTGGGAATAAAAATCTATCTATTCCCTCATGCCGTGGGAAATTTCCCTTCAGTGGGGGAAAATCCCCTCCCCTCACTTCCCCCCTTCAACCCCGACCAACCTGTTCCCACAGCCCCTAGCGCCCCCCAATAAAAGAAACCCAAAATTAAATTTTAAATAATTTAATTCATTTATTATTACTAATTATTAAATTATTACTTATTAAATACAGAGAAATATAAAATATATATATAATATTTTATATATATAATTATATTATTATATATTATTATATTATTTAATTTAATTAATTTAATAAATATTTTATGAATGAAAAAAAGTCTCTAGGTCATACAAGGACATTTAAATCACGTGATTTTTTATTTAAATAGCTCATCTTCATTGATAAAATTACTATTTATTAAATTTATTTATTTTATCTATTTGTTATTATTATTATTATTTATAAAAACTTTCATTAATTACAAATCAAATTAATTACAAAATTACCCAAAATCAAATGTTAAGTAATTTAATTAACTTAATGAATATTTTATGAATGAAAAAAAAAGTCTCAAGGTCATTTAAGGACATTTAAATCACGTGGTCTTTTATTTGTAAAATAGCCCATCTCCATTGATAAAATCAACTAATTTAATTAATTTACAAATATTTAATTAATCAATTAAAAAACTATGGATTAAATCAATGACTTATTTTATCTTTATTTGTTATGATATTTCAGGTTCTGGGAAAATTGCGGCCAGTGTGGGAACTTTTTCAAGGCGTCGTTTGTTAAAGGGAAATTCCGTGTAGCGGTGCATTTTGGCGGGGTTTTAATTTCGCGGCTTAACGCTTTAGCAATTTAAATATGAACGCTAATTATTACGCGAATAATTAAAATACCGCCAATTTACTCACTACACGGTATTCATTCATTTAAAAATTTATTTTTTTTAAATTCAAATTTTAAAATGTGAATATTTTTCAAGGTCATTCATCAAAAGAATGTTTCGTGCGTAACTTTTGAAACACGCACATTCCAAAGAAATCACTGTAGGCCTAAAGGCCGTTTTGACTTTTGAAAATTAAAAAAAAAAACGATAAAAAATTAAGAAAATTATACTTCTTGCAGCTAAAGAAACATGTATGATGATGAGCTGTTGAGAAAAAAATACGTAAATTATACAGACTTAATGGAAATTTATCGATTATTGATACTTTAGATGGTGTATATAATCGTGAGTTAACAATTTTTCCCACAGTTTCGGTGCCCCTTTCCCACGCCATGAGAAAAACCGTTGACAGAAGAGTCAAAAGTGACCCTAATAGTCACTCCCCCAGTCTCTTTTCACTGGTCCGGTCACATTTTCCAGGGCGGGGACTCTGTATTACCGGATATTGATGGCAGTGAATCTTAGGATTCTGATGTGAGATTCTTTGTATGATTCCTTGCATTTTAGCGCGATACGCGGAGCGTGTCGTGACGACACGAAGTTGCGGGACTGCGGCGTGGGAATCAAGAACCAACCGTGGGAACAGGGTCTTCGGGCACGTGCCTGTGTTTTCCCTCTCGGAAAATCCCTTCCAGTGCAATATTAGATAACATTTAAGCTTCATTTCCTTCCATTTACTATCTAAATATGACTTTACTATCGATTGATATCAATTAATCGATTAATTAATCAATCGATAGTAAATTGTATTGATTGAACTCAATGGAACTTTAAACTATAGCCTGAGGGCACGGTTTAAACATCTGTCTATTTAAATTTCCCCCTTTCCCTTTTCCCATAGTTTCCCCTTTTCTCCCCTCCGTACTAGAATATAATGCCGTACTTTCAAATTTTCCCCTTTCCCTTGTTTCCCCTTTTCTCCCCTCCGTACTAGAATATAATGCCGTACTTTCAAATTTTCCCCTTTCCTTGTTTCCCCTTTTCTCCCCTCCGTATTAGAATACAATGCCGTACCTTCAAATTTTCCCCTTTCCCTTGTTTCCCCTTTTCTCCCCTCCGTATTAGAATACAATGCCGTACTTTCAGATTTTCCCCTTTCCCTCTTCCCTTGTTTCACCTTTCCCCCCTCCGTACTAGAATACAATGGCGTACTTTCAGATTTTTCCCTTTCCCTTGTTTCCCCTTTTCCCCCTCCGTACTAGAATACAATGCCGTTCCTTTCAGATTTTTCCCTTTCCCTCTTCCCTTGTTTCCGCTTTTTTCCCCACCGTGCTAGAATACAATGCCGTACTTTCAGATTTTTCCCTTTCCCTTGTTTCCCCTTTTCCCCCTCCGTACTAGAATACAATGCCGTTCCTTTCAGATTTTTCCCTTTCCCTCTTCCCTTGTTTCCGCTTTTTTCCCCACCGTGCTAGAATACAATGCCGTACTTTCAGATTTTCCCTTTCCCTCTTCCCTTGTTTCCCCTTTTTTCCCCACCGTACTAGAATACAATGCCGTACTTTCAGATTTTCCCCTTTCCCTTGTTTCCCTTTTTTCCCCTTTTTCCCCACCGTACTAGAATATAATGCCGTACTTTCAGATTTTCCCTTTTTCTTCTTTCCTTCTTTTTCCCCCTTTCAGACCCCATTTTCCCTTTTCAGGGAATTTCCCTGCAAAGTGGAAACTGACAGGGTCTCAACGAATTTATCAGTTAACGTCATAAACCTGTCAAAAGGTTATCACCGTGTTATCATAGGTTAACAAAGGGCTATCCCAATAGTCAAACGTTAGACTGACCTTCTGAATGGTGCATGACTACCGTGGATTCAGCTAGATGATAGTGTGAAATTGGTCCACTTACACACGGTTCGTACGCTTGAATTTTTGTTTAAAGAACTAAATCATGCAGTATTCAGCCCCTTATTCAGAGGGTTCAGTTTTTATCAACTAAAGTAAGTTCAGCTACTATTCAGCTAGTGATTCAGAGGGAAGCTAGTGTTCAGCTACTTATAGTCATTCAGTACTCAACCGTTTGACTTTTCTGTCGGGTATTGAGTGTTACCATGATTGCTGTCTTAAGTTTAGCGGGTTATGGTGTTATCACAGGTTATCATTTGGGGCTAGAGGAGTGTTATCATCGTGTTATCAAGTGTTATCAAGGTCCATTAGCTTTGGTTGCGGTTGTTAGTGCGGGAAAATCGGTTATTTCAAAGCAGAAAAGTGTTCAGTTCTGCCCAGTTGAACCTATCCATCAACTAATAGTAGTGCTAGTACTACTTTCGCTACTACTACTACTATTACTACTACTACTACTAGTAAATACAGCCAATATACTATTCCTAAGTCTCTAACTACTATGTTCGCTTTACTGGTGCTACTTGATTATCATTCAAACGACTATTAACCCTTTGCTTTACTCTTAACACACTACCTCCTCAGCTAATCTGCTACTTCTACTACTACTACTATTCCTCCTCCTCCTACTACTACTATTACTACTACTCCTTCTTCTACTACTCCTCTTCCTCCACCTACTATTACAACAACTACTACTCCTACTACTCCTCCTCCTCCTCCTCCTTCTCCTCCCACTACTACTATTACTACTACTATTACTCCTCTTCCTCCTATTACTATTACTACTACTACTACTCCTACTACTACTACTCCTCTTCCTCATCCTAGTATTACTACTACTACTATTCCTACTACTACTACTACTCCTCCTCCTCCTAGTATTACTACTACTCCTCCTCCTACTACTACTACTATTATTATTACTACTACTGCTGCCACTATTACTACTCCTTCTTCTTCCTCCTACTACTCCTCTTCCTCCTCTCAACTACTTTTACTACTACTCCCAAACTACTTCTACTAATCATATACTCACCAAATCACAACTTACACTTTTCAAACCAACAACAACCCTTTCTGTGTTGTCGCTACAACACCCCCATGTCTAAAACAGATCCCCCCAATAGCCAAATAACCGTTATAACTGTTGACGCAGTCGGAAACAGCAGAATAGGGGGACGCCTCCGTTAAAAGGGAACCAGCAACAATAAGGATATGAGTCAGTGTGTGTGAATGCACGTGCCATTAGATACAACACGTGCTCACCACCGTTTCTAAATCCACTCCCTCCCTCTCTCCCTCCTCCTCGTACTACTACCACCACTACTACTACTGCTGCTGCTACTCCTCCTCCTCCTCCTCCTCCTACTCCTACTACTACTACTACTATTACTATTACTACTGCTACTACTCCTCCTCCTCCTACTCCTACTACTACTACTATTATTATTACTACTACTGCTACTACTACTACTGCTGCTGCTGCTACTCCTCCTCCTCCTACTCCTACTACTACTACTACTATTATTATTACTACTGCTGCTACTACTACTACTGCTGCTGCTACTCCTCCTCCTCCTACTCCTACTCCTACTACTACTACTATTATTACTACTGCTGCTACTACTACTACTGCTGCTGCTACTCCTCCTCCTCCTACTCCTACTACTACTACTACTATTATTATTACTACTACTGCTACTACTACTACTGCTGCTGCTACTCCTCCTCCTCCTACTCCTACTACTACTACTACTACTACTATTATTATTACTACTACTGCTACTACTACTACTGCTGCTGCTACTCCTCCTCCTCCTACTCCTACTACTACTACTACTACTACTATTATTATTACTACTGCTGCTACTACTACTACTACTCCTCTTTCTCTTCCTCCTATTACTATTACTCCTCCTCCTCCCACTACTACTACTACTACCACTACTACTACTACTACTACTACTACTACTACTACAATCCACTCCCTCCCTCCGTCCTATGCACAATAGGGCCTATTCCAAACGTGCACCTCACTATAGCGGACACTTCTATTAAATTAGTTGTTTGAAATTTTTAACTTTCTTGGGTATCAAAATATTTCTCAGATTTTTTGAAGATTTTTAGACGTATTTTCAAGTCGATTCATTGACAAGGTTATTTTACACGAGCGTCCGTAGTAGAGGGGGCTGGTCTACAGAGGTCTATTTGGAATAAGGTCTATAGAGCGGTTTGGGTGGGTGGCGTAACGCGTCGGAGGGAGCTAGACGCGCCGCCTCTCTACAGCGGACATCTTTATTAAATCACCATAAAATCGTAAAAAAATAATTTTTGCACTAGAGTGTTTCGCAAATTTTTCTGTGATTTTTAGATGTATTTTAATGCGAAAATTTCAAAGCGAATAGTTTTATACAGCTGTCCGCAGTAGAGGGGTTAGTCCTTAATGGCGGATGCCCATAGCTCACCTCTCTACAGCGGACACCTTTATTAAAACACCTTAAAATCGTACAAAAATAATTTTTGCTCTAGAGTGTTTCGCAAATTTTTCTGTGATTTTTAGACGTATTTTAAAGTGAAAATTTCAAAGCGAGTTATTTTATACAGCCGTCCGCAGTGGAGGGGTTAGTCCTTAATGGCGAATGCCCATAGTGGACTTCTCTACAGCGGACACCTTTATTAAATCACACACAAAGAATATTGAAACTTTTTTTGCAGCAAAATGTTCAGAGAATTTTTCTGTGATTTTTAGTGTTATTTCTAAGCGAAAATTTCAAATGTATTTATTTAATTCAACTGTCCGTAGTAGAGGGGTTGGTCCTATGTAGGCTTCTGGGGGATATGGTCTGTAGGGCCTATTCCAAACGTGCACCTCACTATAGCGGACACTTCTATTAAATCAGTTGTTTGAAATTTTGAACTTTTTTGGGTATCAAAGTGTTTCTCAGATTTTTTGAAGATTTTTAGACGTATTTTCAAGTCGATTCATTGACACGGTTATTTTACATGAGTGTCCGTAATAGAGGGTGATGGTCTTACAGAGGTCTATTTGGAATAAGGTCTATAGGGCCTATTCCAAACGTGCACTTCACTATAGCGGACACTTCTATTAAATTAATGGATTATAATTTTGAAATTTTTTGGGTATCAAAGTGTTTCTAAGATTTTTTGAAGATTTTTAGACGTATTTTCAGGTCCCTTAATTGAAAATGCTAATTTATACGAGTGTCCGTAGTAGAGGGGGTTGGTCTACAGAGGTCTATAGGGCCTATTCCAAACGTGCACTTCACTATAGCGGACACTTCTATTAAATTAATGGATTAAAATTTTGAAATTTTTTGGGTATCAAAGTGTTTCTCTGATTTTTTGAAGATTTTTAGACGTATTTTCAGGACCCTTAACTGAATATGCTAATTTACACGAGTGTCCGTAGTAGAGGGGGTTGGCCTACAGAGGTCTATTTGGAATAAGGTCTATTATTATCCAAAGAAAAAGTTTTGTTCCCCTTCAAATGCCAAAGGGGGTCCGAAACTCGGAGGAAAAAGTGTACGAAGATTATTTGATAACATGGAGATAACAGGATGATAACAGAGATAACATGTCCTAGGTGGAAGGGGTCTGAAACTCCATGGAAAAATGTACGAAGACTATTTTTGATAACACGTGATAACATGACCTAGAGTGCAAGGGGTCTGAAACTCCATGGAAAAATGTACGAAGACTATTTTTGATAACACGTGATAACATGTCCTAGGTGGAAGGGGTCTGAAACTCCATGGATAAATGTACGAAGACTATTTGATAACACGTGATAACATGTCCTAGGGTGCAAGGGGGGTCTGAAACTCTATGGAAAAATGTACTAAGACTATTTTTGATAACACGTGATAACATGTCCTAGCTGCAAGGGGTCTGAAACTCCATTGAATAATTTTACGAAGACTATTTTTGATAACACGTGATAACATGACCTAGGGTGCAAGGGGGGTCTGAAACTCTATGGAAAAATGTACGAAGACTATTTTTGATAACACGTGATAACATGACCTATAAGTGTAGGAAGATTATTGGAAGTTTCGGACCCCCTTGTCAAATGCAGATTCTAAATGCAGCGATTTTTATAACGGTCACTTCCTTACGGGAAACTGCAAGTAAAAACGCCCCAACCTTCAAGAAGCAATTCGATACCGCCGGAAGTGATATTGCAATATCGATTGGTATAATCTTGTGGAGGGAAAAAATAAACACCCCAAAAGTCTTTAGAAAAAAATTTTGAAAAAAATTCAGTGTTTCCGCTTTGCAGGGAAGTTCCCTGAAAATAGGGGAAAATAAGTCTCTGAAGTACAGCGTGATTCTAGTACGGAGGGGAAAAAGGGGAAGATAAGTCAAAAAAATAAATACCCCAAGAGTCTTTAGAAAAATTTTGGAAAAAAAATAATCCAGTTTGCAGGGAAGTTCCCTGAAAAAAGGGGAAAATAAGTCTCTGAAGTACAGCGTTATTCTAGTACGGAGGGGAAAAAGGGGAAAATAAGTCAAAAAAAAAATACCCCAAAAGTCTTTAGAAAAATTTGGAAAAAAATTATCCATTTTGCAGGGAAGTTCCCTGAAAAAAGGGGAAAATAAGTCTCTGAAGTATAGCGTGATTCTAGTACGGAGGGGAAAAAGGGGAAAATAAGTGAAGAATGGGAAATAGGATAATCTGTAAGTACAGCGTTATTCTAGTACGAAGGGGAAAAAGGGGAAAATAAGTGAAGAATGTGAGATGGGATAATCTGTAAGTACAGCGTTATTCTAGTACGGAGAGGGGAAAAGGGGAGAATAAGGGATGAGGGGAAAAAAGGGGAAAATAAGTGAAAAAAAATAAATACCCCAAAAGTCTTTAGAAAAATTTTGAAAAAAATTCAGTTTCCGCTTTGCAGGGAAGTTCCCTGAAAAAAGGGAAAAATAAGTGAAGAATGGGAGATAGGATTATCTGTAAGTACAGCGTTATTCTAGTACGGAGGGGAAAAAGGGGAAAATAAGTCAAAAAGATAAACACCCCAAAAGTCTTCAAAAAAATTTTGAAAAAAAAAATAACCCGCTTTGCAGGGAAGTTCCCTGAAAAGGGGAAAATAAGTGAAATATGGGAGATGGGATAATCTGAAGTACAGCGTTATTCTAGTACGGAGAGGGAAAAAGGGGAGAATAAGGGATGAGGGGAAAAAGGGGAAAATAAGGGAAGAATGGGAGATAAGATAATCTATAAGTACAGCGTTATTCTAGTGCGGAGAGGGAAAAAGGGGAGAATAAGGGCTGAGGGGAAAAAAGGGGAAACTGATAGTGGAAACACTGAAAAACTACACTTTCGCTTTTTCCATATAATTTTACAAAAATATTTTAAAATTAACTCTTACTTTGTTAAAATTCACTTAACTAGAGTGTACTGGACTTGATGGAGTTATACTCTTATATACTTTTAACTACAGATTTCGTTATTTAATCTACTTACACTTATTTTTACATAGACTAGTCAGTAATTCATTAAAGGACAATATCGATAAGTTGATAGAAATTAAAATATACTTGTGTAAAGAGTCCATTTCCAACTGATTCGCTAGTCGAATTTTTCCAAAGGAAGAATTCTTCAGGTCGCCACCTAGCGGCAAGATATTAAAATAAAAAACTTTAACTTTATTCATTTATTTTAATTAAATTGTTTGAGTCACATGTAATTGTAATGCATGATGAATTAATGAATAATTCTATTTAAAATAAATTAGCGACGTAGATGGCGTATTGATTGCCTTTCAGTGTAAATAGTACAAGCGGCTAATGCTAGATGGCGCTGTATGAGAAGCCTCCTTTCCGACACGTGATTTCAATATATTTAAATTATTCTGCGATCACACTATCACTTAAATCAAGATATTGAGTTACTATTGAGAAATAATATCTTTTCATAATTCAAGTACTGATGATTTGATTAGATTATATTAGATTATCAGACCAGATCTCAGTAATTTCAAAAAACAAGGAAAGCGTAAAATTAATGCTCGCAATAACAAGTGTATTTCACCGAATCCAAACTATAGATCAACAAAACGCTAGTAGAAGAGTTTATAATACCTAAGTCATAAGATACAGTTTAACAAGATAATGAAGGTTCAACTAAAATCTACTTCAAAAATAAGTTATATTTGGGAGCAGCGGTCCGATCCACGGAAAATCATAGAATGAAGTTTCGAAGCTCGGTTGGACAGCCTGATTAAACCGCCGGGTTAGTGCTCGGAGCAGGCGGGTAGTCATCGTAGCCCAGGGTCTTCTCAATGCTGGTCAGTTTCTCACTGAGCAGTTCGTTGAGACCGGTGAGCTGACCCAAGATGGTGCCGTTGTTCGACTCGGTCAGAGCTAGTACGATGTCCTGGAGGGTATTGTCGATACCATTGAGAACATTAACGATGTCGCTACCGTTGACCAGGTTCGCGTTGACCTGTTCGAGCTGGTTGATGATCTGGGCGTCACTGGCGTTCACCGAGACGGTCAGATTTCCAATCCCTTCAGCCACAACTTCAACCGCATCTTTGACTTCGCCGAGTTTGGTGACAGCTTCTGCAGTGTTTTTCTGCAAAGTTCAGTTTAGTTTAGTAAGTTCATGCAGTATGAGTTGTAACAGTAATATAAGCACTGCTAACAGGTCTCCTAGTAACTAGCAATACACTGCTAACCTGGCAAAAATTAGCTCTACAAGCACTTACCGCAGTATTAGATGCGTACTGTGCCAGGATCCTGCCGCTTCTATCCCCGCTGGTAGTTTTTGCCGGCTGATTTGCTACTTTCTGCTTGTTCAGTTCGCCAACCAGCTGATCCAGGGACCCTACTGGCGAAATTTCGGCAGCAGGACTAGCCTTTGCCAAAACCAAAAGAGTCTGGACGACTGCGACGACTACGAAGGCTTTCATTCTACTGCAAATTGATACAGAAACTTATAAACTCTGTGTATTAGTTAAGAATTAACTAAAGCTCTTACCTCTTGCCAGAGAAGTTTGCCTTGAAGCAGAAGATACTTGGGTCGAACGAATGACGAACCTGCGGGTTCTTCGGTCTGGTTTTATACTCGTCGCAGTCCAGGGCAGAAAACTTGATGTGACCAACTCCACACCTTCCTCATTAAAATTTGTGAACTGTTTTAGCATTGTTTCCAGATACTGTTTTTTAGTAATACGGTCTCCCACTGGTTCCTTTTTGGCATCGTTATGTAAAAAGCTGTATTTCCAATACCGATAACCGGTATCATCTTCGGTGCTGTCAACGAACTGCCGACCTGAATGTTTTTGCTGAGGAACCAAACTTCTTGCTCCAACTTGTGGTTAGGTAACAAATTAACTGGATACTCAATTACGTTAAAATAAATCTAATCCCTTGGATGAAGTATGATGATACCACCTTATCTGATTCGTACATGGTTGAAGTTTAAGATCGCCAACCAAGTGATTTGACAAAACGTCTTACACGTCTCCCAAACAAAAACCAGATTACACTATTGGATCCAAATCATGCATGGAGATAACTTGGAACAAGAAATTTGGTTCTTGGATCAACAAACCGGGTTGACAGTTCGTTCACAGTACTGAAGATGGGACCGGTTTCCACGTTTTTCACTGAAAAACATCTTTCTTGCATAGGGGATGTTACAGTAAAACAAGTGAATGGCAACATTTTCCAACGGTACTTGAGAACAAGTGCAAAAACAGTATGCAACTTTAATTAGGAAGTTGGGGAGTCACTAACACCAAGTTTTCTTGCTGGGATTGATTCGAGTATAAAACCAGACCGAAGAATCAGCAGGTTCGTCATTCACTTGGTTCGAGTTTCATCTGCTTCAAGTTCCTCTTCTCTGACAAAAGGTGCGAGCTTCACTTAATTCCTGACTAATACAAAAATTTATAAGTTTCTGTATCAATTTACAGCAAGATGAAAGCCTTCGTAGTCGTCGCAGTCATCCAGACCCTTTTGGTTTTGGCAAAGGCTAGTCCTGCTGCCGAAATTTCGCAAGTAGGGTCCCTGGATCAGCTGGTTGGCGAACTGGAGAAGCCGAAAGTAGCAAATCAGCCGGCAAAAACTAATAGCGGGGATAGAAGCGGCAGGATCCTGGCACAGTACGCATCTAATACTGCGGTAAGTGCTTGTAAAGCTAATTTTTGGCACGTTAGCAGTGTATTGCTAGTTCTAGTAGACCTGTTAGCAGTGCTTATATTACTGTTACAACTCATACTGCATGAACTTACTAAACTAAACTGAACTTTGCAGAAAAACACTGCAGAAGCTGTCACCAAACTCGGCGAAGTCAAAGATGCGGTCGAAGTTGTGGCTAAAGAGATTGGAAATCTGACCGCCTCGGTGGAAGCCAGCGACGCCCAGATCATCGACCAGCTCGAACAGGTCAACACGAACCTGGCCAACGGTAGCGACGTCGTTAACGCCCTCGACAGTATCGACAATAGGCTCCATGACGTCGTGCTGGCTCTGACCGAGTCGAACAACGGCACCATCTTGGGTCAGCTCACCGCTCTCAACGATCTGCTCAGCGAGAAACTGACCAGCATTGAGAAGATCCTGGGCTACGATGACTACCCGCCTGCTCCGAGCACTAGCCCGGTGGTTTAATCAGGCTGTCCAACTGAGCTTCGAAACTTCATTCTATGATTTTCCGTGGATCAGATGCCATTCTTCTGTTTTAAGCTTACTTTAACACTAACTCCATAAAACAGTTAATATTTTTAAGTTAAATATTTCTTAACTTTAATTTTTATTATCTCTTATATTTGTTCTTCTGTTTCGGGATTCGATGAAATACACATTTTAGCAATCCTTTATCCAAGTATTTCGTCTTGTATTCATAGGCGTCTTCAAAAATCGGCTCCCCATAATACAAAATAAATATTTCGAGTATAATTCACCTTATAAATGTTCAGTATAATGAAGTACGTTTAATTAGGATGATGTAGTGAACACTGGTTAAATTCTAGTTAAATATAATCCTGGAAACCCTCTGTCAGTGTTAGTTTTTCAGCAAAGGAAAAAGTTGCAAGACTACTAAAGCAAAATCGCCAGAAAATAGGAATCTTGTTTCATGTTCTTCTCCCTGAAGCACGGACTTTTTTTTCTCTTACAAGAACAACCAAAAATTTAGGATACGAAAAACAAAGTCTAGAATCGGGCAAACCACAGTATAGAGAACATTCAGTAACACGGCAAGTCCTGTCTCCCGATGTTAATGCTGCGAGCGCAAAACTAGCGCCAAATTTCTGCAGATGGCTGCTGTTGGTACTAAGGCTGCATTGAGAAAATCCAAGGATGGGCGGCTGAGGCTTTGAGCGCTCGTAGTACCGACGACACTCATCCGGAGAAATTTGACGCTCGTTTCGCGCTCGCAGCATGAACATGGGGAGATAGGACTTGCCGTGTTACTGAATGTTCTCTATACTGTGGGGCAAACCAAGAACAGCAGGCAACCAGAGAATCGATAATCTGGGAATCGAGAACCAGGAATCGATTCACAAAAATTGGGAAAAAGTTTAGAGTAATAGCTTTCATGTCCTCAGCCTTTTGACGAGAAACTATTTCACAAATCCCTTGTCAAAAAATCGACCGCCTCATGAAAAATTCTGAAACAAAATCTTCTTCCTGGATAGTCCCTGGCTGCACTCTGTTTCTCATTTCGAGGAATTGATTTTTGTATCGCCTGCAGGCATTGCGTTGTCTCCTAAACATTTGTTTTTTTTTTGAAATATTGAAAAATGAACGGGGGATGAGGTGAGCATATGCCAGAACCTTCTAGTACTAATGTGAAACTTGTATAGATCTCACAATTCCACTTCATATTTTGGATTCTGGCAGTTATGCTATGTGCCCTGGTTTACTATTCATCATTCGAAAGTCGTTTATGGGACAAATATCCTCTTTTAAATTAGAAATCGGTCATTTCTTTGATAAATGTACTTCGTAACACATACGAAAACTACCGTCCCATTTTCTTGCACGAAAAGTTGTAGCCTAACAACGAAAATAAGGACAATAATTGATCACACAGTTACATGAAAATAGTTAATGCTACTGGAATCACAAGTTTTTCACGTTGACGTTGGCGCAAGAACTGTTGTAAGAAGAGAAATCAGCTGGTCTGAATCCTTTAAAAGAAGCAGAGAAAAGGAGTGGTTTAGAAATAAAATTTCCCAGTATATAAACCAAATTCGTGCAATACATGCCACTCATTCCAGTCCTAGAGTTGGTTTTATCAGCAACAGCGTTAAGCCTTCGAATGCGAGTTTTTTTTTAAAATGAAGTTACGGATTCTACTGTTTATTGCGATTCTTGTTAAGGACTGCTCTACTTCAGATCTATCTAAGGTCGGCTCTTTAAGCGAATTACTAACCGAGCTAGAGAAGCAGAGACTTGCTAACAAAGCAGAAAAAGAAAGCGTCAACAGCAGTCAACGTTCTGGAAGAATTCTGGCTTCATACGTCTTGGAGACAGTGGTATGTTTAACTTGATTCATCAAATTCATTCATTCATAGCTTTTGCGTTACTTCTTAACCAATAGATGGGCACTGAAAAAGCCAGCCAGAAGCTGGACAACATGAAACAGGCTGTCAACGAACTGGTGACGGAGCTGGAACGTTTGAATTCAGTCTTCACTACACACGATTCTGCGGTCACGAATAAATTGAATGGTATCAACGACAACCTCGGTAGTGGAAGCTTCATAGTGAACACTCTGAACACCATCGGAAATGGACTGAGTGGGGTTGTACACTCGCTAACCGATAGCTCTAGCAACAGCACAGTCGGAGGACAACTCAAATCGTTTAACAATATCATCAGCGAGAGTATGATTAGTCTGGAAAAAGCCCTCGGTTACGATACCACGTCTCAGAATACTACTTATCATACCTCGAAACCCAAGACATCTACCACTCTCGCTTAAACAGAACCGAAAAGCCATTAAGATAGATTTTCCGTTGTTTTGTGTTGTGTATATATAGTATGCATCGTGATTAGTTTCCTAACAAATCTATACGCAAGTGTGTAAACAAATGAACTTTTGTTTGAAATAAACTTATATTTTTGTTTTGTTCGGTGTTCTGGATTTCTATCTACTGGTCCACTGTTAGTAAATCCTGAAACAATAATTAGCAAAATGAACCTGTATGACTACTGAAATAACGATCCATGGGTCCTCGTTCTGAACAAGTTTTTCCATTGTGGAGGTAAAAACCACACAAATTCCGACTCTCAGCGACATACTGGTTCTTACGCGTAACATTTCTTTCCATATTTTCCTAATTAAGCTGTTACTTGATGGCAGTAAACCTTAACAACCTTATCAAGTTTTATAATCTGCATTCTTAGATCCAGTTTACGACGAACCGAAAAACCAGACACAGAGTACGAGTTTTTCCTCATTAAGAAATTCTTCGAAATGTCTCCCTCTGTTGTGTTCCCAACAGTGTTGCCGAAACCGTCAAAGTTCAGTCAACTCGAATGATGAGACTATAACTTTGTACTTCGATGTCGCTGTACTGGAAGTTTACAAATCAAGGAAACATGTTGGGCTAATTATGCGTACTTGCTTGGGTTTATCCTCTATTACTGTGTATACGTTTTTACTATGTACTCGCAATATATGGTCTAGGACTATTCTATTTCTGTAAGTTAACATGTGACGAGTAAGCTGCTGCACTCTAGCGATAAGTAACCGTAGCTAATGACCAGATACCTTACAATTAGATTTAATTTCTAAATTGTTGTAGCTCGTATTTAGTTTGTATTTCTGTTGATTCTCGAATAGTTAACATTGTCTAAAATATATACATAAATTCTGATTCAGAGAACAGTAGTTCAATTCATCATTGGTTTGAAAATCAGGTTTCAAATATTGTTAATAGCTTTATGCTCCTAACGATTCAGTAGCTCCTTTTATAGGTGCTGTCCTGTTTTTAGGAAACTGCGAATAACGGGATTTATATTTTGGCAACGAGCTCGTATCTTTCTCAGAACCTCTTGAAAGAAAAGAAACAACCAGGTTGTAGAGGAATCCAAGTGGAAAATCAGGAAATAGTAAGATATTTATAAAGCCCTGAGGAAGACTGTTCAGTATCAGTCTGTATCATTCCGTGCCAAGTTCTGGATTCAAAACAGTTGTAGACCAGACTTTAACAATTAAACGTATTGTAGAGATGTCTATCATCGCCAGTCTTACTCTTCTGACTGCTGGTATCCTCTTAGTTAACACCGGAGGAACTGCTGGTCAGTCTGCAGTCAATGTTTTTCCGCACAGCCAAGCAGAAAGTTCTCTTCGTGAAGGCCGAATTTTGGCTCAGTATGGAGCAAAAAAAGCTGTAAGTTCGATTTCTATTACTTGTTTGAAAGATAATCAAGAAACGGTAGTTTTCTTAACTCTTAACATTTCTGTAAATTCTGTAGCAAAACACTTTAGAAGCTCTTGGGAAACTCGGCGAGGTGGTTTCTTCCCTTGGAGACGTGAAAGACGCCATCGTGGGTGTGAAAACATCCAACGAAGCAAACGACGCTCAAATTGTTGCAAAACTCGAAGACCTGAATCTGAATCTTGTCGACGGAAGCCAGATTGTGTCGAGTCTTAACAGCATCTGGTATGACCTTGCAGATATCTTGACAGCTCTCGTCGACGATGACTCCAACACCATTCTAGGCCAACTTTCCTCCACCAACTCGCTTCTGAAAGAAAAATTGTCCAGTATTGAGAGTATTCTGAGCTACGACAACATTACCACACCAGTCCTTCACTAAATCGGAAGATTTAAGTACCTTGAACGTTCGTATAATTCAAATACACGGTTGAGCGTCTAGAATAAAGTATTCTTGAGCATCCAGTAGTTTTAAATTGCGATCATTATAAACAAACGCTGAGAAAAGAGACTAGAGGAAAGTTCCTTACTGGGTGACTAAGATAAGTACTTTTCTCGGCTTATTTCTGCCTAATTAGACAAAGCCTGGACTATTACTTGAAGCTTTTATGTATAGTCTAATGGCATTCATACTAAATGAGTCGCGTCGTACCAAACAGGATAGAAACGATCAAAAGCTCAGCATGTAGATAGGAAGAAACAATCAGGACTGATCTTGATGGCCCACGAAAAATACTGTTCCTATTAGTATTCTCGCTAACCATTGATCTTCTCCACGGTTTCAAATACAAGGACGGAAAGAGATGCATCCACTAACGGAACGCAGGTAGGGAAAACTAAGTTAATAGAAGCGTACTGTTTTGCTTTATTGGATTGGACCCACATCCTTCCCCGGTGCGTTGGAGGACCCGAACTTCGCAAGCTGGAGAAGATACATATAGATGAGACCTATGCGTCAGGTGCAATCAGTAGGCTGCTATGTTGGTAAGTCACTTTATACTTTATGCAAAGTGCTCAGCCAAGAAACAGGATGTTGGTGCATCGGTGCATGAGCCACAGTAACAATATTGATTTTCGCAGTTGAGCAGAGAACGCAGTCGTGGCGCCTGAATCGACATACTGCGCATGACCGACTATTGACTACGAGCTTCACTTGTGGCGTGCTGCCTCAGAAGAAGTGGTCAATATGTGTCTGCATACTAGATACCATTTCCCGTGTATTCGCAGAGTATGGAGCTGACTGAGCACAGACTCAGTCGTCGTTAATTTTCAACACTCTTCTGAAAGTACCTCGAAACCAAAATTTGTGTTACGTTTTTGTAGATTTAATGGCCATAGACTCTTTCAACAGTCTGAAACGATAAATGACTGAAGGGTAAAAAACTAAGTTTTTGTTGCTGTACTTTAAAGGAAGGCAGGAATTTACTGGCACCTAAAATCTGGGTTTCGATGGGATCTACCGGGTGGACGTTGACGTTCACTACCGTTTTAGTATCACTCAGCGGGATTGCCGTACTAATCGTTATTGCAGCCCTTTTTGTGTTTCGCATTCCCTCAATGCAAATCAAGTTTTGGAAAGAAGCTAAAACCAGATTCAAGGGTTTAGTGCGGAAGACCAGCTTTTCCCAAGAAGACATCAACAACCGATCTAAGTAATATATCTTTAAATCATTAATTTCTTCCAAAAGCCCTTGTCAGTCCAGTGCTAGAGCTCTACATGTACTGTGTAACCTGCTACTTTTGTTGCTTTCAGAGAAGAGCACCATCACCAGCGACAGCCGCAACATAAAATCCGACCCAGTCGACCTTCATCTCTGCCATGCCTACCGGAAGAGAAGCTTTATCATTCGAACCTGAACGAGCATCACCGAGGGACTCTCCCGAACTCTAGACCGTCCACCTTCTTCCGCCCAACTTCTCCTTCGCTTGTACCTGAAAGCAGTCCCAAACACAGAGATCACTCCACAATACAACAAAAGCTCAGTCTTGCTCTTCAAAGGTAAGGAAGTATTTATTCTTTTGAGAACGAGTACTCTGCAGATTAGCTTTTAGTGTTATTGTTGTCCTAAAATAACTGGGCAATATTTATTATTTTTGCTTAGTGATGGTTCCGACGCAAGTAATTCATCGTCTTCTGCCAGTGCAGCTACCGAGCTGGATGACCGCAATCGTTTGAGATCGTCGTCTGCTGAAGGAGTAGTTCGACGGCAGAGGCGGGAATGCCACCGTGGCAAGTCCGACTTCGTCATGCTTCGCTCGTCCATCCAGGATGACGACATTGACGAACTTTCCGATCAATGGTCCCCTCGTCCACACTGTTCCGAATCCTATGATGTAAGCTTTTGTTAAATCATTTCAGAGGCTTCAGTTGGGGCAGTGCAAACGTAGAAGCTAGACGATTGCATTACGGACAATTCCGAAGATTCTTGAGAAAGTCCATCAAGGATAAAAGGCTAACCGTCTTCTTTTCATAAAATTAGGAAGGCACAGTAGATGGGACATCAAGTACTTTTGAAGATTCCGAGATTTCGCTAACGGCAGGCAGTACAGATCCACCTTCACATAGGTCAGCAGTCATTGATCTAAGCCTGGCTTACAGCCCAGCAGCCAGTAAACTAGCTGTAAGAATTAGCGAAATTACTCGAGTTTCGAGTGGTAGCAGCAGTTTACAGCTCCGTTTACTTCTCCTGCCCGATCGCAAGCAAAGACACCGCAGCAAAGTGCGCTGCGTTACGTCAACCAATGTGGTACAAGTACTCGAAACTTTCATATTCAACAAAGTAGATTCTGGTGAGCCACACGCTTCCTCTTACCTTTGCGAACGAATCATGATCAGCTATGTTTTTAGATGAATTAAATGTGATGGGACTCCGCTTCCGACTATATTCCTGTGAGAAATTGCGGAGGCAGCGGCTTCTGGCTGAAGCTTTCTTCAGTCTTGCGAAGTTAAACTTCGAAATCCAAAGAGAGCATCACATTCAACTAGGCCTTGAACCTCGTTCCAGCACTAAAGTAAGTTAAGACATATTCAGTTCCTTGGTTGCAAGTTTTAAAGCTTTTGAACTTAGAAGAGTCTAGGGGCTCTTGGTCGCAGCGCAACGTTAAGTGGATACAAGAGAGAGGGTAACAGTCCAGCTGTTCTAGGTCTTGTTGCTTTGGAACAGTTTTTGCTTCCTCCCCGTGGAGATATACCAGAACTTCTTGTCGGACTGGCATTTAATGGAACCACTGGAAGACTGACTACACAGATCATGAAAGCATCCAACCTGAGGTATCGATATTTTACTATATCTTATGAAGTAGCTAATTACAGTGCTAATATCAAACTATGCTATGGTTTTCGTAGCTGCATCTCATCGTCAAGATGTCCGGACACATGCGTCAAAGTGTTGCTTCTGAGTTGTTCAGGGCAAGAGCTGGGTCGAGCCAAAACAACATTAAGGAGAAACCAGAGCAGTCCCACTTTTCTAGAGACATTCATGTTCCAGGTTATTGAGATACTTAAAAATTCCACCATTCATGTCGTGGGAACTTTTTGTTTCCTCGCTGCTAGGTCACACTGTTCCAGATAGCAGAGGTCACCTTACTTCTGACTGTCATCAATAAACGCAGTCTAAAAAGACGAGAACTGCTCGGCTGGGTATCGATGGGTTTCGACAACTCCAGCGAAGAGACGGCTAATCACTGGCAGGAAATGAGAGAGGCAAATGGCGAGCAGGTGTGTCGCTGGCACACATTACTTAGTTTATGAAATAACTGAAAATCAGAACTAAATTGTCAATATATTTGGAGATATATAGTACTCGAATAGGACCATTGATTGTTTATGATATTTTGCATTCCCAGGTTGTTTAAATCAAAGAGCACGTTTATAGCTTGCAACGCACTAGTGATTTAAATGTACTCTTTACAAATGGACGTATACTTGTTTTTTTTGAGGACTTAAAACATCAAAAGCCTTTTCCAAACGTTGCCAACTGATTCACAGAGTACTTCAAACCCCACCAATTGGTAGCGTATTTCAGCAAGATGGTTTAACTCACATTTATATGACAACTGTTTCACTTTGAACTACTTTGTATTTGTAATTTTGCAAATAATTTCGAGTCAATAATAAACTTTGAATTAAAGACAGCTTATTAAGCATACGGAACATCTCTTCTTCGTTATCCTTTCATCTTTCGAGATCTGCTTTCCGCGATCTTTTGTGGGCTTTCGTAACTAGGCGATACCCACTGAAATGGATCCAATTCAGTAACTAGGATAAGACTAAACTAGCGGAAAAATCAGACTGTTTCATGTAGTTTTTTGGTGTATCAAACGAGTAACAATATATTCAAACTGCAGTGTCTATTCCAAAACAAATGATAATTCTGCAGTTCATAGTTGTTTGGCAAGAAGTGAGAATCTGTTCATTTGCGACAGTTTCATTGGATCGAGACGAGTTTCTCAGCTTTTTGTCTTTGAACGGTGTCTGCAAACAAAAATAAACTTGTTAGTGACAAGTTTGACTTTCCAGGATAATATGCAATTCTCTCTGCGGGAGAAAAACTTGCGGTCGATGACTGTATGTAGCAAAAAAGCTATTACACGTGTATTTCTTGAGCATCATGGGGAACATGTAGTTACACCCTGACGTCACTGATGCCATGTATGAATAAAGTCTATGCTTTCCTCGTGCTGCTACACCATCTACCGTTAACTTTCGGTACTATAAGAGCCAAAAAGGGGAAAAACCCTCTGTATGCCTTAGTAGTCCAGCTCCTTCAAACTCCACGTTTGCTCCATCCTCGTAATTTGGTTGGACCAGAGGTCAAAGCCGGGCTTTTCTCTCCCTGGAAAAATCGGCCGCGGAAAGTTTCTCGAACTGATGTGGGCACAGAACAAGGAGATATAGAAGCGGCATTGCCTGTACTAGGGATAGGGAAACCCTGTCCAGCCGATAAGGACAGAAAGAGAAAGTTTTTGGGATAGTGGGCGGGGCTTCTGAATCCCACGAGTACTGTAACCATAGTAACCACTGTCAGCTGATGAGACCAAACCATTTGTTTACAGCCATTTTTGAAATAAAGTTAAGCAATAATTACTTTATACAGTTACTGCTTTATGTTCTTGCTAATTAATAAAAAAGCAAGTTCGAGTTCTGCGAAATGTAACAAATGTAAAGAAACTAAAGACGCCGCCATTTTGCTATCCCAGGCCACCAGGGCGGCGGTTTCGGCGCGGACGCTTTCTCCAATGGGATGCCGTTTCTATATCTCCTTGTTCTGTGGATGTGGGCAACTCGATAATTTTTACTATGGGCTCTTATGGAAGAAAAACTTTGATTTTATATTTTTTGACATTAAAATCGACCAGGTCCCAGAAATCGAAGTTCATTTCCTCATAGAAGAAACTATGGGCTATTTTTCTGTTAATTTATCGGGATGTGGGCATGGCCATCCTAGTTTTTAATTTAATTTTGAAGATGTCGGGCGTACGCATTACGGGGGCGGGGTGCGCTTTAGTATTACTTTTCGCCACTTAATTCAAATACCGGAGCGCGGCAACATTTTTGATTTACAGGACTTCTCTTGAAAATAATTAAATTAGAAATGATAGAAATGTGCCGTTGGCGAAAACAGCGCGTATTCATTTGCTTTTCTTGCGGATTATATTTACATATTAGGGTTTCTTACATAAATTAAAACTTGGTCATTATGGTTTTGCGAAATATTATGTGCATCGTGTTAAAATTCATTCATCTTCCCATACTTACAAAAAAACTGCCCTAAACTTGTTTTCTACGAGTTTTTGGAACAAGATTCGAGAACTGAACTGTAAACAGCATCAGTAATGTTCTTTTCTTCATTCCTTCAATTGTGTTTCACGTTTTTGAATACACATTGCCACGCCTACACGCCTGCAAATAAGCTAGGCTAGTGCCCTAATTATGCAGAAGCGCTAGTACGAATTATAGAATTTACGGACGAGTGACCATGGCGGGACAAAGGCCCCGCAAAACGCTTTTGGGAATACTTGTTCTCAAACGCAGTGTTGGGGCCGGGCTGCTAAGGCTTATTCTGCTGTATTCGTAGCATTTAATTAAAAAACTGTCTTTTTCCATGATATCATTGTCTTCTATGTTG
Source organism: Eulimnadia texana (assembly GCA_002872375.1). Taxonomy (NCBI): domain Eukaryota; kingdom Metazoa; phylum Arthropoda; class Branchiopoda; order Diplostraca; family Limnadiidae; genus Eulimnadia; species Eulimnadia texana. The sequence continues at coordinate 1,586,079 of NKDA01000007.1, forward strand.
TCAAGTTTTACCTCTGCTGTTGCTTGCTAATCATTTTTTCAGCGGTTCAATTTATCGGTAATCAATAGAGGCAAATGGCGGATATGCATGTCGACGTAGCATTTTGTGGTTTTACCACCCACATATTCAGATAAATCAATTGGAAATCTATAAAAATCTAGGTTAGGCTCGGATTGAAACTATGTGACAAAACAAATTTAAGGAAGAAAAACACTTTGTTCCTGTTAAATATACCGCTTGAGTATTACGTTATTGAAACAGCAGCACATAAGGGTTCAGTTTGAAGGAGTCTGATCAAAGTGAGAGCTATTAGATATGTATGTATTTAATAACATATGACACTCAGCATAATGAAGAAAAGGAACATTCTAATAGTTTATACATAGGAAGAAGAGACGACTAGGAAGTTATCGTGGACTGATTAGACCATAAATTTTTCCCTGTCCGTACGAAAAGTTGAAGGATGAGAATTTTCAGGGTCTGGTAAAAGGAACGCCTTGGCTTAGAGCGAGGACGTTTGCGTCCGATGACGTATTTTGTGCAACAGGGCGCGGTCCAATCCCATCCTGAAGATCACTTCCTGCCGCACTGAACGAGTCGGATACAGGTATATAAAGGACAAGGATTACTGGTTAGAGCACAGTCCTCCCCAACGCTTTAGCATCTTAACAAGCGAATTACCATGCATAAACTGGTATATTTCTCTATAAAATTTTTGATTGAAACAATGTTCCTCACAAAATTTCGAGCCTTGTACGAACCGAATTAATCCATACTATTTTTGTTTGTTTGCCTTCTACATTAGGTAACTGTTGTTCTCGCCCTTGCGGCAGTTAGCAGCGCTCAGTGGGCCCCATACTGGAACAACTGGAATGGGTGGAACTGGAATGGAATGAACTACTGGAACAACTGGGCCACTCGCTCTCTTCCATCATTCTACTCCGCCCCGTCTGTTGCTGTAGCTACTGCCCCGTCTGTTTCTGTTGCCCCCGCTTTCTCGGCTCCGTTGGCTGCATACGCCCCTGCCTTCTCGGCCAGCCAGTACCACGCTCAGGATGAGCTCGGTCAGGCTTCTTTCGGTTACAGCCACCCCGGACAGGCTGCTGCCAACTACCGTGATGCTTTTGGCAACCAGGCTGGTAGCTGGTCTTACATCGATGCTGAGGGTAAGAACGTAGTTGTCAACTACGTCGCTGATGCCAACGGTTTCCGTGTCGTCTCTAACAACCTGCCCCAGGCCCCCAGCGCCGACCTTGCCCTCCCCCAGCCCGTTGCTGATACTCCTGAAGTAGCTGAAGCTAAGGCCGCTCACATGAAGGCTCTCAAGGAGGCTGAAGCTGGTACCTTCATCCCTGTCAACACCCTCCCCATGCCCCAGTCCGTTGAAGATACCCCTGAAGTCGCTGCTGCTAAGGCTGAGCACGCCAAGGCCTGGACTGAAGCTAAGGCCCTCGCTGAATCCTCTGGCGAACGCAAGAAGCGCCAAGTCTTCGCCTACTCTGCTCCCTGCCCTATGCTGCTGCTTTCCACGCTCCCTTGAGCTTCGTGCCCAAGACTGCCTTCGCTTACACTGTTCCAGCCGCTACCCCAGTGCGTGAAGCAACTCTGACCAAGACCATCCTTAACCCCAACCACGCTGTCGCTTACCGTGTGGATTAGATTTCGATTTCCAACGATATTGTTCTTGTATAAATCTGGAAAAATAAAACTTTTTGTATGAAACATAGATTTGTTTTGTTGCTTGGTACGCATAACGACGGTATCTTGTTGTTTTATAACATGGTAAAATTTTAAGAAATGAAAGAAACGATAGCACGAGAATCCTAGCTCTTCACTGGTTATACTGGAATACGATAGGTGAGGAGCTACGATTTTTCCGGGTTAGATGTGACAATTTTATCACGGAACTTATCACCGGCATTGCGTAAAGGTAAACAATTACAGCTTTAAATAGCGTGCTGGTAAATCATTACACTGTTCCACCCAGAATGGTTCAAAAACCTGAATTTGGAATTTTATCAGGCATCACATTAGTCTAGATAATTAGAAATAATCATGATAAAACAAAAAACCCGTGGGCATTTTTTCCTGGATCAGCAGTTTGTAAGTACAGGTAGATAATAATACCTAACAATTACTAAAAATCGTTTCAGATAAGTAATTTAAGGAGAATGGTAGTTCGAAGTGTGAGAAGAAATGCTAATAAAATGACGTAAACAGGAACTTTATGAGACTGACAGCTTTATTTTCGTGTGCAGCACCTTACGAAGAATAGTTCATTTTATTGTGCCATTAAAAATTATTACAAATACAATAAACAGCAAGCTTTTTTGAATCATGTTCACCAGTTACAGAAATATCCCTACTGCTGAAAGTTTGTTTCTTGTATACCGGATTACTGAAATACGTGCCAACTTTTGTTATCAGCTAATTTATATATATAATTCAGTCAATCTTAAAAGATAAACTTATAGTAATCAGAATGTTTCTCGAAATTAACTACTTCTCTTATTCATGTAAAAAATTGAGTGGCCCAGTTATTCTTGAGTTTTCTATATTACATACATTTTAATTTTTATTTGTAAAGTATGGTCTTAAAAAAGCGAATCGAATTTTGAACTTAAACTACTTCCGCAATGGACAGGGAAAGTGATTTCAAGGTTAGGCGTGGTTTCCGTTTCAAATGCAGTAGATGCACATGTCAGGTTCAGTAAACCCTACAGCTATGGAATCTCGATCCAGCCTCTTTCGGAACTGTTTCGCCCTACCCTAAGGCTATCCTTTACGAATGAGGAATACAGCTGTATAAAAGACCAAAACTTGCTAGGGTGATACAGTCTCGTCAAGCGCTCAAACACAAATATCAAGCGATTTACCATGCATAAACTGGTATGTGCTTTTCATTGTATGAACTCAATTAAGCCAAATATTTCTATTTAGAAAACTTACAATTAATGCTTCACTACCTTTTACCACCTAAACAGGTTACCCTTGTACTGGCCCTCGCTACGGTCAGCAGCGCCCAGTTTTGGAACCCTAACTACAACACTTGGAATGGCTGGAATTGGAATCAGTTGAACCACTGGAACAACTGGGCCAATCGTGCTCTTCCAGCCTTTTACTCCACTCCATCGGTCGCTGTGTCTGCTGCTGCCCCTCCGTCGCTGCTGTCCCTGCACCATGGGCTGCATACGCCCCTGCCTTCTCGGCCAGCCAGTACCACGCTCAGGATGAGCTCGGTCAGGCTTCTTTCGGTTACAGCCACCCTGGACAGGCTGCTGCCAACTACCGTGATGCTTTTGGCAACCAGGCTGGCAGCTGGTCCTATATCGATGCTGAGGGTAAGAACGTTGTTGTCAACTACGTCGCCGATGCCAACGGCTTCCGTGTCGTCTCTAACAACCTGCCCCAGGCCCCCAGCGCCGACCTTGCTCTTCCCCAGCCCGTTGTCGACACTCCTGAAGTTGCTGAAGCTAAGGCTGCTCACATGAAGGCTCTCAAGGAAGCTGAAGCTGGTACCTTCATCCCTGTCAACATCCTCCCCATGCCCCAGCCCGTCGAAGACACCCCTGAAGTCGCTGCTGCCAAGGCCGAGCACGCCAAGGCCTGGACTGAAGCTAAGGCACTCGGTGAATCTTCCGGCGAACGCAAGAAGCGCCAAGTCTTCGCCTACTCTGCTCCCCTGCCCTATGCTGCTGCTTTCCACGCTCCCCTGAGCTTCGTGCCCAAGACTACCTTCGCTTACACTGTCCCAGCTGCCACCCCAGTGCGTGAAGCAATTCTGACCAAGACCATCCTTAACCCCAACCACGCAGTCGCCTACCGTGTAGATTAGATTTGTATGTCCATGACTTCGTCCTTGTATAAATTTGATAACTTTGATAAAATAAAACTTTTCGTACTATACAGTGCTCACTCTCTTAGGTGGGTACGACGACAGCATTTCGTTGCTCTACAACTTAGTACACTCAAGAAAAACTAAAAAAAAGAAAATATGAATGCTTGTTCTTCATTGGTTACACTGGTAAGACCCAAAAATGGGTTACAGTATTCCCAGTTCTCCTGTGACAGTTTTATTACGAAGCTCAATATCTGCATTATGCAGCAAAACTGCAGTTTTTTCCAGTAACATGTTCCAAAAATTTATCCCATAGGTAAGCTAAAAAATATCTTCGTCGAGAGACTTAAGATGAACCATGGAAAAAAATTGGAAAATTTTTCTATTATTTTGCTTCGGTCAGAGTTATATTTGGACAACCAAACAATAATATTTTGAATTAATAGTTAGTTCAGAAAATTCGTATGACATTCCAATGTGTGGATAAGCCAGAGATTTACAGCATCCTTTTCCTGCGTAGAACATTTCAGCGTATAAATCATACAGTCCATCACAGGGCGGTGATGGACAAGTCAGATCATGATATGATCTCGATCGCGATCTATCCATTTTCGCAATGATCTTGATCTGATCTGATCTATTAATAGAACCCTCATGATCGGATCTAATCTTTATCTACGAAAAAACACGTGATCTGAAATTAGAAATGAAACTTAGATCAAGTTTAGACCGCAAAATTTTTTTTCTCAAGCAAGAAAAGATGCTTTAAAGAGGATTACGATAGATCTACAAAGAGGGGACTACAATCACCTTCCTGGAATTCGAAGTGAAATTCTATCTTTTCAGCTCCATTATCCAATAGGATAGTCTAATAAAATTAACTCTTAAGCGTCCGTTCAGTAAACTATTGATTACAACTCGTCTTACATAACTTTGTTTTATTTCTGAGAACCTGTAGTACTTATTCACAATGGCTGCGACTTCTGAGTGTAGTGACGAAAGCCTTAAATTGCACAAGTACTGAAAATGATCTAAAAAGACCTAGGTCAATGTAGATCATATGGGCTGATCTGTCTGATCTGGTCAGAACGCCCGCAAAGATGACCTTGATCTGATCTTCACATTTCTGTATTTTTGAGGATCTGATATGTCCTAAATCCTAGATCATATTTGTAAGTGATCTGTCTATCACTGTGACAGGGGATCATTACTATTGCTGTACAGTGAAAAGCTTCTTTGATTAATAGTCATAGTATTACCCTTTACGGTTCTATTAGGTAATTTTATTTGTGTAGACTGACCGTTTGTCAGTTTCGAAAACAAACTATAAGAAACCAGAAAACTGCTGTCCTAACTACTCCCGCCACCGTCTTCAAATTATATGCAGTTGCTCTTTACGTTAATTACATTTTACTCTGATTTTCAAAACCGCAGCTTCTGATTATGATTAGTAACCTGCACTGAAAATACTTCCGTATTGAAAAGAAAAGTCATTTCAAGGTTAGGCGTGGTTCCTGTTTCAGATCTAATGTATGGAAAGGTTAAGTTCAGTAAACCCTAAAGCAATGGAATCTTTATCCAACCTCTTTTTCGGGTAATGCCGCCCTTCCCTGAAGCTACGTCACACGAATGAAGAATAGAGCTATATAAAGAACTGAAACTTAGCTAAGAGGCACAGTCCTGTCAAGCGCTCAAACACTTTAGCAAGTGATTCACCATGCATAAACTGGTATATACTATTCACGTTATCTTGTAAACTAAAGCTTGCTATTTCCAGTTACGAAACCAATATTAATGCCTCACTACCATTTTGCACTTTCATGTCACAGGTAACTATTGTCGTAGCTCTTGCTGCAGTCAGCAGCGCCCAGTGGTGGAGCCCGAACTACAACACCTTGAATGGCTGGAACTGGAATCAGTTGAACCACTGGAACAACTGGGCCACTCGCGCTCTTCCAGCCTTTTACTCCGCTCCATCTTTTGCCGTGCCTGCTGCTGCCCCCTCCGTCCCCGTTGCAACTGCACCATGGGCTGGGTACGCTCCTGCCTTCTCAGCCAGCCAGTACCACGCTCAGGATGAGCTCGGTCAGGCTTCCTTCGGTTACAGTCATCCCGGACAAGCTGCTGCCAACTACCGTGATGCTTTTGGCAACCAGGCTGGCAGCTGGTCTTACATCGATGCTGAAGGCAAGACTGTTGTAGTCAACTATGTTGCCGACGCCAATGGGTTCCGCGTCGTCTCCAACAACCTGCCCCAGGCCCCCAGTGTCGACCTGGCTCTCCCCCAGCCCGTTGCTGACACGCCTGAAGTTGCTGAAGCTAAGGCTGCTCACATGAAGGCACTCAAGGAAGCTGAAGCTGGTACCTTCATCCCTGTCAACACCCTCTCCATGCCCCAGCCCGTCGAAGACACCCCTGAAGTCGCTGCTGCTAAGGCCGAGCACGCCAAGGCCTGGACTGAAGCTAAGGCCCTTGCCGAATCCTCTGGCGAACGTAAGAAGCGCCAGGTTTTCGCCTACTCTGTTCCTCTTCCCTATGCTGCTGCTTTCCACGCCCCCTTGAGCTTCGTGCCCAAGACTGCCTTCGCTTACACTGTCCCAGCCGCCACCCCAGTGCGTGAAGCAACTCTGACCAAGACCATCCTTAACCCCAACCACGCAGTCGCATACCGTGTGGATTAAGTTTTCAGCGTCCAACAATTTGTCCTTGTAAAAATTTTGTCACAATAAATTTTTTTGTACAAAACAGTTTCTCTCTTTCCTTCGCCGACTTGCCGTCAGTATTTCATTATTAACATCACAGATAGTTTATGAAGAACTCGAGGAGAAACTAGTCTTGAGTACTCTATACGTAACTCATAGAGGTTATGGTTTTCTTCATTCTTGTGTTGCAAGGTTTATTTTGGACTCGAAACTGCGTTGTGCATGGTCAAACAATTACTGCGTTTTTGCTATCCCAAATCTTGAAACGGTGCAACTCACCATACCTCAAACAACTTGAGTTTCTTAAGTATACCAAGAAATGGGTTAATTTGTAAAGCATGAAGCTACCCTGAAGATACAAAAAAACGATAAAAAATCATGAAAAAGGGAGCATTCGTCTTAGATTATCATCCCATATGAACAACACCTAACAATATTTTTCCAAATCCAAGAAGGATCTCTCAGGGAAGTCATTGAAGAACAGCCAGATATGTGGAAAGAAAAGCTCAAAAAACTACTTGACCAGGAAATTTATGAGATTCACGGCTTCCTTTCGACGCATAGATGTATAGCACAGTTCATTAGCTTCACACTAAAAAACATTAAAAACCTGCATACATAAAGAAGCGTATGTAAACCATGGTAAATAATGTAGGAAAGTCATCCTGACTAGAAAAGAACTGTGTCCGGAATGCTGCGCCAATGTGATGTCTTTTACAGATATTTTCATTTTTACAGAAGGGCTGTTCGCAAATTAAAAAAATATATATGTCTTAGCGAAAAAAAAATCTCACGTGACCAAGTACTTTCCGTTATTGAAGTAAAAATTCTATATTTGGTATAAGTTGTAGGTATTAACTCTATTACATTTGTTACAAAGATACTCTATAATCCACAACTTTAGACTATAAGTGATCTGCGCTGTACAAACTTCCGTATTGAAAGGAAAAGTTATTTCAAGGTTAGGCGTGGTTTCAGTTTCTAGTGCAGTGTATGCAACGGTTAAGTACAGTATACCCTACAGCAATCAATCTCCATCCAACCTCTTTTCGGATTATTTCGCCCTTCCCCGAGGCTGCGTTACACGAACGAAGAATAGAACTATATAAGAACTGAATCTTGATTGAGAAGGCACAGTCTCACCAAGTGCTCAAGCTTTATAGTAAGCGAATCACCATGCATAAACTGGTATCTGCTATTATAAAAATTTTGTACAATAATTGCTTGGCGTTTCCAGTTGCGAAACTAATATCACGTCCCACAGTCTTCGGCTATGCTCCATCGCCCATCTCAACGGAAATTATTTCAAGCCCTTTTTAAAACTGAAATACACAATAAAACAAAAAAAAAATTTCATATTAAAAGCCAGCAATTTTTTCTGCATTATCTCTTATAGTTTTTGTAATTTTTAAGTAATAGTTTGTTTTTTGAAATATATGCGCATGATATATTTACCCATCTGACAACGGTGCGTGGGTTTGAAAACGATGGTGAAAGTAAACAGCAAAAAGAGGTAGGTAAATTCTTTTCAATAATACTCGGCTTGTAGGCCACGAACCTTTTTTCCGACTTTAATTGCGGCTTTGTCGGACTTCGCTCTTCCGTTTAGTATGTGATTCTTTGAGTAAAAAGCTGTTTTCGTGGAAAAAGTGCGAAAACTCTGTACCAAGTTTCAATCAAACGCAAGTCTAACGCTAGTTTTCTGCAGACAAGAAATTGATCAACCACTCAGAAGAAATGCCGATCGTTTATGTGAAGAAAAGAAGACCAAAGCCAAAGAACTGGGGCAAGCAGAAACCGATGAAAATTTTGGCAGAAAGAAGACTGAGGAGAGCGTTACAAGCTCAAGTACGAGCGTGTTCAGAGATAAATAAATTCCGAAAATTTCGTAAAATTCTTGCTGTAGTAATGATTAAACGTCGATAAAGATGTGTAGTTTTAACTTCCTATAATGTTACGTGAATTTCTTTTAGAAACTGCCTTCCACAGACACAACCTTATAGCGGGTTCATGAGGAGCTTGAAGATGGGACGCGCACAGACAGTGATTCTTCATTATTCACCCATGAGGTATTTCATAGAATAAGTGTGTACTGTAAGATAAAAATGAATTTTACTAATTAAAAGGTGAACACTAACAACGAGGAACCTGTAGCGTCCTCGAGAATCTGGGAAAGCTGCAGTCGGCTGAACTTTGTGAGATCATTCGAGATTAGTTTGAGGCTAACGACACCCCAGGCTTACCAGCTGTGGATAGGTGCATTAAAAACCTCAGGTAAAATTTTAACTATTACTTGTAAATTTTAATCTTCATAACTTGTCTCTCCATGTTAGGTTCTGAAATTATCTTTTGTCCTTCGTGGATCCGATCACTTCCCACCCCCCAAAAGTTATGTTGCTGGAGTTCCCATCCAGACGTTTGAAACTGCGGTTTCATCGGTTGATGCTGACCTTCTAACGTACGCCTTGTCTGCGCGAGGTACCGTCAACTCGAGGTCTGTAAGCAGCCAGCTGAATGAGACGTTTTATGGATATCTGGCAACTGCAGGGGGAGCGAACAATGGCGTTCCTAACGTCCATACTTTTCCCAGATACATGGGAATGGCTCATCTGGAGTTCAAAATCAGAACCGACCCAACTAGGTAACAAATTGAAATGACTTGCTAATTAATGTAATACAAACTTTGTCCTTGTAGGGGCTGGAATGCTAGATTAACTAGTGTGCCGTTGATCAAAATAGACCAGCTGGAAAAAGAAGTTGGCCCTCTGTCGAGCCCTAAAGCTCCAGAGCAATTTATTTCAAAAATTGTCATGAAAGTGAGTTTATTCAATATGCCAAAAAATAGTAATTTTTAAATCTTTTCTAACTTAGGATCACTTGTTTGATGCTCCAAGTCGTGGGAAGAAGAGGAAGCGACGCGTGAAGGGCTTGCCTGGACCAAATGATTTTGCGCCGAATTCCAAACCAATCTGTGCTTTCCACAAATTTGATGGAGAAAGAAAATTCACATGAGATGAAACATTAGGACTGAGGACGCCTTTGGATATTCAGATGAGTATGACGACGATTGAGAGGAAAAAATTAAACACTTTTGTTTGTTTCATTCAGTTCTTATTTAATTTCATACACTGTTACAATTTTGAAAGACTTTCACGACTTTCACATATCTGATGAATAGACAAGACTAAATGCAATATCATAATTTTTTTCAAAAACTTGAAACAGTTAAAAAATTAGTACTTGCTTTGGCCACAGCAAGACTCGTGGTTTTCTTCAGATAATTGACTTAGAAATATATGATCAGATGTTTTACATTTCAGCGACTCTTAAAGAAAGACTTGGCTTTCTTCTCTGTGAGATTTCTTTTGGTGGAGTTTTAAAGCATCGCTCTTCGAATACTGTTTTTCACACTTTCGGACATTTATATGCTGTTTTCGTCTCATGTGCAGCTACGTGACGTTTCAGATTTTTCGTCTCCGTGAACTTTTCCATGCAGATACCACAGGAAAACTTTGGCGGTGTGTTTTCATCTGAGGACTCTGTGAATTAGAAGATGTCTTGACAAGCATCTGTATTTTGAAAAACATGCCTCGCAATACTTGCAGTAAATTAAGAGATCAGGCGTTGAAGCATGTTTTTCAACGCAGTGATTGTGCAAATCATGATGGGAATGATACGTGTTCCCGCATTCCTTGCATTTGTATTTATGATTGTTGCTGTCTCCCATCATGTGGGTTTCCAAGTCTTTTTCGAAGAATTTCTCTGTTGCAGACGTCACATCGAGCCCTAAACACAACAACAAACACGTCAATATGGAAATCATCCGAAAGTATTTTCACACTTTCTCCACAAAAACAGCGTTTTACTCAAAGAATCATACACAAAACGAAAGGGCAAAGTCTGACAAAGCCCCAGTTAAAGTCAGAAAAAAGGTTCGTGGCCTACAAGCCGATTATTATTGAGAAGAATTTACCCACCTCTTTTCATCGTTAGCTTTCTGCATCGTTTTCAAATACACGCACCGTTGTCAGAAGGGTAAATATATAGTGCGCATATATTTAAAAAAAAAACAAACTATAACTTAAAAATTACAAAAACTAAAAGAGATTATGCAGAAAAAATTGCTGGTTATTAATATGAAATTCTTTTTCCGTTTTATTGTGTATTCTAGTTTTAAAAGGGGCTTGAAATAATTTCCGTTGAGATGGGCCATGGAGCATAGCCGAAGACTTTGGAGCGTGAATATTAATGCTTGACTACCTTTTTACACTTTCTCGTCACAGGTTACCATTGTAATGGCTCTTGCTGCAGTCAGCAGCGCCCAGTGGTGGAGCCCGAACTACAACGCATTGAATAGCTGGAACTGGAATCAGTTGAACCACTGGAACAACTGGACCACTCGCGCTCTTCCAGCCTTTTACTCCGCTCCATCTTTTGCCGTGCCTGCTGCTGCCCCCTCCGTCCCCGTTGCAACTGCACCATGGGCTGGGTACGCTCCTGCCTTCTCAGCCAGCCAGTACCACGCTCAGGATGAGCTCGGTCAGGCTTCCTTCGGTTACAGTCATCCCGGACAAGCTGCTGCCAACTACCGTGATGCTTTTGGCAACCAGGCTGGCAGCTGGTCTTACATCGATGCTGAAGGCAAGACTGTTGTAGTCAACTATGTTGCCGACGCCAATGGCTTCCGCGTCGTCTCCAACAACCTGCCTCAGGCCCCCAGTGTCGACCTGGCTCTCCCCCAGCCCGTTGCCGACACGCCTGAAGTTGCTGAAGCTAAGGCTGCTCACATGAAGGCCCTCAAGGAGGCTGAAGCCGGTACTTTCATTCCTGTCAACACCGTCTCCATGCCACAGCCCGTCGAAGACACCCCTGAAGTCGCGGCTGCTAAGGCTGAGCACGCCAAGGCCTGGACTGAAGCTAAGGCTCTCGCCGAATCTTCTGGCGAACGCAAGAAGCGCCAGCTCTTCGCCTTCAATGCCCCTCTTCCCTATGCCTCTGCTTTCCACGCTCCCCTTGGCTTCTACCCGAAGACTACCTTCGCTTACACTGTTCCAGCTGCCACCCCAGTGCGTGAAGCAACTCTGACCAAGAGCATCCTTAACCCTAACCACGCAGTCGCCTACCGTGTAGACTAGATTCTTTCCTTTCATGGAACTCGCCATAAGATGTCAAGTTTTGAAATAAACTCTTTTTTATACTTAAAAAAACTCTCGAGTTTGATTTTCCACTAGGAATCAGGAGAAGGAATTCATATAGCATACATGTCACGTACAAATGATTGAAATTTAAAACGTGAATAATTTAATGGAAGAGTGTAGTTGCAATAGAGCAGCTATTGAAAGGTAAATAAACCCTCATCTGGGATTCAATATTTCCACACTTTTGAAAGATACATTTGGGCTTATGCCTGTCCAGAAACCACTTCACAAGTACCACTTCTATAAAAGCGAAACGAGACAGTTCAGCAACAAAATTCATCAAAATAAGTCAGCACTTACTCTGTAAACGCGTTCCCACGCAATACCAGAGGAATTTCAGATAAATGCTAAAACTGTCTATGAAACTACCTAGGATTTCGAGGAAGTAGGATGGATACATTGTGTGTTATAATAATGAAAAGCTCGCACGTAATAGCGTGTGAGGTAAAATTAACTTTTTCCACACCCTTTATGCAATAATAATCAATACCGAAACTCGTGTTGCAGACGGTGTAGATTCATCATTCGTCTTCGTTATCCCCATACCTAACTCTTCATGAATATCTAACTTAAACAACCAGGAATTCAGAAAGAGTTTATATGGCTGCGAGGTTTACATATATACCGGAAGGTTTATATACTTTCAAGTGACCCGTTTCATGATGAATAAATGATGAATTGGAATGAATCTACATGCAGTCGTGTCCAAAAAAAAAAAAAAAAAAAAAAAAGAAAAAAGGGTACAGTACAGGAAGGGCTAATTGCCGCTCTTATTTCGCTTGCGCCATGTTGTAGTTGCCGGGCTTCACCTTCGGCCGTTCGGGTTCCGTTGGATTATGAGATCCAGCGCATCATTCTTTTGCCCCTTGTTATCAGTTTCGAGATAGAAAACAAGACAATCATCTTTCATCTTGACATGCAACTTTAAGACGCATAACTAGACGTTATGGTGCTAAAATATTTGAAGTTTACATTTTGGTATTTGTATTAGATAATTACAATATTTAGTTTCTCTGAGACGTAGCCTCGTTCAGTTGAAATTTGTGTATGAACTGAAATCCTACAGAGGATCATAGTCAAACTCTGTTTTGTGCAAGTTACTAAGTGTATAGTACACTGTCGTGAAATAAAGGCACTTTCTCGGAAAAATGGTATCAAAACGTGAAAGTTTTTTCACGGATTTAAAATATTTTCTCGGAAACCGTTAAGAATCCGTGAAAATAATAATCGTGAAATTCCGCACCCGTGAAAGTAACGATCCTTGAATGTCGTAATCCGTGAAAGTTATTTGGGTTTGATCCCGCCCTATTCCCTCCTCTTCCTATACCTATATACTCCTATACCTACGCCCAACTCTGAAATCGAACTGGGACCTAAAAATACTACTAAGACAGAAATGACAATCGCCAAAAATGTTGGTGTATTGTTGACAAACTGGAAAGCTCAATGGTAAGACAACTTGGCACTCGAGAAATTGTCGAATTCAGCGGCAACTTGATTGTTCTTCGGGCTTCGTTAGTCTTGTATCTTGAATCTCCTTTGCTCTTTTTGTAACGGACAATTCGTCAGTCAGCAGCAAGATCCTGTAAGCCATCGGAAACGCGATTTAAAATGCCTCATACAGAGAAGAAGGTGCAAGAAGGCTTGGGAAAGGTATAAAAATTTCAATCGTTTAGACGAGGCTTTCGAGACCCATGATCTGCAAGAATCAGGTAGGCCGCTGTCCCTTTCATTAGAGAACGGCGAAAGGACTAGCTTCTTTTGAGTTATTATCCAACAGTCCACTGCTTGGACCGGACGTCCCCCCTAAAGAGAATTGAAAGTAGTTGGTAAAACAGGATTTAATAAGCCAAATGAACTAAACCAATCCGAGAAATGTTCGACGAACTCATATTCCTACGCAGCAAGCATCAGAAAACCTTTAAAAACACAAAATGCCGTCATATCCCAGCGGAAAGTTAGGGACGTCGGCTACATCCTGAACGATATCTGTAACATATCCTGCATATCCTAAACCACGTCCGGTCGTGGATGAGTAAAAAAATGTGTTGAGAATTGTAAATCTTGATTATTGAGGGCACCAGTAAGTATCCTGAAAAGCTATCTTTCAGGACGCTGTTAAGTACCCTAAACATGTATTATTCAGGCATTCCAATGTCAGGGCCCTGAACACTCTGGAAGTGGGCCAATTTCACTGCACTCAGAGTCCTGATTGGCATCCTGAAAATGTCCTTTTCAGGATATTTTCAGGGTACTGAAACTATCCTTAATTTTCTGCTGGGATAGTGTGTTGATATTATTTCGCAAAGCTTTGTACCTCTTAACAGTTCATGACAAAGTCGAAGCTTATGGTTATCTTTACACTGCTGCGTCCTATGATTACAGGTCCAAACATTCTAAAATGACATACAATATGAGTAGATTAAAGAAATGTCAGAAATTTATCATGTACTTACCTTTGCAAGGAAAAAACTGGTTCTGGTGATCGATGGACTGCACGTCTTCAGCTGTGCATTACCGGTGATATTTTGTACACTTGTATGCGCTGCGGACCCTGGATTATGAAATAAAGACATAAGTGCATAGTGTGGAATAGGAATGCTGTGAAATTGTTATCAAGTTACCACTTCAATGTTTTCGAACTCCACTCCTGAAACTAACTTGAGATACCAACGCTGAGTGCTGTCCTGTTAAAGTGCAAGAAGCGCTGTCCCTCGCAATCACGGCATCAGTATATCATACCAGCATAATCAGTTTGGCAGCAGTTTTTATGAAAGCAGTGGTTTCCTTGTAGCCTAACGTGGCACTGTAAAGTTCAGATAGATGGTATCCGAGTTACAATATGTATAACGTACACAAACTGTCACCATAATAGGCTTACCAATGAACATATGAATAACTTACTAATTCCTTCTTCAAGCACGATCAAAGGTTACATTCCTCAACAATTTTCTAGAGTTTCGAAACAACTTTGGTCTGTTCAAAATGCTGATTTCGTGCAGTAAACATAACAAAAGAGGCGGAAAATCTCTGATGGCCTCGTGGTCGCGCGTGAAAGTCGCGCATGCGCGAATCTTCATCGAGCAGAGTTGGGGGTAAACAGCACTCCACCAAACATTTAATAATTTGAAGCGCGTATTGAGGCTAGAATCTTCTTTGGGATTATAGCCTACATAGCAAAGTTTGAATAATTTTGAATCAAAATGAAACAGCTGATAAAGTTGTAACACTTGTCTGAAAATTTCTTTTAGCAGATGAGACGAACGTCATTTCTTAGTGATTCAGAGTTAAGGATTCTTAAATCCATTTGAATCCCTTGTTTCACCGCTTTGTTCGTCAGTAGTTGTCGATGTGCAGAGTGCCATTTAATAATTTGCTCACGTTTATGTTCAAATATAAATAATATTACTATTTATTATTATTTTTATATTGTTAAATTATAGAATATTATCATACAAGAGTGTGTTCATGTTCTGTTTGACTTCATTAAACGTTAATAACTGAAAAATAATAAATAATTTCAGCCACTTTACAATTTGTAATCGATGTAAAATTATGTCCGTACATGCATTTAATTTAGTTGTTAATGGCTGTTTACGTCTTTCAGACTATATACCTTAAGTTAAATGTCAATTCTATAAAAATGTCTTCTATGTAAAAGTGCTCCCTTTTACTCCAACCTTCAAGCATTTCGGATGCCACGTTAATTTTTAGGGCCCCACACTGGTACGGGGCCCTTTCCAAGTTCCAGCATACCTGGAATAGGACCCGAATACTGACTGTAGAGCTATGACCTGACTCGTAGTTTCTATCCCGTGCTGTGCTCTGATAATCATTATTCTCAGTGTAGGCATATCACATATGATGGAAAACTTTCAAGGGAAATGTGAAAAAAGGAAACCCGTGGAAAGAAAGACTAATTTTAACGGCCGGCTTCAGGTTTTCACGGTTCACGGATCCGTGGAAACGATTTTTTCCCGTGAAAGTCCATTTTTTTTCGCGACAGTGCAATGCTAGGATATGAAGCTGTACATTTTCCTTTTCCTCTTCCCTTATTTCTCCCATTTTCAGATGCAGTTTTCCCTTTTTTCAACAAATTTACCTGTAAAGTGGGAGCACTGATAAGAGGCAGTTACAAAGAGACAGTGGAGTTAGTTATTGGAGAGAACTGAGCGTTACTGGAAGCAAATACGAGTCAATTTACCTCGTCACAGAATAATCAGTTAACTACTTCTGAAGCGAATCATTTTCGATTCTTTACCAGTAGAAGTAGAATAGAAATTCATAAATACACACTGAAAGCTGAAACAGTATGCCCGTGCTTGTGTGGACTTACGAAATGCGTCCATGACTAGTTCTGGTGCGGATTCTGCTAAACGGCTCCTATGGCCAGGAATTTTGCGTGCAGGGATCAAAAAAATTATTATGTCCTAGCTGTAACAAATTAAGTGAATATCGTAATATATATGGGAACTTCAAAAGTTGGCATATCTAATAAAATTAATATAGAAGCTTCAATATGTCGTTTATTGATTTTAGTTTCACGTAAACTAAGCCAAACGTCATCGAGGTCTTCTGCCGTCATCGTACGTTTTTGACTATTTTAAAATTCATAAAACATGATACACATGTAGTATTTGTACATAAATTTGAGCAGGGAATGAAGAGAGAGCCAGTGGAAGAAAAATAGCTTTGAATTTGTGCAATTTAGGAAACGATTTCGAAGAATTCTACAGTCGTTTTACCAAGTGATTTGAACTGACCTTTTAATTGATGCAAATTACTCACAGTTGTCGGAAACTTCAGGAAAATTTTATTTATCCTTGTATAGGGAATAGCTTGTTAGTTTTGGTTAGAGTGAAAAAGCTTGATGGCTTTGATTCTTTTCCACTTTTTGGTGACAGCTCGTCGAAATGCCGGGGTGTAGAAGGTGTAGATAATTGGATTAAGGGCAGAATTGATTGGTAGTACGAACACTGCAATCCATGAATAGGCCTGCTTGAAAGAAACGTCAGTACAGATATTTCCAATCAAGTTTCTGAATCAAACCGTAATTGATAATTCCAAGGAGACGAGGTTCGCCAAAGAGACGAAAATAACCGGCAGCCAGCAGAGCATATCTGTGCCGACAATCAAGATGATCCTCCACAAAAGCAGCGTTTCGGTTTTATCGCTGCTAACTCTGGCCTCCCTGGTCGACTGTTTCACGGTGCGTAGTATCGTGACGTAGCAGAAAGTAATGACGACCATCGACAAAGTATTGAGTACTTGAAAGTAAAAGCAATACGCTGAAATAATCTATTCTGCTAGTATACAAGTGTTGTTTTATCCTAAACTTTACGAACGACTCTTGCTTCACGTTCGCCAAACGGATAAACAAACGGAAAAATCCAATATTCAAAACGAAATCGCTCATCTAAGAATCGTTTGTTGAAAACGTTGATACCAACGAAAACGAAGAAAGAGTACTCCCATCCGGGCTGCTGGTTTGTGACATGGGTCCTTTTATCCGCATCCGAATAGGTTGTCGTAAGAGGAAGCGCAAGACAGACACTGGAGTTCCCATAGAAATCTCTACTAACATCAGAAAATTATTCAGTTATCATAACTCGAGTAGCAGGTGTAGTACCAGTGTAACATCCTTTATATTTAATGCTTCTTCAACGAAATAAAGATCAATACTACTAAACTACTATCAATACTAGTCAAATACAACCGAAAGTAGTCGATGGGCATGAGAGGTATTCCCGCCAGCACCACAGCCAGTCCAAAGAAGACGCCGACGAGGATTTTGATGCCCCTAGCGGACACTCGACTAACTCCAGCTGGACTAGTCAGTTTCCAGAACCTCTCCAAACTAAGGACTACAAGAGAGTGGGCAGTCAGCTGCAGAGAGTACTTAGAACGGAACGACTACTGACTTGTTCAGGTAAATACGGAGAGCTCGGAGGAAAAGACGCAGGAAAATCCTGCAAGCTTGCAAATCCACGAGCTCCTCCAGTTTTCGTCCTGCAGGATGTAGTATCCGCGAAGGTACGAATCGGCAGATGCGATGATCAACAGAAACACTCCCATGAAGAAGTCTCCTGAAATTTAAGTAGCGCGTAAATAAGAGCCTCTTTCTGATTAGGAGCGAAACAAAAGTGAAATACCCAGAGCCAGACTGGACGATAGGATCTTCTGGATTTGACGACTTTCCTGTAGTGAGCGGCTTCCTCCAGGTTTTGTGCGAGACGCAATTCTCCAGAGGAGAACGCCCACGTTGAAAGCCGCGGCAAAGACCCCCAGAGTCCAAATTGTTTTACGGAGCACATTGTTGTGCATTAGATCTTCGCACGTCGAAAAGGGATTGCTGAAAAGACTTGGCCGGTACCAATCTGAGGTCGAACAGCTCAAGTTTTGTTTCTGTGCAATGCAGCACATCCTCCAGTCGTCGGAAATTCTACAAATTACAGAATGATTTCTTGGGATTCCTGAAAGTTAGCCGTAGGACTTACATCAATTGAAGTTTTGATGAAAACAGTAAAGCCCCTGGATCAATACGTTCAATTTTGTTACCCCGAAGTTCCCTGCCGAATTAAAAGATGCCACAAAGTGTCAACCTTATACTGTATCATCGTCCTAACAATAATAGTTATAGTGATCATTATTATTATTATAAATATCCATTACGTAAATACCGTTGATGTTTTAATTCACTTAATTGAATCGAAATTAACTACATTAATTTTAGTGTGTTTCTAAGACTTACAAATACTTCAGGTTTTCTAATCCAAGGAATGATTCCGTCTCTATGTGGGTAATCTTATTGTTCTTCAAGAATCTAAATGATAAAAATAAGTAGCAACTGTTTGATGTTGAAAACGGAACGTTGACTTACAATGATGTAAGGGATCGAAGTTCAACGAATGTTCTTGGCTCTATAGATGCAATCTCATTTTGATATAGTGTCCTGAATCACAAAGAACAAAAAGAAAATAGTTGCTGATCAAAATAAGTTTTGGTCTTTTTCGTAACTCACAGCCAGGTCAAGTTAGTGAGACCAGTAAAGATTCCGGCTTCCAACGACGTAATTCTATTCCGCGTCAAATGCCTGGATTGAAATGATTCAAGGAACATTTGATTAATAATTACCAAGATTTACGGGATTCGCGTAAACTATAGTGATTTTGGCAAGCTACCACGAACTCTACATACGAACAAACTGATACAAGAACTAGAAGTGGGTTGTGTGAAGGTTAGCTTTGCTCATACTCCATAAAGAATATATTGTCAAAGTTCATTTCATGTTAAATGCCAAGGAACGCCGGAAAACATTCCAAGTCCACATTCATTTTCAGTTCTGTTTTAAGACCTCATTGTGGAAAGTTTCAGGAAACTTGTGCCAAAAGCTTTGATGGACTGTTACTGGAAAATCTATTCATGACAGTGAAGGAATCAAATGTCTGGAATAAAGGAGCGTCAGGTTGTGCGTTAGACAGAAGAGACTTGATACTATTTACGGATTTTCCTGTCAGTTTACCAGAAAAACAAATCGTAAACTGTTACTGTCTCGGAAACAAGTAATGAAAAAACTATGATATTCAGCTTCTAATGTTTACTCTATGAAATATCACATTGGTCGAGTAATTTCAGTTGTGTCCTTTCATACGATATGCAACGTCTGAAGCGTCGAAACGAGTCAAGTTTTTATCTTCAGCAACTGGACTTTTGTCCGTATCAATATTAAGATCCAAACATAATTAATAAAAGCAGGAAATTAACAAGGTTGCTTCCTTATTTAGATAACGTAAAAGGAGTGTGAAAAATAAAAACATTACAATTCTTGCAGTGACGTGAGATGTTTGAAGCTTCCTCTCTCAATGGAACTGATCCTGTTGTAGTTCAAATACCTGCAACACAAAGGAATCGCTGATCATCACTACAGGCTCTTTGATGCTTTGACATTATCTCAGAAAAGAAAACTTACAAATATTGAAGAGATTCAAGTCCCAAGAAGTCGTCTTCATCGATGGATGAGATACTGTTGTCGTCTAAATCCCTTTTTGAGAGTAAAATTAGACTGAATACAAGTTTGCATCAATGTATGTTTAGTGGTAATTAATTTATGAATCAACTCTTAATCCGTTATCCGTGTCATATCTGGTGGGACTGATAGGTGAAATCGCGCAATAAAATCATTACATTGATTTCACATAACTTAATGATTTTTTATGCCTTCATTACGAGTAATGTGGTATAGCATCTGTTCACGACTTGGAATTTTAAGGATTCCGTCCCAAGAGTCACTGAAACAGGCTTTTTGAATGTTTACATACACTTGGCAATGTTTAATTACTGGATGTACTCACAGTCCTGTAGGACGTAGGTCAGAAATATTAGGAATCGCAGAAAGTCCTCCACATGTTATCCCCCAGCCTTTATCCCAACACTCGCCGCCTCCTAAAGTAAACCAGGTACACATTTACAATTACTGAGAATCATTCTGGAACTGGATCACATGTAAAATATCAGTAGAAAGACCTTTGTACACGAATAATTGAGTAAAGTACAAGTATAACTAATAAATGAAGTAAAGTGCAAGAGTTTCATAGAAGACAGTCAATTTTCTAACTGTCAAGTGACATTCTCTTGGACTCAGCTTCCTTAAAATTCTTACCAGGAAATTTTTTCACGAGGCGCTGTGCAGAGCTGTAATTTGCTAATCAAAAGAAACTGAATAAGTGGATTAAAATTAAATGAACAGTCCCGAAATACTTGAGATAAAAAAACAGACAGCAGTTATCCACAAGTCTCTGGACCACAGGGACATTTTCAGTTGTCGATGCCAAGTGGAGCTGTCCAAACAGGATCTAGTTTGTTGCCTGCAACAGCAGTGCATTAGTGTCAATAAAACATTAGCAACATGACAACAGTAAAATTAGATTGTTTTGCAAGTATATCGAACAATTTCTGTTAAAGAAGATTCTCGAGATTACTTTCAAAAGGAGGTCCAAAAATTCGTACTGTATCAAAGACATTTTCTTTAGAAATTTTCAGACTTCTTATTAATTACAACAATCGAATGGTTATCAGCAACGTGAAGTTCTTACAAGAAAGATAATAAAGTTAAAACGAATAGTAAAAATGGTAAAATGACATTACTCTCAGAGTATCTTAAAGGTAGTTTGAACTATTATAGAGATTTCAGATGCTATTTAAAAAATTTGTAATCCGGTCTCATGTAAGGAAAGAGAAACTAAACCGACACATTGTTCCCCCAATAAGAAATAGCACTCCAATCTGATATGCTATTATTAAAAACAGAAAACAAAATAAAAACACAAAAATCTAAGAAACAATTTAGAACATAAAACTATTCGGTATCGGCTGAACGAAAGGTTGCCGCAATTCTTGCCAATAGGAAGGTTACCATTTACACAAGGTCCAACTTAAAGGGACAGTCCGGATTTTTTGGGGGAAAAACATGTGTTACAGAACTTTTTACACTGATTCTGGATATATATACGCTCGCAAAGTGGGTGATTTTCCGCCCATCCCACGGTGCACAACATTTTCGCCGATTTACGCGTCACTTTGTGCTCGATTATGTCAGGAAGTTAAAGGACGATGCCAAAAGCAAAAGTATATTCAAATAGCCCTGTCTTCCTCCTCTTTTACACATTAAAAACTTGTATTTCAAACTGAAGTTTTCACATTCTAAAAAATTCACGACTGGGGGCCACTTTTTACATCAAGTTTGAGAGTTTTTCGTTCGGAACTCTGTTAAGTGATCGGTAACCCTAACTTTTTTGTAAAAGGAACGTATTCTATTTTTCAAGACGAATCGCCTGATGTAAAAATGCAAGATTTTGGATCAAAATCAAAGAAGAAAAAAAAATTTCGAAATTAGAAAAAGAAGATAATAGAAAAACTAAAAGGAAAAATGAAACCAATAGAAAACTGCATCTGTGGGAACTAGTCCACGAGACTACCTCCCAACGATAGCCGTACGAATGGGGAACGCCCACGTTGACTGTCTCAGATGCAGGTCTGGGCGGAGGTACAGAGTAGCAAAGCTAAAGGTGTAGGCAAAGGGACAGAGCTACGGTCAAGCTACGACAGGTGTGGACGGCAGGGCCTTAGGATTTAAACTGAGAATGAAAAATTAACGTATAATCAATATAGATATAGCTATAACAGAAATAATAAAGTTAGCACTAAAAGTCGTACTTTGATCAAAAGTCGTGACAGTCCGTTGTAACTCATGAGATGTACATCAAATTTAATATACAAACAATACAACCACCAATAAACAACACAAATAAACAAACAATATAATCAAACAAATACAAACATCACATGTAAACTCATGAGACACCCGCTAAAACCCGCATCTGGACGAAATTTTAAAGATTTGCAGAAAAACTTATCTGAGATTAGGAAAATAACACCCAGAACCTTATTTAGAAATGAATTTCCTTCAAAACTGTGTGTTTCTTTAATCCTTTGGAAAGACAGATCGCCAGTTTCGTCCACTTAAACGTGCGCGTGACGTTTCTTCTCGTATACCAACATATGGCAACGCTGTGCAAGACAAAACATAGTACACCAAATTTGAATCCAACAATGAAACCTAATCAAAATTAGTCGATTTCTCATGTCTTCAGTAAACCTA
Organism: Eulimnadia texana; assembly: GCA_002872375.1. NCBI lineage: Eukaryota > Metazoa > Arthropoda > Branchiopoda > Diplostraca > Limnadiidae > Eulimnadia > Eulimnadia texana. The sequence goes on from NKDA01000007.1 coordinate 1,608,474, forward strand.
CGAATTTAATGTGATTACAATACCTGTTATAAAATAACGATGAGCTGAGATCTTTTCTTTCGGCCATTGATTCAACTGAATACTGATTCACTCAATAAGAAAAAAATGCAAACAATGAAAACCAGAAATGGGATGAGAGAATCAAAAAATATACAAGTGTTAAAACAACAAAATGCAAAACGAAACTTAAATGTAGGAAAGAATTCACCAACGACAAAGTCAAACAATCGCCAACTAAATTTTTCTTAAAGTAGCCCGGTTCGCGTTCAACATACATACGGTTTGCGTTTCAACTTCTTCTATTCAGAGAGGACACCAATTGACTACGCCTGCACAGGTTTACCTTATTTTAGTTGCACGGTGTTTTGTCGCAGCAGGTTTTTGGTCCGTTGCTGGGAAATTCTTCGGGACTCGCTGACGAAATGGCACAAGCAAATTCTATCGTTTCCCGTCAGTGCTCTGTCGGAACATCTAGTAACAGTAATACAACTGTAATAGTTAATGGAGGGATATAATATTACATTATAACGTTTAAAACCTTACCTGCAGCTTTTCATCCAAGTGCAATGTTTTCCACTGATCAGACGGAAAGCGAAATTAACTTGCAATTTTAGTTCTTTCTCCCAGCTCTATCACTGGGCCCGACGGCAAACATTGCACATTTTTTGTATCTCTTGTGACATATCTTTTTTACTCGTAACGAATAATACAACAATATTTTATATAATGAAGCTGAAGATTGTTTCTCATGGCTAGCAGTGTGATTTTCTTCTCTTTGTTTACATTAAGAAAGCCAGCTTGTCACGTAGAGCGCGCGTTGCCACATTGCTTCATAGCAACATTCATTGAAACGATCCTATTTTTAGTTCATTTTTTCGTTAACTGATGCCCAAAAACATGGGCGTAGCCACGTATACGCATTTATACGCAGTTGTGTATAGTTTTATCCCGCCAAGGGGCAGCAAAACGACCCAACTACAAACTCGAAATGGTCAAAAATATGTCTTCCGAGTGCAAATGACTGCGATAGATTCGATTCCAAGAGGCCAATGTTCAGAAAAATTTGTCGAAGTGCAAATAAATCTGGGTCCCGTGAGAATAAGGCCGCCCTTGGATCTTTTATTTTCAAAGCCGTTTTGACCGCTAAAGCAGCAAGTGTTGAGAAGTCCCCAGACAGCTATATCACAAGGCTCTGTGCTCTGTGCTTTCCACGAATTTTGCTTTCTTTCAAGCCGGTATAGGCGTTTACAATCTTAAACTATGCAGCTGCAGGCATTAGCATCCTGCACTAGGTGCTATTTCGGTTCCGGAGGGTGGGATGGGGGGTTAAACTCCCGAGCTCCCACCCTCCGTACTCTATTACGTCTATGTCAGTGGTCATTCCCCATTTCTACTTCGAAGTTCGAAGTCTTAACAACTTACTTCTAACTACAATACTTCCATATCGTGTTATAATGGAAAGTCGGAAACGATTGCAACCTTCGGGAGCAGAAGGAAGGAAGAAGAAAAAGGCTCGCAGCGAAGAAAACCTCCAGCTTGCGAAATCCTTATCAAACTTTGTTTTGAGGTAAGTTCGTAATGTGATATTATACAACATTGCGCTTTGATGCTATATTGGAGTTTCATTAACTCCTGTTAATTATAACTCATCAGTAATTAGTTTCCACAACTTTTCATCCTATCGTTCATACATACATTTGACTCAGTTTTTGCTTTCGGCTGTACGAAAGTTCTTCTTGATTGCAACTGATTTTATTTCGATCAGGGTTATAGATTTGTAAAGTGTATTCCTACTCTAATAGGCTTCCCTCGGCGAATGGAAATCAGTGTTCTGAGGAACCTGCTAACAGCCCTCGAATCACTTCGACCTCTGCTCCGGACGTACCAAGTTCTCCTCCTTCAGTAAATGTTTCCGATAGCGACACTACTTCTCCTGCTCCGTCTGCCGATTGTGGTGTAATTAGTTCGATCAATCACTGGGCGGGTGGAGGGGCGTCATCTGAATGTGTGATCGAGAATTCGTCCCTGTCATTGAGGTTCACGGATGACATAGGGCTGTTGACCAATCGTGACCTGACGGATGCTGAAAAGTTTCAGTTGTTGTCATCTCAACGGAATCCACCTCCCGGTTTTCAATTCCCAGCAAGATTTGTTGATGGATACAACAGGCGTTGTAGTCCACAGTTGTTGCTGGATTTTCCCCTTCGTTCGGTACTCTGTAGCTTGCGATGGTTTGTTTTTCTCTGTCTGCTTTGTGTTCAACCAGGAAAAAGACATCATCCTTGTTTCAAAACCACTAACTGACTGGTCAAACGCGAAAAAATTCTAAATAATCATTCAAAAACTGCCGATCACCTTCGTGCTACTGGTTTGTCGGATCATTTACTGCTGGTAAGTTCAGGGAAGCAGCAGAATGCCTCCCTCATGCTTGCCAAGGAAAACGATGCTTCAATTGCCCGGAAAAAACATGCACTGCAGCGCATCATCGATATAGTTATCCTTTGTGCCCGGCAAAACATAGCGCTTCGAGGAAAACACCAAACGGAAGGGAATTTCAACGCGCTGCTCAATTACACGGCAAGGTTTGATACTCTCCTTAAAGCGCATATAACTTCAGGACCAAAGAATACCCAGTACACTTCCCTCAGATTCAGAATGAAATCATCAAGCTGGCAGGTCTACAAATTCAAAGGGAGATAATTAGACGCATAAAGGATGCTCGATACTACTCTCTGATAGCGGGCTGCACAACAGATATTTCAACAAAGGGACAAGTAGAGTTAGCGGTTCGCTAAGTTTTCAATTGCCCAGATGGACTTGTTCAGATTCGAGAAGACTTCATCGAATTCGTAGAGGCACCTGCGACGACGGGCGAGAAACTCGCGGAGCTTTTCTTATTGCGAATCCAAGCGTGGGGGCTTGACAAAAACAAACTTTGTGGCCAAGGTTACGATCGGGGCAGCAATATGTCTGGTTGCTTTAAAGGGGTCCAAGCTAAGATTTCCTCTTTATTACCCGAAGCTACCTATTTCCCTTGTAAGGCACACAACTTGAATACTGCTCTGGTTCATTCTTGCTCTATTAGACAAATCTCAAATATTTTTTATGTCTGTCAGAAAGTGGTGGTCTTGCTTCGGTCATCCGCGAAACGGCACAAATATCTATCTGCAGGAGCTACGCGAGTTTTCATCGTTATTTTCGACTTTAAACGAAGAAGATGGCGAGGGAAATTTACTGGAGGACGATAGCATGGGTATCCGAGCACCAGCCCCAACAAGATGGTCGAGTCCGACTGACTGCTTACGTGGATTCAAGTCGAAATATATAGTAATTGTCAGCACCCTGGAGCAGATCGCCGAGTTCGATGACGGTGATGCTGAGAGATTATTGTTCTCCATTAAGAAGTTTGACTTCTTGGTAAGCCTAGTATGCACAGAAGAAATCTTGTCGGTCACAAAACTGCTGAAACTCAGCCTCCAAAAAGAAAACATCGACCTAATTCAGGCTTCCGAAGAAGCTGCTGCAGTAGTCGGCGTGCTAGATCGACTCCAGAGCAACGCACAGGAAATGTTCACTGGACTCTACAGTGAAGCCAAGCGACTGGCAGATTCCGTGTTCACTGAGGAATCAATGCCCCGCATCTGTGGAAGACAGCCACAGCCAAGCAACGTTGAGGCTATGGATCCTGAGACTTACTACAGGAGGAATATCTTCTTGCCGTTCCTGGATCACGTCGTTAATGAATTGAAGATTCAGTTGGTGGACAACCGACCGAAGTTTCTAGTCCAGGATTTGATACCCAATAAAGTAAAAAACTTGAAGCTGGATTCAGCAAAAGCAAAAGCGGTCGTCGGACAAATTTATGAAGCGTTCAAATTAGATCTCGTACCAGTCACACTGAAGTACTTTAGCCTGGAGGTGGAGAGGTGGCAGCTTAAATGGGAAGGGAAAGAAGCCGAAGAAACTCCGAAAAGTGTGGTCGAAACCTTGTCGTTCACGAATCCAGACTATTACGCCAGCATCAGAACTTGCTTTGTGGTTTTAGGAACCCTTCCCGTCAGCGTTGCATCCGTGGAGCGGTCATTCAGTGTGCTACGGCGAATTAAAACTTATTTGAGGAATACTACGGGACAAACTCGCTTAACTGGAGTTGCTCTGCTGCACCTTCACCATGATATAGATATCAGTGTAGATCAACTAATTCATGAATTTGATCCTTGTAACAGCAGACGTCTGGACTTTTAAGATTTTTAAATGAGTAAACTTAGATGCAACTTTGTTTCTTAATGCTCAGCTGAGATATGCTAATAGTACTTCAATATCAAATTGTTTAAAAAATTGCCGGTTTTGATAAAATATTAAAACGTTTAAAATCAGGTATGTGTGGGCAGCCAAGGCTCCCTTTGCGTATAGTTTAAAAGTCTGGTTACGCCCCTGCCCACAAATAATTTTATTTTTGGTAATCATTACCTTTGTGCCTTTACATAACACTTTGGAAGGTTTTTTCCTTAAATCTGTTTCATTGTTTTATAAAGATTTAATATATTTGCTCCGATACGGGTTTTAGCAGGACCACGCGTGCTTTAAAAAAATATTTTACCAATAAGTTTCAACCAAAAACCATCAATAATTTTACCAATCAATTCGTCTTGAAGAGTAGAACACGTTTCTTTGATAAAAACTTGGAGTTACAGATCGCTTAACAGAGTTACGAACGAAAAACTCTCAAATTTGATGCAAAAAGTGGCCCCCAGTTTTGAATTTGTTTAAGTACGAAAATTTCAGTTGACAATTTAAATTTTACTGTGAAAAAAGTAGGAAGACAGAGCTGTTCGAATATATTTCTGTTCTTGGCATTGTACTTTAACTTCCCGAGATAATCGAGCACAAACGGACGCGTAAATCGGCGTAAATTTTGTGCACCATAGCCGAGGGCACAACCACCCACTTCCCACTTCGTGAGCGTATTGTGTCTCTATTTCAATTTTCTACCATTTGGCCGCAAAAATTAATGAAAGTTTGGAAATAGACATGGCAACGTCGAATCCGTAACAGCGTCTCCAGCGTAGCTGATTCTCACGCGTTCGGTCCAGTCGACTCCGAAAGCGGTTCGGAGGATGTAAATCGAGGCTCGTCCCTTGTTCCACTTGACCGGAGGACGGGCTTCCAGCGCACAATGAGCCGAACGCCGAGGAACCCAGTTTCTCGAGGAGGTATTGAGTCTTCTGCATCGTGTCACTGCGGTAAGCCTGCGGAGTCTCTCTGTTAATAGATTAAAGTATTTAGAAAAAGAATTCGATATAATAGAAAAACTAAAAGGGAAAATGAAACTAAAAGCAGATTATTATTATTTTCTTAAATTTACAGAATGTAAGCAAATAATAAATAATAGTAATACTTTTGCTCGTGGGGTGAAATAAGCTTTCACTACAGCAAAATGAAGCTTTTGGAAAGTCCACATTTATCTAGCACTAAATATTGCCAAAACAAGCCATAAAACAACTTGATTGGGGTTTTAATTAGTGCAGTTGTCATAGTCAAACTCTGTATTGTACATTTGCAACGTATATAGTAGTAGTTCTGTGGTTAAACGCTAGAAATCTGAAGAAAAACAAAGACAAAGAAACAGAAATAACAGAACAAGAAAAGATCCGAAAACAAACGAATATCTGCTGAATTACACAAAACGAGGGGAAAAGTGGAAAAGGCTATCTACATCAACACGGTATTTTAGCTTGAGGAGTAACTAAGCAGTCATTGATGTTTGAAGAATCGTTAGATTGCGTGCAGAAGTTAGCAATTGCTGTGACATTCTCAGGATTGGAAAGTACAGAGTTGTTGGTGTGGTAGGTTTTGTTTGTTTTCATTAGTCGTTGTCTTTGATAAGAATATTTTGGACAGGGCCATGTCAAGAAGTGTTCCACCGTCTCCCGAACTCCTGGGCAATGCGAGCAGTCAGGAGAATCCACTAGTTGAATCTCGCCAGGTACTAATTCAGGGGGACGTATCCCATTCTCAACTGCGAACGATGGAATCTTACTTGCCGTGATGTTCCTCCTGTTTGGCTGAGATCTCGACGGAGTCCCTTTTACCTGTATCCTGTATAAGTGCCTAACCCTTGGACGCTTGATCCCACCTTTACTACCACCGTTCGACGTAGAAGTTTATAAGTTCGTATTTGATAGCGGAGGCTGGAACTTGTTGCGGAGTTATCCGAAGTGCAGTTACATCTGCTGCTGCCTCTTTAGCTGCTTGGTTCCTCCTTGAAGCCTCGTTCAGTTATTTTAATTTGCATATTTTTGTGTTTCTTATTTAATGTATTAAATCATACCAAATATAATATATACACATATAAATGATTAAAATAAATATATAATAAAAATCGTAGCTTTTCATATATTCTTCAATGGTGGAAAACAAGCATGGTGAAAATAATGAGTTAAGTTAACACAGTAAAATAAGAAAAATAAGGACATTACGAATGATTCGTAACATTTCTAGATAATTATTTTGTAAAATTCAATCTCAATTCGCATATTTATATGTTGACCATATTTTGGAACTTTTCAGAAAAAGTCCTGCAGGCTGAATCAAGCGATTTGATTCGCAAATAGTGATCACGACATCCAATCAATCCAGTCAGAATCCAACAAAATTGTCGTCCAGTCAGAACACTTCAAGCTAAATTTCGAATTATTGTAGGGCGCCATTTTTGGAAACGCGTGCTATTGGGTTTGTTTCGAAGAAACTGTGTCTCTCATTGAAAATAAAGTTATAATAAATACTTAACTGTTGCCATTTGCTGATTAGACAAACTGAACAGCTTCATATAATATATATACGTGGTTATCACATGCAATAGATCTGAAAAAACCTATTTAAAAATATTATTAAATGATGGTAATAAGATAAGAAACAGGCAAGGGATCGGCAACTCCAGAAAAGGGTGTGCGAAGATTATAATCTCTAGTGATTATTAAAGATTATTAAAGATGATCAAAGATTTTTAAGATTTCAGGAACACTTTCGTTTAGGTCGGGTAAGGTGGCGTTTGAAAGAACTTGAGCATTATCTAGTATGACAACCGCTCATACGAATTCCGCTTTAATTATTCGTAAAATAAATATACGGCTCACCTTTTCGCGTTTCCAGTAAGTTCTGTACGAATAGTTCCCAGGTTTGCGCCTGTGTGAGCGCTGCCTCAGGGCTGCTTGACCTAATGTGCTCTTGCGCGGGAAATTTTCGCACTTGTTCTAATTTTTGCATCTACAGTTTCAGGAGAAATTGTTTCTTTTGCCCCTCCATTACAGTAACTTTTGTAACAGGGGTAACACTTTACAAAGAAATAGTCATACAGTTTTATATCATATAGAATGCGCAGAACTACATTTCAATATTGATCATACAATATAAGGTAAGAGAAGTAAATTGTATGGGAAAAACTGAGCTATAATCAAGATTTCTTAAACGGGAAGGAGGCGTTAGCAGGGGCAGAAAATGTTGCAGTATAGTATGGTGTATGTCTCTTCAAACGATTCCAGTCGCAGCTGCAGCTGCAGCCACTTGGTATACCTTGCGCAAGCAGAACCAAAACGGCATTTTCCTCCACCGCTTCTCATTAAACGTGGCTGCTGCAACAAAATTTTAAGTTACAAAATAGATTTTTTAAATCCTAGATGATGAAGACTCTTCAGAACGCTATGAAAGATTATCGCAATATCACTCTAGTTATTATTTTCCTTTATTAATTTACAAAGATCATTAAAGATTGTCACAGATTTTTCAAAGATTAATAGAGATTATTAAAGATTATTTTGAGATTATCGCCAGAGTGTACGAAGATTATCGACAGTTGCGGACCCCTTGAAAGTAGGAAAGCTGGGTTACGTTTGATTAAGAATGAAATATGACTTTTTGTTTGTAGAAACAAGCGATATTTTTTAAAACTTAAGTTTCAAATTTATAAAATTTAATGAATTAAAAAATATCTTTTTGAAAAGAAATTGATATCACGGGGCAAAAGAATGATGCCCTGGATCTCATAATTAACTCGAACGGCCGAAGGTGAAGCCAGCCCGGCAGCTACACTATAGCGAAAGCGAAATAAAAGCGCCGATTAGCCCTTCCCGTACTGTAGCCTTGTTATGAACACGGCTGTAACTTCATAAGTTAAGAGAATAAGCAATTAAAATGTTCGCAACAAAGTTCAGTGAATCAAGTTTCACATTTCCAGAGTTTCACCGTCCTGATGTTATTAATTACAGTACCGGGACAAGTTGTACACGTGAGTCTCTACTTTCACATGACAACAAAACCTTATACTTTATTAAAGATTAATAATTATTGACAACTTTATACAGTAATTCAGTATTGTATTATGAGAATGTTTACCACGTAACACTAATGATGACCCACGAATCATAGGTATGTACGTAAAGAAAAAATACTATACCTTATAAGTATATATCTTTTACTGTTAATCGGAACCTAAATGGTTCTTCTCCTTAGTCAAGAAAGCAAGAACCACGATGTGTTGGTACCCAGCCTAGCAAGAGTATTGTACTGACTGTGAGTAAAATTGAATTAATAACTAGATTGAATTATTACAGAATAGTATTGTTCATTTTTGCTAATTTCTATAACTTATTCAGATAATTTGATGTAATAAACTAAAGTAGATGAATCATTTCTATTTTAGTAGAACTCAGTATATAATTATCAAAATTATTCAGGTAGGTGAAGAAATGTTAAACGGCTCCTAATGGCCAGGGATTTTGTGTGCGATGTTAAGAAAATTATTGTGTCCTAGCTGTGACAAATCAAGTGAATATTGTAACATATATTGGAAATTCATAAGTTGGCCTGTCTAATAAAATTACTAAAGAAGCTTCAATGTGTCGTTTATTAATTTTAAGTTCACGTAAACTAAGCCAAACGTCATCGAGGTCTTCTGCCGTCATCGTACGTTTTTGACTATTTGAAAATTCATTAAACAAGATACATATATAGATGTTCTATAAATTTGAGTAGGGAATTCAAAGAGAGAGTCAGTGGGAGAAAAAAGCTTTGAATTTGTGCAAATTAAGAAACAATTTCCAAGAATTCTACAGTCGTTTTACCAAGTGATTCGAACTGATGTTTTAATTTATGCAAATTACTCACAGTTGTCGGAAAATTCAGGAAAATTTTATATATCCTTGAACAGAGAATGGCCTATTAGTTTTGGTTGGGCTGGAAAAGCTTGATGGCTTTGATCCTTTTCCACTTTTTGCTAACAGCTCGTCGGAATGCCGGGGTGTAAAACGTGTAGATAATTGGATTGAGTGCAGAATTGATTGGTAGTACAAACACTGCAATCCATGCGTAGGCCTGCTTGAAAGAAACGTCAATACATATATTTGCAATCAAGTTTCTGAATCAAACCGTAATTGATAATTCCAAGGAGACGAGGTTCGCAAAACAGATGAAAATAACCGGCAACCAGCAGAGCATATCCGTACCGACAATCAAGAGGATTCGCCACAGAAGCAGTGTTTCGGTTCTGTCGCGGCTAACCCTGGCCTCCCTGGTCAACTGTTTTATTCTGCGTAGTATCGTGACGTAGCAGAAAGTAATAACGATCATCGACAAAGTATTGATTCCTTGAATGTAAACGCAAAACGCTGAAAGAATCTTTTCTGCTAGTATACAAGTGTTGTTTTATACTAAACTTCACGAAAAGACTCTTGCTTCACGTTAGCCAAACGAATAACGAAGGAAAAAATTCAGTATTCAAAACGAAATCGCTCTATCTAAGAATCGTTTGTTGAAAACGTTGATACCGACGAAAACGAAGAAAGAGTACTCCCATCCGGGCTGCTGGTTTGTGACATGGGTCATTTTATCCGCATCCGAATAGTTGGTCGTAAGAGGAAGAGCAAGACAGACACTGGAGTTCCCGTAGAAATCTCTAGTAACATCAGAATAGTATTCAGTTATCATGACCAAAGTCACGAGCGTTGTAGCAGGATAACATCCTGTATATTTAGTGCTTCTTCAACGAAATGAAGATGTTACTAGTCAAATACTACCGAAAGTAGTCGATGGGCATGAGAGGTATCCCGCCAACACCACAGCCAGTCCAAAAGAGACGCCAACGAGGATTTTGATTCCTCTAGCGGACACTCTACTAACTCCAGCTGGACTAGTCAGTTTCCAGAACCTCTCCAAACTAAGGACTACAATAGAGTGGGCAGTCAGCTGGAGAGCGTTACATGTAAGGGAACTAACTTGTTAAGGAAAATACGGAGAGCTCGGAAGAGAAGACGCAGGAAAATCCTGCAAGTTTGCAAATCCACGAGCTCCTCCAGTTTTCGTCCTGCAGGATGTAGTATCCGCGAAAGTGCCAATCGGCAGATGCGATGATCAACAGAAACACTCCCATGAAGAAATCTCCTGAAATCCAAGTAGCGCGTCATCACGAGCCTGTTTCTGGTTAGGAGCGAAACAAAAGTGAAATACCAAGAGATAGACTGGACGATAGGATCTTCTGGATTTGACGACTTTCCTGTAGAGAGCGGCTTCCTCCAGGTTTTGTGCGAGACGCAGTTCTCCAGAGGAGAACGCCCACGTTGAAAGCCGCGGCAAAGACGCCTAGAGTCCAAACTGTGTTACGGAGCACAGTGTTGTGCATTAGATCTTTGCACGATGAGAAGGGATTGCTGGAAACATTTACAGGAGGCGGAGTGAAAAAGTAAAGTCTGCTTGGATCCTTTGAACACTTCAAGTTTTGTTTTTCTGCAATGCAGCACACCTTCCAGTCGTCGGAATATCTACAAATTACAGAATGATTTCTTGGGATTCATGAAAGTTAGACGTTGGACTTACATCCATTGAAGTTTTGATGAAAACCGTAAAGCCCCTGGATCGATACGTTTAATCTTATTCCTGAGAAGATGCCTGCCGAATTAAAAGATGCCACAAATCATCAATCTTTTATTGGAACTTCGTCGTAGCAATAATAGTAATAATAATCAACATTATTATTATAAATATTGATTACATAAATAACGTTGATGTTATAATTCACGTAATTGAATTGACATTAACTACATTAATACTAGTGTGTTTGGAAGACTTACAAAGTTGTCAGGTTTTCTAATCCACGGAATGATTCCGTCTCTATGTGGGTAATATTATTGCCCTCCAAAATCCTGGAAGATTTAAATATGTAGCAACTGTTTGGTGTTGAAAATGAAACGTGGGACTTACAATAATCCAAGGGATCGAAGTTCAACGAATGTTCTTGGCTCTATGGATGCAATCTCATTTTCTCCTAGGCGCCTATATCATAAAGAACAAAAAGAAAATAGTTGCAGATCAAAAGAAGTTTGGTCTTTTTCATAACTCACAGCACGGTCAAGTTAGTGAGACCAGTAAAGAATCCGGCTTTCAACGACGCAATTTTATTCCCCGTCAAATATCTGGATTGAAATTATTAAGGGATCATTTAATTAATAATTACGAAGATTTACGCTATTCGCGTGGACTAAAGTAATTCTGACAAGCTTACACGAACTGAACATATGAACAGACTGATACAAGAACCAAAAGTGGGTAATGTGAAGCTTTGCTCGTACGAAATATATACATATCAATCAATCAATCAATATATATCAATATAAAGAATATTGACAAAGTTCAGTTCCTGTTAAGTGCCAAGGAACGCAAGAAAAATTCAAAGTCCACATTCATCTTCAGTTCTTTTTTAAGACCTCATTTTAGAAAGTTTCAAGAAACTTGTGCAAAAAGCTTTGATGGACTGTTACTAGAAAATCTGTTGATGAAAGTGAAGGAACCAAATGCCCGGAATAAAGGAGCGTCAGGTTGTGCGTTAGACAGAAGAGACTTGATGCTATTTCAGGATTTTCCTTTCAGTTTACCAGAAAAACAAATCGTAAACTGTTATTGCCTCGGAAACAAGTTATAAAATAACTGTGGTATTCAGCTTCTAATGTTCACTCTATAAAATATCACATATTGTTCGAGTAATTTCAGATTTGTTGTTTCATGTAATATGGAACATCTGAAGCATCCAAACGAGTCAAGTTTTTATTTTCAGCAATTGGATTCTAGTCCGTATCAATATTAAGATCCAAATATAATGAATAATAATAAATAATAATGAATCAAAATTATAATATATATCATTAATATAATATAAAATTATATTATTAACACTATTAAATTATATTATATATATTATTATATAAGTATTAATATTAATATATATTATATATTTAATTATATATTATATAATTAAATAAATATATTTAATTAATATAATATGTTTAATTAATTTAGTATTATATAATTAATTATTAATTTTTTTAATTATTTATTATTTTATTTAATTAATTTCATATATATTAATATTATATATTACAATCAAATTAAATTATATCATTATTATATTATTAAATTATATTATTATATTATTTATATTATTAATATAATACAAATATATAATAAATAAAATAATAATGAATAATAGCAGGAACTTAACAAGGTTGCTTCCTTATTTGGATAACGTTAAAAGAGTGCGTAAAATTCATAAATTACAATTCTGTCAGTGACGTGAGATGTTTGAAGCTTCCTCTCTCAATGGAACTGATCCTGTTGTCCGACAAATACCTGAAACACAAAGGAATCGCTGCTTATCACCACAGACTCTTTTATGATTTGACATTATCTCAGGAAAGAAAACTTACAATTCTGGAAGAGATTCAAGTCCCAAGAAGTCGTCTTCATGGATGGATGTGATATTGTTGCCTTCTAAATACCTTTTCGAAAATAAAATTCAAATGAATGCAGGTGAACATTTATACATTGCTAAGCGGTTTAGGTTACGAATCGATCATCACTATAGACATTAAATTAATTTAACATACTCCACAATTAGGTAATTCAAAAAAGAATAAAGATAGACATTACAAATATTCCAGTGACGTGAGATTTTTGAAGCTTCCTCTCTCAATGGAACTGATCCTGTTGTACGACAAATACCTGAAACACAAAAGAATCGCTGTTTATCACCAAAGAATCTTTTATGATTTGACATTATCTCAGGAACGAAAACTTACAATTCTGGAAGAGATTCAAGTCCCAAGAAGTCGTCTTCATGGATGGATGTGATATTATTGTTATGTAAATACCTTTTCGAAAGTAAAATTCAAATGAATGCAGGTGAACATTTATACATTGCTAAGCGGTTTAGGTTACGAATCGATCATCATTAAAGACATTAAATTAATTTAACGTACTCCACAGTTAGGTAATTCAAAAAAGAATAAAGATAGACATTACAATTGTTGCAGAGACGTAAGATGTTTGAAGCTTCCTCTCTCAACGGAACTGATCCTGTTGTTCTGCAAATCCCTGAAACACAAAGGAATCGCTGCTTATCACCACAGACTCTTTTATGATTTGACATTATCTCAGGAAAGAAAACTTACAAATATTCAAGAGATTCAAGTCCCAAGAAGTCGTCTTCATGGATGGATGTGATATTATTGTCTTCTAAATCCCTTTTCGAGAGTAAAATTCAAATGAATGCAGGTGAACATTGATACACTGCTAAGTGGTTTAGGTTACGAATCAATCATCTTGACATTAATAACTAATAATAATTAATAAGACATTAAATTAAATTAACATACTCCGCAATTACCTAACTTAAAAAAGAATGAAAATAAAGACATTACAATCTTTGCAGAGACTTAAGATGTTTGAAGCTTCCTCTCTCAATGGAACTGATCCTGTTGTTCTGCAAATTCCTGAAACACAAAGGAATCGCTGCTTATCACCACAGACTCTTTTATGATTTGACATTATCTCAGAAAAGAAAACTTACAAATATTCAAGAGATTCAAATCCCAAGAAGTCGTCTTCATGGATGGATGTGATATTGTTGTCTTGTAAATCCCTTTCCGAAAATAAAATTCAAATGAATGCAGGTGAACATTTATACATTGCTAAGTGGTTTAGGTTACGAATCGATCATCACTATAGACATTAAATTAATTTAACATACTCCACAATTAGGTAATTCAAAAAAGAATAAAGATAGACATTACAAATATTCCAGTGACGTGAGATGTTTGAAGCTTCCTCTCTCAATGGAACTGATCCTGTTGTCCGACAAATCCCTGAAACACAAAAGAATCGCTACTTATCACCACAGACTCTTTTATGATTTGACATTATCTCAGAAAAGAAAACTTACAAAATTCGAAGAGATTCAAGTCCCAAGAAGTCGTCTTCATGGATGGATGTGATATTATTGTTATGTAAATACGTTTTCGAAAGTAAAATTCAAATGAATGCAGGTGAACATTAATACATTGCTAAGTGCAGGGGTGCCTACCCCCACCATGGCCTACGAGGCAGACCCATCTTGGTATCTTGATAGTACCCACCTAGCTACTTAAAAAAATTATATATACTGTGTACAGATGTTATATTATGCACGTGTAACGAGCCCTTTAATATCTAACCGATATGTTGGTTCCCACGCATAGTTGATTCTCACGCAATACCCCTCACTAAGAAGGAAATCGTAACAGCGAGCCCGGGACTCACTGTGTCATTTCAAGATATCTAGATTAAGTCCTTCCCGGATGGTTTTGCGTTACAGCCGTGGGAAAGTATTTGCACTGACAGGGTATAAAAACCCAGCCGGTTGTACCTAGTAAGTCAGAACATTACAAGCTGTCTTACAGTCTTGACTTAAGCAGCCTGTCGTAGCTCTCCCCAACTGCAACCCTTGTACCCGCTCATTTACCCGCTCGTAGTGGCGAGCACTATTCAAGGTACTGTCAAATACACTGCTTTAGCTAAACCCTGTCTCATTGATTCGTTGGTCGACTGAAGTCTCCCAAAGTTTGTCACATAATTTCTGGTGTCAGAAGTGTTGTGATTTTCAACCCTCGCCTTTGACAAACTGGGTAAAAGTCGCGAACGAAGTTAATGAGATAGGGGTTAAGGTCAATTACGCTTCTGTCCCCACGTACCCCCCACCTTTTCCCCGAGAACCGACCTCGAATCCACCATGAGCACCCCGGGAGGAGTGAACAAGCAAGAAGTACCACCCGGAGCAGCAAATCCAGTACCTGGACCAGCTAATCCAGCAACCGGACCCACAACCCCGGCGCTTAGACCCCCACAACAGGGTTTCATTTTCACCCCGAACAGCTCGCAGCCGTCCTCACGCCGTTGGTTGGACGCCCAATGCTGGCCGAAATTCCATCTTACACGGGATCAGACGATGCGCAATCCGTCACCGAGTGGTTGAACGTCTTCAATCGAGTAGCCACGTGTGCAGGATGAGATGACGCAGCGAAACTCAACCTCGTCGCGCTTCGCCTCCAAGACCGCGCAGAAGAGTTCTTTGAAGATTGGAAAAAGACGACGCGGGAAGAAACTTTTGTCAACCTGCAAAACGAACTGAGAGCGCGTTTCGGAGACGCCGCCGCAAAAGTACGCAGTGAAACGAAGTTTCACGAATGTGTGCAGGAGACTGGCCAAAGCGTACGAGACTACGCCCAAAAGTTGACCGTTCTTGCACGACGAGCTTACGGAGAGCAAACCCGATCTGCGGAAACACTTACTTTTATCAACCACATGAAACTTCAACGTTTCATGCGCGGATTGAATCCTCGCATACGTCGGTTTGTTTTATCCGTCAACCCGGCAACATTCGATGACGCAGTCAGAGTCGCAGTCCGTGAAGAAACGAACGATGCTTTGACTACGCCTGCTACGGGCGAAATCCGTCAAATCGAAAACGAAGACAACGACGCCGGTAACCGCCGCTCCGACCCCAAGCGCCGCCTAGAGGAACAAGTAAAGCTGCTCTCGGAACGAGTCACTCAGCTACAGTTGGCAATACCACGTCATCGCTCCGCATCTCGCGAGAAAAACCGCAGCCGCCAAAACTCCCGACAGCGTAGAGACAACAGCACCAACAGGAACCAGTCAAGGTCAAGGTCGTCTTCCCGCACTAGGGCAGATTTTCAAACCCGCCAAGTCCGATTCGCCGCCACTGTCTCCTACAACTGTCAAGGTAAAGGCCACCTCGCCAAGGAGTGTCCCAGCCAGAATCTGAGACAGCCTAACGATGACCGGTCCAGATCCCCAGCGTCGAACCGCTGCTTTAAGTGCAATGGTAAAGGCCACTTTGCCACCGACTGCACTGCTAGGTTAAACTAAACACACCAGTTGCAACCGGTCAACTGGGAGGTTTAATGAGCAAAAGCCGTGCTCGAAACCCCTCATCTGGTATGGACAAATGGATCAGAATTAGGATACGAATCGGAAATTTGGAACTAGTGGCGCTAGTTGATACAGGAGCATCGGTCACTGTAATCAACGAAAAATGTTTTAAGAGGTTAATGCCGCACGTGAAACGGCAGAAGTTGGAACACGAAGCTGTCCTCACATCAGTTAGCGGAGAAAAGCTTGACATCAAAGGACGATACAAGCTACCAGTCCAGTACGACGGAGTAGAATTTGAAGAAAAATTCTTTGTCGTCAAAGGGATCCGCGAAAAATGCATCCTAGGACTGGACGCTATAGTGAATCAAGGATTCACTATTGATGGAAAGATGAGGACGATCCACAGACCAATCGGAAAAGAACCTTCAACGCATAGCGACGACAGGAAAATCCGAGGAGTGGTAAAAGCAGTACTCGACGAGATGAAGATAACTCCAGCGACCCATGGAGGAATAGTTTGGAGCCTGACTCATCGTCAGTGAATTGCTCTGAGGAGGAGGAAAAATGCAAAGTTAAGGAAAGTTACGCGACTGTAGCGAAGAAACAGTCGCACATCAATCTTTCTGTCTCGAGATCCATAGGAATCCCGGCCAAGTCAAGCACCGAAGTGCGTTGCAAAGCCGACGTCGAGAATCTGGAAGTAGGAACAAAGTTACTGGTCGAACGAACACCGTGGTTAGCGCTGCCAACCGACGTTCACCTCGTGACCTCCATAGCGACAGTCACAGACGACGGCCAAGTTAACATCGCGTTCAAAAATGAGGGCCCTACTGGCAAGAAGTTAGAAAAAGGCCTCGTCGCCAGAGGCACAGTCGTAAGCAAAGAAGAGTTAAAACAACTAACCGAACAAATCTCTACTAACCATTTACCACCAGCTCAAAAACAGCAACTGCAAAATCTGCTGCAAGAATATTCCGACACCTTCGCAATCAGTAACAAGGACCTTGGGCTCACGCACCTGGTAAAACACAAAATCAACACCGGAGACGCTGCCCCACTATTTCAGCGTCCGTACCGAGTTCCAGAGACCCAAAGAAAAATTATTGACCATCACGTCGAAGAGATGCTTCAGCAAGGGGTCATTCGCCCATCATCTTCACCATGGAGCTCTTCAGTCGTCCTTGTTCCCAAGAAAACAGGAGAGTGGCGTTGCTGTATAGACTTCCGAAAATTAAATGCTGTTACCAAACCAGTCCGACATCCGCTTCCGCGAATCGACGAAACACTAGAAGCGCTTGGTAAAGCCAAATACTTCACCACTCTTGATCTAGCTTCGGGTTACCATCAAGTCGAAGTCGACGAAAAGGACCGTGAAAAAACTGCGTTCTCCACGCATTCTGGACACTACGAGTTCTGCCGACTTCCGTTTGGTCTGAACAACGCACCTTCGACCTTTCAGCGCCTGATGCAACGGGTTATGACCGGAATCCTCCACAAAACCGTCCTGGTATATCTGGATGACGTCATCATCTACAGCTCGACGTTCGAAGAACACGTCAAAAACCTAAAAGACGTGTTCGATAGAATACGTAAAGCCGGTTTAAAATTGAAACCGCAAAAGTGCAGCTTTGCCAAAAATACGGTCACGTACCTAGGCCACAGAATCTCCAACAACGGAATCGAGCCAGACGAGTCGAAGACAGAGAAAGTTAGAGACTACCCGGTTCCCAAGAACGCCAAGCAAGTTAGATCCTTCCTTGGTTTAGCCAGCTACTACAGAAGATTTGTTCCGGATTTTGCCAAAATCGCTCACCCGTTGACACAGCTGACGAAGAAGGAAGGCCAATTTAATTGGCAAAACGAACAACAGACAGCGTTCGACAAACTGAAAGAATTGTTAACCAGCAAGCCAATTCTTGGGTTCCCGCAATTTGACTTACCTTTTATCATCCATAGCGATGCATCAGACTACGCCATTGGCGCAGTGTTATCACAGACCCAGAACGATAGAGAAGTCGTCATCGCGTACGCCAGCCGACATCTGTCTGGAAATGAACTGAAATACCCGACAGTGGAAAAAGAAGCACTTGCAGTCTTGTACGCCGTCAAACAATTTCGCCCGTACGTCTATGGCCACCATTTCACCTTGGTAACGGATCACCGCCCATTGCTCTGGCTGATGTCCATGAAAGATACGTCCTCACGTCTTCTACGTTGGTCACTCGCTCTGCAAGAATACTCCTTCGAAATTAAATATCGACCAGGTCGTGTCAATAACAATGCAGATGCGCTGAGTCGAATTCCACACGAAACAACTCCTGTCTCGCAGATAACGTACGAATACAGCCTCCAACAATAGAGCGACATCACCAAGCTCAAATCCAAACAAGCAGAGGACGTGTTCTGCCAAGACATCATCCGCAGACTCAACGATAAACGCCAAACGTTACTTGCCGATAGTGATAACAAGGTGGTTGCCCCCGCATGGGGCATGGTGAGCGTGCGGTTTGGGTGCCTGGGGTACTAGTGGTGCAGGGCTAGTTGTGTGGCGTTGTGTGCGTGTAGGGGTTAAACGCAACTTCATTCAACACTTGTTTAGAATAGAAGGCACATCAATACATAGGACTAATCAAAAAGACCACAATGCAGTTTAAATGCACGACTTAAGTAACAGGTGAAGGATACTGAAAGTTGTATTGATCACTTAAGTACACCTAAAAGTTGCATACACACAAGCAATTGATACACTCTGTGAAAATTAGACAAATTAATTAGAGTGATGAATGTTTCTCCACCGATTCGAAGAACGATTACGAAGCGCAGACATCCGAATTCGTATAAAGAACGTAAGTAACTTGAAGAACGTAAACGATCCCCGGTAACGTACCAAATACGTCCGATAGCCAGAAACGCCACACATACGTTTCGCAATAAATTGATACAGAACTGCTCGTTAATTGCAAACTTTTCTTCAGTACACAGTAACAAGTTGCCGACTGTTGGACAAATGTATCACAAGAAAACTCCTAAGCACGGACAATAAACCACAGAAACTACGCAATGCCTCGAAAACAAGTCCACAAGCATTAATTGATTGTACAAATGTTTATTACAAGATTGCCAAACAACTACTACCAAACAGTAATAACACGGAATCGCCAAAGGAAGTACATTCACGTAGACCCACGAGACATATCTGTACGACCTAACACGTAAAAGAAGACTGAAGTAAAAGAAACCCTCAAACAGCTACAGTGCCCAGTGCCCTGCAAACCCCGCCCTTTCCCAGCCAAAAACCAATCTACCATGTCAACTCAAACGCCGCACCAATACCCCAGGAATACATTTTGCAGCGGCTATGCCCAAAATCAGAGATTTCCACATAAGCTCTCACGTGAAGTGAACCCCGCCCCAATTTTTCGGGTATGCTTTTTGCCTCGGGCTCCCAAAACGAGCTGAAAGTCGCATTCCAGAGCGAACCCGGTTTTATTGGTTTCGCTTGCGCAAGCGCACGCTTCACCAAAAACCACGATGTATGGCTGAATAAATTTTTCATCAGTAACGATATTTTATATCGAACCTTTGAACATCCGAGCCCAAGAAGGCAGCAAGCCATTAGAAACCAAATAGTCCTACCCTTGTCGATGCGCCGCGAAATCCTCAAAGCTTTCCACGACGACCCGCTCTCTGGGCATCTCGGTTATCGAAAAACGTACGACAAGATCCAAGAAAGGTTCTACTGGCCTCGCATGAGTGTAGACATCAAGGAATACTGCAAATCCTGTGTTTCCTGTGCCACTCGAAAAACCCCACCGAATCACCCAAAAGCTCCGTTGGTCCCGCTCCCAATTACAGAACAACCCTTCGATCGAATTTCCTGCGACATAGTTGGCCCGCTTCCCGTTACTCGTCGGAACAACAAGTATCTTCTGGTAGTCATTGACGCTTTGACCAAATACCCAGAAGCTATCCCTCTGAAAGACCAGACAGCCGAGACCGTCGCTACAACCCTCGTCGAACAAGTCTTCTGCCGCCACGGTATTCCGCGCTCAATCTTGACGGATAGAGGCTCTAACTTCATGAGCTCTCTTCTGCAAAGTGTCTACGACATCCTAGGCATCAAACGACTTCGTACTACCAGTTACAATCCCAATTGCGACGGACAGACTGAAAATTTCAACAAAACTCTGATCAAGATGACCAGTCATTTTGTACAAAACACTCACGACGACTGGGACAGGAAGATTCCGTACGTACTGTTTGCATATCGCACCTCCAATCAAGAATCACTGAATCAAAGCCCATTTTTCTTGACACACGGACGCCAAGCCAAGCTACCAGCAGACATCCTGTACAGCCCACCCGATACTGGCACAGCGACTAGTGTTGACTCCTATCAGGAACAACTAGTACGGAATTTACAGTCAGCGTTCTCCCTGGTAAAAAGAAATCTGTCCGACGCCAGTAAGCACCAGAAAAAGTACTACGACCAAACAACCAACACCCCATCATTCCAGATAGGAGATAAAATTCTCCTCAAGAATCATGTTGTCAAGCCCGGGTTGTCGAAGAAATTCACACCGTCTTGGATAGGAATCTACAAAGTAATCGAGAAGTTGTCTGATGTTAACTATCGCGTTCAACATCAGAACTCAGAAGTAACCGACATCGTCAACGTAAACAGAATGAAGCTGTATCAAGACACCCCAGATTGGGCTAGTCGAGAACAAGCCCAAGAAGAAAACAACGACCTGCCGCCCCCCGTCATACCG
This sequence comes from Eulimnadia texana, assembly GCA_002872375.1. Classification (NCBI taxonomy): domain Eukaryota; kingdom Metazoa; phylum Arthropoda; class Branchiopoda; order Diplostraca; family Limnadiidae; genus Eulimnadia; species Eulimnadia texana. The sequence goes on from NKDA01000007.1 coordinate 1,629,500, forward strand.
TGCTTATTGCACGAAGACGAACCGTGGCAGCCACCCCGTCCCCCGACGCCCAGATTCCAAAATGAGGAAGTACCCTCCCCGTCTCCATCACCCTTCCCCGAGCAGCACGAGCCACGGGAAGATGAAGCAGACGGTGACACCTTAATGGAACAACCCGATGGAAACCCCGACATACCCCAAGAGCGCTCATTCCGAAGCGACGCACTAGAACCCAACGCCGAGAGCTCCCATGCACCTGCCGCCTCACCCGCATCTCCCCAGCCACGCCAAAACGTCCGTTACTTTCTACGGCCCCGGCCCAAACAGAGACAATTTTTCGATGCAAACTCCTAAAAAATTAACTAAACTAAACTTAAAAAAAATAATAATAAAAAAGCTAGCCGATCATATATGGACAATTGCGAGGACGCAATCTTTCACTTAACTAAGGGAGGGATGTAACGAGCCCTGTAATATCTAACCGATATGTTGGTTCCCACGCATAGTTGATTCTCACGCAATACCCCTCACTAAGAAGGAAATCGTAACAGCGAGCCCGGGACTCACTGTGTCATTTCAGGATATCTAGATTAAGTCCTTCCCGGATGGTTTTGCGTTACAGCCGTGGGAAAGTATTTGCACTGACAGGGTATAAAAACCCAGCCGGTTGTACCTAGTAAGTCAGAACATTACAAGCTGTCTTACAGTCTTGACTTAAGCAGCCTGTCGTAGCTCTCCCCAACTGCAACCCTTGTACCCGCTCATTTACCCGCTCGTAGTGGCGAGCACTATTCAAGGTACTGTCAAATACACTGCTTTAGCTAAACCCTGTCTCATTGATTCGTTGGTCGACTGAAGTCTCCCAAAGTTTGTCACACACGTATTATGTATGCGTACACTTAAAAATATCTCTTTTACTGTGAAGTAGGAAAAACTGATCAAAATTAAGTTACTGACTAACTTGGTGCAGTACCCACCCTGAGCTCCGACGAGGCATTTGCCTCGTGAAACCCCCCTCGTGGACACCCCTGGCTAAGTGGTTTAGGTTACGAATCGATCATCACTATAGGCATTAAATTAATTTAACGTACTCCACAATTAGGTAATTCAAAAAAGAATAAAGATAGACATTACAAATATTCCAGTGACGTGAGATTTTTGAAGCTTCCTCTCTCAATGGAACTGATCCTGTTGTACGACAAATACCTGAAACACAAAGGAATCGCTGCTTATCACCACAGAATCTTTTATGATTTGACATTATCTCAGGAAAGAAAACTTACAATTCTGGAAGAGATTCAAGTCCCAAAAAGTCGTCTTCATGGATGGATGTGATATTATTGTCATTTAACCACCTTTTCGAGAACAAAATTAAACAGAACACAAGTTTGGATCAGTAAGTGGCTGTAGTAGAGCTACTACATTCATAACTTAATAGCTCTATTAAGTTATGAATCAACTTTTAAGGCGTTATTCGTGTCATGTCTACTGGAACTCATAGGTAAAATCGGGTAATAAAAGACATTACATTGATTTCACACAATGTGATGATTTTTCACTTCTTTCATTACGAGCAATGCAGTTAAGCATCTGTTCACGACTTGGAATATTTAAGGATTCTCCCCCAAAAGCCATTGAAACAGGCTTTATGAATGTTTGTAGACACTCGGCACTGTTTCATGATTGGATGTACTTACAGTTTTGTAGGACGTAGGTCAGATATATTAGGAATCACAGAAAGTCCGCGACATGTTATCCACACCCAGCTGTGATCCCAACACTCGCCGCCTCCTAAAGTAAACCAGGTACACATTTAGAATCACTGAAAATCATCCTGAAACCAGATCACATGTAAAATATCAGTAGAAAGATCTTTGTACACGAATAATTGAGTAAAGTACAAGTACACCAAATAAATGAAGTAAAATGCAAGAGTTTAATAGAAGACAGCAAATTTTCTAACTGTCAAGTGACATTCTCTTGGACTCTGCTTCTTTGGGATTCTTACCTGGGAATTTTCTATCGATGCGACTTGCAGAGTTGCAATTTACTAATTAAGAGAAACTGAATAAGTGGATTAAAATTAAATGAACAGTCCCAAAATACTTGAGATGAAGAAACAGACAGCAGTCATCCACAAGACTCTGAACCACAGGGACATTTTCAGTTGTTGATGCCAAGTGGAGCTATTCAAACAGGTATCCAGTTGTTGCCTGCAAGAGTGCAATAGTGACAATAAAACATTAACAACAATACAACAGAAAAATTAGATTGTTTAGCAAGTATATCGAACAATTTCTGTTAAAGAAGATTCTAGATAGTACTTACAAAAGGAGGTGCAAGGATCGTACTGTATCAAAGACTTGCAGATGCGCGATTATATCCTGGGCGTCTTGGACTTGCCTAGCACAAGATGAAACCGCTTATCTTTGACCACAAGAACTTCAGCACTCTTAAGAAATCTTATATTTGTAGTCATTACAGCAAAGCTGAACGTCGGGACTCGAAATTTTCAGACCTCTGAGTAATTACAACAATCAAATGGTTATCGGCAACGTGAAGTTGTTACAAGAAAGATAATAAAGTTAAAAAGAATAGTAAAAATGGTAAAATGAAATTACTCTCAGGTTATCTTAAAGGTAGTTTGAACTATTATAGAGATTTCAGATGCTGTTGAAAAATTTGTAATCCGCTTTCATATAACGTAAAGAAAAACTAAACCGACACCTTGTTCCCGAATAAAAAATAACATTTCAATCTTATATGCTACTATTACAAACAGAAAACAAAATAAAAACCCAAAAATCTAAGAGACAATTCAGAACAGAAAACGATTCGGTATCGGCCGAACGAAAGGGTTGCCGCATTTCCTGCCAGTAGGAAAGTTACCATTTACAAAATGGAAAACATAGAAGAACAGTCCGAACTTTTTGGGAAAAGAAAACATTTGTTGTAGAACTTTTTACGCTGATTCCGAATCTATATACGCTCGCAAAGTGGGCGATTTTCCGCCCACCTCATGGTGCACAAAATTTTCGCCGGTTTACGCGTTACTTTGTGCTCGATTATCTCAGGAAAGGACGATGCCAAAAGCAAAAATACATTCAAATAGCTCTGTCTTCCTGATCTTTTTCGCATTAAAAACTTGAATGTTAAACTGAAGTTTTCACATTTTATAAAATTCACAACTGGGGGTCACCTTTTACATCAAGTTTGAGAGTTTTTCGTTCGGAACTCTGTTAAGTGATCTGTAACCCCGACTTTTTATAAAAGAAACTTATTCTACTCTTCAAGATGAATCGACTGATGTAAAAATGCAAGATTTTGGTCAAAAGCAAAGAAGAAAAAAGTTTTCCAAAACTGGAAAAAGAATTCGACATAACAGAAAAACTAAAAGGAAAATTGAAACCAAAAGAAAACTGCATCTGTGGGAACTAGTCCACGAGACTACCTCCCAACGATAGCCGTACGAATGGGGAAAGTCCACGCTGACTATCTCAGATGCGGGTCTGGGTGGAGGTACAGAGTAGCAAAACTAAAGGAATAGGCCAAGGGACCCCAGCGGAAAATTAAGGATGTCGGCTACATCCTGAACGATATCCGTAACACATCCTGAATATCCTGAGCCACGTCCAATCGTGGATGAGTAAAAAAATTGTGTTGAGAATTGTGAATCTTGATTATTGAGGGTACCTTTACGTATCCTGAAAAGAGTTTTTGCAGGACGCTGTTAAGGACCCTGAACACGTATTATTCAGGCATTCAATGTCAGGGTCCTGAACACTCTGGAAGTGGGCCAATTTCACTGCACTCAGAGTCTTGATTGGCATCCTGAAATGTCCATTTCAGGATTTTTTCAGGGTCCTGAAACTATCTTTAATTTTCTGCTAGGACAGAGCTACGGTCAAGCTACGACAGGTGCGGACGGCAGGGGCTTAGGATTTGAATTGGGAATGAAAAATTAACGTATAATGAATATAGAATAGCTATAACAGAAATAACGAAGCTAGCACTTAAAGTCGCAAGTCGATCAAAAGTCAAGACAGTCCGTTGTAACTCATGAGACGTACATCGAATGTAATATACAAACAATACAACCAACAATAAACAACACAAATAAACAAAAACAATACAATCAAACAAATACAAACATCAAATGTAAACTCATGAGACCCCGCTAAAACCCGCGTCTGGACGAAGCTTTTAAGTTTCGCAGGAAAACGTATCCGAGATAAGGAAAATAACACCCAGAACCTTATTTAGTAATGAATTTCCTTCAAAATTGTGTATTTCTTTAGTTTTTTGGAGCGACAAATCGCGAGTTTCGTCCACTTAAACTTGCGTGTAACATTTCTTCCCATATATCAGCATATGGCAACGCTGTACAAGACAAAACATAGTACACCAAAATTTGAATCGAACAATGAAACTTAATCAAAATTAGTCGATTTCCCATGTCGTCAGTAAACCTGCGAATTTAATGTGATTAGAATACCTGTTATAAAATAACGAAGAGTTGAGATCTTTTCCCCTGGGCCATTTATTCAACTGAATACTTATTCACTCAAAAAAAAAATCGCGAACAATGAAAACAGAAATGTGATGAAAGGATAAAAAAATATACAAGTGTTAAAACAACAAAATACAAAACAAAACTTGAACGTAGGAAAGAATTCATCAACGACAAAGTCAAACAATCGTCAACTAAATTTTTCTTAACGTAGCCCAGTTCGCGTTCAACATGCATACGGTTTGCGTTCCAATTTTTTCTATTCAGAGAGGACACCAATTGACTATGCCTGCACAGGTTTAACTTATTTGAGTTGCACGGTGTTCTATCTCAGCAGGTTTTGGGTCCATCGCTGGGAAATTCTTCAGGACTCGCTGACGAAATGTCGCGAGCCAATGCTATTGTTTCCGTCAGTGCTCTGTCGGAACATCTAGTAAAAATAATACAATTGTAAAAGTTAATGGAGGAATATAATATTAAATTGTAACGTTTAAAACCTTACCTGCAGCTTTTCATCTAAAGTGCAGTGTTTTCCACTGATCAGAGGGAAAGCGAAATTTACTTGCAACTTTAGTTCTTCCTCCCGGCTCTATCATTGGGCCCGACAGCAGACAGTGGACAATTTTTGTATCTCTGTGACATATTTTTTAACTCGTAACGAATAATATAACAACATTTTATATAACAAAGCTGAAGATTGTTTCTCATGGGTAGCAGTATGATTTTCTTGTCTTTGTGTACATTAAGAAAGCCAGCTTGTCAAGAAGAGGTCGCGTTGCCACATTGCTTCATAGCAACATTCATTGAAACGATCCTAATTTTAGTTCATTTTTGCGTTAACTGATACCCACAAAAATTTGCTGTTTTTGGAAATCATTACCTTTTGTGCCTTTACATAACAATTTGGAAGGTTTTTTCCTTAAATATGTTTCATTGTTTTATAAAAATTAAATATCTTTGCCCCGATGCGAGTTTTAGCGGGACCACGCGTGCTTTAAAAAATATTTTGCCACTAAATTTCAACCAAAAACCATCAATATTATACCAATCAATTCGTATTGAAAAGTAGAACACGTTTCTTTGATAAAAAGTTGGGGTTACAGATCGCTTAACAGAGTTACGAACGAAAAACTCTCACATTTGATGCAAAAAGTGGCCTCCAGTTGTGAATTTTTTTTAAATACGAAAACTTCACTTTAAAATTCTAATATCACTGAGAAAAAAATACGAAGACAGAGCTGTTCGAATATATTTTTGTTTTTGGCATTGTGCTTTAACTTCCCGAGATAATCGAGCTCAAACGGTCGCGTTGTGACAAACCTCTAAAGACTCGGTCGAGAATGAATACTAAGATAGGCTTCTTATTAGGATTAAGTTGGGTTTACCTTAATAGATGACGAGAAAGCGGAGTTGAAGGCTTTTACTGAAGGCGACTGTCGTGGACAATCACTAAAATGAATCTACCTTTCACGACTACTGAACGGGGTATATATACACTAAAGGCAATTACAAACTGGAATATTCTAGACTTAGGTTTTCTACGATATGGAGAAAGTTAATAGGATTATCCGAGAAAGAGTTAAGCAAGTAAAGGAGGACTAAGGGTTTAACTATGAGAAGGGGTTTGCTACACTAAGTGGGTTCGCAACTACATTTACACTACTAGTACTGCACGTAACAGCGTAAGTCGGCGAAAATTGCGTGCACCATAGCCGAGGGTACAGCCACTCACTTGGCGAGCGTGTAGTCAGTGTTTCCACTTTTCAGTTTTCCCTTTTCCCCTCTTCCTTTATTTTTCCCTTTGTCCCGTCCGTGCTATAATATAAGGGCGTATTTCTAGATTTCGACCTTTTGCCTCTTCTCTTATTGTTCTCTTTTTGGACCCTATTTTCCCCTTTTCCAGGGAATTTCCCTACAAAGTGGCAACACTGGCTGTAGTAGTGATACAGCTGAAACATTTCAGTTACAAGATACGTAGTTATTCCAGTCCAGATATAAGGGTGTACTTCTAGATTTTCCCTTTTGCCTCTTTTCTCATTGTTCTCTTTTTGGACCCTATTTTCCCCTTTTCCAGGGAATTTCCCTACAAAGTGGGCAACACTGGCTGTAGTAGTGATACAGCTGAAACATTTCAGTTGCAAGAAACGTAGTTATTCCAGTCTAGATGGATGAAGCAGATTATTGAAAACTCCCATGAAAATAACGTGAAGGAATTTTAATGATTATTAGATAATATCAAGGGGTCCGAAACTTCTAATAATCTTCGTACACCTAGGCCGTGTTATCACTGTTATCGTTCTGTTATCTCCGTGCTATCATGTGATATCAAATAATCTTCGTACACTTCTCCTCAGAGTTTCGGACCCCTTGGATAATATAAATAATATAATAGTAATAATATATATCATATATATAACATAATATAATATATAATATAATATATAATATTAATTAAATAAATATAATTATAATAATATAAGAAAAATAAATAATAAATATAATATAATAAAATGTAATATATAATATATATAATAATAATAATAATAATAATATATAATATAATATAATTAGATATGAATAAACCTTATTGGAAATATTTGAAATATTTCCAATAATTTCCAATAATTTTTCAAACATTATATAACAGAATAATAATAAAATGTATGAATAATAAAATTATATATAAATAATGATAATATATAATAATAATGATATAAATAATCGCCTCTGTGATTTTTTCTTCATTTTTCCAAGGGTTGTACGAATTTTTTTTTAAGTCGCCAACCCCCTCCGCTCACGACTTGTGACAAAAAGTGTAAGTTTTCCGTGTTATATAAATGTAACAATAAGCAAATATATAATAATAAATATATAATATAAATAAATAAATATATATATAATATCATAATAATATTAACAAAAATATAGTATAAATAAATAATAAATATATAATATAATACTGAAAATTAATAATAAATAAAATAATAATAATAATAGAAAATATAATAATAAAAATATAATATAAATAAATAAATATATAATAATATAGCAATAATCAATAAGGTAAATTTACCTTATTTGAGTTACACCTCTTTTCTTCGCAGATTATAATTATAATAATTTTTATTATTATTATTATTTGTATATTATTTAATTATTTTATGATTATTGTACATTTTTTTGTATTTCCAAAATAGTATGAGGCCAGAGGCCTATGGCTAGAAACAAATTTTTTAATGGGACTAGGGTTACATGATCTAGGGTGAAAAAAGCGAGGGGTTCGAAACTCCGAGGGAAAGTGTACGAAGATTATTTGATAACACATGATAACACGGTGATAACATGGAGATAACAGGTTGATAACAGTGATAACACGACCGAGGTGTACGAAGATTATTGGAAGTTTCAGACCCCTTGGAAAAAAGGAAAACTCGAGTAACATGAATGAGTACAATTGAGAAAAGTAGGCAAAGGTCATAACACTTTCTGAGTAAATTGAACGAAATAATAGAAAATTTCAATGTAATAAAATTCCAAACATATGTTGCAGAAATAGTCATATTCCGAATATATATATATATAGGAGAACCGAGAAAGAAAAAAGAAACAGAAAAGAAAAACAATACAATGTTTAGAGCAGAGGTAAAAAGGCGCTTTCAAAACCTACGAATTTGAGTAGTTTTAGCGAATTCAGTGAATTTATTTACAAGATTTTTTACAAATGGGAAAAGGTTGGGATTGGTTAGTATGGTTCGGGGATTAAAATTACATTTATTTATAGTACACTGTTGTATTAATTTCGCGCGTTCTCTGTTTAGACGCGGGCACACGAAGAAGATATGTGCCAACGTCTGTTTTTGTTTGAGGGGGCAGTCGCACTGGTTGGACGTCGCCAGACCAAATCTAAATTAATATTCTTTTGTAGGGAAACGAGTCGATCGGAGTCTCACTATCATTTTCGACGTTTCCTCGGAATGTCGAGCCTGCTGATAGTGAGCTCCGAAGTTGGGGAAATTTGAAGGTCCTGGAGTCTAAGACTTTTGGGGTCTTGACTCCAATTTGTCATCCATATATTTGTAGATTTCCTTTTAATAAGGTTTTTCAATTCCGGTAGAGGATAGCCCACGTCAACGTAAAGGGAACAAAGGTCCGGCTTTAAGGAGGCCTGTCGGGCAAGTCGGTCTGCTGTTTCGTTGCCCGTAATTTGAGAATGACCCGGAATCCAAATTAGGTTGACGTGGTCTGTCGAACCAAGGGCGAGGAAGCGGATCATATTTTGTCTTGCTAACCTGGTGTAGTTTTCTTTAGGTGGTTTGCAAGAGGTGATCGCCTGGATGGCAGCCATGCTAACGGAAGCGATTGTAGCCGATTTTTCGCAGTGTTTTATGCAGTACTCAAGGGCAGCGTTGATGGCAGCCAAGTCGGGGTAAAAACTAGGTAGCTGCTGTTTGATATTACCTAAAAGAGATATTTCCCTGGAGTCCTTGAATTTGAACAGAGCCGCAAAACTAGTTCCAAATTCTGAACTAGATCCGTCTGTGAAAATAACCAAGTCTTCTGAGTTCTCGAGCTCTGTAATGAGATTAGTAGCCGTTGAAGAATCCTTGAGCAAGGTTAGAAGTTTTGGATGCATCACGTACAGGTCATCAAGGTGTGGGTTTTTTTCCACAGTGTTTAAAACATCGAGTTTGTATTTTGTTTGGAGTTGCTGCATTTTTTGCACTTGGGATATATATCGGGGGTGGACAGGTGCTGTTGGGTTTCTCTGAGATGAAATTAAAGTCGAGTCGGTAGAGGTTAATGAGGCCAGTTGTAATAGAAAGATTTCTTCCAGCTTCTGCTGCAATGGTGGAATTCCTGCCTCAGCTGTTAGAATTGCTGTCGGTGTAGTCCGTAGGGCGCCTGTTAAGAGAAGGAGGAGTTCCCTCCAGACGACTAGAAGTGGTTTTAGGGTGTTCTCCGAGCAGGTTCCCCAGGCTGTTGCTCCGTATAGTGCTTTTTGCATGATAGCTCCTTGAATCAGTAATCTGAGGTTTTTGGTCCGAAGATTCTTGGTTTTGTATTTCAGTATCTTCGCTGAATTTGAAGCTTCCGTTGCAGTCTTTCGGACATGTGTTTTCCAATTGAGTTTGTGGTCTAGCCACACGCCGAGATATTTAACTTCTTTTTTGGGCGTGATGATAATTCCACCCCGTTGGGTTCGGAAAAATTTGCTTCCGGGAGAAGTGAACGAGAACAGTTTTGGTGGTGCTAAAGCTGAGTGCAAGTCGTTTACCCCACTTCTCAGAACGGGTCAAAGGCTGAAACGGTTCTCCATTATTGTACATTATTATTATCATTATTGATTATAATAATAATTTCGCCCAGTTCTTTGCTTTTTTGTGTGTGTTAAATGTGTACACAATTTTGACCAGTGTTTCCACTTTGCAGAGAAATTGTCTGTAAAAAGGGGAAAACGGGGCCTGAAAAGGCGAACATAAGGAAACAGGGGAAAGGGATAATCTGTAAGTATGCTTTGTATCCTAGTATGGAGGGGAAAAAGGGCGAAACAAGGGAAGAGAGGGAAAGGGAAAATCTGTAAGCACGCTTTGTATCCTAGTATGGAGGGGAAAAAGGGGGAAACAAGGGAAGAGGGGGAAAGGGGGAGACTGAAAGTGGCAACACTGATTTTGACAAATATCTTCGGAAATTCAGTTCTGGAAAGAAAATGCCGCAGCCAAGACCTGACCAGGGTGTTCGAGACTCCGAGGAAGAGTGTACGAAGATTAATTGACAACACGTGATAACGCGGAGATAACATGGAGATAACAGGTTGATAACATGACTCGGGTGTACGAAGATTATTTGATGACATATGATAACACGGATATTACATATAGATAACTTTTTAATAACAGTGATAACATGACCTAGGTGTACGAAGATTATTGCAAGTTTCGAACCCCTTGGACCCCCTTGACCTGACGCGTCTGTATTCCAGGTGGGTCGGGCCAAAAATGGTGGATGCGCCGAGAACAGTGCTTCCACTTTTAAGTTTGGGCTTTCCCTGGTAGGAGCCTCTATTTTCCCTTTTTTCCCTCATTTTGAAAATTTCAGTGTTCCCTTTTTTCCCTCCTTTGCACTGTCTACTCTTTCCCATCCGTGAATACTTATTTCTAGAGTCTCTATTGATTGTTTAAAAAAATCTAATGGTAGAATATATATTTAGCTTAAAATGTCATTTTTCCCTCAGTTTTCCCTCTTCCCTCATGTTTCCTTTTCGAGACCCCCATTTTCCCTTTTTAAGAAAATTTCCCTCAAAAGTGGAAGCAGTGGCACCGAGACAGTGCTTCCACTTTCAAGTTTGGGCTTTCCCTGGTAGGACCCTCTATTTTCCCTTTTTTCCCCTCAGAATTTTTTTTTGATTTTCCCCTCTCATTTTGTCGTTTTCCCTTGTTCTTCCCTTCCATTTATAATTAGTGAAAAACACAATTATTGATTTGTAAGATTTGTTCAGTTTCCCTAGTTTTCCCCTCTTTTTCCCTTCCTTGTACCCAGTGGCGTGGCGTGGGAAGGGCCAAGTGGGGCATCGTGCCCAGGGCCCACGGTCTTGGAGGGGCCCAGCCAGGGCCCACTCGGTCCTAAGGTGGGCCCCAGTTGGGACCCACGGTCATAGTCAGGCCACGCAAGGGGCCCCGGATTTGAATGCGTCACAGAGTGGGCATACTTCTTGAGGTCACAGAAAGTCAACCTCTCCTAGGCCTTAGCAAGAGCAAGTGTTATAGTGAATTTCTCTTTAAACCCGTTTTCAATACAGCAATTCCATAAAAATCCCTAGGGATTTGACATTTGAGACCTAACTTTGCGGTTTGTTAAGCATAAAAAAATTAGTTACATGTTGTTTTCTTTGCATTCCATGGCTTGGTCGACTTACGGTCGTATTTTCTCCCTTTCTAATGGACTATTCCTCCAAAATCCTTAGAATTTTTGCATTATAACCTGATTTTCTATTGATTAGCACGACTCGAAGAATGTGATTTAAGTTCTCAGTCATAATTGACTGGGACTTGTAGAAACTGCTATTGTAGGGTTACTAAGCAGAGTTGTAAAAGAGGACCAAATCGGTGATTATTTTCTCATTTCAAGTCAAGCATTCGACTCGTGCACTGGGAAAAAATTTTAAATCATGGTTTGGTAAGCATTCATTATCAGAAGAGGATGTTGAAGGAGGTTAGAGAGCAAAGTGTGCTGGTGTCATGAGCAGGTTCGTCAAACGTCCGCTATTGGATACGGAAGACGCGATGATTGTTTCATCGACAACAGCATCCCTTTACGGTAGTTTTGGGAAAGACTCTATTGGCTCCAACTCGTACTTGGGAAGCAAAGTAAGTGATTCAGATTTGTTGAGCTTAGAAACATAAGGAGTTGTAGGTTCGGATATGTCCAAAGTCCCGTATAGGCGGAGCTTTTCACGGCTCTTTTTAGAGCCTCACGGAATGAGAAAAGAGAAACGGTAACACTTCAGAAAAATAACCCTAATTCTTGATACGTAAAAAAAGGTGGGGCCCACAGCAAAAAATTTGCCCAGGGCCCAGAAGTCCCTAGCCACGCCACTGCTTGTACCATTTCTCCCTGAAAACAGGGAATTCCTCCTAAAAGTGGAAGCAGTGGCCGAGAACATGGTCAAATCCGTAAGTCACTACCGGTTTGAGCAAACTCTTCCGGGCTTGTCCCAACGGATCCGGTTACCCGGGAACCGAATCGGATCCGATTACTTATCGTTTGACAGTCGGATACTTTATTTGATTATTAAATGATTATAATAAATATTAACTATTTATTTAATTCTTTATTATTAAGTATTAGTATTAGTCAATTAGCTATTTTGTTAGTTAATAATAATAGATTTTAACTTAATAATTTCATTTGTTATTAACTAATTAGTTATTATCCAGTTAATATAATTGTTTTAATGATTAATAATAATAATAATAAATAAATATTAATATTCCAATTTCGCTAACCAAGGGGTCCGATACTCCGAGGTCAAGTGTACGAACATTATTTGATAACATGCGATAACACGTGGATAACCGGGAGATAACAGGCTGATAACAGTGATAACACGACCTTGGTGTACGAAGATTGTTGCAAGTTTCGGACCTCTCGTGGCCAACTTACCAGGTTCTTGATCAAAACCGGAATATTGACACACATTTTTTAAGACGTCAGTTTAAAAATAATTCAATTAAAATTATTATTTTATATTATTTTATTTTATACATTATATATTTTTATAAGATATAAGATATATTATATATATCTTATTTTATATATTACTATTATCTTATCTTAAAGTTATGTGAAATTTCTATCTAGATGATAAAATCTAGCTAAGAACTAGATTTCCGCCACTTTTTGTCTGGTTTTTGATCAAGTTAAAAGCTAATTTCTATCACTCGACTAATCTAGCAGAAAACTTGGATTTTCACGAGTTTTGTACCCGGGTTCTTATGTAGTCGGGAGCTAGGTTCAGTACCAGTGCTTCCACTTTGCAGGGAAATTCCCTCAAATAAGGGAAATGTGCAAGAGGGAAAAGGGGAAATTGATATTTTCAAGCAGAGGGGAAAAAAGGGGAAAAAGTGGAAGCACTATTCAGTACTGGGGAAAACCTAGGAAAAAGTTAGACTTGTACCACCTTTGTACCTGGCAAGGGGTCTGAAACTTCCAATGATCTTCGTACACCTAGGTCACGTTATCATTGTTATCAACCTGTTATCTACATGTTATCAGATAATCTTCCTGCATTTTTCTTCCGAGTTTCAGACCCCTTGGTACCTAGTTTGGATCTAGTTCGGAGCTAGCCCGTATGAAAATACCACCATCGATTCACCGGGTAGAACTCCTATAGTCTTCACTACGGTGTTTTGTTGGTGAATCACCGGTGTCTGGTGGAGAATCACTAGGAGAACGCGTATTTTCAGAATAATCGTTCTCTTGAATATAGTTCTTTAAGCTACCGCTAAGATGGCGTTTGTGTTTCCTCTGAATTTCACCTTTACCTGAGTAATATTTAATCAGTTGTCAATTAAGCGTCATGGAGAAAGGTAGTTGAAGGAGAGCACGTATGTTCAGAATAATCGTTCTCTTGAATATAGTTCTTGAATCTACCGCTAAGATGGCATTTGTGTTTCCTCTGAATTTCACCCTTACCTGAGTAATATTTAATCAGTTGTCAATCAAGCGTCATGGAGAAAGGTAGTTGAATTTTTCAGTTGATAATCGATTGCAGTTAATTGGGTGGATATCGTCTTCTTATTTCTAAAGCAAAATAAAACATAACACAGGAACTACTAAAATCACGAACAACGTAGGTGCTTTGAGCAATGCTTCTAATTTGCAGGGAAATTCCCTCAAATGAGGAAAATAGGGAAGAGGGAAAAGGGAAAATGGAGGATAAAATGAATCTACAAATGTAGCTTTACTCAGTAGCACGGAGGGGGGGGGGAGGGAAATTAATATTTTCAAGCCGAGGGGAAAAAAGGGAAAAAAGTGGAAGCACTGGCTTTGAGTATGAATAAGACTAGAGAGCAATGCTTCCACTTTCAGTTTACTGTTTTCCCTCAAAGAGGGCTCCGTTTTCCCTCTTTTCCCCTCATTTTGAAAATTTCAATTTTCCCTTTTTTTCCCCCTTGACACTGTCTACTCTTCTTTCCCATCCGCGAATATTTATGTGTTATTTCTAACGATTATTTTTAAAAATCTAATGGTAAAATAAACATTTAAATTGCAAATTTTATTTTCCCTTAGTTTTCCCTCTTCCCTCATTTTTCCCTTTTGAGATCCCCTTTTCCCTTTTTGAGGGAATTTCCCCCCAAAGTGCAAGCACTGCTAGAGAGGCCCTTGGCTATCTCTCCTCAACAAACCACCTGGTCCCACCAACTTTTGAAAGAAGCCCTGAGGTGTGCTTCGCTCTGATTGGCTACTGCACAAGAAACAAAACACTATCGCTTAATGTAAACAGAAAAGTAGACCAAGTCAGAGACAAAGTGAAATAGCGCGCCTATGCGGCAGATCAAATACTTTTTGCGGACTGCGCTCGTCATTTGTTTCTTCTGTTTTAAGCCCCTCCTACAAAGTGGATGGTTGAGGGAGGAATGCGCGCCTGCTGAGGCCGGGTTGGCCGTACTAAGGGCCTCTCTAGTCTTATTCATACTCAAAGCGTAGGTGCGTTACCGGCACTGTTTCCACTTTTCAATCTTCCCTTTTTCCCCTCTTTCCCCATCTTTCCCCTTTTCCCCCTTCATGCTAGAATATACAGGGTCTAGATTTCTCCTTTACCCTCTTCCCTTCCTCTTCTCTTTTCAGACCCCATTTCCCCTCTTTTTCAGGGAATTTCCCCGCAAAAGTGGAAACACTGGTTACCGGGTAAAAATGCTACCTTTACAACCGGGTAAAATGGTAGTGTAATGGCAGTGAACCATCGGTGGTTCACACCAGTGTATTTATGAGCTTTTTTGAAGAAAATACCGGTGTGTCTAACCACAGTTTCACCCAAAAGGTCCGCAACTCCCGAAAAGGGTGTACGAAGATTATAATCTCTATAGATTATTAAAGATTATCAAAGATTGTCGAAGATTATGTGGCTTATTCAAGGATTTGTAAGAATTCAGGAACAGTTTCGTTTAGGTCGGGTAAGGTGGCGTCAAGGAGTCCGCAACTCCCGAAAAGGTTGTACGAAGATTATAATATTCAAAGACTATCAAAGATTAATTGAGATTATTGAAGATTATTAAGATTATCAAAGATTATTTTGAGATTATCGCCAGAGTGTACGAAGATTATCCACAGTTGCGGACGCCTTGGGTAAAACAACATTGTGAAACACATTTATAGAACTGAACACTTTCATTACGATGAAATAATTAGCTTGAAACTTGAAATGTTTTTAGGACCATATCCCGTCTAGTTATGGAGTTAAGTGACTCAAGTTAATCTGCAAATCAAAATCGGAGAAGATTTGTAATCTTGTATAACAAAACTGATAACAAGAGGCAAAAGAATGGTGCGCTGGATCCACGGGGTCTGGGACTCCGAGGAATAGTGTACGAAGATTATCTGATAACATATGATAACACGGAGATAACAAGGAGATAACAGTGATTACACGGTCTAGGTGTACGAAGATTATTGGGAGTTTCGGACCCCTTGGCTGGATCACATTTTTCAAACGCAGTGTTTCCACTTCCAATTTCCCCTTTTTCCGCTCTTCCCTTATTTCCCCCTTTTTACCCTTCGTATTAGAATACAAGGTTACTATAGTGCATAACTCGAATAAACATATAATTTGAATTTATCTTTATCGTTCAATGAATATTATGGCTGAGAATGGAAGTTAGTCCATGAAGGTTTAGAAGTTTACTTTTGTGTCCAGCTGATTAAATTTCGCAAATATTCCTTACACTTCATCCGAGCTGCACGTCTCGTCAATGTCCACTTTGTCCCACAGGATCGCTATCCCGTGGGGCATCTGTCTACACATAACTGAGAAAAAAATACTAATAATAACTTTGGAAGAAACTAATGTTATGTCGTGATCTCAAGCTTTCTGGGCGTCCTGGGAAGCGTTTGGGATGATTGCTGAAGTCGAGGGAGATTAAACGAGAGAGCTAGCAGCGTCCGATTTCTAGGAATTTCCTTCAGAGCGGACAAAAGCGGACGCACAACGGATAAGAAAATGAAGGTTTTGCCAACTCATCGTCAGTTTGAACTTTTTTTCCGTTCCTCGTTTGTTGCTTGAGAATAACTAACGTTTTTTCCTCTGCCGCTTCCTCAGGAAGTGTACCACGGTTCCTTCTCAAGAACCATACTGGACGAGAACAGACCGTGAGTCTTGCAACAATCTTAGGAGAATCTTTGAAGAATCTCAGAAGAACTGAATGATATGTTTATTTGGCGCCATCATAAATTGAAACCTCTTCGAATTCGAGAGATAAGCCCAGGACTTTTTAGGATGAAGAATAACACCGTTAGAGTGCATGAAGAGTTTTGCTTGTGAAGTGTGAAGCTGAAATAATGATTCTTTGAAATGGGAACACTGATAACTGGCATCAATCAATCCTTTCATCGTCTGGGGTCAAAAGTTGTGACATTTGCTAGCACTTGTGCATTCTGTTTACATTCAACTCTGAAACTTAAGAGGATCATATAAACAAGAGTAATCAGATTTGACTGATAACTATAACGGTTACCGGTTACACCAGGCGTTGTAATCAACCAAAGGCCCGTGTATAAAATCCACGCCAAAAGTCAACGGACGACATTCACTCGTCAGATTCATTAGCCTGCAAACGTCGCTCGTCTGATCTTCCACGTTGAACCTGGTAAGAGAATCTCAGTTTCTCATACAGCGCAATCTGATTTAACTTTTAAAATCTTGGAAAAGTACTGTTTCCAGCAGACTTAAAGTTAAGTATTATCTAGTAGAAAGTATTACTTGTTGATGAATTGTTCTTATTTGACTATATTCTTATTTATTACTAAACAACAGTAATTAAGAATAACATCATCCACTGTTGCTCTACTGTTGGTTAAGTTTTCAGTTGAGAGTCATTAAAAAAATGAGTTAAAGTAAAACAATAACGCCTGCAGAAAACTAAGAACGAGTCAAGCGCGGAACACCCTAAGTTCTAAATCGATTTCTTGGGGTTTTCTAGGGGCTATTTTGTTTGCAGTTTTGTCTGTGGGATCCAGTTCCTGAAGCAAAGATTCAAAGGAGATACAAAGCAGGGAAATGAGAACTCTAGCCCGTTTACTTTGCTTCTTAGGCTGTATTGGCCTATCGTTCTCCACCACCAACTAGACAGAAGACTCGTTGGCCAAACTCACCAATTCGCAGTCGGTCCTGTCGACAGCTATCAAAACTCCTGTTCCTTCCAATGCACAGTCTCTTGAACTCTTTGTGACGGAATCCAAATTCAGTGGTACGTAGTCCTTTGCTTCCCAATATTCGTTTTAGCTGCTAATTACTACCATTATATGTAATAGATGCCTTCGCCCAACTTCTCCATAAGATCGCCGACCTGCAGAGTAAGTACCTGTTAGCTTATGATGATCTTCTCTTGGCATAAACTGTTCGTTTAACTAGGAACAGTCCAAGTCCAGCAAGCGGCGACAGTGCAACTCAACAGACAGAACAAGGTTAGTTGTGTCATTGTACACAAAAGCTGATTTTGAATGTAGTTTATTATCTGTGATACTTTTCAATGCAATTAACATTCATTGTATCAATTACACAACCAATGCTAAATGATACACGACAGCAGTAGCACACTTATTATAGACTTTTCAAGTAACAGTACGACCACTTTGTGGAAGAAATCCTAGGTTCTCTTTCCCACACTGTAAAGGAACGTTTTTTTGCTTCTTTATATAGGACCTCAGTGATGAAAACTCTTCGCTGAAATCAAACTTTTCTTCTGAGTTGAATAACCTGAGCATTTCAATGAAGGTAACTTACAAGTGAACTTGGTCTTACTGATACTTACAGTTTTTGTTTCACCTTTGTATAGGGCCTCAGAGATGAAACCGATTCTTTGAAATCAAACTTTTCGTCCCAGTTGAATAATCTGAGCACTTCAGTGAAGGTAACTTACATTGAACTTACTGATACCAAAAACTAGAAAGACCACGTACGAGACTAAGCCATTGAAGCCGTGCGCGTGGCATCGCACCGCAGCGCTGCAGTGCATCTATGCTGGATAGTTTGCATGACCCATAGCGGCTAGGCACTGAAAAAATTCAATTATAACTCGTAGTAAGCTATAGGTTACTGGAAATCTATAAAAAAGTACTTGAATGGGTCCATTCAATATAAAATGTATTTAAATCGATTCAAGAGCCGTATCTAAATTAATTTGAATACCTATTAGAATGAAGACTAACACCTCTACAACGGACAGACGAATCGAATAATTTTACGTCGAAGTCTCTGTGAGAGAATTCTGAACAATTATAAAAAATAGGTAGACATGTCTGCGTTAAAAAATTTCAGTACTTGTTGCACGTGACTTAGCAGCAATGTCCGCTATACAGGGGTCAACGTGCCGCATATGCTCTATACGTGCGGTGCCAAGTATAGTGCCAAAACTATATATCACATGCAAGGCATACCCCCACTTAATGCGCACATGAGTATCTTTATACGTGCGAGTCAAGAATGGAAATTTCGAATTTGATATTGTGTTAATAGTTTTCCTACTTGTAGGAAAATCAAGTAAAGATAAAAAGCGGAACTGACGTAGGCTATTACGCATCTCTATGAGTTCACAGTAAGTACAGTAATTGCGACGTAAAAGAACCGTAAACTTGTTTTTTTTATACAAATGTAAATATATTTATATTTTTAGTATATGTATTATCTTTACGTGTACGTGTAGGAAACGTCCGTGTAATGAATATAACATCATATGCAAAAAGCAGTTAACGCAAAACTCAAAGCTAAAGCAGGTAAAAGAATGTAATTTTAGCGACGACAATAATAATAAAATGGTTTAATAGAAAAAACAAAGTTATCAAGAAAGAGGGAGAACTGGAAAACCCTTCCAGCATTAGGAATAGAATTTATCATTTGCTTCCATTTAAATTTTCGCATCAGTCGTGTCTATAGGGGAATAGAACAAAGCTTAAAAACTGTGTAAATGAGATGGTGAAGTTATATTGAGATTTGTTCAGTTAATATCAGCTTTAAAAACTGATACTAATCAACTAGTGTCCATAAGCAACCATATGGGCTGTCCTATTTCCCCAGCACAGCTGCACTCCAGCGCCACGGTGTGGCGGCACGCGCATGGTTATAAGGCAACTCTAAAGGGCCTTATGGGACGTTCGTGATCTTTTTAGTTTTTGCTGCTACTTACAGTTTTTGTTTCACCTTTGTATAGGAGCTCAGTGATGAAAACGATTCGCTGAAATCAAACTTTTCTTCCAACCTGAATAACCTGAGCACTTCAGTGAAGGTAACTTACAAGTAAACTTAATCTTACTGATACATTTTTCACTAACGTATATCACTTAAAATCAGATTTGTAGAACAATTGGTAATAGGAATTTTGTAGGATTCACTAACCATTTTTCTTATTTGTTTTTTTAAGGAAAACTTTCGGACGCTTTTAGGTAAGATGTTTTCATTGATCAGACCTTTCAGTTACTTACTCAAGCATTGTCCAATGAAAAAAGATAGTACATATGTATAGTGAATATTAAGACACTATTGTTATATCACGTGATGAACGTGGTCTTTTAATATGGTTCGATTTAGGTATTTTGAATCTACCACAATCGGACGAGAAAAAGTTTTTCAAAGCTGCCGACGAGGGAGACATAAGTTTCGTTCGCACCTGGATTCAGCTTGGACTGAGTTTGGATGAAAAAGACCAGGACGACTCTAGTCGTACTGCTTTACATAAGGCTGCCGGGTCAGGGCACACACCAATAGTGGAAGATCTGCTGAAAGCCAGAGCTAATCCAAACGATAAAAATAAAAACGGAAGGGCTCCACTGCACAGTGCTGCATGGAGTGGCCATAAGGAAGTAGTCGATCGATTAATTCAAGCAGGAGCTAATCCAAACGAGAAAGATAAAAACGGACAGACTCCGCTGCACGATGCTGCATGGAATGGCCATAAGGAAGTAGTCGATCGATTAATTCAAGCAGGGGCTAATCCAAAAGAGAAAGATAAAAAAGGAGAGACTCCACTGCACGATGCTGCATGGAAGGGCCGTAAGGAAGTAGTCGATCGATTAATTCAAGCAGGAGCTAATCCGAACGAGAAAGATAAAGACGGATGGACTCCACTGCACTGGGCTGCACGGAATGGCCATAAGGAAGTAGTCGATCGACTAATTCAAGCAGGAGCTAATCCAAACGAGAAACGGAATGACGGAGAGACTCCACTGCACTCGGCTGCACGGAATGGCCATGAGGAAGTAGCCGATCGACTAATTGCAGCAGGAGCTAATCCAAACGAGAAACGGAATGACGGAGAGACTCCACTGCACGCTGCTGCATGGAATGGCAATAAGGAAGTAGTCGATCGATTAATTCAAACAGGAGCTAATCCAAACGAGAAAGATAATGACGGAGGGGCTCCACTGCACAGAGCTGCATTGAATGGCCATATGGAAGCAATCGATCGATTAATTCAAGCAGGAGCTAATCCAAACGAGAAAGATAATGACGGAGGGGCTCCACTGCACAGTGCTGCAACGAATGGCCATATGGACGCAATCGATCGATTAATTAAAGCAGGAGCTAATCCAAGCAAGAAAGATAAAAACGGAAGGGCTCCACTGCACAGTGCTGCATGGAGTGGCCATAAGGAAGCAGTCGATCGATTAATTCAAGCAGGAGCTAATCCAAACCAGAAAGATAATAGCGGATCGACTCCACTGCACGATGCTGCACAGAAGGGCTATAAGGAAGTAGTGAATGCTCTTCTGCGAGGAGGCGCAAGTACCACAGTCCAGAACAATGACGGTAAAACACCCGGAGACGTGGCGCTGCGATACAATCAACACGAAACCGCTCAAATTCTGGCTGCCAACAAAGTTTAACCTTCTTTACCAACGAATACTCAAGTTTGCACTGTTCTCTTCTTGAATGCAACAAACCCTCCAGTAAAGAGCTGGATCCAAGATGTTCATCAGTTTCTAAAGTTACTTCAATTAAACCATATAATCAATATCATTCGATGCCTTTATCCTCTACTGCTTTAACATTAGGTTTGCTTCAACCGATGACATATTTAAACTGTTTTGTTCTATGCCAATACAAAATGCTAAAGTGAACACTTCAAATATTAAAGTAAACAGTTATAGAATTCAGATTTATTATCGGAACGCTCCAGCATACATCAAACTAAATTGTAATTACTCGGAAAGAAACCAGTGCTATCTCAGAATCTGAGTAATTCTGGGCGTCCTAGAAGCGTTCGGGATGATCGCAGAAGTCGAGGGGTGAAACGAGAGAGCGAGCAGCGTCCGATTTCAAGGGATTTCCTTCAGAGCGGACAAAAGCGGACGCACAACGGACAAGAAAATGAAGGTTTGCCCAATTCATCATCGGTTTTGACCTTTTTTCCGTTTTTGGTTTGCTGCTTGAGAAAAACTGACGTTTTTTCGTCTACTGCTTCCTCAGGAAGTACGCCACGGTTCCTTCTTAATGACTATAACGGACAAGAATAGATCTCTCAAGACTTTGCAAGAATCTTAGCAGAATCTTTGAAGATTCTCTTGGACAGCCTGATATGAATCTCAGATTTTTACGATATGTTGTCATGTGTTGACGATTATTTATCTCTGTTTATCTGATTTGTTCGTGTAGTTCAAGACATTTTCACTAGTATTTAAGATTCTTGATAAGATTCTGAGATTCTTTTTCAATTCCCAGATTCTTTGGTCCCTCTATGAGTCACTGACGAGTTTTCATCGTGTTATCAAACTATTGTCACCTGTTATCAACCATTCCTCTCCGTTCGTTTATACTGTTCTATTAGTTTCTCGCAGTTCAAGACATTTTCGCTAATGTTTAAGATCCTTGTTAAGATTCTGAGATTCTTTTGCGATTCCCAGATTCTTTGGTTCCCCTGCGAGTCCTTGACGAGTTTTCATCGTATTATCAAACTATTGTCACCTGCTATCAACCATTCCTCTCCGTTCATTTATACTGTTCTATTGTAGTTCAAAACATTTTCCCTATTATTTAAGATTCTTTATAAAATTCTGAGATTCTTTCATTATTATTAGATTCTTCAGTCCTTTCTTGACTTCTCGTCAAGTTATTATTGTGTTATCAACCTGTTATCACCTGTTATCGGTCTAATTACTTAGTTGCTTCACTGGTTCCGTTCAGCAGATTCGCCGACATTGAAGATTCTTTGCGTGAATCTTAGATTCTTGTCAAAGTTCTGGGATTATTTCATGATTCCCAGATTACTGGTCCCTACCTGACTTCTAGTGAAGTTATCATCGTGTTATCAACCTGTTATCAGCCTGTTATCAGTCCTTTCTCTTGGTCTCCCTCATTGCTCTATCCGCTTGCTTCTGGTCTCTTCACTCGAGTTATCCAAGAATCTTGACTCTCTGCATGATTACCAGATTCTTCAGTCCCTGCTTGACTTCTTGCCAAGATATCATCGTGTTATCAACCTGTTATCAGTCCATTCTCTTAGCCTCCCTCATTGCTCTATCTGCTTTCTTCTGACCTCTTCAGTCGAGATATCAAAGAACCTTGATTCTCTTTCATGATTCTGGGATTCTCTACATAATTCCCAGATTCTAGGGTCCTTGCCTGAGGGTAATTGATGTTGTCTGTTAAGATTTTGCTTTTATCTAATGAGATGCGCGAGGATTTCCACCAAGGCGGGGTGGTCTGTGTTTGTTGGGTAATTAAAAATGGTCGTTGCGCGGCTCTTGACGCAATAGAGCTTAGCAGTCCAGCCCTAAAAATCACTTTAGCCCCTCCGTAAGTGACCTCTATTCCCTAAAGCGGCAGAGCCTTTCTTCGACGTGCTCAGTCAAGCGAGGAAACGATATTCTTTATTTTCTCGTACTAGCGCAACCGTACTTACAGAGAATAGCCTAGCAGACAGCAATAACAACTAAAAGATTCAAAATCTTGTACCGCCAAATATGCATATTTTTTTTACGCTTGTGACAGATGCAATTACAACTCGCGACTCAAGGCATTGACAACAAATTAATATTTTGTCCAGTCCCAGTTTTAATTTGGATGGAGGGGTAAATGAAGGTGAACGAATTGTTGAATCTGCAAAAGTCTCGAGTTGATAACAGGTGCGAGACAGGTTTGCATGCCATGAACAGAATAACACGTATGTTAAGTCCTAAACTTATAGCAACCCAAGTAAATTGGTGTATTGCATTGAGGTTAATATGCCAAGAGCACGAGAACCAGCGACAAACCGAAGTTCTGTCCCGGCATGCTCGTTGAAGCACGAGCCTTGTTCTCCGTTCACTAGTTCAAGTTAACCCAAAATTTGGGTTTTGAATTGGCCACTATGCGAATATAATAGTGGTAACTTTATTTTCATTAATTTCCTAAAATCTGGTGAATTTATTAAATGAAACACCAAACTTCAGGAGAAGAAACTGACAAGCACGACACAAGATCAGACTCGCTGGTTCGTCGCTGCAAAATGAACAGTGGACAACGAACTGCATTCAATGTGAAACCAACGTTCTTTAAATTTTTCGAAAAAGCAAATAACAAGCATTAATTATTGACATTTCACTATCAAGGAAGCCAACAGCTATGTTTGAAGTTGTACTGGAATAAACAAACTGGAGTTGTACCTAAACGGCACCATGGCAGTCAGAAGCGTACCACTTGAGTTTTTAAAAATTATTTAAAAATCAAAACTACCTTGTCCCACCTTGGGTACTCACGACAAAAAATAATACTAATCGTGATCTACATGAAACTGGACGTCTTTTTCATAACAAACTGAGCTCTCATAAAGAAAAAAATTAATGAAAGTTTTTCGTCCATTAGAGCCCGTGTTGAGTTTTTTGACGTTGTACCCAGCCTTTCTTCGAACGTTCTGCCCTTTGACTTCTCCAAGAAAAACACCGCCTCTCAGGCGGCTGAATTAATAAAAGAAAGAAAGGGTGGCTGAGGGTAGAGCTTAATGCTAAGGTCTATTGGCTTCGTCCTTTGAAAGAAAGAACGAAAATCCGGTTCATTCTACGTACTGTCTTAAGATTCCTACGCTTATCAAATTTTCTATATATGCCACTCCAAATCCTGGATGACAGGATTTTTTTAGTAACTTACAAGGGAACGAGCTTAACAAAACTTTCGTAAACCCTAATACCTCATTTAGAAATACAATAAGATTAAACTCTACGTCTGCTACCGTTCATAAATACAACAGACCCTTTCAAATGAATGGACCGTTGACGTCCACTGAGTTAGCAAATTTTGTATGACTTGCTACTACCTTCATTAAGAAGATACTACAAAAACTAGAATGTCAATTGATTCTAGTTTCCTTACCTTTACTGAATACTTCTTAGTGTTTATTTAGGACCACTAAAAACAAGCATAAAATTTCAAAATGAATCCCACATGCTTCCCTTCTTCTAAGTTAGGAGTAATATGCTTTTTTAAAACGTTCATCAAACTCTTTCAAACCTTCTTCCATAGCTTTCAAAACGATGTCTGGTTCTCCATCAGACCTGCCCTTCTTTATCCGAGTCTCTTCAATTTCCCGAAGTGAATTAACGATGGCTTTGAGGACAAGTAGGAAATCCTTGAGCAGTTGAAAAAAGATACGAGTCCTGCATTCCGTTTTCGTCAACAATGCTCTGCGATATTCCATGATTATAAAAATCCCAGGCATAGCCGTTCAAACCCATATCGACGTTTAAAAATGGTATATCCGTGTACAACTGAAAAATATCGAAGAACAAAATCATAGTTCTAGTATTCGTAAACTAATATTAAATAAGCAGAAGTTAATTTCGAAATTTTTATACTCCTTGACGTATGTTACTGAACGGAGAACCGAGCGAGAGTAGCTTGCTGTCGTCGTTTCCAGAAAGAGCAGCAAACGGCGAACAAGCTTTGTCTTGCTGCAATAATCCTCAAGAAATTGTTCCAGAGTCCATTCTGCTAAAAAATAAAAAAAAATATTAGTTAAATCTAAATTACTGTCCAAAATCTGGAATTTTCTACCGATGAAACCTTCGTCTTGGTCTCTAGCGAACGAAATTTTGGATACGGGCAAAACTGCAACTCGTCCTGGAGAAACTTCTTGACGCGATTGGTCGACGTCAGCGACGCTTCTTATGAAGGCGTGGAAGATTTTCCAGGCTCGAAGATTAAACTCCATTGCGCCCTAGCCAGCAACACACGATTAAGAATTTATTAGTAAACCAGTAAGTAGTCCAGACCTTTACTAAGTTTTCGGGAAAAGGAGGCAGAAGGATCCTGGAATTTAGATTACGATCTTTACGGTTTTCCAGATTCTCTAAAACGGGTTGGGTGAAGCGGATGCCGATCAAAAAGGTAACTCAAAACGATGACAATCATCTCGTTCCTCTCTCTGCCACTATACTCTGTACAGAGCTCATGGAACAGACCAGGACCAAGTTGTAAGGCTCGTGGTAGTGCAGGTGGGTCACTAGTCCGGCCAGTCCTGTGAGACGACCTTCCTGATTGATCAGACCTTCCAGGAGAAGGTACTGGAGAATGAAGGAGAAATGCAGCTTCAGTTTCGGCTCCATTTGCGGTCGGGTGAATGAAAGCATAGGACAGGAAAGCATCGACAGGGCACTGCAAAAATGAATATGCATACAAATGTATTTTATACTTATATTCAGAGATGGGCGGGTTTGAACCATGAACCGGATAAGCCCAAGATTAGCTTAGCCTGAAATTGAACCGCGCGCTTCCTATGGTAGATCGAATATGGTTCACAAACGGCTCACGGGATCTTTGCTAGTCGAACAAAAAACGTACTATGCCGAACGATGAAACGAACCGAGCTGAACCTGAACCGGGAACCGGATCAGCCTAATATCAGTTGAACCTTAAATGAAACCGCAAGATCCCTGTGATGAATCGAAAACGGTTCACAAACGGTTCACGGGAACTTGGCTACCAGAAGAAAAAAAACATACTAACCCGAATGACTGAAATGAACCGCAGACTGGACCTATTTATCTATGATCCTAGACCGGATTCGGAACTGTACTTGTTGGAAGTGAACCGAACCAAGCTGAACCTGAACCGTGGACGTCTCCCTCTCAACTCAGACAATCTGATAATCTCTATTATAACAAACCTGTTTCAGGCATTTCTGGCACATTCTTCGTTTTCGTGCTTAGAGGCAGTCAGTAAAAGGAGTCTCAGGACTTTGACGATTCCAATCGGCATATGTCCTATCATTCGCGGGAGGCTCCCTGTCACGATCCTGGCGATCTTCCTCTGCGAGATGCCGCAAAACACAACGTTGCCTTCCTTGTCGAAGCCCCTTCTGCCGGTTCTACCAGACACTTGCTGGAACTGCTGCGCGGTCAGGTAGACGGAGTCGTGACCGAAGATCACGGTCCTGCAGGGCATGTTAATGCCCAGCGCCAGCGTCGATGTCGCCACCACAACGCGGACGAACTTCTTGCGGAACAGCATCTCGGTGAGACCCCTGGATTTCGTCTGCGGCCCCGCGTGGTGCCAGCTGATACCTCGGCGTAACGCGCACAAGTAGAGGTCGTCATCTCCGCTATCTCCTACCGCCTGGTATACGAAGCGCTTCATCTCCTCGTCGTCTTCGGCAATGATACCCTGTCCCGCGTACGAGAATTTGGCCAGTGGAGGATCTTCTAAAAGATAATTTCAATTTTTCCGTCTGCGGATCGACTCTTCCATGGCGTCTCTGTCTTTTTTCAGTTTCTTCTCCTCCATATGCTTGTCAGCTTCGCGTTTTTTTACTAAATTTTGATACTTGGGACAGTTTTTCTCGCTCTGTTCCAAGTGATCTACCAGCTGGTGCACGAGTTCCTCGCAAAGCGAACGATCAAACACGAAGACGATGACCGGCAGTATGTCTTCGTGTTTGAGTAGTTCGATGAGCTGGACGAAATTCTCAAGGACAAACTACTTTCCAGTGACATCCGCGGAGGGGTTCTGGAACCTGGAAGTCACCTCTTGCCCCAGGTGTTGGATGAAATCCAGCACAGCGTCGTCTCAGAGGAAACCTGAAATTTTCATTACATAAGTAAAATATAAATATATGGACAACTAAATGAAAGATGTTGATTTAGTTAAATTTTATTGATTTTACCGCCCACTGTTGGAGGTTGTCCTGGAGAACCGTTCCTTACTCCAGAGCTTGTCTCCGTTCCAGAAAATTCAGAGGGAAAAATGCTCCAGGGTTGAGTTGTTTTACATCTGAACATTCCTCTACAACGCCAATAATACAATATAATCCTAATACGATAACATGATGTTTTAAAATATTTACGAGAATCCATGGCATCGTAGAGATGAACAGCTTCTTTGGGAGATAGAGCGATTTTGGAACGTCTGGAACATTCCTTGTCCACCAGAATTTTGGTGGTCAAGCAAGCAATGGGGTTTAATGGGACAAGCTCTGCTTTCGGCTCAGAGAAATACACAAATTTCTTCAGATCCGAGTACTTTTCGCTGTGTTCGATCAGCTGCACTTCGTAAGGATCTTTTCCACGAACTCTGCAGGTTCTCAAAAATCCAGATTCCACGTCCCGCGCTTTTTTGAAGTCCTCGGCGTTCTGGAGCCACTGCTTCAGTTGCAGGGGATCCTGGATTGTAGCTGTAGTAAGTAATAATACATATGATATCATACCAATAGCATGATACTAATATGCTGATTCACCTGAAAGAGCAATAAACGGACAATTGATTGCTAGCAGGATATTTTCCCAAGCGCTACCACCTAGTTCGTACTCGTCGCCCATACAGTGGATCTTATCACAAATAACGTAGCGGATTTTCTGGATCCCTTTCCTTTGCGAAGGACTCAGCAGAAGGATCTCCAGACACTGAGGAACTGTAACGAGAATCCTTCAGGACGTTTCTTTGGTGCGGAAATCCCAAGTGAAGGTCCCTACGATCAAAATTCGTTCTTTCTGCTTTTCCTGATGACAGTAATAACAGTAGTAGTAATGGTAGTAATAGTGGTGGTCACAGCGGTAGTAGCAGTAATAGTAACAGAACTCGTAGTACTAATAGTGGTAGCAGGGGCTGTAGTAGAAGTGGTACGAGCAGTAGTAGGAGTAATAGTAGTGGTAGTAGTAGTAGTGGCAGGAGTAGTAATACCATTAGTAGCAGTTGTACTAGCAGTAAGTAGTAGCAGAAGTAGTAATAGTACCACTAGTAGTAGTATTAGTACTACTAGTACTACTAGTAGTAATCTATTTGAATGAATTACCTGGTAGCAGTTGAATTTAGCGTAAACTGTGGCAGTGACTTGATTGACCAGGACTTTGGTTGGTGACACGTGCACGACAACATTTTCCAGAAAGTCGTGCAGGACCCGTTCCATGCAGTAGTACGCGGCGTAAGTTTTGCCCGAAGAGGTGGGAGCCACGATCAGCACCGACTGGTTGGCGTCGATACTGTCGAAGAGCTCCCGCTGCCACCTGTCGGGAATAAGTTCGCCACTCGAGAATCCTCGGGTTCTGCTTTCCCCCGTTTGAGCTCGGGGCTCGCGAAGAGGAGCTGGAATCTCGCTGCACAGGTTTCCTCTGTCCCATGCAAGCGAACGGCTATTTCTATAAAATTCAAGTTCATTATTAAAATAGCATTATTATATTATGTGCTATAATTTATTCCAATGAATTTAAATTTTTCTGTACTTTAAATTTTATTAAGTCGATGGTAGTATTAAAAAGATTATTTAAATTATTACACTGGAATATACTATTGCAATAATATTATTGTTAAATTTAATTAGAACCAAATTTGCTTTTAATTTCTGTTCATCATTTTACTTAAAATCAAACAGCTGTCAATAGAGCATTAAAACTACACTATCAGTTACGTAAATAACACGAAATTATATAACACTTAATATCATACATAGATTTACAAAAAAGTGTGTTAATTAAGAAATAAAATAATTAAATGTTTATCGATTATTTTATAATAATCGACACCTTATTCAAAGCTCGTGCCTCGACTAGTCTCGGGCAACTGCAAACACTCGGCTAAAGTTCACAGCCCGAGGATCTCGAGATAATACCTGACCTTTCCTTGGGCCTCTATGTCCAGTTGCTTAACGCTCAGCAGTTCACGAGCATTCAGGAAAAAATCCAGAGCCAATTTATCCAGCATTTCTATGAGAAATTACACCACAGAAGTTAATAAGTCTAGATTTTACATAATCTTGACTAGTTACCGGGTTTTTGTCGTCTCGATTGTTCGTAGAGCAGTTGGTAAACCAGTTCACTTTCGAACAAGAGCGAATTTTTGCGAATTTCTTCAGAACTGCATTCAAAACTAGAGATTCTTTGAAGGGCCTCTCTGGTTTTGCCACGTTTTGCTTCTTCTTCCGCGATTTTGCGGGTCGTTCTCCGTTTTTCTGCTTCACTTCTTTCGTTCTCCCGTTTATTCTTCTCCAGATTCTCCCGAATGATTTTCTCCTTCTTGGATTTCGTGCTTTTCTTATCGCCACCGCTCTTCTTCTTCCTCACCACGTCTTTTGTCTTGCTATGTCTAAGGAATGAAGCTATATAAATATCTATAAAGTTAATTTCAGTATATATTTGATGTACTTATCGGTTTGTGTGGACAAATCGGTAGCGAAGAGTGATTTCTTGTAGGCAAAAGCTCCTTCCAGGGATTCTCCATAACCTCGGAGGTACCTTACGGACAACTGCATAGACCTGAGATCTTTTTCCTTTTTCACATTCAACAATCGACGGGCGTGCCAGTGATATTCTTCGTCAAACGGTTCACTTCCATACTTCCCATCAAGTCTGGCAAACTCACAGGAGCCTGTTTTAAAAGGAAACGAGGTTTTCCCAACGTATTTCTGCGAAAATTCGATGTTCAAAGGTCCCACAACCTGGAGGTTCTCTTCCAGGCCTTGCTGGCGTTCCACGGCAGCTCTGGACGATCCTGGAACTTGGGAACTGGACCAAAATCGACGCCAGTCAATTCAGCAAGAAGTTTGAGAAGTTCCTCATAATCTTTCTTGATCTGTTGACCAAGATTTTTCTCGTTCGCGTTCTCCAGGACGAAAGCAAACAAGTTTCCATCCCAAAGATCACCTACTGAGTTAAACTCGATGTCTTCCAAGTCGCCTTCTCTGATGACCTGTAGAACCAAACAGCATTTTTCCACACGTCCTGCAGAAACACTTCCAGAAACGTCAAAT
This sequence comes from Eulimnadia texana, assembly GCA_002872375.1. Taxonomy (NCBI): domain Eukaryota; kingdom Metazoa; phylum Arthropoda; class Branchiopoda; order Diplostraca; family Limnadiidae; genus Eulimnadia; species Eulimnadia texana. The sequence goes on from NKDA01000007.1 coordinate 1,659,905, forward strand.
TTTCCGTTTCCCATACATTTTGTTCCATAAACGGCAAAGCTCGCGAATGAAGAGAAGCATTTCGACGAAAGGCTAAATACATCATCAACATTTTGGAAAACGCCAACACTTCGTTCAATTTTCCGAAAAACTTTAACGGTTGAAACCAAAATGCGACAGCTGAAACGACGACAACTTCTCGTGCGACTTTTGTGAAAAGCAAACAGCGGTGTAAAAATTTTTAAATTATAGAAAAACCTGGAAAAGCTTCCTTAAAATTATAAGAAACTTCTGACTTAACACAACCTGAAGTTAGCTAATTTGCAGAAGGCTAAAAAATGCAGACATTACAATAGGCCCAGTGACTTTAGATGTTTGAAGCTTCCTCTCTCAATGGAACTGATCCTGTTTTTCCACAACCACCTGAAACACAAAGGATTCGCTGCGTACCACCAGACTCTTTTATGATTTGACATTATCTCAGAAAAGAAAACTTACATAGTTTGGAGAGATTCAAGTCCCAAGAAGTCGTCTTCATGGATGGATGTGATATTATTGTGTTGTAAATACCTTTTCGAGCGTAAAATTCAAATGAATACAAGTGAACATTGATACATAGCTAAGTGGTTTAAGTTACGAATCAATCATTATTATAGACATTAAATTAACTTAACATACTCCGCAAATAGCTAACTTAAACAAGAATAAAAGTAAAGACATTACAAAAAGCGCAGTGATGTAAGATTTTTGAAGCTTCCTCTCTCAATGGAACTGATGCTTTTGTTCGAGCAAGACCCGAAACACAAAGGAATCACTGCTTCTCACGACAGACTCTTTCATCATTTGACATTATCTCAGAGAAGAAAACATACAATTGTTGAAGAGATTCAAGTCCCAGGAAGTCGTCTTCATGAACGGATGTAATATTGTTGCCATTTAACCACCTTTTCGAGAGTAAAATTATAATTAAAACAGATGAGCTCGTGCACATGGCTAATTGGTTTTTAAGTTGCGAATCAATCATCACTATATACATTAAACTAACTTAACATACTCCACAATTAGCTAATTCAGTAAAGAATATAAATAGACATTACAAATAGCGCAGTGACGTGAGATGTTTGAAGTTTCCTCTCTCAATGGAACTGATCGTGTTGTTCGACAAAGACCTGAAACACAAAGGAATCGCTGTTTATCACCACGGACTCTTTTATCATTTGGCTTTATCTTAGGAAATAAAACTTAGCAATATTGAAGAGATTCAAGTCCCAAGAAGTCATCTTCATGGATGGATGTGGTATTATTGTGGTATAACCACCTCTTCGGGAGTAAATTTAACATGAATACAGGTGAACATTTATACATAGCTAAGTGGTTTAGGTTACGAATCAATCAACTTTAAAGACATTAAATTAACTTAATATAACCCACCACAACCTAACTTGAAAAAGAATGAAAATAAAGACCTTACAATGTTTGCAAAGATTTAATTTAAGATGTTTGAAGCTTCCTCTCTCAATGGAACTGATCCTGTTGTTCTTTAAATACCTGAAACACAAAGGAATCGCTGCTGATCACCACAGGCTCTTTTGTGATTTGACATTATGTCAGAAAAGAAAACTTACAAGAATCGAAGAGATTCAAGTCCCAAGAAGTCGTCTTCACGGATGGATGTGATACTGCTGCCATCTAAGCTCCTTTTCGAGAGTAAAATTAGACTGAATACAAGTTTGCATCAAACCATGGCTAGTGTTAATTAATTTATGAATCAAGTCATAAAGCGTTATCCGTGTCATATCTACTGGAACTGACAGGTGAGATCGGGTAATGTAAAACATTACATTGATTTCACACAATGTAATGATTTTTAGTTCTTTCATTACGAGCAATGCAGAATAGCATCTGTTCGCGACTTGGAGTTTTGAAGGATTGTTCCAAAAGCCATCGAAACGGGCTTTATGAATGTTTATATACACTCGGCACTTTTTAATGATTGGATTTACTTACAGGTATGTAGGACGTAGGTCAGAAATATTAGGAATCACAGAAAGTCCTCGACATATTAACCCACCGTTTTCCCAATAACACTTGCCACCTCCTAAAGTAAACCACGTACACATATACGATCACTGAAAATCATTTCGAAACTAGATCACACGTGAAAAATCAGTAGAAAGATCTTTGTACACGAACAATTGAGTAAAGTACAAGTATAATCAATAAATGAAGTAAAGCGCAAGAATTTAATAGAAGACAGCAAATTTTCTAACTGTCAAGTAACATTATCTTGGACTCTTGTTCCTCGCATATAATAGGACGTTATTTCTAAAACTGGACCTCGTTCTTACCGGACGTTTTTTTAAGCGCCGGACCTAACGAAATATAGGGACTTATTTAAAAATGGGACCTCCACATTGGACGTCATTTCATCCAACAGAAAAAGAGGGTGGCAGTAAGGCACCTGAAACATTGCGTGTTTCAGCTGATGTTTGAGGCGCCTTACCACACTCTTAATTAAACCAAAAAAGCTCTCTATTACTCGTAATTTATTTTTAAGCAAACTTCCATTGAGTCATCTTGTTCTTTATTTTTTCCATATGTGAGTTCTGTAATAGCTGAATTTATTTCACTTTTTAAGTAGAACGATTTAATAAAGTTTAATTTTATCTACGCATTTTGTTCTTCATTCTGAACGGATTTCAACCCGAGATCCTTTGCTCAGTAGATGACATTCTCAGCGTCTTGTGAAAGAAAGAAAAATTGCAACGAACAGATTAAATTCAATATTAACTCGAAAATTAACCAATACGATATTACCAAAGTGGCCAAACAGCACATAATGAATATTACCGCCTTCACATTTGGACTCCACATTCGACGCCTGTCTATGTACAGAATCACGTACAGGCTCCTTCACGCATTTACAGCCGTCGAATGACAAATTCTAAAAAATGTGGCTATAAAGTCCAAAGGACAAATTCCTGAACGTGGTGATATTCTTTTATGTGCTACTTGAGACGGCTAGGCCTTACATTCATACATTCGTACTTTCGTACATTCTTACATTCATACATACATACATACATTGACAACATTGCTTTTGTGAGAAGGTTTTCTTCGTTTGCTAGTAGAAAATACTAATAGTAACATTTATTATTATAATACGAATTATACAACATACTTAATACATGCAATTTAGTGTATTATGTTATATAATAAGTTAGGGTTGGTGAATTGGAATAGGATCAATATTTATCAAAGTGTTTAAAAAATACACACGCTAAGTTAATATGGACACATTATGTTCAAGAATCAAATTGAATGAAGAATATGAAATGAAGCTTTAAAAACTTCCCCATAGCAGCACGCATAAATTGTATTTAACGAAAACAAAATTATAAAAAAATTACAAACGGTTAATTGAAATTTAGAAGAATCGGACATTGCTTTACCAAGACAGTTCATAGAGACACGGAACTTATTCATTCGTGGTCCTCTAAGGTTAAAGTCTATTCAAATAAACATACAGCTGAACTGAGTGGTAGAGAACAGAGCGGAGTCCCAAGCCTCAGTCGCGTCCATCCTTAGGGCCACTTGATCTCCTGTGACGAGTAGCAAGATCTGAGACAGGGTTACCGTAACGTGGGTGTTGAAGACATTGTGAGCCGCAGTTGCCACAGTTTCTCCATTCACTATGAAGGATATCAGATTATGAGTAACGCTGGTCTTCAGATGAGACGTTGCTGAACAGTAATATGGTCCGGACACAGGTACGGTAAAGATACCCGTAGATGGATCCACGAAGCCACTGAGATTCACCCAGACTCCGTCATAAGTGATAATTCTCCCGAAGCGCTGTAGGGACTCCTGCGGAACACGGAGAACGCCACCGACGGGCCATTTCTCCCCGGGTGATTTCCAGGAGATTAGCCAATGTCTTTTCCATTTTGTTCAACGGAGAAAGTTATCATTATTCCATGTGGAAGTTTAATCGATAAAGCAGGTCTCTCTTTAATAAGTGAAGTTTTTTTTATTATTTATGTTATTACCCGGTATTCGTCTTGCAGAAAGGTAATATTTGATTGCGCTTCATTCATTTGGTCCTGCAGGGTAGGTACATTTGCCTGAATTTGAAAGTACGAATAATAATTAATTCTTCACCATCCAAGTAATATCTAGCAAAGAGCGGGCATATCGACACACAGCTTTTTTTTTTACTCTTTGCTAAATAATAATCATGTGCCAAGTGTTCGTTCACTTGTGTAAACAAGGTAAAAATATGCTAGATAGGTTTTGCTTTAAAGTCTAAGATTTAAAAATTATACAAGACTCGTAATTTAGATGAGGTTTCACCACGAGGCCAGAAGATTGAGGGTCTGGTGTGGTCGTCGGTGGGGCCATCAAGTAACCTATCCATTCTGTATTAAGCAAAAATGAATAAACGACCTTACTACATGGTGAGTCACTATACAATACTAAGACGATCCCAGGGTAACACAAGATTTGAAAACTGTATGACTGATAATTTAAAGGCGACTTCACCTGGGTGTCCTGATGTCCGGCATTACAAGCTTGTTGGGCCTCCATTTGGCTCCTCAGGATACGTACTTCATCTTGTAGGAAATAGACATTGCATTGGTAACGTCGCTTTGCGACTTCATATTATAGTAAAAATATTCCCTAAAAATCTACTTCGTATATTTTTGTGCATAAGCCTGAACAACATATGGACAGCAAGGAAGTACCTGCAGTTCTATCATCATATCTAAGATTTCCATGAACTCTCGGCGATGAACGTATCTCTTTTCTATCCTGCGATCACCACTGGGAATCTGTGAAAATCGTTATTAACAAAAGTATCATCAAGTTGTTTACTGCATTTTTACTTCAGTGCATTCTGCATGTTCCGCTGAAACGGGTAACCTACACAGCGAAAGAAGCAGAGAAAACAGCGAAAGTATGGACTGCATTATTCCTTTGTCTTCCACTCTGGTTAATGTCCTTCAAAAATACAATTTGAATACAATTGCAGCACTGACAGTCTTAAGATAATCAAATGGATAAGGAGTTCAAAACCCTTAGTTTCGATAATGTCTACAGAACAACTCGAGTTTGGATCCAAGTGTACCACTGGGAGCTGGGCATGGTCTTTTTTATACTCCAGTTTACAAGTCCGACCATGCATGCCCTTGAACCGATGCAAAACTGCTGAAACCAGCACATGTTCTGTTAGTTACGGAAGAGTCGAGTGTTCCAAACTTGGGAATTTATTATATTTCACGCTCTTTTCAGATGCGACACACGATACTTTAGTTGTGTGTGCAAAAGAATTGTTATGAAACTGTCCGTGACAACAGCACTCAAGGTTAAGTTAGCTTTCCTCGCTTGTAGTAGTAGAAGAGACGATCGTAGTCCCGAATGATCCTAAAACCGGATTCCTTATTTCAAATTTTTCTGGATAATATCAAATTAATCTATTTAATTTTGTTTTATCTTTGCTTGCCCAAGATTCTTACCCACTTTGATTGTCCCGGCTTACTCGAGAATCTTATCTTGCGAATGTTTAGTAATTTTCTCTCAGGAACTTGATTGTGGAGTGCTGTCGTTTTCTTCGACACTAAATGAATAGAAAACAAGAACAAGGATAATTGCGCTGTGTTGGCGCATGGGGTACATAGAGAACTGCTGGTGGTTGAGTAGATAATCATCATCCTTTATCTAACTTTTCTCTAGACAATAGCTAGCTTTTGTCAAGAGACTATCTAGACACAAGTAATCTGGATGTTGTCTAGATAAAATCAAGACAACTGATTGGGATTATCTACTCGTTGACTTGAGAATCGCAGGTTACTATCCAGATATAACCATCACCCGTTATCTACCTATTCTATATACAACAGCTAGCTTTTATCACGACATTTTCTAGACACTAGCAACCTGGATGTTATCGAGATAAAATCAAGCAAAATGATAGAGGTTATACAGATGTTAACTGGATAATAGTTGGTGATTAACCCGATAATCATCAGTCTTTATATAGCTGTTCCCCAGTTATTCTGTTAACACCAACCTGGACGTTGTCAAGCGAGAAGCAAGTAGAATGATGAAAATTAGCTAGACGTTGACCAGAGAGTTTCGGTTTGTTGTCCGGATAACCGCCATATTTCGTCTACAGCGGGATAAAAGAACTTTTCTGTTTATAACTCTGGATGTTAAATGGAAGTCTTTGTTTTAACACTATTTTTGCAATGTTTATATTGTAACCGATTATTTTAATGAATAATCATGTTATTGACTTTTGAGGAAACCTTAGGTTTCCTTACGTACCTGAATTCTAGAATTCTCAATCAGAACTGTTTAAGTATGCAAACCTCGTGCAATACAAGTATCGAATTAAAGGATTAATAGCTGCCTCATGCAATATAATAAACATGTTCACGTTTTACTAAATCCTGTTCCACCAAGTACAAAGTTCTGCTGTACATAGTGATGTAGATGCACCAGGGCAACGTCAGTCAAGCGAGTTTGTCCTATGGCGGTTCTCAAGTACATACTAATACAAAACCTATACAGGTTTTTCTAGTCAAAAATGGTTGGTTGGTTGGTTGGTTGGTTGGTTGTGTTTAAGGTGCTGAAGGTCTGACGAGACCTAGTACGCAGCAGAATTCCTATAAACAGAGAACGCAATTACCGTGTTGGTATTGTAATCGATTTTTCAAAGTAGTTAGTCTGAAAACTAAATGAGAGCTGAATGAATCATAATAATAGTTTTTCGCTTTTCGGCTATCACCAAGAGTAGTTAGAAGAAATCTAACACAGGTGCTGAATTCAAGTGTGAGAACTAATTGAGTGAACTGGTTACTTCTCTCATTCTGGTAACCGGGTTCAAGCCAGTCCTCTAGCAACTTGGTCAATTCACCTTCCCCCAATTTGGCGGCTGTTAAAAGAATAATCCCCTTTATTTAGCTATACAGATGTTTCGTATTTTTAATAAGTTGGAACTGAAAACTTACGAATCAGTCTCTTAGATTCTGCCGCCTGTTCCTCAGCCAAAACAGCGGCGAACAACTCCAACGAAGAGCAGACCTGTGACCCAAAAAATTTTCACCAGTCCGATGATGATTTCTCAGCAACTTCTGTTGAATTTTTCGCAAAAATCCTTCAGTTTTTATATCGGTCTTCACCCAAGATTCTAAATTGACTTTTAATGATGTAAATTTATTCCAAGCATTGTTTCAGCCGCAAAGATTCATTGCAACTTAAGTGAACCGCGATCTTGGAAAATAATTCGAACAGGAAGCGTTCGCCAACTTTCAAATATTTCAGCTTTCGGAAGTGGACGGCTGTACTCCCGACGAGTGTGTACAAATCCTTAAATTCACTGCAAGATTTAATCATCAAAAAAGTAAAAACAATTAGCTGAGTAACGAGACAACTGAATAAACTAAAACTGAATATACTTCATTGCTATGCTCCAGCAAAAGCCTGGAAGATAAGAAATGAAACTGAAACATGAAAAATAAAGGTTTCCTAAATGTAGTTTTTTAAACTCCTTCCGGTGAGTAAGTGAAAGAAGGTAAGGTAAGGTAAGGTCCTTTCACACGCAAAAATCCCTTACAAAAAAGTGTCCAGCCAGGTTGCTGGTGAACGGCTGACGTTTTACAGGCCGTGAAAAACTAGCCGCCGACTGGCCCACTGCTAGCTAGTTTTCAGCTATTTTCCAAGCTACTAATTGCTAGTTGTTTTTTCAGCCGACATTTTGCGGGTTACCGATGCGGTCAACTGGTTACCGGTTTACAGTTTACATATTGCTAATGGTTAGCTGCGTATCGGTGGACTTTTTGTCACCTTCTGCTAAAACCGTTCAGCACTTGGTTTACAGGTCATGTTATTTACGTTCTTGTTGCTCATATTTTTGTGGTATACGTTCAATACGATTAAATAATCAATAGTTCATAATACATAATAGTTAATCTCGCATAGTCCACAGTAACTGATGTAATTAATGTATGATGTAATCACATAATTAAGTAACGATTTTACGTGTTAATACTATTAAAGTATTATTGTATTTTTAATACTATATAAGATGTAGTACCAGTACTGGCCTTGGTTTTAAGCAAAACTTCTGGTTTTGGGGAAACATTTCATACAAACAAACAAATTTCGAAAAAAATAACAAATACAAAAACAATTTTCGGTTGGTTGAATTAAGACAATTTCACGTAATAACACCCTCAAATTATTAATAAAAAATTTATTATCGAGATGCAAGAGGAAGTCTTGACTTCCAATTGATTGAATTAAACTTAGTTGTTAAAAACTTCCCTTTTTATTCATTAAGGGTTTACTTGCTGTGAGCGTTATTGTCCTGGAAGAAACTTGCCCTTGTACGAGTTCTGTACTGTTTACAGTACTCAATATTAGATATACTTGTGCCCGATACTAAGTGATAGACATATATGTACTCGCAGAACTGTATGTTGTAATAACAGGTAATTTTTTTTCAATAAAAGAACTTCGTGAAAAACGTTTGTCTTTATATTAAACAGTACCTTTTGCTTTCACCAAAGCAGAAAAAGGTATGACAGTCAGTTAATGAATGATATGATGTCCACATATTCAAGTTTGGAAAGCTATTTATTAACAACGCTATAAACAGAAAATCTTACTATAAAGACCAAACAGCAACGAACCCATCTTGTTCATGAAAATAAAGTCAGAAGCAGCCTTGAAAATTTGTATGTATATGTTAACCTATGTGTAATATTACATGTTATATCATACCATATCATGAAATTCATGTAAGCATATTACTTTCATTTTCTGCATGTGTCCATAATTAAAGTTTCTGTTCTTATTCTGTGTTCGTTTATAGAAATGAACAAAAGATTTCCGGATATGAACCGTTAGTCTTTCAGAAAATAATTTCCATGCAAAAGGATAAATTTTGTCACTAGAAGCTTTTTTATGTGTTTATTTTTTAAAGTTTTTTTTATTTAATTAAAAAATGGAGATAAACTTATAACTCATCATAATTTAATAACTAACTTAGTTTTTCTGGACTACTCAAAATGACGCAGTTATATAATTTAATGTCACTAAGTAGGAATACGAATAATTTAAAAAATTAACAGCCATTCCATTGGGATGAAAATTGATTACTTTAACCTTACTGAATGTTTCCTAAAGTAACTAAACCATTTTATGCTATTAGCATGACTATACTCTCTTCCAAAAATGTAGGGAAATTTGCCTTCAAAATTGTAGGCGAATCGGCTTCCAGGAAATAAGTAGGAATATTTTGCGTAAGTCCAAAGTAGGATTTTGTTTCTACAAAATGTAGACTTATCACCAACAAAATGCAGGCTTATTTCCTTCAAAAAGTAGTCTTCCTGCCTTCAAAAAGTAGGCTTTTTCAGAACTGCTACGCAGCTGAAAATCGTTACTTGCAGGGTTTTATCGATAGTTTTATCGATATTCGAATTCTATCGATATATTTCATGTTTCGATTTATAATCTTCGATTACACTTTTTTCTAAATTTCTCTTTGTGATATCGATCGGTACTTTACTTGATAACTGGAGCATATCGATATCGGTTTTACGGATGCTTCATTTCCCTACATTTTTGGAAGAGAGAGAGAGTAAATTGATTTAAGGTACAATAAAACATGCCTGGCAACGCTGCTACTTCAAATTTGAAACGAAGGACCAAGTGCCAACTGCCACTTCAGCCAACCGACCAGACGCCATTCCCCTTCTCACGGGACCGTTGGTAAAAGGTAAGGTTTTTGATTTGTAAAACATTGTGGGGGTGTGGAAATTTCGAAATTTAATTTAACCATTGCATTTAAATTTTAGTGGAGCATGTCAGGAAACGGTCGTAACACCGGAAGGAAGTTGCTTTGTGTGGGTATGTGCAAATGCGAATACCATGCTGAAAATATTCAACGTCCGCCGCGCTTCTTACAGCCGAACCATGGTATCAAATATGATCCTCTTAGCTCTTACTAGAACTAGTTATGTCTAACTATACCAATATTCTTAAGCCCCTCAACCACCGTGACTTATCGTTAAGCGGGGAAGGGTCGAACTTCTGTAAGAGTATCAAAAACAGCTCTATGAAACTAGCAAGCTCGAATAATACAGATAATTCAAATCTGGAAAATGGTAAACCAGAATTTTTGTCACCTAAATAGAAAGAAAAATTTGTACTAGCATTTTTGTGAAGGTAGAGCCGGTGGAATGAACAGTGTAACGACGCAGCAGGAAACGACTCTGGTAACGGGATGACGTCGAAATTTAAAGAGGTAACCAAAGATGTTGTTCATGACTATTAAGCTGTTTAGGAGTAAATAGTTGCATGAATCTTATTCGTGATTTAATGATTTTTATTACTTTTTCAAGAATCCTACGGTCCTGCGAGTACTGGAGCAAAATAGCGGAGACGAAATGAGTCGCATTGATCTGAGAAATCTTCCAGGTCTGGTAATGCATCAAAAAGCTCTAGAAGTCAAACAGTCTAATCAGATCTATTCTGACTAGACTTACGAAGAATGTGAAGGTTAGCCAGAGATCTTGGCTGTGATGTTAGTTCTGCGGAAAATGAAGACAAGAATACTGCACGAGACATGAAACTCCTTGAAAAGGCTGGTGAAAAATGGGGTGGAGCGGCTCAGACAATCTAAGTGATGCTGCCAAGACTGATCAGCAAGAATAGTAAATTTATTAATAATAACAAAGAATGCTGCATCTGGGAAACCAATTAGTTTACAAGCAATTTATGTTATTTCTTATTTGAAGGACTAATTTTTCGATTACTCCAAAACCATTACCCTGTTTTTTTTTATGTCGAGGCTTAGTGTACAACGTACGGCATTTCTCTGATCTGTAATTTTAATGTTTGTTTATTTTTATTTGGTTTTTGATGAGTATTAGCATTTGGTGATTCATTGGAAACTATTACAGAGTTATTTCTCTCGGTTTCTCTTTCAGGCACTGTGAACAGTGGTATTTTCGTGATGTGTAAATTATGTGCTTTTGTGTTGTGATTTGTACGTGTTATTTTGAGTGAATGTTTAATGCCTTACGTCGTGTTGAATACAAAACCCAGGATCCTTTAATTCAGATTTGGGGAGTTAATTTCCTCAGCAAGTGATCGTTTACATATCCAAGTTAATTCCAAAATACATAAGTAATAAAAAGTAAAAAGTACGTGGATTCTCAACTGATTTCAGCCGGTTAAGTGCAGCCCTTAAAAAGTTAGCTGAAGCACCCGTTTTTGACGGCGCGGGTTGAAGCAAAATCCAGGCCGTCAAAAGCAAGCCGTCATCAGCTGAACGGTCAGCTTTTGACGGGGTGACGGTTAGCTGACCAACAGTGATCTTTTTTGTAAGGGTAGGTGAACACTCGAACAATTTGTGCTGCCATTTACTTGGTTGCTTTCATGTAGAAGATATTTCTTAAAGTGCAGTGGGACAATGGTCGCCATGTACTACCTGAAAGAAATAGTAAGTTATAGTTCAAACACTACCAATAAAATTTAGATGGCTCCACTGTGAGGATGTACTGACTTTTGTCCGTCGAAGTGCAGTAGTCCATTGTTTACAGCTCATCCTACGACAAAAGTTAAGCATCACTCGGGAAACTAATCAACGACAGTGCAAGTCCAGTGAGCATCCCAGATTATAGCATAACAGTGCTTTCACGCGATTTCTGTCACTTGAAACAATGCATTTTGTCCTGCAAAAATTGAAAGCATACAGTTAATGGTGAGCAAACTCGTCTGGCTTGATTTGGTACTCACCTTCAATTTTGAATAAATGAGTCATTTCTTCTCACTCAATACGTGTGTCGAATGATAATTTTCCTCTGAAAATAGTACTGCAGCAGCTAATGATAACTCTATGTTAAAACTTGTGACCGTTCTCACAGCGAACAAAGAACTTCAACCACGTGTTTAACGCAATAGGCTTACAAGTGGCAACCGACGAGTGGAGTAGGCGGAAAGAAATTGACGAAATGCGTTCTTCTTCCCGAAAAGGTATGGTATAGACGTGATCCTATAGCCGCCGGTTCAGGATCTGAAGAAGCTAGAAAGGGGACTGGAGATTTTGGCGAGTGGGTCCAAGCTGAAAGTAAACGCTCGGGTCTGTGCCATTGTGGCAGACAACCTTGGAAGCCACATCCTTGCAGGCTTCAAAGAAGGGTTTACGGCTGTCAGACCTTGTCGTTTTTGCCTGACGACTGCAGATTCGATGCACGGTCGCTTCACGGAAGCAATGTTCAAGCTTCGCAACAGGAAAGAGCACGAAGAGCAGTGTACCAGCATCGATGCGGCACAAAACCCTGCTCTTAAAAAACATCTTTCAACGTTGTACAGCATTAACAGGGATACTATTTTGAATAGTTTCAATTATTTCCACGTAACTGATGGGGGAATGACTCCGGATGTTATGCACGATCTCTTGTTGGGTGTCCTTCCTTTGACCCTAAGGGAAATGCTAAGGATGTGCATTTCGAAGAGAAAATATTTCTCGTTGGAGATGTCGAATCGTGGTATCCGCCAATTCAATTACGGGATCTGGGAGATAAAAAATAAGCCAACGACAATTGACCCCCAGATATTTTTCAGTAAAGGACATATCCGTCAAAGTGCCTCGCAATGGTGGCAGTTAAGTGTAATGCTTCATTTAATTGTTGGATCATTTATACCTCCTCACAACAAAATGTGGAGGTGCTATCTTGCACTGCTGCAAGTTTGTCGGATAGCATTTGCCCGAGAAACTTCCAGAGATCTGATTTCGCTTTTGGAGACGTCGGTTCATGAGTACCTCCAGTCGTTTGTTACGGAGATCAGGCCCCGTCTGATCCCTAAACAACATACCCTAGTCCATTATCCCCGCCTGATGGAACAGCTAGGCCCACTTTCCAAACTGTGGGCGATGCGCTTCGAGGCGAAAAATGGATGGTATAAGAAACTGGCCAGAACGATTGGTAGCTACACCAACCTCGGCTATACCCGTGCCCTGCGAAAACAAAAATCGCAGGCAGTATATGCCAAGCAATACGGACGAGACTCAATCCTCAGCAATGCGAAACATAAGACAAAGGTCAGTGCTTCTCAGTTACCCTGGGGGTGGACAACTCGGTTCTCTTTTAGGTGTAGGAACATTGACTAATCTGTATGTTGAAGAAGTCGAAAGTGTCAACATTCGATCGTTGACATGCAAGAAAAATCATGGCTACATCCTTCCCTATGTGGATGAACATGAAGAGAATCCCCAGTTTGGGTTATTGAGGAACATCTACTCGAAAGGAGAGAAAGTATTTTTTAATTTACAGACGCACAGGACTCGGACATTTTCCCACCATTGTCAGGCATTTAAAATAGCAGAAACAACCACTGGTAACTCCTCCGCAATGCACCATTACGTTGTGGTGGACTTCGATAAATTGCGGGACGTTACTTTGTATCACCCTGACCCCATATTCCGCGGGACCGTCCCACATAAAAACGTGTATCCTAGTGACGAGAGCGCCAACTTTATTGTCGTCAAATCATATACAAGGGGTTTTTCGAGGGATAATTAATGATTTTACTGAACTCATCGAACTTATACCTTTTCTCTTCTTTCTTCATTTTACCTGTGCTCTGTGCTGTGTCGAGCATACGTATATGTACCTCTGATGTTAAACTGATTTGAAAAAAAAAAACATTGTAAATGAATGCTTCTTCAAAAAGCAGCCGTAGCGTCATCTAGCGGGACATTTCTAACCTAAATGCTCTGAGGCTATACCGCGGGGCGTTCTCTGCCGGAAAGAATGTCCGCGCGCTTTTCGAAAATCCAGTTTGGACTCTTTGAAAGATTTATTACTTAATAACCTTTTCTTTCCTGGCAAAAATATTTATTTTTTGCACACTTTCGCGAAATTTCTTTGGCAAAATCCTTTTCTTTGCGTGGAAAGGAATTTGGCGAACTTTTTTCTTTGCGAATTTTCTTTATTTTTTTAAGACTTTTTAATGTTCCGCAACGGGTACTAGTTCTTTTACGGTTATTAGCTCTACGGTCCCTTGAACAGGTCGAAGGATTTGCAGCAGTGCTTCCACTTTGCAGGGAAATTCCCTTAAAGAGGGAAAATTGGGTCTCAAAAGGGAAAATGAAGGGAAAAGGGAAATTAAGGGAAAACGCAAATTCCCGAGTATCAAACATGTACATCTAATCAGTGAGCTCTTATGCAGAAGGGAAAAAGGGAAAAAAGGGAAATCAATTTGACCCGGACAAAAGGGAAATAAAGGGAAAACAGAGGCCTCTCGAAGGGAAAACCAAAACCCGAAGTGGAAGTACTGATTTGCACTCGTAGTTGGGAAACCGAAGGTAGTAGTTGATAGTTTACACCTGATTTCAATGGCGGAAAATTAAGGATGTCGGCTACATCCTGAACAATAGCCGTAACATATCCTGAATATCCTGAACCACGTCAGATCGTCGATGAGTAAAAAAATTGCGTTGAGAATTGTGAATCGTGAGTATCGAGGGCACCATTAAGTATCCTGAAAAGCGTTTCTTCAGGGCGCTGTTAAGTACCCTGTATACATGTATTATTCAGGCATTCAATGTCAGGGTCCTGAACATCCTGAAAGTGGGCTAATTTCACTGCATTCAGAGTCCTGATTGGCATCCTGAAAATTTTCTTTTCAGGATATTTTCAGGGTCCTGAAACTAACTTTAATTTTCTGCTGGGTTCAATTATGAGGGTAAGTAATGTTACTGTAAATTTTAATAATATTAAATGAACTAAAAATTATAATAATATATTATAAATAATACGATATTGCAATTAATTAATTAAGTAATTAATTAATTACAAAATTTTATTAATTAATAATAATTAATTAATAAATGTAATTGATATTGTAATATACCTTATTGCAGTATAATACAGTGAAGTGATATAGGTGAATATGATAACTAGTGATAACATGATAATAACTATGATAATGCAATGATAAAATGATGATAACAGTGGATAACAATTGATGACAGTTGATAACTAGTGATTACATGATAATACTATTGTAATGCAATGATAAAATGGTGATAACACTGGATAACAATTGAGAACAGTTGGTAACTAGTGATAACATGATAATACTATGATAATGCAAGGATAAAATAGTGATAACAGCGGATAACAATTGATAACATTTGATAACTAGTGATAACATGATGATAACATCAAGTCAAACCTTTCAGGAAGTGTTACATGGTTTCTTCGAATCCCACCAGTCAGATGGCAGCAACCAAGACTGGGAACAGTTGTTTGGCTGACTGAGTTCCAGTCATGTGACCGCGACTGCCAATGGGGTTAAGGTTTCTTTGTTTGAATTTTCCCTTTTTTCCCCTTCCATTGCAAATATCAAGTATCCTTTTCCCCTCCATGTAATATCGAGCTATACTTATCTTACTTTCCCTTTCTGATAAACTTTTCCCTTTTTTTAAGGGAATTTCCCTGTAAAGGGGAAGTACTGAAGTTGATTTAGTTGAATATATAATAATATTGTTAATATTAGTTATTTATCCAAGCGCACTTTTTAGGTGCTCGCTCGAGTTTGACCGCTCCAATCAGCGCCATCTATTGAGTTCCACACAAACTAAGATACTGCTTCATATTCATTGACTATTTTACAAAATAATATTAATAATAATAGTTTAATCAAAATGAAATATATCAATCTGTCCGCCATCTGGTGGCAAAAATATGTACTACGTACAACCTGCCGAAAATTCAGTCGTTGAAGAAAAGACAATTATTACCCCCACTTGTTGAACTAAATAAATAAGTAAATTTTTCTCAGTTTGCAGGGAAATTCCCCTAAAAAGGGAAAACTGAAATATTCTTTTACGTTCAATTAATTGAGATTAAAATTGAGATTAAATAGAGGAAAGAAAATCAGTTCAAACAAGAACGCCATCTTTGCTGAAAATATAGGAGAATCGGACGAGTCACTGAAATCAGGATCCTGAAAGTCAGCTTCCTTCGTCGTGAAATGACCATGCCGTTTCAGCATGCTGAAGTACTGAAATTGGCCGGTTTTCAGCACGTATCAGCATGCTGAATTTGTTTTCGGCAAAAAGTTTAATTAGGATTGAGGGATGCTGAACAATTTCAGACGTTGTTCAGCATCCTCAATCCTAATTAAAGCTTTCTAACTTTTCCTTCCTCTTTTCTTTTCTTTTCACCCAAAAAATATTTCAGCATGCTGATACGTACTGAAAACCGAGCAGTTTCAGCACCTTCAGCATGCTGAAACGGCATGGTTTCAGACCTTTACCAGACGTTGTTCAGCATACTGAATTTTTCTAAATTTTTCATTGGGGCATTGCCCAATTGTGTTTTACCGGTGTTTTTTTACAGTGACTTTTGGAACGATTCCCCCCAGTGTTTTTCCGGTGTATTTTTCCCCCAAAGATGAAGATATTCCGCCGATATTCCCCAACATTACCAGGATTTGTCCGGGCTTTTTCCCGGATATTTTAAGTGTAAAAACCGGGGTATATTGCAGGTGAAAATAGGTGATATATATTCTTGTTCACGTATACTGTCGCGGACAAGGCACTTTCACGGATTCAAAATCCGTAAAAGTTTTCTTCAAGCATTCTAATCCGTGAAAAACCCCGTGAGATAGGTTTAAAAAAAACAGGGAATTTTGCTGATCCTTGAAAAATTTTTCAAGGTTTGAGAATACAGATCCGTGAAAGGCTCGTAGGGTACGTGCGATTTTGAGAAAATTATTGTGTCCTAGCTGTAACAAATGAAGTGAATATTGTAATGTATATGGAAAGTTCATAAGTTGGCCAATCTAATTAAATTACTATAAAAGCTTCAATGTGTCGTTTATTGATTTTAGTTTCACGTAAACTAAGCAAAACGTCATCGAGGTCTTCTGCCGTCATCGTACGTTTTGGCTATTTTAAAATTCAGAAAACTAGATATATATGTAGTTTTTGTACCCAAATTTGAGTAGGGAATGAAGAGAGAGAGCCAGTGGGAGAAATACAGCTTTGAATTTATGCAAATTAGAGAGCAATTTCCAAGAATTCTACAGTCGTTTTACCAAGTGATTTGAACTGACGTTTTAATTTATGCAAATTAGTCACAGTTTTCGGGAAATTCAGGAAAATTTTATATATCCTTGTATAAAGAATGGCCTATTAGTTTTGGTTGGGCTGGAAAAGCTTCATGGCTTTGATCCTTTTCCACTTTTTGCTAACTGCTCGTCGGAATGCCGGGGTGTAGAACGTGTAGATGATTGGATTGAGTGCAGAATTAATTGGTAGTACGAACACTGCAATCCATGCGTAGGCCTGCTTGAAAGAAACGTCAGTACAGATATTTGCAATCAAGTTTCTGAATCAAACCGTAATTGATAGTTCCAAGGAGACGAGGTTCGCAACAGAGATGAAAATAACCGGCAGCCAGCAGAGCATATCCGTGCCGATAATCAAGATGATCCTCCACAAAAGCAGCGTTTCGGTTTTATCGCTGCTAACTCTGGCCTCCCTGGTCGACTGTTTTACTCTGCGTAGTATCGTGACGTAGCAGAAAGTAATGACGATCATCGACAAAGTATTGAGTACTTGAAAGTAAAAGCAAAACGCTGAAAGAATCTTTTCTGCTGGTATACAAGTGTTGTTTTATCCTAAACTTGACGAACGACTCTTGCTACACTATCCAAACGGATAAAAAACGGAAAAATTCAGTATTCAGAACTTAATCGCTCTATCTGAGAATCGTTTGTTGAAAACGTTGATACCGACGAAAACGAAGAAAGAGTACTCCCATCCGGGCTGCTGGTTTGTGACATGGGTCATTTGATCGGCATCCGAATAATTGGTCGTAAGAGGTAACGCAAGACAGACACTGGAGTTCCCATAGAAATCTCTAGCAACATTAGAACAGTATACAGTTATCATAACTCGAGTAATGAGTGTTGTAGCAGTGTAACATTCTATATCTTTAATGCTTTTTCAAGGAAATGAAAATGTTATACTAGTCAAATACTACCGAAAGTAGTCGATGGGCATGAGAGGTATCCCCGCCAACACCACAGCCAATACAAAAGAGACGCCAACGAGGATTTTGATTCCTCTAGCGGACACTCGACTAACTCCAGCTGGACTAGTCAATTTCCAGAACCTCTCCAAACTAAGGACTACAAAAGAGTGGGCAGTTAGCTGGAGAGCGTTACTTGGAAGGGAACGACTACTAACTTGTTAAGGTAAATACGGAGAGCTCGGAGGAAAAGACGCAGGAAAATCCTGCAAGTTTGCATGTCCACGAGCTCCTCCAGTTTTCGTCTTGCAGGATGTAGTATCCGCGAAAGTGCCAATCGGCAGATGCGATGATCAACAGAAACACTCCCATGAAGAAATCTCCTGAAATTCAAATAGCGCGTCATCACGAGCCTGCTTATGATTAGGAGCGAAGCAAAAGTGAAATACCCAGAGCCAGACTGGACGATAGGATCTTCTGGATTTGACGACTTTCCTGTAGAGAGTGGCTTCCTCCAGGTTTTGTGCGAGACGCAATTCTCCAGAGGAGAACGCCCACGTTGAATGCCCCGGCAAAGACGCCTAGAGTCCAAACTGTGTTACGGAGCACAATGTTGTGCATAAGATCTTCGCACGATGAAAAGGGATTGCTGAAAAAACTTGGCCTGTGCCAATTCGAGGTTGAACAGTTCAAGTTTTGTTTCTTTACAATGCAGCACACCCTCCAGTCGTCGGAAATTCTACAAATTACAGAATGATTTCTTGGGATTCATGAAAGTTAGACGTAGGACTTACATCCATTGAAGTTTTGATGAAAACACTAAAGCCCCTGGATCGATACGTTTAATCTTGTTGCCCCTAAGTCCCCTGCCGAATTAAAAGATGTCACAAACTATCAACCTGATACTGTAACATCGTCGTAGCAATAATAGTAATAATAATAATTATTTTTAATATAAATATCCATTACGTAAATAACGTTGATGTTTTCATTCACTTAATTTAATCGAAATTAACTACATCGACATTAGTGTGTTTATAAGACTTACAATTTTTCCAATTTCTCTAATCCGAGGAATGATTCCGTCTCTATGTGGGTAATCTTATTGTCCTCCAAGGATCTGGAAGATAAAAATATGTAGCAACTGTTTGATGTTGAAAACCAAACGTGGGACTTACAATATTTCAAGGGATTGAAGTTCAACGAATGTTCTTGGCTCTATGGATGCAATCTCACTTTCATCTAGGTACCTGGATCACAAAGAAAAAAGAGAATATAGTTGCGGCTGATCAAAATCAGTTTACTCTTTTTCATAACTCACAGCTCGGTCAAGGAAGTGAGACCAATAAAGATTCCGGCTTCCAACGACGTAATTCTATTCTCCGACAACAATCTTGATTGAAATCATTAAAGGAACATTGATTAATAGTTGCCTAGATTTACGCGACTCGAGTGAACTATAGTAATTTTGGCAAGCTTACACGAACTGAACATAAGAACAAACTGATACAAGAACCAAACGTGGGTAATGTGAAGAAAAGCTTTGCTCATACTCATAAAGAATATTGACAAAGTTCAGTTCCTGTTAAGTGCCAAGGAAAGCAGGAAAAATTTGAAGTCCACATTCATTTTCAGTTCTTTTTTAAGACCTCATTGTGGAAAGTTTCAGGAAACTTGTCCCAAAAGCTTTGATGGACTGTTACTAGGAAATCTATTGATGAAAGTGAAGGAACCGAATGCCTGGAATAAAGGAGCGTCAGGTAGTGCGTTAGACAGAAGAGACTTGATGCTATTTACGGATTTTCCTTTCAGTTGAGCAGAAAAACAAATCGTAGACTGTTATTGCCTCGGAAACAAGTTATGAAATAACTATGATATTCAGCTTCTAATGTTTACTCTATGAAATATCACATTGGTCGAGTAATTTCAGATTTGTTGTTTCATGTGATATGGAACATCTGAAGCATCGAAACGAGTCAAGTTTTTATCTTCAGCAACTGGACTTTTATCCGTATCAATATTAAGATCCGAATATAATGAATAATAATAAATAATAAGGAATAAAAATAATGATATATATTATGTCTATAATATAAAATTATATTATTAATATTATTAAATTATATTAAATATATTATTATATAATTATTAATATTAATATATATAATTTTATTTAATTATAGTTATATAATGAAATAAATATATTTAATTAATATAATATATTTAATTAATTTAATATTATATAATGAATTATTATTTTTTTAAATTATTTATTATTTTATATAATTATTTATATATATATTAATATTATATATTATAATTATATTAAATTATATTATTATGTTATTTATATTACTAATATAATATAAATATATAATAAATAAAATAATAATGAATATTAGCAGGAACTTAAAAAGGTTGCTTCCTTATTTAGATAACGTGAAAGGAGTGTGAAAAATAAAGAATTACAAATATTTCAGTGACGTGAGATTTTTGAAGCTTCCTCTCTCAATGGAACTGATCCTGATGTTCTGCAAATACCTGAAACACAAAGGAATCGCTGCTTATCACCACAGACTCTTTCATGATTTAACATTATCTCAGAAAAGAAAACTTACAATCGTTGAAGAGATTTAAGTCCCAAGAAGTCGTCTTCATGGATGGATGTGATATTGTTGCCACTTAAAGACCTTTTCGAGAGTGAAATTCAAATGAATACAGGTGAATATTTATACATTGCCAAGTGGTTTAGGTTACGAATCAATCATCACTAAAGACATTAAATTAATTTAACATACTCCGCAAATAGCTAACTTAAAAAAGAATGAAAATAAGTCCCAAAATAAAAAAAAAAAAATACAAAAAAACATAAAATAAAAAATATAAAATAAGTCCCGGGAAGTCGTCTTCATGGATGGATGTGATATTGTTTTCACGTAAGTCCCTTTTCGAGAGTAAAATTAAACTGAATATAAGTTTGCATCAAGACATAGCTAGTGGTAATTAATTTATGAATCAACTCTAAAGGCGTTATTCATGTCATATCTACTGGAACTGATAGGTGAAATTGGGTAATGAAAAACATTTCATTAATTTCACACAATGTATTGATTTTTAGTTCTTTCATTACGAGCAATGCAGAATAGCATCTGTTCACGACTTGGAATTTTTAAGGATTCCGTCCTAAGAGTCATTTAAACAGCCTTTATGAATGTTTATGTACACTCGGCACTGTTTAATGATTGGATGTACTTACAGTCGTGTTGGACGTAGGTCAGAAATATTAGGAATCGAAGAAAGTCCTTGACAACGTATTCCCTCCCAGCCTTCATCCCAACACTTGCCGCCTCCTAAAGTAAACCAAGTACACATTTAGAATCACTGAAAATCATTCTGAAACTAGATCACCAGTGAAATATCAATAGAAAGATCTTTGTACACGAATAATTGAGTAAAGTACGAGTACAGCAAATAGATGAAGTAAAGTGCAAGAATTTAATAGAAGACAGCAAATTTTCTAACTGTCAAGTAACATTCTCTCGGACTCTGCTTCTTTAGAATTCTTACCTGGAAATATTTTCACGCGGCGCTGTGCAGAGCTGTAATTTGCTTATCAAGAGAAACTGAATTAGTGGATAAAAATTAAGTGAACAGTCCCGAAATACTTGAGATGAAAAAACAGGCAGCAGTCATCCACAAGACTCTGAACCACAGGGACATTTTCAGTTGTCGATGCCAAGTGGAGCTGTTCAAACAGGTATCTAGTTGTTCCCTGCAACAGTCCATTTGTGACAATAAAACATTAGCAACATTGACAACAGTAAAATTAGATTGTTTAGCAAGTATATCGAACAATTTCTGTTAAAAGAAGATTCTAGAGAGTACTTACAAAAGGACGTCCAAGGATTCGTACTGTATCAAAGACTTGCAGATGCGCGATTATATCCTGGGCGTCTTGAAGTTGCCTCGCACAGGCTGAAACCGCTTATCTTCGACCACAAGAACCTCAGGACTCTTTACCAATTTTATATTGGATTAAAAAATAGAGATTTGCGTACCTCATCCTGTGATAGCGAGAATTTTTCAGTGCAAAATTGTGAAATCAGTTTCAGATTGGAAATACACAAGTTTTTCTTAAGAGCAACCACAAACCGACAGAATATTCCTCGCAATCAGTTTGGCAAGTTCCCGTCTGGTTAAACGCAACACTTCCCTCGTTTTGTAAACCGATCCGGAATAGAACTTGAAGGTCAGCAGGATCCTTAAGTGATAATTTTCAGGACGGCGAACACGTGAAGCTGTATTACAAATTTCCGGGATATTCCGGGGAAATTTGCAGTATATTTCCCCGGGAAACTGTATCCCGGTTTCTTCCGGAATTTTCCGGTGTCTTTTTTCGGTGCTTTTCCCCGGTAGAGGTACTGGGACTTTTCCCCGGATTTTTTTCGGAATGTTTCCGGTATCTTTCCGATATGAACTGTGGGTATTTTTTTTTCTTACGGGCACAGCAGAGGACACAAAGATTTTGTAAAAATATCATAGAGAGCACTAATACTCGGTAAACAAAATCAGGAAGTCTAAAAACAAAAACTGAATGAGCTTCCCAAAATGTCCTGAGTGTGTCCTGAACAACGTCCTGAACCTGTCCGCAGCTTATCCTGAACATACATCCCTGATGCTGAATATGTTCTGAAAACATCCTTAGCGTGTCCTTAACAGAGTCTTGAATATATCCTGAACATGACCTTCAGCATATCCTGAATATATCCTGAACTTATCCTGTCAATATCTTGAACATGTTCTGAACATGGCCTGAAGATACTCTAAAGATGTTCTGACAATATCCTAAGTTTGTCCTGAACAATGTCCTGAATACATCCTGAGCGTGCCCTGAACACATCCTGACTATACCCTGAATATGTTCCGGATATATCCCAAATACGTCCTGAGTATAGCCTGAACATGTCCTGAATATGTCTGAACATCCTTAAATGGCACACCTAAAAACAGTATTCCACTTCTAATTTTACAGCCTTCATAAGCAGTCGAAAGAACAGTATGGAAAGTTGATTGTAGCAAAGTTGTGATATTGAATCACATAATTTATCCACTGCTCCGTAACTCCATTAAAATTCAATTGAAGACACAGCACAAGAAGAAGTAAAGCTAACACGCTGAGACAAATAATATTTAACTGTTACTTTTTATGCTAAGATGTATGTAAAATTAATTGCACAGTGTCAATGGGTGTTGAATGGAAATTAAGATGTAGTTATTCGTATTTTGCTGACTCTAAAATAGTTCACAATTTCACCGCTAGATGGCGTTTGCCTATTATCTTAGCAGACGACAGATGAACCCCGTGTGTTATCTACAAAATTTAAACTTGTGGCCACTCGAAGTTTAAATTAGCGTACAAAATGGCTAAAAAGGAGGAGGAAAGAAAAGCGGAGTAAGTATCAGCAAAATCAAGGGCAACAATGACTTAAAACAGAAAAAGAACAGAAAAGCGGCACTGCAGTCGGCGGTAAAGAAGTCAAACACTTGAAGCCAACTCCACAGTCTCTGACCAAAACTGTCAAAGGCAAAAATAAAGCACCTCCCCAGCAGAAACCTAAAAAAAAGGAAAGAAACAACCACCGCAAGAAGAAACCAAGTCCAAAACAGAAGAAAAACGAAGAAACCAAAGAAGATTTTGATATCGAGGATGTGGCTGACACGCTCGAAGACGACGACAACTTGAACGTCCTGCGAAACGTTGCCCAGCAGAAATATTTCAGTTTCTGACAAGCGGCGCATTAGGCAAGGCCTCCTACAAACTGCTACACTGGTACCGCAATCCAAAAATAGAAGATTGAAAACTCTGCGACCATAAACATAGCATTTCGTACAAGAATTCTCAAAAACCTGTGTTCATTAACTGAATTCTATTGTATAGAAGTAAACATACCACCTGTTTTGCTCTACGTAATTTCTATTTGCTTGCTGGATTCAGTAAATCTTAATCATTAATACAGTCTATGCCAAACGATAGTAGCGCCAAGGAGTTGCAGCGGTCAGAGTTGGAAAACTCGCGTCGTCTGCTGTTGTAGGACAAGCCTTCCGATCTCAGCGCTGTCTTACTTGTCCTACAACAGCAGACGACGCGAGTTTTCCAACTCTGACCGCTGCAACTCCTTGGCGCTACTATCGTTTGGCATAGAGTCTATTATAAAAGCATGAGTGAACCAATTATTCTATGATTTGTTAAAGTACCTCAGTTGGTGTCGAGTTCATTTAGTTATCACAAGATGGCGCTAGTAGACAATTGCCTAGGTGCCTTGTTACAATGCTAAGATAGGGACGTGACAGGCTTTATGTCTAGAAGGCTATGGAAATAGTAACTGTATTTACATACAAAATTATTGTTTTTTTAATTCAAGATTTTAGGACAAACGAAATTTTTTTTACAGAAATGTTGAAGAAATTTCGTATCAGAGTTCAAGTTACCGACGAACTGAGCTAATTAGTCCACGTGATGTTGGTGTTCTCCATTAACCTGCGAATAAGTGAAGACTAAAGTGATGAACTAGTTTTGAACAAGGGGTCCGAAACCCCGAGGAAAAGTCTACGAAGAT
Source organism: Eulimnadia texana (assembly GCA_002872375.1). Taxonomy (NCBI): domain Eukaryota; kingdom Metazoa; phylum Arthropoda; class Branchiopoda; order Diplostraca; family Limnadiidae; genus Eulimnadia; species Eulimnadia texana. The sequence continues at coordinate 1,684,560 of NKDA01000007.1, forward strand.
TATTTGATAACACGGAGATAACAGGTTGATAAGATGACCCAGGTGTACGAAGATTATTAGAAGTTTCGGACCCTCCCTTAGTGTTGAATGTAAAAATAGTAATGAATTATGGAGAGAGTAGTAGTATTAGTACTGTTACTACTTCATAACTATAGCAAAACTACTACTACTACTGCTACTAGTACTATTGCTACAAAAACTACTACTATTACTAATTCTACTACGAATACTAGTACTACTGCTATTATTCCTCCTACGACAACTTATACTACTACTACTATTATTATTGCAACGAACACTAGTACTACTACTGCTATTATATCTTCTACGGCTGTTTATACTACTACTACTACTACTGCTACTAGTACTGCTACGAAGACTGTTACTACTACTGCTATTATTCCTTCTACGGCTATTTATACTACTACTAACACTATTATTATTATTGCTACGAACACTACTACTACTACTTCTACAACTAGTATAAAATCACTACTTCTGTTACTATTACAACAACTGCTATTACTACTGCTGCTTACTACTTTCACTACGACTAAACACACTACTAGTACTGGACAATGATTAGATAGTATTACTACTGCTACCAACACTGCTACGGCTATTTAGATTACTAATACTATCACTGGTACTATGACTACTACTACTATTACTTTTAGAATACTTTTGATGCTATTGCTGTAGCAATAGTATGTTACTACTTCAACTACTATTAATACTACAGCTATTCAGACTACAACTAACACTACTACTACTGCTACTACTACGGTTGCTACGAACACTACTACTACTACTAATTCTACTACGAACACTACTACTACTGCTATTGCTCCTTCTACTGCTATTTACATTATTACTACTACTATTCTACTACTACTACTAATACTATTATAGCTATTTAGACTACTACTACTACTACTAACACTACTACTACTACTGCTATTGCTCCTTCTACGGCTATTTACACTACTAATACTACTACTATTCTACTACTACTACTATTATAGCTATTTAGGCTACTACTACTATAGCTATTTAGACTACTACTACTACCACTACTACTACCAAACTTACAATGTATGGAGTTTTGGGAACTGGTCGAAAGTTCCGTTTTGTATCCCAATGGCAATATTATCACTAATCGTCCTGCAATAAAATAAAATAATTTATTATTATTATTATTAATATTAATAATATTATTAATATTATTATTATTATTATTATTATTTTTATTACAGCAGTTCCAAAGATGGCAGTCCTCGAAAGTTGCTTTTCCTATTGTCGTGATGTTGTTGTAGTCCAGGGTCCTGAAAAATATTCCAAGAAGATAATATTGTAAATTATAATTGTATACAATCAAAAAAAGAATTCAAAATAGTAAAACTAATAGAAAAACTGAACTAGAAGAAAACTAGTTCTGTGAGAAATAGTAAACGAGACTATTTCCCAACGATAGCCATACGAATGGAGAATACCCACTCTGACTATCTCAGATCAGAGTTCCCACTGAAAAATCTGAATCAAATTCCCTGACTTTTCCCCGATTTCCCTGACAATTTTCCCCATTTTCCCCTGAATTTTTAAACCCATAATACTTTCTAGAAGTTATTCCATTAGAGGCTTGAGCAATGGTTATTTGAAACTGAGTGGAGTGGCAACTCAAATTCCCTGATATTTCCCTGTATTCCCTGACTTTTCCCTGATTTCCCTGACAATTTTTCCATGACTCTTTAAACGCATTATACTTTCTAGAAGTTACTCAGAGGCTTGAGGATGGTAACTCAAATTCCCTGACCTTTTCCTCATTTATTACGAATTCCCTGATATTTCCCCTGTATTCCCTGACTTTTCCCTGATTTCCCCGTTTTCCAGGTCAGTGGGAACCCTGCTAATGTAGGTCCCAGGCAAAGGCATAGAGTAGTAAGGCTAAAAAGACTAGGCCGAGGGACAAAGGACCAGTTCCCTGATATTTCCCCTATATTCCCTGACTTTTCCCTGATTTCCCTGTTTTCCAGGTCGGTGGGAACCGTGCAGATATAGGTCCAGGCAAAGGTACAGAGTAGCAAGGCTAAAAAGACTAGGCCAAGGGACAAAGGACCGATTCCCTGATATTTCCCCTGTATTCCCTGACTTTTCCCTGATTTCCCTGTTTTCCAGGTCGGTGTGCGGATCAGTGCTTCCACTTTGCAGGGAAATTCCCTCAAATAAGGAAAATGGGGAAGAGGGAAAAGGGGAAATGGAGGATAAAGTGAATTTACCAATGCAGCTTTACTATGTAGCACGGAGGGGAAAAAGGGGAAATTGATATCTTCAAGCGGAAGGGGGGAAAAGGGGAAAAAAGGGGAAGCACTGATACGGATGGCAGGAATGGAATCTCATCTATTATATATTACATTATTAATAAAATTTATTATAAATATTAAAAATTACAATATAAATACAACTGGAATAATTAAGTTTAATTAATATTAAATTATATTCAATTAGAATTTATTGTTAATTAATTATTATGATTACAAAGTTTTCAGGTTCTCCAGTCCTTTGAAGCTTTCGTCCTGAATCTGGGTAATGGAGTTATCGTTCAGTCTCCTGGAATATTCAATTACAACAGTTAATTAATTATTATTAATAAATTAAATGTAATTAAGTTATTTCAATAGAATAAAATATATATTGGTGATTGTGAAAGGGACGTACAGCGTTTCCAGCGAGCTGAGTTGGTTGAAGGTCCCGTTCTGTACAGTTTCCAGTTTGTTGAAGTCCAGAGCTCTGATAGTCGAAGAAATTTTCATATTAGTAATGATCAGTGTTTCCCCTTTTCGTTTTCCCCTTTTCCCTTTTCCTTTGTTTTTCCCTTTTTCCCGCCCGTTCTATAATAGAAGGGTATATTTCTATATTTCCCCTTTTCCCCTCTTCCCTTGTTGTCCTCTTTTTCCCGTCCGTTCTATAATACAAGGGTATTTTTCTAGATTTTCCTTTTTTCCCTCTTCCCTTATTTTTCTCTTTTTCCCCTCCGTTCTATAATACAAGGGTATATTTCTATATTTCCCCTTTTCCCCTCTTCCCTTGTTTTTCTCTTTTTCCCGTCCGTTCCAAAATATAAGGGTATATTTCTAGATTTCCCCTTTTCCCCTCTTCCCTTGTTTTTCTCTTTTTCCCGTCCGTTCCAAAATATAAGGGTATATTTCTAGATTTCCCCTTTTCCCTCTTCCCTTGTTGTTCTCTTTTTAGACCCCATTTTTCCCTTTTCCAGGGATTTCCCCTCCAAAGTGGCAACACTGGTAATGATGATGATGATGATAATGATGAATAATAATGCTAATAGTAACTGATAATAATAGTTTGGTAATGGTACTACTCTGATTCTACTTCTACTTCTGCTTCTACTGCTACTACTACTGTTATTACTTGTACTGCTACTACTGCTTATACTACTACTAATGATATTAATGATACTTCTAGTGTTGCTAATACTACTACTACTATTCTACTACTACTACTGTTATTACTAGTACTGATCCTGCTACTGCTACTACTACTACTATTATTACTACTACTTATACCACTGCTACTACTGCTTATACTACCACTAATGATACTACTTCTACTTCTGCTTCTACTGCTACTGCTACTGTTATTGTTAGTACTGATACTACTAATAGTACTAGTACAACTAGTACTACTTCTACTGCTACTTCTACTACTGCTTATACTGCTACTAATGATATTACTGCTATTTCTGCTGTTGCTAATGCTACTACTATTATTATTTCTACTACTACTACTACTTCTGCTTCTACCACTACTACCGTTATTACTAGTACTGATCCTGTTACTGCTACTACTACCACTACTAAAACTATTACTATTACTACTACTTATACTACTGCTACTACTGCTTATACTACTACTACTGATACTACTTCTACTTCTGCTTCTACTACTAATACTACTGTTATTACTAGTACTGACACTACTGCTACTATTGCTACTACTTCTACTACCGCTATTACTAGTACTGATCCTACTACTGATACTCTTTCTACTTCTGCTACTACTATTACTACTACTGTTATTACTAGTACTGATCCCACAATACTGCTGCTGCTGCTACTACTACTACTATTGCCACTGCAACTGCTACTACTTCTACTTCTACTTCTACTTCTACTACTACTTTTAATAAATCACATAGAACTCACAAAGTGTATAGAGATGCTAGTTTATCGAGGCTACCCTTGTCGACTCGGGAAATGTTGTTTTCGTGAAGCTGCCTGCGTACACACATGAAAAATAATAATATTAATAATTAATTAAATATATTAGAATAATTATATTATTTAATTATATTTATATTTACAGCGATCTTAAGTTTTCCAGTCCGTCGAAAGTCCCGTTCTCCACTGAAGTCAGTTGGTTGCCGTACAGGAATCTATTACGGAATATTATTATTATTCTTATGCTTTTATTATTATCATAACTGCTACTACTACTACTACTACTAGATTTACTGCTACTACTCGTACTAATACTACTTTTACTGCTACTACTACTTCTACCACTAATTTTGTTATTACTCCTGCTGCTACTACTATTGTTACTACTTTTACTAATACTACTTCTACTACGAATTTTGTTATTACTCCTGCTGCTGCTACTATTCTTACTACTCTTACTACTACTACTTTTACTGCTACTACTACTTCTACTATTCTTACTACTCTTACTACTACTACTTTTACTGCTACTACTACTATTGTTACTACTGCTGCTACTACTTCTATTACTACTATTGTTACTACTGCTATTACTAATACTTATTGCTACTGCTACTACTCTTACTAATACTACTTTTATTGCTACTACTACTATTGCTATTACTACTACTACTACTACTACTACTACTAATACTACTACCACTACTATTATTATAATTATAATAATTATTATTATCATTACAGTTGTGTAAGATTCTGTAGCCCTTGGAAGCTTCCCTTTTCGATGAAGGCAACTTTGTTTCGACGTAAATCCCTACAAACAAAAGAAAATATTAATAATTGTATATATTTAATAAATTAAATATGTTAATTAATCTTGATAATTGATAACACTGATAACAGATGATAACACAGTTGATAACACTGATAACCGTTGATAACACAGTTGATCACATGCTGACAACACTGATAACAGATGATAACAGTTGATAACACAGTTGATCACATGCTGACAACACTCTGATAACAGATGATAACAGATGATAACACTTTGATAACACTGATAACAGATGATAACACAGTTGATAACACTGATAACCGTTGATAACACTTTGATCACATGCTGACAACACTGATAACAGATGATAACAGTTGATAACACTTTGATAACACTTTGATAACAGTTTGATAACACCCTGATAACACTTTGATAATACTTACAGCCAAGACAGCGATTTCACTGTGAAGACTCCCCAGTCTATTGCAGTTATCTGGTTATCGCCTAAATACCCAAATCAAATAAATAAAATTCTTTAAAGCTTGCGTCGGAGATGCACGAATACAGAAGGGTACAGCTGTACTCAGACTCTCAGGCCACTCTAAAAGCGTGCTACCCAGGAGGTAAAACCACCCAACTGTTCTCTGACATACAAGCTATATAATAGCGGAAAATAGCAACAATCAAACAATTGAACTATGCTGGGTCCCTGGCCACGCCGATTACGATAGGGAACGAGGTAGCGGATCAACTGGCAAAAGAGGCCGCACTAACAGACCTACCAATATCGTCAATCTCTCCACCTATGGACACGGTACTTCTTCCTGTAAAAGAGGAAGCTACGTAAATGCTTGGGATGATGAATGGCGGAACTCGACGAAGGGAAGCCGCACCAGACAGTTCTTCCCACAGGCGTCAGACGATGAAATTTCTAGACTCAAATCGGCCGTGTTATATCTCGAGTCAAATCCTAAGCTGACATTGCAGCCTTAACGCCTACCTCTGCAGGTTTGGGCTTTCCGAGACTCCAGAGTGTTCTTGCGGGTCCTCCGATAAAACTCTGGAGCATTTTCTGTTTGATTGTAAGCCTATTCAACGACCATAGAGTTCACTTCCGAGACACGTGTATAAGGTATGGGACAAGATGGCCGCCAGATCTTGGATGGGTAATCAGGAGGAAGAATCTGTGGAAGGCGTTGATCCGGTTCGTCAGACTTTCGTTACTCTTCCCTAGATAATAACCTGCATCCCTGTTCTCTTTACACCTTTTGGCGCATCATATGGTCCCTACATGAATTAGCAGTTTTAACTATAACCTCTTTTAGGATGTAGGTTCCTCATTTTCTCTGTCCTGTGTTTATCATGTAAAATGTTAGCCGCGTGTGCAGTGCAAATACAGTTGGGCAAAACTCGAGTTTCGAGTATGCCCTTTTTGACAAAAAAAAAAATCCGTCCGCCATCTGGTGGCAAAATGTAAACTACGTACAACCTGCTGAAAATCCAGTCGTAGAAGAAAAGACGATTTATTACCCCCCACTTCATTGAAATAAACAAATAAATAAATAAATTTTTCTCACTTTGCAGGGAAATTCCCCTAAAAAGGGAAAACTGAAATATTATTTTACGTTAAATTAATTGAGATTAAAATTGAGATTAAATTGAGGAAAGAAAATCAGTTCAGACAAGAACGCCATCTTTGCTGAAAAAATAGGAGAATCGGACAAGTCACTGAAATCAGGATCCTGAAAGTCAGCTTCCTTCGTCGTGAAATGACCATGCCGTTTCAGCATGCTGAAGGTGCTGAAATTGGCCGGTTTTCAGTACGTATCAGCATGCTGAATTTGTTTTCGGCGAAAACTTTAGGTAGGATTGAGGATGCTGAACAATTTCAGACGTTGTTCAGCATCCTCAATCTTACTTAAACTTTTCTGAAGTTTCTTTTCTCTTCTCTTTTCTTTTCACCCAAAAAACAATGCAGCATGCTGATACGCACTGAAAACCGGCCAATTTCAGCACCTTCAGCATGCTGAAACAGCATGGTTTCAGACCTTGTCCAGACGTTTTTCAGCATACTGAATATTTCTAAATTTTTCATTGGGGCATTTTGCACATTTTTTGGCGACACTGCGCCCAAAACGACTAGATCTTACTAACCCGACTGAAAATTCTCATAGAGTATGTAGAATTTGGAACTGAGACTCAGTGAGATCTCAGTACGAAACTCTACAAAGTTGTGAGATCTCACTGAGTCTCTGTTCCAAATTCTACATACTCTATGAGGATTTTCAGTCGGGAACTCTTGGAGTAACTTTCACGGGTATGTATTCTCAAACCTTGAAAAATTTTTTCAAGGATCACCAAAACTCCGTGTTTTCTAAGCTATCTATGTACATCTATCTATAAGCTATCTATCTATCTATCTATCTATCTATCTATCTATCTACCTATCTACCTATCTATCTATCTATCTATCTATCTATCTGTAATCTATCTACCTATCTACCTATCTACCTATCTACCTATCTACCTATCTATCTATCTATCTATCTATCTATCTGTAATCTATCTATCTGTAATCTATCTACCTATCTACCTATCTATTTATCTATCTATCTATCTATCTATCTACCTATCTACCTATCTATCTACCTATCTATCTATCTATCTATCTATCTGTCTGCCTGTCGGTCTATCTATCTATCTATAGTGAAAGTATACCGTAGAGAAAAAAAGCCCTTTCACGGATCTGCATTCTCGAACCTTGAAAAATTTTTCAAGGATCACCACAACTCCCTGTTTTCTAAGCTATCTCACGGGGTTTTTCACGGATTAGAATCCTTGAAGAAAACTTTCACGGATTCAAAATCCGTGAAAGTGCCTTGTCCGCGACAGTGTGAGAGTTCGGATTTATTAATATTGATAATTAATAAATTAATAATAATATAATTAATAAATTAATAATAATATAATTAAAAAATTTATAATAATATAATTAATAAATTAATAATAATGTAATTAATAAATTAATAATGATATAATTAATAAATTAATAGTAATATAATTAAAAAATTTATAATAGTATAATTAATAAATTAATAATAATGTAATTAATAAATTAATAATAAAATAATTAATAAATTAATATTGATGGAATTTTCAATTTATTGCGATTCCCTGTTACGTATACTGAAGGTATAACCGGAAAATCACTCATTAGCCAATCCGGTTACGTTCAGTACGCGTAGTGGGCGTTGCAAGATTCAAATCGACCAATCACATACATTTGTCCGTGGCAAAGAACCTATCAGCGCTTCCCGTTCAAGGAAAACCCCGCCTTCTTTCACAATAGAACCAATCAGAGAGATTAACTCGCTCTATTGGAAATTGTTTTAAGCCAATTAGATTTATTAGAGTTAAACCAAGTTTATCTGCAAAACAGAATTTTGAAATACTATTTTTAGTACATTATTTAACGTCTAAATAAATAGAATAAATAAAATTACCTGAACGATGAATAAATGAATAAAATTTCTGAATATAGTTTACTTTTCCACCGCTAGATGGCGTGTAAGTAAAACAATTAACTAATTAAACCCCGTCAATATTATTAAAGTTTTACTAAATATAAATAAAAGAAACTAGTTTTAATTGTATATATACTTACATAATAATATATATATTAAATTATTTACAACTAATTAGTATTCAGTCAGCGTCTGTGTTTAAGAACTTTGGTGTACAGAAAATATTTCCAAACAGGTATCTTTTATTTAACTCCAAACTATTTCCTTGTTGTTCCAGTAGTTCGAATCAGTATTCATATTTGTTCACTATGCCGATAGTTGATAGTTTGAAATGTACCTGTTAAATTACAATAAATCAACACAAGGAATCCCGTACGAAGAAGTACCTTTAAGATTCCGGGAAAATTCAGGTGCTTTATCCGTATCACCTGTGGCTAATTTGCCGGTTTTTTTTTTTACAGTGACTCTTGGAACGATTCTCCCGTGTTCTTCCGGTGTGTTTTCCCCGGAAAGATGAAGATATTCCGGCGATATTCCCCAACATTTCCAGGATCTCTCCGGGTTTTTTCCCGGATATTTTAAGTGTAAAAAACCGGGGTATGTTGCAGGTGAAAATAGGTGATGTATATAGTTGTTCACGTACACTGTCGCGGACAAGACACTTTCACGGATTTTGAATCCGTGAAAGTTTTTTTCAAGGATTCTAATCCGTGAAAAACCCCGTGAGATAGCTTTAAAAAAACAGGGAGTTTTGGTGATCCTTGAAAAATTGTTCAAGGTTTGAGAATACAGATCCGTGAAAGTATCGTAGAGTGCGTGCGATGTTGAGAAAATTATTGTGTCCTAGCTGTAACAAATTAAGTGAATATTGTAATGTATATGAGAACTTCAAAAGTTTGCCTATCTAATAAAACTACTGTAGAAGCTTCAGTGTGTTGTTTATTGATTCTAATTTCACGTAAACTAGGCCAAACGTCATCGAGGTCTTCTGCCGTCATCGTACGTTTTTGACTGTTTTAAAATTCATAAAACAAGATACATATGTAGTATCTGTACATAAATTTGAGTACGGAATGAAGAGAGAGAGCCAGTGGGAGAAAAAAAGCTTTGAATTTCTGCAAATTAGGGAGTAATTACCAAGAATTCTGCAGTCGTTTTACAAAGTGATTCGAGCTGACGTTTCAATTTATGGAGATTACTCACAGTTGACGGAAAATTCAGGAAAATTTTATATATCCTTGAACAGAGAATGGCCTGTTAGTTTTGGTTGGGCTGGAAAAGCTTGATGGCTTTGATCCTTTTCCACTTTTTGCTAACTGCTCGTCGGAATGCCGGGGTGTAGAAGGTGTAGATGATTGGATTGAGTGCAGAATTGATTGGTAGAACGAACACTGCAATCCATGTGTAGGCCTGCTTGAAAGAAACGTCAGTACAGATATTTGCAATCAAGTTTCTGAATCAAACCGTAATTGATAGTTCCAAAGAGACGAGGTTCGCAATAGAGATGACAATAACCGGCAGCCAGCAGAGCATATCCGTGCCGACAATCAGTATGATTCTCCACAGAAGCAGCGTTTCGGTTCTGTCGCGGCTAACCCTGGCCTCCCTGGTCGACTGTTTTACTCTGCGTAGTATCGTGACGTAGCAGAAAGTAATGACAATCATCGACAAAGCATTGATTCCTTGAAAGTAAAAGCAAAACGCTGAAAGAATCTTTTCTGCTACAATACAAGTGTTGTTTATCCTGAACTTTACGAAAAGACTCTTGCTTCACGTTATCCAAACGAATAAAAACGGAAAAATTCAATATTCAAATCGAAATCTCTCTGTCTAAGAATCGTTTGTTGAAAACGCTATTACCGACGAAAACGAAGAAAGAGTACTCCCATCCGGGCTGCTGGCTTGTGACATGGGTCCTTTTATCCGCATCCGAATAGCTTGTCGTAAGAGGAAGAGCAAGACAGACACTGGAGCTCCCGTAGAAATCTCTAGTAACATCAGAAAAGTATTCAGTTATCAAAACCCGAGTAACGAGTGTTGTAGCGGTGTATCATCCTGTATATTTAATGCTTCTTCAACGAAATCAAGCTGTTACTAGTTAAATACTACCGAAAGTAGTCGATGGGCATGAGAGGTATCCCGGCCAACACCACAGCCAGTCCAAAGGAGACGCCGACGAGGATCTTGATTCCCCTAGCGGACACTCGACTAACTCCAGGTGGACTTGTCAATTTCCAGAACCTCTCCAAACTTAGGACTAGAAAAGAGTGGGCAGTTATCTGGAGAGAGTAACTTGGAAGGGAACGACTACTAACTTGTTAAGGTAAATACGGAGAGCTCGGAGGAAAAGACGCAGGAAAATCCTGCAAGTTTGCATATCCACGAGCTCCTCCAGTTTTCGTCCTGCAGGACGTAGTATCCGCGAAAGTGCCAATCGGCAGATGCGATGATCAACAGAAACACTCCCATGAAGAAATCTCCTGAAATTCAAGTGGCGCGTAATGAAGAGCATGTTTCTGATTAGGAGCGAAACAAAACTGAAATACCCAGAGCCAGACAAGACGACAGGATCTTCTGGATCTGACGACTTTCCTGTAGAGAGTGACTTCCTGCAGGTTTTGTGCGAGACGCAATCCTCCAAAGGAGAACGCCCACGTTGAATGCCCCGGCAAATACGCCTAGAGTCCAAACTGTGTTACGGAGCACAGTGTTGTGCATTAGATCTTCGCACGTCGAAAAGGGATTCGACCAAACCGAGGTCGAACAGTTGACATGTTGTTTGTGTGCAATGCAGCACAGCCTCCAGTCGTCGGAATATCTACAAACTACAGAATGATATTCTTGGGATTCATGAGAGTTAGACGTAGGACTTACATCATTTCTAGTTTTGACGAAAAAAGAAAAGCCACTGGATCGATATGTACAATCTTGTTGCCTTGAAGTCTCCTGCCGAATTAAAACATGTCACGAACTATCAACTACTGTATATACTGTAACATCGTCGTAAAAATAGTAGTAACAATAATCATCATCATTATTATAAATATCGATTACATAAATAACGTTGATGTTTTAATTCACGTAATTGAATTGACATTAACTACATTAATATTAGTGTGTTTGGAAGACTTACAAAGTAGCCAGATTTTCTAATCTGAGGAATGATTCCGTCTCTATGTTGTTAATCTTATTGTTTTCCAAATCCCTGGAAGATAAAAATATGTAGCAACTGTTTGATGTTGAAAACGACACGTGGACTTACAAGAATTCAAGAGAACGAAGTTCAACGAATGCCATTGGTTCTATGGACGCAATCTCATTTTGATATAGTAACCTGAATCACAAAGAACAAAAAGAATATAGTTGCTGATCAAAATAAGTTAGGTCTTTTTCATAACTCACAGGTAGGTCAAGGAAGTGAGACGAGTGAAGATTCCGGCTTCCAACGACGTAATTCTATTCCTCGACAATTCTCTGGATTGAAATCATTAAAGGAACATTTGATTAATAATTGCATAAATTTACGCGATTTGCGTGAATTATAGTAACTTTGGCAAGCTCACACGAAGTCTAAATACGAACAAACTGATACAAGAACTAGAAGTGGGTTGTGTGAAGATTAGCTTTGCTCATACTCCATAAAGAATATTGACAAAGTTCAGTTCATGTTAAATGCCAAGGAACTCAGGAAAATTCCAAGTCCACATTCATTTTCAATCTGTTTTAAGACCTCATTGGGGAAAGTTTCAGGAAACTTGTCCCAAAAGTTTGATGGACTGTTACTAGAAAATCTATTCATGAAAGTGAAGGAACCAAATGCCTGGAATAAAGGAGCGTCAGGTTGTGCGTTAGACAGAAGAGACTTGATGCTATTTCGGGATTTTCCTTTAAATTTAGCAGAAAAACAAATCGTAAACTGTTATTGCCTCGGAAACAAGTTATGAAATAACTATGGTTACTCAGCTTCTAATGTTTACTCTATGAAATATCACATTGGTCGAGTAATTTCAGATTTGTTGTTTCACGTGATATGGAACATCTGAAGCATCGAAACAAGTCAAGTTTTTATCTTCAGCAACTGGACTTTTGTCCGTATCAATCTTAAGATCCGAATATAATGAATAATACTAAATAATAATAAATAAATTAATTATATATATTATGTCTATAATATAAAATTATATTATTAACATTATAAAATTATATTATACATATTATTATATAATTATTAATATTAATATATATAATTTTATTTAATTATATATATATAATTAAATAAATATATTTAATTAATATAATATATTTAATTCATTTAATATTATATAATTAATTATTATTTTTAATTATATGTTATTTTATATAATTAATTTTATAAATATTAATATAATATATTATAATTAAACTAAATTAAATTATATTATATTACATTATTACTTTATTATTTATATTATTAATATAATATAAATATATAATAAATAAAATAATAACGAATAATAGCAGGAACTTAACTAGGTTGCTTCCTTATTAAGATAACGTGAAAGGAGTGTGAAAAATTCTGACATTACAATTCTTTCAGTGACGTAAGATGTTTGAAGCTTCCTCTCTCAATGGAACTGATCCTGTTGTTATACAACCACCTGAAACACAAAAGATGCGTTGCTTATCACCACAGACTCTTTTATGATTTACATTATCTCAGAAAAGAAAACTTACAAAGATCGAAGAGATTCAAGTCCCAAGAAATCGTCTTCGTGGATGGATGTAATATTGTTGCCATTTAAATACCTTTTCGAGAGTAAAATTCAAATGAATACAGGTGAATATTTATACCTTTCTAAGTGGTTTACGTTACGAATCGATCATCATTTTAGACACTAAACTGATTTGACATAACCCGCAATCACCTAACTTAAAAAAAGAATGAAAATAAAGACATTACAAATATGCCAGAGACGTAAGATGTTTGAAGCTTCCTCTCTCAATGGAACTGATCCTGTTGTTCTGCAACCACCTGAAACACAAAGGAATGGCTGCTTATCACCACAGACTCTTTTATGATTTGACATTATCTCAGAAAAGAAAACTTACAACCATCGAAGAGATTCAAGTCCCAAGAAGTCGTCTTCATGGATGGATGTGATATTGTTGTCTTCTAAATACCTTTTGGAGAGTAAAATTCAAATGAATACAGGTGAATATTTATACATTGCTAAGTGGTTTACGTTACGAATCGATCATCATTTTAGACACTAAACTGATTTGACATAACCCGCAATTACCTAACTTAAAAAAAGGATGAAAATAAAGACATTTACAATTTTTGCAGAGACTTAAGATGTTTGAAGCTTCCTCTCTCAATGGAACTGATGCTGTTGTTCTGCAAATACCTGAAACACAAAAGATTCGCTGCTTATCACCACAGACTCTTTTATGATTTGACATTATGTCAGAAAAGAAAACTTACAATTCCCGAAGAGATTCAAGTCCCAAGAAGTCGTCTTCATGGATGGATGTGATATTGTTGCCATTTAAATACCTTTTCGAGAGTAAAATTCAAATGAATACAGGTGAATATTTATACATTGCTAAGTGGTTTACGTTACGAATCGATCATCATTTTAGACACTAAACTGATTTGACATAACCCGCAATCACCTAACTTAAAAAAAGAATGAAAATAAAGACATTACAAATATGCCAGAGACGTAAGATGTTTGAAGCTTCCTCTCTCAATGGAACTGATGCTGTTGTTATGCAACCACCTGAAAGACAAAGGATTCGCTGCTTAGCACCACAGATTCTTTTATGGTTTGACATTATGTCAGAAAAGAAAACTTACAATTCCCGAACAGATTCAAGTCCCAAGAAGTCGTCTTCGTGGATGTATGTGATATTTTTACCATTCAAATACCTTTTCGAGAATAAAATTAGACTGAATACAAGTTTTCATAAAAACATGGCTAGTGGTAATTAACTTATGAATCAAATCATAAAACGTTATCCGTGTCATATCTACTGGAACTGATATGTGAAATCGGCTAATGAAAAACATTACATTGGTTTCACACAATGTGATGAATTTTAGTTCCTTCATTACGAGCAATGCAGTATAGCATCTGTTCACGTGACTTGGGAATTTTTAAGGATTCCGTCCCAAGAGTCATTGAAACAGGCTTTATGAATGTTTATATACACTCGGCGTCATGTAATGATTGGATTTACTTACAGTTTTGTAGGACGTAGGTCAGCAATATTAGGAAACACAGAAAGTACTATACATTTTATCCACGTCCTGTCGATATTCTTACACTCGCCGCCTCCTAAAGTAAACCAGGTACACATTTACGATCACTGAAAATCGTTCTGAAACTAGATCACATATGAAACACCAATAGGAAGATTTCTGTACACGAATAATTGGGTTAAGCACTACTATAACCAATAAATGAAGTAAAGTGGAAGAGTTTAATACAAGACAGCCAATTTTCTAACTGTCAAGTAACATTCTCTTGGAATCTGCTTCTTTAGAATTCTTACCTGGAAATTTTTTCACGAGGCGCTGTGCAGAGCTGCAATTTACTAATCAAGAGAAACTGAATTAGTGGATTAAAACTGAATCAACAGTCCTGAAATACTTGAATAGACTTCAGATAAAACAAAGACTTGAAAAATACTGAAAATACCTATCGAAAAGACTTTGCTGAAAAGACTTGGCTTGTGCCAATAATTCGAGGCCGAACAGTTCAAATTTTCTTTCTCTGCAGTGGAGCACATCCTCCAGTCGTCGGAGGATCTACAAATTATTGAATGATTTCATGGGATTCATGAAACTTGGACGTAGGACTTACATCCGTTCAAGTTTTGATGTAAACAGCAAAGCCCCTGGACCGATACATTCAATCTTGTTGCCCTTTAGTTTCCTACCAAATTAAAAGATGCGACGAAATATTTACCTTAACACTGTAACATCTGCGTAACAAGAATAGTAATAATGATATTTATTATTTTTATAAATATCCATTACGTATATAACGTTGATGTTTTAATTCACGTAATTGAATTGACATTAACTACATTAATATTAGTGTGTTTGGAAGACTTACAAAGTAGCCAGGTTTTCTAATCCGAGGAATGACACCGTCTCTAAGTGGGTAATCTTATTGTTCTCCAAATCCCTGGAAGATAAAAATATGTATGATACGACGTAATTTTATTCCTCGACAATTCTCTGGATTGAAATCATTAAAGGAACATTTGATTAATAATTGCCGAAATTTACGCGATTTGCGTGAACTATAGTAACTTTGGTAAGCTCACACGAACTCTACATACGAACAAACTGATACAAGAACTAGAAGTGGGTTGTGTGAAGGTTAGCTTTGCTCATACTCCATAAAGAATATTGACAAAGTTCAGTTCATGTTAAATGCCAAGGAACTCAGGAAAAATTGTAAGTCCACATTCATCTTCAGTTCTGTTTTGAGACTTCATGAAGGAAAGTTTCAGGAAACTTGTGCAAAAAGCTTTGATGGACTGTTACTAGAAAATCTATTGATGAAAGTGGAGGAACCAAATGCCTGGAGTAAAGGAGCGCCAGGTTGTGCGTTGTACAGAAGGGACTTGATGCTATTTCAGGATTTTCCTTTCAGTTTACCAGAAAAACCAATCGTAACTGTTATTGCCTCGGGAACAAGTTAAGAAAATAACTATGGTAACTATGGTATTCAGCTTCTAATGTTTACTCTATGAAATATCACATTGGTCGAGTCATTTCAGATTTGTTGTTTCACGTGATTTGGAACATTTGAAGCATCGAAACAAGTCAAGTTTTTATATTCAGCAACTGGACTTTTGTCCGTATCAATATTAAGATCCGAATATAATGAATAATAATAAATAATAATGAATGAAAATAATGATATATATTATTTCTATGATATAAAATTATATTATTCACATTATTAAATTATATTATACATATTATCATATAAGTATTCATATCAATATATTTAATTTTATTTAATTATATATTATATAATTAAATAAATATATTGAATTAATATAATATACTTAATTAATTTAATATTATATAATTAATTGTCATTTTTTTAATTATTTATTATTTTATTTAATTATTTTTATATATATTAATATTATATATTATAATTATACTAAATTATATTATTATATTATTTTTATTATTTATATAATATAAATATATAATAAATAAAATAATACTGAATATTAGCAGGAACTTGAAAAGGTTGCTTCCTTATTTAGATAACGTGAAAGGAGTGCGTAAAATTCAGAAATTACAAGTATTGCAGTGACGTGAGATGTTTGAAGCTTCCTCTCTCAATGGAACTGATCCTGTTGTCCGACAACGACCTGAAACACAAAGGAATCGCTGCTTATCACCACAGACTCTTTTATGATTTGACATTATGTCAGAAAAGAAAACTTACAATTCCCGAAGAGATTCAAGTCCCAAGAAGTCGTCTTCATGGATGGATGTGATATTGTTGTCATTTAAATTCCTTTTTCGAGAGTAAAATTCAAATGAATACAGGTGAACATTGATACATTGCCAAGCGGTTTAGGTTACGAATCAATCATCATTAAAGACATTGAATTAACTTAATATACTCCGCAATTACCTAACTTTAAAAAGAATGAAAATTCAGAAATTACAAACTGAACAGTGACGTGACATGTTTGAAGCTTCCCCTCTCAATGGAACTGATCCTGTTGTTATACAACCACCTGAAACACAACAGAATCGCTGCTTATCACCACAGACTCTTTTATGATTTGACATTATCTCAGAAAAGAAAACTTACAATTCCCGAAGATATTCAAGTCCCAAGAAGTCGTCTTCATGGATGGATGTGATATTGTTGCCATTTAAATACCTTTTCGAGAGTAAAATTCAAATGAATACAGGTAAACATTTATACATTGCCAAGTGGTTTAGGTTACGAATCAATCATCTTGACATAAATATCTAATAATAATTAATAAGACATTAAATTAGCTTAACATAACCCACCATTACCTAACTTAAAAAAGAATGAAAAGAAAGAATTACAAGTATTCCAGAAACGTAAGATGTTTGAAGCTTCCCCTCTCAATGGAACTGATCCTGTTGTTCTGCAATTCCCTGAAACACAAAGGAATGGCTGCTTATCACTAAAGACTCTTTTATGATTTGACATTATGTCAGAAAAGAAAACTTACAATTTCTGAAGAGATTTAAGTCCCAAGAAGTCGTCTTCATGGATTGAGGTGATTTTGTTGTCTTTTAACCACCTTTTCGAGAGTAAAATTCAAATGAATACAGGTAAACATTTATACATTGCCAAGTGGTTTAGGTTGCGAATCAATCTTCTTGACAGAAATAACTAATAATAATTAATAAGACATTAAATTAACTTAACATAACCCACCATTACCTAACTTAAAAAAGAATGAAAAGAAAGAATTACAAGTATTCCAGAAACGTAAGATGTTTGAAGCTTCCCCTCTCAATGGAACTGATCCTGTTGTTCTGCAATTCCCTGAAACACAAAGGAATGGCTGCTTATCACTAAAGACTCTTTTATGATTTGACATTATGTCAGAAAAGAAAACTTACAATTTCTGAAGAGATTTAAGTCCCAAGAAGTCGTCTTCATGGATTGAGGTGATTTTGTTGTCTTTTAACCACCTTTTCGAGAGTAAAATTCAAATGAATACAGGTAAACATTTATACATTGCCAAGTGGTTTAGGTTGCGAATCAATCTTCTTGACAGAAATAACTAATAATAATTAATAAGACATTAAATTAACTTAACATAGCCCACCATTACCTAACTTAAAAAAGAATGAAAATAAAGACATTACAAATCTGTCAGTGACGTGAGATGTTTGAAGCTTCCTCTCTCAATGGAACTGATCCTGTTGTTCTGCAACCACCTGAAACACAAAGGAATGGCTGCTTATCACCACAGACTCTTTTATGATTTGACATTATCTCAGAAAAGAAAACTTACAATACTTGAAGAGATTCAAGTCCCAAGAAGTCGTCTTCATGGATGGATGTGATATTATTGTCATGTAACCACCTTTTCGAGAGTAAAATTCAAATGAATACAGGTGAACATTTATACATTGCCAACTGGTTTATGTTACGAATCAATCATCATTTTAGACAAAAATTAACCTAACATACTCCGCAAATATCTAACTTAAAAAAGAATGAAAATAAAGACATTACAAATCTGTCAGTGACGTGAGATGTTTGAAGCTTCCCCTCTCAATGGAACTGATCCTGTTGTTCTGCGATTCCCTGAAACACAAAGGGATCGCTGCTTATCACTAAAGACTCTTTTATGATTTGACATTATGTCAGAAAAGAAAACTTACAATTTCTGAAGAGATTTAAGTCCCAAGATGTCGTCTTCATGGATGGATGTGATATTGTTGTTATATAAATACCTTTTCGAGAATAAAATTAGACTAAATACAAATTTACATCAAAACAAGGCTAGTGGTAATTAATTTATGAATCAACTCTAAAGGCGTTATTCATGTCATATCTACTGGAACTGATAGGTAAAATCGGGTAATAAAAAACATTACATTGATTCCACACAATGTAATGATTTTTGGTTCTTTCATTACGAGCAATACAGTATAGCATCTGTTCACCACTTGGAAATTTTTAAGGATTCTGTCCCAAAAGCCATTGCAGTCCCAAAGCCACTGCATAAAGAATATTGACAAAGTTCAATTCCAGTTAAGTGCCAAGGAACGCAGGAAAAATTTGAAGTCCACATCCATCTTCAGTTCTGTTTTAAGACTTCATTAAGGAAAGTTTCAGGAAACTTGTGCCAAAATCTTTGATGGACTGTGACTAGAAAATCTATTCATGAAAGTGAAGGAAGCAAATGCCTGGAATAAAGGAGCGTCAGATTGTGCGTTAGACAGAAGAGACTTGATGCTATTTACGGATTTTCCTTTCAGTTGAGCAGAAAAACAAATCGTTAACTATTATTGCCCCGGAAACAAGTTATGAAATAACTATGGTATTCAGCTTCTAATGTTTACTCTATGAAATATCACATTGGTCGAGTCATTTCAGATTTGTTCTATAATGCGATATGTAGTGTAACGAGTTCTAGTGAAATGGGCTTCGTGGAAGTTTGCTTGGAGAAAGTAGCGCAGCTTCCACGAAGCCAATCAAATAGTAATTAAAGAAGGGTCAAGCAGAGGTATTAAAAGGCCCATGTAAATAGAAAGTGAGAAGTAGTTTTTGGAGAACGAGAGCGAATAGAAAGGAAATTTTTTCTTGTCACATTTTGGTGGCAGCGGTGGGATTGCAAAAATTTTTCAACTTTAAACTTAGGAGTGTGTTCCTTTAATTGAATTTAACTGCATGTCTCGGTGACTGCAGTTTCATTTGCGACTCTTAAGGAGTGAATGAAAACGAGGAGCGGACTGGTAACCAGTAGAGAAGCGATGGCTGAGGAACAGGTAAATCTTTCGCGGGAAACGGAGCTGCTCAGGGATGAATTGCAAGTACAGCGCGATCTTTTCGTGAATGCTCTGCGAGAGCTTACAGCGAAGCAGGAGGCTGAGGATCCTCAGGCTAGCCGATCACGACGTCCACTAAGCAGTACGGCGATGTCAGCAATTCCGGTATTCCTCGGCGGGCCCCACGAAGATGTAACTACCTGGATTGATCTAGTAACACGAATTGGCACAATTGAGGGATGGGAACCGGAAGACCTTCTTCGGGCGGCTACGTCGAAGATTGGAGGTTCTGCTTACATTTGGCACGAAGTCCGAGGAGGCGGGCTCGTGACTTGGGAAGCTTGGAAGACAGGTATTGCAAACGCTTTTGGTAGAACTTTAACAATTGAAGAATGGTCGCGAATGATCGAAAATCGCAGGCAACTTCCAGGAGAATCGGCAACTTGTTATGTTTACGATAAGCTTCGCTTGTGTCGAAGTTGCCCAGTTGCACTCACTGAAGCAGAACAGATAAGACGGTTAGCTTGGGGATTACTGAGGCCAGAGGTAGCCGCTGCAGTAATGGCTAGAGCGCCCACGACAGTTGACTCATTCCTAGAATATCTCGAAATCGTTGAACGGGGATTGGGTTACGTGGATTCCTACAGGGGTCAGCAGATTCCCTCGGCTATTTCGCCCCATTCCACAGTTCTGGGCACAGCGCAACACGGTTTCATGGCATCAAGTTACAACAGTCCAGCACAAATCCCAAAACCTGAAGAGGATCCGAAAGTATCCCAGGTGCTGGGGGAGATACTTACTCGGTTGGAAAAGTTAGAAAGGCCTCGGAGAACTATTCTGGCAGAACTCGGTTTCGGGAAAGATGAGCGCAGGGTAATGAGTACGGAACGCCAGTGTTATATCTGTCGGAGCACGGCTCATATTGCGAGAAACTGTCCCCAAGGCCTTAAGCCGAAACCAGGGTGCTACCTTTGTGGACGTGATGGTCACGTTGTTCGCGACTGCCCCCAGCGAAATGGTCAGGGAAACGAGAGTGCCGGCCCGTCGGACCAGGGTCGGCAAACATTCTAAACGTGGCGAGTGTGGTTGACGGCCGGTTACCGCTGGTCCAGGTTTCCGTGCCAACCCTTGGAGAGCTTACAGCTCTTGTAGATAGTGGCGCATGTATTTCTGTTTTCCGATTGGACCCTGTCAGTATGGGTGGTGTAGAAATTGGCCCCTGTAAGACGACGTTGCTGGGCTTAGATGACCGTATTGTGCCGCTCATGGGAAGGGCAAATATTGAAGTACAGTTTCGGCAGACTAGTTCAATGTTGAAGGTTGCGGTTGTGAAGGATTCCCCTTTCCCTCTTATACTGGGGACCGATTGGATGAGACAGTGTGGTATAAAATTGACGTGTCGCCGGGATGGCATTGAAGTGAGTATCTCTGAAAAGGTGGCTCTCGCGAATTTTGAAGGGAATCCAGAAGAGGAGAATGCGAATTACGCGAATGGAGGAGAAAAGGAAGAAGATCCGGTTACTGACGAGTTCAACGTTGTCGAAGGACGATCCGAGTTTCAGCCTGTCGCTGAGTCGTTAGGGAAGTTGAAAGTGGCGAGTTCCAAGTCCATACCTCCAGGATCGTTGTCTTTCGTCCGGGCAAAAACTGGTGCCGAAGCGGATATCTTGTGCACTGTTACGACAATGTCAAGTGACCCTGGGAAAGAATGGATCAGTCCGGCGGCCGTGTTGACAGTGATCAATGGTCACGTGTCGGTCCCGATAGTGAACCTTGGTCAGAAGGACCTTAACTTCCGCAAGTCGCAGATGCTTGTTGAGGCCTACAGAGTGGAGGAGGTAAGTCGACCCGTCGATATGAGTAGAGGTCAGCCAACCTGTACAGTAGTCCGAGAAGAAGATGCATCGGAGATTGAATCGGGCGCATGGGAGCTGAGCGACACCCTGAAGGAGGAGGAAAAATCCTCCCTTGTTAGGCTTCTAACGCAATACAAGGACTGCTTTTACGAGGAAGGAGGTAGACTGGGGTCAACATCATTAGCTGTCTATCGCATTGACGTTGGTGATAGTCCACCCATGAATCAGCCCCCGCGAAGAGTTTCACCAGCAGAGAGGCAAATCATTACCGAACAGGTACAGGATATGTTGGAGAAAGGGATCGCCATTCCTTCTAACAGCCCGTGGTCCTCGCCTGTTGTCCTGGTCCGAAAGAAATCCGGTGATGTAAGGTTCTGTGTTGATTACCGGCGTTTAAACTCGGTGACCAAGCGTGAAGTATACCCACTTCCTCGGACAGACGACGTCCTCGACCGCCTAGCTGGAGCCAAATTCTTCTCTTCACTCGATTTGGCAAGTGGTTACTGGCAGGTGCAAATTGATCCGGCCCATAGGGAACGTACTGCTTTTGTTACCCCGGATGGCCTTTATGAGTTCCGGCGGATGCCCTTTGGATTGAGTAATGCGCCTGCCACGTTTCAGCAACTCATGGACAAGGTCTTGGCAGGACTAAAGTGGGACCAGTGCCTAGTCTACTTGGACGACATCCTGGTGTTCGGTAGGAATTTTGAGGAGCACCAGGAGCGACTGGAGGCAGTGTTACGAGCAATCCAATTTTCGGGACTCACACTGCAGAAGGAGAAATGTTACTTCGCAAGGCCAACAGTAACCTTTCTGGGACACGTAGTGGACAGTACGGGTCTGAGACCCGACCCTGCAAAAACTCAAGGCATACGAGACTTCCCGGGGCCAAACAACATCAAGAGGTTGCGTGAGTTTTTGGGTATGGCTTCGTATTACAGGCGCTTCATCCGAGACTTTGCAAAGCTCGCTCGTCCGCTACACGCACTGCTGAAGAAGAACCGTGTGTGGTCGTGGGGGCCATCTGAAGAAACGTCTTTCCGTCAGGTAAAGGCAGCTCTTTCGTCGGCTCCGATCCTGCAACATTTCCGAGACGACTGGGACTGCGAGATACAAACAGACGCGAGTTACGACGGTCTTGGCGCGGTCCTCGTCCAACGGAAAGGAGAAGAAGAGCACGTCGTGTCTTACATCAGTCGTAGGCTGACCGATCCGGAAACCAGATACCATAGTAACGAACTGGAGATGCTGGCCGTGGTCTGGGCCATTGAGAAGCTGAGATATTACGTGTACGGGAGACCGTTCACCGTGGTCACAGACAATTCTGCAGTGACCTGGTTGCATCCGAAACAGACGTCATCTGCGAAGTTAAGCCGGTGGGTAATGAGCTTGCTTGAGCACAACATACAATACGTGCATCGAAAGGGTAAAGCAAATGTAGTCCCGGACAGCCTGTCCCGCAATTCAATTGCCCATCCGGAGGAAACTGAGGTTGCGAAAGACCTTTTTGTATCGGTCGCTGCCATTTCCTGCATAAACCGATCTGATGTAGAATTAGAGCAACGTGCCGATCCCGATGTCAGAAAGTTGATAAAATCATTGGACGAACAGTTGCCAGACGCCGGAAAAGGGACATCTGAAGGTAATCAAGATTTCAGGCTCGTGAACGGACTGCTGTACCGGAAGAACCGCCGTAAAGGACGCAAACTACTTCTCGTGGTACCCAGGGCCCTAAGGCGGGAGGTTCTCGCGATGTGCCACGCGGGAGTCACTGGGGTCATCTTGGAGTCTCCAAGACGATGGACAAGGTTCGTCAGCGCTTCTGGTGGAGACGTTACGACAAGCACGTAGAAAATTACGTGAAGAGATGCGCCCATTGCCAGCGGTCCAAACTGCAGCCGGGAAAACCAGCGGGCCTTTTACAGCCGATCGCACCACCGTCCCTCCCGTTTTCGATGATCGGGATAGACCACGTAGGACCTCTACCGCGAACTCCTCGTGGTAACCGTCATATCCTGGTGTGCGTTGACTATGCAACCAGCTGGGTTGAGGCAGCACCCGTTCAGGATACGTCTTTCGCTATCGTTAAGGACTTCCTGTTGAACCGGATCATACTACGCCACGGAACCCCGCAGAGACTTATCAGCGATCGAGGTACGGGATTCACTTCGCAGGCACTCGAAGAGGCTCTCGAACAACTCGGCATTTCGCACTCCATGACGGCCCCGTACCATCCGCAGACTAATGGGCTTTGCGAACGTACGAACAAGACGCTGACTGAGGTCGTTTCAGCTTATACCAGTGGGCAAGCGCAGTGGGACATAGTAGTACAACGAGCTGCGTTCGCATTAAACACTGCCGTACAGGAAACCACAGGACTTAGCCCCTTTCAGTTACTCTACGGAAGGGTCCCCACATTGCCCGAGGAGTCGAAACTGCTTTGGCCCGAAGATGCTCCGGAGTCCTACGAGGTAATTCCAGGAACGACTAGAGTGCAGCTGGAGTCACGCAAAGGACGAGACAATGAAGAAGCGGACCAAGCAGAAAGAGCACTACGATAGGCGAAGAAGACCAGCAACGTCCTACAACGTCGGAGATTTAGTGCTAGTACGCCGAAATATCCGCAAGGTCGGTGTTTGTAAAAAATTCATGACCAAATTCATCGGGCCCTTCGAGATTGTCGAACGTCGAACAGAGCTAACCAACCGCGTATCCGATCTACCTGGACGCCGAACTAAAAAGCGATGGAGAATCTTCCCAGCACACGTGTCTCAGCTGAAGAAATACCATCGCGGGTATTACAGTTCAGACAGCAAAGAGTCGTCTGGTACGGAAGACGGCTGGGAGATGGAAGGACCTACAGCGAGGACAGCGAAACAGACAGACGAACGGGAAGGGAAAGCAATATTGACGAAGCAGAAGCGGAGGTCAGAGATCAAGTCGGTAGTGACAGTCAGGAGAGACAGGCAGACGACGAGAAAGCAGAGATCAGCGAATCAGTCGAGGCCAGCAGTCAGGAGAGCGACGCGGATGAAGCAGAACCGGGAAGCGGAGTCCCAGACGAAAAACAGTATTTAGACTGAAGCAGGAGAAATCCAGCGACAGGAACAGACTGGGGACTCTCGCCGCCCGCGACGCCCAAACCGAAGACCAGCACGCTACGACGACTACGTGATGGACTTGTGAATAGCGCTTGTGGGAAACGTTTCTTCATTAAAATTTAAACTTTGGATTGAGTTTAATTCGTATGTGCCCTTCAAGATCTAACTATCAAGTGTTTATTACCGTTTATCTGTTTCTTGTGTGTCATCACTATCTACTGGAATAACGTCAAACTTAGTGAACTGTAGTCAGGAAGGGCCGAGAAGTGTAACGAGTTCTAGTGAAATGGGCTTCGTGGAAGTTTGCTTGGAGAAAATAGCGCAGCTTCCACGAAGCCAATCAAATAGTACTTAAAGAAGGGTCAAGCAGAGGTATTAAAAGGCCCATGTAAATAGAAAGTGAGTAGTAGTTTTTGGAGAACGAGAGCGAATACAAAGGAAATTTTATCTTGTCACAGTAACATCTGAAGTATCGAAACGAGTCAAGTTTTTATCTTCAGCAACTGGACTTTTGTCCGTATCAATATTAAGATCCGAATATAATGAATAATAATAAATAATAATGAATAAAAATAATGATATATATTATGTCTATAATATAAAATTATATTATTCACATTATTAAATTATATTATACATATTGTTTTATAATTATTAATATTAATATACATAATTTTATTTAATCATATATTATATAATTACATAAATATATTTAATTAATATACTACATTTAATTAATTTAATATTATATTACTAATTATTAATTTTTCAATTATTTATTATTTTATATAATTATTTTTCTATATATTAATATTATATATTATAATTATATTAAATTATATTATTATATTATTTTTATTATTAATAAAATATAAATATGTAATAAATAAAATAATAATGAATATTAGCACGAACATAAAAAGGTTGCTTCCTTATTTAGATAAAGTGAAAGGAGTGTGAAAAATTCAGAAATTACAATTCTCTCAGAGACGTGAGATGTTTGAAGCTTCCCCTCTCAATGGAACTGATCCTGTTGTTCTGCAACCACCTGAAACACAAAGGAATGGCTGCTTATCACCACAGACTCTTTTATGATTTGACATTATGTCAGAAAAGAAAACTTACAATCTTCGAAGAGATTCAAGTCCCAAGAAGTCGTCTTCATGGATGGATGTGATATTGTTGCCATTTAAATTCCTTTTTCGAGAGTAAAATTCAAATGAATACAGGTGAACATTTATACATTGCCAAGTGGTTTAGGTTACGAATCAATCATGTTGACATAAATAAATAATAATAACTAATAAGACATTAAATTAACTTAACATAGCCCACCATTACCTAACTTAAAAAAGAATGAAAATAAAGACATTACAAATCTGTCAGTGACGTGAGATGTTTGAAGCTTCCTCTCTCAATGGAACTGATCCTGTTGTTCTGCAATTCCCTGAAACACAAAGGAATGGCTGCTTATCACTAAAGACTCTTTTATGATTTGACATTATGTCAGAAAAGAAAACTTACAATTTCTGAAGAGATTTAAGTCCCAAGAAGTCGTCTTCATGGATTGAGGTGATTTTGTTGTCTTTTAACCACCTTTTCGAGAGTAAAATTCAAATGAATACAGGTAAACATTTATACATTGCCAAGTGGTTTAGGTTGCGAATCAATCTTCTTGACAGAAATAACTAATAATAATTAATAAGACATTAAATTAACTTAACATAGCCCACCATTACCTAACTTAAAAAAGAATGAAAATAAAGACATTACAAATCTGTCAGTGACGTGAGATGTTTGAAGCTTCCTCTCTCAATGGAACTGATCCTGTTGTTCTGCAACCACCTGAAACACAAAGGAATGGCTGCTTATCACCACAGACTCTTTTATGATTTGACATTATCTCAGAAAAGAAAACTTACAATACTTGAAGAGATTCAAGTCCCAAGAAGTCGTCTTCATGGATGGATGTGATATTATTGTCATGTAACCACCTTTTCGAGAGTAAAATTCAAATGAATACAGGTGAACATTTATACATTGCCAACTGGTTTATGTTACGAATCAATCATCATTTTAGACAAAAATTAACCTAACATACTCCGCAAATATCTAACTTAAAAAAGAATGAAAATAAAGACATTACAAATTTGTCAGTGACGTGAGATGTTTGAAGCTTCCCCTCTCAATGGAACTGATCCTGTTGTTCTGCAATTCCCTGAAACACAAAGGGATCGCTGCTTATCACTAAAGACTCTTTTATGATTTGACATTATGTCAGAAAAGAAAACTTACAATCTTCGAAGAGATTCAAGTCCCAAGAAGTCGTCTTCATGGATGGATGTGATATTGTTGTTATATAAATTCCTTTTTCGAGAGTAAAATTCAAATGAATACAGGTGAACATTGATACATTGCCAAGTGGTTTAGGTTACGAATCAATCATGTTGACATAAATAACTAATAATAATTAATAAGACATTAAATTAACTTAACATAGCCCACCATTACCTAACTTACAAAAGAATGAAAATAAAGACATTACAAATCTGTCAGTGACGTGAGATGTTTGAAGCTTCCTCTCTCAATGGAACTGATCCTGTTGTTCTGCAATTCCCTGAAACACAAAGGGATCGCTGCTTATCACTAAAGACTCTTTTATGATTTGACATTATGTCAGAAAAGAAAACTTACAATTTCTGAAGAGATTTAAGTCCCAAGAAGTCGTCTTCATGGATGGATGTGATATTGTTGTTATATAAATACCTTTTCGAGAATAAAATTAGACTAAATACAAATTTACATCAAAACAAGGCTAGTGGTAATTAATTTATGAATCAACTCTAAAGGCGTTATTCATGTCATATCTACTGGAACTGATAGGTAAAATCGGGTAATAAAAAACATTACATTGATTCCACACAATGAAATGATTTTTGGTTCTTTCATTACGAGCAATACAGTATAGCATCTGTTCACCACTTGGAAATTTTTAAGGATTCTGTCTCAAAAGCCATTGCAGTCCCAAAGCCACTGCATAAAGAATATTGACAAAGTTCAATTCCAGTTAAGTGCCATGGAACGCAGGAAAAATTTGAAGTCCACATCCATCTTCAGTTCTGTTTTAAGACTTCATGGTGGAAAGTTTCAGGAAACTTGTGCCAAAATCTTTGATGGACTGTGACTAGAAAATCTATTCATGAAAGTGAAGGAAGCAAATGCCTGGAATAAAGGAGCGTCAGATTGTGCGTTAGACAGAAGAGACTTGATGCTATTTACGGATTTTCCTTTCAGTTGAGCAGAAAAACAAATCGTTAACTATTATTGCCTCGGAAACAAGTTATGAAATAACTATGGTATTCAGCTTCTAATGTTTACTCTATGAAATATCACATTGGTCGAGTCATTTCAGATTTGTTGTTTCACGTGATATGGAACATTTGAAGCATCGAAACAAGTCAAGTTTTTATATTCAGCAACTGGACTTTTGTCCGTATCAATATTAAGATCCGAATATAATGAATAATAATAAATAATAATGAATGAAAATAATGATATATATTATGTCTAAAATAGAAAGATATATTATTCACATTATTAAATTATATTATACATATTGTTTATAATTATTAATATTAATATACATAATTTTATTTAATCATATATTATATAATTACATAAATATATTTAATTACTATAATACATTTAATTAATTTAATATTATATAATTAATTATTAATTTTTTATTTATTTATTATTTTATATAATTATTTTTCTATATATTAATATTATATATTATAATCATATTAAATTATATTATTATATTATTTATATTATTAATAAAATATAAATATGTAATAAATAAAATAATAATGAATATTAGCACGAACATAAAAAGGTTGCTTCCTTATTTAGATAAAGTGAAAGGAGTGTGAAAAATTCAGAAATTACAATTCTCTCAGAGACGTGAGATGTTTGAAGCTTCCCCTCTCAATGGAACTGATCCTGTTGTTCTGCAACCACCTGAAACACAAAGGAATGGCTGCTTATCACCACAGACTCTTTTATGATTTGACATTATGTCAGAAAAGAAAACTTACAATCTTCGAAGAGATTCAAGTCCCAAGAAGTCGTCTTCATGGATGGATGTGATATTGTTGCCATTTAAATTCCTTTTTCGAGAGTAAAATTCAAATGAATACAGGTGAACATTGATACATTGCCAAGTGGTTTAGGTTACGAATCAATCATGTTGACATAAATAAATAATAATAACTAATAAGACATTAAATTAACTTAACATAGCCCACCATTACCTAACTTAAAAAAGAATGAAAATAAAGACATTACAAATCTGTCAGTGACGTGAGATGTTTGAAGCTTCCTCTCTCAATGGAACTGATCCTGTTGTTCTGCAATTCCCTAAAACACAAAGGAATGGCTGCTTATCACTAAAGACTCTTTTATGATTTGACATTATGTCAGAAAAGAAAACTTACAATTTCTGAAGAGATTTAAGTCCCAAGAAGTCGTCTTCATCGATGCATGTGATATTGTTGTCATTTAACCACCTTTTCGAGAGTAAAATTCAAATGAATACAGGTAAACATTTATACATTGCCAAGTGGTTTAGGTTGCGAATCAATCTTCTTGACATAAATAACTAATAATAATTAATAAGACATTAAATTAACTTAACATAACCCACCAATACCTAACTTAAAAAAGAATGAAAATAAAGACATTACAAATCTGTCAGTGACGTGAGATGTTTGAAGCTTCCCGTCTCAATGGAACTGATCCTGTTGTTCTGCAATTCCCTGAAACACAAAGGAATCGCTGCTTATCACTAAAGACTCTTTAATGATTTGACATTACGTCAGAAAAGAAAACTTACAATTTCTGAAGAGATTTAAGTCCCAAGAAGTCGTCTTCATGGATGGAGGTGATTTTGTTGCCTTTTAACCACCTTTTCGAGAGTAAAATTCAAATGAATACAGGTAAACATTTATACATTGCCAAGTGGTTTAGGTTGCGAATCAATCTTCTTGACAGAAATTACTAATAATAATTAATAAGACATTAAATTAACTTAACATAACCCACCAATACCTAACTTAAAAAAGAATGAAAATAAAGACATTACAATTCACGCAGTGACGTCAGATGTTTGAAGCTTCCTCTCTCAATGGAACTGTCCCTGTTGCTCCCCAACCACCTGAAACACAAAGGAATGGCTGCTTATCACCACAGACTCTTTTATGATTTGACATTATCTCAGAAAAGAAAACTTACAACCATCGAAGAGATTTAAGTCTCAAGAAGTTGTCTTGATGGATGGAGGTGATTTTGTTGCCACGTAAGTCCTTTTCGAGAGTAAAATTCAAATGAATACAAGTTTGCATCAAAACATGGCTAGTGGTAATTAATTTATGAATCAACTCTAAAGGCGTTATTCATGTCATATCTACTGGAACTGATAGGTAAAATCGGGTAATGAAACACTTTACATTGGTTTCACACAATGTAATGATTTTTAGTTCTTTCATTACGAGCAATGCAGAATAGGATCTGTTCACGACTTGGAATTTTTAAGGATTCCGTCCCAAGAGTCATTGAAACAGGCATTATGAATGTTTATATACACTCGGCATTATGTAATGATTGGATGCACTTACAGTATTGTAGGACTCAGGTCAGAAATATTAGGAATCACAGAAAGTCCTTGACAACGTATTGCCCGCGTACTTGTTTTCCAACACTCGCCGCCTCCTAAGGTAAACCAAGTACACATTTACAATTACTGAATTCATTCTGGAACTAGATCACATGTGAAATATGAATAGAAAGATCTTTGTACACGAATAATTGAGTAAAGTACAAGTATTGCAAATAAATTTTTCTAACTGTCAAGTAACGTTCTCTTGGACTCTGCTTCCTTAAAATTCTTACCTGGAAATCTTCTATCGATGCGGCTTGGAGAGTTGCAATTTACTAAGTAAAAGAAACTGAATTAGTGGATTAAAATTATATGAAGAGTCCTGAAATACTTGAGATGAAAAAACAAGCAGTTGTCATCCACAAGACTCTGAACCACAGGGACATTTTCAGTTGTCGATGCCAAGTGGAGCTGTTCAAACAGGTATCTAGTTGCTGCCTGCAACAGCAGTGCATTAGTGACAATAAAACATTAAAAACGTGGCAGCAGTAAAATTAGATTGTTTTGCAAGTATATCGAACAATTTCTGTTAAAGAAGATTCTAGAGAGTTCTTACAAAAGGAGGTCCAAGGATTCGTACTGTATCAAACACTTGCAGATGCGCGATTATATCCTGGGCGTCTTGAACTTGTCTCGCACAGGCTGAAACCGCTTATCTTCGACCACAAGAACCTCCAGCATTCTTAACAAATTTCCTATTTGGATAAAAAAATGAGATTTGAATACCTCATCCTGTGATAGCGAGAACTGTTCAGTACAACATTGTGAAATCAATATCAAATTGAAAATACAAAAGTTTTCCTTAAGAGCAACCACAAACCGACAGAATATTCCTCGGAATCAGTTTGGCAATTTCCCGTATGGTTAAACGCAACACTTCCCTCGTTTTGTAAACCGATTAGAACTTATCGAGAATCTCGATGCCTCAGTATAGCATATCTTCTTCAGCAGAAATATGGACGGAGTAGCAAGCTGTGTTCTAATCACATCGCTCAATGTGGAACCAGTGATCCTGCCAGCCCCCTTCTCATACCACAGTCTTGACGAACTCTGCTTCCTTGTTTCCATTTCTAAATTTTTTTTATGGATTCTTCGTCCGTCTAAAATGAAACAAAGAAGTCGTTGCATATTTGCTGGAGCTCTGGTAGGGACAGCACCAGTCGTTCGGGCTTGAAGAGACGTCCAAGCGATACGGGAAGCGGTATCGAGATAGCTTTTGGGACATATCGCGATGCGTACCCAGGAACTAAACAGTGCTGCCACTTTTCAGTCTTCCATTTTTCCCCTCTTCCCTTATCTTTCCCCTTTTTGCTCCTCCGTGCAAGAATGTACAGGGTCCATATTTCATCTTTACTCTCCTCTCTTCGTCTTCCCTTTTTAGACTCCATTTCCCCCCTTTTTCAGGGAACTTCCCTGAAAAAGTGGAAACACTGGAACTAAAGCAAGGATCCCAGGCCTTGTTGATGCTATGGCTCCCAGTGCGTCATGAATTTCAGCCTCTTCGTTTGGCTGAGTCCAGCGAATAGCGGATAAGCTTTCTCTAGCCTTGCTTCAACTTGGTGAGTTCCTTTGGTATAAACTTTCATTTGCGCAATTCGTTTTAAAACAACCTAAGGAAAAAATTTTGTTACGTCAATTTTTCACACGTATTAATTTTCTAAGTTTACTGGTCTTTTCAGTGGATTGAGCCAGCAGCACGGCAGTGATGTGCATGCTGTATTTTTCTCGGTTGTTTTGACAAGTGCAAACGCAAGAGCTGCAACATGAGAACACGTTTCTCTGAGGCTGAAAGACGACAGACGTTAGGAATTTGATTTGAGTAATATAATTGTCATTGCTAAATTATTAAGTATGATATATAATACAAGATTATTTTATTATAATTATTTAATTGGCTATTGATTAAGCCACGGTTTTAAGTGCTGCCTTGTTCAAGGACTGGGAATGCTCTACCTTTTCAAAGAAACTTGATTACAGTGCTTCCACTTTGCAGGGAAATTCCCTTAAAAAGGGAAAACTAGGTCTCAAAAAGGAAAAATAAAGGAAAAATAACATGGAAGTATAGCTTAAAATCCTTCATGGAAGGGAAAACGATATTTGGTACTATGATACTACAAGGGAATTGGAAAAAAGGGAAAACCGTGACCTCTTTAAGGGAATACTGAAAACTTAAAGTGGAAGCCTGCTTGTTTAGTAATTCTGTTTGAATCAATTTCTTCATGCTTTCTTACCCGTCCTTTGACCAAAAACGTATTGTTCTCCGAGTCTGAACGCTCCAAGAGACCCAAGGAAGCCACTGAAACATTTAGAAATTTCCAGTATACTGAACAACGTCTGGGCAAGATCTGAAACCATGCCGTTTCAGCATGCTGAAGGTGCTGAATTGGCCGCTTTTCAGTATGTATCAGCATGGTGCATTGTTTTCGGCGAATAGTTTAGGTAGGACTGAGGATGCTGAACAACGTCTGAAATTGTTCAGCATCCTCAATCACCTTTAAGATTCCAGGAAAATTCCGGTGTTTTATCCATGTCAACTGGGGCTAATTTACCAGTCAAGTGCCGGTTTCAGGGGTTTGGCCGGTGTTTTTTTACCGTGACTTTTGGAACGATTCTCTCGTGTTTTTCTGGTGTATTTTTCCCCGGAAGGATGAAGGTATTCTGCCCATATTCCCCAACATTTCCAGGATTTCTCCGGGCTTTTTCCCGGATATTTTAAGTTTAAAAAACCGGGGTATATTGCAGGTGAAAATAGGTGATATATTTTCTTGTTGACGTATAGTTTCACGTCTTTTTAATCATAAATTTGAAATTTAACTAACAAAATAAATATAACATAATAAATAATATAATAATATATTAAGTATTGATTAATATTGAATATAAAGATTTAACTAATAGATTTTGAAAAATCGTGTTTGCTGTCCCGCTAAGGGATACTTCTGGTGGAGCATTGTCAAATCTTCTACGTGCAGACAGTTTCCACATTTCACGTTTTCTTCACCAACTTTGTCGGAGTAAGAATCCAGTTTAGTGACACTCGTTTATTACTGACAACATTTATAATAATATTTCGTTAACTTACTAATCTGATACTTACTTTCTTGGATGCACCTTGCACCCGTTCCCAGCATTAAGCTTTCAGAGGCCAAAATGCCGAACCAAGTACTCATATTTTAACTACTGTGCTACTACTAACTACTACTACTAACTACTACTATACTACTACTACTAACTATTACTGTGCTACTACTACTAACTAGTACTGTACTAACTACGTTGCCGAGTACTACTGTGCTAGTATTTATGCATATTAAATTTCTTAATTAAGATAAACTCTTAAACTTAAATAAAATTTACACTTTTCAATATATATAGGGTATGTAATATAAAATAAGTAACAGTTGATATATTTATCAAAATATATATTATAAAATAATATTATCGCAGAATATTCTTATAATGTTAACTTAACAAGTAATTATGAATATGTAATAAATTCTTAATTTCAAATAAATAAATTACTTTCATTCATTCCAACATTTGAAGGACAACTTGAAGGTCAGCAGGACCCTTAAATGATAATTTTCAGGACGGCGAACACGTGAAGCTGTATTACAGAATTTCTGGGATATTTCCGGGGAAATTTTCAGTATATTTTGTCTTTTTTCGGTGCATACGCACTGAAAGCCGGCCAATTTCAGCACCTTCAGCATGCTGTAACGGCATGGTTTCAGACCTTGTCCAGACGTTTTTCAACATACTGAATATTTCTAAATTTTTCACTGGGCATTTTGCACATTCTTTTGCGACACTGTGCTCAAAACGACTTGATCTTACTAACCCGACTGAAAATTCTCATAGAGTATGTAGAATTTGAAACTGAGACTCAGTAAGATCTTAGGGAGAAACTCTACAAAGTTGTGAGATCTCGCCGTGTCTCTCTGTTCCAAATTCTACATACTCTATGAGAATCTTCAGTCGGGAACTCGTGGAGTGACTTTCACGGGTCTGTATTCTCAAACCTTGAAAAATTTTTCAAGGATCACCCAAAATCCGTGTTTTCTAAACTGTATATATATATCTATCTATCTATAAGCTATCTACAAGCTATCTATCTATCTATCTATCTATCTATCTATCTATCTATCAATCTATCTATCTAATCTAATCTAATCTAATCTATTCTAATCTAATCTAATCTATCTATCTATAGTGAGAATATACCGTAGAGAACAAAAAGCCCTTTCACGGATCTGTATTCTCAAACCTTGAAAAATTTTTCAAGGATCACAAAAACTCCCTGTTTTCTAGGCTATCTCACGGGCTTTTTCACGGATTATGAATCCTTGAAGAAAACTTTCACGGACTCAAAATCCGTGAAAGTGCCTTGTCCGTTACAGTGAGAGTTCGGATTTATTAATATTGATTTGTTTTATCCTAAACTTTACGAAAAGACTCTTGCCACACGTTATCCAAACGAATAAAAAGCGGAAAACTTGATATTCAGGATGAAATCGCTCTATGTAAGAATCTTTTGTTGAAAACGTTGATACCGACGAAAACGAAGAAAGAGTACTCCCATCCGGGCTGCTGACTTGTGACATGGGTCCTTTTATCCGCATCCGAATAGCTTGTCGTAAGAGGAAGAGCAAGACAGACACTGGAGCTCCCGTAAAAATCTCTAGTAACATCAGAAAAGTATTCAGTTATCAAAACCCGAGTAACGAGTGTTGTAGCAGTATAACATCCTGTATATTTAATGCTTCTTCAACATAATGAAGATGTTACTAGTCAAATACTACCGAAAGTAGTCGATGGGCATAAGAGGTATCCCCGCCAACACCACAGCCAGTCCAAAGGAGACGCCGACGAGGATTTTGATGCCTCTAGCGGACACTCGACTAACTCCAGCTGGACTAGTCAGTTTCCAGAACCTCTCCAAACTAAGAACTACAAAAGAGTGGGCAGTTAGCTTGGAGAGTGTTACTTGGAAGGGAACGACTACTAACTTGTTAAGGTAAATACGGAGAGCTCGGAGGAAAAGACGCAGGAAAATCATGCAAGTTTGCAAATCCACGAGCTCCTCCAGTATTCGTCATGCAGGAAGTAGCGTCCGAGAAAGCGCCAATCGGCAGATGCGATGATCAACAGAAACACTCCCATGAAGAAATCTCCTGAAATTCAAGTGGCGCGTAATGAAGAGCATGTTTCTGATTAGGAGCGAAACAAAAGTGAAAATACCCAGAGCCAGACTTGACGATAGGATACTCTGTATTTGACGAATTTCCTGTAGAGAGTGGCTTCCTTCAGGTTTTGTGCGGGACGCAATTCTCCAGAGGAGAACTCCCATGTTGAATGCCGCCGCAAAGACGCCTAGAGTCCAAACTGTGTGACGGAGTACAGTGTTGTGCATTAGGTCTTCGAACGTCGAAAAGGGATTGCTGAAAAAAAAGTTGAAAGTTCTACAAACTACAGAATGATTTCTTGGGATTCACGGAAGTTCGACGTAGGACTTACATCCACTGAAATTTTGATGAAAACAGTAAAGCCCCTGGATCAATACGTTCAATTTTGTTGCCACGAAGTCCCCTGCCGAATAAAAAAAAATGCCACAGATCATCAACCTTATACTGTAACACCGTCGTAACAATAATAGTAATAATAATTATTATTATTATTATTATAAATATCCATTACTTAAATAACGTTGGTACTTTAATTCACTTAATTGAATCGAAATTAACTACATTAATATTAGTGTGTTTGTAAGACGTACAAAATCTCCAGTTTTTCTAATCCGAGGAATGATTCCGTCTCTATGTGGGTAATCTTATTGTTCTCCAAATTCCTGGAAGATAAAAATATGTAGTAACTGTTTGATGTTGAAAACGACACGTGGGACTTACAAGACTGCAGGGGATCGAAGTTCAACGAATGCTCTTGGCTCTACGGATGCAATCGCATTATTGTCTAGATCCCTGGATCACAAAGAACAAAAAGAGAATATAGTTGCGGCTGATCAAAATAAGTTTGGTCTTTTTCATAACTCACAGCTCGGTCAAGGAAGTGAGACCAGTAAAGATTCCGGCTTCCAACGACGTAATTCTATTCCCCGACAACAATCTTGATTGAAATCATTAAAGGAATATTTGATTAATAATTGCCACGCGATTCGCGTGAACTACAGTAATTTTTGGCAAGCTTACACGGACTGAACATATGAATAAACTGATACAAGAATCAAAAGTGGGTAATGCGAAGCTTTGCTCGTACTCCATAAAGAATATTGACAAAGTTCAGTTCATGTTAAATGCCAAGGAACGCAGGAAAAATTTGAAGTCTACATTCATCTTCAGTTCCTTTTTAAGACCTCATTTTAGAAAGTTTCAGGAAACTTGTGCAAAAAGCTTTGATGGACTGTTACTAGAAAATCTATTCATAATAGTGAGGAACAAATGCCTGGAATAAAGGAGCGTCAGGTTGTGCGTTAGACAGAAGAGACTTGATGCTATTTACGGATTTTCCTTTCAGTTGAGCAGAAAAACAAATCGTAAACTGTTATTGCCTCGGAAACAAGTTATGAAATAACTATGGTATTCAGCTTCTAATGTTTACTCTATGAAATATCACATTGGTCGAGTCATTTCAGATTTGTTGTTTCACGTGATATGGAACATCTGAAGCATCGAAATGAGTCAAGTTTTTATCTTCAGCAACTGGACTTTTGTCCGTATCGATATTAAGATCCGAATATAATGAATAATAATAAATAATAATGAATAAAAACAATTATATATATTATGTCTATACTATAAAATTATATTATTAACTTTATTAAATTATATTATACATATTATTATATAATTATTAATATTAATATATATAATTTTATTTAATTGTATATTATATAATTAAATAAATATATTGAATTAATATAATATATTTATTTAATTTAATATTATATGAATAATTAATATTTCTTAAATTCTTTATTATTTTATATAATTATTTATATATATATTAATATTATATATATTTTTTTTTTGAGTGTAATGTGCATTTCTCGTTTTACCGCGGCGTGCTCGATACATCTTACGAGCATTGCCACGTGTTAACACGTAGTACAATTCGCACACACCAAACACGTCAAACATTAGTATCACAACAGTTAACACACATTAATAACATCAACAGTAACTATATACATTTGATCATCAGCATCTTTGATGGACATTGTTTTGGACCTATAATCTTCCGGATCTTTTTATGAAGATGCTGAAGGCTTTCCAGATTTCCTTGTGTTGCGGAATCGTCGAAAGTGCTACTGGCCACGAGTTGGTGACATTTAAGCTAGACAATCGGAAGTCAACTCTATATCTTTCGTACCTAGGGCATTCGTACAAGTAATGTTCTATGGTTCCAGGGCCCTCTTTGCATTGGCACTCAGGAGAGCTGCGAATTTGGAACCTGCTTAGATAGCTGTTTAGGGCGCCATGTCCCGTCAGGATCTGTGTCTCTAGGTACGAAGGCTTCCATTTCTTGAGAACTTTGGCTGAATATGTTGTCGGGAAGAACTTCTTCGTTATCTGGCCAGTTCTGCTTGTCCCCCATTCGTCATTCCATTTTGATTCCAGAAAGTCGTGGGCTTGCTTCTTAAAATAAGAAAGCGGGGGACATAATTCGGGATTCGCGTCCAAGTGTCCTCCTTCCTTTGCGAGTCTGTCTGCCACCTCGTTTCCCTCATGTCCCTGGTGCCCAGGTATCCATTGCAAGTTAATGGGAAATTTCGCATTTAGGAGTAGGTCTAGGCACTTCTGGAACACTTCAGAATCTTTCCATTTGAGGAGCAAGAGAGTAAGGCAGATTTACAGTCCGAAAATATGGTGATTTTTTCGGCCTCTTTTACTTGCGTGTTGCAGTATTCAAGCGCTTTGAAAAGTGCAAACCCTTCGGCCTGGTAGATTGAGCAGTATTCTGGTAGAGCTCCTTTCACCTGGATTAAATCTTTTCCTCTTTCAGCCACTACTACGCTGAAGCCTATTCTTCTTTCCATTTTTGATCCATCGGTGAATATATATATTTCCCTGTCCGTCTCAGGGTACATAGGAACTGATCCAGGTGGGGAGGTGATTTTCACAGGCAGTCTTCGATCGAGCCTCCAAGGTGGATGAAATGGCGACCGGAATTTGCCCTGTGTTTCGGCCTCACTGAGGTCACCAAAGGTGTCAAGAATCTGTTGGATAGCTCTTCGGGACGAGTTTGAAAAGGTTTGCTTTTTTAGGATTCGTGCCACGGTCAGTTCTTTGACCACATAATCAAGAGGGAGCTGATTTGATAGTACTAGCACGGAATTTGTGGCTGTAGTTTTATACGCCCTGAGCATCCCTCGTAAAAATGTTCTTTGAGCTGATCTAAGCTTTTTGATACACCACTGGAAATCTGTGGCTTTACACCATACCGAACAGGCGTAGAGAGTCTTCGGTATGAACACTGTCTTGTAGATTAAGAGGATCCGGCTTTGCTTTAGACCCCAGGTTAATCGGAAGAAACGATGTATTTCAAAACTCATCTTCTTGGCTGCCAGACACTTAGCTTCTATATGGTTTCTCCATTTGAGATGCGAGTCAAATAGTAGTCCTAAATACCAACTTTGTTCAGACGTATTTATTTTCAGACCGTTTACTGTTAGATTTACTGGAGGCAGTCTTGTTTTACGTTTGCTGAACACCATGCAGTTTGTCTTGTGAGCGTTTATCGCCAGCTTCTTTTCATGACAATGCTGAACTGTGCTGTTACAGCTTTCCTGTAAGCTCTGCATGGCTTTATTGACATTCACATCCGACTTCGCTATGATGAGGTCATCCGCAAAAGCTTGTATCAGCGTGTTACTTGGCAGGTCTTGCCTTAGGACATTATCTATTTGGATGTTCCATAGGAAAGGGATAGTACACTTCCTTGTGGACAGCCCACTTCTATTTCTACCTGCAATTTCTTACCTGAGAGAGACAGTGTTGCTTTGCGATTTGACAAGAAATTCTGGATTAAACGTATCAAGTATCCAGGGCAGTGTTTTTCGCCTAGAGATTTAATTATTTCCGGATGCCATGTGGAGTCAAAGGCGGCTTTAATGTCTAGAAAAGTGCAGACTGTATATTTTTTGTTCTCGAAGCCTGTCTCAATGTAGTTCACTAGGCTATGCAGGGCTGTTTCAGTTGATTTGGATTCAACAAAACCATGTTGGTGTTCCGAAAACCACCCCTTGACTGAAGCTAGCCAAGTTAGTCTTGAGTGTACGATTTTTTCGAATATTTTACCGAGCGTATTCAGTAAACTAATTGGTCTGTAGCTGCTCGGATCCGTGTATTTTTCTTTATTGGGTTTTGCCAATATGACTACTCTGGCCACTTTCCAACCGTCCGGAAAGTAACTTGAAAAAAGGCAGGCGTTGTATATATCTAGTAGCACCCCTTTAATCTCGTCAAATGCCAGTTGGATCAGTTCACTAGTTAGTTTGTCTGGACCTGGGGCTTTTTTTGCTTTCAGAGAGTTAACCGCATTGATCAGTTCCCCCTCTGTGATGATCGGGATTTCGCCTTCGAGTTCTTGGTTTAATATATCTAATGCTTGCTTTTTTGTTTCGTCATGATAAGGAGTTGATGGAGGCTCTTTTGGAAAGAAATGTGAGCTTAATGTCTCGAGTATTTTTAGAGGATCTGTTACCTTTCTTCCATCTGCGATAAGCATTTCAGGATATATATTATGCTGGTGGGTCCTGGCTAATTTTTTCATTTCCCTATACAGGTCTTCGTTCAAGTTGTTTGTGCAAAATTCCTTCCATGTCTTACTCTGACTGCGTCTTATTTCCTTTTGGTACTCTGAGCGTAACTTCAAGTACGTTTCTATGTTTTCAGCATTAGGTCTTTTATTTTTCTTTTTGTAAGCTTTCCATAGCTTCGCTCTTAAATGTTTCAGTTCGATGGTGTACCATGGAGGCTGTTCTGCGTTCTCTGTGCTCGGAAGACTTTTAGGCATACTAGTGTAAGCGCACGTTATTAAAATTGATTTGAGTTCATTTATTTTGACATCTATATCTTGTTTTGTTTCTAACTTCTCTCTTCCCCGCGTGGTATTGGCAAGACTTGATACCAGTTGTTTTTTAAATATATTTTGGTCCAATTTGGCAACATCAATAATTTTGTTTCTGGTGTTGTTGCCTTCTAGGTGACTTATTTTGTCAAATTTTACCTTGAATAAAATATAGGGGTGGTCTGACAGGGAAGGCACTTCCAGATATTTCCAGTCGGTGCATTCTATACCGTCTCCTGTTAACGTTAGGTCGACGAATGTGGTGTCGCTCGGTATGTATACTAGTTCATCTTTCGGGGGATTCAGAACACTTAATTGTTTGTCTATCATAATCGATTCTAACTCGATCCCTTTGTCGTCTAACTTTTCACTGTTCCATAAGGGGTTGTGCGCGTTCGAGTCCATTCCTAGAATTGCTCGACTTAGGTTGTAGTTAGTCGTTACGATAGGTGCTAGCACATCTTCAAGTTTGTTCTGGGTAGGGCGACAATAGACCGAAAAGATTTGGAGGCATTTCTTGCTTCCCTCCACTTCTACTCCAATTAGATAGTTGTTCGAGATTTCTGTTAATTTTTTTGCTTTTAGGGTATTTCTAACCAAGATGGCGGCGCCGTATGCATGGTCCTTTGATAGCCTATGCATGGCCTTGTACCCTTGAGGAATGTTTGCCAATTGATTCGTATTGGTAGCATACGGTTCCTGAATTAGTACCAGGTCTGCTTTGTATTCGTGGACCATTGTCATCAGAGAGCTTGATGCTGTTTTGCTGTGTTTAAGATTTATTTGAAGGCAAGTCAAGGTTTTCTCCTCTTGGTCCATGCTATGGTCAATGGCCGGTCTATGGTTGTTGTTCATGATCTCCTTAGTCTAGGCCGAAAGTTTCCTTGTAGCGATTTACTGCTTTGATTTGTTCGGAGCAATTTTTGTCCCCTGCTCTGTGGCTTCCTTCACAATTAGCGCATTTGGCACCCCTTTCGTTTGCCTTACAGTCTTTTGTCTGGTGTCGACTGGCACATTTTCCACATGTAGGATGTTGTTCCCGACATTGTTTTGCTATGTGGCCGTATTTTTGGCAATTAAAACACCTCCGAACCTCCCTGTTCAAATCAATTTCTGTTACTTTGTGCGATGTGAGACCGTATAGGTAGATCCTTCCCTTTCTCAACAGATCATCTCGGGCTGACGCTTCGGTTAAACTTATTTTGACATGCCCTAATGTTGAATCTGGTTTCTTGTATATTTTGTAGACTGAGTGAATCTTTCTCCTTGTACTAGGATTTCTCATTTCTATTTCTTCTCTAAGTTTCTGTAGGTCTGCGACATCTACCCATTTCACCACTACGGGGTACAGTTGTTTGGGAATGTCTACCGTTTCAAAAATATTGGCACACTCTGCATGATTTTTGATGATTTCCATCGCTGATTTCCTTTCCGTTTCATTTTGGAAGGTCATGACTAACTTGCTCCTTCGTTGTCTGAGTTTTTGCACAATGGGGCCCGACTCTTGGCTATTCAATACTGTATCGAGTTTTTTAATGTCTACTTTTGCGTCTTTCGCCTCATCTGATAGTTTTGCAACTATTACGTGTGGTCTTGTTTCCCTAACTTTGGCTGACGCCTCTGCCGTTTGCGGGACCATGTTGGTTTTCGCCTTTGCAGCGTATGTATCTCGAGGACTGGGTGACGTATTGAGAAAGTTCTCCACAAGCGCACTTTTCAGTTCAGTGTTTTCGTTGGTCAGTTTGATCATGCCAGCCCGTAGCTTGTCGTTTTCTTCTTTGAGACCTCTGATTTCTGAACGCATTCCCCTAACCTGTTCTATTAGTTGTTCTCTAGTCATGACGTTCAACGAATCTTCCAGGAAGTCTGACGAGAGCTCCGCTCGTTGTCTTTTTTCCCCCTTTGGTGTACTCGTGTTCGTTTTACCTGGGTTTTTGCATTCAAGGCAGTAATGGTGGTTCCCACGTCCTATCGGCTTGAACTCGTTGCCGCATTGTTTACATTTTTTTGGACCCCTAAGCTGATTTCCTACAATTTGCCATTCATTTTGTCCATCATCCTGTACATCCCCTTCCATCGAATCATCTAAAGGGCTTTCGCCCCCTGGATCCTCAGCCATTTGGCTGAGATACCCTCAGCTCGATACCTCAGAACAAAACCAAAAGCAACTCAACCTCGACGAAGAACAAAATAAGCAGATAACAAAATGACCCTACCTTGAGTACCTGAAACGTAACCAAAATAACTGAATTTGATGAAACTAACCTTGAACTAAGATACTTTTTCCCTGTATAGCCGCCGAATAGGTTTAACGAATTGATCAGGAGAGCAAACTAGAGCACGTCTGATCTGTTCAAACTCTCACGAGAGACCATATTATATATTATAATTATATGAAATTATATTATAATTGTTCTGGCGAATCTCGAATAGATCGCGTCAGAGCAGGGGATAGCAGACGAACGGAGGACCAGCTCCACTTTGAGCGAATAGACTTGTAGACTCAACCTTTCCAATAAGTGAACCAAGGATGAAAGGATATTAAAGACTGCTTGTATTGAACTGCTGCAGTAAGATGGGTTGCTTCGTTGTGCAGACGATCGAATTCAGAGAAGTTGTCAGTTTCAATTTTTCGACCAGATTGAACTTCCCCAGCATCGCGAAGACGCAAGAAAGCTCGGAGAATGCACAACGAAGTCGTCCAAACAACGTAATAAAGAGAGCATGACAAAAACACAGTCATATACTAGAAAACTGACACTAGTGAAGCACTCCATAGACACTTAAATAAAATCTAATTCATTTCGCTGGAACAATAATATTATTTATATTATTAATATAATATAAGTATATAATAAATAAAATAATAATGAATATTAGCAGGAACTTAAAGAGGTTGCTTCCTTATTTAGAAAACGTGAAAGGAGTGCGAAAAATTCAGACATTACAATTCTTTCAGGGACATGAGATGTTTGAAGCTTCCTCTCTCAATGGAACTGATCCTGTTGTTCCGCAAATCCCTGAAACACAAAGGAATCGCTGCTTATCACAACAGACTCTTTTATGATTTGACATTATCTCAGAAAAGAAAACTTACAATATCCAAAGAGAATCAAGTCCCAAGAAGTCGTCTTCATGGATGGATGTGATCTTGTTGTATTCCAAGTTCCTTTTCGAGAGTAAAATTAAGATGAATACAAGTTTGCATCAATACACGGCTAGTTGTTATTAATTTA
This sequence comes from Eulimnadia texana, assembly GCA_002872375.1. NCBI lineage: Eukaryota > Metazoa > Arthropoda > Branchiopoda > Diplostraca > Limnadiidae > Eulimnadia > Eulimnadia texana. The sequence goes on from NKDA01000007.1 coordinate 1,728,610, forward strand.
TGAATCAACTCTTAAGGCGTTATCTGTGTCATATCTATTGGAACTGATAGGTGAAATCGGGTAATAAAAAACATTAGATTGGTTTCACACGATGTAATGATTTTAGTTCTTTCATTAGGAACAATGCAGAATAGCATCTGTTCACGACTTGGAATTTTTAAGGATTCTACCCCAAAAGCCATTGAAACAGGCTTTATGAATGTTTATATACACTCGGCATTATGTAATGATTGGATGTAGTTACAGGTATGTAGGGCGTAGGTCAGAAATATTAGGAATCACAGAAAGTCCTTGACATTGTATCACCCAGCCGTTATCCCAGCACTTTCCGCCTCCTAAAGTAAACCAAGTACACATTTAGAACACTGAAAATCATTCTGAAACCAGATCACATGTGAAAATATCAGTAGAAAGATCTTTGTACACGAATAATTGAGTAAAGTACAAGTATAGCAAATAAATGAAGTAAAGTGCAAGAGTTTAATAGAAGACAGCAAATTTTCCAACTGTCAAGTGACATTCTCTTGGACTCTTCTTCGTTAGTATTCTTACCTGGAAATTTTCTATCGATGCGGCTGGCTGAGTTGTAATTGACTTAATCAAGAGAAACTAAATTAGTGGATTAAAATTAAATCAACAGTCCCGAAATACTTGAGATGAAAAAACAAGCAGCAGTCATCCACAAGACTCTGAACCAAAGGGACATTTTCAGTTGTCGTTGCCAAGTAGAGTTGCTCAAACAGGTATCTAGTTGTTGCCTGCAACAGTAGTGCATTAGTGACAATAAAACATTAAAAACGTGACAGCAGTAAAATTAGATTGTTTAGCAAGTATATCGAACAATTTCTGTTAAAGAAAATTCTAAAGAGTACTTACAAAAGGAGGTCCAAGGATTCGTACTGTATCAAAGACTTGCAGATGCGCGATTGTATCCTGGGCGTCTTGAACTTGCCTCGCACAGGCTGAAACCGCTTATCTTCGACCACAAAAACCTCCAGCATTCTTAACAAACTTCATATTTGGATAAAAAAAATGAGATTTGAATACCTCATCCTGTGATAGCGATAATAGTTCAGTGCAACATTGTGAAATAAATATCAAATTGGAAATACAAGAGTTTTCCTTAAGAGCAACCACAAACCGACAGAGTTCCTTGTAATCAATTTGGCAATTTCCCGTATGGTTAAACGCAACACTTCCCTCGTTTTGTAAACCGATATCTCCATATCCTGAACATGACCTTCAGCATATCCTGAATATATCCTGAACTTAGCCTGAAAATATCCTGAACATGTTCTGAACATGGCCTGAAGATACTCTAAAGATGGTCTGACAATATCCTAAGTTTGTCCTGAACAATGTCCTGGGCACATCCTGACCATACCATGAACATGTTCCGGAAATATCCCAAATACGTCCTGAGTATAGCCTGAACATGTCCTGAATATGTCTGAACATCCTTAAATGGCACACCTAAAAACAGTATTCCACTTCTAATTGTACAGCCTTCATAAGCAGCCGAAAGAACAGTATGGAAAGTTGACTGTAGCAAAGTTGTGATCTTGAATCATATAATTTATCTACTGCTCCGTAACTCCATTAAAATTCAATTGAAGACACAGCATAAGAAGAAGTAACGCTAACACGCAGAAACGAATAATATTTAACAGTTACTTTTTATGCTAAGATGTATGTAAAATAACTACACCATGGTAATGGGTGTTGAATGAAAATTCAAATGCAGTTCTTGATATTTTACACACTCAAAAATAATTCACGATTTCACCGCTAGATGGCGTCTGCCTAATATCTTAGCGGACGACGGTCGAACCACATGTGTTATATACAAAATTTAAACTTTTGGCCAGTCCCAGCCCATTTATCAAACCCACAGTCCTTTCATTGTCCCCATTGTAACCACAACCTTCTAGATTTAGACCACTTACTTTTCCATTGTCCAAAACTACAGTATTTCCAAGAAAATCTTCGTAAAAAATTTCAAAAATGGAATATCCCATTGAACATTACCAGTATCACTGGCGTAAACTCATCTTTATCAAAATCTCTTCAATTTTCTTTCCGAGATACTTTCCTCAATTTTTAAAAACATCTGGCAACATCCAATTCGTAATGTAAACATGGTTTTGCCTCCCTAGGTCAAAACTGCAATGTTTGCGTCGCCTGCACTAGACAAACAGTGACGTGGGTGCAATAAAGTCTTGCCAGACTTTCAGCACCTTAAATACAACCAACCAACCAACCAACTTGTGGCCACTCAAAAGTTTAAATTGACGTACAGAATGGCTAAAAAGGGAGGAGGAAAGAAAAGCGGAGTAAGTATCAGCAAAATCAAGCGCAGCAATGACTTAAAACAGAAATAGAGCAGAAAAGCGGCACTGCAGTCGGCGGTAAAAAAGTCAAACACTTGAAGCCAACTCCACAGTCTCTGACCAAAACTGTCAAAGGCAAAAATAAAGCACCTCCCCAGCAGAAACCTGAAAAAAGGAAAGAAACAACCACCGCAAGAAGAAGTCAAGCCCAAACAGAAGAAAAACGAAGAAACCGAGGACAATTTTGCTATCGAGGATGTCGCCGACATGCTGGAAGACGACGACAACTTAAACGTCCGCTGCGAAACGTTGCCCACCAGAAAGATTTCAGTCTCTGACAAGGGGCGTATTAGGCAAGGCCTCCTACAAACCGCTACACTGGTACCACAATCCAAAAATAGAAGATTGAAAACTCTGCGACAATAAATATAACATTGCATACAAGAATGCTCAAAAACCTGTGTTCATGAACTGAATTTTACTGTATAGAACCATACATAGCATCTGTTTTGCTCTACGTAATTTCTATTTGCTTACTGGATTCAGTAAATCTTAATCATTAATAGAGTCTAGGCCAAACGATAGTAGCGCCAAGGAGTTGCAGCGGTCACAGTTGGAAAACTGGCGTCGTCTGCTGTTGTAGGACAAGCCTTCCGATCTCAGCGCTGTTTTACTTGTCCTTAAACGGCAGACGACGCGAGTTTTCCAACTGTGACCGCTGCAACTCCTTGGCGCTACTATCGTTTGGCATAGACTCTATTATAAAGGCATGAGGGAACCAATTATTCTTTGATTTGTTGAAGTACCTCAGTTGGTATCGAGTTCAATTAGTTATCACAAGATGGCGCTAGTAGACAATTGCCTAGGTGCCTGGTTATAATGCTAAGATAGGGACGTGACAGGCTTTATGTCTTGAAGGCTATGGAAATAGTAACTGTATTTACATACAAAATTATTTTTTTTATAATTCAAGATTTTAGGACAAACGAAATTTTTTTTACAGAAATGTTGAAGAAATTTCGTATCAGAGTTCAAGTTACCGACGAACTGAGTTAATTAATTGATTATTTGATTAATGATTTGTAAAGTAACTCAGTTGGTGTCGAGTTCATTTAGTTATCACAAGATGGCGCTAGTAGACAATCCCCAAAGTGCCTAGGTGCCTGCTTACAATGCTAAGATAGGGACGTGACAGGCTTTATGTCTTGAAGGCTATGGAAATAGTAACTGTATTTACATACAAAATTATTTTTTTTATAATTCAAGATTTTAGGACAAACGAAATTTTTTTTACAGAAATGTTGAAGAAATTTCGTATCAGAGTTCAAGTTACCGACGAACTGAGTTAATTAATTGATTATTTGATTAATGATTTGTAAAGTAACTCAGTTGGTGTCGAGTTCATTTAGTTATCACAAGATGGCGCTAGTAGACAATCCCCAAAGTGCCTAGGTGCCTGCTTACAATGCTAAGATAGGGACGTGACAGGCTTTATTGTCTAGAAGGCTATGGAAATAGTAACTGTATTTACATACAAAATTATTTCTTTAAAAAATTCAAGATTTTAGGACCAACGAAATTTTTTTTACAGAAATGTTGAAGAAATTTCGTGTCAGAGTTCAAGTTATCGGCGAACTGAGCTAATTAGTCCACGTGATGTTGGTGTTCTCCATTAACCTGCGAATAAGTAAAGTAGTAATAAGTAGTAATAAGACAAGGTGATGAACTAGTTTTGAACAAGGAGGGATCCGAAACTCCGAGGAAAAGTCTACGAAGATTATTTGATAACACGGAGATAACATGGAGATAACAGGTTGATAACATGACCCAGGTGTACGAAGATTATTAGAAGTTTCGGACCCCCTTAGTGTTGAATGTAAAAATAGTAATGAATTATAGAGAGAGTAGTAGTATTAGTACTGTTGCTACATAGTTATAGCAATACTACTACTACTACTACTGCTACTACTACTATTGCTACGAACACTACTAGTACTGCTACTGCTATTTTTCCTTCTACGGCTATTTGTACTACTACCACTACTATCATTGCTACGGACACTAGTACTACTACTGCTATTATTCCTTCTACGACTATTTATACTACTACTACTGCTATTGCTCCTTCTACGGCTATTTACACTACTAGTACTACTACTATTCTACTACTACTACTACTGCTATTGCTCCTTCTACGGCTACTTACACTACTAATACTACTACTATTCTACTACTACTACTACTACTACCACTACTACTATAGCTATTTAGACTACTACTACTACTATACTTACAATGTATGGAGTTTTGGGAACTGGTCGAAAGTTCCGTTTTGTATCCCAATGGCAATATTATCACTAATCGTCCTGCAATAAAATAAACCAATTTATTAATAATAATAATAATAATGATAATAATAATAATAATATTATTATTATTATTACTATTATTATTATTATTATTATTGTTTTTATTATTATTATTATTATTATTATTACAGCATTTCCAAAGATGGCAGTCCCTCGAAAGTTGCTTTTCCAATTGTCGTGATGTTGTTGTAGTCCAGGGTCCTGAAAAATATTCCAAGAAGGTAATATTGTAAATTATAATTGTATACAATTAGAAAAAGAATTCAAAATTGTAAAACTAATAGAAAAACTGAACTAAAAGAAAACTAGATCTGTGGGAAATAGTCCACGAGACTGTTCCCCAACGATAGCCGTACGGATGGGGAAACGCCCACTCTTGACTGTCTCAGATCAGGGTTCCCACTGAAAAATCTTAATCAGATTCCCTGACTTTTCCCTGATTTCCCTGACAATTTTTCCCTGACCTTTTCAACGCATTATACTTTCTAGAAGTTATTCATTAGAGACTTGGGCAAAGGTTAGTTGAAACTGAGTGAAAACTGAGTGGAGCGGGCAACTCAAATTCCCTGACCTTTTCCTCATTTACTACCAATTCCCTGATATTTCCCTGTATTCCCTGACTTTTCCCTGGTTTCCCTGACAATTTTTCCAATTTTTCCCTGACTTTTTAAACGCGTTATACTTTCTAGAAGTTACTCATTAGAGGCTTGAGCATGGCAACTCAAATTCCCTGACCTTTTCCTCATTCATTACCAATTCCCTGATATTTCCCCTGTATTCCCTGAATTTTCCCTGATTTTCCCGTTTTCCAGGTCGGTGAGATCCTGCAGATGTAGGTCCAGGCAAAGGTACAGAGTAGCAAGGTTAAAAAGAGTAGGCCGAGGGACAAAGCCGAGGGACAAAGGACCAATTCCCTGATATTTCCCCTGTATTCCCTGACTTTTCCCTGATTTCCCGGTTTTCCAGGTCGGTGGGAACCCTGCAGATGTAGGTCCTGGGAAAGGTACAGAGTAGCAAGGCTAAAAAGAGTAGGCCAAGGGACAAAGCTAGGGTCAGACCCACGGCAGATACGGATCAGTGCTTCCACTTTGCAGGGAAATTCCCTCAAATAAGGAAAATGGGGAAGAGGGAAAAGGGGAAATGGAGGATACAGTAAATTACCAATGTAGTTTTACTCTGTAGCACAGACGGGAAAAAGGGGAAATTGATATTTCAAGCGGAGGGGGGAAAAAGGGGAAAAAAGTGGAAGCACTGATGCGGATGGCAGGAATGGAGTCTTATCTGCTATGTATTATATTATTAATAAAATTTATTATAAATATTAAAAACTACAATACAAATAAAACTGGAATAATTAAGTTTAATTAATGTTAAATTAAATTCAATTAGAATTTATTAATGATTAATTATTATAATTACAAAGTTTTCAGGTTCTCCAGTCCTTTGAAGCTTTCGTCCTGGATCCGGGTAATGGAGTTGTCGTTAAGTCTCCTGAAATATTCAATTACAAGAATTAATTAATTATTATTAATAGATTAAATCTAATTAATTTATTAAAATATAATGAAATATTTATTGGTGATTGTGAAAGGGACGTACAGCGTTTCCAGCGAGCTGAGTTGGTTGAAGGTCCCGTTCTGTACAGTTTCCAGTTTGTTGAAATCCAGAGTTCTGATAGTCGAACAAATTTTGTTACTAGTAATGATCAGTGTTTCCCCTTTTCAATTTCCCTTTTTCCCCCTTTTCCTTTGTTTTTCCCTTTTTCCCGTCCGTTCTGTAATGTAAGGGTATATTTCTAGATTTTCCCTTTTCCCCTCTTCCCTTGTTTTTCTCTGTTTTCCGTCTGTTCTCTAATACGAGGGTACATTTCTAGATTTCCCCTTTTCCCCTCTTCCTTTGTTTTTATTTCCCCCGTCCGTTCTATAATATAAGGGTATATTCCTAGATTTCCCCTCTTCCCTCTTCCCTTGTTCTTCTCTTTTTAGACCCCATTTCTCCCTTTTCCAGGGATTTTCCCTCCAAAGTGGTAAAGCTGGTACTGATTTTACCTCTACTTCTGCTTCTATTGCTAATACTATACTGTTATCACTAGTACTGCTACTACTGGTTATACTACTACTAATGATATTAATGCTACTTCTACTGTTGCTAATGCTACTACTACTACCGTTATTACTAATACTGATCCTGCTACTGCTACTACTATTACTACTACCACTACTATTACCACTACTTAAACTACTTCTACTTCTGCGTCTACTATTAATACTACTGTTACTACTAGTACTGATACTACTACTAGTACTAGTACAACTGGTACTACTTCTACTGCTACTTCTACTACTGCTACTACTGCTTATACTACTACTAATGATATTACTGCTATTCTACTATTGCTAATGCTACTTCTACTACTGTTTCTACTATTACTACTTCAGCTTCTACCACTACTACTGTTATTTCTAGTATTGATCCTGCTACTGCTACTACTTATAGTACTACTTCTACTTTTGCTTCTACTACTAATACTACTGTTATTACTAGTACTTACACTACTGCTACTATTGCTACTACTTCTACTATTGCTACTACCAGTACCGATCCTACTACTGATACTACTACTAGTACCGATCCTACTACTGATACTACTTCTATTTCTGCTTCTACTATTCATACTACTAGTGCTCATCCCACTACTACTGCTGCTGCTGCTACTACTAATACTGTTGCTACTACAACCGCTACTACTTCTACTTCTACTACTACTTTTAATAAAGTACATAGAACTCACAAAGTGTATAGCGATGCTAGTTTATCGAGGCTTCCCTTGTCGACTCGGGAAATGTTGTTTTCGTGAAGATGCCTGCGTACACACAAGAAAAATAATAATATTAATAATAATAATATTAATAATTAATTAAATATATTACAATACTTATATTGTTTAATTATATTTATATATTACAGCGATTTTAAGTTTTCCAGTCCGTCGAAAGTCCCGTTCTCCACTGAAGTCAGTTGGTTGCCGTACAGGAATCTATTATGGATTATTGTTATTATTATTATTATTATTACTATAACTGCTACTACTACTACTACTACTACTACTACTACTACTACTACTACTACTAGTTCTACTGCTACTACTACGTCTACTACTAATTGTGTTATTACTCCTGCTGTTACTACTACTGATGCTACTCTTATCAATGCTACTTTTACTGCTACCACTACTTCTACTACTAATTTTGTTATTACTCCCGCTGTTACTACTATTGATACTACTCTTACTAATACTACTTTTACTGCTGCTACTACTATGGTTACTACTCTTACTAATACTACTTGTACTCCTACTACTACTAATTCTGTTATTACTCTTACTGCTAGTACTATTGTTACTACTCTTACTACTACTACTTTTACTGCTACTATTAATTCTACTACTACTATTGTTACTACTGCTGCTACTACTACTATTACTACTGCTACACTTATTAATGCTACCACTACTACTTTTACTGCTACTACTACTTCTACTACTACTATCGTTACTACTGCTATTGCTAGTACTGCTATTACTAATACTATCGCTACTACTCTTACTAATACTACTTATTACTACTACTACTACCATTGCTACTACCACTACTACTACTACTGCTACTTCTACTACTACTATTGTTACTACTGCTATTACTCATACTATCGCTACTACTCTTACTAATACTACTTATTGCTACTACTACTATCATTGCTACTACCAATATTATTATTACTACTACTACTACTACTACTACCACTACTACTACTACTGCTACTTCTTCTACTACTATTGTTACTACTGCTATTGCTAGTACTGCTATTACTAATACTATCGCTATTACTCTTACTAATATTACTTATATTGCTACTACCACTACTAGTGCTATTACCACTACTACTACTATTACTACTACTACTACTACTACTACTACTACTACTACTACTACTACTACTACTACTACTACTACTACTACTACTACTACTACTACTACTACTACTACTACTTCTATTATTATCATTATTATTATTATTATTATTACAGTTATGTAAGATTCTGTAGCCCTTGGAAGCTTCCCTTTTCGATGAAGGCAACTTTGTTTCGACGTAAATCCCTACAAACAAAAGAAAATATTAATAATTGTATATATTTAATAAATTAAGTATGTTAATTAATCTTGATCATTGATAACACTGATAACAGATGATAACACAGACGATAACACTAATAATAGTTGATAACAAAGTTGATAACACAATAGATAAAACTGAGAACAGATGATAACAGTTGATAGCACTCTGATAACACTGATAATAGTTGATAACAAAGTTAATAACAAATTGATAAACCTGAGAACAGATGATAACAGTTGATAACACTCTGAAAACAGCTGATAACAGTTGATAACACTTTCATAACATGCTGATAACACTCTGATAACAGCTGATAACATTGATAACACTTTCATAACACTTTCATAACATTCTGATAACACTCTAACAACAGTTGATAACACTTTGATAACACTTTGATAATACTTACAGCCAAGACAGCGATTTCACTGTGAAGATCCCCGAGTCTATTGCAGTTATCTGGTTATCGCCTAGATACCTAAATCAAATACGTAAAATTTTACCATTTATTTATATAAATATATAATAATAATAATAATAATAATAATAATAATAATAATAATAATAATAATAATAATAAAATTAATTCAAAAACTTACAGCCATTCCAGACTTTCCAGTCCCTTGAAGACTCCACTACCCAGTTTGGTTATCTTATTACTGGAGAGATGCCTGGAATCCAATTAAAATATATTATAATTAATTAAATATATTATATTTATTATAATATATATATATAAAATAACTCACAAAACTTTTAAAGATTTTAAATAATTAAAAGCTCCAATCTCCAGATCCTCGATATGGTTGCTGTCCAGATTCCTACACATAAAATATTATTAATAATATTTATTATAATTATAATAATTAAGTATTATAATAAGTATTATAATAATGTACTTACAGGGATTTGAGGGATTTCAGTGTCCTGAAAAGGTTTTTCTGAATTTTCCTGATTTTATTTTCGTACAAAAGTCTTGTAAAAAAATAAGAAAAATATTATTAATAATAAATTTAATTATTTAATTAATTTAATAATTTAATAATAATAATATAAATAATAAAAATTAATAAAATAATAATAATTAATAAATTAATTTAATAGTTAAATTATTAAATAATAAATTTTAAAGTTAATTAATTTAGATTAAACGATATAAAAATAATTAATTAACTCTAATTAAGTTTAGTTAGATAATAAAGATAATAGTAAATAATACCAGTGTTTCCACTCTGCAGGGAAATTCCCTGAAAATGGGGAAAACGGGGTCTGAAGAGGGGAGAAGTTGGAATCTAGAACTACAACTTATTTTATAGCACGGAGGGGAAAAAGGGAGAAATAAGAGAAGAGAGAAAAAAAAAGGATCCACTTTTTCAGGGAACTTCCCTGAAAATGGGGAAAATGGGGTCTGAAGAGGGGAAAAGTTGGAATCTAGAACTACAGCTTATTTTATAGCACGGAGGGGAAAAAGGGAGAAATAAGGGAAGAGAGAAAAAAGAGAAACCACTTTGCAGGGAACTTCCCTGAAAATGGGGAAAATGGGGTCTGAAGAGGGGAAAATAAAAGAAGAGGGGAAAAGTTGGAATCTAGAACTCCAGTTTGTTTTATAGCACGGAGGGGAAAAAGGGAAAAATAAGGGAAGAGGGAAAAAAGGGGAAACTGAAAGTGGAAACCAGTGTTTCCACTTTGCAGGGAACTTCCCTGAAAAAGGCGGAGGGGAAAAGGCGGAATCTAGAACTACAGCTTGTTTTACAGCACGGAGGAGAAAAAGGGAGAAATAAGGGAAGAGGGAAAAAAGGGGAAACTGAAAGTGGAAACCAGTGTTTCCACTTTGCAGGGAACTTCCCTGAAAAAGGCGGAGGGGAAAAGGCGGAATCTAGAACCACAGCTTGTTTTATAGCACGGAGGGGAAAAAGGGAGAAATCAGGGAAGAGGGGAAAACGGGGAAACTGAAAGTGGAAACACTGAATAATACTTACAAATGTTTTAGAGATTTTAAACCGTCGAAAGCTTCGTTTTCGATTGTAGAAATTTCATTATTATTCAAAAATCTGTAAAAAATTAATATTTAATTAAAATTAATTCAGTTATTGTAGTTATCAGGTGTTATCAACGTGTTATCACGTGTTATCAAAGGGGTCTGAAACCCCGCAGCAGGAAAAGTGTACGAAGATTATTTGATAAGAAGTGATAACACCTGATAACATGACCCAAGGTATGCGAAGATTATTGGAAGTTTCGCACCCCTTGGTGTTATCAACCTGTTATCAAGGGTTGTCGAAGGGGTTAGAAACCCTGCAGGAAAAGTGTGAGAAGATTATTTGATAACAAGTGATAACACGGAGATAACCGATTGATAATACCTGATAACATGATCCAGGTGTCCGAAGATTGTTGGAAGTTTCGGATCCCTGAATGTTATCACTGTGTTATCTCTCTGTTATCAAAGTTATCAGCAAAGGGTCCGAAACTTGGAGGAAAAGTGCTCGAAGATTATTTGATAACACATGATAACGCGGAGATAACAGTGATAACACGACCCAAGCTGTGCCAAGATTATTGGAAGTTTCGGACCCCTTGGCGGTATCACTGCTACTTACAGTTTACGTAGTGAATCCAGGCCTTGGAAGGTAGCGCTCTTTAACATGGCGATCCTGTTATCGTTTAAATACCTGCAATTGTAAAAAATTAAATATTTAATTAGAAAACTAAATACTTATAAATTAAATATATTCATTAATTTTATTTATATATATTCATTTAATTCATTAATATTAATAATATTAATTAATATATTATCTTAAATAAAATTACTTAATTATATAAATATATATAAATCAGATATTTAATTAGAAAATTAAATATTAAAATTCATTATAATTACAAATATTACGAACGAATTATTTTAATTAAATTTATTCTTAATAAGGGGTCCGAAACTTGGAATAATCTTGGTACGGCCTAGGTCATGTTATCACTGTTATCAACCGGTTATCTCCGTGTTATCACTTGTTATCAAATAATCTTCGTACACTTTTCCTGCGGGGTTTCCAACCCTTTGGATAACACGTGATAACAGGTTGAAAACACCAAAGGGTCCGAAACTTGCAATAATCTCAGGACACCTGGGTCATGTTATCAGTGTTATCTACGTGTTATCATGTGTTATCAAATAATCCTCGAGCAGTTTTCCTCCAAGTTTCGAACCCTTTGCCGATAACTGATAACTGAGAGATAACACAGTGATAACCATGGGGTCCGAAACTTGCAATCATCTTCGTACGACTAGGTCATGTTATCTGCCTGTTATCTCCATGTTATCATGTGTTATCAAATAATCTTCGTAAACTTTTCCTCGGAGTTTCGGACCCCTTGAGAAATTCAAACGGAATAATTAATTTGTATTGATATAATCAGGGGTCTGAAACTCCGAGGAAAAGTTTACGAAGATTATTTGATAACACATGATAACATGGAGATAACACGGAGATAACGGGTTGATAACAGCGACAACACGACCCAGACGTACGAAGATTATTGCAAGTTTCGGACCCCTTGGATGTAATTATTAATAATTACAACTAATTCGATATTTAATATATTTTTACGATTTATTTTAAGTTAATTACAATTAAATATAATTTAATTAATATTAATAATTTTTAGTACTTACAGGTGATTTAAAGTACCGAGTCCGTGGAAACTATTTTCTTCGATAGTTTGGATATTATTATTATCCAGAAACCTGTAAATACATGTAAAAAATTTAAAAAATTTATTTAAATATATTCATAATAATAATTATATATCTTATTAATTATATTATTATTATTATTATATTTATTATATTTTATTATACTCAATTTATTTTATTTTATTTTATTGTATTGTATTATATTTATATTAATTTACTATATATATTATTAAAATTAACTTACAACCAATACAGAGACTCCAGAGCCTCAAAACTTTGCTTTCCGATCTCCGTAATATCGTTAAACTGCAAATTTCTGTTTTGAAAAAATAATATATTATTATTAATAATAAATATTATTATATTTATTGGAATTTACTTACAGTAAAGTTACAGATTTCAGGCCGTCGAAAATGCCTTCGTGAATCGCAGAGATGTTATTGCCGTCCAAATGCCTATATGAAATATAAAGAATTGGTTGCATTTAGTTCTTTAGCCTGCCATTAGATGGCGCTACTGCGCGCGCCCAAATTTGAAATTTCTAGTAGTAGAAATATTATTGCCATCCAAATGCCCAGGGGGAATATCGAGAACACTTGCATTTAGTTCTTGAACTTGCCGTTAGATGGCGTTTGTACGCTCGTCAAATTTAAAAATAGCAAGTAGCAGAAATATTATTGCCATCCAAATGCATGTGACAAATATTTAGAATAGTTGTACTTAGTTGTTTAATCTGCCGCTAGATGGCGTTGCTTCGCGCGCCAAATTTGAAATGTCTAATCCTTACATCCTATAACTTTGTTTTATGTATTGTATTATTATTAGCACTGCTAGTTTTTTATTTATCTTCTTAAGATTATTTCGAGTTATTTTCATTATTAATAACTAATTAATTCGATTAATTCTTATTATTTGTTATTATTTGTACTTACAGCCAGTCCAACGAATCCAGTCCACGGAAACTTCCGTTGGCGATAGAACTGATTTTGTTATTTTTCAAAATTCTGGAAAGTAGTTAAAATAACTATTAATGATGGTCAATAAATTGTATTAAATATTAAATATATTGAACTGAGTTATCAGATGTTATCAATTTTGCTTTCACATGTTATCAGGCTTTACTTACAAGTATTGTAGAGATGAGAGTCCGATGAACGTTCCGTTCTGTAGTAAAGTGATTGCGTTGTCCTTTAGAATCCTGTGATCAGAAAAAGTAGTAGTAGTAGTAATAGTAATAGTGCTAGTAGTGGTAGTAATAGTAACAGTAGTAGAAGGATTAGAAGCAGTAGTAGTAGTTGTTGTAATAGTAGTAGTAGTAGCAGTAGTAGTTGTAAAAATAGTAGTAGTAATGGTAATAGTAGCAGTAGTAGAAGTAGTAGTAGGAATGGTAGTAGTAGTAGCAGTGGTAGTAGTAGCAGTAGTAATAGTAGCCGTAGTAGCAGTAGTAGAAGTAGTAGTAGTAGTAGTAGTATTAATAGTGGTAATAGAAGAAGTAGTAGGGATAGTACCAGTAGTAGTAGCAGTAATAGTAGGGGTGATAGCGGTAATAATAGTACTACTAGTAGTAGTCGTAGCAGTAGGAGTAGTAGCAGCAGTAGTAGAAGTAGTAATAGTAGTAGTAGTGGTAGTAATGCTAGCAGTGTAGTAGTGGTAACAGTAGTAGCAGTTGTAGTATTAGAATTAGTAGTAATAGTAGTGGTAGTAGCAATTACAGTAGTACTAGGTAGCAGGAACAGTCGTAGCAGTAGTAACAGCAGTAGCAATAACTAGTTAAAGCAATAGTAAAGTAATATAGTAACCACAGTAGTAGCAACACACCTACAAATACTTCTGCTGTCGCTGTTGTTAGTGTAGTAGCAGTAGTAGTAGTAGTGGAAGTAAACAATCACTACTAAAGCAGCAACATATCACTTACAACAGCATTACGGTAGTTGTAGTAGTAACAATAGTAGTAGCAACAGTACTAATACTCCTATTACTGTTCTTGTTAGTGTTGTAGTTACTGTTGTAGGTGTTGTAGCAGAACTTACAAGTAGTTTAAAGACGCCAGTCCTTCAAAACTTCCTTTTTCTATCGCTTCTATTCGGTTGCCATTTAAATACCTACAAAAAAATAAAAACATATTTTTAATTAATTAAACGAATTAATTATTTAATTAATTTAATTTATTAAGTAATTAACTAATTAAAATAATTAAACAGATAAACTAATTTCAATTAAACTAAATTAAATTTATTAATGGTTCTAATTATCTAACTAAATAATTTACTAATTAATAATTAACTAATCAATAATTTTAATTAACCAACTTAATTATTTAATTAATTAATTAATTAAGACAAAATTAATTAAAAAGAAATTAATTTTAAAAAACTTACAATCCACGTAAAGTATCGATTTGATCGAAAATTCCCTTTTCAATCGATTTAATTGCGTTGTTTCCCAAGTACCTAAATAAATCAAATATAAATAATTATAAATTGCATTTAATATATTATATAAATACTAGATTATTATCAATTTATTTTAATTACAGCATATTTAATTTTTTCAGTGTCCTGAAGATCCCTGAATGCAGCACTGCGATTCCGTTATTCCGTAAGTCCCTTAACAAATTTTCAATTAAAAATAATTACAATTAATTTTAATATTAATATATATATATATATATATAATATTATTATTTACAATAATTCGAGGGATTCCAGTCCGCGGAAGACTTCCGGTTCCGGTCGGATGTTTCCGTTTCCGGCGAAATACCTAAAATTTAATAATTTTCTATTAAATACAATAATTGTAATAACTATAAAAATATTTTAACTAAAATTTATAATAAAACCAATTATTTTTAATAAACTATTAGAATCACGCAATATTATATTAACTAAGTCTTATTAATATTTTAAAATATTTTAATTACTTGAAATTCCTTATAATGTATAAATCAGCAATAAATTACTTGATTATAACTAATTATTTTAATTACTTTATTTTTTCATTATATATTTTATTAAGATTAATATATATTTTAATTATAGAATAGTAATATTGGAGTCATTGATGACTAAATACCTAGAATTAATAAAATAATTCTATTTATTATAATAATCATAATAATTATAATAAAATTGTAATTTAAACTATAACAAAACTACTAATCAACCATAAACTACTTAATTACTATTAATTACTTTAATTACTATATATTTTCATAATAAATATTTTTAATTTTATTTATAATATTTTTAATAAAATTAATCTATTTATTACAATAATTATAATAATTTTAATCCAATTGTAATTTAAACTGTAACAAAACTACTAATCAACAATAAACTATTTAATTACTAAAATTACTATATATTTTTAGTAAAATTCACTTAATTATTTCTAATATATTTTATTAATATTAATATATATATTTCAATTACAGTGTAGTAATATTGGAGTCATTGATGAGCGGAATGAATGAAAGGCCACGCCGTTCGCAGTCAAGGACGTTTCCATGGCAACCACACACGCCGCACCACGTGACATCTGGCGGCAAATAAACAAATCATTCAATAATTTAATAACTGAAATAATATAATATTGAATAGAAATATATTTGAATAAATTGGAATAAAAATAACATTTAATTTAATATATATATGTAAATTATAATTTATTTAATTTATTAATAATATTATATTTAATAAAGTAAATTTTTTAAAAAATACTTGTCCAGTTGTTGTCTAAAATGGCCACCGGAAGTTGGACTCTTCTTGGGGCATCGTCATCCACGAAGGAGTAATGACCTTTGACCTGATAATCGTCCGACGACAAACCTATAATAATAATAATAATACAAATATAATAAATAATAATAATAATAATAATAATAATAATAATAATAATAATATAGGAATAATAATAATAATAATAATAATAATAATAATATAATAAATAATAATAATAATAATAAATGATAATAAACGATAATAATGATAATAATAATAATAATAAATGATAATAAATAATAATAATAATAATAATAATAATAATAATAATAATAAATGATAATAATATTAATAATATAAATATAATAATATAAATATAATAATACTCATAATAATAATAATAATAATAATAATAAATGATAAGGCCCTCTGTCTTGATCTTCACCGACTCGCGATCCGCCATCGACCTACTAAGAAGACCGTTCCGCAGTTCTCTCGACGTCCTCGTAAATAACTCGTGGATCACTGTTGCCAAACTCGAAGAGCGGACAGCGGTCACCCTCATATGGTGTCCTGGCCACTCAGGTGTACCAGGTAACGAAATGGCGGATTCTTTCGCCAAACAGGCCACTAACCTTCGCCCAACTCACTACACTCAACAATACCCATTCTCGTACTTTAAAGCGTGCGTCCGCAACACCGTTTGGACCAAATGGGAAGAAGAATGGAAAGGGGAAAACAAGTACCTGTTCAAAATCAAACCACGCGCAGCCGGCACCATTTGGACGACTTGCCCTCTCTTCCGGACCGAAATTAAAACACTGATAAACCTCCGCAGCAATCGTTTCCCAGCGCCCGAATTCCTAAACACAAAATTCGAAAAGCCCCCTACAGATAACTGCCCTTTCTGCTCCATCCCTGGAACGGCAGCGCACATCCTTCTGAGCTGCCCTGCTGTTACCGAAGAGCGACGACAACTAGTGACCATATGCAGCCGCTTGACCCTTTGGCCAATCTCAGTGCAAAAATGCCTCGCAACTGAGCCACTTTTCCCTAGCCTTGCCAAAAATTTTCCAGTGTTATTATAAAATGTACCTCGATGTCAAAGCTAGTTGACAATTCTAAAAAAATTTTGACGCGTAATATTCCAACAGTAGACCTTAGAAAAATCAATTAAACTTTCCTTCTAATTGTTTCGTAGAGCTAAGCGCATTTTTGTAAAATTATGTATATGTGGCATTGTACGTGGCAATGGGCTGGGTAGCCTTCGCCGAGAATAAATAAATAAGTAAATAAATAATAATAATAATAAATAATAATAATGATAATAATAATAATAATAGTAATAATAATAATAATAATAATATAAATATAATAAATAATAATGATAGTAATAAATGATAATAAATAATAATAATAAATAATAATAATAATAATAATAAATTGGCGCGAGCGCCATCTCTCAAGATAAATAACAAACAACAGAACCATTTTCTTTTATTCAACTATCCATGATGGCGCAAATCCCCGAGATAATTTAAGACTTCAGAACACTTCGTGGAACAGAAAAGGTAGAAAATGCAACCCAAGGCCCTGCAAGAATTGTAAGGCTACACCTTCATTCCACCAAAGAAAGACTTCGAAAACTGCCAGGTCTGCTCGCCGGACGACTACGAACAATCAATTCAGACCGAAGACCTGTCACACCTGTTCGATATTCTGATGGATCAAAACTTACTGATCAATGAACAAAGCAAACTTTTAAGTATACAAAAAGAAGAAATTACAGATCTAAACAAGAAAGTAGACAGTCTTCAAGCAACAATAAACGTTCTCCCGGCTCTTCATCTACTAATAAAAGACCTCAACAAAAAGATTGAATCGCTTCAATCCAAAGTCGACTCCTCTGGAAAAGAAGAAGCCCGTCCAAACTCGATGAAGATCAGTTACGCTAAAGCCGTTACTATAGAATTGATTATTATAAATTATTATAAATATTATATTATATATTATCTATTATCTATATGTAAATTGATATTATATTATCTATTATAAATATTATTATTATTATAATTGATATTATATATAATAGATATTATCTATTATAAATTGATTATATAGAATTGATTATTATAATTTATCATAATTATTAAATACTTATTTTTTACTTAAATTGTGTTACGTTTAATTTACTAATTCGATTTACTATTCATTTAAGCTAATTATAGATTTTATTATTATTTTTGAAATAATAAAAAGTGCAAATATTTAATATAATTTAATTTAATATTATAATTTATTATAATTATTGATTATTATATTATTATTACTATTATTATTATTTATTATAATTTAATTTAATTGTGGGTCAAAGAACTACTGGAGGAACATAAGTATTTCGAAAAAATATGATTTATAAAACTGTCGAATAGGCGGACAGGTCCTATACACTAATAGAAAACTTGCGTACTGTCCACGTATTCGACAGATTTCATGTAATAATAATAATAATAATCGCAAAAACAGTAATAATAGATTACACAATGGAACTGTCGAATATTCGGACAGTTCCTATATACCAATAGAAACTTTGCATACTGTCCAAGTATTGGACAGATTTCATATCATTCGTCTAATAATAATAATAATAACAATTATAGAGTACACGTTGAAACTGTCGAACGAGTGGACAGTCCCCATATACCAATAGGAAACTTTGCATACTGTCCACGTATTCGACAGATTTCAGTTAACGCTAATAATAACAATAGTACACATTGAAACTTTCGAATGAGTGGACAGTCCCTATACACAAGTAGACACTTTGCATACTGTCCACGTACTCGGCAGATTTCATTTAACGCTAAAAATAACAATAGTACACATTGAAACTGTCGAATGGGTGGACAGTCCCTATACACAAGTAGACACTTTGCATACTGTCCACGTATTCGACAGATTTCATTTCACGCTAATAATAACAATAGTACACACTGAAACTGTCGAATGAGTGGACAGTCCCTATACACCAGTACACACTTTGCATACTGTCCAATTATTCGACAGATTTCACTTGACGCTAATAATAATAATAATAATTAATAACAGCAATAATAGAATACACATCAAAACTGTCGAATAGACGGACAGTCCTTACACACACCAATAGGAAACTTTGCATGCTGTCCACGTATTCGACAGATTTCATGTAACGCTAATCATCATCATTTATTTATTTTTCCGTCATTTTCAGGGTACAGGTCAAGAAGCTGGACGAGCGGCTCCAGGACGAGATTCGGGGTCGAATCTGCTTCACCGAGCGGACGGACGACGTCCTCAAGCGTCTCGACGCCACCGAGGGACAGTTGCGCCAAGCCTCGCGGCGAAATCGCTCGTCAGAAAATGCAAATCGAAACCTTAATGCGAAACAAGGACTACTATAATCAAGAGCTATAGAAGTAGTGGAAGTAGACCAGCAGCAATAGGAATTGCAGTAGTAGTAGTAGCAGTAGCAAAACTAGAAGTAGTAATGTTAGCATTAATTGTTGTTGTTATGCAAGTAGGAGTAGGACGGTAAGAGAAGCGGTAGCAGTAGTTGTAGTAGTAGTTGTTATAGCAGAAGAAGTAGTAGTAGTAACGTGAGATATAGTAGTATTGGAAGTAAAGCGGTAGCAACAGAGCAGAGGTAGTAGCAAAAATAGAAGTAGTAATGTTAGTATTAATTGTTGTTGTTATGCAAGTAGGAGTAGGACGGTAAGAGAAGCGGTAGCAGTAGTTGTAGTAGTAGTTGTTATAGCAGAAGAAGTAGTAGTAGTAACGTGAGATATAGTAGTATTGGAAGTAAAGAGGTAGCAACAGAGCAGAGGTAGTAGCAAAAATAGAAGTAGTAATGTTAGTATTAATTGTTGTTGTTATGCAAGTAGGAGTAGGACGGTAAGAGAAGCGGTAGCAGTAGTTGTAGTAGTAGTTGTTATAGCAGAAGAAGTAGTAGTAGTAACGTGAGATATAGTAGTATTGGAAGTAAAGCGGTAGCAACAGAGCAGAGGTAGTAGCAAAAATAGAAGTAGTAATGTTAGTATTAATTGTTGTTGTTATGCAAGTAGGAGTAGGACGGTAAGAGAAGCGGTAGCAGTAGTTGTAGTAGTAGTTGTTATAGCAGAAGAAGTAGTAGTAGTAACGTGAGATATAGTAGTATTGGAAGTAAAGAGGTAGCAACAGAGCAGAGGTAGTAGCAAAAACTGAAGTAGCAGTGTAAGTATTAGTTGTTGTACCTACTGTTATTGTAATATTGTACCTACCCATTAATTATAATAATTAATAAATTATTTGAATTAATTATTATTTAATTAATTAATTAATAATAAAATAATCAAGTAAAATAAATAAAAATAAAAATTAACACATTAAATAATTATAATAATAATTTAAAGAGCCATCTACCGAGAGAAAAGTAAATTAATTAATAATAATGGTAAGGGAATATAACAATGAAAGATGAAAATTGTATTTGGTTATTTATTATATTATTATTATTCATTTATTATTTATATTGTATTATTACATTTTATATTATTATTATTATTATTATATTTATTATTTTATTTGCTGTAGTTGTAGTATTAATATTGTAATCATTTTAACATTACTTTCTTATTCATTTATTATTTATATTGTATTATTACAGTATATATTATTATTATTACATTTTACATTATTATTATTATTATTATTATTATTATTATTATATTTATTATTTTACTTGCTGCAGTTGTAGTATTAACATTGTTATTATTGAATATTACTTTATTATTCATTTATTATTTATATTGTATTATTACATTTTATATTATTATCATTATTATTATTATATTATATATTATTATATTTAAATTACAGGTTTTTCTACTGAATAATTGTTGTGTTACGAAATATCATTTATATATTATTGGTTAAATTATTTGTAAATATTTAACTAGATATTTATTTATTTATTTATTTATTTCAACAAGGGCATTCAGGCTTTCGCCCATGGCCCTACCAGTGCTTCCACTTTGCAGGGAAATTCCCTTGACTAGGGAAAATGGGGAAGAGGGAAAAGGGGCAATGGAGGATAAAGTGAATTTACCAATGTAGCTTTACTCTGTAGCACGGAGGGGAAAAAGGGGAAAAAGTGGAAGCACTGGGCCCTACTTTAGTGCAGTAAGTTCAAAAGTAAGTAAGTAAGTAAGCAAGTGGTGTTACATCCCGTGTTTCATCGATATTCAGTTGAAAAACTGTTATTTTGCACTGACGATGGTTGAAAAATGATAGATACGTAGGAGAATAGGCTAGGGCTGATTAGAAAAGCCGCGTTCTCCATTTAAAAGGAAACAGGTGAATAAAATGTGCCCAACCGTGTGGTAGGCCCAGTACCGGACTTCCCTATGAGCCAGTATGGCGACGAGCCACAGGCCCGGACATGGAATAGGCCCGCTAAACTGCTAGACTTGACATGTTGATGAATTTTTTAAAGTATCTGGTAGACCCACTTCAGCTTTAAGCCATAGGCCCAGAAAGGGTCAGATCCGGCCCTGGTAGGCCATCCTCACATATGACATAAGTTAGTCCTGACTGGCCCTGAAAAATTTCGCCAGTTGTTGTTTTACACATGTACTTCCCGACTGAAAATTCTCATATAGTATGTAGAATCTGGAACAGAGACTCAGTGAGATCTCAGTGAGAAACTCCGAAAAGTTGTGAGATCTCACTGAGTCTCTGTTCCAAATTCTACATACTCTATGAGAATTTTCAGTCGGGTTATTTGACCGTATAGACGAATTATAAATGGTGGTGACCAACTTCGGTGCAGTTGAGATGGGATCAGGCTTGATCTGGGACTGGGTAAAACCAGGGCCGGACTCTGTCCCTTCCTGAGCCTATGGCCCAAAAACTTTGAAGTGGGACTCGCCAGATACTGTGGAATGTGGAAAAATTGCTAACACGCCAAGTCAAAATTTTGCGGGCCTATTCCATGACCGGGCCTGTGGCTCGTCGCCATACTGGCCCATAGGGAAGTCCGCCACTGGGTAAAAAACACCTAGCCAGTGCAAATATTGCGCTTTGTGTGGGATGACACCTCCATTTTGCTAAGCCATTGATTAAAAATCAATTGTTTCACTTTCTACCTCTCAAGTAAGAGGCTATTTGCCAGTTTGTCGGCCTATTCATTCCCCTGAATCCCCATTTGCCCTGGACACCAGACAAAGGCATACTTGTGTTAAAGCCAGTGCTTCCACTTTGCAGGGAAATTCCCTTGACTAGGGAAAATGGGGAAGAGGGAAAAAGGGAAATGGAGGATTAAGTGAATTTACCAATGTAGCTTTACTCTGTAGCACGGAGGGGAAAAAGGGGAAAAAGGGGAAGCACTGGTTAAAGCCGATACCTCTGCTAACAGACGTTTTGCTAAAAGCCTGTATGGGTCCAGGTCTTTGAAGTTTGCACTGAATAACGCCTGAATGGCCGATTAAGTTATTAATAATAGTTTAGTTATTAATAATACTTAATAGTTATTTAAATTTTGTTTTTAATTAAAATTATTCATAAAAAAATTTGATTCAGTTTATTGATAATAGTTAAGTTATTAATAATACTTAATTAAGAAAACGAAACTCGAATGACTCCTCCTTGTTATGGAATGACATCGTAGTTGAGCCAAAAAGATCTGTCACACTACTTGGCATAACATTAGACAGTAAACTCCATGGTAAAGACCATGTCACTGAAATTGCCAACAAGGGTCACCAACGCCTTCAACAGCTTACAAGCATTTGCCGACGCACCTGGGGCCTGAGCAACTCGACAATGAGGAAACTATACTTGGCTGCTATCGTCCTTATGATATCGTACGGCGTGCTCTCATGGAGCTTGATCAAAAGAAGCAACCTTCGACCACTAGAACAACTCCATCGTCGCGCTGCACTGGTAATAACCGGTGCAATGTTAAACACAGCGTCTTCAGCCCTAGAAGTAGAAGCAGATTTGCCGCCTCTGCACCTCATCCTGAGGAAATTAAGACTACAAGCCGCTGCGAGGATCTTACAACTGAGAAACCATAGACCTTTTAACGACTGGACCCTACTAGAGCCTGCGATGCATCACTCACCTCTGCAACTAACTTTACTGGACTTGAATAGAAAAATCGCTGTAAGCCCTGAAGATATAGAAGAAAAACCAACATTGTGGAAGCCATGGGAGCATGCAATTAATGCTGTCACGCTTCTGCCTCGAATCGCAGTCAATCAAGAGATTGCGAGGCTGCAAGATTCGGCTTCCCTCCATATTTACACAGATGGATCCAAAATCGAAGATAACGTCGGAGCAGCCCTGATAGCCTTCAATCAACAAAACCAAGAACAGTATAACGCAGCATATAAACTACCCAGTCACGCTACAATAGCACAGGCTGAACAACTAGCCATATTCAAAGCCGTTGAATACGCCAACAGTCTGGGAAACAGTCACATCACTGTGAACGTGTACTCAGACAGCAGAGCTGCCCTGGACTCAATCAGGTCTTCAAACTGTTCTGACACAATCTCGCGGCGTACGCTATCCGCCCTACTGGACTCTCCAAATCAATTTCAATTTTTTGGGTACCCGGCCATTCTGGAGTAAAAGGCAACGAAATGGCTGACACGTTAGCCAAAACATCGGCGACCTTAAGGACCTACCCAATAGAGACTACCCCAATACCTTTTTCCCACATAAAAAGCCTTATCCACTCAATCACCTTCACTAGGTGGCAACAAGAGTGGGCAAGTGGCGAACAAGGTCGCCACTTGTACGAAATTCAGCCACACGTACAAAGTGGGCTGTGGAGGAACTTAAAATGCCGTCTCCCAAGGAGGTGGCAAACAATTCTGAGCCAGTTACGGACGGGGCATTCTTCCCTAAATGGAAACCTCCATCGTTTTAAGAGAGCTGACACTCCAGCCTGCACCTACTGCAGCAGTGGTGAGGAGGAAACTGTCTCCCACTTCCTATTAGACTGTCCAGCCTTTCGAAATCCCAGGAATCAAATTCTCAACAAGACGAAACAACTAGGAGTTCGCTGGGACGTCACTTTACTAAACCGACCGGAGTTGATCAAAGACATTATATCTTTCTGTAGAGCAACAGATCGTTTTGCCCAAGTCGCAGAGCCCTCCTATGTTAAGTAACATCACAATTTAACTTTAGCATAGAAATCTCAAATATTTGATTTTTGTTATGAATGATTCTTTGTCGTGTTTTTCGTGTTTTTCTTTCTATCTTGGTAAATCATACGCAGAAAATTACAGTGTCCATATATATTCTCAACGATATCGTAATTGAACTTCTTACTCCGAATGCAAAATTCCCCCCTTTTTTTGTTTTGTATTGTTTTTTGTCTGTTTTTTAATGTTCCATTTACTCTACTATATTTCTTTTTCTATTTATTATATCCTATCCTATCACTTACAGCATGTTAATCCACTCTAATAAGGTTATTACAATGATTTCTGTAACACATTTCTGTACACTTGTATGCAAACTATGGTTTTGACGGCTATAATCCCAATGCGGATTGAAGCCAAGAATACACGCTTCAATAATACTTAATAACTATTTAAATTTTATTTTTCATTCAAACTATCAATAAAATAATTCTATTAAGTTTATTAATAATAGTTAATAATTATTTAAATTTTATTTTTAATTAAGATTATTCATAAAATAATTTGATTCAGTTTATTAATAATAGTTAATAATTATTTAAATTTTATTTCTCATTGAAATTATTCATAAAATAATTTGACTAGGTTTATTAGTAATAGTTAATTTATTAATAATAGTTAATAACCATTTAGACTTTATTTTTAATTAAACTTATTAATAAAATTAATTAAATTAATTAATTAATTAAAATAATATTATTAAATTCATTAATAATAGTTAATAATTATTTAAATTTTATTTTTCATTAAAATTATTCATAAAATAATTTTATTCAGTTTATTAATAATAGTTAAGTTATTAACAATAGTTAATACATTCATATTTTTGGATAACGAACGGATTAATTGTATTGTATTCCCATGAAGCGAAACCCTTCACATGGGAATTATACTGGAATAAAATAAGTGGAATAAGATCAAGTTTAAATAAATTCTTTGATTAAATTAATTAAAATTAAATAATAATTAAATAATTCAAAGAAAATTAATTAATTCAGTTTAAATAAATTCTTTTATTAAATTAATTAAAATTAAATAATAACTAAATAATTACAATAAAATTAATTATTTAAGTTTAAATAAATTCTTTTATTAAATTAATTAAAATTAAATAATGATTAAATAATTAAAATAAAATTAATTAATTCAGTTTAAATAAATTCTTTTAGAAAAATTAATTGAATTAAATAATTATTAAATAATCAAAATAAAATTAATTAATTCAGTTTAAATAAATTCTTTTATTAAATTAATTAAAACTAAATAATAATTAAATAATTAAAAGAAAATTAATTAATTCAGTTTAAATAGATTCTTTTAGAAAAATTAATTGAATTTATTTCAGTGGACAATGGAATCAAAGTCGATTAATAATGAATACTGAAATTTTAGCCACTTAAGGAATTTTAAAATAAAAACAATAACTAAACATACTGAATAACTACTGAATTAACTACTGAATTAACTGAACAAGAATACGTAATAACACTTTCAGTATTCACCAAGGGGTCCGAAACTTCCAATAATCTTCGTACAACTAGGACATGTTATCACTGTTATCTGCCTGTTATCTCCATGTTATCACGGTGTTATCAAATAATCTTCGTACACTCTTTTTCGGAGTTTCGGACCCCTTGGTATTCACATTTCAGTCAATTGTTGATTAGTCCAATTCCTTAATGAATGATAACATTTAATCTGGTTCCAAGGGGTCCGAAACTCGCAATAATCTTCGTACACCATAGGTCATGTTATCACCGTTATCATCCCGTCATATCCGTGTTATCACATGTTATCAAATAATCTTCATACACTTGTCAACGGAGTTTCGAGCCCCTTCCACCTAGGTCGTGTTATCACTGTTATCAACCTGTTACTTCCATGTTATCTTCGTGTTATCACATGTTATCAAATAATCTTCGCACAAATGTGCGATTTTCGACCTTGTGGCAGTAGATGAGATATAACATTGTAGATTTAAAAGGCCGTTCTGTTTTTGGGTAATTGGCTTCGTCTTGTTGGGATGATGAGGCGGCAGGGGACTGACCTTTGACCCGCGGGATTGACCCATCTTTGTCGACCCTTGACCTATGCTTATTATTCCATTGACACCCACCGGCTCATCTAACTCTCTTACCTTTTCCCAGTGGCTCCCGACGTTTACCCAAGTGTTAGAAATCGGAACTATTCTTCGGGGGGTAAACGGCGGGAGTCAAATCGTTAGCCCTCTGGCGGAGCTTTTTGAAATGAGAATAATGATCATAACAGAATGTGGGATAGTGATTTTTACCTAAAATGTGGATGGGAAGACACATTTTCTTACTATTTTCAGTCTTTTTTAAGGTTTTTTCCCCGTGGAAAAGTTTTCCCTGGTAAAAGGTATCTTTTTCCCCACACGTCTTAAGTTAAGTGGCTGTTGGCGCCACTTTCAATGTTTCCACTTTTCAATTTTCCATTTTTCCCCTCTTCCCTTATCTTTCCCCTTTTCCCCCTTCCGTGCTAGAATAAACAATGTCAAGATTTCCCCTTCACCCTCTTCTCTTCTTCTTCCCTTTTCAGACCCCATTTCTTCCCTTTTTCAGGGAACTTCCCTGCAAAAGTGGAAACACTGGCCACTTTTACCAACAACAGCAGAGAGCCTTGATTTCAAGTGGCCAGTGTCCCCGGTAGGCGTATCTGGACCGAAATTCTAGGCCTACGTAATGTCCCTGAAAAATGTCCTGATTTTTTTTCCTCCGGAGGCTTTCCGCAGATGAGTTGCTGAAATTTTGGCGCGAGATTCTTGAGCCGAGAATCTTGAATCTGGTCAATCCCGGAAGTTGTTGCGGCAAATAAAACAAAATGATGCAGTTCCCGCCATCTGGTGGTCGCCGCGATGCTATTGGCCGTTGCCGTGGCAACCAAAAAGCCTAAGGACCAATCACAGTCCGGTAAGTTTGCTACTGTACTTAGTAATGGAAGAAAGGAGAGAGAAAGGAGAAGATGATGAAAGAAGAGAGAATGAGAGAAATGAAGTGATAGTGCGAAATGGGAGAGCGAGAGATGATAGGCTCATCAAACCTTTTCCCTCTTTTTTCCCCTCGTTTTCTTTTTCCCCTGCGACAGGGGGGTAAAGCAGTGTTTCCACTTTTGACGGGAAATTCCCTGAAAAAAGGAAGAAATGGGGACTGAAAAGGGAAGAAGCCCTGCGACGGGAGAAAAAGCAGTGTTTCCACTTTTGCAGGGAAATTCCCTGAAATAAATGAAGAAATGGGAACTGAAAAGGGAAGAAGCCCTGCGACGGGGGGAAAAAGCAGTGTTTCCACTTTTGCAGGGAAATTCCCTGAAATAAATGAAGAAATGGGAACTGAAAAGGGAAGAAGCCCTGCGACGGGGAGAAAAAGCAGTGTTTCCACTTTTGCAGGGAAATTCCCTGAAATAAATGAAGAAATGGGAACTGAAAAGGGAAGAAGCCCTGCGACGGGGGGAAAAAGCAGTGTTTCCATTTTTGCAGGGATATTCCCTGAAAAAAAAAGGAAGAAATGGGGACTGAAAAGGGAAGAAGAAGAGAAGAGGGTAAAGGGGAAATCTAGACATTGTATAATCTAGCACGGAGGGGGAAAAGGGGAAAGATAAGGGAAGAGGGGAAAAAGGGTCCCGGGAAGATTCGCCCGAACTCCAAATCAAGTAGAGCGAAAATGGTGGGAACCATTTTTGTTCGAAGAAGAAGAGAAGAGGGTAAAGAGGAAATCTAGACATTGTATATTCTAGCACGGAGGGGGAAAAGGGGAAAGATAAGGGAAGAGGGGAAAAAGGGTCCCGGGAAGATTGGCCCACAACTCCAACTCAAGTGGGGCGAAAATGGTGGGAACCAATTTTTGTTCCACGTGAAGTTAATCAATCGTGTTATAATCGTTTAATAAGTTAATCAATTAATTAATTACCAAACTAATTAAGTTAAATTAAATATTAAACTATAATATAAGCCACAGAAGAAGGGGAAAAAGTTCCAAATTTCCCTTCCACTCTTCATTATTCAGATCACTCCGCTGCTGGATACTCGAAAAATAATACTACCGGATAAAAACTGGATAAAAACTAGATCAGATCCAGGCTAAAGTTTCGTCAATTGATGTCAATTGACGGCGGATACACAAAGAAGAAGAAAAATAAAAGAGAAAATGGCGAAACGAGAAGAGGACAGACAAAGAGATGAAGTTTGAAATTACTGTAAAAATCGTCTAGACTCGAATCAACAACAAAAACTCGGAAAATCTTCAATAAATATCATTAAGCCTTCATTTGATATCAATAAACTTTAATTAAAACTGAGTTAAATATTTAAAATCGCACATTAAAGTTTGGCGCGTCTTTTTTCCGCAAGATGTTGGGACTTGGGAAAAATGGCGACGGCCAAATTTGGGCGCACAAAATATCCTTTTTCTGTTTCCAGTAACAAATTAAAGTC
This sequence comes from Eulimnadia texana, assembly GCA_002872375.1. Lineage (NCBI taxonomy): Eukaryota > Metazoa > Arthropoda > Branchiopoda > Diplostraca > Limnadiidae > Eulimnadia > Eulimnadia texana. Next base: position 1,757,579 of record NKDA01000007.1, read on the forward strand.
GAAATCTGCGGGCTGTCTCGATTGAAGAAGAAGTTTTCTTGGAGAAAATATTCGAGAATAAATAAAAAAGCTGCAAAAAAGGCCGGCAAGCTCTCTTTTCCCACACAGACCCAACACTTGACACTGGGACCAAACACCACACGAGAAGAAAGTCCCGCAACTTTTTCGTTACGCCGATCGCATCTTATTTCTCGGAAAATCCACAAAATTCGGCAACAGTTTCACTCAGAGGCACTTGAACTGTTCATAAATCGCGTCAAAGGCGATTGAAAACGGGTGCTAGTGTTTGAAAAAGCGTGTGAAAAGCAAGTGGCGCGGTGCGGGGACGAGTGTTGCGAGTTGCACGCGAAGAAACTTAACCCACGCGCGGAGATGTTCCCCTTACGGCGGTAGGCGCTCGACTGAAGTCTCCGCCTCGCTCGCCCAGTAACTTTAATGAAATACAAATCGAACGTGCGGCGTTGCCAGATTGCATTTTTCGAAATCCAGCAAAAAATATTTTTCTTAAATTTTAACTAATTAATATTATATAATTATGAAAACTGAGACATATTATATTTAAATACGGTATTTTAATCACTTTTTACTAGAAAATTACTTATTTATTATAGTAAAGTAATTATTTTTATTATTGTTGTTATTCAATGAAAATGAAAAATAGAACGTGCAGCGTTGCCAGATTACTTTTATTAAAAACCCCAAAAAATATATTTTTGATTTAACTTTTAATTCATATTATATAATTATGAATATTTATACACATTTTAATATAATTAAATTATATTAGCGAATTTATTTTACACAATATTATTAAATAATTTTTATAATTACTTATTATTTTGAATATTTGAATTCCGAGCAGGCGGCCATAAGAAAGGCACCTTTGGAAAATCGCTAAAAAAATTGAAATATTCATTCAGATTTTAATTAATTACTTAAAATAGCTTTAGTATAGACTAATTAACAATGTTAAATAATAGCTACGATTTTTTGAGCTTTAGTTTTTTGTAAATAATTAAATGAAACCTTGGTCCAAATGAGAAAAGGTCTTGTCAACGTGGCTATCGCTTATCTGCTCAGCTTGCGGGTTGGTTGTTGGTTGTTGTAGACTCTACAACAAACAACAACAGTTAATAACAACAATCATCATCCTCCAGATTCACTATTATATATGAATTTAAGTATTTTTAAAGTTAATAGTTTAGTTAAAGTTCAAGTAAAGCCCATAGAAAAGTCATACGGCTGAGTACGGACTGACTAGGTAGCGGAACACTAGCTCCCCACTGAATCACTAGCTGAATAGTAGCTGAACTCACTTTGGTTACTAAACCTGAACCCTCTGAACAAGGGGTTGAATACCGCATGACTTAGTTCTTGAAAAATTCAAGCGTACGAACCGTGTAAAAGTGGGCCAAGTTCCCACTATCATCTAGCTGAATCCATGATAGTCATGCACTGAAGGAATACCCTTGAAATCGGATGCTGCTCGCTCTCTCGTTTCACCTTCCAACTTTAGCGATTATCCCAAACGCTTACAGGACGCCCAGAATTACTTAGATTCTGAGTTAACACTGGTTTCTTTCCGAGTAATTACAATTCAGTTTGATGTATGTTGAGGTGTTACAATAATAAATCTGATTTCTATAACTGTGTACTTAAATATTTAAAATAATCATTTTAGCATTTTGTATTGGCATTGAATGAAAACAGTTGAAATGTGTCGTCAGTTGAAACAAAACTACATGTTAAAGCAGTAGAGGATAAAAGTCCCGAATTAAATCGATTCTATGGTTTAATTGAAGTAGTTTTAGACGCTGATGAACATCTTGGATCCAGCGCTTTACTGAAAGCTTTGTTTCATTTAAGAAAGAGAATGACAATCTTGATTTTTCATTGGTAAAGAAAGTTAAACTTTGTGGGCAGCCAGAATTTGAGCGATTTCGTGGTGATTTCTTCCCAGCGCTTCGTCTCTGGGTGTTTTACCGAATTTGTTCTGGACTGTGGTACTTGCACCTCCTCGCAGAAGAGCCTTCACTATTTCCTTATGGCCCCAATATGCAGCCCAGTGCAGTGGAGTCGATCCGCCATTGTCTTTCTCGTTTGGATTAGCTCCTGCTTGAATTAATCGATCGACTGCTTCCTTATGGCCACTCCGTGCAGCAAGGTGCAGTGGAGTATTTCGGAATATATCTCTGTCGTTTGAAATAGCTCCGGCTTTTAGCAGATCTTCCACTATTGGTGTGTGCCCTGACCCCGCAGCCTTATGTAAAGCAGTACGCTTATAATAGTCGTCCGGGTCTTTTTCATCCAGACTCAGCCCAAGCTGAATCCTGGCGCGAACGGAACTTACGTCTCCCTTCTCGGCAGCTTTGAAAAACTTCTTCTTCTTTTCCGTTTCCGTTAGATTCGAAATACCTAAATCGAGCCACATTAAACGACCACGTTCATCACGTGATATAACAATAGTGTCTTAATATTCACTATTCATATGCACTATCTTTTTCATTGGACAATTCTTGAGTACGTAACTGAAAGGTCTGATAAATGAAGACATCTTACCTAAAATCGTCCGAAAGTTTTCCTTAAAAAGAAAATAAGAAAAATGGTTAGTGAATCCTACAAAATTCCGATTAAAAAACTTCTTACAGATCTCATTTTCAACGATATGTTAGGAAAAAGTATCAGTAAGGTTAAGTTTACTCGAAAGTTAGATTGATTGAAGTGCTCAAGTTATTCAGCTCGGAAGAAAAGTTTGATTTCAGAGATGGGATTTGATCATTGAGGTCCTATAAAACGAAGTAAATAGACTGTTTATTATAAAGAACCTCAAATTCTAGGGAAAAGAAATAAGGACTTCTTAAACAAAGCTGTCGTACTGTTAACTGAAAAGTCAGTAGTAAGTGTCCTACTGCTGTTATGTATCATTTAGCATTCGATGTGCAATAGTTACAACCGATTATAACTACATTTAAAAGTGTCACATAACACACATAATAAACCACATTCGGTCTGAGTTTCTCTTTCAATGGGGAAATTGCATGATTTTTTTTGATTTTTGAAAACCATAGTTTTCGATGTCAGAAGTCCGAAAATGCAATTTGAAATATTATTTGGGGACCAGAAGCATGTTAATATATGGTTTTAAGTGAAGTAAATGTAAACAATAATCCTTATTTACATACAACAGTTTTCATAGTAGAGAAGTTATTGTAATAGTCTTATATAGGTGAATTAATTATGCTTAAAGTGATAAAAAGAATAATTAATATAATTTGTAATAATTAATAATGAACCGTAATATTATGTAGTATTATAGGATAAAATATGATAAATAATAAATAATATAATTAATAATAACCATTACTGCTTAAGAATGATTACAATAATTATTAATTATTATTGTGTTTTTGTTTTAAGAAAGTTCTTAATTGCTATGATTGTAATTATTGTTGATTTTAATTCTATTATTACTTGGGTTACCTAGAACAGTTTGTAACGATTTCATGTTTTATCTTCATTTTTCGCTAATTGTTTTCATCACTAATTATAATTCTATAATTATAAATAACCTACGACAAACTAATTATAAGATATTCATATAACGAAAATATCCGACTCAATTCGAAAAAAGCAGTAAAAATGAATAGAAATTCAACAAAATCAGGCGATCCGTATAGCAGCCGTGGATAGAACCGAGTTGATGACGTTACGCCACGGTTTCGCCAAGATCCAAGCGTTTTTGAAATTCCGCCTCCTAAAGGACTTTCTATCCCCTGCTTACTTGACTTACTGTGAACTCATAGAGATGCACAATAGCCTACGCAAGCAGTGGCGTAAATTGGGTGGGTGCAGAGGGTGCAATGCACACATTGACTTGACTGTATTAAATTTTCAGCACACCGGATTTGATTTTATTGAAGTTTTCTAAGAACCAAGTGTGAACTAAGGATATATATTAAAGGGTGATTCTTTGGAGACATTTTCTTTGTCCTGTCTGGAAAAATTAGCTCTACATTCCATCTTAATCTCTACGAATTGCTTAACTTCACAAATTCCCCTTTGGTTTTGAGTCATTTGCCACGATTGATTACACCTTTAAAGGAAATTACTTTTTGAAAGTAAAACGGGGGTATCAAAACAGAAAACTAAGAGAAAAGGAATCAGAAGATAATATAATCGTTCACAAAATATTGTTTCAACAGATTCCAGGGATATTTAGATCTTTTTTAACCACCGTCCAAAATTTACTATCCATATTCCACCATATTATGTTACGAAATGGAATATGGGACGAGACTATTATTCTGAAAATGAATTAGGCCAGTAAAAATTTATGAATTTCCAAGAGGTTATTCACTTGAAGCAAATGAAATGATGCATGGTCCACAAGAAAAGCAATCACCTTAATTCTGAAAATTACTCTTCAGTGAGGTCAGCCATTGATATAAAACGTTGGGAACTCGTCTTTTATAAATGTAGTATCCAGCAATCGAGTGTCAGGTCAGGGTTCCAAAGCCAGTCAGTCTACCTCTCCCAGTTAACAAACTAACGATTCATTTAGATTGACATTGCAATTTGAATAAGAGCATTTGGCAGAGGAAACTGAAAACCAAAAGTTTCGATGGTACTGATTTTGAGAGTTCGAAGGGCCACTAAAAGTTGTTCACGTTAAAATTTAGATAATTCGTTACGCGCATTTATACGTATTACCCAGTGCTTGTTCACCTTTCTGTAAAATTACTATTTTTTGTTTTAGATCATACTTAATATTTCGTTGGGAGAGAAAGTGAAACGGAGCTTTAGTTCTCGGAAAATGAAGGAAAAGAATTTTACCGAAAAGGGTAAAGGGGTATTAAGGGGGGGGGGGGGTAACTGAAAAACCAAGTTTTGCACACATTGGATTGAATCTGAAATTACGCCTCTGTACGCAAGTTCCGTTTGTTATCTTTATTTGATATTCCTACAAGTAGGAAAACTATTAAGACAATATCGAATTCGAAATATCCATTCTTGACGTGCACGTATAAAGATTCTCATGTGCACATTACGTGGGGGTATGCCTTGCATGTGATGTATAGTTTTGCCACTAAACCTTGCACCGCATCTATAGGGCATATGCGACACGTTGACCCCTCTATAACGGACATTGCTGCTAAGTCATGTGCAATAAGTATTGAAATTTTTTAACGCAGAAATGTCTATCTATTTTCTGTAATTGTTCGGAATTATTTCACAGACACTTCGATGTAAAATTATTCGATTCGTCTGTCCGTTGTCGAGGAGTTAGTTTTCATTCTAATATGTTTTCAAAATAAGGTAGTTACGGCTCTTGAATCGATATAAATACATTTTATACTGAAGGGACCTATTCAATTACATTTTTTTGTAGATTTCCGGTATCTTATAGCTTACTACGAGTTATAACTGAATTTTTTTCAGTATCCTAGCCACTATGGGCCATGCAAACTATCAAGCATAGATGCACTGTAGCACTGCGGTGCGGTGCCACGCGCATGGTTTCAATGGCTTGACCTCGTTTGTGGTATTCTCGTTTTTGGTATCAGTAAGACTAAGTTCACTTGTAAGTTACCTTCACTGAAGTGCTCAGGCTGTTCAGCTCGGAAGAAAAGTTTGATTTCAGCGAAGCGGTTTCATCGATGAGGAGGTCCTATACAAAGATGAAACAAAAACTGTAAGTATCAGTAAGACAACGTTCACTTGCAAGCTACCTTCACTGAGGTGTTCAGGTTAGTCAGTTCGGAATAAAAGCTTGACTTCAACGAAGCGGTTTCATCTGTGAGGAGGTCCTATACAAAGGTGAAACAAAATCTGTAAGTATCAGTAAGACTAAGTTCATTTTAAGTTACCTTTATTGAAGTGCTCAGGTTATTCAGTTCGGAAGAACAGTTTGATTTCAGCGAAGAGCTTTCATCACTGAGGTCCTATACAAAGGTGAAACAAAAACTGTAAGTATCAGTAAGACTAAGTTACAAGTTACAAGTTGCAAGTAACCTTCTTTGAAGTGCTCAGGTTATTCAGCTCGGACGAAAAGTTTGATTTCAAAGAATCGGTTTCGTCTCTGAGGTCCTATACAAAGGTGAAACAAAAACTGTAAGTATCAGTTATACTAAGTTAACTTGAAAGTTACCTTCATTGAAGTGCTCAGGTTATTCAGCTCGGACGACAAGTTTGATTTCAGCGAAGAGTTTTCATCACTGAGGTCCTATACAAGGGTGAAACAAAAACTCTAAGTATCAGTAAGACCAAAGTCACTTGCAAATTACCTTCACTGAAGTGCTCAGGTTATTCAGCTCAGAAGAAAAGTTTGATTTCAAAGAATCGGTTTCGTCTTGGAGGTCCTATACAAAGGTGAAACAAAAATTGTAAGTATCAGTAAGACTAAGTTCACTTGTAAGTTACCTTCATTGAAGTGGTCAGGTTATTCAGCTCGGAATAAAAGTTTGATTTCAGCGAAGCGGTTTCATCTGTGAGGAGGTCCTATACAAAGATGAAACAAAAACTTTAAATATCTGTAAGACCAAGTTCACTTGTAAGTTACCTTCATTGAAGTGCTCAGGTTATTCAGCTCGGACGAAAAGTTTGATTTCAAAGAATCGGTTTCGTCTCTGAGGTCCTATACAAAGGTGAAACGAGAACTGCAAGTATCAGTAAGACTAAGTTCACTTGTAAGTTACCTTCATTGAAGTGCTCAGGTTATTCACTGAAATGCTCAGGTTATTCAGCTCCGACGAAAAGTTCGATTTCAGCAAAGAGTTTTCATCAGTGAGGTCCTATACAAAGAAGCTGTTATAATGTTATACCCTGATTAAATAAAGAAAACATTTCATTGGTTCATTTACATAAAGAGCACAAGGGTTCACGTCTAATGGAAAAATGCAGTCAGTCTCGAACTCGATTCGCACTAAACCAGTCGTGTTTAATTCCTTCTGAATACCGCATTTATAACAGAAGCAAAAAAATGTTCCTTTACATTCTGGGAAAGAACACCTAGGATTTCTTCAACAAAGTGGTCGTACTGTTACTTGAAAAGTCCGTAATAAGTGTGCTGTTGCTGTCGTGTATCATTTTGAATTGGTTGTGTAACTGATACAATAAATGTTAATTTCACTGAAAAGTATCACAGATAATAAACTACATTCAATATCAGCTTTTGTGTACAGTGACACAACTAACCTTGTTCTGTCTGTTGAGTTGCTCTGTCGCCGCTTGCTGGGCTTGGACTGTTCCTAGTTAGACAACCCATTCTTGTTAGAAGATCTTCATAAGCTAACAGGTACTTACTCTGCAGGTCGGCGATCTTTTGGAGAAGTTGAGCGAAGGCATCTGTTATATATAATTGTACTAATTAGCAGCTGAAACGAATATTGGGAAGCAAAGAACTACGTACCACTGAATTTGGATTCCGTCACAAAGAGTTCAAGAGACTGTGCATTGGAAGGAGTAGGCGTTTTGATAGCTGTCGACAGGATAGACTGCGAATAGGTGACCTGTGTTCTAATACCTCGAAAGTTCTGAGCGTTGCTAATTTGTGCCAAGTTGATTCTCGATAACTGCGTGGGTTTGGGAAAATTGTTTTTCTCAGAAAATGTTTCGGCCATCCTCTCCTGGTCGTTCATTGAATCGCGATAAGCTTCCGACATCTCGTTACTCGAACCAATAGGGGGATGGCTGTCTTGGTTCCAGAAATCCGAGCCCCACATGTCTTGGCTCTGTTCGCTGATTTCAGTGTTGCCAGAGACGATAAATTGTTCCAGACTCTTGTAGATGGCTGACTCGGCGCTCTGATGAAGGATCTCATCATCACTGAATGTCTCGGCAAGGACGTCACTAACGGTCTCAGAGAGGAGACGCTTCGTATCAGCTACAGTTAAGTAAACTTCTTGGCTGTTGGGAAATTGTTGACCGAGCTTCGAGAATCCCGATGCGATGTTTTCGATTCTGATAACGGTCTCGCGGCGTTTAGAGCTCAGCGAGTCCAAAGTGAAATGCAGTTTGAGATGCGCGAACTGCTCCGGATTGAGACGCATCTTTTCAGGTAAGTGGCTGCAAAATTCTAGAGTGTCGCAGACGATTCGGAAGTCGAGATACTGATTCGACTGATACGGGATCCATCCTCGATGAATCCGGTAATTCACGGTTTCCTGCGTAGATACAAGAATAACCTGTTCGAAGGGTATCACATGGACTTGATGGATAGAGGTTGCAACACCAACCACTTTTGTCAAGTAGTTGAAGATCTCTTTTTCTATCGACTCGGTCCACAGATAAATTCGGAAACGCATCTCGGCCTGTTGGGTGGCATTGTTGAATTCGCTGACTGCGCTTTGAGGATCTAGTAGAGAAATCGGAGCGTAATAATATTTTCTGTCTTTCGCATCAACGGTTCTCAGTCCTCCTGAGCTTTCGTATATATTAATGCGGTAGTTGAGAAACGGCATCGAGGCTATGGCGCGCGGCGATATCTCGAGTTTGGCCCACGAGTCTTCTGTCTGGCTGGTGGTGGAGAACGATAGGCCAATACAGCCTAAGAAGCAAAGTAAACGGGCTAGGGTTCTCATTTCCCTGCTTTGGATTTCTTCTGAAATTTTGCTTCAGGCGCTGGATCCAAGAGACAGAACTGGAAACAAAATAGCCCCTACCAAACCCCAGGAAATCGATTTAGAACTTAGGGTGTTCCGCGCTTGACTCGCTCTAAGTTTTCTGCAGGCGTCATTGTTTTACTTTAACTCATTTTTTAAAGACTGTCAACTGAAAACTTAATCAACAGTACAGCAAACAGTGATGTTAATTTTTATTACTATTTTAGTGATAAATAAGAATATAGTCAAATAAGAACAATTCATCAACATGTAATACTTTCTACTAGATAATACTTAACTTTAAGTCTGCTGGAAACAGTACTTTCCCAAGATTTTAAAACTTAAATCAGATAGCGCTGTATGCGAAACTGAGATTCTCTTACCAGGTTCAACGTGGAATATCAGACGAGCGACGTTTGCAGGCCAACGAATCTGACGAGTGCATGTCGTCCGTTTGCTGCTGTATGACTTTTAAACACGGGTCTTTAGTTGATTACAACGTCTGGTGTAACCGGTAACCGTTCTAGTTATCACTCAAATCTGATTACTCTTGTTTACATGATCCTCTCAAGTTTCAGAGTTGAATGTAAACAGAATTGCACGAGTCCTAGGAAATGTCCCAGCTCAACTTTTGACCCCAGATGTTGAAAGACTAAATCGATGCCAGTTATCAGAGTTCCTGTTCAAGGAATCGCGATTTAAACTTCACACACTTCACAAGGAAAACTCTTCATGCACTCTAACGATGTTATTCTTCATCTTCACTTCATCGTTCCAAAATCTAGGTGTTATCTCAAGTTATCGTGAGATACCAAAAACCCTCGTGGAACTCTTTCATGGAACTTTTGATCTCATTTTTCATTCATCTGATGTGAGAAGTTGATTGCATCCTAAAAAGTCCCGAGCTTATCTCTCGAATTCCAAGAGGCTTCAATTTATGATGGCGCCAAATAAACATACCATTCAGTTCTTCTAAGATTCTTCAAAGATTCTCTGTAAGACTCCTGCTGTAAGACTGATTCTCTAAGACTGTAGCAAGACTCCTGGTCTGTTCTCGTCCAGTACAGTTCTTAAGAAGGAACTTCAACTGACTACTAAGTTGCACCGTTGCAGCTTGTTGAACCTCGAGTATTCCTAGTGATAAAAGGTTCGTGAAACGTTCTATAGTACAAATAACAGCGTATACTTACTTGTCTGTATCTCAACTATCTTCACTAGTTGAGCAAAGGCATCTAATATGAAAGACGTTATGTTAAACCGTAAATGTTTACTTTAAAAGAAAGGTGTACCATACCATTTAACTTGGTTTCTGTCACAAATTGTTCGGGTTCTGCAGTGGACAAGGATACCCGATGAAAAATTCATACGGTTGGGTACCGCCTGAATAATGGCCTGAACACTAGTTGACCGTCTGAATCACCGTCCGAACAATAGCTGAGTAAGTTTTATAGACGAAAAGAGGGCCGTCTGAACAACCCATTGAATACCGCCATACTACTTTTCACTTTTTTAGTAGCGCCTGAATCATGCACTGAACGTCGTCTCAATAAATCTAGTGTGGGACTACCGTCTAAGGCCGACTGAGTTTTTGTAATGCTCTACCGTCTGAACGACTAGTTGAGCATCGCGTAAATTTTTCTCAAATTTACGAGCGCATGAATCATGTGCTGAACGTCGTCTGAATAAAGCTAGTGTATGATTATGGTCTAAGGCCGACTGAATTTGTGCAGTGTTCTACCGCTTGAATTACCCGTTGAGCATCGCCTGAATTTTTTCGAACTTCGAGAGCGTCTGAATCATGTGCTGAACGTCGTCTGAATACAGCTAGTGTATGAATACCGTCTAAAGCTGAATGAATTTTCGCAATGCTCTACGGCCTGAATTGCCCGTTGAGCACAGCCTGAATTTTCTCGAATTTCAATAGTGTCTGAACCATGCACAGAACATCGTCTGAATTCAGCTAGTGTGTGACCACCATCTTTAGGCCGTCTGAATTTTTGTTATTTTCTACCGCCTGAGTGATCAACCGGAGAGTCGAACGGCAGACTTTCAGATCAACGAATTTGACAAGTGCATACTGTTATTCGAGATACTGTCATTACATTCACCGCAATTATTCAACATCATAATTCAATTAACTTTAATCGAGTTAAATGTAATACTACTATGTAACAAAATAGTAAAAATAATTAAATAATTAAAATAAATATAGTGGAATTGCATATAATACTGTGGAATAATTGGAAAATATTAATAATGGAATTAAATATCATAATATTATTAGAATCTAATGAATATGTTATTATAAAATACAATAATTTTAATTATAATTAATTTAATTCATGGTTGATTTTAAACCAATGAAACGAGTTAATTATTTAGCGAATTTTTTCGTAATTAAATTCTTCTCTAATTGGTTAGAGGAAAATAATTATTCCGGATTGTGATTGGACCAAACGGAAAGAAGGAAGTAGGAAAAATTTTTCCCATGCAATTCCGCTTCCGATTTTTGGACGGGAAAATCTGGAAGACATGACGCGGAATTTTTATCAAATGTGGAAATGCTTTTGAGGGATTTTTAGAAAAATAAACAAGAAAAAGTTATGAATCTTGACTAAGAATCTTGAATCTACTAAGAATCTTAAGAATAGTTGAAGAATCCTACACTAAGACTCTAAATCTTGAGTAGGAATCTTGAGAAACTTTGCTGAAACTTTGAATTTTGAGTAAGAGTAATGGATCGTACGGGTTATTGCTATTGGCACGGAATTTCCGTGGTACTTAATGCAACCAAATGCTATTGCCACGGAAGTTCCGTAGCACCAAAGATACTCAAAAGCTATCGCCATGGAAATTCCGCGGCACCAAGGACATTCGACAGCTATTGCCACGGAACTTCCGTGGCACTAAGGTGCTCGAAAGCTATTGCCACGAAAAATTGCGTTACACTTAAACTGCATTACGGAAACTATACTATTTTCCGTGACACCATGTTTATTCAGGAAGCCAGTGTCACGGAATAACATTTTGCTAAGTCAATTGCTCGAGTCAAAAGTAAATCGATACAGTTATCGTCAAGATAGTATAAATGTATCATTCAAAAAATATCTTCGAAACTTATTTTAACTTTTCACCTTGTATTCGTTCACCACAACATTACTTTTTCCTCAAGCTAAGTTCTTTCACGAACTCCTCTACCATCTCTAAACTCTGGAATTGCTTCCCGTTGTACTAGTCAAATCAAAATTGTCAGTGTTTTCCGTGACATCAGTCTCAACGTGAGAAGTCACAGAGTTCATCATTTTAGCAACTGAACTGTAACTCTTAGTCAACAAGAATGAAGGAATTTGACATTTTTGAAGTTAAAATGATATAGTAAGTTCCCCAAGCAAACTCTGAGAAATTCTGGAATTAGATTTTTCAGCTAAAAGGACGATCGCATTAAGCTTTATACAGTCAAGTTCCATGAAAACTATAGATCCTTCCCCCTAGATTACCTCTTCCTTTCTAAGAACTCTCTAGACTGCATTTTTCATTGTGGGTAACTCCCAAGTTACTAATACTGCCTACGACGTAAGTAAAATTTGCGGGAGAAGCTTCAGCCATAATCTGCTGCCAAAAGTATTTGATGGAAAATTGTGTAGTTTAAAAAGATATTGTGTCGAACCACCATAACATATGATTCAAAGGATGGGATTTCTTGACCGACTGATTTAATTTCAATGAATCATAGTTCCAAAAATTTTTGTGTTCAGTTGACATTAATCTGAGACAGTTAAAAGGAAATTTATCACAAGGCGATGAAGCTTCTCAAGTAATCCTCAAATGAAGAAAATCCTTTAATATTTCAGAGTTAATTGTTTTATATTGAAATCTGTTATACTACCAGGTTCTTCTTGTGAAGATAAGATGAAGATTATCTGGAGATCAGATAGATGTTTTATAGAGAAAAAGTGAAGAACAACAGGAGAACGGATAGATGCTTGGAAAAAGATGGAGAACGTCTAGAGGACATCTAGAGAGAAGCTAAGGGAAAACGGCAAAATTATACTATCTGTTCTTTAGAGAACAGCAGGTTCTTACCAGGCTGTTCTCCTTGTTTGTAAATCTTTCAGCTGAGAGCCATCGTCCATTTCTTTCAACATGCTAATCTAAACGCTAAAAGCTAATCAAAACGAGAAAACTAACGAGGGAAAGACTCCGCTGCATTTTGCTGCAACTGATGGGGGTATAGAAGCAGTTGAGCGGTTAGTCAAAGCAGGAGCAAATCCTGACGAGACAGACTACGGAGGCAGGACGCCTCTGCAATGGGCTGCACGATATCGCCGTGAGGAAATAGTAGATCGCCTAACTCTAGCATCAAAACAGGGATCAAATAAATTGTACCAGGTTAATCCTCAAGACAATTAATTCCTCAAGACAGTTAATCCTCGGTAGGAAGTGGTAAAACCCCGGACAATGACTTCAAAGCACCCAAACACTGGCCACTGAGTTGGAAATGTATCGGAATTACATAGATTCTTTCTGCTAGCAATGCTTATGATAACTCGTCCCAAAGCAAGATGTCTACGAGCTTTCTACTTTTGCTTTTATTAAGTTGTATAATTGATTGTAAATGCGGTTGTACTACCTTCTGTTTCAACATTTAGCTTTGCTTGCATCTCCATCCGTCTTTATTGATGCGTATACAAATACAAAATGATCAAATTAGTACTTAAATCATTCAAGGATAGAGCAATCGACTTGAGAGTCAAATCTAAACTCTACACACAACTGAGAAAAAAAATACTAATAATAACTTTGGAAGAAACTAATATTATCTCGTGATCTCAAGTCTTCTGGCGTCCTGGGAAGCGTTTGGGATGATCGCTGAAGTCGAGGGGGATGAAACGAGAGAGCGCGCAGCGTCCGATTTCTAGGGATTTCCTTCAGAGTGGACAAAAGCAGACGCAGAACGGGCAAGAAAATGAAGGTTTGGCCAACGCATCATCGGTTTGAACTTTTTTCCGTTCCTCGTTTGTTGCTTGAGAATAACTAACGTTCTTTCCTCTGCCGCTTCCTCAGGAAGTGTACCACGGTTCCTTCTCAAGAACCATACTGGACGAGTAAAGACCATGAGTGTTGCAACAATCTCAGGAGAATCTTTGAAGAATCTTAGAAGAACTGAATGATATGTTTATTTTGCGCCATCGGAAATTGAAACCTCTTCAAATTGGAGAGAAAAGCCCGTGACTTTTTAGGATGAAGAATAACACCGTTAGAGTGCATGAAGAGTTTTGCTTGTGAAGTGTGAAGCTGAAATAGTGATTCCTTGAAATGGGAACACTGATAACTGGCATCAATCAATCCTTTCAACGTCTGGGTTCAAAAGTTGCGACATTTGCTAGCACTTGTGCAATTCTGTTTACATTCAACTCTGAAACTTAAGAGGATCGTATAAACAAGAGTAATCAGATTTGACGGATAACTACAACGGTTACCGGTTACACCAGGCGTTGTAATCAACCCAAGGCCCGTGTATAAAATTCACGCCAAAAGTCAACGGACGACATGCACTCGTCAGATTCATTAGCCTGCAAACGTCGCTCGTCCGATCTTCCACGTTGGACCTGGTAAGAGTCTTTCAGTTTCTCATACAGCGCTTTCTGATTTAAGGTTTAAAATCTTGCAAAAGCACTGTTTCCAGCAGAGTTAATATTACAGATTATCCAGTAGAAAGTATCACCTGCTGATGAATTGTTCTTAATTGACTTTATTCTTATTTATTACTAAAATAGTGATAAAGAAAAACATCGTCCCTGTGTATTCTACTATTGGTCAAGTTTTTAGTCAACTGTCATTAAGAAATGAGTTAAAATAAAACAATAACGCCTGCCAAAAACTTAAAGCGAGTCAAGCGCAGAACACCCTAAGTTCTAAATCGATTTCTTGGGGTTTAGAGGGGTTATTTTGTAAGCAGCTCTGTCTCTCGGATCCAGCGCCTTAAGCAAAAATTCAGGGGAAATGGAAAGCAGGGAAATGAGAACCCTAGCCCGTTTACTTTGCTTCTTAGGCTGTATTGGCCTATCGTTCTCCACTACCAACCAGACAGAAGACTCGTGGGCCAAACTCACCTATTCGCAGTCGGTCCTGTCGACAGCTATCAAAGCGCCTATTCCTTCCAATGCACAGTCTCTTGAACTCTCTGTGACGGAATCCAAATTCACTGGTACGTAGTCCTTTGTTTTCAGTATTCGTTTTGACTTGTATTTAGTGTCATTATATTTAGATACAACTGCTCAACTTCTCCAAAAGATCGCCGATCTGGAGAACAGTAAGTACCCTGATAAGCCAATGCATCATTCCAATTACTTTTATATGTTCAACACTTTTTCACGAACATAAATTGTTCGTTTTACTAGGAACACTTCAAGCCCAGCAAGCAGCGACAGAGCAACTCAATAGCCTGAAGAAGGTTAGTTGTACCAATTAAAAGAGAAACTCAGACTGTGTGTAGTTTATCATGTGTTTTGTGACACTTTCAAATTTGATTAACATTTACTGTAACGATTGCACATCGAATGATAAATGATACATGACAGCAGTAGGACATTCATTACTGACTTTTCAAGTAACAGTGCGACCACTTTGTTTAAGAAGTCCTAGTTTCTGTTTCCTACATTGTAAAGAAACAGCTTTTTTTTTCGCTTCTTTGTATAGGACCGCAGTGATGAAATCGCATCTTTGAAGTCGCACTTTTCTTCCGAGCTGAATAACCTGAACACTTCAATGAAGGTAACTTACAAGTAAACTTAATTTTACTGATACTTACAGTTTTTGTTTCACCTTTGTGTAGGACCTCAGTGATGAAATTGCATCTTTGAAATTAAACTTTTCTTCCGAGGTGAATAACCTGAACACTTCAGTGAAGGTAACTTTCAAGAAAACTTAATCTTACTGATACTTTTTCCTACCATATCATTGAAAATGAGATGCTGTAAAACGTTTTTTTAATCTGATTTCTGTAGAATTCACTAACCATTATTCTTATTTTTTTAAGGAAACCTTTCCGACGATTTTAGGTAAGATGTCCTCATTTATCAGACCTTTCAGTTACGTATTCAAGCATTGTCCAATGAAAAGATATAGTATATATGTATAGTGAGTATTAAGACACTTTTGTTACATCACGTCTTGAACGTGGTTTTTAATATGCATCGATTTGTTTGTTTCGTATCAAACAGACTTGGACATGAAGAAGTTTTTCAAAGCTGCCGAGAAGGGAGACATAGGTTTCGTTCGTGCCTGGATTCAGCTAGGGATGAGTCTGGATGAAAAAAAACAGGACGACTATAATCGTACTGCTTTACATAGGGCTGCGAGGTCAGGGCACACAACAATAGTGGAAGATCTGCTAAAAGCCGGAGCTAATCCAAACGACAAAGATAAATACGGATTATACTCCACTGCATTTGGCTGCAGTGAAAGGCCATAAGGAAGCAGTCGATCGATTAATTCAAGCAAGAGCTAATCCAAACGAGAAAGATAAATACAGACAGACTTCACTGCACTGGGCCGCACGGAATGGCCATAAGGAAGTAGTCGATCTATTAATTGCAGCAGGAGCTAATCCAAACGAGAAAAAGAATGACGGATGGACTCCACTGCACAGTGCTGCAGAAAATGGCCATAAGGAGGTAGTCGATCGATTAATTGCAGCAGGAGCTAATCCAAACGAGAAAGATAAAATCGGAGAGATTCCACTGCATTTCGCTGCATATAATGGCCACAAGGAAGTAGTCGATCGATTAATTCAAGTAGGAGCTAATCCAAACGAGAAAAGTTTTTCTCGTTTGGATTAGCTCCTGCTTGAATTAATCGATCGACTACTTCCTTATGGCCCCAATATGCAGCATTGTGCAGTGGAGTCCATCCGTAATTCGTTTTCTCGTTTGGATTAGCTCCTGCTTGAATTAATCGATCGACTACTTCCTTATGGCCCTATATGCAGCATTGTGCAGTGGAGTCCATCCGTAATTCGTTTTCTCGTTTGGATTAGCTCCTGCTTGAATTAATCGATCGACTGCTTCCTTATGGCCATTCGATGCAGCCCAGTGCATTGGAGTCCATCCGTCATTATCTTTCTCGTTTGTATTAGCTCTTGCTTGAATTAATCGATCGACTGCTTCCTTATGGCCTTTCACTGCAGCCAAATGCAGTGGAGTATAATCCGTATTTATCTTTGTCGTTTGGATTAGCTCCGGCTTTTAGCAGATCTTCCACTATTGGTGTGTGCCCTGACTTCGCAGCCTTATGTAAAGCAGTATTATTATAGTCGTCCGGGTCTTTTTCATTCAAACTCAGCCCTTGCTTAATCCAGGCGAGAACGAAAACTTCATCTCCCTTCTCGGCAGCTTTGAAAAACTTCTTCTTCTTTTCCGTTTCCGTTAGATTCGAAATACCTAAATCGGGCCATATTAAAAGATCACGTTCAACACGTGATATATAGCAATAGTGTCTTAATATTCACTATATATATGTACTATATATTTTCATTGGACAATTCTTGAGTACGTAACTGAAAGGCCTGATAAATGAAGACGTCTTACCTGAAAGCGTCCGAAAGTTTTCCTTAAAAAAAAAAATAAGGAAAATGGTTAGTGAATCCTACAAAATTCCGATTAAAAAACTTCTTACAGATCTCATTTTCAACGATATATTGGGAAAAACTGTCAGTAAGATTAAGTTTACTTGAAAGTTACCTTCACTGAAGTGCTTAGGTTATTCAGCTCGGAAGAAAAGTTTGATTTCAGAGTTGCGATTTGATCATTGAGGTCCTATAAAAAGAAGTAAAAGACTGTTTCTTATAAAGAACCTCACATTCTAGGGAACAGAAGTAAGGACTTCTTAAACAAAGCTGTCGTACTGTTAACTGAAAAGTCAGTAGTAAGTGTGCTACTGCTGTCATGTATCATTCAGCATTCGATGTGCAATAGTTACAACCGATTATAACTACATTTCAAAGTGTCACATAATACACATAATAAACCACATTCAGTCTGAGTTTCTCTTTCAATGGGGAAATTGCATGATTTTTTTTTTATTTTGAAAACAATATTTTTCGATGTCAGAAGTCCAAAACAATATTTGGGGACCAGAAGCATGTTAATATATGGTTTTAAGTGAAGTAAATGTAAACAATAATCCTTAATTACATACAACAGTTTTCATAGTAAAGTAGTTATTGTAATAGTCTTATCTAGGTGAATTAAGTATGCTGTAAGTGATAAAAAGAATAATTAATATAATATGTAACAACTCATAGTGAACCATAATATGACATAATATTATAGTATATAATATAATAAATGATAAACAATATAATTAATAATGAGCATTAATGATTAGGAATGATTATAATACTTATTAATTAGTATTATGTTTTTGTTTGAAAAAAGTTGTTAACCATTATGATTGTAATTATTGTTATTATTATTTCTATTATTATTTTGGTTACCTAGAACAGTTTGTAATGATTTCATTTTGTATCTTCATTTTCGTTCATTGTTTCCATCACTGTTTATAATTCTATAATTATAAATAACCTACGACAAACTAATGATAAGATATTAATTTAGCCAAAATATCCGACTCAGTTCGTAAAAAGCAGTAAAATTAAATTAGCAGGAATAAAGGATTTTTCTATCCCCTTAATTAATTATTTTTATTGAGTTCTTACACATAATACTTATGTATTTGAAATCTATCTTCTCTGCTGTATCGATTAATGTATAACTTGTAAGAAAACAAAATTGATGCAATTTCCCCATTGGTATAACTAACCTTCTTCAGGGTATCGAGTTGCACTGTCATCGCTTGCTGGGCTTGAAGTGTTCCTAGTAAAACGAACAATTTATGTTAGTGAAAAAGTGTTGAACATACCAAATTGATTGGAATGGAACATTGGCTTATCTGGGTACTTACTGTTCTCCAGATCGGCCATCTTTTGGAGAAGTTGAGCAGCAGTGTCTAAATATAAGTGATACTAAATACCAGCCAGAAGGAATATTGGAAAACAAAGGACTACGTACCACTGAATTTGGATTCCGTCACAAAGAGTTCAAGGGACTGTGCATTGGGACGATTAGGCATTTTGATAGTTGTCGACAGGACAGACTGCGTATAGGTTACCTGCGTTCTAATATCCCGAAAGTTCTGAGCGTTGCGAATTTGTGCCAGGTTGACTCTGGATAACTGCATGGGTTTGGGAATAAACTTTTCTCCTTCCCACTGAACGTGATCCTTACTTTCTTTCATCAGCTTGAGAAAGTCTTCTTTCTCTTTACTGTTCGAGTTGGCATTTTCCGTTGTGAATCCAAGCTTGAAACCAAATCCCTCAAACGTGATGTCGATATCGTCGGAATTCTTTCCGCTCTCGGAAAATTTTTCTGCCATCTTCTGCTGGGCGTCATTCACTGAATTGCGATAAACTTCCGAGATCGCTTTACTCGAACGATCGGGACGATAGTTGTCTTGGTCCCAGAATACCGAGTCCCACATGGTTTTGCTCTGTTCGTTAATCTCAGTCTTGCCAGAGACGATAAATTGTTCCAGACTCTTGTAGATGGCTGACTCGGCGCTCTGATGAAGGATTTCGTCATCACTGAATGTCTCGGCAAGGACGCTGGTAACGGTCTCAGAGAGGAGACGCTTCGTATCAGCTGCAGTCAAGTAAACTTCTTTGCTGTTGGGAAGTTTTTGGTCGAGCTTCGAGAACATGGATCCCGATACGATGTTCTCGATTCTGATGACCGTTTCCCGGTGTTTAGAGCGCTGCGAGTCCAAACTGAACTGCAGTTTAAGGTGCGCGAACTGCCGCGGATTGATTTTCATCTGTTTAGCCAAGTGGCTGCAAAACTCTGGAGTGTCGCAGATGATTCGGAACTCGAGATACTGATCCGATTGGTACGGGATCCATTCTTTATGAACCCGGTAATTGACGGTTTGCTGTGTAGATACAAGAATAACCTTTTCAAAGGGTATCACATGGACTTGATGAATAGATGTCTCAATGCCAACCTTTTTTGTCAAGTAGCTGAAGATCTCTTTTTCTACGGACTCGGTCCAGAGATAAATTCGGAAACGCATCTCGGCCTCGAGGGTGGCATTGTTGAATTCGCTGACTGCGCTTTGAGGATCTAGTAGAGAAATTGGAGCGTAGTAATATTTTCTATCTTTCGCACCACCGGTTTTCAGTCCTCCTGAGCTTGCGTATATATTGATGCGGTAATTGAGAAACGGCATCGAGGCTAAGGCACGCGGCGATATTTCAAGTTTGGCCCACGAGTCTTCTGTGTGGTTGGTGGTGGAGGACGATAGGCTCATTTTTCTGCTTTCGATTTCCTCTGAATTTTTGCTTTAGGCGCTGGATCAGAGAGACAGAACTCCAAACAAAACAGCCCCTATTAAACCACAAGAAGTCAATTTTGAACAGAGTGTGTTTTGTGCTTGACTAGTTTTAACAAGTTTTCTGGAGGCGTTACTGTTTTTCTTTGGCTCATTTTTTAATTAACTGCCAACTAAAGACCTAACCTACAGTAGAGCAACAGTTGATGATGTTATTCTTTATTACTGTTTTACTAATTAATAAGAATATAGTCAACTGAGAACAACTCATCAACAAGTAATACTTTCTACTAGATAATACTTCACTTGAATTCTGCTGGAAACAGTACTTCTCCAAGATTTTATACCTTAAATAAGATAGCGCTGTACGAGAAACTGAGACTCTCTTACCAGGTTCAACGTGGAATATCAGACGAGTGGCGTTTGCAGGCCAACGAATCTGACGAGTGCATGTCGTACGTGACTTTTAAACACGGGCTTTCAGTTGATCACAACGTCTGGTGTAACCGATAACCGCTCTAGCTATCACCTAAGTCTGGTATGATCCCGTTATTTAAGTTGCTGATAAAAAGAATTGCACAAGTGCTAGCAAATATCGCAACTTTGATCCCAGATGTTGAAAGAATAAATTGATGCCAGTTATCAGTGTTCCATTTCAAGGAATCACGATTTAATATTCACACTTTACAAGCAAACCTCTTCATGCACGCTAACAGTGTTATTATTCATCTTGACTTCGTCATTCCCAACTCTAGCTGTTATCTCAAGTTATCGTGAAATGCAAAAAACCCTCGTGAAACTCTTTCATCAATTTTCTGATCTCATTTGTCGTTTATCTTATGTGGAAAGTTGATTGCATCATAAAAAGTCCCGAGCTTATCTCTCGAATTTGAAAAGGTTTCAACTTATGATCTGGCCCTATGAACGTATCATTCAGTTCGTCTAAGATTCTTCAAAGATTCTCCTCCGACTATAACAATACCCCTGGTCTGTTCTCGTCCAGTATGATTCTTAAGAAGGAACCGTGGTACACTTCCTGAGGAAACGGCAGAGGAAAAAACCTCAGTTTTTCTCAAGTAGCAAATGAGAAATGGAAAAAAGTTCAAACTGATGATGAGTTGGCCAAACCTACATTTCCTTGTCCGTTCTGTGTCCGCGCTGAAGGAAATCCCTTGAAATCAGACGCTGCTCCCTCTCTCGTTTCATCCCCCTCGACTTCAGTGATCATCCCAAACGCTTGCAAGACGCCCAGAAGACTTAAGATCACGAGGTAACATTAGATTTTTTTTCAGAGCAATTACAGCTATATATCAACCGTATATGAGTAAGTTTTATAGACGAAAAGAGGGCCGTCTGAACAACCCATCGAATACCGCCATACTACTTTTCAATTTTTTAGTAGCGCCTGAATCATGCACTGAACGTCGTCTCAATAAATCTAGTGTGGGACTACTGTCTAAGGTCGACTGAGTTTTTGTAATGCTCTACCGTCTGAACGACTAGTTGAGCATCGCGTAAATTTTTCTCAAATTTACGAGCGCATGAATCATGTGCTGAACGTCGTCTGAATAAAGCTAGTGTATGATTATGGTCTAAGGCCGACTGAATCTTTGCAGTGTTCTACCGCTTGAATTACCCGTTGAGCATCGCCTGAATTTTTTCGAACTTCGAGAGCGTCTGAATCATGTGCTGAACGTCGTCTGAATACAGCTAGTGTATGAATACCGTCTAAGACTGAATGAATTTTCGCAATGTTCTACGGCCTGAATTGCCCGTTGAGCATCGCCTGAATTTTTTCGAATTTCAATAGTGTCTGAACCATGCACAGAACATCGTCTGAATTCAGCTAGTGTGTGACCACCATCTAAGGCCGTCTGAATTTTTGTTATGTTCTACCGCCTGAATTGCCCGTTGAGCATCGCCTGAATTTCGGGTAGGCTGATAATCCCTGACAAACAAAGCAAGCAGGGCACGATTGTCATTCTTGCGGTTCTGTTCCCTCGTGAATTTTGCTCTCGAAAGGTATAGTGATCAACCGGAGAGTCGAACGGCAGACTTTCAGACCAACGAATTTGACGAGTGCATACTGTTATTCGAGATACTGTCATTACATTCACCGCAATTATTCAACATCATAATTCAATTAACTTTAATCGAGTTAAGTATAATACTAATATATAACAAAATAGTTAAAATAATTAAATAATTAAAATAAATACAGCAGAATTGCATACAATATTGTTAAATAATTGGAAAATATTAATAATAGGATAAAATATCATAATATTATTTGAATCCAATTAATGTTATTATAAAGCATAATACTTTTAATTATAATTAATTTAATTCATGGTTGATTTTAAACCAGTGAAACCAGTTAATTAATTAGCGAATTTTTTCGTAATTAAATTCTTCTCTAATTGGTTAGGGAAAAATTATTTTTCCAGCTTGTGATTGGACTAAACGGAAGGAAGGAAGTGGAAAAAATTTTTCCCATGCAATTCCGCTTCCGGTTTTCTGGACGGAAACATTTGGAAGACGTTACGCGAAATTTTTATCAAATGTCAAGATCTTTTTGAGGGATTTTTAGAAAAATAAACAAGAAAAAGTGAAGAATCTTGACTAAGAATCTTAAGAATAGTTGAAGAATCCTTCGCTAAGATCCTGAATCTTGGGTAAGAATCTTGAGAAACTTTGCTGAAACTTTGAATTTTGAGTAAGAGTAATGGGTCGTAAGGGTTATTGCTATTGGCACGGAATTTCCGTGGTACTTAATGCAACCATATGCTATTGACACGGAAGTTCCGTGGTACTTGTGTCATCCAAAGCTATTGCCGCGGAAGTTCCGTGGCACCATAGATACTCAAAAGCTATCGCCACGGAAATTCCATGGCACCAAGGACATTCGACAGCTATTGCCACGGAACTTCCGTGGCACTAAGGTGCTCGACAGCTATTTTGCCACGGAAAATTGCGTTACACTTAAACTGCATTACGGAAAGTTTACTATTTTCCGTGAAACCATGTTTATTCGGGAAGCCAGTGTCACGGAATAAAATTTTGCTAAATCAATTGCTCTAGTCAAAAGTAAATCGAAACAGATATCGTCAAGATAGCATAAATGTATCATTCAAAAAATATCTTTGAAACTTATTTGAACTTTTCACCGTGTATTCGTTCACCACAACATTACTTTTTCCCCAAGCAAAGTTCTTTCACGAACTCCTCTACCATCTCAAAACTCTGAAATTGCTTCCCGTTGTACAAAACACTAGTCAAATCAAAATTGTCACTGTTTTCCGTGACATCAGTTTCAACGTGAGAATTCACAGAGTTCATCATTTTAGCAACTGAACCGTAACTCTTGCTCAACAAGAACGAAAGAATTTGACATTTTTGAAGTTAAAATGATATAGTAAGTTCCCAAGGAAACTCTGAGAAATTCTGGAATTAGATTTTTCAGCTAAAAGGACGATCGCATTAAGTTTCATACAGTCAAGATCCATGAAAACTATAGATCCTTCCCCCGAGATTACCTCTTCCTTTCTAAGAACTCTCTAGACTGCATTTTTCATTGTGGGTAACTCCCAAGTTACTAATACTGCCTCCAACATAAGTAAAATTTGCGGGAGAAGCTTCCGCGATTAACTGCTGCCAAAAGTATTTGATGGAAAATTGTGTAGTTTAAAAAGCTATTGTGTCGAACCACCATAACATATATGATTCAAAGGATGGGATTTATTTACCGACTGATTTAGTTTCAATGAGTCAGTTCCAAAAATTTGTGTTCAGATGACATTAATCTGAGACAGTTAAAAAGGAAATTTATCACAAGGCGATTAAGCTTCTCAAATAATCCTGAAATGAAGAGAATCCTTCAATATTTCAGAGTTAATTGTTTTAGATTGAAATCTTTTATACTGCCAGGTTCTTCTTGTGAAGAAAAGATGGAGATTATCTGGAGATAAGATAGATGTTTTATAGAGAAAAAGTGAAGAAGAACAGGAGAACGGATAGATGCTTGGAAAAAGATGGAGAACGTCTAGAGGACATCTAGAGAACAGCTAAGGGAAAACGGCAAAATTATACTATCTGTTCTTTAGATAACAGCAGGTTGTTACCAGGCTGTTCTCCAGACAACATCTAGATATTTTCTAGAATAAATAATCGATATTTTTTTTCAACGGGCTATAGAGGAAGTATATTAATCTAAAATCAGTTTCGACTTTATGTTAACTACACTGTGGCGAAAAAGGCCCTTTCACCGCAAATTCAAGGGTTAAAAAAAACTTTCACCGCAAAGTAGGTGGTGAAAGAAACTTTCATCACAAATTCAAGGGTGAAAAAAACTTTCACCACTGTTTTTACCCAGTGAAAGTGTCTTTTTCGCCACAGTGTATTCTTTAATCATTTTACCAGTCGTTTTTTGATTTGTCTTTTTGGGACATCTGGAGACAGTGCGAGACAATGCAGACGTTGCTCTGGAAAGCTTTTAATTGTTGGTTGTATTCCGGTGTTAATATAACGTAATGTTTCCAGTGCTGGGCGGCTCACCGAAAAAATTGAGCCGGATTACGAGGGTTCGGATTATAGAATTTGGTCGCGGTTCGGTTCACGGCTCGGCTTACCGAAAAATTTGCACGGCTCGGCTCGGATCGGATTACAACTCTAACGGCTCAATTTCGGCTCACGGCTCGGATCAATTTTTTCTTCGCGGAGGGATGGGAGGGGGAATGGCAGTGGGAATTACTTCCCTGATATTTTTTTCCAAGCGCTCACATAAACTACAATTACTGAATTTTGTTTGAAAATGATAATAAGAAAGTATTTTTGATGCATCTAATGCGGTATTAGATAACTTTTTTACTTTCAAACACATTACTTGCTGGGATAAATCTGGAACGGCCATTTACTAAATTTCTTTCCCCCAGTGTCTAAATACGCGACCTGAAACCAGGATTTTCGTTGCTCCATCGAACACTTATTGATTTATACCTCAAATAGTAAAAAGGCGAAATTTGTTAGGACAAACCAGACTATCGTGGTTCTCATCGTGATCGTTAACCTGAATACTCTTTCGTAATAATTTCGGGCAGGATGAAGCTGATTCCATGAACTGTTGTCCAGCATAGCGGCCATGATTATGTCAGTTCATCACTAAGCTACGGAATTCAGTCGGAGGAACAGAGAAAGAAGTCGCTTCATACAGTTAACTTCTATGCAACGTCAAAGAGCCGAGTGACAGGGAAAAGTTCCCGATAAACTAATGGGATAATGTAGGGCATGAGTTATCTTGTTTCTTCACATTGAAATTACACTGGTACAACTTCAGGAATATTCTAATGTGTGATCTATCCCCGATTGGACATTTATACCCTAATAGCTCCTGTAGCGTAAACCAAGTTTTTTCGGAGAAAAACTAGTGCGTGAGCAAAGCATTATCTCTCATTTATCAGATAACCCGAATAACAACTTGGGGGATTGCTCTCTTCTCTGAGTGATTTAACCGCAGTTGGTAATTCATGCTGGAATAAGACATGCAGTGTGAACACATGGTCTGCGTCGTAAGTCAACTGAAATAGTTGTGTCCGAGGTTGTCTTGAGGGATAAACTCGCGTCAACACAGTAATACTATATTCACACGGCAGGATTTCTTCCAGCATAAATTGTGAACCAGGAATAAACCGCATAACAAAGACACGGAATCTCCGAAAGTTATACCAGTACAGTATGCAGTGTGAACATAGTGTAGTACTACGTTCACAATGGTTTATGCTCAAATATTACTTTATCCGGAAATTACTCCTCTAACTTACCCCAAACTTATCCCTGAAACGTTCTCGTTCACAATACCAATCGCGAATAGAAACGGAATATGTTGGCTTATTTCCAAAAATGTATCCTTAAAATTTCGCGTTCACACATCTCGATTAAATCCGACATTTCTGATTTCGAATGTAACCTCGACAAAAAGAGGAGCAAATCTTGCAGTATGAGCGTAATAAAAGAGTATAGGCTCTACTATTTAAACAAAAGACTTCTTCTATACAACGCCCAGCATTATAGAAAGAAGGAACCTAACGTAAATATACAGTGTTCAAGGGACTGGTCTACAAGATCAATTTATTTTCCCTAGAAGTTGTAAACGATTTTAGGAACTTGAAGCGATGACTATTTTCATACGAACTATAAGTTTATATTTTGGTCCACCGTTAGTGGCAATAGTATATAGCAATAGTGTTTGGACACTATTGCTATATCACGTGATGAACGTGGTCTTTTAATATGGCTCGATTTAGGTATTTCTCGTCTAACGAAAACGGAAAAGAAGAACAAGTTTTTCAAAGCTGCCGAGAAGGGAGATGAAGTTTTCGTTCTCGCCTGGATTCAGCAAGAGCTGAGTCTGAATGAAAAAGACCCGGACGACTATAATCGTACTGCTTTACATAAGGCTGCGAAGTCAGGGCACACACCAATAGTGGAAGATCTGCTAAAAGCCGGAGCTAATCCAAACGACAAAGATAATTACGGACAGACTCCACTGCACCTTGTTGCAGAAAATGGCCATAAGGAAGTAGTCGATCGATTAATTCAAGCAGGAGCTAATACAAACGAGAAAAGGAATGACGGATGGACTCCACTGCACGTGGCTGCATATCGTGGCCATAAGGAAGTTGTGAAGGCTCTTCTGCGCGGAGGCGCAAGTACCACAATCCAGAACATTTCCGGTGAAACACCCAGAGACGTGGCGCTGAGATTCAATAAACAAGAAATCGCTCACATTCTGGCTGCCCACAAAGTTTAACTTTCTTTACCAATGAAAAATCAGGATTGTCATTTTCTTCTTAAATGAACGAAAGCTTCTAGTAAAGCGCTGGATCCAAGATGTTCATCAGCGTCTAAAACTACTTCAATTAAACTGTATAATCGATTTAATTCGGGGCTTTTATCCTCTACTGCTTTAACATTTAGTTTTGCTTCAACTGATGACACATTTCAACTGTGTTCATTCCATGCCAATACAAAATGCTGAAATGAAAATGAATAAATGAATCAAGCTTAGGCCGAAGGCCCACCTCACTATAGCGGACACCGTTATTAAGTCAAATCTTGAAATATTTAATACTTTGATTATACCAAACTGTTTCTTGAATTTTTCTGGTGATTTTTAGACTTATTTGAAAGTGAGATTTCCCTATACAAGTATTTTATATGGGTGTCCGCAGTAGCGGAGTTAAGGGCTTAGGCCATAGCCAACCTCACTATAGCGGACACCGTTATAAAATCAAATTTTAAGATTTATTAAACTTGGCTTATACCAAAATGTTTCTTGAATTTTTTGGTGATTTTTCGATTCATTTAAAAGTGATATTTCCCTGCAAATCTATTTTAAATAGGTGTCCGCAGTAGTGGGGCTAGCGGCTTGGGCCAAACGTAAACCTCCCTGTAGCGGACACCTTTATCAAATCAAGTCCTAAAATTTTCAAAATTTTTTTAATACTGAAATTTTTCTTGAATTTTTTGGTGATTTTTTGGCTCATTTTAAAGTCAGATTGCTTAATAGTTCAGTGAAGATTGGCCTCTCTACTACGGACAAGCAAATCAAATCTGTTTATTGCAATATTTTGCTGAAAAGAGTCTCAAAAAATTGCAAAAAATTCGCAAAGCATTTCTGTATAAAGTAAATTGATAAATACTCTTAAGTGGATTTAATAGGCGTGTCCGCTATGGCGAGGCGCGCATTTTGAATTAAGAAAGACCTCTCTACTACGGACACCGGAATCAAATACATTTATTGCAATATTTCGCTAAAAATAGTTCCAAAATATGGCAAAAAATTTTCAAAGCATTTCTACGTAAATTAAGTTGATAAAACTTATAAACTGATTTAATAGAGTTGTCCGCT
Source organism: Eulimnadia texana (assembly GCA_002872375.1). Lineage (NCBI taxonomy): Eukaryota > Metazoa > Arthropoda > Branchiopoda > Diplostraca > Limnadiidae > Eulimnadia > Eulimnadia texana. Next base: position 1,785,470 of record NKDA01000007.1, read on the forward strand.
ATGGAGAGGCGCGCGTTCTGCATCAAGATTGGCCTCTCCACTACGGACACAGGAATCAAATACATTTATAGGAATAATTGACCAAAAATGGTTTCAAAAAATTGCAAAAAACTAGCAAAGTATTTCTATGTAAAGCAAATTGGCAAAAGTTTTAAAGCTGATTTCATAAAGGTGTCCGCTATGGTGAGGCACGCGTTTTGCGTATGCCCTGTAACCAGGGCTAGTTTCGCCAGTTTTGCATATCACACCTAAAAATAATTACTTAGTTATAATAAATAAGTAATTATCTAGTAGAAAATCATTGAAATAACTTATTCAAGCATAGTATGTCTCAATATTCATAATTATATAATATTGATTAAAATTTTTTTTAACAATATTTTTTTTCTGGATTTTGCATAAATGCAATCTGGCAACGCCGCACGTTCGATTTGTATTTCATTAAAGGCACTGGGCGAGCGAGGCGTAGACTTCAGTCGAGCGCCTACCGCCGTAAGGGAAACATCTCCACGCGTGGGTCGAGTTTCTTCGCGTGCAACTCGCAACACTTGTCCCCGCACCGCGCCACTTGCTCTTCACACGCTTTTTCAAACACTAGCACCCGCTTTCAATCGCCTTTGACGCGATTTATGAACAGTTCAAGTGCCTCTGAGTGAAACTGTTGCCGAATGGTGTGGATTTTCCGACAAAAAAGATGCGATCGGCGTAACGAAAAAGTTGCGGGACTTTCTTCTCGTGTGGTGTCTGGTCCCAGTGTCAAGTGTTGGGTCTGTGTGGGAATAGAGAACCGGCAGGCCTTTTTTTGCAGCTGTTTTATTTATCCTCGTATGTTTTCTCGAAGAAAACTTGTTCTTCAATCGAGACAGCCCGCAGATTCCGAGTTGAATTTGTCACTGGAAACAGAAAAAGGATATTTTGTACACCCAAATTTTGCCGTCGCCATTTTTCCCAAGTCCCAACATTTTGCGGAAAAAGACGCGCCAAACTTCAATGTGCGAATTTAAATATTTAACTCAGTTTTAATTAAAATTTGTTGATATCAAATGTAAGCTTAATGATATTCATTTAGGATTTTCCGAGTTTTTGTTGTTGATTCGAGTCTAGACGATTTTTGTAGTAAACTGAAACATCATCTCTTGGTCCGTCGTCTTCTGGTGTCGCTATTTTCTCTTTTATTTTTCTTCTTCTTTGTACCATTTACCGTCAATTGACATCAATTGACGAAACTTTAGCCTGGATTCGATCTAGTTTTATCCAGTTTTTGTCCGGCAGTATTATTTTCCGAGTATCCAGCAGCGGAGTGATTTGAATGATGAAGAGCAGAAGCTACATCTGTAACTTGTTTCCCTACTTCTGTGGCCTACATTATAATGTAGGCATAGAGAAATATAGGTAGAGGAGGCATGGCAATGGAAGGGTATAGGGCAGTGTTTCCACTTTTGCAGGGAAACTCCCTGAAAAAGGGGGGAAATGTGGTCTGAAAGGGAAGAAGATGAGAAGAGAGTAAAGAGGAAATCTAGACCCTGTATGTTCTTGCACGGATGGGGGGAAAGGGAAAAGATAAGGGAAGAGCGGAGAAACAAAAAATTAAAAAGTGGAAACACTGGTATAGGGAAACCTTGACTCAGCGGTAAAGCCCCGAGCAGACGACAACCGACAGCAAGAATGAGAAAGCTGTAGCATGTTACCATGGTAACGGATCAGCTGATCGACTAGAATATGTATTAAACGCTTTTAGAAATTACATTTACTCATTTTAACTAAGAAAAAAATATATTCCAGCATTAAATTTATCAATAATCACAAAATTGTTACCTTAAGATTTTAATTTTTCATCAATGAATATTACAGCCCAGCAGTTTAGCCGTAACCCTTTTAGGTTACTGCCGCCAGGGCGGCGCTTTCGGCGCGTTCACTCTGGCCATAAGGATGCCACCTTTACCTATATTCCTCTATGAACGTAGGCATCAGCTTTGCTCAAATTCCCAAGGCAAACTGGCGGCGATGCGGGAATTTTAAAAATCGTGTGAATGAGATATTTGTTGATGTACCCAGTTTTGTAGAAAGAAAAAAATTGCATACGGCGAAAATACACAATTCTCTTAGAAATTGTCAAATAAATTCTTATCAATTTAATAAAAGTGTGAAGGAGAATAAACGATAATGCGACCTTTGGTCTATAGTAATGTTTACCACAGTACCAAAACTATACATTAAATTAATATTTTGTCTCAGTTCGAATACAAGTTGTGCCAGTATATCGTGATTACTTGTATAATAATTGGATTCCCCGCGCTAGTGCTGATCCTCACAAGGGCGGAATGCTCTAACAACGTTGCCACTTGCGAGAAATCGCAGACGAGTGCGCAGAGCAGTTTGGACCCATCTGTGGATGATGTTTCATGAAGTTGGCTCGGAAGTTGTTGCGTTTTATTGGACTATATGGGCACCGATTTGCCGATATTTACACTAATTCTAAGACTACAGTATCTCGTGCACCTTGCTCTTGCAGAATTGCGGCGTAGAATTGTCTCTGCTCGTAATAAAACCAGCTTAAACGAACTGTCTGCTTATGAACGAATGTAAACATGGAACACATTTTGGGTTGATATTTTATTTAGCGGTCGTCAGGTGCAGGGGTGCCCACGAGGGGTTTCACGAGGCAAATGCCTCGTTGGAGCTCAGGGTGGCACTGCACTAAGTTGGTCAGTAACTTAATTTTTATCAGTTTTTACTATTTCACGGTAAAAGAGATATTTTAAAGTGTACGCATACATAATACGTTCATAATATAACATCTGTACACAGTGTATATCATTTTGTAAGTAGCCAGGTGGGTACGTTCAAGGCACCAAGGTAGGTCTGTCTCGTAGGCCAGGGTGGGGGTAGGCACCGCCTGGTCAGGTGGAATTTTTTCTGCACCACTGCATTCAACGTCACGTAAGTAATGTGTTGATGTTAGTTTCTTGAGGCTAGTGATTAAATGTATATTTTTGATTCTCGATCGAACTCTGGCCATGCAGTAGAGAGGTCATTATTTTGACTGATTATTCAAGTCTAGCTGTAAACTCTCGATTCTCAATATTTTTTGTCAATTTCAGCACGTCTGACTGTGCAGAGACCACGAAGAAACAATCGAAATTGCGGTGATTTGCACTGATAAAAATTATTTTATTATTTGGACGCGTGGACGTCCATTGAGAGTTTGAAGTCTGTAATATTCTCTTTTGCCTGCTGCTGGTTGCTTGCTTGCTGTGTCTGGTATTCTGTGAAGCGTATAAAAACATGACCAGGGCACGCCATTGTGTTACTCTGCACCGAAGCCGCCAAAGCCCTGGAAAACGTGGGGAAAAGTACTAATTTTCTCCCCGTGTTAAAATTTGAATGGAAGACTTGGCAATCTGTGTTAAAAGCGTTAGGGTCGAGATAGTCTATTAAATCTTACGGGAAAGTGTACGATTTTCGATCTTATTGCAAATTTGGAAGCCCTAAGGATTGCAGGTCTATTGAGTCTTAGGGGAAATGTGCGGTTTTCGACCTTATGGCCAACGTGGAAGCGCGAAGTTTGCGGGTCTGTAGAATCAAATGGAACAAATTTACGATTTTCGATCTGTTGGCAAACTTAGTAGCGCTAAGGGTTTGGGTCTATTAAATCAAACGGGAAGATTTGCGATTTTCAACCTTACTCGCAAACTTAAAAGCGCTAAGGGTTGGAGAAGTCCAAGGGGTACGCAACTCCCGAAAAGGGTGTACTAAGATTATAATCTTTTGAGATTACTAAAGATTATCAAAGATTATTACAGATTATGGGAATTATTCAAAGATTTTGAAGATTTCAGTAACACTTTCGTTTAGGTCGGGTAAGGTGGCGTTTTGAAAGAACTTCGGCATTATCTAGTATGAATGAAAAAAGCTCATACGAATTCCACTTTAGCTATTCGTAAAATAAATATACGGTTCACGTTTTCGCGTTTCCAGTATGTTCTATATGAATAGTTCCCAGGTTTGCCTCCATGAGCGCTGCCTCAGGGCTGCTTGACCGAATGTGACTTAATGTGTTCTTGCGGGGGAAATTTTCGCACTGTTCTAATTGTTGCATCTATAGTTTCAGTAGAAATTGTTTCTTTTGTCCCTCCCAAGGGGTCTGAAACTCCTAGGAAAAGTGTACGAAGATTTTTGGATAACATACGATAACACGGAGATAACATGTAGATAACAGGTTGATAACAGTGATAACACGGCCTAGGTGTACGAGGATTATTAGAAGTTCGGACCCCTTGGTCCCTCCATTACTGCAACTCCTTTTGTAACACGGGTAATACTTTACAAGGAAATAGTAATATAGCTTTACAAGCATGTAGAATGTGCAGAACTACATTTCAATATTAATCGTACAGTATAGGGTAAAATAAGTAAATTATATGCGAAAAACAGAGCTATAATCAAGATTCATTAAATGGGAAGGAAGTTCCCAAAAGCAGTAAAGTACAAAGAAATAGTCATACAGCTTTACAGCATGTAGAATGTGCAGAACTACATTTCAATATTAATCATACAATATAAGGTAAGATAAGAAAATTGTATGGGAAAAACTGAGCTATAATCAAGATTCATTAAATGGAAACGAAGCGTGAGCAGGGCCAGAAAATGTTGCGTCATGGTATGGTGTATGTCTCTTCAAACGACTGAAGTCGCAGCTGCCGCTGCAGCCACTTGGTATACCCATAGCCTTCTTCACTGTGGCGAAAAAGGCACTTTCACCGGGTAAAACAGCGATGAAAGTTTTTTTCACCCCTTGAATTTGTGATGAAACAGCCTTTTTCGCCACAGTGTAGACATAAAGCCTGTCACAATTTGTATCTCCCGGTGCATTTCGATGTAACCAGAAGGCGGGAGGTCTTAATCTGGGGGTGACAACTAGCGATCGTAGCGGCAGATTATAACAAAAGATCAAAAACTTCAAAATTTTTATCTGACTTTACTTAATACGCATGGTCATATTCCATAAATATAGAAGAATATTTCTATTATGAATCGAATGACTAATCTCTTTAATTCCCTTTGCAATATGTATGTTATACTATTTACAATTATGATATATTTATTAATAACATAATATAACAATTAGTTATATATTTACAATATGGTGTTATAGATGTCTCTGGTTGACACCCCCAACTTGCCCCCAAGCCAAAAACGGAGGTTAAAATCTTAGATAGGGTTTGTGACAGGCACTGCTTCCACTTTTGAGGGAAATTTCCTCAAAAAGGGAAAATGGGGTCTCGAAAGGGAAACATGAGGGAAGAGGGAAAATTGAGGGAAAATTGAAATTTTAAGCTAAATATATATTCTACCATTAGATTTTTTTTAAAACAGTCAATAGGAACCCTAAAAATAAGTATTCATGGATGGGAAAGAGTAGACAGTGCAAAGGGGGAAAAAAGGGAAAACTGAAATTTTCAAAATGAGGGAAAAAGAAGGAAAATGGAGCGTTTCTCAAGGGAAAACAGTAAATTGAAAGTGGAAGCCAGTGTTTCCACTTTTTTCCCTTTTTTCCCCTCCGCTTGAAAATATTAATTTCCCTTTTTCCCCGCTTCGCGCTACAGAGTAAAGCTATATTTGTAAATTCATTATATCCTCCATTTCCCTTTTCCCTCTTCCCCATTTTCCTTATTTGAGGGAATTTCCCTGCAAAGTGGAAGCACGCAACAAAATTTAAGTTACAAAATAGTTTTTCTATCCTAGATGTTGAAGGTTGTTCAGAACTCTTTGAAAGAATATCGCAATATCACTAAAATTATAATTTTCCATTATTAATTTACAGAGATCAAGGTGTCCAAAACTCCGAGGAAAAGTGTACGAAGATTATTTGATAACACGTGATAACTCGGGGATAACAGGTTGATAACAGTGATAACACGGCCTAGGTGTACGAAAATTATTGGAAGTTTTGGGCCCCTTGATAAAGATCATTAAAGATTATCAAAGATTGTTCAAAGATTATCAAAGATTTTTTTAAGATTATGGGAGATTATTAAAGATTATTGAAGATTATCGCCGGGGTGTACGAAGATTACCGACAGTGCGGACCCCTTGGAAATGGGAAAGCTGGGTTACGTTTGATTAAGAATGAAAGATGACTTTTTGTTTGAAGAAAGAAACGACATTTTTTAAAACTTACTTAAAATTTATAAAATTTAATGAATTAAGAAATATCTTTTTAAAAAGATATTGATTACAAGGGAGAAACGAATGATGTGCTGGATCTCATAAGCAACCCGAACGGCCGAAGGCGAAGCCAGCCCAGCAGCTACACTATGGCGAGAGCGAAATAAAAGCGGCGATCAGCCATTCCCGTACTGTAGCCTTATTCTGAACAAGACTGTAACTTCATAGTCAAGAGAATCAGTAATTATAATGTTCGTAAGAAAGTTTAGTGAATCAAGTTTCACATTTCCAGAGTTTCATCGTCCTGGTTTTATTAATTACAGTACAGTGGCAAGTTCTACACGTGATTCTCTACTTTCACATGACAACAAAACTTTGTACTTTATTAAAGATGAATAATTATTAACAAATTTACACAGTAATTCGGTATTGAATATGAAAATGTGTACCACGTAACACTAAGGATGACCCATGAATCATAGGTATGTGCGTAAAGAAGAAATACTATACCCTATAAGTAATATATGTTTTACTTTTATCGAAACCTGAGTAGTGCTTAGTATGTAGTGAGTCCTATGGCCCTATGGCTCCTATGGCCAGGGATTTTGTGTGCGATGTTAAGAAAATTATTGTGTCCTAGCTGTGACAAATTAAGTGAATATCGTAATATATATGGGAATTTCATAAGTTGGCCTATCTAATAAAATTACCAGAAGCTTTAATGTGTCGTTTATTGATTCGAATTTCACGTAAAATAAGCCGAACATCATCGAGCTCTTCTCCCGTCATCGTACGTTTTTTACTATTTTAAAATTCGTAAAACAATATATATATAAATATAGACATTATAATTTTGAGTAGGGAATGAAAAGAGAGCCAGTCGGAGAAAAATAGCTTTGAATTTGTGCAATTGGAGAACAATTTCCAAGAATTCGTCAGTCGTTTTACCAAGTGGTTTGAACTGACGATTTAATTTATGCAAATTGCTCACAGTTGTCGGAAAATTTAAGAAAATTTTTATATATCCTTGTATAGAGAATGGTTTATTAGTTTCGGATAGGATGAAAAAGCTTGATGGTTTTGATTCTTTTCCACTTTTTGGTGACAGCTCGTCGAAATGCCGGGGTGTAGAAGGTGTAAATGATGGGGTTGAGAGCAGAATTGATAGGTAATACAAACACTGCAATCCATGCGTAGGCCTGCTTGAAAGAAACGTCAGTGCAGATATTTGAAATCAAGTTTCTGAATCAAACCGTAATTGACAATTCCCAGAAGACGAGGTTCGCGATAGAGACGAAAATAACCGGCAGCCAGCAGAGCATATCCGTGCCAACAATCAAAATGATTCTCCACAGAAGCAGTGTTTCGGTTTTGTCGCGGCTAACTCTGGCCTCCCTGGTCGACTGTTTCACAGTGCGTAGTATCGTGACGTAGCATACAGTAATGACGATCATCGACAAAGTATTCAGTACTTAAAGTAAAAGCAAAATCCTGAATGAATATTTTCCGCTAGTATACAAGTGTTGTTTTATCCTAAACTTTACGAAACCAATCTTGTTACCACTACCATATGTTATCCAAACGAATAGAAAACACAAAAACTCCATATTCAGATCAAAATCACTCTATCTGAGAATCCTTTGTTGAAAACGTTCATACCGACGAAAACGAAGAAAGAGTACTCCCATCCGGGCTGCTGGTTTGTGACATGGGTCCTTTTATCCGCATCCGAATAGGTTGTCGTAAGAGGAAGCGCAAGACAGACACTGGAGTTCCCATAGAAATCTCTAGTAAAATCAGAAAAGTATTCAGTTATCATAACCCGAGTAGCAAGTGTTGTAGCAGTGTAACATCCTGCACCCTCGCGATTTTTTTTACTTTTAACTTGATTCAAACCGTGTAAAAAGGCTTTAATGTGGTAATACCAAGTTAAAATCAAGGATTTTTTTGAAAATGGACGAAAATACCGAGTGAAAAAATGTTTACGCGGTTGTAATCCATTAAAAATTGCACTTTAACTTGGTCTTGCTTTTTCGTGCAATTCAAATGATAACTCAGTTGGTCATTTCAACTGTGACAAATGTACTTAAACTCTCTCTAGATTTTAACTCGTGGCAATTTGAAGATGCTTTACAATCTTAATCTGGCACAAATTTCAACTTAGCGGCATTTTGACTTATTCAAGTCAGTTAACTGGGTCTAAATCTGAACCTGGTCAAGTTTTAATTTCCTTTACATCTTTTAAAACGGTTGTTCTATTAACTCGATGAAACTTTGACTAATCACACAATTTTAATGAGGTTCAGAATGTAAACTTGTTAAAATTGTTAACTCGGTTACTTCATTTAATTCATCCTGAATTTTAACTTGATGGAATTTCAACTCGTGTTTAAAACTTAACTCGACTAATCCTTCAATTCAATGACAATTTAACTTGAGAAAGATTTTAAAGCGCTTCAAATTTTAAGGCGTTTGGTAAAATAAAACCGTAAGTTGATGAACTAGAAATATGTGTATATGGCACAATCAGTAGGGGAATCGAATCGTAGTAGAGGTATCACGGGATCGGTTCTGCTCAGGAGTTTTTTTTCTAATTAAATTATAATATTCATGTAATAATTAAGCGAGAATGTGGAATTATCACATACTGAGTTACGTATATGACTGATTAATAGTGCGGTTAAATTATATCTAATATAACTCGCCTCGCTTTTTAACTTGGTTGAGTTTCTAACTGCCCCGGTATCTTAATTCGCCTAGCTTTTTAACGTGCCCAGCATAATAATTTGTTTGAATTTTTAGCACAATCAATTTTTTAACTCTCCTAGATATTCACCTCGGTTGACCTTTAAAGCTGTTTGAGTTTTCACGTCCTTGTTCGACTCAACTTATACCTGGTGAAAGTGTTTTCACTTTGTAACATGTAGACTAGTTAAAAGGCCCCACAATCGCGAGAGTGTGTATATTTAATGCTTCTTCAAGGAAATGAAGATGTTACTAGTCAAATACTACCGAAAGTAGTCGACCGGCAGGAGAGGTACTCCCGCCAACATCATAGCCAGTGCAAAGGAGACGCCAACGAGGATTTTGATGTCTCTAGCGGACACTCGATTAGCCCCACCTGGACTAGTCAGTTTCCAGAACCTCTCCAGACTAAGGACTACAAGAGAGTGGGCAGTCAGCTGCAGAACGTACTTGGAACGGAACAACTACTGACTTGTTAAGGTAAATACGGAGAGCTCGGAGGAAAAGACGCAGGAAAATCCTGCAAGTTTGCAAATCCACGAGCTTCTCCAGTTTTCGTCCTGCAGGATGTAGTATCCGCGAAAGTGCCAATCGGCAGATGCGATGATCAACAGAAACACTCCCATGAAGAAATCTCCTGAAATTCAAGTAGCGCGTAATCACGAGCTTCTGATTAGGAGCGAAACAAAAGTGAAATACCCAGAGCCAGACTGGACGATAGGATCTTCTGGATTTGACGACTTTCCTGTAGAGAGCGGCTTCCTGCAGGTTTTGTGCGAGACGCAATTCTCCAGAGGATAACGCCCACGTTGAAAGCCGCGGCAAAAATCCCCTGAGTCCAAACTGTGTTACGGAGCACAGTGTTGTGCATTAGATCTTCGCACGATGAAAAGGGGTTGCTGAAAAAATTTTCAGGAGATCCTCTGAAATAGAAATTTGTGCCTGGATCCGTTGAACAGTTGACATGTTGTTTGTGTGCAATGCAGCACACCTTCGAGTCGTCGGAAGATCTAAAAATTACAGAATGATTTCTTGGGATTCACGAAAGTTAAACGCAGGACTTACATCCATTGAAATTTTGATGGAAACAGTAAAGCCCCTGGATCGATACGTTCAATTTTGTTCCCCCGAAGTCCCCTGCAAAATTAAAAGATGTGACAAAATATCAACCTCAATACTGTAACATCTAACATCGTCGTAAAAATAATGGTAATAATAATAATTATTAGTATAAAATATATCGATTTCATAAATAAAGTTGATGTTTTAATTCACTTAATGGAATTTAAATTAACTAAATTAATATTAGTGTGTTTGTAAGATTTACAAAGTCTCCAGTTTTTCTAATCCGAGGAATGATTCCGTCTCTATATGGGTAATCGTATTGTTCTCCAAGATTCTAGATGATAAAAATATCGAAAATATAGATAAAATATCAAAATAAGTTTGGTCTTTTTCATAACTCACAGATGGGTCAAGGAAGTGAGACCAGAAAATATTCCGGCTTCCAACGACGTAAGTCTATTCTCCAACAGAATTCTGGATTGAAATGATTCAGGGAACATTTGATTAATAATTGCTAAGATTTACGCGATTCGCGTGAACTCTAGTAATTTTGGCAAGCTTACACGAACTCAACATATGAACAAACTGATACAAGGACCAAAAGTGGGTTGTGTGTTGGTTAGCTCTGCTCATACTCCATGAAGAATATTGACGAAGTTCAGTTCATGTTAAATGCCCAGGAACACAGGGAAAATTTCAAGTCCGCATTCAATTTCAGTTCTGTTTTAAGACTTCATGGTGAAAATTTTCAGAAACTATGTGTCAAATGCTTTCATTGACTGTTACTGGAAAATCTATTCATGGAAGTGAAGGAACGAAATGCCTGAAATAAAGGAGCTTCAGGTTGTGCGTTAGACAGAAGAGACTTCATGTTATTTCAGGATTTTCCTTCAGTTTACCAGAAAAACAAATCGTAAACTGTTATTGTCTCGGAAACAAGTTATGAAGTAACTGTGGTATTCAGCTTCTAATATTTACTCTATAAAATGTCACATATTGTTCGAGTAATTTCAGATTTGTTGTTTCATGTGATATGTAACTTATGAAGCGTCAAAACGGGTCAAGTTTTTATCTTCAGCAATTGGACTTTTGTCCGTATCAATATTAAGATCCAAATGTGATTAATAATAGCAGGCACTTAGCAAGGTTGCTCTCTTATTTAGACAACGTGAAAGGAGTATGAAAATAAAGACATTACAAATGTGTCAGTGACGTGAGATGTTTCAAGCTTCCTCTCTCAATGGAACTGATCCTGTTGTTCCACAAATCCCTGAAACACAAAGGATTCGCTGCTTATCACGACAGACTCTTTTATGATTTGACATTATCTCAGAAAAGAAAACTTACAATCCTTGAAGAGATTCAAGTCCTGAGAAGTCGTCTTCATGGATGGATGTGATATTGTTGTTACCTAAGCCACTTTTCGAGAGTAAAATGAAAATGAATACAGGTGAACATTTATACATTGCTAAATGGTTTAAGTTATGAATCAATCATCAGTATAGACACTAAACTGACTTAACATAACCCGTAAATAGCTAGCTTAAAGAAGAGTAAAAATAAAGACATTACAATGACTGCAGTGACGTAAGATGTTTGAAGCTTCCTCTCTCAATGGAACTGATTCTGTTGTGAGACAATTCCCTGAAACACAAAGGATTCGCTGCTTATCACGGCAGACTCTTTTATCATTTGACATTATCTCAGAAAAGAAGACTTACAATACTCGAAGAGATTCAAGTCCCAAGAAGTCGCCTTCATGAATTGATGTGATATTGTTGCCACGTAATTCCCTTTTTGAGAGTACAATTAAAATGAATACAGGTGAGCTCGTGCACATGGCTAATTAGTTTTAAGTTACGAATCAGTCATTATTATAGACATTGCATCAATTTAACAAACTCCGCAAATAACTCAAGTTAAACAAGAATAAAATAAAGACATTACAATATGAACAATGACGTAAGATGTTTGAAGCTTCCTCTCTCAATGGAACTGATCCTGTTGACCAACAACGACCTGAAACACCAAGGATTCGCTACTTATCGCGACAGAATCTTTTATGATTTGATATTATCTCAGAAAAGAAAACTTACAATACTCGAAGAGATTTAAGTCCGAAGAAGTCGTCTTCATGAATTGATGTGATATTGTTGCCATTTAACCACCTTTTCGAGAATAAAATTACAATGAATACAGGCGAGGCCCTACACATGGGTAAGTGGCTTTAAGTAACAAATCAGTCGTTATTATAGACACTAAACTGACTTAACATAACCCGTAAATAGCTAGCTTAAAGAAGAATAAAAATAAAGACGTTACAATGACTGCAGTGACGTAAGATGTTTGAAGCTTCCTCTCCCAATGGAACTGATTCTGTTGTACGACAATTCCCTGAAACACAAAGGATTCGCTGCTTATCACGGCAGACTCTTTTATCATTTGACATTATCTCAGAAAAGAAGACTTACAATACTTGAAGAGATTCAAGTCCCAAGAAGTCGTCTTCATGAATTGATGTGATATTGTTGCCACGCAATTCCCTTTTTGAGAGTACAATTAAAATGAATACAAGTTGACATCAACACATATGTTTAGTGGTAATTAATTCATGAATCAAACCTTAATCCGTTATCCGTGTCACATCTGCTGGAACTGATAGGTGAAATCGCGTAATAAAAACATTACATTGATTTCACATTATGGAATGATTTTTTATGCTTTTATTACGAGTAATGCAGTATAGTATCTGTTCACGACTTAGAAATTTTTAAGGATTCTGTCCGAAAAGTCATTGGAACAGGCTTTATGAATGTTTATGTACAATCGGCACTGTTTAATGATTGGATGTACTTACAGTTCTGCAGGATGTAGGTCAGAAATATTAGGAATCGCAAAAAGCCTTTGACATGTAATCACCAGCCGTCCGTTATCCCACCAACACTCGCCGCCTCCTAAATTAAACCAGGTACACATTTACGATTTCTGTAAGTCATTCTGAAACTAGTTCACATGTAAAATAACATCAGAAAGATTTCTGTACACGAATAATTGAGTAAAGTACAACTATAACCGATAAATGAAGTAGAGTGCAAGAATTTAATAGAAAACAGCCAGTTTTCTAACTGTCAAGTGACATTCTCTTGGACTCTGCTTCTTTAGAATTCTTACCTGGAAATTTTCTTTCGATGCGGCTGGCAGAGTTGTAATTGACTTAATCAAGAGAAACTGAATTAGTGGATTATAATTAAATCAACAGTCCCGAAATACTTGAGATGAAAAAACAGGCAGCAGTTATCCACAAGACTCTGAAGCACAGGGACATTTTCAGTTGCCAATGCCAAGTGGAGTTGCTCAAACAGGTATCCAGTTGTTGCCTGCAACTGTGCATTAATGACAGTAAAACATGAACAACACTATAACAGTAAAATTAGATTGTTCTGCAAGTATATCGATACTTTTATATATATTTCTATATTTCTATATTTTATATATATTTATATTTCTGTTAAAGAAGATTCTAGAGGGCACTTACAAAAGAAGGTCCAAGAATCGTACTGTATCAAAGACTTGCAGATGTGCGATTACATCCTGGGCGTCTTGAACTTGCCTCGCACAGGCTCAAACCGCTTATCTTCGACCAGCACTCTTAACAAATTTTATATTTGGATAAAAAAAAAATAGAGATTTGCATACCTCATCCTGTGATAGCGAGAATTTTTGAGTGCAACATTGTGAAATCAATGTCAAATTGGGAAGTACACAAGTTACCCTTCGAAGCAACCACAAACCGACAGAACATTCTCACAATCAGTCTGGCAAGTTTCCGTTGGTTAAACGCAAGACTTCCCTCGTTTTGTAAACCGATCAGAACATATCAGTAAAGTTGTGCTTCGCGTGAGATATTAATACAGAAAATTGTTCCAGTGACTATGCATCTGCAGGAAAAGATCCTCTCCTCAATAGCCTATTACACATGGCGCTTGCTACGTTTGTAGTTAGTACAGCAAGTTAAACGTCAGGCTTGAACTTTTCAGACCTCTTAGTCAAACAACAATCAAATGCTTATCGCCAACAAGTTGTTACAATAAAGATAATAAAGTTCAACAGAATATTCAAATTGGTACACGACATCACACTCAGTTTATCTTTAAGGTAGTTTGAACAATTATAGAGGTTTCAGATGCTGTTTAAAAATCTGTAATCCGGTCTCATATAAAGAAAAGAAAAGAAAAGCTAAACCAACACCCTGTTCCCCCTAAGTAAAGATAATACGGCATTTAAATTTGATATGCTTAAAGGAAAAAAACCCAATAATTCAGAACATAAAACTATTCGGTATCGGCCAAATCAGCGACCGAAGCAGGGATCTCCATCATGAGCTGCATCCTGATGTTGGCTTCCGCTTCGGTCGGTTCCGTCAAGTTCTGCAGCAGACTGCTCGACGAAACCGACGTCAGACGGGGCTAGCGTCTCGTCATGTGACGCTCGACCTACCTGATCACGGTCAGCACCGAAACAGTATCGGGCAAACGGCGATCGGCAGCAGTATTCACAACCTGATTGGGGTTTTAATTAGTGCAGTTCGTCATCATCAAGTTAATTCGTATAGTATTACCTGTAAGGGAAAGTCAGCATGACTGCTTTATTCTCCACCCAGGCACCATTGAGGCAAACCTCGTCCTGGAGGACGCGGAGTAATTCTTGGGCTCTGTTCTGCAACTCGGTCGGCATCGGATAAACAAATTTGGTTCCGTCCGGGTGCAAAATCTCCAGTCCGTGGTTTCCAGTATAAGTGATCTGTTCGATTCCGACCATCTGTTTGACGTTGTCCACGCCCCTTCCCGAGATAACAGCCACGTAGACGTCAGCGCAGTTGGTGAGGCGGTTCCAGGACTCGTTTCGTCTCGTTTGGGACGAGCGCGAGGTCAGGGTGCGGATGAGCAATATGCGCCGGGGTCTCGTCACAATCCAGGAGGACTGCTGTCTCTTGTTGACAGCTTGTCCGCATCACCCAGCTGCTTGAGGAGGTAATCATCAAAATCGTCCAGGGTGACGGGCATCATCGATTGAAGCTTGCCTTCCATCGAATAGCCAGCTGTCTACGGCTTTCAGGAATGTCAGGATCCGAGCGTCAACACCATTCAGTCTATTAGCCAATTAATTATATTGTATCAATTATGGTATATGTGTATATATATACCGCTTATAATACACGAACTTGTTGAGTGGTGAGCTGTATACTTCTCTCGTCTGCGGAGGTGCGTCATGCGGACTTCGCGTTCGTCGCGCGGCATGTTGAGGGACGCGGTGGGTCATCTCAGCCACTTCCTCCACCTCGTAGGGCCTGATGATGACCGCCTAGTGCATCATCTCACCGGCTCCGGCAAATGACGACAGGATCAGCATGCCGGGCTCCTCAGTCCGACAGACGACAAACTCCTTGGCGACAATATTCATGCCGTCGCGCAGCGACGTCACCAGACCCATCGTGGCGTTGCGGTAAAACGCAGCCAGCTCGGCCTATTACAATTCAAATAAATGTAATAAATATATGTGACAAATTATGATTTACCTAAATAAATTAAGTACTAAAATACTGAATTGTGTATCTCCGTGGGGTGAAATAAGCCTTTCACTATAATTAAATGCAGCATTTGGAAAGTCCACTTTGATATAGCACTAAATATTGCCGAACAAGCTTTAATTAACTTGACCGGGGTTGTAATTAGCGTATTTACAAATAACTGGTAATTATAATGATCACGTTTAAGTTTTTGTTGTGTGAAAAAGTTTCAGGAAAACTCGCCAATCACCATTGGAGTTGAAAGGCCTACTTCGGATGTAACAAATTCACAACGTAAGCATCAATCGAATCCAGGTAGCGTGAAACGGTTAGCTTGACATTTCTCAATACAATAACAATGCAGATAAAACCTCAGTTTGTGCATCAGTAAAAATGTATAGTAGAACACACAAACAATTGGAAACTAAATGTTGAAATAACGTTGGTTTACCCTACATTGCATGATGTATGAAAAACGCAGCCGTGGATGGATCTCATGGGCGACCAATTAGCTGTGTAGACAAGGGTCCATTGATGCGTCCCATAAACTGGTTCCATGTCTTCCCTCAGATCGTGATACTCCTTGACATCACTGCGTCAAAGGACAACAATTTGCAAGAAAACATTCTACAGCAATAACAGCAACAGCAACAATAATAATAATGGTAATAATAATAATAACAAATGCCATTATTAGCGATGTCAGTAGCCCTGGCGAGCGTTCTGATAGCGTTCGACTTAGAAATCCCATTGAAAACTAGCCAGATGACGTTGCAAGGAATGCGCTTCAGAAAAAAATTACTAAAGTTATAAATGTAGTCCTAAAACTTTTATAATTATTCTAATTTGTAGCCGAAACATATGTCTGTGAACAGAGTTTGCTGGACATAGTTTTTACTTCGCAGATATTTCTTTAAAAGTATCTCGAAGATTTCCCATGTTAATCTTGCGAGACTTCGAGAAAAATCAGGGGTTTATGTACACAACGTAGAGAAACTAAATTTACAGGAAAAGAAAGCTTATTTTTTTGCTCTGCAAGATGTGCTGGTTCGTATTTTACTTTTGTTTAGTTTTGATAGTTAGAATTAAATTGAAGGTTTCAGACTCAGTTTTCTACGTGATTTTCTAGCAGAAGTAAAAAAACGAACAATCACGTCTTGTAGAGCAAAAAGTTAGCTTTCTTTTCCTGTATATTTAGTTTCTCTGCGTTACGTGAGGACCCATGATTTCCTTCAAAGTTCAAGTGCTAAGATTGCTTGCGATATGAGCGGCAAGTGTCATGGCTTCTAGTTAGCATGCAAATATCTATTAACGTCTCTAAATTTGACAAAAGTACAGATATATAACAGAATAAGTATTGTCAAGCCTATTCCATCCACCCGAATAAAAATGGAGAGCTAACGGGACTTCTCAATGGGTGAAAAACTTGCAACGTGCAAGTTCCCTTTTCCTATTGAGATTTCCGGCCTAAGTCATCTACATTACACAAAGCTGGGGACATCATGGTTTTTCGTGAATCCTGGTTCATAGCTCCCTACTAACGCCATCTAACAAAAAGCGTTGAAAACTTGATTATAAATTTTTACACCTGAACCGTTTTTGGTACCTTGTGGATCTCCTATCTAGTCTTTACTCACAGAGACCGCGAATGTAAATATTCCGTGCAAATGAAATGACCATTCACATATAAAAGAATTTTAAGCTAATCCTGTGTTATTAGAACTAGAAATAAGTAAAATGTAAGTCGATAGACTTTTTAGTAATTATTACGTTAACGATAATCAATAAATTAATTATAAGAAACGAGTGAATAGGTATGGTACAGCATTACTAAAATTATTTCAAATTGACAGAGATAAAACTACATTAAAAAGGCGTAACATATTTTGCTTAAAATATTGATGATTTTAGGACATAATGCCATGGCAGAAGAGCTCGAAGTTCGAATAAAGTTAATTATTTTACTTGGAATTTTTGAGAACAGTCAAAATATGTGTTATGTGTCATATGAAGGATATTTTTTATTGGAAATACGAAATGAGTCAACGGTGCTTCTGGGCGCTCTGTGTATGAATGGTGAGGAGATTTTAGAAACTTCCGCAACGGCGCTAGTAGGAGACCATGAAAGCAGGTTTCAGGCTTTAACACGGGAAAGACATCCCGTGTCCTCGACTTTGTGTAATGTACAGTCGTGTTCGAAAAAGGGGTACATTACAGGAAGGGCTAATTGCCACTCTTATTTCGCTTGCACCAAGTTGTACCTGCCGGGCTTCA
Organism: Eulimnadia texana; assembly: GCA_002872375.1. Taxonomy (NCBI): domain Eukaryota; kingdom Metazoa; phylum Arthropoda; class Branchiopoda; order Diplostraca; family Limnadiidae; genus Eulimnadia; species Eulimnadia texana. The sequence continues at coordinate 1,803,288 of NKDA01000007.1, forward strand.
CCTTCGGCCGTTCGGGTTCCGTTGGGTTATGAGATTAAGCGCATCATTCTTTTGCCCCTTTTTAACGGTTTCGTTATAGAAAACAAAATAATCATCTTTCATTTTGACATGCAATTTTAAGACGCATAACTAGACGTTATGGTGCTAAAAGATTTGAAGTTTACAGTTTGGTGTTTGTATTAGATAATTACAATATTTAATTTCTCTGAAACGTAGCCTCGTTCAGTTGAAATTTGTGTATTAACTGAAATCCTACAGAGGATCATAGTTAAACTCTGTTTTGTGCTTTTACACTGTGTATAGTAATGCTAGGATATGAAGCTGTACATTTTCCTTTTCCTCTTCCCTTATTTCTCCCTTTTCAGATGCAGTTTTCCCTTTTTTCAGGGAATTTACCTGCAAAATGGAAACACTGATAAGAGGCAGTTACAAAAAGATAGTGGAGTTAGTTTTTGGAGAGGACTGAGCGTTATTGGAAGCAAATACGAGTCTATTTACCGTTCACAGTACTAATCAGTTAACTACCTCTTAAACTAATCATTTTCGATTCTTTACCAGTAGAAATAGAAAAGAAGTCCATAAATACACACTGAAAGCTGGAACAGTATGCCCGTGCTTGGATGGACTTGCGAAAAGCATCCGTGACTAGTTCTTGTGCGGATTCTGCAAAAAAAATCACTTTGCAACAACTATACTAGTGAATCTCGCCTTTTTCCGCGAGAGTGTAAAGCATCTAAAAAAAACCTTCCTACATAGGCAGAACTGAATTTTTTATGGAATAGGGGTCCTGCATGTAATGATATGAAGATACAAAGAATAAATTCGAAGATTCGAGGTAAACAGTGGACACCAGAAGCAGCACTCGTAAAACTAAATTAAATAGTTTCATAATTAATAGCTTTCTGATTTTACAAAATGTGGACTCAAAGTTCCTTATTAACGGAAGAAGTTTTGAAAGGCATGAATAATCAAAAATGGAAAAAAACTTAAAGATAGTATTAGCTTTCGGAGACGCTTTAACAACATCTCTGGTGTGAGATCTGTTTTAGTTCAACAAGAAAGCGAACAAACTCTTTTAGCTACAAGAAATACTAATGCCCCTTATGCGTCGTTAATTCTTTCACTGAAGAAGTTCATTAGAGTTAAGATAATTACTAACGAAACAACAGAGCTATTCTAGATCATAGCCAAAACTTCCGCGATAAGTTTCAAGGTAGGGTGTGGTTCTTGGTAACGATTAATTCACTCGTGTCTAAGGCCAAGTTCATTGCGCCCGGAAGATAGGAAGTACGTCCCACAATGCATTCAGCCGAAACTGGAGCGTCCTACCCGCAGGTTACGTGTCACGAAAGTGAGAGGAACCCGCCCTTGAAATCGTACAGCGTGCTCTCCTTTCGGTTTCACATAAAAAGGCTACGTGATCAACCAACACACAGAACCAACTCAACTCTCAAAGCGATTTCAACATTTTCAGCGATTCAAGATGAATCCAGTAGTAAGTTTGAAATTCTATCTTTTAAGTTTGAATCAAACCTTAAGCAACTTATTTTACTGTCTCCGTCTGTTTCTCTTACAGGTTATCACCGTCTTGGCATGTCTGGCAACTACCCATTCCGCAACTCTTCCGCTATTCGGATGGAGCGGATTAGCTCCTTTTAGCGCACAACCTTTCTTTAACTACGCACCCGCTTTCACATCCACCCAGTACCACGCACAAGACGAGATAGGACAGGCAAGCTTCGGATACGCGCACGCCGGCCAGGCGGCGTCCAACTTCCGCGATGCTTTCGGTAATCAAGTGGGCAGCTGGGCTTACATCAACCCAGAAGGCAAGGAAGTTCGCGTTAGCTACATCGCCGATGCCAATGGCTTCCGAGTGGTTTCCAACGATCTTCCTCAAGCTCCGTCACCACTTGCAGTAGCCCTTCCCGTCGGCCCAGCTCCGGTTCAAGAAACACCTGAAGTCGCGGCCGCCAGAGCTGCTCACTTGGCTGCAGTTGCTGAAGCCAAGGCTCGCAACGATGCTGCATCAAGTGGTAACGGAGACTCCAGACGCAAACGTGATGTTGCAGCCTTCACCGTTCCACTTACCCACGCTCAAGCCTTTCATCAAGTTCCATCTTTCTCTTTGACCCACGCTGCCCCTTTCGCTCAGGTCTTCCACTCTGTCAACCCACTTGCCCATTCCGTTTCAGCTCCTGTAGTTGCTCCCGTGGCTCATTCACTGACTCCAGTCGTCCACTCAGTAACCCCGTCAGTCCACTCCGTTACTCCCTTGGCGCACTCTGTAGTACCAGTTGCTCATCATGAAGTCCCAGTTGTGCACTCGGCGGTGCCGGTTGCTCACCACGTAGCCCCAGCAGTTCACTCCGTTGTTCCCTTGGCTCACTCGGTGGTACCAGTTGCTCACCATGTAGCCCCAGTTGTTCACTCGGTACCAGCCACAGTTGCAGTGGCTTCCCCAGCTGCTAGCGTCACCAAGTACCACTCTCAAGATGAGCTCGGCCAAGCAGCTTTTGGACACGCCACACACGATCAGACCCACAACGCTGTCCGTGACGCCTTCGGAAACCAAGTGGGAAGTTACTCGTACATCAACGACGAGGGTAAGGAAATCTTCGTCCATTACACCGCCGGAGTCGGAGGATTCCGTGTTCTCTCCAACGCTCTGCCTCAGGCCCCAGCTCCTGGAGCTGAAGTCGCTCCTTCTCTTGTTGAAGATACCGAAGAAGTCAAGGCGGCCCGTGCCAAGTTTTTCGAAACCTTCGAAGAGGCCCGTAATCGTATCAAGCATGACTAAGTCTCTAAATAGGCTAGACTACAAGTTTTGCAACTTTCGCCAGTCCTCTCAATGTTCCCCGATGAAAAAATATTGTTCCCGTCTTGTGCGTGTAAATAATATTCGTTTGTATACTCAATGGATTCTCATGATTCGAATAAAGCAAAGCAATACGTTTAGTTATCTCTTTTCCGGTTTCGCAGCTTCACTGTTGGACTGAGTATCCATACTGATACTTGTTCGTACGTTCTTTTGATTTAGAAGACTGGTTAGCTTTTTGATCGAAAAGCCTTCTTAGAGGCCACTATGCGAATAAGAAATCACATTGAAAATCGAAGTACTAAGCTGTAAGTCGGAACACAATAAATCAGCAGTATCTGGTATATTAAAATGAGTCTATTGCATAAGTTGAATACTTTTGAAGTCACCTAGTGCCAGTGTTTCCACTTTTACAGGAAAATTCCCTGAAAAAGGGGAGAAATGGGGTCTGAAAAAGGAAGAAGAATAGAAGAGTGAAAAGGGGAAATCTAGACATTTTATATTCTAGCACGGAGGTGGGAAAAGGGGAAAGTTAAGGGAAGAGGGGAAAAAGGGAAACTGAAAAATGGAAACACTGCCTAGTGCTCTAGCTTTCCTTTAGCTGCTCACTCACACGTGCATTTATTCGTTAAAAATTCCACGCAAAGGGTAGATACCAAACTTTTTTTATTTCGTAGGTTGCTTATATCTCAGACTTCTGTTAGGAGCATTTAACTTAATCACGCTTACGTTTTGCCGCTTTCAATCATGTCGCTTCAAGGTCGTGAAAATTTAACAGGCTCAAAACCACAGGTTCGACTCCCAACATGCATTTATTTTATATTCCTGCTATCTCTGCCCGTCCAAGGAAACGTAATCCATAATAACAATATACTGCATAGCGCAAATTGTTACAGTTATAGTCAGTCTCGATCTGGAAGGATTGCTCCTTTATTATGTACTCTATCTCCCTCCTTTAGTGGCTTTTGTTCGGTGCGTGACGAAGTATTTTCAATCGGTATCTGGAAGAAATGGACCCTTGCCAAAATGGACCCTGAGAAAAAAAAAATCACCGGGGATCTAAAAAGTAGGCTAGACCCTGCCAATCGAGTAGGCCTATGGACACCATAGATCATACAGATGGACCCTTTCCCTATCTCGCCGATTGCGGCAAGTGAACGTCCGATAAGTTCAAGCCTAGTAGAGTAGGGCGGGGTCAAGATGACGTATGCAGCGTTGCCAACTGATGTTTCCATGGCAGCAGCAGACAAATATTGCAAAGAAATAATTAATTTAAAATTAAGTTAACTGAAGTCTAATTAATGCTTGAATTAATTATCAATTTACCAATTAATTAATATTTTATTACCAAAAATTAAAATTTGAAAATAAACAACTACTTGACGTTTTCATTCAAATATTACTTTTTCTACTCGAAAATTAACTTTTGATAAGATTTTAATCGAAATTTGTTGTTATACTATTCAACGCTTTTAGCGAAAACCGTAAACAAACGTTGTTTCTTAGCCGCCATGTTGTCTCTACCGCCACCAGGTCGGCGGTTTCGGCAGCGACAGTCCCAATATAGGGACAATCCATCCATCCTAATCATCTTTGATGGGTTCTGTGCCTGTGGAAGATCCATTGTAAGCCTGAGGTGGGGATGGTAAGGCTCGAACTGAGAGCCGGGGGGATGGGGGGGGGGGGGTTGGTAGGTAAGGTAAGGTACAGTCAGTGTTTCCACTTTCCAGGGAAATTCCCTGGAAGAGGGAAAAAAAAATTGGGGTCTGAAAGGGAGAAACGTAATGGAGAGGTAAAAGGGAAATTTACAAGCGTACCGTAAGACTTAAGCACGGAGGAGGGGGGGGGGAGGGGGAATTGATATTCTTTAGAGCGGAAGGGGGAAAAGGGAAAACTGCGCCCTCTACAGGGAAAAAAGGGAAACTGGAAGTGGAAACACTGGGTACAGTAACTTTTGGTACAGCAGACAGGGAAGGGTCCATTTTTTTTGGGGGGGGAAGAGGGGGTCCATTTAGAAAATGGTCCATTCCGCCCAGGATTATTTGTATCTTTGTTTATCAAACTAACCGTTTACGTACTTAGAGAAAATTTTGAATAATTAAAATTTTAGTTTTATTAATTGTATATTTTATATTTACAAATACTATTACATAATGTATGTTTAAAAATATGTCTACTTATTTACGTCCCATCGATTGTTTTCTTCTGTATAGCAGCACCCTTCGCGATCGAATTCTGACAACTTATCTCTGTGAGGAAAATCTGTGAGGAACCAAACAAACACCGATTTCAGTATCAATAGGTAGCCGACGTTTGTTAAATAATTTGCTCAAACTTTATATTTTTGCATGATTTTTGACATTTGTATAATATCCAGTTACGTAGTAACTTTCACTGACCCGACCAGCTGTGTTTGGCGACGAATCCTTGACTTCCACTGAATCTGTTTGCTGTTACGTTTGATTTTCTAAAATAAACATTATTTGTCAATTACACAGGGTAAAAACAAAATGCCCGGAGGTTTGCAACCTAGCCTGGTTGTTCCGCTGATGCTGTGGTCGGATTCAGCCCCGACCCACAACATTTCCGCACTTCACGCGTCTCACGATTACAAAACACTGGTGACGGGAACTCATGACGGGCAGTTGTGCGTATGGACTATGGATGCAGATACCTTCAAGGTGACATTTCATCTCTATTTATAACAGATTCTCTTACCATTAATTGAATAACGTTTGAACAGGCCACACCGAAATGTTTACTCGTGGGCCACACAGCTGCCGTCACGTGTATCGTTGGCGCAACAAATACACTGGATCTGCCGTCTGTTGTCAGCTCTTCAGCGAATGGGTAAATTTGTAAACCAATTTTATAAATGAATGTCTTTAACTCAATACTTGGCAATAGGGAAATGTGTTTGTGGGATCTAAAAGACGGCCTCTGTAACGAGTCTGTCAAGCTGCACCAAATCCATTCTTACATCCAAGTATGAAAGGTTTCATGTCTTTTTCGATACTTTTGAAATCATTAAAATTCTTCCTAGGCGTTCCCTGTCGGAGGTGGCGAGGAAGTTCAGCTTTTTTGCATAGGAAATTACGCAGAGATTCTCGTCATGAATCCCTCGACGCTGGAAGTTATAATCACGTTATCTAGTCGGGTTCACCCTGACTGGATCACTGCTGTTCATGTTTTACGGCCATCAAGGAGGCCTGGTATAAAATACATAAAAACATCTAAAGTAAAAATTTACTATAGCCCACTATAGTAAAACTGTGCGCTATGTTGCAAAATACTAGAGGGCCATACTTTAGTTTACAGCAATAGTAAATTTTTACTTGGGATTCAGTCAAACATTTTACATTTCTTTATGTGAAGACACTGTCGTACTTGGACTTACCACTAGCGGAGTGATTAAAGTGTGGACGGTCGGGGTTCAGGACTTGGTCAAAAGCACCGAAACTTTGCTCGAGCACGAGAGCAAACAGATTCGCTGCAGCAACGCCATTTCTCTCACGTGCTGCATATACAATCAGCGCACTGTTATTATCGTTACTCCAAAGCGTTGGCAGGTACCTCAGAGGCTGCCCTCTTTACATTTTTTTCATCTGAGAAGTTCATAAACCGTATTTTGCAAATTAAGGTGTACGATGCGGGAGACTTCTCGCTCCTTTGCTCTGTCCCGTCAAGACCCGGCTCTACATGGCGGGGTGGAAACTTCATAGCGACTGATCGTGTGATTGTATGGGACAACAAAGGGGTCGCCTACATGTACCGCTTGACCGCAAAGTAACAGAGCATAAGTAGTCGTTAAGAGTTTTGCCATATTAACCATATTTCCACTGCTATTACTAACCGGCATTTTTGTTTCGTGTTTTCTTCTTTCTCGTCTTCCACCGTTCTGGCACGATTCCTCCCCCTCTCAGTAATACGAAAGGAGATGCGCCTCGGTTAGTGTCAATTCACATGTCGGTTTTTCGCTTAACTCGGGAACGGGTCGCTTTTGTTTCTATTTGTTTCTCCGTAGTTTTTGTTTCATGTTTGTGTTGTATTCGTTTTCGTTTTTAATTATAAATTCATAATTGTGTTTTCTTTTGTATTAAAAAATAGCTGCGTTGTCGAGAGCAAAGACTTCCATAACAGAGCTGTTGACGGAGAGCTGCCGTTGCTGTATTGCGTGTTAGCATCGAAAAATTCACAGGTATCCTTTCAACAGGCATGAAAAAATTAGTAAATTGATTATTTAGTCGAATGTCTAGACACTTCCATGTCCCCCAGCAGTGGAATTTAAGCTGGTTGTCAAAGACGGACGCCTTTCGAAGTTACTGATTTCTGGGGATGCACGAGGCCGTATCGGAGTCTTCACGATCCCCGAAGTATCGGATAATCAACTGGCTCAAATCCAGCAGTTAGATTTCGATCGTCCTCCTGGTACTAGTTTTCAAATTTGTGTAAAATATCGATCGGGCATATTAAATTATGGATTCTGTAGTAATGGACCCTGTAGCTACTAGCAGCATGGACGAATCGTGGAAATCTGTCTCCTCGAGGAAGAGCATACTAAGCGTACTGGTAAGTATATTTAACTTTCTGCCTTGCTAGATTGAATGGAACTTATTCATTTTTTTTGGTTTAAAGGGAAACAAAGCGCAGGTTACGTCAAGTCTGTATCTGGCACCGCATAATAAGCTCGTTTGCGGACGAGATGACGGTTCGCTGGTCATTTTGAACGCCACAGCAGCTCTCCGTCTTCTGCTGCTGCAGTCACAGAGCGCAGCGGACGCCATCCCCTGCGAAGAGCTACACGGACACGTCGGTCGCGTTACGTGCATCCTCTACCCGCACCAGCTGCACCCGCGCTACGATGCCGCGCATCTAGTGTCTGGAGGAGCCGACTTCTCGCTTTGCCTCTGGGACCTTACGAACGGTTCGCTTCTTCATCGGTTCTGCGTCCAGGCCGGAGAGATCGCCCAACTGCTTGTGACTCCACCTAATTGCTCGGTACTAACTCGCGCAGTTAACGTGGATGTAGAACTTAAATTTTTAATTTTTTCTATTGGGCGGTTTTGCAGGCGAGGATTCAGCACTGCATCTGCAGCGTGGCCAATGATCACTCAGTCTCGCTGGTCAGTTTGAAAGAGAGGAAGTGCGTCCTTCTGGCTTCGCGTCATTTGTTCCCAGTGACTTGTGTCAAGTGGAGACCTCTAGACGATTTCATGATGGTGTCGTGTTCTGATGGCACACTCTACGTCTGGCAAATGGAAACGGGACATCTGGATCGAGTAGTCCACGGCCTCGGCGCTGATGAGATTTTGAGCGCCTGCGATGAGACGGTCGCCCTAGAAACAGGACCTCAAGAAGGCGGACTCGCCAATCCTGCTGTCCATTTCTTCAGAGGCTTGAGACATCGCAATCTAGCGGCTATTCGTCATGCAGCTCAGGTAATTTTACTGTCGAAGACCAGTGTGTCCAGTTGAAGTGAGTTTCAACTTTTTGTAGAGAGGTCTGCATCAGCTGCAGCAGTTGCAGAACGCAGGGAACCTTGACTCGACCGATCCACTGAAAGACCGTGGCCAACCCCTGATGATTCAGGGCCTCAAGACGAATCCCATGGACTCTGAATCACACGCAGTTTTCTTTGACGTCGAATCTTTGATAAGTATGCTTAACACTTTATAAAACTCTTCGTTTCTTGGTTCTACAGTTTTTTTCATTACATAGTTCAAATACTAAGCGAAGAATACAGTCTGATGTCTCCCAATACCCTGGAAGCGGAAGGTTTGATTGGCCAAGCAGAATATCAGAAAGTCGTAGCGTTGACACAGTCTGGGTCTCCTGATGCGCAGAAGAAAATCGCAGGTATGTCACGAAACCATTAAGAATATCTGTCTTTATTCGTGCTTTAAATTTTCTGCGCTGACTTTTTGATCGTTACTTTTCACGCTGCTTTTTGTTCCCGGAAGATTTTCTGGGCAAAGTCAAGGATAAAGCTGGAGATATGGAGCGTTTGTTGAAGGACAAAGACAAACACGGTAGCAAATCTATTGTCTGCTGTAGCTTACAATTCTGCTTCTCAGTTTCTTTTCTGTTACGTTTCGCATGCGATTAGACGTTCATTTCAAATGGATAATTAACGAGATTTTTCATAATTGGTAAACCAGGTATTCTAGCCAGAGTGAGAGAAGGTGCGGAGAGTATGCAGATGAAAATTCAATCCAAAAGCGAAACAGCGAAATCAGAAAGAGGTAGGGGAACGTTATTATTTTGCTTTTATTGTGAATCTTCAGAATCCATTAAGTACACAAGCGAATACTATTTACACGCACAAGACGGGAACAATATTTTTTTATCGGGGAACATTGAGAGGACTGGCGAAAGTTGCAAAACTTGTAGTCTAGCCTATTTAGAGGCTTAGTCATGCTTGATACGATTACGGGCCTCTTCGAAGGTTTCGAAAAACTTGGCGCGGGCCGCCTTGACTTCTTCGGTATCTTCAACAAGAGAAGGAGCGACTTCAGCTCCAGGAGCTGGGGCCTGAGGCAGAGCGTTGGAGAGAACACGGAATCCTCCGACTCCGGCGGTGTAATGGACGAAGACTTCCTTACCCTCGTCGTTGATGTACGAGTAACTTCCCACTTGGTTTCCGAAGGCGTCACGGACAGCGTTGTGGGTCTGATCGTGTGTGGCGTGTCCAAAAGCGGCTTGGCCGAGCTCATCTTGAGAGTGGTACTTGGTGACGCTGGCAGCTGGTGAAGCCACTGCAACTGGGGCTGGTACCGAGTGAACAACTGGGGCTACATGGTGAGCAACTGGTACCGCCGAGTGAGCCAAGGGAACAACGGAGTGAACTGCTGGGGCTACGTGGTGAGCAACCGGCACCGCCGAGTGCACAACTGGGACTTCATGATGAGCAACTGGTACTACAGAGTGCGCCAAGGGAGTAACGGAGTGGACTGACGGGGTTACTGAGTGGACGACTGGAGTCAGTGAATGAGCCACGGGAGCAACTACAGGAGCTGAAACGGAATGGGCAAGTGGGTTGACAGAGTGGAAGACCTGAGCGAAAGGGGCAGCGTGGGTCAAAGAGAAAGATGGAACTTGATGAAAGGCTTGAGCGTGGGTAAGTGGAACGGTGAAGGCTGCAACATCACGTTTGCGTCTGGAGTCTCCGTTACCACTTGATGCAGCATCGTTGCGAGCCTTGGCTTCAGCAACTGCAGCCAAGTGAGCAGCTCTGGCGGCCGCGACTTCAGGTGTTTCTTGAACCGGAGCTGGGCCGACGGGAAGGGCTACTGCAAGTGGTGACGGAGCTTGAGGAAGATCGTTGGAAACCACTCGGAAGCCATTGGCATCGGCGATGTAGCTAACGCGAACTTCCTTGCCTTCTGGGTTGATGTAAGCCCAGCTGCCCACTTGATTACCGAAAGCATCGCGGAAGTTGGATGCCGCCTGGCCGGCGTGCGCGTATCCGAAGCTTGCCTGTCCTATCTCGTCTTGTGCGTGGTACTGGGTGGATGTGAAAGCGGGTGCGTAGTTAAAGAAAGGTTGTGCGCCAAAAGGAGCTAATCCGCTCCATCCGAATAGCGGAAGAGTTGCGGAATGGGTAGATGCCAGACATGCCAAGACGGTGATAACCTGTAAGAGAAACAGACGGAGACAGTAAAATAAGCTACTTAAGGTTTGATTCAAACTTAAAAGATAGAATTTCAAACTTACTACTGGATTCATCTTGAATCGCTGAAAATGTTGAAATCGCTTTGAGAGTTGAGTTGGTTCTGTGTGTTGGTTGATCGCGTAGCCTTTTTATATGAAACCGAAAGGAGAGCACGCTGTACGATTTCAAGGGCGGGTTCCTCTCACTTTCGTGACACGTAACCTGCGGGTAGGACGCTCCAGTTTCGGCTGAATGCATTGTGGGACGTACTTCCTATCTTCCGGGCGCAATGAACTGGGCCTTAGACACGATTGAATTAATCGCTACTAAGAACCACACCCTACCTTGAAATATATCTCGGAAGCTAAGGCTGTAAAACTAATGATAGTTCCCTTTTGTTGTTGACATCTTCATATATAAATTTAAAGCAATTTTTCTTGAGGGAAGCTGAATCAGCACTTCTATACTAATCACTTTTACTAAATACCGGAAGAGGTGTAGAAGGGATTTTTATTTTCCAGAATTGTAAATATTCGTCTTCTTTTTTGTTGAATGAAATTTTAAGTTCCCATCAAACTTGACACGCCCCCAAACTGTTTGTGGTCATCATTTCGTTGTCCTTGTGGGTTGTATTCTGTTTTATATTTTGGCTAATTGGGTGGTATAATTAAGGAGATAGTTAAACAGTTATTACTTTGCAATATGAAATGTTGTTATGAAAAGTAATGTAGTCCAAGGATTTTACTAAGCCCTTAAAGCAGCTCATTAAAATAGTTGAATTACGTTATCTCAGTTTGTAGGCACAGTTTTGTTATAAGAACAGGTTTTATTTTACTTCCATGTCCCTTGCGGCTCCATTTCAAAGCAAATTTTACTTAGTTCCGTCTACGGTGAGATCGGACTGTTTGCTGAAGAACTATTTTGCCCAAGCTGATTTGCATATTCTGGAGATGACCAGTTAAATGTTGGCACAAAAGTTTAGGTAGTCGGTTTCGTTTTCTGGAATCAGATTTTTATCACAGCTGCGTATGTTTTCTGAATTTAACGTGAACATACTCTGAGGAACAAAAACGGCTAATAGTGTTTCCACCCAATACGTAGTATGAATTAAGGGAGTCGTTGTCGGCTAAGTGAAACGGGGAATAAGTTTTTAGGAAGTTCTTCCTGAACAGATTCACGTAAGAAAACGCATTTAGGAGGGTACGACACACGTGACTTCTTGTTTTTATCTCAATTGCTTTCACATGTAAGTTTTCGTGTATCAGCCTATTTGGCTGGCTTCTCTATGAGGTTCGTTGTTCACACTAGTGCTATTGTGTGAACCTTTTTAAACTTCCCTTTGTTACTTTGTCTTGTTTCCGCATTAGAGTGGACCTCATGAAGTCTTCGTACTGAAAAACTGAGGCTAAAATGTTCAGATATAATGAAAATATATCTTGCCTCTTTTTTACTCGTCTACATTCTAGACGGCATTTTTCGTAAGTTACATTCTATTTTCACATCAGTTGGTTTTACTGTAGTATAGACTCTCTGTTTGGGTACTAATAGAGAATTAACTGCACCAGTCGTTTGTTTCATAAAAAAAACTTTATTTTCAACTTTACATCCAATGGCGAGTTTCAAGAAAGACGAAAAATGAGGGATCTAGTCTACACGGTAAGCGACAGCGTGGTTGGGGTTAAGGATGGTTTTGGTCAGAGTTGCTTCACGGACTGGGGTGGCAGCTGGAACGGTGTAAGCGAAGGCAGTCTTGGGCACGAAGCTCAACGGAGCGTGGAAAGCAGCAGCATAGGGCAGGGGAGCAGAATAGGCGAAAACCTGGCGCTTCTTGCGTTCACCGGAGGATTCAGCGAGAGCCTTAGCTTCAGTCCAGGCCTTGGCGTGCTCAGCCTTAGCAGCAGCGACTTCAGGGGTATCTTCAACGGGCTGGGGCATGGGGAGGGTGTTGACAGGGATGAAGGTACCAGCTTCAGCCTCCTTGAGAGCCTTCATGTGAGCGGCCTTAGCTTCAGCTACTTCAGGAGTATCAGCAACGGGCTGGGGGAGGGCAAGGTCGGCGCTAGGGGCCTGGGGCAGGTTGTTGGAGACGACACGGAAACCGTTGGCATCGGCGACGTAGTTGACAACTACGTTCTTACCCTCAGCATCGATGTAAGACCAGCTACCAGCCTGGTTGCCAAAAGCATCACGGTAGTTGGCAGCAGCCTGTCCGGGGTGGCTGTAACCAAAAGAAGCCTGACCGAGCTCATCCTGAGCGTGGTACTGGCTGGCCGAGAAGGCAGGGGCGTATGCAGCCAATGGAGCCGAGAAAGCGGGGGCAACAGAAACAGACGGGGCAGTAGCTACAGCAACAGACGGGGCGGAGTAGAATGATGGAAGAGAGCGAGTGGCCCAGTTGTTCCAGTAGTTCATTCCATTCCAGTTCCATCCATTCCAGTTGTTCCAGTAAGGGGCCCACTGAGCGCTGCTAACTGCCGCAAGGGCGAGAACAACAGTTACCTAATAGAGATGGCGAAACAAACAAAAATTGTATGGATTAATTCGGTTCGTACAAGGCACGAAATTTTGTAAGGAAAATTGATTCAATCAAAATTTTATAGAGAAATATACCAGTTTATGCATGGTAATTCGCTTGTTATGATACTAGAGCGTTGGAGAAGGCTGTGATCTAACAAGTAATCCCCTGTCCTTTATATACCGGCATCTGACTCGTTCAGTACGGCAGGAAGAGATTTTGGGGATAGGATTGGACCACGCCCTTTTGAACGAACCCCAACGGACGCAAACGTCCTCGCTCTAAGCCAAGGCGTTGCTAGGCTAGGCACCCGGACACTTCTTTTTGAAATTGATATTTGGAAAGAAAATGGTTGTTCATCGAAAGCTCCATCCCTTAACTTCCTGATTTAAGTTTCATGTAAACTCTATTCAGTGCTATCTTGAGGGACATTAGCAGAAGCGTTTAGTGCTTATCTAATGGTTTTTGTCCCGTATTGGTTAGTTTATTCAAACCTTTATTTTGTAGTTTTCTCGATCTTCTTACAATGGAAAATGTAACAAGTTTTTCGTGGACCGGTACCGTGTTTCCAAGGCTCAGTTTTTCAGCGGACAGGTTTCTCAGTTCGTTGACAAGTACCCCGATGAATAACACTTCATCCCCAACTGTTTTTACTAATGTGTAGCGGCTTTATTTGTTACTTGAACCGATCTCTTCTATGAATGCATTCTTTAATGTATATTACAGAACAGGTATAAATTCCATTTAAAGGTGATTTTGGTACTGCCTGGTGATTCGAATAATCTTCCATTCGTTCTGCACATAAAGTAGATTGAATCCTACACCAGTCTATATTTCGTCACTTTATTCTGCACACTCAGGGCACAGGGAACGAAACAATCTTAGTCAAACTGCTTACACCTTAATCTATCATTTTAGCGAATTTAAACTGGCTATAGTTTTGAATTGTTGCTATACGGGAACAGGTTTATTTTCGACTTTCGAAACAAAGGAAGGAAACTGTTTCGAATAGATCCTTAGCACCAAATGCACGTTGGAATAGTCAAACCATGTACCCGCTAAATGTTTCTTTTCAGTTTTATTTCGTATATACTCTCTAGACAATGTTGTGTGGATCATGTGGTTCTACATATCTGTTTTTAAATCTCCTGGTCTCGTTACTACCTCATGAACATGTATTTCAAGTCCCTCGGAATAGGCAACCCCATAGTTGAGGTGTAAAATGTATTTTTATCAAAACAAATCAGACGAACAAAACAAACTAACAAGTTGTGGATGCGCAGTAATATGATCGTATGATCGTAACCTTATACACTTGGCTCGATGGCCAATATTTTTTGTCGTTTGAAAGAAGCAGCATTTCAGGCGGACATGAAATCTGCTCGGCTAGCAAACTCGTGCTAAGACGTCATAGATTATCTTAAAATTGGTCTATTTCTAAATTTCGAGTATTTATCAGCTGTACGTATAAAAAGCAACAAAAATGGCGGTATTTCTGAACAAAAATCTTTACAAAGGGTAGAAAAGTTCTTAAGCCTGCTCCGCTCGCACTTTAGCTTCGGACCAGAGCTTGAGGTGCTCAGCCCTGGCAGCAGCGACTTCAGGGGTGTCTTCAACTTGTACTGGTACTGGCAAGTTAAGGGGAACAGCCACGGCTCCATTGTTGGCTTCAGCAGCCCTGAGGGCAGCCATGTGGGCAGCCTTGGCTTCTGCGACTTCTGGAGTGTCCATAACAGGCTGAGGCAGGGTCATGTCAGCAACTGGACCCACAGGCAAGTTGTTTGAGACGACACGGAAACCGTTGGCGTCAGCAATGTAGTTGACGACAACAGGTTTACCCTCGGAATCGATGTAGGACCAACTGCCCGCCTGGTTCCCGAAAGCGTCGCGGAAGTTGGAAGCAGCCTGTCCGGGGTGGCTGTAACCGAAAGACGCTTGACCGAGCTCATCCTGAGCGTGATACTGGCTGGCGCTGAAAGCGGGGGCATATCCTGCCCATGCAGCCGGGGCGACGGCGACAGAAGGGCTAGAGAAGACAGTAGGAAGTGCTCTAACAGGCAGAGTATTCAAACCGTTCCAGTTCCAGCTGTTCCAAACAGGCTGAATCCATCGGGCGCTGCCGACTGCGGCAAGAGCAAGAACAAGTGCTACCTACGAAAAACAAAGTTTGCAAATAGTTAGAATTGTACTTCAGGTTTGTTGTTTTAGCTTAACGTACGGCTTTGCTCATTGTAGTTCACTTATGAAGATTTAGGAGCGCTTGGGTTGAAAGTTGTGATGAACTTGGTACAACCATCCACTTTATATACTGAAACCCTGAAGGCTGTTCTGCCAAAGCCACGCCCGACTGAGTGATCTGGATCGCCGAGATTGGCAATTGTCCTTGTGTTTTCTGCCGAGTCTTCCTGCATTCATTCTGATAGCTTCTTAAACAGTTAGACTGGCAAGGTGACGGGGACAATCAGTACACGAAACAAAATCTCTCCTTCGTTTCGATCCTTGTGCTTCTGTTTCCCTTTTATTTTAAATTTTGAATATAGAATTTCCTTCACGTTTTCTTAGTTTTCATGTAATAGTCTGATTGACGTCTTTAAGGAATTCCTCATTTTAACCTACGAAGCCTACGTTAACCTACGTTGCTCCTCGTTTTGTGTTGTTCTCAAATGAAATACGTCTCTCAACTAGTTAGGATGTTGCAGGCGAACTCGACCCTTTCTAACGCGTCGTTATTTATCCTCTACAAATCGTTTCTCATATTCTCAGAAAGTCTCTTACAACCTACTCAGCTGTAAGCAATTCTGAGGCAAACTACCGGAACATTTCTCCCCCATTCTAGCGAACTTAAACTGGGTGTGATTTTATGTGTGTCCCGTAACAAAAACAAGTTTACTAGCTGAATCTAAGATACTTGATTTAACCACTGCCCACATATCAGTGCGCTTGTGATATACGGCAAGGAACTCAGCTGCCTACTGTTCTCAGAATTTCGAATTTAATCATAGTGACACTTTCTTTTTGAAGTGCTCTCAGTTTACTTTTTTTTTAATTGAGCTAACGCTAATGTACCAAGCAAGCATTCCTTTGTATTCATGTGGTATTTATAATCTGAATATGACACATATTTGTTATCACGTGGTTCGTAACCCGTGATGATTACAACTTACCCACGATCTGGCCTCGTGGAAACGTTATTGATATTCAAGTAGTTCCTGAGCATCAGTGAAAGTGAACTGGTGTATTCCGTATTATGCAGTTGCTAGAAAATTATTTAAACTTTTGCATTGTTTTTTTCCCTATTGACAATGCTATATAGATCACCTGGTCCTACACATATTGTTAAAGCCTCCTAGTCTTTCTTTACCTAACTGTTAAGCTACTATATGATTCTGGGCAATATTTTTACCATATAGTTATATGCCATTAGCTGGGGATATTTCCAAAGACAGACATCAAATCTATTTTACTATTAAACTTGTAACACGTCACAGTTTTACTTTAAATCCGTATATTTCCTTTTTTTAGTATGCCAGCTGTACATTAAAAAACGAATAAAAGCGTAATTTGGCAAAAAATTTTACAGTGTGGTAGAAAGTTCTTAAGCCTGCTCCGCTCGCACTTTAGCTTCGGTCCAGAGCTTAAGGTGCTCAGCCCTGGCAGCAGTGACCTCAGGGGTATCTTCAACTTGTACTGGCATTGGCAAGTTCAGGGGAACAGCCACGGCTCCATTGTTGGCTTCAGCAGCCCTGAGGGCAGCCATGTGGGCAGCCTTGGCTTCTGCGACTTCTGGGGTGTCCATAACAGGCTGAGGCAGGGTCATGTCAGCAACTGGACCCACAGGCAAGTTGTTTGAGACGACACGGAAACCGTTGGCGTCAGCAATGTAGTTGACGACAACAGGTTTACCCTCGGAATCGATGTAGGACCAACTGCCCGCCTGGTTCCCGAAAGCGTCGCGGAAGTTGGAAGCAGCCTGTCCGGGGTGGCTGTAACCGAAAGACGCTTGACCGAGCTCATCCTGAGCGTGATACTGGCTGGCGCTGAAAGCGGGGGCATATCCTGCCCATGCAGCCGGGGCGACGGCGACAGAAGGGCTAGAGGAGACGGTAGGAAGTGCTCTAACAGGCAGAGTATTCAAACCGTTCCAGTTCCAGCTGTTCCAAACAGGCTGAATCCATCGGGCGCTGCCGACTGCGGCAAGAGCAAGAACAAATGCTACCTACGAAAAACATTGTTTGCAAATAGTTAGAATTGTAGTTAAGGTATGTTGCTTTAACTTAACGTACGGCTTTGCTCATTGTAGTTCACTTATGAAGATTTAGAGGCGCTTGGGCTGAAAGCTGTGGTGAGTATGGTTTAGCCGTTGACTTTATATACTGAAACTTTGAAGGCTCTTCTGTAAGAGCCCCGCCCGACTGGAAGATTAAACTGCCGAGATTGGCAATTGTCCTTGTGTCGGGTGCCAAGTCTTCCTGCATTCACTCCGATAGCTTCTTGAATAATTAGATTGCAAGGTGACACGGATAGTCAGTATATGAAACTATTCCTCTCTCACTTTTCGGACCCTCTGCTGCCAATTCCCATGCACTTGTAACATTGATAACAAAACGTTTCTTTTTTTTCTACGTTTTGTGTTCAGTTTTAGTTTACTTATTACTATTTGTCATTAACATAAAATATTATAATACCGTATTCCAGTAGTTTGATTTTCAGGCTTGCTCGAATGCGTTTTTGTTTCTTAAGCAAAGAAATTGTTTATTAGTAATGTGGGAATCGTGGTGAAAATCCTTATACTCGACGGTACTGTCGTGTCATATGTATGCCATATATCATGTGTCGTATGTCGACACTGATCAGTATGATGTACAGATGTTTTACTTGTTTCGCAAGCATTGCTAACGTGTTTTAGGTTTGTTCTCATAAGGATCATTTTCCCCTAGAAACTTGGAATGTCGTGGTTAGATGAAAAACCTTAGGTAGGAACCGGTACTTTCATAGAAGCATGTTACCAGAAACTTGGTTACCTAGTATCTTGGGTTCCTTGTCCTGTGCTAAAACTGTGGAATCTTTATTATAAATGTTTGCTGTGATAATTTGCCGTCACTTTTGTGAAATACATGTGACGAGTTCGGACTAACGTAAGGTATTTTGCAGTATGATACCTTCGTTCTTGTTGTGCTCGTAAATAAGTCATTTTGAACTAGTGAGTTATGTATATTGTGTTGAAGGTTTGATAACTTTTTTTTCGAATCTTACCAGTTTATTCGTAGAATTTAAGGACAGAGCACTAAGAACTTTACAGTGAAGCCTCAAGCAAATGTTGGGAATTTGGCGAAACAAATTGCCAGCACCACTACGTTAAATTGATTCTGATCTGGGATATCTCTGGAATTTTGGTGGTTTTTATTTGAAACCATATTTGAAACCGTAAAGATTTGAATGACAATTAACCAGATCTTGAACAAAATGGATCTCATGCTCTCAGGGTTTGTTCGCTACTTTTTGGAAACAATTCCATGTGTGGAGCAAGTTCACTTTTTTATGCAGACCTTGAAATAGTTAGTGATCCAAATGTCTCCCGAACAGGTTTTCCCAGTCCGTTTCACCATTGTTTTATTGCGTATAAATCATCTTGAATTCTGAATGTAGGAAGTCTTAAGACCGATAAGTAGTCACTTAAATCAGAAGTGAATGATCTGACACAAATGGACATAAATTCACATACACACGATTTCTGGATAGTGAGGGCGTTTTGGATTGTTTTCGAATCCACGTGACTTGTTCGGCATTGTGTATCAGGCCATATTGTATTTGTAATGTTGTTTGTTAGGAGCTGAGTTTTTCTTGGTTTCGTGGACGGGTATCTCTTCTTCCTGGTGTCTTGAATATTGATTTCATCAAAAAAAGAATGGAACAATTGAAGGTTTTAACAATTAAAATCCCGGCCTTGAAACTGAACTGGTATTCCCTTTTTAAACAATTGTTTTCCTGAAATTGTTTCCAGTTTTATATTTAGCAGAAAATTCTTTTGTTCTCTCTACCGATAGACTACCTTGACTTTGACTTTGAAATATTGTTAAGGGATATAAGTAACCAGTTACTTTTTATATAAAAGAAAATTACATTATCAAGTTTCATTACAAAAAGCGTCGTTTTATTCCAATTTTCCCGTAGTTCACGATTCGTACAAACAGTCCAACAAAATTTAGTCCACGCGGTAGGCAACTGCGTGGTTGGGGGTAAGGATGGTCTTGGTCAGAGTTGCTTCACGCACTGGGGTGGCAGCTGGAACGGTGTAAGCGAAGGCAGTCTTGGGCACGAAGCTCAACGGAGCGTGGAAAGCAGCAGCATAGGGCAGGGGAGCAGAGTAGGCGAAAACATGGCGCTTCTTGCGTTCACCGGAGGATTCGGCGAGAGCCTTAGCTTCAGTCCAGGCCTTGGCGTGCTCAGCCTTAGCAGCAGCGACTTCAGGGGTGTCTTCGACGGGCTGGGGCATGGGGAGGGTGTTGACAGGGATGAAGGTACCAGCTTCAGCCTCCTTGAGAGCCTTCATGTGAGCGGCCTTAGCTTCAGCAACTTCAGGAGTGTCAGCAACGGGCTGGGGAAGAGCAAGGTCGGCGCTAGGGGCCTGGGGCAGGTTGTTGGAGACGACACGGAAGCCGTTGGCATCAGCGACGTAGTTGACAACAACGTTCTTACCCTCAGCATCGATGTAAGACCAGCTACCAGCCTGGTTGCCAAAAGCGTCGCGGTAGTTGGCAGCGGCCTGTCCGGGGTGGCTGTAACCGAAGGAAGCCTGACCGAGCTCATCCTGAGAGTGGTACTGGCTGGCTGAATAGGCAGGAGCGTATGTAGGCCATGGTGCAGTTGCGACTGGGACGGGGGAGGCAGCAGGCACAGTGAAAGATGGAGCTGAGTAGTAAGTCGGAAGAGCACGAGAAGCCCAGTTGTTCCAGTAGTTCGGTCCATTCCAGTTGTTCCAGGTGTTCCAGTATGGAGCCCACTGAGCGCTGCTGACTGCAGCAAGTGCGAAGACGATTGCTACCTGTAAATTAGTTTCCAAGTTTTCGAATTGTAAAATTTGTTAATTTAATTGTACTGTTTCTGGTAAACTCACCGCGATTTTCATTGTTGTTCTCGTGTTACTTGAAGACTGATCGCAAACTTGTGATGATTTTCCAGTGGCTGTTGTGGTCTTATATATGCCGATGAAACAGATAGTGGTGCTTGGAGCAGCATTGCCTGATGACCGGTCTTCCTTGAGATGGGTGTGGAAACAGCTCCACCCTAACTTTTTTTCCGCGTTTGGATTTAAGCTTCTCTTTTTGTTAGAAAAGACCTTGTACTTCGTTGTTCTTACAGTTTATAGCAATTCTAGTTACTGTTCCTCTAGGCAGAAGCCTATATGGGGAATATTCTCTTGTAAACTTGAAATCAGAAATGTTTTAAACCATTAGTTATTAGGAAAAATACGGATATTCGTGGCCTTGGGAATGTCCTAATCTATTTTTTTTTATCTTAATCTCGGTTCGGTTCTTGGTGCAGTTTTTTATTTTGTTTAAGAGTTAGAATTTAACTTGTCGAATTCGTATCGTGGGTTGAATGTCTTTCTGCCCTTGGGCTTCTGCAGAATTACTCTGCCCTGTTTATATCCTTTGATTGCTTGAACAAGCAAACATTGAGAGTAGAAGTTAAAAGCTCTCGTTTGTCGTCTGTTATGATTAATGGTTTACATTTATGTTAGTAAAACATGGTTGTCCACACTGGCTCATGATTAAGTCATTCCTAATATTCAATTTTTAGTTGTGTAAGAGCCAAACGCGGATAATTATCCTGTCTCTATAATCACTTGGGCTTTCAGTATCTTTTTATGTTCAGAATTATATTATATATCTATTTATTATACTTTTACATGAACATCTCTTTTTTCAATATGTCTAGTTGTTGGTGTTCAGTTTTGCTTTAGGGCGCAGTAGAAGAATCTCTGTCGTTTTTTTTTCTCGATCAGTTTCAAGTTTGACCCGTGTTCGTCTGAAATATTCGTAAATCCATGTGAATGAAGACTAAGATATAATTCAAGTAAAGCTTGCACAGTTTTAACCTATAGTGTTTACCATGATATTCTTGTTTTACTCGAAATTCCCAATTTGTTAGCAATCTCCTCTGTACTTTGATTCATCATCAATCAAATACTTATGATTTGCGAATTCATTTTGTTCTATAGTGAATCTTGAAGACGGTTGCTATTAATGTCGAAGGATTCCTTCGAATGTCATACCATTGCTGTTCATGAGAAAAAATGCGAAGACTGTTTGAAAATGTTTTTTATTATCAACATTGGTAGAAAACATGAAGAGTATTTGAGCTAGGGTAGTCAAATTGATGATCTAATTGTGGAAAGGAGTCGGTTCTATTAATACTTAAAGCTTTGGAAACCAATTTAGTCCACGCGGTAGGCTACTGCGTGACCAGGGTTAAGGACGGTCTTGGTGAGGGTGGCTTCCCGGACTGGAACAGCAGAGGCAGCAGCAACAGTGACTGGGGCGGGGGCAGCGACGGCTACAGGGGCAGCAGCGTAAGGAGTGGCGAAGGAGTAGGCGAAGGGGTGAGTGTAGGCGTAGGGAAGAGGAGCGAAGACCTGGCGCTTGCGGCGGGAGTTGGATTCGGAAGATTCGACAGCAGCGTTGCGGGCCTTGACTTCTTCAACGGCAGCCATATGAGCAGCCTTGGCAGCAGCAACCTCAGGGGTATCTTCAACGGGCTTAGGGGCAACGGGAAGCTCGACAGCAGGGGCTACGGGTGCTTCGGGGCCCACAGGGAGAGCGTTGGAGAGGACGCGGAAACCGTTGGCATCAGCAACGTAGCTGACGCGGATCTCCTTACCCTCGGGGCTGATGTAAGCGTAGCTACCGACCTGGTTGCCGAAAGCATCACGGAAGTTGGTAGCGGCCTGGCCGGGATGAGCGTAGCCGAAAGAAGCCTGGCCGAGCTCGTCCTGAGCGTGATACTGGGTAGAGGTGAAAGCAGGGGCATAGGTGGCAGCAGTGTAGGTGATGGGTGCGACAGGGGCCACTGGTGCAGCAACAGGGGCAATTGGAGCGGCCACTGGGGCTGGGACGTAGCGGTAGAATGGGTAGCCGGCAGCGTAGGAGTAAGAGTACGGGCTAATGAAGTACTGAGCTTGAGCCACGGCCAGAGTGGCTAGCACTGCAACAATCTGCAAATCAGGGGCAACGTTCAAACCGTGTTTAGTAAACGTAAAATCGAATTATTGAAATATTTGGAGCTTACCATCGAGTTCATGTTGGTTCGCGTTTTACGGCAGAAATCGCAGAAGGCAAGTGATGCTTCAGGTAGGCATCGGCTGAGTTTTTATACGCATCTCCCAACGATGGAATAATTTACTTCGGAAAAAAACTCCGCCTTTCGTTCACGTTTAGACACTGTTCCCACGTAATGGCCGCCTCCCTTGTGCTAAAGGCAAGGATGCATTGCCGGCAAAACAATCTTTATTTATATCAATACAAACATAGTTGAGCACATAAATCTGTATTTGAAGTGTTTTATAATATAATAACTTTTTAACATAATATAATAATTGTATTTTAAAGTGTTTCATTATGAATTTCGAGCAAAAAATCTTCAAGGTCCGTGTATTACTTCCGCTTTCAATGGCCCCTGCCGGCTCCACCTTGGCCTGCGGGGGCCGAGTTGTCAAGTTTTCCGGGAAAGAAAAATCTGAAAATTTCAGTTATGGGATTATTCAAAGCAAAAAGCCAGAGATTCCACAAGCATATTGATAACAAGTTTTCTGGGTGTTAGTGTATTTGCGGTAACTTTTGTGATTGCTATTTACGATAACAAGGAAGTTTTTGTTGTTTCGCTTTCAGTGACCTTGCTCTTGAATGCATGTAACCTTGAAAGAGACTTTATTTCTGGTTTCTGAGCTGGGGTAAATAGACGAGATCAGGGGCCACACCCGTTCCGCCTTTGCTCTGATAACTGAAACAATGCGCAGACTAAATTTGGATATAGCCGATCTAGATACTTGTATTAAAATTTAGAATTCGCATTCAGATTCATAAATATAGATATAAAATGATAAATACTAATACAAATGGATAAAGCTGGAGTTTAAATTTGCAGACGTTGTGCAAGTATGAAACCATTTGAAGTATTATATATAATGTAAATATTTATTGTTTTTATTACTTATGTTAGTTTTCAACTAAACGAAAATATTATATTTATGCGAAGAAAGTTTGTATGGTGATAGCAGAGTTGCTATATTGAAATATTGTTTAAGATTTTGTGTTTTTCGTTTGCAGGGTTAGAGGATGATCGAGACCCTGGAGGGAGCCGGAGCCCGAGACCGGCGCGTCCTCCTCCGCCTCGCTCGGTGCCCATCGACTGGCACGTGACGATGGACACTTGTCAACTGCTGCTGTCGCTGCTTCACGCCTGGGGGCTGGATAGCGACCTCGATCAGGTGTGCAGCAATCGGCTGGGACTGGCCAGACCCTCGGCCCCGATCAGCTTTGGACTCCTCTCGAGATCCGGTAACACTGATTTTTTTTTCGGTTTCGGTTTGTATTACTCATTATTTATATACTGTATTTATACGTATTAAATAAGTTATTATAATTGTATAGTATTTTTGTTCTGGTTTGTTTGAATAGGTCATATGATGCTGCTGCTTCCTACGTGGACGATGCCGGGAGAGTTGGAGCAGTTCACATCTAAATCGCATTGGGAAATAAGTAGTCCGCTGACGACGAACCACTTGCTATCTGTCGTGGCTCTAGCCAACACTCTGATGTCCATGAACACGGCAGCCATGGTCAACGGTGCCCTCACACGACAAGTACCACCTCGGTATGACCTTGCCGAATAAATACTTAATCAAAAAACATAAATAAATATGAATAATATGTAAATATATATAGATATGTCGTAAAATGTAAGAAATGTGAACAGTACCATAAATATAAGTAATAAAATATAATAATAAAAATAAATAAATATAATAAATAAATATAATAAATAAATGTATTTATGAATAATTAAATGTATAAGAAATATGCAAAATGTGGACTCTGTTATATTATACGTTATAAAATATATACAGGATATTCAAGTAATAAAATAAAAAACATTGCAGAAATTTCTGTGAAATTTCTTGTCTGCTATAACACGAGAATTTGTAAATTAATCTTTATTTATTACTTAATGATTTATTATTATTATTATTATTATTTAAATAGGAAATCGATCAAAAAGGAGGCGGGAAGCGAGTCAGGATCGAGCGAAGACTTGGCACAGGGTTACCAGTCGCAGATAAAGCAAGGCTGGAGTCTTCTGGCCACTTTGCACTGTGTCGTACTGCCGGACAAAGTGTCGCAGACTTCAGCAAACTTGCCGGAAAGTTTTTGGAAACCCCAAGTCGAAGTGCTGGCTAGAAGGTGGCAGGACAGATGCATGGAGGTAAAATAAATCATTTTGTCGAGCAAAAATCTGTATTGGTTGGATTTTTTTAAACAAATTATCTAATTGGCAGATTCGGGAGGCAGCTCAGGCACTCCTGTTGGCTGAACTCGAACGTCTGGGTCCTCAGGGACGTAAACTATTGGTTGACGAATGGGCGCCGTCTTTACCGACGTTTGCTGACCCTTTCGTGGTTGTGGGGCTCACGGGGTCGGTTCCTGGGGTTCCTGCCGGAGCCTCGCCTTCTGCTGGGGGTAACGGCAACGCTGGAAATCTTGCGGGAGAGTCGGCAGCGTCTGTAGCGTCTACAACGTCTGCTGCCGTCGCGGCGGCTGTGAAGACGGCGACTGTCGCTGGAACAGCTGCTGAAGTGGACACTGAAGAGAATATAGAAGAAGACGATGAAAGCGAAGGTTTAATTCTAAGAATTTCTCATTTTAAAAATCTAGTCAATTAATATATATTTATTCAATTAAGTTTAATCTAATTATTTAGATCTTTTCGGGTTTTTTAAAGTTTTCTATTGGTCAGGTTTTAGATTTTTTTCTGTTTTATTAGATGCGTCCGGACGACGCTCCAGTCGCTCGACAGAGCTGAAACGTCGCCAGGCGACGGCCATCGTCTTGCTGGGCGTTGTCGGCGCCGTCTTTGGTCAGGACATCGAGTCGAGCAAGCGGAAAACCTCAAACGATCAGCGCAAAAGAAACGCAGCACCGGAATTGGACGCCTTCTCGCTGGCGTCCAATAGCAACTTAGCACGCCTGACTAGTAACCAATCAGAAACAGTTAATTTATTGGACCAATAAATTGATTGGTTGAAATTTTTACAGGCAAAGCTCTGACGTATCTGCTATTGGCCCCGCCCACCCCCAAACTGCCCGCCCACACTGCGTTGCGCAGGGCAGCCATTGATCTCATTGGTCGAGGCTTCACCGTATGGGAACCTTACCTCGACGTATCTAAAATCCTATTGGCTCTGCTGGAACTGTGCTGCGATAATGATAAACTCGCCCCGAGGTATTGCAATAGTCTAATTTGATTAACGTGGTTGATTAATCGATTTAATTATCGATTATTGATTGAATATTGATTTGACTTCAGATTTTTGGAATTAAGTTTAGGCCAAAAAAATTAGGACTACTACTGCTACAACTACTACTACTATTACTATTACTATTACAACAACTACTACTTATAATAATAATAAAATTACAGATATTAATCAGTTCAGTTATCGATTATTGATTTAATATCGATTAAAATTTTGTTTTATTTTTTGGACTTCAGTTTGAGCTACGGTCTGCCGTTGAGTCCGGCTGCCGATTCGTGTCGCACCGCGAGACACGCCCTCTCCCTTATCGCTACTGCGAGACCCGGAGCATTCATTACAACCATGGCCAGAGAGGTAGTAAATTAAACTAACAAAATAAATATCATTCAGGTGTATTTCAGTTTTATAATTAATTAATTTTTACAGTAGTTCTGTTATATTTTTATTGAATATTCATTTAGTGTTACAAAAAATGTAAAGTTAAACTTGATTACTTCTTGCAATAAATTAAATTGTCAACTGTGGCCGGAGAGCTATTCAACAAAATTAATTCTATGAATAACAAATTCAGCTTTCTAAAATACAATTGAATAAATGTGAATAAAGATTAGTAGTTAAATCAATGTAATTCATTGTAACTAATAATATAATATCGTTAATATCGATAAAAATAATTTAATAATAATCAATTAGAATCAATAAACAAATCAGTATAAATAATGGTAACGACGAATAATAATAAAAATAATAATCATAAGTAATACTAAAGATATTAATATGTTAATACTTAATACCAATTAACTACAAAATATATATGAATATAAAGTGGTGGAAATAAAATAAAATAAAATTTAGAAGTATTTATGATACATAATATTTATTTTCAATCGATGTATTTAATTAATTTGATAAAAAATAATGAAAATTTGGTTCGCATTTCGTAAATTTTATTGTGTAGGTCGCTCGATACAATACGCTGCAGCAGAACGCACAGACCTTGAACATCAACCTGGCCAACGCCGTCCTGGCTAGGGCCAAGCCTGAAATCCTGCGAGTCGTGGAACTGCTCATCGATAAAATGCATTCCGAGATTACAGATCTTCTTGTCGAGGAAAGTAGTAGTAGTAGTAGTAGTAGTAGTAGTAGTAACAACAGCAGTAACAAAAGTAGTAGTAGTAATAGTAGTAGTAATTGTTGTTGTTGTTGTTGTACCACCAGCAGCACTATTAGTATTACTAATAGTAGTCGTAATACAAGTAGTAGTAGTAGTAGTATTAATAGTGTAGTAAAACTAGTAGTAATGACTGTAGCAGTAGTAGCAGTAGCAACACTAATAGCATTACTAATAGTAGTAATAGTAGTAGAAGTATTAGCCGTAATAGAAGTAATAGTAATAAGAGTAATAGTGGGGACAGTAGTAGTAGTCGTAGTAGTAGTAGTAGTAGTAGTAGTAGTAGTAGTAGTAATAGGAGTAATAGTAGCAGCAGCTGTAGTAGGCCTAATAGTACTGGTAGTAGTAGTAGGGGTAACAGTGGTGATAGTAGTGCTAGTAGCAATAGCAATAGGAGTAGAAGCAGTTGTAGTTACACTAACAAGAGTTTATTTACTATTTCTTTCACAACTTAACTTTAATTCACTTATTTTCAATTCAGGTGGTAGACATAGTTCTGCATTGCGTGGACCACGGCCACCTAAAGAGTCGCGGCTTGTGCGACGTCTTCCCCGCGCTGTGCAAGTTCAGTCAGATCAGCCACTGTCCCTCCACGCGTCGCATTGCAGTCGGTTCCCGCAACGGAGCCTTAGCCCTTTACGAGCTGCGAGGGCAAAAATGCCAAGTAAAATATTTCAAACATAAATATACATTTTATAGGAGTTTTATCATTTATATTAATTTATCCATATTATTTATATTAATGCATGGTTCGTATTATTATTATTATTTAAAAGAAATTATTTAATTTCATTAATTATTTTAGCTGTATTTTTTATTTAGATTGAGCTGTAGTTATTTGATTTATTTGTAGATATTTATTATATCTAATTTGAATGTATTTCAATTTCATTAATTGGAGATTTCATTAAACTAACTAATTGCTTGGTTTTGATTTAGTCGATTACTGCTCACGCAGCCGAGATAACAGCCTGCTCTTTCTCACCAGACGGGAAAAACCTGGCCTCGTATTCCAGCACTGAAAACAAACTCTCCTTCTGGCAGGTTCGTTAATTGTTTTAGTTACTTTAATTGCTTATCCATTTGTTTAATTAACTATATTTTTATTTCATTTATGAAATGTATAATTGAATTTCTCTTTGAATTAAAGCAAGCAGCAAGCGGTATTCTGGGACTGGGGGCCGTACAGACGCGCTGCGTCAAGACGTACAGCACTGAACCGCTTCCTGAGGCGGTTCGCGCGAACCGTGTCCGCATGCCCAAGCTCCAGTGGCTCAGCGGACGAACCGTTGCTCTGATGCTATCCAACGGATCGGAAATGCGTTTCAACCTTTAGAATTACTGTGGAAACGTTATATTTGATTAAAACTTTTTGAGATCTAATATTAAAATTCACAAATTTATAGAAGAAAATAGTAAAATTTTGGGTATCGTTTCAGACCTCTCTTTGAAAGTCTTTGCTTTGTTGGAAACATTTGATTACGTGTCTGTGTTATTATCAGTGTTGTGGACAGTTTATAATAAATGTTACTTGGTGTTCAACGTTTTGCATTACTGTATTATTAGTTAATTAATCATCGTATGCCGTTTTGTTGGTGAAGTATGAAAACTTTTAATAAGATCTGATAGTATCTGAAAACAAGGTAACACGTTATACCTCGTGTTTTACAACGAAATTAGTGGCTTTCAGCATCACCAGTAAATAATCTTTTTCTGAGCTTCTTGTTCAGTATTAAAATGGTACTCAAAAGTTCTTTCTGCATGCATGTCAGTGCTGGATCCCTGCATGAAGTGCAGAAGCACGTTGCAAATTCCGTCCGCACAACCGGCGGGAATTATTCATCTTACCAAAACATTGAAACGTTGAAACCGAAGATACTTTGAAGGTCTAAGGCCAATGACCAATGGCTTCTTGGTTCAATCTTGTTCTTCCGTCTTCGGTGAAATGACAGGTGCAATAGAAATGCTCCACTCTATCCTTTTTGATGCCACTGTGCATCAGTCTCCTATTCGTTATGCAAGTCGTAATTCTTTTCTGTTTCTCATACGTAATCACATACCGATTGTACTTGTGCTCTCGCTCTAGAACAGATTTCTTCTCTCTACTGTAGAAGAGACTTGTACACTCTGTTGTAGAAGAAAGTTGTTCTCTCTGTTGTTGTTGAGACTCGTACAAACTGTTGAAGAAGAGACTTTGTACACTCCGGTGTAGAAGAGACTCTCTCTCTTTATTATAGAAGAGACGAGTAAACTCCGATGTAGAAGAGACTTGTACACTCTGTTGTAGGAGAGACTTTCTACACTCCCGTGTAGAAGATACTCGTTCTCTCTATTGTAGAAGAGACCAGTAACTCTGTTGTTGAAGAGACTTGTACACTCTGTTGTAGAAGAGAGTTGTTCTCTTTGCTGTAGAAGAGACTAGTAAGAAGAGAGTTGTAAACTCTGTTGTAGATGAGACTTGTACACTCTAGTGTAGAAGAGACTTTCTACACTCCGGTGTAGAAGATACTCGTTCTCTCTATTGTAGAAGAGACTAGTAACTCTGTTGTTGAAGAGACTTGTACACTCTGTTGTAGAAGAGAGTTGTTCTCTTTGCTGTAGAATAGACTAGTAAGAAGAGAGTTGTAAACTCTGTTGTAGATGAGACTTGTACACTCTAGTGTAGAAGAGACTTGTTCTCTCTGTTGTAGAAGAAAGTTGTTCTCTCTGCTGTAGAAGTGACAAGTACACTCTGTTGTAGAAGAGAATTGTTCTTTCTGCTGTGGAAGAGACTTTTACAGTCTGTTGCAGAAGATAGTTGTAAACTCTGCTGTGGATGAGACTTATGCACTCTAGCGTAGAAGAGACTTTCTACACTCCGGTGTGGAATAGACTTGTTCTCTCTGTTGTAGAAGAGACTAGTAAACTCCGTTGTAGAAGTGACTTGTACATTCTGTTATAGAAGAGAGTTGTAAACTCTGCTGTAAAAGAGACTAGTAAACTCTGCTGTAAAAGAGACAAGTAAACTCTGTTGTAGAAGAGACTTGTTCACTCTGCTGTAGATGAAACTTGTACACTCCAGTGTAGAAGAGACTTGTACACTTTTCTGTAAAAGAGACTTGTTCTTTCTGTTGAAGAAAGTAGTAAAATCTGTTGTAGAAGAGACTTGTGCATTTTCTTGTAGGAGAGGCTTGCCTTCTCTGTTGTAGAAGAATTGCGGTTTTCAGATTTTAGTGGATAAGAGTTTTCTCGGTTTTAGTAGAAAAAAAATTCTCGGACGTATCAGAAGAGAGTTCTATCGGTTTTAACCGAAATGGGTTCTATTGTTTCTTGAACATTCGCGTCTCTCGGTTGCCGACAAAATGTATTTTCTCTCGGTTGTAAACAGGGCTAGATTAACTTTTCCTGGGGCCCTGGTTTGAACCTACTGTTTCGCCGCACTTTTCAAGCTAAATCGCTCAGTTGCAAACCCAGACTTAAGTTGAAATCTGGTGGAGCATCCAACAGATTGTTTGTTGCTGAAAATCTAGATTAACACGATTCCTCACAAAATTACTAGGTTCAGGTTTTTGGAGTATGCCGAGCGGTGCAGTGTGATGTTTTATCAGGACGCTATTAAAAACTGTAATCGTTTAACATCACGCAATGCAGGTCATGAGTTCTATAATAAGCTAGTCACATCTCAGTTGGGAAGGTCAGAACTCATTCTACTGCCATTTTCCAGTGTACCCAGTGAAGAGCTCAGATTCTAATCCTAGCATTTCTCGAGTTTTTCATAATTTTACTACGTTGTAAAAAAAACGAGATACCACCGTCATACCACCAAGTGACGAAGCAATTTAATTTCATACAAAAAATTTTATTTTTCTCAATTTACATAAGAACAAAATCGTTGAAAGTTGAAAACCTAATCCACACGGTAGGCGACTGCGTGGTTAGGGTTAAGGATGGTCTTGGTCAGAGTTGCTTCACGCACTGGGGTGGCAGCTGGAACAGTGTAAGCGAAGGCAGTCCTTGGGTAGAAGCCAAGGGGAGCGTGGACAGCACCAGAATAGGGGAAAGGAGCAGAGTAGGCGAAAACTTGGCGCTTCTTGCGTTCGCCAGAGGATTCAGCCAGCGCCTTAGCATCAGTCCAGGCCTTGGCGTGCTCAGCCTTAGCAGCAGCGACTTCAGGAGTATCTTCGACGGGCTGGGGCATGGGGAGGGTGTTGACAGGGATGAAGGTACCAGCTTCAGCTTCCTTGAGAGCCTTCATGTGAGCGGCCTTAGCTTCAGCTACTTCAGGAGTGTCGACAGCGGGCTGGGGAGAGCAAGGTCGGCGCTAGGGGCCTGGGGCAGGTTGTTGGAGACGACGCGAAAGCCGTTGGCATCGGCGACGTAGTTGACAACTACGTTCTTACCCTCAGCATCGATGTAAGACCAGCTGCCAGCCTGGTTGCCAAAAGCATCACGGTAGTTGGCAGCAGCCTGTCCGGGGTGGCTGTAACCGAAGGAAGCCTGACCGAGTTCATCTTGAGCGTGGTACTGGCTGGCCGAGAAGGCAGGAGCGTACGCAGCCCATGGTGTAGCTACAGCGACAGAGGGGGCAGCAGCAGGCACAGGGACAGATGGAGCGGAGTAAAACGTCGGAAGAGCACGAGTGGCCCAGTTGTTCCAGTGGTTCAACTGATTCCAGTTCCAGCCATTCAATGTGTTGTAGTTGGGGTTCCACCACTGGGCGCTGCTGACTGCAGCAAGAGCCACTACAAAGATAACCTGTGATGTGAAAATGTAAAAAAAGGCAGTCAAGCATGAGGAATTTCACAACTGGAAAGAGCAAGCTTTAATCTACAACATAAAGTGAATAGTATACCAGTTTATACATGGTGAATCACTTGTAAAATGTTTGAGCGCTTGACGGACTGTGCCTCTCTGTCTAAATTTAGTTCTTTATATAGCACTCTTCTCCGTTCGTGTAACGTAGCTTCGGGGAAGGGCGATATAATGTGGAAAGAGGTTGGATAAAGATTCATTGCTTTAGGGTTTACTGTACTTAACCTTTCCATACACTGGACTTGAAACAGGAACCACGCCTAGCCTTGAAATAACTTTTCCTTTCAATACGGAAGTATTTTCAGTGCAGAGATTACCATTTTGTGATTATATGCTTTGTGGTTTCTGAATCACAAGTAAAATATCAACAACGTTGAGAACAACTGCATGAAATTCGAACACCAAAGTCAATGCTAATGGATGTTTTCATGATGGAACAATCGTTCTATGTGAATGAAAATTACCTGATAGAACAGTAGAACACTAATGCATATTACGGAGACTATGATTCAAACAAGGTTTTCTCTGCAGAACATTAAAAACTTAACCTTTAAATTGTTTCGTTAAGATGGCCTTTTTAATGTTCTTCTTTACTGTGGTGATCGCTGCCCCATTACAGCAAGCTATTTTCCTCGATACGTTCACATTACTAGTTAGCATTAGTATGACATTAAGAAACTAGGTGGCGTTGTTCCAAGCGCTCGAGCGCTTGACTTTTTATTAGGTTTCGAGCTGCTCGAGCCGCAAAACTCAGCTTGGGAAACTCACATCTGCCATTATTTAATATTAATGTATAGTTCGTATCATTATTATTATTATTTAAAACAGATTATTTAATTTAATTCATTTTTTAGGTGCATGTTGTTATTTGATTTACTTGTAGATATTTAATTTTAAATGTATTTCGATTTCATTAATCGGAGATTTCATTATACCAACTAATTGCTTGGTTTTTAATTAGTCGATTGCTGCTCACGCAGCCGAGATAACAGCCTGCGCTTTCTCGCCAGACGGAAAAAACCTGGCCTCGTATTCCAGCACTGAAAACAAACTCTCCTTCTGGCAGGTTCGTTAATTATTTCAGTTACTTGAATTCCTTATCCATTTGTTCAATTAACTGTATTTTTATTTCATTTATGAAATATGTAATTGAATTTCTGTTTGATCAAAGCAAGCGGCAAGCGGTATTCTGGGACTGAGTGCCGTGCAGACGCGCTGCGTCAAGACGTACAGCACTGAACCGCTTCCTGAGGCGGTTCGCGCGAACCGTGTCCGCATGCCCAAGCTCCAGTGGCTCAGCGGACGAACCGTTGCCCTGATGCTATCCAACGGATCGGAAATGCGTTTCAACCTTTAGAATTACTGTGGAAACGTAATATTTGATTAAAACTTTTTGAGATCTAATATTAAAATTCACAAATTTATAGAAGAAAATAGTAAAATTTTGGGTATCGTTTCAGACCCTCTTTGAAAGTCTTTGCTTTGTTGGAAACATTTGATTACGTGTCTGTGTTATTATCAGTGTTGTGGACAGTTTATAATAAATGTTACTTGGTGTTCAACGTTTTGCATTACTATATTGTTAGCTAATTAATCATCGTATGCCGTTGTGTTGATGAAGTATGAAAACTTTTAATAAGATCTGATAGTATTTGAAAACAAGGTAACACGTTGTACCTCGTGTTTTACAGCGGTTTACCCCCCTAGCTTTTGCTAGACAGGTCCTTTACAGCTGGTCCTCGGAGCCTCTCGAAGCGGATAGTGGAAACTGCACAAGAACCTCCGCGTCTGAGCACTCATAAAGAACCAATACAGTAACAAAACTAATTACTTGACACTAGTATTCAGTACTTGGAATAATCATGGACTATGATTTTGGTGTCGGTGAGTATTTAGAGCCCGTGTACTGTACCCTCACATACCGCAGAACGAGGACGAGCTGGTACCGCGGGAAGGCGATACCGTAAATGGTCTGGAGATGTGTGACGATGGCTGGTTCGTTGGAATCTGTCGTCGAACCGGACGTTGTGGAACTTTCCCTGGAAACTACGTGCAATGCCTCTGAAAATTGTATAAGTCTACCAAATCTCCGCAATATTTGCAAAATCTACTTTTTCACAGCACATTTTGAAATCAGCTCTCACATCCAATCTAATTTGCTATCATAATATTTAACCATCCAATCAGTCTTTTTCAAACAAAGCATTTTTCTTGCATAATATTTTTCGAAGTCATGTATTTGCCACCATACCAAATAATTAGTTGTCTGTTCACGTTTTTTAAGAACATCAAGCACTCAGAGATAGAGATTTACATGATATGCTGTTAGCTTTTTGCTGAAACTGAAGATTTTTTTTCTCAAGAGCTGTTCAGTGTAGAACCTTTATGTCAATCGTTCGTCATAAATACAGGCGAGTCACCTAGCCTCACAAAAAAAAACTGAAACTTTAACTTGCTCAAGAAAAGTTAAATCTGTGATGGTTTCAAAACTTGTATATCATTTATTATTAATGAATATTTAATATCTGAACTTACTACGACTGATACACATTTAAACTTTTTAAGTCTCAGTATTTATATATTAGTATGTGCTGGGCGAGTAAGGCCCATATGTTAGTTAAATAATAGCTAAATTAAAATATTTCATTCTAATTGGCTTTACATATAATATGGTTTTACTTTTTAATCTATTATTATTAACACCCCCGTAATCTTGCGGCTTCTCCAGGGTTCTTCTATGAATAATAATAAATCAAACTGTACTGGTAAAATGAATCATAATAATTTAATAGATATTAATCAGGATATTCTGATCTCACTTAAAATCTAGGTTTCCATATTTTGTCCTTAATTTTACCGCTAGATGGCGCTGCACTCGACACGTTCAGTTCACTTGTGGGGACGTGACCCGGTACTACTTGGATGCAAAACATGGGAGTTATGTCCCTAACAGAACAAGTTCCAATGTCGGTTGAAGACCAAACTGCAGTTCATTTGGCTGCTTCCTTAGTTTACTAGGGCACAATTTTTCCTTGGTTGTACGACAAGCGAGTTCTTTACCTCATTAAACAAGTTCCAATCTTCGATGGAGGACAAGCTGCGTGCTTTCGGTGGTAAAACAAGTGCAATCTTTCCTTTTCTGCAATACTGACACACTTTATAGCTCGTGTATGCGAGCTCGAGATAAATGCATAGTAATAACGAATAGCAATTAATTGTATTTCAGTACAAATTAGGTTTCTCACCGACTTCCCTCAAATGAAAACTAACAGGCTACACTAGTAAGACAAGAAATTAGTTTGTCAAGTAATTCAGTCAAATAATGTGGACTATAACCGTCCGACGATGTGTACCCGGGAACAAAAACGATTCCGTGAGGCGGTAAGAATAACCGTGAGGGCCTTTAATAATTTTATCTCTGAGAATCAGCAGTATTTTAACTACTGTTTCCGAAAGATCGCGTTTTTCAGCAGCATCTTGTTCCATGAAGGTCAGGTAGTGAAGAAATCCAGTTTTCATTGGGTAGGAATTCAGTCCGGTATTGTCTGGTTCTTCTTCTTATTCAACCGTTAGAAGTTTGAGAATCTTGAGAATCCTGAGAGCGGTTAGGATGGGTTCTCGGCAGTTCGATATGATCTTCTTCTCCATGGTGGCCAAAGATAGTTGCCATTCATCGAAGTTACCAGTTCTAGGAACGATGCAATAACTGGTTTCTCTAATCGTAAAACGAAAACTATGTGAATAAAACACACAGTTTTATTGTGTTTACTTCATGGCTATGGAGTAGTCTAGTATATTCTTTATTGCTACTATCGTTATAGTTCGTTTACGGTTCGGTTACTGACGCTGGAAGAATTTTTTCCAGTTGTCCAAAAGATATTGCGTGTTGCTGAGGCCATCCTTGGATTTTGATTGCGGGAACCACGTCCACATCTATCGACAGTCCCGTAATTTGGCAGTGAAGTGGCAACTTGCATCCAGCTAACGTCCTACATACCTAGAAACCGTTAAATGCAATCAAAGTCTAATTTCGTTATCATAGCCATGATAGTTTACCAGTGGCACATTATGTTTAGGGTAACTGAGGTGGAACTTTTCCAACCTCGCAACTTTTCTGAAAGTAAAGCCGAATTTCGTCAAGGATTTCCGTCTTCTGCTCGTTTCCCAAAGCAAACAACTGAAGCAGCTACCGAAATAGCAAGCTTGCAGTTCATTGTTTTCGTTCAGAAAAGAATTCCAGCGACTCTGAGTATCAAATTTGGTCAAGAGGACTTTGACAAATCCTGGACGCGAATCGTGGTAATGGATTTCTGCACCGATGAAGCCTTCAATCGCAAGTAAAAAATCAAATTCATCAGTTTTTCAACTTTCGATCCTTCAGCAGAACTTCCTATCGGTTCTACAGTCCCAGCAATCTTGGACAGATTTTTGCGACTTTCTTCAGGAAATAATTAACGAAATTTCGCACTCGGCTGGCATCCCGAATGACTGTCCTGAACCCAATGAATCGGTGCATGTGCGTATTTCTTCAAAAGATTTTTCAAACATTCTTCTTTCGTATTCGCCTCTCCCAGTTCACGAAAAACATTACGAGCTCCTTATTTTTTAATTAAACTCTGTAAACTCTGGACAATCACTTGACTCTGGCATAAATTTCAAGAAATATTCGCCCACTTTGCACGGTTCCGGCAAATTATCCAGCTGAACGGGAGGTCCTTTCAGATCTTCGGATTGCTTAAAAAGATGGAAATATTCCTTGAAATCTTCTCTTTCCGAATAATTCTCGCAGATGAGATCGTAAACAGTTTGATTCTGACCGTTGCATTTATTCGCTTTCATGACTGGTAGCAGAATCTTATGCGAATTCAAGTTCCCATAATCAGCTGCAATATGGCATGGAGTGTTTCCATCAAGATCAATTGCACTGGTATCGTTTCCAGTTTTTAGAAGAAACTCAATATTTTCTTCGTTGTCTGCCCTGGCTACGTAGTGCAATCCCTTTCCAAACCGCAATGTGTAACGGAGTTCTACCCATGCAGTCGGGAAATTTATAATCCGGATCGAAGCCATGGTTCACTGCTCGCTGTAAATATTGTACATTGCCAAAGATCAAAGCTTGAAACGCCTCTTTACGTTAAGTTTCCTGCGAATTCATGCTATTGTTTGACATTTAGTGATATACGTATTAGTAAATGTGAAGCACATTACGTAGATAATAAGAAAACTCAGTGACAACACTACTGATAACTGTAGCTGGATTGTACGTCTTGTTGGACTGCGGTGCGTTGCAGAAACAGCTTTAGCTAGATTCCGCTGATGTCACTACTTCGATGATGAGAGTGATTTACCCACACTTTCGGACCTAGAAGCTTATCGTTTCATTCATTATCACTTAACAAATGATAAGGGACAACATGGCGATAACGAAAATCTCCACAGGGCAACATAGCGAAAGTGTTGCGAGTGTAAAATATTCTAAAGTAGTCAACATTCGATGTATTAGTAATGCTAAATTAACGAAATCATCCTTAAAATTTCTGTTCGATCAAAAAATTGTTGGATAAATCACAGGATATTGGAAGTTTATGGTGACCATCTATGTATCATAACGACATCGGTGCACAGACACGGTGTTAGCGCTCAATAGGTCCCAGTGGTGTGGTAGCTTTATAAAACACGACACTCGCTGGAACGCTGCTCGAAGACGATTACGCTGGATTTGAATTTTGCGGGCTCTCGTATGCCCAATTAAAGCTTTCATTTCTATATTCATTCAGAAGTTAAAGATTCAGTTATAATCTTCAACTAAATTTGCAGTAGCCAGGCCATCTCGTGAGTGGCTACTCGTCAAGAAAAGGGGAAATTTTAGAGCATACCGGTTTCTGTATAGCATTCCAACACGTCAGACACGAATGCGTTAAGTTCTGGATCACTCATGTACTAACTAAAGTTATTGGGCACGAATAGAGAGACCAAGTTCTCCCGTTCTTCTAGAGCGTTCGCTCGTGTTC
This sequence comes from Eulimnadia texana, assembly GCA_002872375.1. Taxonomy (NCBI): domain Eukaryota; kingdom Metazoa; phylum Arthropoda; class Branchiopoda; order Diplostraca; family Limnadiidae; genus Eulimnadia; species Eulimnadia texana. The sequence continues at coordinate 1,840,777 of NKDA01000007.1, forward strand.
AGAATTTTCCTCATGGCAGAAATAGTGAACTTCTTTCCCAAAACAAAGCCTCTAACTTTGAACTCACGTCGACTTAGACTTTGTATTAATACATTTATTTAGTAAGAACTCCAATTTAACTGTTCGTTACCAACGTCCGATCCTTTTCTTCTTCCAACGTTCACAGCGATTTCTTCTTCAGGTTCTCGAAAAGGCTGCTGAGCGTATTGCTCGTATAGAAGTCTTGCACATTGCAGTATTCCAAATCGAAGCCCTAATTCTGTGATTCCCAGCCATCCTAGAAGATCGCTATCTAGTAGATAGGTGCTGTTGACTGTGACCTATGAAATGGAGCTTTGATGGAGCATTTAACGCTCACGGGCACAGCAAGTGACTGATCCATCTAAAATAATACACGTACCGGATTCTGATGAGGTAAATCGATTAGAGAAGATTTCGCAAGCTGAACCAAAACGTTCTCAATCTCATCCGCCATTTTACTAGATCTTTAGACAGCTCGTTAATTTGCTAAGTACTCTGTTGGGCATCAAATAAAAGACTGACGAAGCTATATCGCCCTCCACGTGAACATCGAAGTATCCGGAAATGTCTGTGCAGGAAAGCCACTTGCTCGCGACGCGTTCTGACTTAGCCTGAACTGGCCAAGTCTCCGCGCAGTGAGGCCAGCGTACAGTGCTTCCTGTTTAAAGGTTTGCGTTATCCATAGTTTCCCTCCGTTTGGAAATAACCATTTTCCCTTTTACCGCCTCTGCACAAACTTTTCTTCAGTTCCCTTCGCAAGGCATCTGTAAATTTTCTGAGGTTTATTTGACAACCCTAATGCCAAGTTATACAGGTTTACTTACAAATTCCTCGTTCCTTTCGCTGCCCCTCTTCTCTTATTTTTACCTTTTTTGTATTCCATTTTCCCCTTTTAAGGCAATTTCCCCACTGCATGTCATTCATTAACCGATTGTATGTACGCTAAGTTTGCCAAGTTGCCATTCCTTAGGACCGTTGGCTGTGGCCCCGACTGAAAGGTCCCAGGGGAGTCCCCGGTCCCGGGTTCGATTTGGCTCCGATAGCCGGGGTGAGGCTACCTTGGCACGGCGATTTTGGCAACTACGGCTTACCCCAAGGGCAAATTTTCGCGGCAAAAACTGCACACCTCTTTTCAGTTCCAACCGATAAACTTGTCAATTTTAATCAAACAACTTACCTAATATAACCGATAGATTTACCAACTGAAACCTGCAAGTTCGCCACTTTAATTCAACAAGTTCGCCAATTAGAATCGATGAGTTTACCAATTAAATTAGGTAAGTTCACCAATAAAATGGAATAAGTTGGCCAGTAAAAATCGATAAGTTCCCTGATAAAAATAAGGTGATAAGTATTATAACTGTTAAACTTATTAATTATAAATGATAATTCTTGTATTTCTCTTACTGATCCCACGGTTACAGAACACAGACACACACACACACAAAACAATAATGTTCATGCGCCAAAAAAGATAAAATGAATGAAAATAATAATACGAACAATCTAGTTGGACGACGAATCACTTTCTCCCCAATCCTGAAATGAGTAGATATAATCTGAAACATTAATAATAATAACGACATTAGCCAGATTAAAAGTAATATTAATCATGAATACTAGAATAACTTCAAAGAGCAATAGCTAGGGAAAAGTTACATTAAATCATACAATATTCATAGAAATAGCTACTACCACTATTACTACACTACTATTACTACTACTGCTACTACTACTACTATTAGTAATACTGATCCTCCTAATCATAATGAATAATATGCACAAATGAATACATAATAATATTATTAAGAACTACTACTACTCTTACTAATAAAAACATTAACCATAACGTTAAAAATTGTAAATAATAGCACCTCCGTGGACGGGGCAACCGCCCTGGTCTGGGGCGCGCGCCCGGAATCGAGGAAACGCTGCCACCACTCGTCCCTCTTACCCTTCCCGAGCACCCGCCAAAGATCCTGGGAGGATGCCCGCCGCACTCCCTTTTTTGACATCACATGCTCCACAAAATACTCCGCGACGGAGCTGTTAAATCAAACAAAATACAGTAAATAATCAAAATAATAAGACATAATAATAATGAATAATTTAACACAACTTACTCAGCTGGTCGTAGTCGAGGTTCCGGGGTGCTGGTGCGCGGGGCCGCCGCTTCATCGGACCTTTTTGTCCTATACAAATACCAGTTATTTGAATTAGTTACATCAATTGCTTCTACTATGACTTTCTTCTCTCTTCCCTTATTTTTCCGTTTTTCCCTGCTGTACACAGCTCCGTGAACCCTCAACTATGAAGCGTTCCGTTTACCCTCTCATAGTCACTAGAGATTCTTCCAGATTCTCTTTTATTTGACTAGTACTTTACTAGGAAACTTACAGTCAAGCGAGAGAGATTCTTTGTTTCTTTGTATTTATCCCACCACCGTTACAGAACACAAACACGCGCGCAATAAACAATAATTTTTATGCGCTGAAAAAGATAAAATGAATAAAAACAATCATAATGCGAAAAATTTAGTCGGACGACGAATCACTATATCCCCAATCCTGAAATGAGTAGATATAATTTCAAACATTAATAATAATAACGAAAATAGCCAGATTAAAAGTAATATTAATCATAAATACTAGAATAACTTCAAAAGAGCAGTAGCTAGGAAAAAGTGACATTAAATCATACAATATTCATAGAAATAGCTTATACCACTACTACTACCACCACTACTACTACTACAACTACTATTAGTAATACTAATCCTCCTAATCATAATAAACAATATGCACAAATGAATACATAATAATATTATTAAGAACTACTACTACTCTTACTAATAAAAACATTAACCATAACGTTAAAAAATTGTAAATAATAGTACCTCCGTGAACGGGGCAACCGCCCTGGTCTGGGGCGCGAGTCCGGAATCGAGGAACCGCTTGCGCCACTGGTCCCTCTCATCGTTTTCCAGACTTCGCCAAATATCTTCGGCGGTTGCCCGCCGCACTCCCATTTTTGACATCACACGCTCCACAAAATACTCCGCGACGGAGCTGTTAAATCAAATAAAATACAGTAAATAATCAAAATAATAAGACATAATAATAATGAATAATTTAACACAACTTACACAGCTGGTCGTGGTCGAGGTTCCGGGGTGCTGGTGCCCGGGGCCACCGCTTCAACGGACCATTTTACCCTATACAAATAATACCTGTTATTTTGAATTAGTTACATCAATTGCTTCTACTATGACTACTCCTACTACTATTACTACAGCTCCTACTACTACTACAATCCCTACTACTAATACTAGGACTACTACTAATACTACGAAGGCGAAGACTACTACTTCTCTCTCCTCCCTTCCGCGTTTTCCCGGCTCTGAGCTCTTTTCCTGCGGGTCGTGCTTCTCTCTTCCTCCCTCTCTGTCTTTGTTATACAAGATAAATTCCATAAATAATCAACTTGAAATACTAATGAGCAATAGTACTTACTCTCCGAACCACCTCCTCAGGGTCTTGCCTCGGAGGACCCGCCGACTCTTCGCGCATCACCTCTAGCAGCTACGAGATAAATTACATTGGAATTATCAGTAGAATTCCATCTCGTCGGAATATTAAAGCAACTAATTTAAATCTTACCTCGGAGACGAAGTTCTCCATGGCCCTTCGAAGACCCGGCGGGATGCGCCGGCGACGATAACCATTGCGGGAGTTCATGGTGTTGACTGCGACGATCGCCAACTTGCTCCGCTGTTTTATATCCCAGACTTACAGCCAATGAATGAGAGGTTCGCAGCTTGAAGCTTTACCATTGGCCAGTTTCGCGAGGGGTCGAAACTTTTTATGGGATGCAAGGGCTAAGCGGTCTGAAACTTCCAATAATCTTCGTACACCTAGATCATGTTATCACTGCTGTCAACCTCAATAAACAATAATTTCCATCCTTAATTCATATTAATTCCTTCATAACAAGTTTGCAACGAGGATAAACTTCAGTGGCCGAATCCCCTGAATCGGAGGAGTCCGAAGTTCGCGTCGTTGGTGTCTTTGGAAGTATGGAGCCGTTCAACCCATCCGTGCTGAAATGATTTATTATGAAGCGAAATGATTTATAAGCGTCGAATGGGCTATCGAAATCACTATCAAGCTATCGAAATTACTCAAGTTATTGAAATTATCTTTTCCAAGACAGAACAATTAAAGGTCGAGCACAAACGTCGTTAGTGTTTCACGGAAGGATCAAGGTCAAAGGTCAATTTGATCAGCAACCCCGTTCATTTTCGAAGAAAGGTCAGAACGCGATGAAAAATTCAAGGTCATGTTTCGTTGTACCTTGTACTTGACCTTGACCTTAAGCTTCAAGCTGCTAAGCTGTCATTCATTGGCTGTGAGTCTGGAATATAAAACAGCGGAGCAAGTTCGCGATCGACGCAGTCAACACCATGAACTCTCGCAATGGTAATCGTCGCCGGCGCATCTCGCCGGGTCTTAGAAGGGCCATGGAGAACTTCGTCTCCGAGGTAAGATTTAAATTAGTTGCTTTAATATTCCGACGAGATGGAATTCTACTGATAATTCCAATGTAATTTGTCTCGTAGCTGCTAGAGGAGATGCGTAAAGAGTCGGCGGGTCGGAAGAGTCCGGTGGCCCCGCGCACCGGCACCCCGGAACCTCGACCAGGACCAGCTGAGTAAGTTGTGTTAAATTATTCATTATTATTATGTCTTATTATTTTGATTATTTACTGTATTTTATTTGATTTAACAGCTCCGTCGCGGAGTATTTTGTGGAGCGTGTGATGTCAAAAATGGGAGTGCGGCGGGCAACCGCCGAAGATATCTGGCGAACGCTGAAAAAGGATGAGAGGGACCAGTGGGGGCAGCGTTTCCTCGATTCCGGGCGCGCGCCCCAGACCAGGGCGGTTGCCCCGTTCACGGAGGTACTATTATTTACAATTTTTTAACGTTATGGTTAATGTTTTTATTAGTAAGAGTAGTAGTAGTTCTTAATAATATTATTATGTATTCATTTGTGCATATTGTTTATTATGATTAGGAGGATTAGTATTACTAATAGTAGTTGTAGTAGTAGTGGTAGTAGTAGTGGTATAAGCTATTTCTATGAATATTGTATGATTTAATGTCACTTTTTCCTAGCTACTGCTCTTTTGAAGTTATTCTAGTATTTATGATTAATATTACTTTTAATCTGGCTATTTTCGTTATTATTATTAATGTTTGAAATTATATCTACTCATTTCAGGAATGGGGTTTTAGTGATTCGTCGTCCGACTAAATTTTTCGCATTATGATTGTTTTTATTCATTTTATCTTTTTCGGCGCAAAAAAATTATTGTTTATTGCGCGCGTGTTTGTGTTCTGTAACGGTGGTGGGATAAATACAAAGAAACAAAGAATCTCTCTCGCTTGATTGTAAGTTTCCTAGTAAAGTACTAGTCAAATAAAAGAGAATCTGGAAGAATCTCTTTTGGAAGGTACTGAAATGTTGGAGTCTATCAGAAGTGACTGTATGAGAGGGTAAACGGAACACTTCATAGTTGAGGGTTCACGGAACTGTGTACAGCAGGGAAAAAGGGGAAAATAAGGGAAGAGAGAAGAAAGGGGAATTTGAAAGTGGAAACTCTGGTTACAAGCTCGATTTCATAAAATAGTAAGATATTGAGAAGTTCAGGCGTAAATAGTTCATTTTTCCGCCACTAGATGGGACTTGGATGTCTTATATAAATATTATCATTGCATTTAATTCTTCGTTAAATGTGTATATGAGATTTTGATAACAATCTCGTATTTCCAATAAGTTATAGACCTATGGTTTTAAATTCAGTAAATTTAGTTTAAAATAAATTACCAAAACAAATAAATTTTAATAAGATAATTTCAAACCAAGTTATACGCTTTATTTATCTAATTACATCAAACTATTCTTACATTATTATGTAATATAAGCCTACATAGTTTATTATTCTATCACTAGGTGGCAGCACTAAAAATTGAATTTAAACCAAACATTGCATTGTATCATTAGCAATTACATACTTGCTACTGTATGAATTTGAATATCATATCGTTTTTGAAATAAAAATATAAATAAAATTAATTACAAAAATGAAGAAAGTTAAACATTAACGCTAGATGGCTCTGTGATTCCCGTTGTATCACCCGTGCTTGCTAAGTCCAGTGTTTCCCACTTCACAGGGAAATTCCCCGAAAAAGGGAAATTCGGATCTCAAAAGGGAAAAATAAGGGAAAGAAGGAAAAGTTGAAGTCTTAGCTAGGGACGGCGAAGAGGGGAGATTGATACAGAAGCAAAGGGAATAAAGGGAAAACAGAGCCCTCTCGAGGGGAAAAAGGGGAAACCTGAAAGTGGAAACACTCTTTAAGGTCGCACTTTTCTTGCAGACACTTTTCAGAAGGGATCCGAAGTGGGACCCGTGAGGGACCTAATCGAGTCAAGGCCAAAGTTTTAAAATAATTTAAGAAATTTTTGCACTTTCACGTTATTTCTTTACTTCTCCATGTTGCTGAATTAATGAGCCTTTGACTGTTTCCCTCTGTTTGTAAATACGACTCGTTTGAGTTGCTAGAAAACACAGCACAACATTCCTTGTTTTTGTTTTGGTGAGTAAACTAGTGAGTAATGTCCAAGCAAAACTTATTTCTTGGAAAAAAAAACTTAAATTTAACTTATTTTCAGTTTGTAGAGCTGTTTCGGCAAATCGAAAGATGTCGAGGACTGATCTTCTGAGGAATCGTCAAGTGTTGGAGCAGCGGGAAGAGACGGGGATCTATGGCGGGATTTTCGACTTCGACGAGGACGATCCCGACTTCGTTCAGTCAAAGAACGAGGGGACGATCACTTCTCGAGGCTCATCCGGATCGCTGAACAGAAACCGAGCTTGCGGCATCTCCTCGATGAACGGTGAGACGAGTAGACTTTACGTTTAATCCATGTTTATTAATATTAACATATAATTTAATTTCATTATTTACGAATTGTTTAAAGGGTTGAGTGAACCTTTGAACCTTCCTGTGTTGTGCTGTGTTGAACCGTATGTTAAAGGGTTCAACGCCCCGCAACACGGGGGTAAACAGCGGGAGTAAACAGAGCTCCGTGGGGTTGTAATAGTGTAACATCTAAAATCAAATATTTATAATATTAATGTCCATATAATATAGAATAATTGTATTATTTAATGGATTTTTTGTTCTGTTATTAAAAAACTATTTGCAAATTTCTGGGAATTTCTGCAAATCTGGGACAAGTCTCTAGAGGCTTACGCGTTTTTGTGCCAAAATTTTGATGGATTTTCCCTTGAAATTACCCGTGGGAAAATCTGATGGGCCGTGGGAAAAATTTTGGAACCCTAAAAATTAATCCGTTTTTAAAACTTTCTGAGAAATATTATATCTTCTTTAAATATTTTAATTAATTTTGATTAGTTTATTATTTGTTGTTATCCTATTGTTACTATTTTATTTATTAAAATAATATATTTGAGTGATTTTTTAAGATTGTAGTAATTCGAATTAGTTGTATTGATTTATTTGATTGCATATATTTATTATAAATTTTTAATAGTAATAAATGTAATTATATTTTGTTGTTCTGTTTCAGTTTCTGGATTGCGTAAAGTGAAGACCAGCCCAATGACGCTATCTGGGATGCCTTATCTGGCAGATTTTAATTACGGGTATTATTATTGTTATTTATTGTTATTATTATTATTATTATTATTATTATTATTTCTTTTAGTTATAGTTCTGGGGACGAGCTGGTGGAGAGCACGGAAAGCGACGCCGATTCGACACATCACCTGACTATCGAGAACCTGCGCCATCACCTCAACTCGTGTTTCTCGTAATAGCAGTAGTAGTAGTGGTAGTAGTGAAGTAGTATGGAATGTGGTAGTAGTAGTGGAGGTAGTATTGGTTATAGTTGTAGCGGTAGTTGGTAGGAGTTGAAGTAGTAGTAGAATAGTAGTAACAGACGTGGTAGTTTTATTATTAGTAGTAGTAGTTATAGTAGGAGTAGTAATAGCTTAGTCTAAGTAGTAGTAGTTGTTGTACAATGTTAGGTTAGCAGTAGGAGTTTATTAGCACAAGAAATAGAAGTAGTTACTACCAGTCAGTGCTTCCACTTTCAGTTTTGCGATTTCCCTTAAAGAGGGCGTAATTTTCCCTTTTTTACCCTCCCTTATAGATAGCAAGTCATTTTCCCCCTCCGTGTAGGATTTTGAGCTATACCTCTGTATTATTTTTCCCTTATTTTTCCTTTTTGAGACCCAGTTTTCCCTTGTTAAGGGGTATTTCCCTCCAAAGTGGAAGCACTGGTACCGGTTATAGAATTTATCAATATTATTATTAGTCGTAGTACTTCATTGTTGCTAGCCGTAGTAGTTGAGTCTTAACAGTAGGGGTAGTAGTTATAGTAGTTTTAATAGGAATAGTAGTTTGTACCATTAATAGTAGTAGTTGTTGTACTGTTGTTTATTGTTGTTGCTGTTGTGTTGCAGATGTGGAGTGAGCTGGCAAGAGGAGCACGTGTCGCTGGACTGCGCCGAGTGCGGCGGCTACTCGCTGACGCGTCCCTGTCCGCGTTGCGACGGAAAGTGCGGACAGCAGTGGAAGCGCGACCTCGCAGCGGTATACCATACCTACGACTAGAAGTAGTAGTAATATTAAGGAGAGTAGTAAGGGTTTCTGAAGTAAAGGGAGTAATAGCATTAATGGTAGTACTGCAGGTGGTAATGGTGTAGTAGGGGAAGCAATAGTAGTAGGGGTAACAGAAATAATAGAATTGATGGTAGTACTGGTAGCAGCGGTAGTAGCAGCAGGAGCAAACGTTGTAGTAACAATAACTGTAGTGCTGCTAGAAGTAGTAGTAGTAGTAGAAGTAGTATTAATAGCAGTATTGGTTGTACTAGTAGTAAGGGTATCTGAAGTAAAGAGAGCAAGAGCATTAATGGTAGTGTTGGTGGTAGCAGTGGTAGTAGAAGCAGCAAAGTATAGGGACTAATAGCATTAATGGTGCATTGCTAGTAGTGGTAGTAGTAGTAGTAGAGGGGTAAATAGCATTAATGGTAGCACCGCCAGTAGTAGTATCAGTGTTTCTATACAAGCGTAGTAGTGGTAGTGCTACTCCTAGAACCACTACTACCACAACAACTATTACCAGTACTGCTGTCATTACTACTACCACGTCTACTATCTTCGTCACTATTACTATACTACTACTGCACCCACTACAACTACGATTATTTTGTTATTACGACTTCTGTTACAACTACCACAACAACGATTACTGCCACTACTATTGTTATTTTTAGTAATACTACTACTTCTATTACATCTACCACTTCTATTACTACTATTATTATTTTTAGTATTACTACTACTTCTGTTACTGCTACTACTATTACTGCGCCCACTACAACAACAACCACTACAACTACAACTATTTTTAGTATTACTAATACTGTTACAACTACTACAACAACTTACTACTACCACTGCTACTTTCGTAACTAAATTATCCGTATTTTAAAATTCTTATTCCGTCCTTTGTTTCATAACAAAATCCAACTACTTTTTTCGCAAATCAATTTTCTTAAAAAAACTTCAACTTGGCAAAGGCCTGTTGTTTGAGTATGTGCCAAGTCATGGGACCTTTTGTCAAAGAAAGCTATTTTTAAAGGTCCATAGACGTCACTTTTACGCAAACTACAAAAACCTGGAAAAAAATTCTTTAAAAATTCCTTCTATTGTTATTGTAAATCTCTCAAAGAACCAAAATTAGCTCAAACGTTTCCAGATTTAATTCTGTTGACTATTATTTTGTCCACTGTTGATTTCTTTTAGTTTTATTCTAATTAATTAAGTTAATTATTATTGAATAATCGTAATTAGATAAAAAATTTCCCTCTAATTTTTAACGTTCAGCTTTAGTAACAAATTTTGCCAAGTCGATTATTATTAACAATTTTATTCTTACAGTCGCATTCACTGGGAAAAGCCAACTGGAGCGGCATCTGCTCGTCGAATCAGGGGACAAACCGTACCGGCAGTTCTTGATCGTGCAGGTTTTTTTTTGCATAAGTCCTGATAGAAAATTTGCGAATTTTATTCATTTAGCATCAATTTGATATACTCGTTGAATTTTTTTGCGAAATTTTTGTTTTTTTTTCTCTCCCCGATAATCAAACATTGGCAGATTATTTTATAAAAGTTAATTTTAATGAAAATTAATTCTTATTGGGATTTTTTCAATTTAATTGGTGGTGGGATTCTTCTCCAGGATTTTTTCAGATTTTTTTGCGAAATTTTGTGGTTTAAGATAATTGAATTAACCTTATTTGCCATTAAAAGTTAACTTGCCTCTTCCTGGAAATGTCAGTGTTTTTTTGTTTTGCAAATTTTTGCGTGTTCTTTTTTGCTGTAAAAGAAATTGTTGAATAAAATTTCTGGTCTTTTGCTATTTTTGTGCAATTTTATTAGTGTTAATATGAAGATAGATGATAGTAATTACAGTAAATAGTTAACCATTTTTTAATGTGGGAGAATAGGAAACAATTGAATGATGCTCTTATGGCGTTTCTTATGAAGCTTACATCATGTAACTGTGCATTTAAGAGTAGATTTTCTATAAGAAAAAAGCTCGAATGACGCTTGGAGAAGCCTATGATACTTGCATGATGCTCTTTATGACGTTTCTTGTACGGCACGACATGGATAGCATATAGAATGACGCTTACATGAGTCGTAAGTGAGGTAGTTCTCACAAGAAGATGCTTGAATGAAGCTTGAAACGACGTTCACTAATCGCAATACTTCTTGCTTCAACATATCACGGAAGTAATCCCCTGTAGTTACCTTGCCAATCGGGACGATAGCAGAAAGAAGTTTTGTAGCTCAAATACAAGAACGCCTTGGAAGTAAACGAGGACAACTGCAACAATCTCGAATCTCGGGGTGTGGCTTTCCTACAGAGGAACCTTCAAAAGTTTCAGTATATAAAGTCAACGGTTGAACCAAACTCATCACAACTTCCAACCCAAGCGCCTTGTAATCTTCATAAGCGAACTACAATGAGCAAAGCCGTGCGTTAAGCTAAAACAACAGACATCGAGTACAATTCTAACTATTTGCAAACTTTCTTTTTTCGCAGGTAGCACTTGTTCTTGCTCTGGCCGCAGTCGGCAGCGCCCGATGGATTCAGCCCGTTTGGAACAACTGGAACTGGAACGGTTTGAACACTGTGCCTGTTAGATCACTTCCTACTGTCTTCTCTAGCCCTTCTGTCGCCGTCGCTCCGGCTGCATGGACAGGATATGCCCCTGCTTTCAGTGCCAGCCAATACCACGCCCAGGATGAGCTCGGTCAAGCGTCTTTCGGTTACAGCCACCCTGGACAGGCTGCTTCCAACTTCCGCGATGCTTTCGGTAACCAGGCGGGCAGTTGGTCCTACATCGACTCCGAGGGTAAACCTGTTGTCGTCAACTACATTGCTGACGCTAACGGATTCCGAGTCGTCTCCAACAACTTGCCAGTGGCTCCTGCTGCTGACATGACCCTGCCTCAGCCTGTCGTGGACACTCCTGAAGTCGCAGAAGCCAAGGCTGCCCACATGGCTGCAGTCAGGGCTGCTGAAGCCAACAACGGAGCTGTGGCTGTTCCCCTGAACTTGCCGATGCCAGTACAAGTTGAAGATACCCCTGAAGTCGCTGCTGCTAAGGCTGAGCACCTCAGAGTCTGGACTGAAGCTAAAGTGCGAGCTGAACAAGCTTAAAAAGTCCCTTAGATCCTTTGTAAAGATACTATGTTCACAAGCAATCCCTTATCTTCGTGTGTGTTTTTTTTTATGTACAACTACCAAGAACTCAAATGTAAAATTTTCGGAAATAAACAAATTTGAAAACGTGACGACTTAACAGAGCTTGCTAGATAAGTACAATTAAATACACTTCACAAGTACGATCTCTACCAAACGGTGTGTGATGAATTCAATCGTCTTCTCAAACAGTGCAAAGAATGATAATAAAAAAGCTGTACAAGATTGCCCAATGATTTAGATATAACCTTGGCAAAGTTCGTCTGTTTTCATAAAGAAACATTAGCCACAAGCAACCTAGAAAACGTTCGTAGAAAATTTAGAAATAAACACTTTCATCTATGGATAACCAACGACAAAGTCTTCTGATATAAAGACTCCGCCGTAATAGGCATATAATTGATCCACAGTTGCTTCGTATGAAAAACAAGAACATTCAAGTCAGTGATACGGTAAAACTACTCACAGGTACATCAGTTGTGAACAGAGAAACTGTCTGATGTCTAGTTTAAATCTCCCTACGTTCTAACTAAAGGGAGAAGGTGAAACTGAAGATAAAAACGGGGCTAGGCTAAGTAAATCCAGTTCCACACTAAAGGACACGGTCTCTGTAAGTCCCAAATCGGGATTAAGTCGAATAATGAATATGGCCTTATTTATGATATAGCTAGATTAGATGGGATAGCTCTTAGTAAAGTTTATACCAATGCAGTTCGCAGTGTGAACGTCTTGGCCAATGCAAGATTAACTAACCACACTAAAGCAATATGGTATGCTTTGTTAATGCAATTAAAGAGATGTCTACAAAAATCAGATGTTTAAAGTGAACCATAACAACTATTTAAATTTTTAAATCTTTAGAGTTAGGTATCTATAGGAAAATGACCACATGAACTTTGGCAGATTGAAAGAGGAATAAACCCACACTTAAGCATTACTTTGCCAATCTAACTGTTAAAGAAGCTTTGAGAGTGAACGAAGGAAGAATCGAAGGTAAACACAAGGACAGTTACCAATCTCGGTAATCTAAACCTTCCGCTAGGGTGTGGCTTTTCCACACAGGAACCTTCAAAAGTTTCAGTATATAAAGTCAACGGTTGTTTCAAACTCATCACAACTTCCAACCCAAGCGCCTTGAAATCTTCATAAGCGAACTACAATGAGCAAAGCCGTACGTTAAGCTAAAGCAACAGACCTTGAATACAATTCTAACTATATTTGCAAACTTTCTTTTTTCGCAGGTAGCACTTGTTCTTGCTCTTGCCGCAGTCGGCAGCACCCGATGGATTCAACCTGTTTGGAACAACTGGAACTGGAACGGTTTGAATACTCTACCTGTTAGAGCACTTCCTACTGCCTTCTCTAGCCCTTCTGTCGCCGTCGCTCCGGCTGCATGGACAGGATATGCCCCTGCTTTCAGTGCCAGCCAATACCACGCCCAGGATGAGCTCGGTCAAGCGTCTTTCGGTTACAGCCACCCTGGACAGGCTGCTTCCAACTTCCGCGATGCTTTCGGTAACCAGGCGGGCAGTTGGTCCTACATCGACTCCGAGGGTAAACCTGTTGTCGTCAACTACATTGCTGACGCTAACGGATTCCGAGTCGTTTCCAACAACTTGCCAGTGGCTCCTGCTGCTGACATGACCCTGCCTCAGCCTGTCGTGGACACTCCTGAAGTCGCAGAAGCCAAGGCTGCCCACATGGCTGCAGTCAGGGCTGCTGAAGCCAACAACGGAGCTATGGCTGTTCCCCTGAACTTACCGATGCCTGTACAAGTTGAAGATACCCCTGAAGTCGCTGCTGCTAAGGCTGAACACCTCAGAGTCTGGACTGATGCTAAAATGCGAGCAGAGCAGGCTTAAGAAGTGCCTTAATTCCGTTGTAAAGATTTTTGTTCAGAAATGATGCATTATTTTTTTTGTTATTTTCTCCTGTACAGCTAACAAAAACTCGACTAAGAATTTTCCGGAAATATAAAAGTTTGAAAATGTGATGATTGGCGTGAGTTGGCTAGCTCAAAATATGTAAAAATATATGACCAAGGATCTCTATCAAACAGCACGTAATAAATTCAGTCGTCTACTCAAATAATGTAAAGAATAAAAAACCTGCACAAGTTTTCACGAGGACCTGTATCTGACCCTGACAAAGTTCGTCCGCATTTTCATAAAGAAACGGCAGTTGTGAGCAATCTATATAGACGCAATAGGTTCGTACCAGTTTAGAACGAAAGTATTGTACCTACAGAACTATCTATACCGATGCCAAAGTATCATAGTCCAACCTAAGGATTCCACCAAGACAGGCTTAAATAGCTCATGCAGAGTTTATTCGTTTGAAAAACAAGAACACATTCAAGTCAATGATACAAAAAAAACTACTCACGAGTACATAAGCTGTGAACAGAGAAAGTGTCTGACGCCCAGTTAAAATGTCCCTACGTCTTAAGAATAGAACCACGACAGATTTAACTTGGAAGAAAAAGGCAAGCGTATGTTAGACCCATATTCATACCGAAGAACTTACTTCCGTAAAAATTGAAAATCGAGGATAGGTCACGAAGTGTATGTATAGCTATTTCAAAATAATGCCAGTATAGTATGCAACGTGAACGGGTTAGATGAGTAACTGCGAGATCTATTTCACTCCAACCTGACATTAAAATAATTTCATACGCTTGGATGATTCAGACACAGGGACTGTTGAAAAACCTTAATTCTTACGTCAATCACATAAAAACTATGGTTAAAAATCTAAAGGAAATGACAGATTGATCCTTGGCGTTACCTTGCCAATCTAATTGCTCAAAAGGCTTTCTGGGTGAATGCAGGAAGACCTGGCAACAGACACAAGGATAGTTACCAGTCTCGGCAATCTGAATCTTCCGCTAGGGTGTGGCTTTGCCACAGAGGAACCTTCAAAAGTTTCAGTATATAAAGTCAATGGTTGAACCAAGCTCATCACAACTTCCAACCCAAGCGCCTTGAAATATTCATAAGCGAACTACAATGAGTAAAGCCGTGCGTTAAGCTAAAGCAACAGACCTTGAGTACAATTCTAACTATTTGTAAACTTTGTTTTTCGCAGGTAGCACTTGTTCTTGCTCTTGCCGCAGTCGGCAGCGCCCGATGGATTCAACCTGTTTGGAACAACTGGAACTGGAACGGTTTGAACACTCTACCTGTTAGAGCACTTTCTACTGTCTTCTCTAGCCCTTCTGTCGCCGTCGCCCCGGCTGCATGGGCAGGATATGCCCCCGCTTTCAGCGCCAGCCAGTATCACGCTCAGGATGAGCTCGGTCAAGCGTCTTTCGGTTACAGCCACCCCGGACAGGCTGCTTCCAACTTCCGTGACGCTTTCGGTAACCAGGCGGGCAGTTGGTCGTACATCGACTCCGAGGGTAAGCCTGTTGTCGTCAACTACATTGCCGATGCCAACGGATTCCGCGTCGTCTCAAACAACTTGCCGGTGGGTCCAGTTGCTGACATGACCTTGCCTCAGCCTGTCGTGGACACTCCTGAAGTCGCAGAAGCCAAAGCAGCCCACATGGCTGCCCTCAGGGCTGCAGAAGCCAACAACGGGGCCGTGGTTGTTCCCCTGAACTTGCCCATGTCAGTGCAAGTTGAAGATACTCCTGAAGTCGCTGCTGCTAAGGCTGAACACCTCAGAGCCTGGACTGAAGCTAAAATGCGAGCTGGACAAGCTTAAGCCTTCTGTTAAGATCCACACTTTCTATTTTTGTACAAATTTCATATTTCGTGTGAATTTGTGATTCAAACAATAAATTTTTAAAATAAAAATTGATAAAATGCTGTAAAATTCTGATAACAGGTTTCCAATTTGGTTTCCTTTTACTTTTTTTCTGGTGATGACGTTAACTAATGATCGAAAATAACTGAAATTCCTTTCCCTCCGTTTTGGTGTAATTCTTTCTCATGAATTATGCAAAAGCATCCTGCCATTGTTTGAACATACCCAAAAGCCATACAAGCTTCTGGAATAAGCAAAGTAGGATAACCGCTTATTTCCTTGTCTGCTGTCCCGACTTGTGATTCAGTTCACTCAAACACTCTGAACACAAACCAACAAACAGAAAACTCGGTTTAAAAAAATGAAAATTTACTTTTTAGTTCTTATCCTGGTTTGTGGAACTTGTTCTGGAATATTTCTTAACCCTGGAGAAGAAGCTCGGTGCTGGAACGATATCTGTAAATGCAGAAAACCTTCCGTAAACGAGTTGGTACTTTCCTGCACTTGCGATGACAAGCAAAAAGTAACTATTTATTATTACTATTATTATGAATATTACAATTAATCAATCTTTTGCTTGAATAGAGTCTAGAGATCAACGCAACGCAGACGACAAAACTCAATTTCGCAAATGAGGTTACGGAATTTTATTCCAGTTCTTGTCAGACGTTGATTCTGGGCGAGGATTCTCTTTCTAGAATCACGAATCTTACGAAAGTGCATTTTTCCGGCATTGGGAAACTCGTATTACGTTCACGATCCATTTCCCAATTGCGCAGTATGCGTTGGTTGGAGTTTCAAAATATTCGCCATCTAGCGGCGGAAAGTCAAACTGTTTTCAACGTCTCCCACGTGGCTTTGTTTATAAACAATGCTACGTGGCCCCTGATCAAGAACGCTACATTTAACCGCGCGACTTTTCAGAGCATTTCTATCAGTAACTCGACTATAGGCGGGATTGAGACTCACGGACTGGATTTCAGCGGCAATTTAGAAGATTTTCGTCTAGAAAATTCGAGTTTCGGACAACTTGCGATGCACTCGTTGCGAATATCAGCGGAACTGGCCATCGTGTCCGGAAACACCTTCACAGAAGTTCCAGAAAATTCCACGAGGATCTCTGCTAACGTTTTCGAGTTCCACAACAACAGAATCGGCAGGATTCAGCAATATGGGCTGTATTTCCGTTTTTACAACCTCTCGATGGTGGACAACACTTTTGAACACGTTTCAGAACTGGGTTTCAGACTGATTGCTCCACACAGTGCCACCTCCTTAGTCCATCCTGAATTCGGGTTGATCGGAAACACATTTCTGAGTGTGGATCCTCATTCACTGGAGATCGAGAGCAGAACAAGTTTAGCAGAAAACCTTCAGTTCGAAATCAGGGACAACGTGTTCGTTTGTGAATGCAGTCCTCTGCAGTGGCTGCTTCAGCTGAGCAAACGTAAAGACAACGACACTTACTTTTCAGAGATTTTTGAAACTTCTGTCTGCAGACAAAGTGGAAGAATCGATTCCAAGGTCCCAAAAAGTTTGAAAGATTTTGCGAAATCTGCTCTGGATGGAGATGGAACGTGTTTCGAAGATAGACCCAACTTTGCTTTAGTGTTAAGTCCTTGTTCGCTTCTTGTTCATGTGACTGCGTTCTGTATTGCAATTTTCCGACTAGTTTTGTAAACTGCAGACTCCACAACAAAGTTTTACACGTCCCCATGTATTAAGAATGACCAAAGTAGGCTAACAAACACAACGAAAGATAGTAGTTATGGGCTTCGTAACGCATTCTGGACCTTTGGGACAGCAGCTTTGTCCCGCACACCTTGCCTTTCCGTTTTGTTTTAGTAACCATGTTCATAACCACGAATCTCGCACTGGTTTATTTGTTGTAAACTGTAAGTGAATTACTTGAAGTGCAGTTGTCCCACTCTAAAGCTACCCGGCAGAAAATTAAGGATGGTTTCAGGACCCTAAAAATATCCTGAAAAGGACAATTTCAGGATGCCAACTAGGACTCAATAATCAAGATTCACAATTCTCAACACAATTCTTTTTTACTCATCAACGAACGGACGTAGTTCAGGATATTCAGG
This sequence comes from Eulimnadia texana, assembly GCA_002872375.1. Classification (NCBI taxonomy): domain Eukaryota; kingdom Metazoa; phylum Arthropoda; class Branchiopoda; order Diplostraca; family Limnadiidae; genus Eulimnadia; species Eulimnadia texana. Next base: position 1,858,508 of record NKDA01000007.1, read on the forward strand.
ATATGTTACGGATATCGTTCAGGGTGAAGCCGGCTTCCTTAATTTTCCGCTAGGTACTAGCCACCTAGCTGGATACAAACAAGTAGGTGCTGAAATTTACTACTGATTAGTTACTGTAAGCTTAATAACCACCAGCTAGAAACTTGCTAACTACGTTACTCACTCCGATTAGCAGTAAAGCACCATGTGACTACTAGATTTACTAACTACAACTACCTTAACTAGCTTAAAAGTATGTACGTAGCACAATACACTTACTTGACAAACTTATCATTAAGTAATACTACTAAACTATTTAACAACCTACTACCTTTTCGATGCTGCGTTACTACTACTGCAATATTGCTACCCAGCGGAAAATTAAGGATGTCGGCTTCATCCTGAACGATATCCCTAACATATCTTGAATATACTGAACCACGTCCGATCGTGGATGAGTAAAAAAAATTGCATTGAAAATTGTGAATCTTGATTATTGCGGTCACCATTAAGTATCCTGAAAAGCGTTTTCAGGATTCAGTTAAATTCCCTGAACATGTATTATTCAGACATAACAATGTCAGGGTCGTGAACACCCTGGAAGTGGGCTAATTTCACTGCACTCAAGAGTCCTGATTAGCATCCTTAAAATGTCCTTTCCAGGCTATATTCAGGGTCCTTAAACTATCCTTAATTTTCTGCTGGGTATCTACTTCACTAACCTTGGACGCCATCTTGGAACGCCACACCATGACGTGCACAATGCAAAAATCCAACCACCATTTTCTTAACTCTATAGTTCGAAATACACGATTACCAAACTTCCTCTCTAGATTCTGCAAGCCACGAAAGTCATAGACTTTCTAATCTCAAGACGGCAGATCGAACTTAGTTCCAACTCCCGCCCAACAGATGGCGCTAGTGTCGCTAGTGTAAACAAACAGGGCCTTGCCAACAAATTTTCCTGATAAGAGTTTGTCAACAGTTCTTCACAACCACTTGAACCGATCAATCGAGTCGCTGAGAACCGCCATCGACGAACCATTCGAGTGCGCAGCTCGACAAAATGTTTCTTCATTTGATTCTGTTCACAGTTTTGCTGAGTCATTCAGCAGCCATCGAATGCCAAGATGGCGTCTGCTCTTGTGAAAGCAATCAAGTAACTCAAACACTTTTAATTAGTTTAATTGGTATTTAAATTAAGTTTAATTACTAGGAATACGATGTGATCGGTTCTGAAGATATCGATTCAACGTATCGAAACACTACACTGTTAATCAATTCGTGTAAGAATCTCAGAATATCCAAGAATCTCACCATGAATCTCGTGAATCTTAAAAATCTGACTTTCCAGAATATTCAGAATCTGATCCTTGAAGATGGCTGGAACTCAGCTTTCAGATACAGGAACGTAATCAATTTAGTTTTCCACAGAATCGATGCTTTGTCCTTCAATCGATCGCTGATACCTCGGAAGCCTTTCTACTTCGCACTGCATATCGACACCGTCAACTGGCCTCACTTGAAACAAGGATCGATAGGAAATCTAGCCTCAATGCAAAGTATCGATATCCGAAACTCTAATTTTGGAATAGTCGATACTTTAGCAATCGATATACCCAATCTGCTCGATTCTTTTAGGGTATCGAACTGCAGTATCGACAAACTGAGTAAAAATTCGCTGAAAATCGGTCACGCGAATGAAATCGCTATAACCCATAATCGATTCTTAAGCATCGATCGAAACGCAATCAACGTATCGACTTCCACTGCGCGATTTGCGAATAATTTAGCGCAAACTATCGATCAAGAAGCTTTTCGATCGATACGTCTGTACGAAAGGTTTGAAGATATCGATTATCGATTCGATATCGATTCCAATCGATGGAACCTCAAAAGCTGCAGTGAATTGCAACTCAGTTTCACTCTGAAGAACGAAACCAAAGTTCTCTGCGATACGACGAATACCAATATACTTGAATCGATTATCGATACGAGTCAAACGATCGATATTTACTTGGCATCGGGTATGGTTGCCTTGACTATCGTCCTGGGATTCACTGCGGGTGTTGTCCTGCAATGGATAAGACACTATCGATTATAATCTTCAGAATCGTGAGTTTGGTATATCGATATCTTACCAAACCACATCCGCGTGTAAAATATTTCGAAATAAGTTTTTGTTTTTTATCGAAAGTTTTCAGATATTCGGATGTGGTTTTGCTCAACAAGAGAGAATCGCTTATATTGAATCGATTATATTGATAGTGTGAAGTGTCATAAGTCTGTGTTATCATCGTGTTATCAGTGTGTTATCAGGTCTTACCATTTGATGCTTTTTTTGGAATCTATGTATAATAAACGGAAGATTTTTTAAAGTTTTGTGTTGTTGGTATTCAAAAGTATAGTGATGGACGGTTCGCTTGACGGTTCACGAGAAACTATGAACGGTTCAAGCGACGGATCAGTAAGTTTTCGTGAACTGTTGTTCCGGTTCAGTGCGGTTCATCTATTAGTGCCCACGGTTCGTGTTCAAAAATTGCTCTTACACATCGAACCGGTTCAAAGCTGTCAGTACGGTTCACATGTAGTGTCCACGGTTCAATTCAAACATTACTCTGATGTGTCGATCAAACCGGTTCAAAAGCGGCTCACAGTTCTGAGGTATAATTTCGGTTCAATGCGGCTCACTCAAACTGCAGGCAAACCGTTCATGAACCGTTTCAAGAAGCGGTTCGGAACTGTCTATAACTTAATACTGATAATTTAATTAACTTTAAGAAACACTCGATTCGCTTATCTTGGTAAAGGATGCGGTTTCCGTTGATGAATGTTAATTTCAGATTTCGAAATCAACAAATTTCTACTAAAATAAAACGCCCGACTTGACGGTTCATCTCTCAATCTCATTGTGTGAATCCCAAAATGTCAGACACAATGTTTGTCTGTCTGTTAGCTGTCTGTCTGTTACTGAATTCAGGCGTTTCGTACGGAGAACTAGGCTCCCATACTTGCCAGATATTTCCAAAGGTATAAATGTCATAAACTTAGTTAAAATAAATTATTAATAAATTAAAACTCACAAATTTAAGGCCAGCGAAGAAGATCCCGAGAAGTTTACCGAAGTCACGATGACGGCCTGCAGTCTGGACGAACTGCAAAATTTTCCCGATCTCGAAACGGCTCACGTTCACCATCTCGAAGGAAAACTTCGGTTCGGTTCAAAGATGAGCACTTTGATGACGCTGTCCGTTCAGGGCGGTTCGCTGGAGCTCGACCCCGAGTTGTCGAAAACGTTGCCAAACTTGAAGAGTCTGTCGTTGGAAGAAGTGGAAATTGAGAAACTCCATAAGTCAACGTTTTCTGGTTTCGCTCGACTGGATCACTTGTCGATCGTCAACAGCAACGTTCGACGGACAGAGTCCGCAGCTATAAAACTTCAAATGACAGAGAATTCTGTGTTTGCCGTTAGTAACTCGACGTTCGGACACTTGTTCACGAACGCTGTAGATGTCGAGGCAGCGGTAGTTCATTTCCAGAACAGCGTGTTCCACCTGGCGAATAGTCGCTCGCTTCGACTCAGAACGAAAGCGCTCGTGTTCATGGGGAATACAGTCGAGCATGCAGAAGCTGACGTTTTGGAAGTTCTTGCACCAAAAATTCAAATTGACAACAATCGATTCAAGTTTGTTAATTCTAGCGTCTTGTCTTCCGTCTCGCTGATGCCGAGCGACGAGTCGTACTTCAGTGTGAAGAACAACACGTTCGACTCGCAGACTTCGGCCGACGTGGACTTCCGTCAGTTGAACATTTTCAATGAGTCGCATTTAAACGCAGTCCTCGTTATTGAAGGCAACGAGCTTCCCTGTACCTGCAAATTACCTTTTGCTAACGACTCCTCGACCAGATTCGCAGAAAATTCGCAAAACGTTTATTACCGCAAGATTCACGAAACTTCGTACTGCCTGCACTTGAGAGTTGAGCTGCATAGTTTCCTGCTTCACGAGTGCGGGGAGTTTCCAAAGAACAAGGCCTGTTCGATCTAGATAGCGTGCCAGTAAGAGAAGTTGATCTTGAAGAAGATTATGAATTTCATGATTCTTACAATGTTGATGAAAGTACGACTGTTGTACCAGAGTTTGAAGAAAACGAAAACGTTGAAGTTGGACGAAGTGCGGGATCTGCTGTTTCGAAGGATAAATCGTCTGGACCAAAGCTTGCGGAAAACACTGACAGAGACTCCTCGAAGTACGGAGAAAAGGACGCTCAGAATTTTGATGATCAAAACACAATTATTGGAGCTGTTGTTTTAGTTGTTTTCGCAATGCTGATCTTGCTGTGTGTCTGCGTACCGCTATTCTGCATGAAGGCGCTTAAAAAATCCTTGAAAAAGGAGGAGGCGAAAACTGCAAATCAAGCCACTGAAAAGGTCGTCTAATATCTAAAATCTGCTTCAATTCAATGTGAAATAACAGTTTTAATAAGGCGTGCAACATTGCACAGTATATTTACTTACTAGTGTTAAATAACGAGTATTTTGAAATATCCGCCATTTTTCTTCGCATGCTACGCTAGCGCCATCTAGCGGTAGAAATCAGAACTACGTACTAAACTTGATATTTTTCGTAAATTGCAAATTGTATGAAAATATTAGAGGAATGACACAGGATTTTTATTTGAAATTTTCAAATTCAACACCAGAAAAAAAACGAATGTAGCACAGAAAAAAAAACAAAAAAATTCAGAGCGAAAAATGTGACAAAAATTCAAGTAAACAATCAAAGAGATTAATTTCAATTCCATGTAAAAACAAACGGGGCAATGAGAAACGTAAATGACACTGAAATTTTTCCGTAAGGCACACAAATGAAACGGCATTTTCCTTCTGTTTTAAAAAAATTGAAATTTTTTTTCTCAATCCTGGGAAAACCAAATCTGCCGAATCCGTCGACAGCGTCGTCCACGTGTTCAGCAGGTTAGCCCTTACGTTGACATTTTTTTTTTCAAGTAATGTTTTTTCTTTTCAGGTTTAAGTACACAGCATTTTCTTTCATTGACTTAGTAAATGATGAAGAGAAATGAAAAATAAAAAACTTAGAAAAAATCCTTAAATTCTGTACAACATACGCAAACCCAATACACCTGACAAAAATCTACAATCTGTTTGAAAATCCTTTTCTTTTCTCTGGAGAAAAAAAAAATACTGAAATATTCTGATAAGGGTATTGGGCAAAAGTCACGTGACTGATGAATCACGTGACTCGGTTTCAAGTTCAAATTAAGACCTGCATTGACTTGGCTATTGATATGTATGTAAACGTCTTCATATGGGAGGTTCAGTGCGGTTCAATTTATTTAATTATAACCTAAAAAATATGTGGAGCATAAATTAAATTAGATTTAAATTAAACTTGAGGCGGGGGCTTTTGCGAATCCCGAAGAGTTGCGATTCGGCAAAACGCGAACGGGGCGAGGTTTTCGTTTTTTCGAACGATATCGTTTTCTAACTTTGTTTCAGAAAGTTTGGAGCGTTTTTTCTAAAACAATGTTCCGAGATGGAAGTTTCGTGTAAAATAATCAGGGACTTGCGTAAAAAGTTAGGGAAAACTGTTTCGGTTAAAGTGTCGGCCCGACATCTGAAAAACGAGGACTCGGGACGATGAACACAGCGTCGAGGACGAGTCGCGGAACTTACGCGTCTCGTTTCGAGGTCCTCGATTTTAACTAAAAGTAAAATTTCTTCTCGCGGGGCAGTTTAGTTCGTAAAGGGTGAACGGCTGTAAATGAACGATCATTTTATTTCGAATCAATTGGCACCTAATCATTGGCGGAAAGCACATTTGCAAACCCCACTAGGGTCCAGTACACGACACTACGCCCCAGTGCACCCCACTAGGGCCCAGTGCGGAACACTTCTTTTGGGGGCAGATGCACTAGGGCGTAGTGGGGTTTGCAAATATGCTGGCTGAGACCTTTTCTTTATCGTTTTACGAAGTTTGGCTGTGTGTTTTATGCGGAATGGAGCGCGAGACCAAAAAAGCTGAGGTTTTTCGTTTCGAATAATTGGCTACGGTAAAATGGCAATCGACGATTTCCTTCGGAAAAAAAATGTTTCTAAACCCGATCCAGTTACTTTTCTAGTTTGCTCTTCGAATTTGTCGCCTGTCCCCTTTCCCGACCCAGCTGAAGCCAGCACGAGAAACTATCACAGACTCCGTCAAAAAGTGTTAACTTCCTAGCAGACAAACCCTAAAAAAAAACGCAAAAAAAGAGAAACAATTTTCCCAAAAAACATTAACTTGAAGCTAAATGATGAATAAAATAATGAAAAGTTTGGAAAAAGCACTTGCATACTAGAAACATTTTTCCTTTTCTTCTTCATAAATTAGGATCCGTTAGTTCTCGGGCGGACCGTCTGCGGAATGTCCCGAGTCGTCGTTACTGCTGCACGACATTGGGACGGGAGTCGAGCGACTGCTGGCGGGGGAGACGGCCACGGGAGTGTAGCCGTCGCTGCGGAAGTACTCGTGCTGCATGGCCTCGGAGGCGGTGATCCTCCTCGAGGGGTCGAACTTCAGCAATCGCTCCAGCAGGTCCTTGCCGAGCGGGCAGATGTCCTCGACCAGCGAGTAGAAGCTAACGGCGGGCCTCTTGACCAAAGTGTTCCACGGTAGAGAAACAGTTTCTGGCCACTCTTCTAATGAAGGTGTACCTATGGCCCTGGAACGATAAAATAACGTTAAAATTAGATGAGCTGTAAAGGTGAAGCGCTTACTCGAAGATCTTGCAGAGCTGGTCGATTTCTGACTGACCGCAGAAGAGCGGCTTGCGACGAAAGAGCTCGGCGAAGATGCAGCCGCACGACCACAGGTCCACGGGGGTAGCGTAAGGCATCGTTAGTAAGACTTCAGGCGCTCGGTACCATAACGTTACAACCTAAGACAAAGTAACGTATTCAAAACCAGTAACCGATGACTCGGTGCCATACTGTAGTAGCGACTAATTGTAAACTCGCGTCGTCTGCTGTTGTAGAACAAGCTTCTGATAGTGTGACATGACTGAACGCTTTTAGTGAAATAATTACAACAAATTAATCAGAAATGAAATAATCATGATAAATAAATGGAAATAACATAGGACAGCATAAGATCATTGCAAACTTCTTATTAGACTCGGCCGTTTTGCTTGTCCTTAAACAACAGACGACGCGAGTTTACAACTGCGGCCGCTGCAGTTTGTTTGGCGCTACTATCGTATGGCATGGAGTCTATCGTCGTTTGAAAAAGAAAAAAACTAACCACTGATGTGAGGACCATGTGGAAATCGTAGATTCGCGCTAGACCAAAGTCTGCAATTTTGACTTTCCCCGTTGAAGTGACGAGAAGGTTCTGAGGTTTCAGGTCTCGATGAACGATGCGGTTGCTGTGCAGGAAATCTACTCCGCACAGGATCTGATACATCAGGTCCTAAGGAATCGGTCAATGTAAATCAATGGATTCGTATATATATTTTCCATTATTAGTAAACTTTTACTTTGATTCGCTCGGGACCGAGTCCTGGCGGAGGACATCGTTCGAGATACGAGGCCAAGTCCTGGTCGATATGCTCGAAGACCATGTAGAGAATCAGCTGCTGCTCGTGCTCCAGTCGAGGTCCGTGACAAATATCCAGTAATCTGAAAATAAATACAAAATTTGTTATTTCAACGGTAATAGTGAATCTGTCGAATCAGTGGACAGACGCGGGGTTTCTATAGATAGTTCGCACACTGTCCAACTACTCGACAGATTTGTTAGGCCTCTTGTTCTCTTTCTACATACTGAATAGCGGAACTGAATAATTCATAGAAAGGCTGGAAAAGGAAAAACAAGGGGGTTAATATTGAATAGAGATTACGATAGAAAGGATTACTCAAAAGGGAAAAAGTGATAAAAACAAGGAGAATGAGAGAATGTGATAAAAAGGGGAGGTTGAAAGAAAGAGGGAAAGATAGATAACCAATGAATGGGTGCAATGCAGAAACTGATAAAAAAGGAAGGGGAAAAAGAATGTGATGAAAACAGGGAGGAAGGAAGAAAGATAAGGAAAAGACAAGTATAAAGAGGAGCTGATAAATAATAAGAAATAAGGGATGAATGAATGAATGAAAGGAAGAAAAGGTAAGAAATGAGTGAATGGAAGAAGAAGAACGGAACATAAAAATCCCCCTTGGTTTTTGAAACAAAAGATGCCGCTTTTCCAGAACGATGGGTGGGAAAAACTCACGGGAGGAAACTTATTGGAGTTAGTGGGAGGGCATACTTTCAAAAACCCCACTACGGCCCAGTGCGGCCTCTCATGGGACGTGCACTGCACCGTAGTGGGGTTTTGAAAAATCCCACTAGATGGTGTTAACTCTTCAAAAGCTTTCAAAAAATTTTCCCACTACGGCCCAGTGCGGCCTTCCATTTGAGGTGCACTGCACCGTAGTGGGATTTACAAAAATGCCACTAGATGGTGTTAACTCTTCGAGAGCTTTCAAAAATTTTTCCCACTACGGCCCAGTGCGGGCCACTCATTTCCCATGCACTGCACCGTAGTGGGGTTAGAGAAAATGCCGCTAAGGGAGTGTAAAAATTTTGAATGGCTTTTCAAAAGGGGGTAACTTTTTTCCCCCCTTAAACCGATTGGCATAGCTAAAGGAGGGGCACTTCCTGTCGCTGCATGGGGCCTCTTTAGGTTTCATCTCACCCCATCGACCTTTTGAGAGAGAAGAACCATTCACATATACTTTCCATCCCAGCAGAACGGACACTATTTCAAATTTTATGAACTGTTTTTTTTTTTCTAGTCAGCATTGTTTGAAATATTATTTTAAGTACTCTGTCCTATTCAGTTTGACTTAAAAGTAAGTAGGAAAAATTAAGTAGACTGTCCGTTTTAATGAAACCGAGTATATAAGAACTTTCTCGTTAGAGCGGACACCTCTACAACGGACAAATTTCTCATATTTTGTAATTTTAATCAATACTGATTGATTCTTACGTTAAAATTAAAGTTTTTAATCCATAAGAAATGTAATTAAAGTAAACTAAACATGAAAAACCGCAGTCCGCTATAGCGAGGTAGAGGTTTCATTACAGCGGACATCAGAATAAAACATAATTTTCAGGTTTTTTTCATAAATTTTTTAGTGCGAATTAATAAGAAGCTCATTTGGAATTGAATCATATGTAAAAAGTGTCAAAATTATTTTAAATTGATTTTATTTGAGTGTCCGCTATAGCGGAGCCGAGTCTCCCATTCATTCGCATAGTAAGGGATTTATGAATGAACGGGATGTTGCCATAGTAACCGTAGTAGAATTTAAAGGGATTTTCAAGTTGATAGTTATCTTGTATGATCTTTACATCAGGTACTAAAATAAAAATTCCAGGTAAATTGGCTAATCTGAATGAAATGCTGGGGCGAGTTATCTAAGGAATGCTGTAGATAGTACAAACCGAGACTATCAAACTAATTATCTTAATGGGGATGTCACAAGTTTTTATGTATCCAGCGGTTTCTTCTGCATCAATGAATCAACAGAAAAATCTTATCGAGAATCTTGGGCAATCACGAATCATTCGCCATGGCAGCTTTTTTTTTTTCTCCAGGATAACAGCCTGATAACAATGTAGTGAAAGGTAAACTGACTTCATAGGCAGCATCACTTTTTTGTTTCCTCGTTTTTCCTGAACAGGTAATGCGCCCTGTAATCTTGGGCATCCAAAACCCAGCTGGACTAAAGAGAGAAAAAAGAAAACCTTTGCAACCAAATTAGAAAAAAAAAAAGCCTCCAAGAAGTTTGTAAAACTTTCCAATTCGAGTGGGAAAAAGAGCAAACAACAATCAACAGAGGATCACGCACATCTAGAATCGAGCACATCTAGAATCATACAGGAATATACTTCATATCTAAGTTAATGTAAATCAAATAGGACTTTCTGGGAACTGGTAAGGGCAAGACAAACATTCACTTCCCCGTTTGAAACGAAAAGACAAAAAGATCAAAGGCGGTCACAGACAAATGTGACATAAAGCAACAGGTTTTCCATTCTTGTTGACTTGTTTTTCCTCGCTAACGGTTCACTGTCTCACAAGAGCGGACAGGACCATTTAAATCCCCAGAAAAATCACAGAAATTTACTTTCAAGAGTTTAAAAAACGTTCCAAATCAACTCTAAAATCATTTGCTACAAATCAAATTTCGTTACGGTGAATTTCGCTGTCCCGCTGTAGCGAGACTTTAGGACCTCACTATAGCAGACACCGAAAATAAATAGTATTTACTATTTTTGACTAAGTATTTATGGTTCACTGTAATCAGTAGAGCACGAGGATTCGAAAAGTGTAAACTTTCAGTATTTTTGAATTAGTTTTGTATTCAATTCGGCGTCCGTTCTAGTAGAGGGGGCGGTCTCTTTTGCAAGCTGATTCAATGGCCCACTACGATCCAGTGCACCTAGGGGTGCCACTGTGCCGTAGTGGGGTATTCTGGAGGGAAAACTATGCGTCCGGTTTTTATGGTGGGGAGAGCAAGGGGCCAGCAGCAAAAGAGGCAAGGTTGCGGCCAAGGTATCTTTGGAATGTGGTCATTCATGGCTAGCGGCTGCTTCTTTTTCGGCAAGAAGAATATCATTTTAAAAATAAAACCTAAAACTTTCTCAAACATTTCAAAGCCCCCAAAACAACAAACAAACTTTCAGCACACACAACGTACAGGGCAAGATGTTTAAATGAACTAAAAATAACTTACAATACAGGTTAATTGAGTATATTTTATCATTTCTCTGGGTCTTAGGTTCGTCTGCAAAGAGACCAGGCCGCCTAGGGCTGTTGCATTCAAAGGCCGCTTTGTAATTAAAACGCGGCTCCTTGTCATCCTGATTGTGCATATCACGTCAAAAAGTCGACAAAGAAGATAATGAACAAATTCCCCTACAAAGTCCGATAGGGTCGAGAGGTCCCTGGGAAAGTTTTGTGAATGGGACGTGGACCTGCAGTAGTGTTTCCACTTTGCAGGAAAATTCCCTGAAAAAGGGGGGAAATGGGTCTGGAAAGGGAAAAACAAGGGAAGCGGGAAAAATGGAAAATAAGGGAAGAAGGGGGAAATGGGAAAATTGGGGTTGGAAAGGGAAAAACAAGAGAAGAGGGAAAAAGGAAAAATCTAAACGTATGGCCTGTATTCTAATACGGGAGGGGAAAAAGGGAAAATAAAAGGAAGAAGGGGGAAATGGGAAAATTGGGTTTGCAAAGGGAAAAACAAGGGAAGAGGGAAAAGGGAAAATGTAAACGTACGGCCTGTATTCTAGTGCGGGAGGGGAAAAAGGGAAAATAAGGAAGGAAGCGGGAAATGGGAAAATTGGGTTTGCAAAGGGAAAAAACAAGAGAAGAGGGAAAAGGGAAAATCTAAACGTAGGGCCTGTATTCTGGTGCGGAGGAAAAAAGGGAAAAATTACGGAAGAAGGGGAAAAGGGGAAAATGGAAGGGAAAACACTGGCCTGCAGGTTTCTTATACTGTGTACCGAGTAGAGAGAACCTTGTTGAGCGACCAAGTAATTAATCATCTTTCCAAACCATTAACCAAACACTGATCACTTAATCAGCCACACTTCCGACGTCCCTTTAACTTTCTGCCAGAGTGATTTCTCTAAGTTGAGCTGTCCGCTAAAGCAGACAAAGAAACTCTGAGGGACTTAGTCAGTTGCAGTGAGACTTCGACGGTTGATCAAGGGGCAAGGGCTATGGTTATTGCACGTTTATTGAGGGGCAAAGATATACGATTCTGGGTGTGTAAGTACAGTCTGCAATCTAAAACGCCTGATTCACAGCCTTGTCCGTTGAGCAGGGGGCAAAATACTATTCTATAGTCCTGTTCACAGTGTTAACATAGCCCTAGCCCCTGATTTGCTGTTCCGTTCATTAAAGTAGCCTCTATATAACCCCAGTACCCCTGATTAGCATCTCTGTCCGTTCAATGAGGGGCAAAAGAGGCTTGCTCTAAGTCTGCCTAATGTGTCTTTGATGTAAATGCCCCTGATTAGTAACTGTCTGTTACAGCTTGACCTTCACCCGTTGATCCAGGGGCAAAAAGAGTTGTCTGTTCACCAAGGGGCCAAGACAGACGGATCTAGCACTCCCCTCGTCTCTACAACCAAATGCCCCCTGATTAGCAGCTGTCTGCTACAGCCTGACCTTCATCCGTTGATCCAGGGGCAGAGTGGGTTGCCCCGGACAAGGGCGTAGACGCGAATGAATGAAAACTGCGATGGTCAGATAACACACTCAAGTGGGCGAGACGAATTCTCAGCAAATTTCCACTATCTCCTCTTTCAGAACGTCAACTTGTTTTTCGGCTTGCCTTTTAAACTCCTCACTCTACACCGACACCCCGACAAAACAAATGACGATCGGCTGTATACATCGATCATCGACAAAAACTTCGAAGAGAGCTTCGAGTTTCCACCATGGGAAAAGCGCTACAAGACACTTATACTGGAATAACTATTGGAGCGATACCGAAACCGGGTTAAATTTGATTCTCCCCCGCCAGCAAAAATTCCAGTTAGATTAAAGCTCTCAAGTCCCTGGAATGCAAACTTTTGCACCGTTAAGCAAATTGTGGTATCACATATGATATACGTAACCATACTCCACGCCAGTGGCTATAAAAAAAACAACTGGAATAAAGTTTTCTTGCACATATTAAAAGGAGTGCCCCATTCTATTACATAGTGAGTTAAAAAAAAATAAAACAAAAAAACGACGGAAACGTCTCGACTTGTGTAATGGCGCTGTGCAGCTGTCGTTTGAATTTTTCCAAGTCTCTCCCAATTAAAGTTATTTGTTGGGGCGTAAAAGTTTGGAGAAAAATTTTTCAAATTATCATTCCACAAGGATCTCGAGAATGGCAATGAAAAATATTTCAGCGGCCGAAACGAATGACCCACCGCGTGAATGTCCGTAACCTTTAACTCGGTCTCGACCATACATGGAACCGACCGTTTTCTGAAAGGGTAGAGAACATTTTTTTCCCTCATGCTCAGTAGTTAAAAAGAGAAAAAAAACTATTAGCTATTATTAGTTTTCCCCACAAGGCCTTTGCTAGAAACTAACTCGATCCTTTTGGGTTTATCTCGAAGGGACTTGTCATCAATGGACCAGCGACATCCATTAAAGACGAAACAAATGAATGACTGTGTTATCAGCCTGTCATCAAGTGTTATCAATAGTTGCCGACCCCCTCTTGGTAGGCGATAAGCTCGACCAAATGAATGGCAACAACAACTTTCCCACGCTGTTCAAAGTTCTCTTCATTAGACGGAGGCGAGAAAAAAAAACTTTAAAAAATAGAAGAAAAAAAGTCCCAGGGTTGGTAACATGCCAATAAACTACATGGGGGATCGTTTTGTGGGAAAATATCGTGGGGGATCGTGGGGATTTTTTCGTCTGCACAGAAGGAGCCACTCCTTGGAAAAAGTTTCGTGTTACATGCGAACGCCTTTCCGCACGCTAACAGAGACACACAGCCCCAACTAGAAACCCCCTGATAACACGCTGATAACAGAGTCAGTCAAGTGTCAAACAATAACGAAGCTGAAAAGTGTGACGACCACACTGAACGAATCCAGAAACAATTGAGCAAAGCGGTTCGGTACTTCTGGTATAAAATCCTCGAACCTTTCCGAAACCGAGTTTTCCACAGATTCTGGGACGTTGTCAACCCTCTTGAATAGTTTTTCCACGATGAAGACATCCGTCATGCTCCGGAAAACTCTTAGAAACTTGTCGGCGTAACTTTTTTTTTCCGTTTTCTTGAATCATTTGTGTTGCTTCAGTGTCCAAACCTCCCACAAACAAACAAAACACAAACCCCAATAACAGCTAAACCATAAACGACCACCGAGAAGAGAAAAATCTTTGTTCTTCATTGTCGAGCCTAAAATGTCGATGACTTCCCCCAAAAAACTACTCAGAATTCGATAGTTGGCAGTTTTTAACTATTAGTTTCGTGATAAACAAATCAAGTAATCTCGGTTCTACAGAAACCGCAGTTCTGGACTTCCTTACGAGTTATTTCCTCCAAAATAACCACATTCTGAATCAAAATTCACACATTGCAGCAATCAGAAATGGTTTCTAATCAACTAAACACGAAAAAGCCCAGAAGTCCCGTAAGTAGTTCCCCAAACTGCCGTTGGAAAGCAAGTGGCGCTAGTGTCGCGGCGCCGTTTTTCGCCGATTCAAACTCTTGAGGGATAGTTCCAGAAAAAAATCACACACTGCAGTAATCAGCATTCGTTTCCAATCAACAAAACACGAAAACATACAAAAGTCCCCTAAGTAGTTCCCCAAACCGCCACTGCACACCAGAGGCGCTAGTGCCGCGGCGCCATTTTTCGACGATTCAAACTCTACACGAGGGGTAAGTCTGAAAAGAATGCGGCCTTGAATGATGTGATGTGACGTATCTACCCCCAACAAGTTGTCAGTCTATGCCTCCCTGATCTGAACCGAACCGGCAAAAGAAGGTAGAAGGAGGGAAAAAAAAAGTTTACCTGACGATGTTTGGATGTTCAAACTTCTCCATTTGCTTGAGTAGAGAGATTTCCCTTAAGGTTGACATGGGCACTCCTTCTTCGGTCAGCGGAACGCGCACTTTCTTCAGGGCCACCATCTGACCCTCGTTGTGCGTATCGCGGGCCTTGTACACCGTCCCATAGGCTCCTAAAAGAAACACAGACAGAACAATAGAAAATCTTACATTCCTCTCGTCTCTCTCCTTCTCTTATAAATTACAAAATAATAGCTTAATCGACCCTAGTTTCTTAGGGCCTAATCACTGTTTACTACAATCCCCCAACGGTTCAAATACTCGAAAAACGGTTCAAAAGTAGCTTTAATTAAGTGATATCGATCAAGGCTCAAGAGCCTCTCTCTATGTAATTCCAATGATTGCTGAGTCGATGCCTAGTAATCGATCACATGCTGGGCTGGTTAGAAGGAAGGTAGCACTTTGAACAGAACCCTGGAAAAAAAAAATTCCAGGGTTCACATGTTAAGGGATTCCCAGCGTCAAAGAGGATGGGCGTTTCGCATCTAATAACAAGGTATGGTGAAAAGCTCCTGCACCCCCATTTGAATTTAGGCATCGCCCCAGGTGTTACTCTCACCGCCATCTTGAATCTAGGCATCGCTCCAGGCGTTTCTCCCGCCGTCATTTTGAATCTAGGCATCGCCCCAGGTGTTTCTCCCGCCGCCATCTTGAATCTAGACATCGCCCCAGGCGTTTCTCCCGCCGCCATCTTGAATCTAGTCATCACCCGAGGCGTTTTTCTCGCCGCCATCTTGTTCTTTTTTGGTAGCCCCTCGACAGAATTTGATATTTTTCATCTTTTTTCAGACTTGTCTCCTAATCTGCGGTCACGGGAAAGTTCAAATTGGTCGCTCTTTTCAGCTTTGGCCAAACAGCGTTTATTATCGGCTGCGATAACTATCTCGGGGCCGACAAAACTCGTACTAAACTGACCTTAAGGCTTTCGGGTGGCAAAAGAGAAACTCGCACAAAGTCCCTGCTCACACAAAGAGCTTCTAGAAAACCCGGGAAAAGTCCTAGAAGTCCCCCGGAAAGTCCTAGAAAAGTCCCAGAGACTTTGCCCAGTGTTTTCTCTACGTGGAAACGAGTAGCAGATGTTTCGTGCAACTTTTTCTTTATACTTTAAGTAGTTGGGAAAAATTCTACGGGACAAAAGAGGACTTCAGCTGGGGGGTTACGTATTTTCTACACCGACCTTTTCCCCATAGAGTTTCTGTGAGAATAAAACTACACCCCCTAAACGTAACCCCCATTGTATTCTAGAGACCCCACTAGAAATTTTTCCCACCGTAGTGTAAAAAAGCCCCCATACCGTTCAGAAATGTCTGCCAGTCACATCAAAACATCTCTCCCAAGGTCTCACAACATCCCTACTTCCACAAGGACTTTCCCACAAGTTCCCAACGCATTTCCCACGAATACTGACGTCTCTGTTGAGGTTCTGGAATCATTCCCATAACCGTTTGAGCTTTTCCAAACCTTCCCAGAACTTCCCAAGCTTTTCCCACTACTAATGACGTCTCTGTTAAGATTCAGGATCATTCTCATAACCGTTTTAGCTTTCCCAAACCTTCCCCGACTTTCTAGAGGCTTCCCAGAACTTCCCAACGCATTTCCCACGAATACTGACGTCTCTGTTGAGGTTCAGGATCATTCCCATAACCGTTTGAGCTTTTCCAAATCTTCCCCGACTTTCTAGAGACTTCCCAGAACTTCCCAAGCTTTTCCCACTAGCATTGACGTCTCTGTTAAGATTCTGGATTATTCTCATAACCGTTTGAGCTTTCCCAAACCTTCCCAGACTTTCTAGAGACTTCCCAGAACTTCCCAAGCTTTTCCCACTACTACTGACGTCTCTGTTGAGGTTCAGGATCATTCCCATAACCGTTTGAGCTTTCCCAAACCTTCCCAGACTTTCTAGAGACTTCCCAGAACTTCCCAAGCTTTTCCCACTACTACTGGAACTTCAACGATCGTTCCCAAAACTGTCTGAATGAGCTGTTTGCTTCAATCCCAAGAATTCCCAACGCTTCCCAAATATTCCCCAACCGTATAAAGTTTCGTCAGCAGAACCCTTTATCTCAGTCTTATCAACAATGGAACTAAAAGCCGAAATTCCCCACAGCAGATGTTCCGCGCTTGGCAGAGGGAACAAAGTTCATCCAGGTGCCACGAGAACCGAGAGGATCCTCGCCTGGTTTGTTCCGGTCCCTTAACAACTGTTGAATTTTCCCAGAGGTTTCCCAACTCTTCCCAAGCTTCCCAAATTCAGTTCTGGAGCTTCCTACTTACTCCCAGATCTTTTTAAACGTAATTCTAGCTTCCCAGACTCACTTCTTGAGCTTTTTAACTTGTCCTGAGCTTTCCCAAGCTTCCCAAATTTAGTTCTGAAGTTCGCGTACTTAGTCCTAAAGCTTTGGAAACGTAATCCCAACTTCCAGACTTTTCCCAAAGCTTCCCAACACTCTTCCCAAGCTTTCTAAACTTTGTTCTGAAGCTTCCTACTTACTCCCACAGCTTTTGATACATATAACCCAACTTCCCAGACTCGATTCCAGAGCTTTTTAACTTTTCCCAAGGTTTCCCAAGCTTCCCAACTCTTCCCAAAGCTTCCCAAGACTTTTCTTGGCATTCCGAAACATTTCTCAACCTCTCAAGCTTTTCCCAAGCTTCCCAAACTTCTTCTGGACCTCGCCAACTATTCCCCAGTCTTTCCCAAACTCTTCCCCACGTTTCCCAAGCCTCTCTGTAAACCTATAGGGAAAACCTGGGAAGTTTTCAGTGTGGGGGGCAGATGTATCATACGGGGTCTTAGTGGGAGGTTTGGGGGACTGTGGGGAATTTTGGGTGGGAAAACGGGGACAGGTGTGACAATATCTACAAGCGCAGCTGCTTCTTTGTATAATCTACGTAAAGCACGTGCGGAAACACCGAATCTTTAGTTGTAAAATAAATATTTAATAATAATAATAATAATAATAATAATAATAATAATAATAATAATAATAACAATAATGCTACTTACTACTACTACTACTACTAGTAGTAGTAGTGCTACTAGTACTAATGCTGCTATTACTGCTACTACTATTGCTACTACTACTACTACTACTATTGCTACGACCAATATTTCTACTACTACTACTGCAACTGCTATTACTACTAATTCTGTTACTACTACTGCTATTACTAATACTTCTATCACTACTACTACTACTACTACTACTACTACTACTTCTATCACTACTACTACTACTACTTCTACTAACACACCTGATACAACATTTTCATATAACATAACATAAACATTAGAAAGTAGTACAAACAAATATACGATACGTGTGGGCCAAAGCGGACGGAAGTTGTGATTGAAAAGTTTGTCTGTCCGTTTGTCTGTCCGCCGGAGAGAAAAAGAAGCGGACAGACGAAAAAATAAAAAAAAAGAAAAGAAAAAGAAAGCGGACAAAAAGGCAAAGGTCATCATTTTTCCACATTCCTAACGGACAGGAAGCAGTTCGCTGGAATTTTATGAATCCCTTCCAGCAACAGACCCTCGCGGACACACGCAGCAGACAGCAGTGTTTCCATTTTGCAGGGAAATTCCCCGAAAAAGGGAAAATGGGGTCTGCTTAGGGAAAAATAGGGTAAGAGGGGAAAAGGGAAAATCTGGGAGTACAGTATCATGTTCTGGTGCGGAGGGGAAAAAGGGGAAAATAAATGTAGAAGGAAAAGGGGAAATCTGCAAGTATAGCTTTGTGTTCTAGTGCGGAGGGAAAAAAGGGGAAAACAAAGGAAGAAGTAAGAGGGAAAATCTGCAAGTACAACTTTCTATTCTAGTGCGGAGTGGAAAAGGGGAAAATAAGGGAAGAGGGAAAAGGGAAAAATAAGTGAAAAAGGGGAAACCTGGAAGTGCAGCTTTGTATTCTACGGCGGAGGGGGAAAAAGGGAAAATAGAGTGAGAGGGAAAAGGGGAAATCTGTGAGTACAGCTTTGTATTCTAGTGCGGGAGGGGAAAAGAGGGAAAATAACGTAAGAGGGGGAAAAAAGGGGAAAACTGAAATTGCAAGCACAGACACACAACCCCACCGTCGATAACAAGCGATAACACGTGTGATAACATCTTGATAACAGGTGATAACACGTGGAGAGAGGCTGACCGCAAAGGAATGTGCCTTTTAAATGACCACAGGAAAGGTCACCAAAAGGGTCAACAGGTCAAAGGTCAACTCGTCAAGATTCTTAAGGAATCAAGAATCTTAAGAATCTCAGAAGAATCTTATTGAGAATCTTAAAATCGCAACTTTTTCTTTAGCCCCAGGGATTTTCCCTGATCACGGTGATTTAGATAGCAGAGGGGGTCTGCAACTTTTCTAAACACATGAGCGGTGTTATCACTTATTATCAACTGTTATTAAGTGTTATCATGTTATATTTTCAATGTCTTACAGCGTTCCAAACCCCCATTTGTTCCTGTTGAACAAAGAAGACGTGATAACAGGTTGATAACACGTTGATAACATCAGGTAGGGTACGGGGGGTCGGAAACTGGTTTGAAAAAAAACTGAAAAAACTTTACCGCCTCTTCACATTCCTGAGTCAAGTGCCAACCTACGCTATTTATTATTATTATTATAACATATTATTGTGTGCTATTTTGAAATCTGTCGAATACGTGGACAGCACATATACAAAATTTGTTTCTCACAGATCTGTCCACCTATCCGACAAATTAGATTCTACTATACCTATTCGTTTTTATTATTATTGTGTGCTGTTATAAAATCTGTCGAATACGTGGACAGCACATATACAAAATTTGTTTCTCACGGATCTGTCCCCCTATTCGACAAATTACGTTCTACTATACCTATTCGTAATTATTATTACTCTGTGCTGTTATGAAATCTGTCGAATACGTGGACAGCACATATACAAACGTTGTTTCTCACGGATCTGTCCCCCTATTCGACAACTTAGATTCTACTATACCTATTCGTTATTATTATTATTGTGTGCTGTTCTGAAATCTGTCGAATACGTGGACAGCACATATACAAACTTTGTTTATCACAGATCTGTCCACCTATTCGACAAATTAGATTCTACTATACCTATTCGTTATTATTATCATTGTGTGCTGTTATGGAATCTGTCGAATACGTGGACAGCACATATACAAAATTTGCTTCTCACGAATCTGTCCACCTATTCGACAAATTAGATTCTACTATACCTATTCGTGATTATTATCATTGTGTGCTGTTATGAAATCTGTCGAATACGTGGACAGCACATACAAAAAATTTGTTTCTCACAGATCTGTCCCCCTATTCGACAAATTACGTTCTACTATACCTATTCGTAATTATTATTACTCTGTGCTGTTATGAAATCTGTCGAATACGTGGACAGCACATATACAAACTTTGTTAATCACGGATCTGTCCACCTACCCGACAAATTAGATTCTACTATACCTATTTATTATTATTACTGTGTGCAGTTTTAAAATCTGTCGAATACGTGGACAGCACATAAACAAACGTTGTTTCTCACGGATCTGTCCACCTATTCAACAAATTAGGTTCTACTATACCTATTCGTAATTATTATTACTCTGTGCTATTTTGAAATCTGTCGAATACGTGGACAGCACATACACAAAATTTGTTTCTCACAGATCTGTCCCCCTATTCGACAAATTAGATTCTACTATACCTATTTATTATTATTACTGTGTGCAGTTTTAAAATCTGTCGAATACGTGGACAGCACATAAACAAACGTTGTTTCTCACGGATCTGTCCACCTATTCGACAAATTAGATTCTACTATACCTATTCGTTATTACTGTTACTGTGTGCTGTTATGAAATCTGTCGAATACGTGGACAGCACATATACAAACTTTGTTCATCACGGATCTGTCCACCTATTCGACAAATTAGATTCTACTATACCTATTCGTTATTATTATTCTGTGCTGTTATGAAATGTGTCGAATACGTGGACAGCACATATACGATTTGTTTCTCACGGATCTGTCCACCTATTCGACAAATTAGATTCCACTATACCTATTCGTTATTATTATTATTATTATTATTATTGTATGCTGTTATGAAATCTGTCGAATACGTGGACAGTACGTATAGTGTCTATTGCTTCTTACGCATCTGTCCACCTGTTCGACAAATTAGATTCTACTATACTTCCTAGACTCACCACTATTATTATTATTATAAATTAGTGTGTACTTGTGTGAAATCTGTCGAATATGTGGACACTAGATATAGGACACGTTACTTCTTACACGCCTGTCCGCCTATTCGACAAATTGTATCCCTCATCAAACTTTCCATGCAACCTATTATACCTTAACTTCCTTATTCATCAAACTGTCGAATACGTGGACAGGCCATACAAGACACATTCCTTTTGCATATCTGTCCACCTATTCGACAAATTTTATCCCTCGTCAAACTTTCCATTCAACTTATTATACCCTAACTTTCTTATTTATCAAACTGTCGAATACGTGGACAGGCCATACGACACACATCCCTTTTGCACATCTGTCCACCTATTCGACAAATTTGATCCTGTATCAAACTTTTCACCAAATTTACTATACCTTATCTTTCTTCTTCTTCTTATTATTATTATTATATTATTAGTATTATTATTATTATTTTATTTAAATAACTATTTTTTGTAAATCTATTTTTTCGTACTAACTACTTTGCATGTCTCAGTGCGCAGCTGACGGCCACTACTCCCAGCACAAGGGGGTCCGAAACTCCGAGGAAAAGTCTACGAAGATTATTTGATAACATATGATAACAGGTTGATAACATGACTTAGGTGTACGAAGTTTATTGCAAGTTTCGGACCCCTTGTCCCAGCAGCAACCCATAAGCAATGCGAGGGGCTCTCAACTTTCACATCTCACTTCAAAGATGATAACTCAATCATCAGGCTGTTGATAACAACCTGATAACACCCTGATAACAGGGTGATAACAAAATTCAAGCATAGCGGGTGAAAAAGTGAATGAAAAGCTGAATGGGAGAATAAGTGATAACACACTGATAACTGGGTGATATCAAAATTCGAGCATAGTGAGTGAAAAAGTGAATGAAACCTGAATGGGAGAATAAATTATAACACGCTGATAACAGGGTGATAACACAGTGATAACAAAATTCAAGCATAGCGTGTAAAAAAAGTGAATGAAAAGCTGAATGGAAGAATAAGTGATCAAGCGATGATAACAGAGTGATAACAAAATTCAAGCATAGTGAGTGAAAAAGTGAATGAAAGTTCAAAGGACACGCGGCTGTGACCTTGCAAGGTCGTGACTTGCCCACACGAGGAACGTGCGTAAAAATCGTAGTAAAAAGGTCACGACCTTGAACGTAGTAATAGTAAAACGACGACCTTGCGAGGTCATTCATTCATTCATTCACTTCTTTACTCCTTCACTCACTCATTCATTCACTAATTCACTCATTCATTCATTTATTCATTCATTCACTCATTCATTCGCTTCTTTACTCCTTCATTCATTAATTCACTTGCTTACTCACCCGTTCATTCACTCCTTCACTCATTCATTCATTCACTCATTTACTCATTCATTCATTCACTCATTTACTCATTCATTCACTCATTTACGATTCATTCATTCATTCACTCATTTACGATTCATTCATTCATTCACTGCATTACCAACAGTTATCCACGTTACTACAACTTACCACAACTACATCTAACTATACAACACTTATACTACTTACCATACGTAACACTATCTACCAACACTCTACAACAATGAAACTAATAACTACAAGCTTTGTTACCTATAACTGTCTAACTGTAGCACAATACTACTACTACACAACAACACTATATTACAACACTACAACACTATACTATAAACTATAGCACAATACTACTACTACTACACAACACAAAAACACTATACTACAACACTATACTACAACACTACACTACAACACTACAACACTATACTAAAAACTGTAGCACAATACTACTACTACTACTACACAACACAAAAACACTATACTACAACACTACACTACAACACTACAACACTATACTACAAACTATAGTACATTAATACTACTACACTACACTACTACACAACACTACAACACTATACTACTACACAATATCACAACACTATACTACAACACTATAGCACAAAAAAAAATTACCATTTCCGATGAGTGCGATCTCTTCATAATGACTGGGATCGCTTAGCAGAGTCTGCTGCTGCTGCTGCTGACGAGGCTGCTGCTGCTGCTGCGACTTGCACTGACCAGCGTAAGTCGCTGTTCCCTTCATGGCCGAAACTTTGCGATTCTCACCAACCAACTGTAGACATCATTAACATCTCTCCACTGTCGCCATCCTATTAATGTTAACCATAGTTAATACAATTAAAAATAATTCATTATAAATAATTAATTATTATATTTTAAATATATAATTATTATATATTATATAAATTAAATTTACAATTATAATTTAATAATACTATGAATTAATATAATTTAATTAATTATTAAATAATTATAAATTCAATTTATTTTAAATATTTTGTGGTTCGCCATTATGTTCTGGTCCAAGGGGGTCGGAAACTTCCAATAATCTCGGTACACCTTTGGTCATGTTATCACTGTTATCAGCCTGTTATCTCCAATGTTATCAAATAATCTTCGTACACTTTTCCTCAGAGTTTCAGACCCTCGTTCTGGTCATCACGATGAAGAAAAAAGTAAAATTCAAAAACGTGCGCCAAGCATCGTGACTTGACGGTGATGATAACAAATGATAACAAGTGATAACAACTGATAACAGCTACGTCCCTCGCTATAGCGGACACATTGATAAAATTAAGTTTTCGACTAAATTGACCAAAAATTGCATCAATCGTCTTCGTTTTGAACGATAATTACTCGCAATTAATAAAAATTCACAATTTGGCAACAGTGTATTTAAATTAGGTGTCCGTTGTAGCGAGGATCCCAGAACCCCCGCTACAGCGGACACCTTTATGAAAATCAGGTTTTCAACCAAATTTGCTAAAAATCAGTTCATTCGAATGCTAATTAACTAAGGATTACTTTAAACTCGTAAAAATTCGCAATTAATCAAAGTTATACTTAAACCAGTTGTCCGTAGTAGCGAGTCGGCGGCCCAATACGCTAAGCAATGTAGAGGTTCACTATAACGGACAGCTTTATAAAATCAGCTTTTTCGCGAAATTTTTCAAAAACTGCATAAATCGACTTGGTTTTGATTACTGATTACTTTAAACTTATAAAAATTCAAAATTAATCAAATTTCTATTTAAACCAAGTGTCCGTTGTAGCGAGATAGCCTACCGACTCCACTATAACGGACACCTTTATAAAATCAGCTTTTTCGCAAAATCCTTCAAAAATTACACCAATCGACTTGGTTTTGAATACCGATTACTTTAAAACCATAAAAATTCAAAATTAATCAAATTTCTATTTAAACCAAGTGTCCGTTGTAGCGAGATAGCCCACTGACTCCACTATAACGGACACCTTGATAAAATCAGCTTTTTCACTAAATTTGTCAAAAATTACACCAATCGACTTGGTTTTGAATACTGATTACTTCAAACTCATAAAAATTCGCAATTTGTCAAAAAATTTTTTAAACCAAGTGTCCGTTGTAGCGAGTTAGCCCACTACGCGGCCATGACGCAGGCAAAATGGCCGCATTCCACAGTCTTTCGATAAACTTGATGAGAAAATTTTTATTCCTCCAAATTACAAAACCCGAAAGGCCAAGAAGCCCAACTGAGGGGGGGTTAGCAACCCTCCAAAAAATAAACTACCCTAAAACTTAACCCTGTTAAAAAGTTAACCCCCATTCAGAGAGTAACCCTCGTGGCTAACTCACATATGAAACCCCAGTTATCGAAGTGTTATCAACTGTTATCACAAATTATCACTCAATGAATTAAAAGTTTCCTACCCCCCACTTAACCCTGTTAAAAGTTAACCCTCATTCAGGGTTTAACCCTCGTAACTAACTCACATACGAAGATCTATCCCTGATATCGAAGTGTTATCAACTGTTATGAAAAATTATCACTCAATGAATTAAAAGTTTCCCACCCCACCCCCCAGTTAACCCTGTTAAAAGTTAACCCTCATTCAGGGTTTAACCCTCGTGGCTAACTCACATACGAAATCCCTGTTATCGAAGTGTTATCAACTGTTATCAAAAATTATCATTCAATGAATTAAAAGTTTCCCACCCCACCCCCCAGTTAACCCTGTTAAAAGTTAACCCTCATTCAGGGTTTAACCCTCGTGGCTAACTCACATACGAAATCCCTGTTATCGAAGTGTTATCAACTGTTATCAAAAATTATCACTCAATGAATTAAAAGTTTCCCACCCCCCACTTAACCCTGTTACAAGTTAACCCCCATTCAGAGAGTAACCCTGGTAACTAACTAAGATACGAAGATCTGATCCCTGTTATCGAAGTGTTATCAACTGTTATCACAAATTATCACTCAATGAATTAAAAGTTCTCCACCCCCCACTTAACCCTGTTAAAAGTTAACCCTCATTCAGAGTTTAACCCTCGTAACTAACTCACATACGAAATCCCTGTTATCGTAGAGTTATCAACTGTTATCACAAATTATCACTCAACGAATTAAAAGTTTCCCACCCCCCACTTAACCCTGTTACAAGTTAACCCTCGTAACTAATTCACATACGAAGATTTATCCCTGTTATCGTAGTGTTATCAACCTGTTATCACTGTTATCAATCAGAGTCAGGGCTATTGGTCAGTGTTGCCACTTTTCAATCTTCCCTTTTTCCCCTCTTCCCTTATCTTTCCCCTTTTTCCCCTCTCCGTGCAAGAATTCCCTTTCGAGACTCCATTTTCCCCCTTTTTCAGGGAACTTCCCTGCAAAAGTGGGAAACACTGCTATTGGTACATGTCAAAAGTCCAGCTGTACACACCTTACACACCTTACACACCCATTACACACTCTACACACCCGTTACACACACACGCGCAGTGTGGGGGCGACCCACTTCACTTTTCCCACGCTCCCCGCACTTTGGTAAACAACTCGAGAGAACTACGCTGGAATTCCACGCCATTTACCACAAACACAAAAATCGATTTTCGTCTCAAATAATCGATTACTAACTATCGATTATCGATGAGTATCGATCAAGTAGTAGATTTACCGATTATTGAGAACGACGAATCTATCGATACGATTACTTTTGGCTTAGAAATCGATTACTAACTATCGATTATCGATGAGTATCGATAGAGTATCGATACCGTCTCTACTGTAGATTTACCGATTATTGAGAACGACGAACGGTATCGATACGATCAGTTCTGACTTAGAAATCGATTCTTAATAATCGATTATCAATGAGTATCGATCAAGTATCGATACCGTGCCAACTGTAGATTTACCGATTATTGAGAACGACGAATCTATCGATACGATTACTTTTGGCTTAGAAATCGATTACTAACTATCGATTATCGATGAGTATCGATAGAGTATCGATACCGTCTCTACTGTAGATTTACCGATTATTGAGAACGACGAACGGTATCGATACGATCAGTTCTGACTTAGAAATCGATTCTTAATAATCGATTATCAATGAGTATCGATCAAGTATCGATACCGTGCCAACTGTAGATTTACCGATTATTGAGAACGACGAATCTATCGATACGATTACTTTTGGCTTAGAAATCGATTACTAACTACCGATTATCCATTAGTATCGATAGAGTATCGATACCGTTGTCGACTGTAGATTTACCGATCGCTAATGACGACAAATCGTATCGATACCTTCAGTTCTAGCTTAGAAATCGATTACTAAGAATCGATCAAGTATCGATACCGTGTCAACTGTAGATTTACCGATCGCTACGGACGACGAGTCGTACCGATACCTTCAGTTCTGGCTTAGAAATCGATTACTAACTACCGATTACCGATGAGTATCGATAGAGTATCGGTAGAGTATCGATACCGTGTCAACTGTAGATTTACCAATCGCTATGGACGACGAATGGTATCGATACGTTCAGTTCTGACTTAGAAAACGATTACTAACTATCGATTATCAATGAGTATCGATAGAGTATCGATCAAGTATCGATACCGTGTCAACTGTAGATTTACCGATCACTAAGGACGACGAATCTATCGATACGATTACTTTTAGCTTAGAAATTGATTACTAAGTATCGATTATCGATCAGATACCGTGGACTTACCGATCACTAAGGACGACGAATGGTATCGATACGATTACTTTTAGCTTAGGAATCGATTACTAACTATCGATTATCGATGTATCGATTCTTTATGGACTGGTTCGGTATCCAGAATTGTTTAAAGGGGAAAGGCTTCACTGTGAAGGATGATGGATGGGAATCGATAGCAATCGGTAAATAATCAATTAGACGCTTGTTGAATCGATTAACTGCCTTGATAATCGATTGAAAACTGTTAATAATCAATTTGGACGCTTTGTTGACTTTTCAGGAGTCAGTTGATTATCGATCCAATACTGAATTCACTTAATTACTGTTAGAATCGTTAATAAATCGATTAATTAGTTAATAATCGATTTAAATGACAATGTCCAATAATTAGCCATTTTAGACAGCGATAACGGGTGATAACACATCCTCCTCTGTTATCACCAGTTATCACGTGTTATCAACACCTGATCCAGGGGTTCGAAATCAAGATTCTTAGTGAGAATCTCATGATTCCCACAGCGATAACGGGTGATAACGCATCCTGTTATCACCTGTTATCACGTGTTATCAGCACCTGGTCCAGAGATTGGAAATCAAGATTCTTAGTGAGAATCTCAAAGATTCCGACAGCGATAACGGGTGATAACGCATCCTCCTCTGTTATCACCTGTTATCACGTGTTATCACACCCCGTCCAGAGATTGGGACTCAAGATTCCCACAGCGATAACGGGTGATAACCAAGGGGTCCGAAACTTCCAATAATCTTTGTACACCTAGGCCGTGTTATCACTGTTATCAACCTGTTATCTCCGTGTTATCACATGTTATCAAATAATCTTCGTACACTTTTCCTCGGACTTTCAGACCCCTTGGTGATAACGCATCCTCCTCTGTTATCACCTGTTATCACGTGTTATCACACCCCGTCCAGAGATTGGGAATCAAGATTCTTAGTGAGAATCTCAAGATTCCCACAGCGATAACGGGTGATAACGCATCCTCCTCTGTTATCACCTGTTATCACGTGTTATCAGCACCTGGTCTTGTCATTCGAAATCAAGATTCTTAGTAAGAATCTCAAGATTCCAACGGCGATAACGGGTGATAACACATCCTCCTCTGTTATCACCTGTTATCACGTGTTATCAGCACCTGGTCTAGTCATTCGAAATCAAGATTCTTAGTAAGAATCTCAAGATTCTGACAGCGATAACGGGTGATAACACATCCTCCTCTGTTATCACCTGTTATCACATGTTATCAGCACCTGGTCTAGTCATTCGAAATCAAGATTCTTAGTAAGAATCTCAAGATTCCAACGGCGATAACGGGTGATAACGCATCCTCCTCTGTTATCACGTGTTATCGGCACCTGGTCCAGGGGTTCGAAATCAAGATTCTTAGTGAGAATCTCAAGATTCCCGAGTGGACTACCCCTTTTTTGGGGATTGAATACATAGAGAGCCAGACGGCGCGACACTGCAGGGCGGTTCGGAGGTGGTCTACACCTTTCCCACTCCATCCACACCGCACTTTTATAGATCTGCCATTCAAATAACCATAAATCTAACTCAATCAAACTTAATTCAACTCCAAAACCCCATTAAACCACCCAAAAACCCTTGAAAGTCCCTGGAATTCCCACAAATGCCCTGAAATGCCTTGAAACATCCTGATTCTTGGCCTGGAAAGGCTTAATTCGACTTTAATAACCATAAATCTAACTCAATCAAACTTAATTCAACTCCAAAATCCCATTAAACCACCCAAAAACCCTTGAAAAGTCCTGGAACTCCCACAAATGCCCTGAAATGCCTTGAAAAGTCCTGATTCTTGGCCTGGAAAGGCTGAATTCGACATTAGTAACCATAAATCTAACTCAATCAAACTTAATTCAACTCCAAAACCCCACTAAACCACCCAAAAATCCTTGAAAAGTCCCTGGAACTCCCACAAATGCCCTGAAATGCCTTGAAAAGTCCTGATTCTTGGCCTGGAAAGGCTTAATTCGACTTTAACAAAGATAAATCTAACTCAATCAAACTTAATTCAACCACAAAATCTCATTAAACCACCCAAAAACCCTTGAAAAGTCCCTGGAACTCCCACAAATGCCCTGAAATACCTTGAAAAGTCCTGATTCTTGGCCTGGAAAGGCTTAATTCGACATTAACAAAGATAAATCTAACTCAATCAAACTTAATTCAACCACAAAACCCCATTAAACCACCCAAAAACCCTTGAAAAGTCCCTGGAACTCCCACAAATGCCCTGAAATACCTTGAAACATCCTGATTCTTGGACTGGAAAGGCTTAATTCGACATTAATAACGATAAATCTAACTCAATCAAACTTAATTCAACCACAAAATCCCACTAAATTACCCGATAAACCTAGACAAAAATCGAAAACCGCAAACATCCTTACAAATACCCTTAAAAAATCCTGATTTTTGGGCTGTAAAAGGCTTAAATCGACATTTAAAGGGCCACTAGATCAGACGCCATTACAAGAATTTCCAAATCTAATTCAAACAAAATTAATTCAAACCTCCATAAACCCGTCAACCCTCACAAAGTCCTGACAAACACCCTGAAACCCCCTAAATTTCGAATTTTGTGGCTGAAAAAGGTCGAATCGGTATCAGAAGGCCATTAGACGAGATGATGAAGTGAAAAATTTCGAGTTTTTTTATGCAAATGAGTGAGAATAATGGGTTGCTATGCGGTGGCGATTCAAAATGGCGGAGCTTTTGCCGCCATTTTAGGCGAAGCCTTTACATTCGTTACTCGGCTTTTCGTAATCCAATCACAGGCTTCCTATTCGTCCGATTTGCATTCTGGAAACACCAGCGTGTAGCCCAGTCATCCAGCTATCCAGCGCACCCACTTAATTAACATTCATTAACTTAATTGTATTTAAATTTTCAGGTTTTCTCAAGGGCCCTCCGTCCCAGGCGAGTTGCTATAGACACCGCCCTTCCACGCGGCAGAACAATATGGCGCCCGCTTTTAACTTTAAAAAACATCAAAATTCAAATTCTATTATAATATATTATAATTACAACATATTTTAATATTTAAATATATTTAAATCAGATATTAAGTTGATACGTTGCTTATTTGTTTCAACTCTTGGGGAAAACGTATTTTTCATTTCAAGAAGTTTGAGATTCTTGGTGAATCTTTGAGAATCTTTGAGAATCTTGAGAATCAAGAATCACGTTGGATGTGAATCTCAAGAATCTTCTGGATGATTTTGCACATTTTTGTCTATATATAAAGACTGTGGGAAACTTGTGAATGGAGAGAGGGCTTCTCACAACAGTGTCTTTCACTTCTAGCTTGAAAAAATAAATCAAATATTAATATTTCGTTATAGAAATTTATATGAAAAGATTCAGCAATGTCTGTTTTATTCTAATTTCATAATAAATTGTAAATATTTGTGAAGGTCTCGTATCTGTGCTGGTTACAAGTCTCGCATTGCGTCTAGACTTTAGAAATCTTGTCCGTTAACTTGTAGATAATTACTTTTTTTTTTACATAAAAATAGGAAAACAAAACTTGTTAAACAGGATTTTAAATATATATATATACATACCTGAATTAATTGTGTTTATAATAAATATTTAAATTCCAAGCGTCGCTTCAACTGTTTTGTTTGCCGAGTCTAATTTTTGAATAATGTTTTTCACTAAATGGGTAAATTTTTTGATGAATTTTAGTGTTTAAAAAATCCGATTATCGATTTAAGTATCGATTAATTGCGAGCAACACACACTTGGGACTTGGGGGAAAAAAAAATAATTGGAAGAGCGACACGAGCGAGAACCTTCGTGGTCTGTGTCCGCCAGGCGAATGAATGGGATAGAGAACGTCAGCTGCTTTGCTCATGCCTCGACAGCCCCGGCCAGAAAACCCGAGCCAATTTGACCCTACCGCGCCAAACTAGTCCTGGCATGCGGGACTAAACCAAGGCGCCTTCTACAGAATCACGGGACAATGGCGTAACATGGGAGCGTGGCGCACCGTAGAAATGACGGGACAACGACGCGGCATGGGAGCGTGGCGCACCTTAGAAATGACGGGACAACGGAGTAACATGGGAGCGTGGCGCAACTCGGAAATGACGGGACAACGGAGTAACATGGGAGCGTGGCGCACCTTAGAAATGACGGGACAACGGCGCGGCATGGGAGCGTGGCGCAACTTAGGAATGACGGGACAACGACGTGGCATGGGGTGCATGGCGCACCTCAGAAATGACGGGACAATGGCGCCGCATGGGTGTTAGGCGAATCTGAGAAATGACGGGACAGTGGCAATATTGAGCCACCGTCACGTGATTTCTAGGTTTTGTTTTTGAAACTATTTTAATGATGCAATTTGCTTTGTGGTGAGCGAGAATAATATTGAGATTTAAGCGAAATTTGAGATTTTTACGATTTGTCGGGTTGCACGGGAGTTGGGTAAGAAAGAACCCGAGCCAAAATGGCGCGGCTCTAAGACTAAGAAAAACACGAGCTAAAAAACCGTCACTAGCTACCTCTATACATACATAATAAAAACATTTCAGAACTTACCTTTGCATTTTTCACACCAAAACAGTAAACAGTAGATGTCAAGCTTTAATTTTGATGAGATTTAATATTAGTTGATCCTTTTCCTGCCAGGGAAACAAACAATAGAGAATCCCACCACGTGTTCTGGCTGCTAGCGAGCGATCAGCTGATTCCGACCTCCGGGGGACCAACATCTCCTAATTTTAATAAATAATTAATATTCATAATTACATAATTTAATTCACTATAATTAATCCAAAAAAAATAATTTGATATTATTCTAAGAATTTAGTGACTGATTAAAGGCCATTAGGACTAAACCGCAACCAAAATTTTACACTAAACCGCCAATAATAAAATAATATAAAATTAATTAATTTTATCTTTTTATAAAAGCTGATTAATTAATAAAAAAATAATTAGCGGTTTACATGATTAAAAACATACTAAAATTTCTTTAAAATATTATTAAATTATCCACCTAGCGGTGATGTGCGGAACTATCAATGGGAGCCCCGCACTACGTTAAACTTTCAACGCGTGCCTCTCCATAGCGGACACCTCTACTAAATCCGTTTTAAGGAATTTAAAAATTTGCTTTGCACAGAAGTGTTTCTTGATTTTTTTGCAATTTTTTGAGATATTTTAAAAGCAAAACTTTAATTTTCTTATATTTGACCTAGCTGCCCGTAGTAGCGGGGTTGGACTTAAATGAACACTTAATAGCGTCAAATCTTATATCGAAGTTAATATTTAACTATTTATTTCTACTGTCAGTGAATTATTTATGTGATTTTATCACAAATTTGTTGTTTTTTTTGGTTTGCTTTATCACATTGTATGGCATTTCTTTGATCCATGGGGTATTATCAGAAATATTTGATGATTTATCAGCCCACGACATTACATGAGCTGTGTGACCTTTAACAGAAAACTTTTTGTTTCCAGGAAAAAAAAATAGCAAATTTAACGGTACACATGGAATTCTGGGGAAAAAATGGGTCAGGTCAACTAAGGTCAAGTCGAAAATCTTGACCTCTTCTGGGTGTCAGATGAACTTTGGCAACCATCATAAAAGAGAAAATCTTTTCAACAGTTTCTCTTGACCTTTGCTGACCCCGTTTTTATCAACACTCGGGTTTTGTTTAATAAAAGAAAATGTACTTTGTATATTTTACAAAGTGTATTGCATTTTACTTTTGTATTGCAGATTTCATACAAACGACTTATTGAAGTTTCGTTAAGTTCAGATGCAGCTATTCTTGATAAGGTAAGATACTTGAATCTTAACGCTACCTTAGTTTGAATTTACGAAGGTTGAACAGTGATCGGGATACGACTGTTCGAGAACGAGAAGGCAGTTGACACATCTCGCGAACGCTTGGACGAATTTTTCGAAGACTGCGGTCTACGAAAGAGGTAGACGTTGTTCAAGGAATCGAGAACTTGAGTCCGAGTCTTGCGAGTCATTCGTGCTGTTCCGAGTTACTCGAGAAAGCCTTCCTTGAATGACATGGCGAATTTTTCGAAGACTGTGGTCCACAAAAGAGGTAGACGTCATTCGAGTAATCGACAACTTGATTTTGAGTCTTGCGAGTCTTCTGCGCTGTTCCGAGTTACTCGTGAAAGTTTTTCTCGAGAGATGTGGCGAATTTTTCAATGACTGTCTCGTCCACGAAAGAGGTAGATGTTGTTTGAGGAATCGGAGTCCTGAGTTCGAGACTTGTGAATCTTCTGCGCTGTTCCGAGTTACTCGAGAAAGTCTTTCTCGCGAGACGTGATCTATCGACAACGTCTACAAGTCCCTTTCTAGCTGCTGCCGACCGTGCCTTCGCTTTATTCGTACTTTTTAAAATCTGAATATAACAAAAATTTCCAAGGATATATCTTGATTCCACGTTTATTATTAAGTTCTTAAATAATGTTGATGAATAACACATTTCAAATAAACTTGTAATCATAATCATACAACACAACCAGCTATTTTGAATATTCTTTACAACTTCATAGTTTCATTTCACTTTCAGTAAAAGAATAAATAACTAAAATTAGCGCAAATACTGAAATTAACTTCAGACAGTAATATTTCAATTTAAAATTGCATAGATTTTGTTTCAATGTTTCACAATTTGGTTCGGAAATGTTTTTGTTTGCATCACAGTATAGAGAACATCCAGTAACACGGCAAGTCCTATCTCCCCATGTTAATGCTGCGAGCGCGAAACTAGCGCCAGATTTTTGCGGGTGAGTATTGTTGGTACTACGAGCGCTTAAAGCTTCAGCCGCCCAGCCTTTGATTTTCTCAGTGCAGTCTTAGTGCCAACAGCAGCCATCCGCAAAAATCTGGCGCTAGTTTCGCGCTCGCAGCATCAACATGAGGAGTTGGAACTTGCCGTTTTACTGAATGTTCTCTATACTGTAATATTTATCCAGGGTTGCCAGAAAAACAATATATACAAATGTTAAATAATTTATTAAATAAAAATATTAAATAATTATTGAAAACTAAATAAATTCTCATATAATGATCATATCAAACTGGATAATCTAGATTTAAAATATTTCTGAATCTAAATACAGTTAAAGAAAATTAGTTGTAGAAATGACCACTAGATGGCGTTGACCAGTAATCAACGTGCGGTGCTAAGTTTTCTCGTTATGTAAGTTTATCCCTTTAAAAAAGTATTCTTATCTGTTACAGTATTCATCTAGCCTGGAAATAGTAAATTATAGGAGTAATTTGTCGAATAAGTGGACATTGCGTTGTAGCAATACGTAAAATTCCATTGTGTCCTCACATTCGATAGATGTACGATTACTCTTAGGAAATTTATTCAGATGAGATTCTAAATTAATTATCATTCATAAATAATTATAATTTGCTTTATTAGACGAAACATTTTTCTTGAGTGAAAGTGCTTTTCGCACGCTGGTTTTCGCAACTTTTTGGCAAATAATCGGCACAGAAAATACTTCAGTAAAAAAGGCAATAAATTGTCGAAAAAGCTTCGTGTGCAAATGAGCTTTCATTGTTTCACTTGACAAGGCAATAAGATAGCCGAAAACCTTGAGGAAAAAGTGAGAGTTTGACGAAAACAACACTCAGCTCAAGGAAAACTGTTATCAAATGTTAATAACCCAATAGGAAAAAAATGTGCCAGTCAAAAGCTCAGAATGATACTCTGAACGGTGCATGATTACCATGGATTCAGCTAGATGACAGCGTGAAGTTAGCCCACTTTCACACGGTTCGTACGCTTGAATTTTGAAAGAACCAAGTCATGTATAGTATTCGCAATCTTTATTCAAAAAGGTCACTTTTAGTAACTAGAGTCAGTTCAGCTACTATTCAGTTAGTGATTCAGAGGGAAGCTAGTGTTCAGCTACCAGTCATTCAGTATTCAACCATATAACTTTTCTACCGGGAAGTGGTACCGCGTGTTAGGTAATGTTAATAGTTTGCTAAGTACGAAATGATATGATATTTTTGCTATTCTATGTTGTCTGCTAACTAAGTGTTTCCCCTTTCAAGTTCCCTTTTTTCCCCTCTTCCCTTATTTTCCCCTTTTTCCTCTCCGCACCAGAATACAGAGCATACTTCCAGATTCTCCGTTTTCCCTTTTCCCTTATGTTTCCCTTTTCACGCCCCATTTCCCCCTTTTTCAGGAAATTTCCCTACAAGAATGGAAACACCGGGCTAACTACTTGAAGTTCTTCTTTCGTCTGCTATTCTGCTGACTCACGTTCTCGTTATAGTTCACTATGGTAACTTCCGAAAGAAGTATAGCTGTGTATTGAAAGTATAGACGATGCGTTACAGAATAATGGGTGTTTTATACAAAAACTGTTTTGAGATTCCCAGTGGTAGAATAGTTTTTATCCCAAATGTTTCTTGCCGAGCAGGTGACCCTTCTTGGGCAGAGCGTGGACCACTGGGACAGGTCGATGCACGGGTACAAACAGGGGCTTATGGACTACTGGAACGGGTCGGTGTACCGGCACAAACTTGGGCTTGTGACCCACGAAGACTTTCTTGTGCAGTTCCTGGCCTTCCAAGTCATCTTCCAACGCTTGGTCTGCTCTGGTCGCGGCAACCAACGCCAACACTGCAACCAAAATGGCGAACTGCGAAGAAGAAAAAACGGCAAACATAAGAATTCAGTGAATCAAGCAAACCATATTCAGATTGTGAAACTGCATTAGTACTAGAACTTGGTATATGAATTAACTGAGAAAGTAATGAAATGTAGGTTTTAGCAGAAAAGTGTTACCAGGTAGAATTTCATTGTAGTGGCTTCTGCTGTGATGATTTCAACTCTGAGCTTCCAGTTGGGAGTCTAAGAGCTTATATACCGGGACCCATGTTCCCGGAAGAAGACTTACGCATTGGGAAATAGCCCGGGAAGGTTCGCAGAATATATCTGGCATTGAGGAATCCAACCGGTTGGTTACATAACGCTATCGTCCTTGCTCTTCATGGTCTTCTAAGACTTTGCAGGAAATCCCCTGAAAAAGGGGAAGATGGGGTTTGAGAAGAGAAAAATAAAGGAAGAGGGAAAAGGAAAATCTGGAACACAGCCTTATATTCTGGTACGGAGGGGGAAAGGGGGAAAGGGGAAATAAGGGAAGAAGGGAAAAAAGGAATCATCACCGTCAAGATTGATAATACATGTATAACACATTTACATATTTCTGAATATGAACATTCACACCCAATTGCAGAAAGATGCGCTAATCAAACGTCAGAATGACCGTCTAAATGCTGCATGATTGCCATGGATTCAGCTAGACGACAGTGTGAAGTTGGCCCACTTTCACACAGTTCATACGCTTGAATTTTGAAAGAACTAAGTCATGCATTATTCATCCCCTTATCGGAACGTTCAGTTTCTTCAACTAAAGTCAGTTCAGCTACCATTCAGCTAGGTATT
This sequence comes from Eulimnadia texana, assembly GCA_002872375.1. Classification (NCBI taxonomy): domain Eukaryota; kingdom Metazoa; phylum Arthropoda; class Branchiopoda; order Diplostraca; family Limnadiidae; genus Eulimnadia; species Eulimnadia texana. Next base: position 1,894,940 of record NKDA01000007.1, read on the forward strand.
CAGAGGAAAGCCAGTGTTTAGCTACCTAGTCATTCGGTACTCAACCGTATAACTTTGCTATCGGGCAATACTGAATGAAATATTGATACGTAGCACAGTTTAGAAAGCTCTAGCAATATTCGTATCTTCCGGAAGATGTTACCACTGCTATTTTCAAGTTCTTATCTACCTGTTATCATTACTGTCTCTCTCTACTGTTAACTTTCGTTATCTTGTTACATAATCCTCGCATTAGAAGATGCAGGTCTGGGACCAGTAACTACAGCCGCAACAACACAAATTTCTATCAGCCGCGACCGCAGAAGGCAAGGTCAACAGCTGTAATAGCAATCATTATGGTCCCCAATGCCGAATAGCAACTTTTGTTTCAAGGTTTAGCCGGTTTTTTCCAGATATGAGGTACGTCTTCCGGGAACTGGCTTCTCTCTGCATATAAGCTCTTCTGTCCCCAACTGGCAAACTCAGAGCTGAAATCATCACAGCAGAAGCCACTACAATGAAATTCTACCTGGTAAATTTTTTCCACTAAATCATATAATTAAATTATTTACACAGTTGTTTTATATACCAAGTTCTAACATTAGTGTAGTTCTGTATTCTGAATATGGTTTGTTCGATTCACCGAATTCTTATGTTTGCTGTTTTTTTCTTCCTCGCAGTTCGCCATTTTAGTTGCAGTGTTGGCATTGGTCGCCGTTACCAGAGCAGACCAAGTGTTGGAAGATGACTTGGAAGGCCAGGAACTGCACAAGAAAGTCTTTGTGGGGCACAAGCCCAAGTTTGCGCCGGTACACCGACCCGTTCCAGTAGTCCACAAGCCCCTGCTTGTACCCGTGCACCGACCCGTTCCAGTAGTCCATAAGCCCCTGGTTGTACCCGTGCACCGACCCGTCCCGGTTGTGCACGCTGTGCCAAGAAGGGTCACCTGCTGGGCAAAAAACACTTGGGCTGAACACCAAACCCTAAACCCACTTCGAACTTCAGGCACTTATTTTGTAAAAAACGCATTACAATGTAACGCATAATCTTTCGATCAATACAAACTTCTCATTTTCTTTACATCAATTAGTACAATATGACTTGTTTGTATTTGGACTCGGCCAAGGAACCTGTCAAGATGCGTGCACTATTCTGTACTTGTATCAGAATTTAAGACGAAGACTACAGTTGGCGAACAGGAACTATGGCTACTACCCACTCCATCAAGTAGCTTCTCGGTAGGCTTTCCCACAGTTCTCAAAATAGTGCTGAAAAAGTAACTAACACCTAACGTCCTGTTTGAAACGAGTAAAGTTGTTTGGATAGTTCATAGTTTTTTCTTTCCACGAACGTTGTACTTTTCTGTTCGGGTGTTCTAGTGATGGCTCCTAACTTTCATCCTGAAAATTTCTTCCCAGGATTTAAAAAAGCAGCTTACCTTCCTTAAATGTAATTTCATCATAGTCAAGGATCCATAGACTAGTGATTCATTATAAAGGGAAAAGTAACACTCTGTTTTTCTTGGGTCGGATGCCTTTTTTTTTTTATTTTTATTTTTACGTCATATATTATTGTTATATTATATCATTGTTATTTTAAGTCAGAAGACGGAGACGCAAGGAATGAAGTGACTGTTACGTTAGAAAAATGCATGGGAACTAAGCATATAAGGTCCTTTTAAATGATTCCTTGCGAGTGTAGTTCTACGATGGGGGGTTATACCAACCTGAAGTTTATTAGACGACTATGGAATGCTCTTAATGATCAAGATTGTAACTTTGCGCGTGACTGAATGCACGATGAGGTATCCTAAGGTCTTTGCGACATTCCTTGGACATTCATAACTGCATTCACTCAAAATTCCTTTCAGCCTGGTCTCTGTAAATTGAATTAAACATATAGAGCGCAAACAACGAAGCTAGGAAAAAATCGATTGATGTTCCGAAACATTAACCAAAGATTCTGTGAACTCATTCTGAATGTTCTAAGGTATGACGTTCAATAAATTTTTAAACAGAATCTTCTGGAACCTTAATGGCAGCCGCAATAACTAGTGGGCTATTTCTAAACACGGACCGAAAAACCACAAGGTTGTTCGTTACATAACTATCCACATGGTTCTCAATGCCAGTTTTGTATTCGAGGATCCTTCAGGGTTATTCCACAATGCGTAAGTCTTCTTCCGGGAACAAGGTTCTCTGTATATAAGATCTTCAGTGTCCAGCTGGAAGCTCAGAGCTGAAATCCTCACAGCAGAAGCCACTACAATGAAATTCTACCTGGTAACACTTTTCTACTAAATCATACATTTTAATTATATACTCAGTTACTTCATGTAATAAGTTCTAACATTAATGTTGTTCCGCATTCTGAATATACGGTTTGCTTCATTCACTGAATTCTATTATGTTTACTGTTTTGTATCGCAGTTCGCCATTTTGGTTGCAGTGTTGGCATTGGTCGCCGTGACCAGAGCAGACCAAGCTTTGGAAGATGACTTGGAAGGCCAGGAACTGCACAAGAAAGTCTTCGTGGGTCACAAGCCCAAGTTTGTGCCGGTACACCGACCCGTTCCAGTAGTCCACAAGCCCCTGTTTGTACCCGTGCACCGACCTGTTCCAGTGGTCCACGCTGTGCCCAAGAAGGGTCACCTGCTGGGCAAAAAACACTTGGGATAAAAAGTATGTTCTCCTTTGATTATCAAACACTGATTTTTTGTAAAACACGCGTCGTATCTTTCATCAATACACAAGTTGACTTTTTGTACGTTGATAGAAAAGTTTGAGTATGGTCTAAGAAACTGAAACCAGAACACTTTCTTATACCCATATGTAAGGAAGTTAAGTTGAAAATTGCATCGAGGTCACCAAGGTGAAATGCATAAGTAAAGCTACTTTTTGGGTGATCTCTTCTTGGTAAAACTGTCACACTGTCCTAATTATAGTTCAGCAAAGTTTTACCTCTTGTTCTGGTAACAAAGCAAGTATAAGTATATTTGATTTTGTTTTAGTTTTCTGACAGAAGTGAAGTGAGTGTTACCAGTATTCCCCTGTTTCAGAACTCATCACTGAACATTTACAGAAACAGTTCCTTCCTAATACTGTCATTTGCCTGCTTCCATTAGGACCGTTTACTGTTGCTGTATTTAAAATGGAACATACTCTATTCTTGATATCTTTCGAAGGAAGCAATCAGTGAATAAGGACACAACGAGCGAAATTCTTGTACGTAAGAAACGTGAAGTAACCATGCAGACGTTCGGCGCTTGTGATTCGTTTTGAGTGAGTACTTAGTTAAAGAATGTTATGAGAGAATGCTAGAGACAGGCGAATAAGCCTTGGACTGTACGAAAGGGTTCACACTCCTACAGTTATGACTGAAGTATTCACTATTAGTGAAATTGTACTGTAACAAAAATTGCGCTAGTGTTCCCACTTTCAATTTTCCCTTTTTCCCCTTTTCCCTTATTTTCCTCTTTCCCCCCTCCGTACTAGAATATAAGGCTGTGTTTCCAGATTTCCCCTTTTCACCAGGGAATTTCCCTGAAAAATGGAAACACTGAATTGCGCATCAACAGCATAGGAAACGGAAACAGCTGGGGCAGAAAAAATTCTACTTAGTTTAGTATTCATTATATTATATCTACTTAATCACTATATTACAGCATATTATACAGGTTTTAGATTCAAATTTTACCAGAATCAGGCTATCAATTCTTACATCACAAAATATACACATTCAAACCAAAGAACTGACCATGCAGAAAATTAAGTGATAGTTTCAGGACCCTGAAAATATCTTGAAAGGGACATTTTCAGGATGCCAATCAATACTATGAGTGCAGTGAAATTGGCCCCTTCCAGGGTGTTCAGGATCCTGACATTGGAATGCCTGAATAATACATGTTCAGGGTACTTAACAGCGTCCCGGAAAAACGCTTTTCAGGATACTTAATGGTGCCCTCAATAATCAAGATTCACAATTCTCAACACAATTTTTTTTTACTCATCCACGATCGGACGTGGTTCAGAATAATCAGGATATGTTACGGATATCGTTCAGGATGTAGCCGACATCCTTAATTTTCCGCTGGGGAAACAGAACATTAAAGAACAAAGTTGATTAATCACTTTGTGACAAGAAAGAAGATAATCGTCAATCGAAAAAAGTTAATTAGAACAAGGTTACACAAATCAAAAAGATCAGCAAGGTCTCCAACATGTTAAATCTAATTAATTAACCTATTTCACAAATCTCAATAGAATATCCTTATCAATAAGTAGTAATAATATTAGTAACAGTATGTTCTAGTCAAATAGTTTAAGGAATAGTGGTAACTCCCATCGTTGACCTTTCCTGCTGTGACAACAATCAGAGGAAAAAAAATATGTTTAATACTAAAATTTCCTCGAAATCTTGTGTCACGCATGTTCAGATCGTGGGATACATAACCTTGTCTTTAACTGCATTCCAGCATAGCATAACTACCATAAGATGTTGGACAGATAAGCTTGCATAGTCTTGTCTCTTTGTAGCAAAAATAGTTTGTACCTGGTGGTAACTCGTTAGTAAACTAAAGAGCTTTGAATAAGCAGAATATTTCTGTGTAAAAAATACAAACAAGTTTTTATGGGAAGGGAGGAACTTAAATCTTGTTGTGTGTGAAAGCGAGTCAATGAAAGGCTTGAAAAAATAGTTCGTTAAGGAAGTAAAATATTTTAACGCGTGTATATTATCTTATGCTTAAGCATAATTTATAATTAATGTCTTTATTACCGAAGCACACACCATGCAAAATACAACGAATAATAGTGTATGGTATACGAAACAAACTGAAAACACGAGGGTGAAATGTCAATTACATTTCTTAAGGACGGTGGAAGTTTGTGTGTCGAGAGGCTTAGTCGATAGCAACAGGTTTTCCACGGTGTCCGTATAGCGCATTCAAAATTTCTGACCTTCGCCTAAATATAAACTATCGAAATTGGACAAAATAATCTTCCTCAAGTCGTTTTTCTCCTAACCATCAAAGTAGCGCATTGTTCTGCCTTTGCAGTATAAATACACCTCGCCATTCTATGCAAAATAAGTCGCTTTCCGAAGCAACCAAGTCAAAGATATCATTGACCGGATAAGATTGAAAAACTGTTACCTCTTGTCGCAACTCTATAAACAGCCTTTGTACCTGATATGTATACATGTTCTATAGTCATCATTTGATTGCAATTTACTTTAAAGTTTACCAATCGTTAATGACCTCCGCATGGTTTGCTTTGAGATTTTCTGTCGGTAATTTACACTTTATCCATTTTGCAGCAAAGTAAGTGATATTTTCACAATCCTGTTACTTTCTCTCCTGTTATTACGAAATGTATAAATACAATTACCTAAAAAACAAACTTAAAAATAGCAAAGTTTTTCCTTGGGTAACAAAACAGTGCATTTCGTAAACACAAGAAATCCGGGTTTATTTATTTTGAATATATATTAAAACATAATCAGAGATACACTTGTCTCATTTCCTCATTACCTTTGTTCTTACATTTTTGGCAACTTTCCGTCTGCTGTTCCTTGATTATAAATACAATTTTTATTTATCAAATCAGGCGTGATGATGAACAATTGACTTAGTTAGTTTGAAAATCATCGATGACAAGTGATAAAGTTGCAAACGAAACCGAAAATGACCAAAGATATAACCGTACCCACTTCAACATTAATTAACTCGGACGAATACCTTATCGCAGTACAGCGTGTGCGTGTGGTTTCAAGAAATACCCCGATACAGAGGGTTTAGTATGATCTCTGCTTAGAGGCCTTATTCGCCCATTAATATCCCATCGTTCCAAAGTCTCCAGTGTTCATTGGTGGCACAAAATACGTCTCCCGCTGCACTACTTCATGATTTGTATGTAGAGATGCCTACCCCCCCTTGCCTACGAGGCAGACCCACCTTAGAACCTTGAATGTACGCACCTAGCGACTTACAATACCAGATTTTTTTTCCTTGATGGGTATTCAGGCTTTCGCCATGACCCCAGTGCAGAGTACAAGGAAGGGTTGTATGCAGACATTTTCGTCTGTCTGCTTAGGGTATGGCCCTAGAATAATCCTCACTTGGAGGTGAGATGGAACCCACAGACCCAGAGGTGAAGGGCGACGGTCTTAACCGTTGAGCCACAAGCCGCCAGCCCCCCCCCCCCCAAAAAAATGAAATATGTTGCATACATATATTTTATTATGTTTATACTATGCACGCATACACTCGAAAACATCTTTTTGTAATGTGGATTAGGGAATAAAATTTATGATAACAGAGTTACTGACTAATTTGTTTCAGTACCCACTTAAAGCTCCAACGAGGCATCTACCTCGTGCCCCCCCCCCCCCCCAAGGCATCCCTCCTTTGCATGTACCGCGCACCCTGTCAAACACCACTAAGCCAAAATAAGGTCACATTCTAGCGCGTCTGCATTTCGGGAAACATGCGCGCTTCACTAACGTACGCCGAGCGACGCTGGGCTTCGAAAAATTCGTATCGCATATATTCGTATAAATGAAATTATTGAACCGCTTTATTAGAGCGCCTTAGGGTCTTGCCACTTTCTTATCTCATCAGATAACCAGTTCTAAGAAGAAACCATTTAGTACTAAAGCCCCACAGACCTGTTGTATGCTTTTAATTGTTCAGTGAAGCTAACGAAAGTGAAAGGAAATATTGTATTTTCCTTATAACTTGAATAAAGATCTTCGTGCTACACACTGAAATTCACGTTGCATAACTTAGGGATGAGAGTATGAGTACAGGTTTCAGTTAAGTTTTAGTAGTAGCTGTGGCTGTATCCTCCGTAAGCTGGAACGCTGTATCCTCCGTAACCACTGGAATGGCCTCCATAACCGCCGGAGTAGCCTCCATAGCCACCGGAATAACCCCCGTAGCTTCCAGAATAGCCTCCGTAGCTTGGGTATCCTCCATACCCACCATGACTTCCGTAACCACCGTAGCCGCCGTAACTACCATACCCTCCGTATCCGTATCCTCCGTATCCTTTCTTGGAGCCCTTGTAGTATTTCTTGTGATGCGTTTCGGAAGCATCGAGGTCCTCGCAGAAAACAGACACCAGCATGGCGGCGAAAACAGCGAACACCTTTGAGAGATACGAATCATGTTAACAGTAACGAGCTATTGTGACAAATATTAATAGATACCAGAAAGAATTTCATGATGGAGTAGAAAGAAAAGTGCTGATTAACTCTGGAGTAAGACAGTTCTTGTGTTTAGTTGCTTCGTAGAGCGACTGGTTTAGCACTGAATGGCGAGGCGTATTTATACTGCGAAAGCAGAACTATTCACTATTTGGGAAGTAAAAGGGAAAAAGATTTGAGGAAGAGAATTTTTCTACTTTCAGCAATTTTTTTATGTAGGACAAGGTCACAAATTTCGATTTCATTTACCGGATCTGACTAAAGACCTGTTACCCCTCGTCACCACTGCAAACAACTTATAAAAACTGATGGGCAAATAATTTTTTGTCTTAATTGTTATTCGTGTTACTTACTTCTATGTTTTCTAGTTGAGTGATACCAGTGCCACCAAAAGGGGGAAGGAAGGGGGTAAAAGGGGCAATCTGCCCTGGGCCCCAGCATTATAGGCAACCCCCGTACTAGTTTGTGCAAAGGGGACCCCCGGTTTGACCTTTGCCCCAAGGCCACGCGAAACCTCTGAACGCCCTTGCTTGCAGCTGTGTTATTCAACTTTTTTTTTTTTTTTGAAAAATAGATTATATTTTGCACTCCTGTCACCTTCCCTCCTGTTTCACAAAATTTATGAATACAATCACGTTAACAAAAACTACGGCCGCACATCAGCAAGCTTTGCTTCAGGGGACAGAATCAACTGGTCCCGTTTTCCAATAAAGCAATGAAATCGGGTATTAATAAACTGAACTCTGAACCGTTTCAAAGCTGACTTTTTTTTTAATCTTGTATGCCTCATTTTCTCATCAATCAAACTCTGCTCTATTTCTGCTGATTCTTCTTTCACAATCCGCGATTTTCAGGTTGCTATCCCATGATCTCAATATCACTTTTCTGGCCTTGAAACAAAAACCGACGCCCCGAACTCTCGCCCATGATGTTGCTTCCTCGGGATTTCCCCGCACTTGGCCAGAACAAATAAATCCAAATTACCCAGTTTGTTTCAAGGGGATGGTCATTCGCGCTTTTATCGAGGGATTTAGCAGTTTTCGACCTCGAGCTTCCACCAAAGATTCGCCCTTAAATTGTTGATCAAATTCAACCCATGCTTTGAACCTTTGAACCGGTTTGTGTAGTCAGTAACTTAAAATTGAATACCTTTTCAGAGCCCTTGATCTACAATGGAGCTTATCATCAGCTTGACTACAAGGTTGTCGTTCATTTTGTTACAGTATCTTTAAAATCAACTGGTTTAACAGGAATGATGTATTTCGATACAATTAAAACAAGGATATTCGTGCAACATACTGGAAGTTGCGCAGCGTAGTTTACATGCTCGGGCATTTTAGTACAAGTTAGGTTAGAGTTTTAATAACAGCTGAATCATCTATAAGTTTGTACGCTGTAACCTACATAAACCGGAACAGCCTCCGTAACCTCATGGATACCATCCATGACTTGGATATCCTTCATAACCACGTAACCGCTGTAATTGCCGTAGTCTCCGTACCCGTATCCTCCATAGCCTTTCTTGCAGCCCTTATAGTATTTCTTTGACATGCGTTTCGGAAACATCGAGGTCATCGCAGGAAACAGACACTCTAGCATGGCGGCAAACAACAGCTAACATCTTTGGAAACTTTAGATGCATTTAGACCAGGTGAGAAATGTTTTAATAAATTTGAAAGCTACTAAGGAGAATTTTCTGATCGAATAGAAAAGAGTGCTGCCTAGCTGAAGTAAAACAGTTCTTTGCTTTACATTGCTTCCTATTGCGACTTTTCAGTATAGCACAACGGCCAGTTGTACGTATACTGTAAAACAGAACAGTGTGTCGTCACTCTGTACGTTGAGGGGGAAGTAGACTTCTGGATTGTTTCCAGTTCCGATACTTCGTGCCTTGGACAAAGTTAAAGATTTCGGTTTGATTGACCGGATACGACTGAAAACCTATTCCTTCTGATCCCAAGTACATTTACACGTATATATCATCTATGTGTTTGTGTGTTTTTATAATCTTTTGTCATCATTCCTATCGCTATTTCCTTCAGCGTGAAATCAATCAATACAAATAACACACAAAATACTGAAACAAGTACATTTTCCTCAGTGACAAACAAAGCTAACGAATCTGGTTTTCAAATTTGTGAACATAATTATTTAAACACAGTAGTACACATCTATTATTACCTCATTCCCTGTTCCTTACGTATATTTCCGTATTTTTCCTTTTGCACTACCTCGATCTTATAAGATTTTTGGATCAAGTGATGATATACCGTTGAATTCTGGCTTGAAGCAGACCTTCTGGAGGATGACAATACCTCGAACTTTGGCCATGATGCTACTATCTCTGCGGATACTCTGCAGTGTCCGCTACAGAGCTTAGAAAAACCCAAAATCGCCTGAAAGAAGTAAGAGGAGTGAGAAAGCTACATTCTAGCGCGGCCGTGTTTTAAGAACCATAAGTGCTGTGCGCATATGTGCTTAAAAAACCATGGGTTAGGAAAACAGTGCGTAGCCTTTGTATAATACAAATTGAAATCGTTCGGCCGCTTCCTTAGTTTGACTCTGTCCTCCCGCTGTCTTAGTTTATCTGATACTGCATTATTAGAGGAAAGCCTTTTTGTAGTTCTCGCAGACCTTTGAAATATTACATAGTTTATGAAACTGATAAAATTGAATGGAAAGATTGTATTTTCGATATAACTTGAATGAGAATGGTCGTGCAGTACACTGAAGGTCACACTGCATAAGTTACGAAACGCCAGGGCATGTGAGTATAGGTTAAGTTAACGAGCTTTAGTAATAGCTGAGGCTGTATCCTCCGTAAGCTGGAACGCTGTATCCTCCGTAACCACCGGAATGGCCTCCATAACCGCCGGAGTAGCCTCCATAGCCACCGGAATAACCCCCGTAGCTTCCAGAATACCCTCCGTAGCTTGGGTATCCTCCATACCCACCATGACTTCCGTAACCACCGTAGCCGCCGTAACCACCATACCCTCCGTATCCGTATCCTCCGTAGCTTTTCTTGGAGCCCTTGTAGTATTTCTTGTGATGCGTTTCGGAAGCATCGAGGTCCTCGCAGAAAACAGACACCAGCATGGCGGCAACAACAGCGAACACCTTTGAGAGATACGAGTCATGTAAACAGTAACAACTTATAGTGACAAATATTAATAGTTACCAGAAAGAATTTCATGATGGAGTAGAAAGAAAAGTGCTGATTAAAACTCTGGAGTAAGACAGTTCTTGTGTTTAGTTGCTTCGTAGAGCGACTGGTTTAGCATAGAATGGCGGGGCGTATTTATACTGCGAAAGCAGAACAATTCGCCATGCGGAAGGTACGGGGACAAAAACTTGAGGAAGAGAATTTTTCTACTTTCAGTAAATTGTATTCAGGACAAGGTCACAAATTTCGATTTCGTTTACCGGATCTGACTGAAGACCTGTTAACCCGTCGTCACCACTCTGCCAACAACTTTTGCAAAATCATCAACAAATAATTCTCTATTATTATTTATTCGTATACTTGTACGTTGTCAAGCTGGATGATCTCCGCATGGTTTGCTTCGGGAATTCCTTGCATTTATCATAACTCGACTCCGATCTCTGCAGAGTAAATTTTATTTCACATTCCTGTCGCTTTCTCTCCTGGTTTCACGAAATTTACGAATATAATTAAGTGTAAAAAAGCTACGGTCGCACATCAGTGAGCTTTGCTTCAAGTGACAGAACTAGCCACTTTTTTCGATAAAGCAAAGAAATCAGGTTTTACTAAACTGAACTCTGAACCATTTCAGATCTAACTCACATAACATGCATGTCTCTTTTTCTCATTCATCCAACTCTGCTCTGCTTCTGCTGATTCTTTCCTTCATTTCCGCGATTTTTTGTTTGCAGTTCCTTGATCTCAATATCATATTCCCGTCCTTCACAACAAAGACCGACGCCTCGAACTTCGCCCAAAGCTCCTCTCCTGAATTGCCGATCAAAATTGACGCATGCTTGAATTCTTTGAACCGGTTTCTGCACTCAGCAACGTAAAAATGGACACCTTCTTTCAGAACCCTTGATCTACAAATGGGTTCACCATCAGCTTTGTATCACAAGGTTGTAGTTAACCTGTTATCATATCTCAACATCAACTTGTGTAACATGCAACCCTGTCTTTGCTTTATTAGACAGGCAGTATTTTAAACAGCAAAGTCCATAACTAAGAATTATACATACATTTGTGTTACTCATTGCTTTGAGAAGCACTTCAATTTCTTTTGTTGCTGTACCCAACAGGGGTGTGTCATGGGTACGTGGGGGCCTCGGGCAGACATAACCCAAAAAATTCCATGGCTATACAGTACCATTCACACAATCTTGTTTTCTTTTTCCCTGAAGTTCTGGAAAAAGCCGGTTTAAACTCACCTGCTTGAAAGCAATATTTAAAAGGCATTCTTCTGCATTTTGCTCCTGTAAAAAAAAAACCTGATTAACCCCCGAAAAAGTTAAGCCAAGGATAATGTTCCCAGGTTTAGTTACTTGGCATTTCAACATGACGGAAATTAATTTAAAAATCCCTTACAACAAAGAAGGTTACATAAGGTGCATGACTGATCTTGTTTACGTGGATACAAGTTTTCTTCCACTATGAGCGATCGTAGACAGTCATTACAGATCCTGTCTTATGCAGGCATTTAGAAAAAGGGACCTTCTCAAGAAGAACAGGCTCCCGAGGAAGTCTCGTCCGTTCACTGTGGTACCACTGGCTTCAAGATAATGGGTAGATTGACTGTGCAGCTCTGCCTTGGGATTAAAACTGCTGATAAGCTCATTTATGGACCAAGGATTTGATTAACCTCACAGATTTCATGATGAAAACGAGGACGAAAAAGTTGAAATATTACAGCAAGGAAAATCAACAGTTTAATTACTTAAAAAATTCTTGTTGTGGGAGCAAACCATCTGAAAATAATGCATAGCTGATGATTTGGGGACAACTTGATGACAAATTTGATAGCACGAGGGTGAAATGTAAATTACATTTCTCAAGGCCGGTCGAAGTCTGTGCCGAGAGGCTTAGTCGATAGCAACAGGTTTTCCACAGTATCCGTATAACGCAATCAAAATCTTTGACCTTCGCCTAAATACAAACTATCGAAAGTGGACAAAATACTCTTCCTCAAGTCGTTTTTCCTCTAAGCTTCAGCATGGCGTATTGTTCTGCTTTCGCAGTATAAATACACCTCGCCATTCTGTGCAAAATCAGTCGCTTTTCGAAGCAACCAAGTCAAAGAACTGTATTACTCCCAAAGTCAACCAACACTTTATCTTCAAGCTCCATCATGAAATTCTTCCTGGTAACGTTTACGTTTATTATTATCCTTTCTTACTCTTTAAACGCGATTCGATTATTCAAAAGGTGTTCGCTGTAGTCGCCGCCATGTTGATGTCTGTTTTCTGCGAGGACCTGGATACCTCCGCATCCCATTACAAGAAATACTATAAGGCTTTGAAGAAGGGCTACGGAGGATACGGATACGGAGGCTACGGCGGTTACGGTGGTTACGGCGGATATGGAGCCTACCCGAGCTACGGAGGGTACCACGCCGGTTACGGAGGATACCACGGTGGATACGGAGGATACGCTGTCCCAGCTTACGGAGGATACGGCTATTATTAAATCCATAACTTAACGTCTCCTAACTTACCCCGGCGTGTATATTATCTTACGCGAATTCCGTATGTTGCACCAATGTGTTTATTTTATTCACACTGAAATACAATTTTTACATTAACAGTTAACAGTAGTCTCTAAGTTTAAAGCAAAGATGGCTGTGGTGCCTGTCCCCATAAAAGTAACCCTCAAGCGGCAATAGCTACAAGCTCTCTGTCGTCTTCAGTTGTTGACCAAGCTGCAGCATTTGTCATAAGATCATGCACGTTAGTACTTAATACCTTTTACATAAGACCCTTAACCTTGCCTTAGAAACAAAACATACCCGATAGAAAAATTATACGGTAGTCATACGTATGAAACACCCTCTGAATGGTCTAGAATCATATTTCGCTTCTGCTAGCTGGACCGTACGAAATTGGCACACTTTCGTACGGTTCATACGCGTGGATATTTCACCTTAAAATGGATCAGTCGATGAAAACAGACTATTCTGGCACTTGACGGCTAGCTGATAGCCGTTTATTTTTTAGCGCTCTTGCGTTTGAATGCTAGCAGAAAGCCGGGTGTTTATTTTTGATAACTAGATGAATTCGGGCGATTCCGGCGCCTTTTCACTAGCTGAAGAGCGATTGAGTTTTCTTCAAGTTTAGAAAAATAATTCACTAATCACGCGTCAGAATGACCCTATGGATGGTGCATGATCACACCTTGAATTCTGCTAGCTGAACCGTATAAAATTGGCCCATTTTCTTACGATTCATACGCGTGAATAAAATCAGCGTCAAAATGAATCAAAAGATGAAAACAGGCTATTCAGGCGCTCTACCGCTAGCTGAAACCTGTTTTAGTTATTCAGCATTCTTCTGTGTGAAGCTAGCAGAAAGCCGTGTGATTATTTACTGATGACTGGCTGAATTCATGCGTTTCAGACGTCTCTCCTCTGGCTAAAAGATGTCTGAATTTCCCTAAAATTCTGTGGTTATACCTCTAGCTGAAAGCCGTTTTAATTAACCACCGTTCATACGTCTGAAAGCTAGCAAAACATCGGGTTTATCATTATTTCATACTAGCATAGTTTCAGCGATTCAGACGCATTCAAGCTAGCTTAAGCTTGAATGAAATTTTCTAAAAATTCTGCAGTGTACACGCTTGAGAACTGGCTGACGTCTGCTGAAACGTTGCTTACTCCTGTAGCCAAATACTTGAATCTCACACGTTTTCAAACGTCAATTTTACGACGGAAGTGTACAAGAAAATTTTGTATTGAAATATACCAACACAATTAAGTTATGCAAGGCGAGAGACGCAGATGCAAAGATAAAGATTATCAAACGAATTAGATAAATAAGATTCGTCGGACAAAGAGGTGTATCGTTCTCGGCATGGCTCTGAGGGCGGACGGTGTACTTGTGTCCCAGGGTAGGCTTTCCTGCTGCATACATTAGAAAGAACATGGAATGTGACTGCATCGCAATAAGAACCTGTCCACAAACTGGAGACATCCTATATGGAATGAAAATCCACAAGGTTAAAGATGGTAGCAGTAATAATATAAATTAGAATAACCACACTGCGTTACCTGTATCTGCTGATTATCTGTTATATCAATTAGAAGAAGATGCAGCTCGAAAATTTTGCTTTTTGATTTCCTTTGAGCCAGTTGATGGTACAGGTCCTCTCCGCAATCCGGTAAAAAGTTAAATCAGCTGCAGAGATCAAGCGATAAGACGCCAATCGTCTTATCATGGGCAAATTCGCAAAGACAAATTGTTTCATCTTTGATAACGCGCAAATGTAGAGTAACTCGGTGCTACCGAACACCTTGAAATTCCAAGACGAAATGAATAACCTACAAGACTCAATACGTACTCGCGGCAACAAAGTGAAAAACGAAGTGAAAGTGAAAGTGACTTGAACATTGTTAATCGCATACTGTGCGCGAAATGCACAACGTTATCAGTGCAAAATTCCAAAGAAAAGAAAGTAGGACTGTCACCAAGGGAAATCGCCCGCCACCCATTTTCAGCACTTCTCTTCCAAACTCTCTGACCCTCCAATATTATTATTATACATTTAAATGAACTATATTTATTATATTATATATTACATGTACTATATATAACATAAATTAAATAATTACGTTTACTTATATGTATATATAAAAGTAAATATAATTATTTACTTACAGTATAGTGAAAAAACTAAAAGATAATATTTAAAACTAGATGTGTAAATTTTTTCAATCATATTTATGTTGCTTATGCACGTATGTATACGTGTGGTCATGTATTTATTCGAAACATCAAATCAAAATCGATAAGAACAATTCTTGAAACTTCAATACAACCGTTTGCAGAGATAGTACAACCAAACTATTTCATCGATTGAAACAGAACAAGTTGCTCAAGAATACTGCAAAGAAACCGAAATTATTTCACGAGCTTGTAAACTCAATCACTTTGTGATAACCGCTTTGGAAATGTATGCTACCAACAGGATTTTTTCCTATTTTAAATTCTTGATAAAATAAGTCCTTACAAGATCCTTAATCAGTCCGCTTTTGTTTACTTTATTATTTTTGTCTCAGATCTGACTGCTTTTAAGTTTGTAAACATTCATATGTTACTTGTCAGTGGTGAACATTTACACGGTTTGACGGAACACTTCTAAAGATAATCGAATCATCCTGTTTGTTCACACCCAACGTTGTACAGAGATTTAACTAGTGGAATTCTTGATGAACTTGTTGCTGGTTGGATCTTAAGATTCATGTTGCTATTATGCATCATGGCATTTCTTACTGTGATCTAGATTCACGTTATTCTGTTACAGCAAGTGATTTCTCCAGCTTTTTCAAAAACATGCTCACGTTCTTCACCCATAATATGTTTAGAACTAAGAAACCTTGTAAAATCTGCTTAAGAATAACGAAGTTCTTGATTGAAAGATTCAATTACTTGTCAGCTATCTCAAATATTGCAGGTGTTCAATGTGCTTTCAAACTGGGTCACGCACCTAAGTAATTCTTGTGAATTCTCGGTTGAGTTGAACGACATAACCGGAAAAAAGCTCAGATCCAGAACTCAATTAAACAGTAGCAAAAATTATGCCGATTTCTTTTCCATTTGATCTTTGCATGATTGAATAAATTAATGAAATGCAAGCTTAATCCTATTTTTATCGACGCTTGAGTGATATATGAAATTTGTACTACTTTGAAAAGCCTAGGGTTACTTATAAAGAAAAAAGGCTGAAAAGAGACTTTCAGCCGGTATTCATTCAGTTTGGTTTTCACTGCGTATTAAAATTAGCATTTCATTCGACAGTCACGCAGCTTTGTTTCACGGGTTACTCAGCTATGATTCATCCATGATTGAAAGGAGGCTTTCATTCTGTGTTATTCACTCAATATGTTTTCACGATGTACGCGGCCACCTTTTCAATTGACGATGAAGCCTAGCATTTCATTCGGAAGTCGCTCAGTTTGATTTCACTCCGTAATCAGCTATGAATTCAGTCACGACTGAAAGGTGGCTTTCATTCAGTATTCACTCAGTTCCTTTTCACATAGTGGTCAGCTGTCGTTTCATGCAGTGTGAAAGCGAGCCTTTCATTCAGCAGTCACTCACCTCGATTTCATAGTCCACTCAGATATGGGTTCAGTCAGGATGAAAACAAGGCTTTCATTTAGTATTCATTCAGTTCAGTTTCACTTAGTAGTCAGCTGTCGTTTCATGCAGGGTGAAAGCGAGCCTTCCATTCGGCAGTCATTCAGCTCGATTTCATAGTGCACTCAGCTACCATATCAGCTATCAATAAAGCTTTATCTTTCAGAGGGTCCTCAGCGTTGTCTTATCAAGAAACAAATTCACGCATTGTTAAGCCCCTTGTTCAGAGAGTACACTTTTGGCCACCAAACTTTGTTCAGCTATCTTCATCTAGTGATTCACGCGGTAAGCTAGTGTTCATCTACCGATTCATGGGTTAGCCAACCGTATGAATTTTCTATCGGGTAAACATTGATAACTTGTAGATATATCTCAAATGTAGTTTCTCTTTCTCGGCAGGTTCCATAACGTTGAGACTTAAAACATAAATACTAGTTATATCAATGCTAGCAGACCATCGAGAGCTGAAGGGCCACATTCTTATGATTTGGAGTCTATATCTTGACGTAATAGAAGTAGTAGCATCAGTGACAAGTTATCAAATCCTGAAAGATTCTTTCAAAGCAAAAATAAGGAGAAAAGTCAAAAGTCAGGTTCAAGGATAGATGCTGAAAGCAGTGCGGATCGTTTGGTACTATAACAAGGAGCAAGGTACAGGTACAGATGAGACAGGGCTATAGCCATCAGAGATCTTATCTTGTTTCCTTGATGCTGGAAGAATCGCTGGCTTTACAGTTACGAAGTATCAATCATACTTTTTATGAAACTCAAGATAGTTCTCGACTTGTCCAAGGTTCGAGTTAGTCTCTCAAGAAGAGTTCCAGTTTCTCTTTGTAATATAATTGTTCGTTCTAATGTAATACTACATGATTCTGAATATTCTAGAACGAAAGAACTCAATTCTAGTTTATCAACCTCTTAAGCGTACAATTCAAAGATCTGAAAATGCGTGGTACGTACTGGACTTCGAAAGGAAGGATTCAGTATAGAGTAGGGAGTTTTTGATGTTCCTTCCTCGATCTGGATGCAAGTAACACTATTAGTTCATACTGGCATACTATGTACTGGTATAACTTCGATCATATTTTATCTTTCTATTGTATGATTTATCCTTGATTAGCCAGTTATACCCGAATAAGTGCTGCAGTGTGAGTATAGCACTTACGACGTCCAGTAAATAGGCCGTTCTTGTTCTGTTAGATTGTTCCAGTGGCTTGGATCAAAGTTAACGTAAAAATTGTATTTCAGTGTGAATAAAATAAACACATTGGTGCAACATACGGAATTCGCGTAAGATAATATACACGCCGGGGTAAGTTAGGAGACGTTAAGTTATGGATTTAATAATAGCCGTATCCTCCGTAAGCTGGGACAGCGTATCCTCCGTATCCACCGTGGTATCCTCCGTAACCGGCGTGGTACCCTCCGTAGCTCGGGTAGGCTCCATATCCGCCGTAACCACCGTAACCGCCGTAGCCTCCGTATCCGTATCCTCCGTAGCCCTTCTTCAAAGCCTTATAGTATTTCTTGTAATGGGATGCGGAGGTATCCAGGTCCTCGCAGAAAACAGACATCAACATGGCGGCGACTACAGCGAACACCTTTTGAATAATCGAATCGCGTTTAAAGAGTAAGAAAGGATAATAATAAACGTAAACGTTACCAGGAAGAATTTCATGATGGAGCTTGAAGATAAAGTGTTGGTTGACTTTGGGAGTAATACAGTTCTTTGACTTGGTTGCTTCGAAAAGCGACTGATTTTGCACAGAATGGCGAGGTGTATTTATACTGCGAAAGCAGAACAATACGCCATGCTGAAGCTTAGAGGAAAAACGACTTGAGGAAGAGTATTTTGTCCACTTTCGATAGTTTGTATTTAGGCGAAGGTCAAAGATTTTGATTGCGTTATACGGATACTGTGGAAAACCTGTTGCTATCGACTAAGCCTCTCGGCACAGACTTCGACCGGCCTTGAGAAATGTAATTTACATTTCACCCTCGTGCTATCAAATTTGTCATCAAGTTGTCCCCAAATCATCAGCTATGCATTATTTTCAGATGGTTTGCTCCCACAACAAGAATTTTTTAAGTAATTAAACTGTTGATTTTCCTTGCTGTAATATTTCAACTTTTTCGTCCTCGTTTTCATCATGAAATCTGTGAGGTTAATCAAATCCTTGGTCCATAAATGAGCTTATCAGCAGTTTTAATCCCAAGGCAGAGCTGCACAGTCAATCTACCCATTATCTTGAAGCCAGTGGTACCACAGTGAACGGACGAGACTTCCTCGGGAGCCTGTTCTTCTTGAGAAGGTCCCTTTTTCTAAATGCCTGCATAAGACAGGATCTGTAATGACTGTCTACGATCGCTCATAGTGGAAGAAAACTTGTATCCACGTAAACAAGATCAGTCATGCACCTTATGTAACCTTCTTTGTTGTAAGGGATTTTTAAATTAATTTCCGTCATGTTGAAATGCCAAGTAACTAAACCTGGGAACATTATCCTTGGCTTAACTTTTTCGGGGGTTAATCAGGTTTTTTTTTTACAGGAGCAAAATGCAGAAGAATGCCTTTTAAATATTGCTTTCAAGCAGGTGAGTTTAAACCGGCTTTTTCCAGAACTTCAGGGAAAAAGAAAACAAGATTGTGTGAATGGTACTGTATAGCCATGGAATTTTTTGGGTTATGTCTGCCCGAGGCCCCCACGTACCCATGACACACCCCTGTTGGGTACAGCAACAAAAGAAATTGAAGTGCTTCTCAAAGCAATGAGTAACACAAATGTATGTATAATTCTTAGTTATGGACTTTGCTGTTTAAAATACTGCCTGTCTAATAAAGCAAAGACAGGGTTGCATGTTACACAAGTTGATGTTGAGATATGATAACAGGTTAACTACAACCTTGTGATACAAAGCTGATGGTGAACCCATTTGTAGATCAAGGGTTCTGAAAGAAGGTGTCCATTTTTACGTTGCTGAGTGCAGAAACCGGTTCAAAGAATTCAAGCATGCGTCAATTTTGATCGGCAATTCAGGAGAGGAGCTTTGGGCGAAGTTCGAGGCGTCGGTCTTTGTTGTGAAGGACGGGAATATGATATTGAGATCAAGGAACTGCAAACAAAAAATCGCGGAAATGAAGGAAAGAATCAGCAGAAGCAGAGCAGAGTTGGATGAATGAGAAAAAGAGACATGCATGTTATGTGAGTTAGATCTGAAATGGTTCAGAGTTCAGTTTAGTAAAACCTGATTTCTTTGCTTTATCGAAAAAAGTGGCTAGTTCTGTCACTTGAAGCAAAGCTCACTGATGTGCGACCGTAGCTTTTTTACACTTAATTATATTCGTAAATTTCGTGAAACCAGGAGAGAAAGCGACAGGAATGTGAAATAAAA
Organism: Eulimnadia texana; assembly: GCA_002872375.1. NCBI lineage: Eukaryota > Metazoa > Arthropoda > Branchiopoda > Diplostraca > Limnadiidae > Eulimnadia > Eulimnadia texana. Next base: position 1,914,854 of record NKDA01000007.1, read on the forward strand.
TTTACTCTGCAGAGATCGGAGTCGAGTTATGATAAATGCAAGGAATTCCCGAAGCAAACCATGCGGAGATCATCCAGCTTGACAACGTACAAGTATACGAATAAATAATAATAGAGAATTATTTGTTGATGATTTTGCAAAAGTTGTTGGCAGAGTGGTGACGACGGGTTAACAGGTCTTCAGTCAGATCCGGTAAACGAAATCGAAATTTGTGACCTTGTCCTGAATACAATTTACTGAAAGTAGAAAAATTCTCTTCCTCAAGTTTTTGTCCCCGTACCTTCCGCATGGCGAATTGTTCTGCTTTCGCAGTATAAATACGCCCCGCCATTCTATGCTAAACCAGTCGCTCTACGAAGCAACTAAACACAAGAACTGTCTTACTCCAGAGTTTTAATCAGCACTTTTCTTTCTACTCCATCATGAAATTCTTTCTGGTAACTATTAATATTTGTCACTATAAGTTGTTACTGTTTACATGACTCGTATCTCTCAAAGGTGTTCGCTGTTGTTGCCGCCATGCTGGTGTCTGTTTTCTGCGAGGACCTCGATGCTTCCGAAACGCATCACAAGAAATACTACAAGGGCTCCAAGAAAAGCTACGGAGGATACGGATACGGAGGGTATGGTGGTTACGGCGGCTACGGTGGTTACGGAAGTCATGGTGGGTATGGAGGATACCCAAGCTACGGAGGGTATTCTGGAAGCTACGGGGGTTATTCCGGTGGCTATGGAGGCTACTCCGGCGGTTATGGAGGCCATTCCGGTGGTTACGGAGGATACAGCGTTCCAGCTTACGGAGGATACAGCCTCAGCTATTACTAAAGCTCGTTAACTTAACCTATACTCACATGCCCTGGCGTTTCGTAACTTATGCAGTGTGACCTTCAGTGTACTGCACGACCATTCTCATTCAAGTTATATCGAAAATACAATCTTTCCATTCAATTTTATCAGTTTCATAAACTATGTAATATTTCAAAGGTCTGCGAGAACTACAAAAAGGCTTTCCTCTAATAATGCAGTATCAGATAAACTAAGACAGCGGGAGGACAGAGTCAAACTAAGGAAGCGGCCGAACGATTTCAATTTGTATTATACAAAGGCTACGCACTGTTTTCCTAACCCATGGTTTTTTAAGCACATATGCGCACAGCACTTATGGTTCTTAAAACACGGCCGCGCTAGAATGTAGCTTTCTCACTCCTCTTACTTCTTTCAGGCGATTTTGGGTTTTTCTAAGCTCTGTAGCGGACACTGCAGAGTATCCGCAGAGATAGTAGCATCATGGCCAAAGTTCGAGGTATTGTCATCCTCCAGAAGGTCTGCTTCAAGCCAGAATTCAACGGTATATCATCACTTGATCCAAAAATCTTATAAGATCGAGGTAGTGCAAAAGGAAAAATACGGAAATATACGTAAGGAACAGGGAATGAGGAAATAAGAGATGTGTACTACTGTGTTTAAATAATTATGTTCACAAATTTGAAAACCAGATTCGTTAGCTTTGTTTGTCACTGAGGAAAATGTACTTGTTTCAGCATTTTGTGTGTTATTTGTATTGATTGATTTCACGCTGAAGGAAATAGCGATAGGAATGATGACAAAAGATTATAAAAACACACAAACACATAGATGATATATACGTGTAAATGTACTTGGGATCAGAAGGAATAGGTTTTCAGTCGTATCCGGTCAATCAAACCGAAATCTTTAACTTTGTCCAAGGCACGAAGTATCGGAACTGGAAACAATCCAGAAGTCTACTTCCCCCCTCAACGTACAGAGTGACGACACACTGTTCTGTTTTACAGTATACGTACAACTGGCCGTTGTGCTATACTGAAAAGTCGCAATAGGAAGCAATGTAAAGCAAAGAACTGTTTTACTTCAGCTAGGCAGCACTCTTTTCTATTCGATCAGAAAATTCTCCTTAGTAGCTTTCAAATTTATTAAAACATTTCTCACCTGGTCTAAATGCATCTAAAGTTTCCAAAGATGTTAGCTGTTGTTTGCCGCCATGCTAGAGTGTCTGTTTCCTGCGATGACCTCGATGTTTCCGAAACGCATGTCAAAGAAATACTATAAGGGCTGCAAGAAAGGCTATGGAGGATACGGGTACGGAGACTACGGCAATTACAGCGGTTACGTGGTTATGAAGGATATCCAAGTCATGGATGGTATCCATGAGGTTACGGAGGCTGTTCCGGTTTATGTAGGTTACAGCGTACAAACTTATAGATGATTCAGCTGTTATTAAAACTCTAACCTAACTTGTACTAAAATGCCCGAGCATGTAAACTACGCTGCGCAACTTCCAGTATGTTGCACGAATATCCTTGTTTTAATTGTATCGAAATACATCATTCCTGTTAAACCAGTTGATTTTAAAGATACTGTAACAAAATGAACGACAACCTTGTAGTCAAGCTGATGATAAGCTCCATTGTAGATCAAGGGCTCTGAAAAGGTATTCAATTTTAAGTTACTGACTACACAAACCGGTTCAAAGGTTCAAAGCATGGGTTGAATTTGATCAACAATTTAAGGGCGAATCTTTGGTGGAAGCTCGAGGTCGAAAACTGCTAAATCCCTCGATAAAAGCGCGAATGACCATCCCCTTGAAACAAACTGGGTAATTTGGATTTATTTGTTCTGGCCAAGTGCGGGGAAATCCCGAGGAAGCAACATCATGGGCGAGAGTTCGGGGCGTCGGTTTTTGTTTCAAGGCCAGAAAAGTGATATTGAGATCATGGGATAGCAACCTGAAAATCGCGGATTGTGAAAGAAGAATCAGCAGAAATAGAGCAGAGTTTGATTGATGAGAAAATGAGGCATACAAGATTAAAAAAAAAGTCAGCTTTGAAACGGTTCAGAGTTCAGTTTATTAATACCCGATTTCATTGCTTTATTGGAAAACGGGACCAGTTGATTCTGTCCCCTGAAGCAAAGCTTGCTGATGTGCGGCCGTAGTTTTTGTTAACGTGATTGTATTCATAAATTTTGTGAAACAGGAGGGAAGGTGACAGGAGTGCAAAATATAATCTATTTTTCAAAAAAAAAAAAAAAGTTGAATAACACAGCTGCAAGCAAGGGCGTTCAGAGGTTTCGCGTGGCCTTGGGGCAAAGGTCAAACCGGGGGTCCCCTTTGCACAAACTAGTACGGGGGTTGCCTATAATGCTGGGGCCCAGGGCAGATTGCCCCTTTTACCCCCCTTCCTTCCCCCTTTTGGTGGCACTGGTATCACTCAACTAGAAAACATAGAAGTAAGTAACACGAATAACAATTAAGACAAAAAATTATTTGCCCATCAGTTTTTATAAGTTGTTTGCAGTGGTGACGAGGGGTAACAGGTCTTTAGTCAGATCCGGTAAATGAAATCGAAATTTGTGACCTTGTCCTACATAAAAAATTGCTGAAAGTAGAAAAATTCTCTTCCTCAAATCTTTTTCCCTTTTACTTCCCAAATAGTGAATTGTTCTGCTTTCGCAGTATAAATACGCCTCGCCATTCAGTGCTAAACCAGTCGCTCTACGAAGCAACTAAACACAAGAACTGTCTTACTCCAGAGTTAATCAGCACTTTTCTTTCTACTCCATCATGAAATTCTTTCTGGTATCTATTAATATTTGTCACAATAGCTTGTTACTGTTTACATGATTCGTATCTCTCAAAGGTGTTCGCTGTTGTCGCCGCCATGCTTGTGTCGGTTTTCTGCGAGGACCTCGATGCTTCCGAAACGCATCACAAGAAATACTACAAGGGCTCCAAGAAAGGCTATGGAGGATACGGATACGGAGGGTATGGTAGTTACGGCGGCTACGGTGGTTACGGAAGTCATGGTGGGTATGGAGGATACCCAAGCTACGGAGGGTATTCTGGAAGCTACGGGGGTTATTCCGGTGGCTATGGAGGCTACTCCGGCGGTTATGGAGGCCATTCCAGTGGTTACGGAGGATACAGCGTTCCAGCTTATGGAGGATACAGCCACAGCTACTACTAAAACTTAACTTAAACCTGTACTCATACTCTCATCCCTAAGTTATGCAACGCGAATATCAGTGTGTAGCACGAAGATCTTTATTCAAGTTATAAGGAAAATACAATATTTCCATTCACTTTCGTTAGCTTCATTGAACAATTAAAAGCATACAACAGGTCTGTGTGGCTTTATTGCTAAATGGTTTCTCCTTGGAACAGGTTATCTGATGAGATAAGAAAGCGGCAAGACCCTAAGGCACTCTAATAAAGCGATTCAATAGTTTCGTTTATACGAATGTATGCGATACGAATTTTTCGAAGCCCAGCGTCGCTCGGCGTACGTTAGTGAAGCGCGCATGTCTCTCGAAATGCAGACGCGCTAGAATGTGACTTATTTTGGCTTAGTGATGTTTGACAGGGTGCGCGGTACATGCAAACAGGGATGCCCTGGGGGGGGGGGGGTCACGAGGCAATACCTCGTTGGAGCTTAAGGTGGGTACTGGAACAAATTAGTCAGTAACTCTGTTATCATTTTTTTTCCTTAATCCACATTACAAAAAGATATTTTTGAGTGTATTCGTGCATAATATATGCACAATAAAATATATGTATATAATATGTATCATATTGGGGGGAGGTGGGGGGGATGGCGGCTGGTGGTTCAACGGTTAAGACAGTCGACCTTCACCTCTGGGTCTATGGGTTCGATCTGACTCCGAAGTGGGGCTTATTCCAGGACCATACCCTAAGCAGACAGACTAAAAAGTCTGCATACAACCCTCCCTTGCACTCTGCACTGGGGTCATGAAGAAAGCCTGAATACCCGTCAAGGAAAAAAAAATCTGGTATTGTAAGTAGCTAGGTGGGTACATTCAAGGTTCCAAGGTTGGTCTGCCTCCTAGGCAAGGGTGGGGGGTAGGCATCTCTGCATACAAATCATGAAGTAGTGCAGCGGGAGGCGTATTTTGTGCCATTGCTGAACACTGGAGATTTGGGAATGGTGGGATATTAATGGGCGAATAAGGCCTCTAAGCAGAGATCATACTAAACCCTCTGTACCGGTTATTTCATGAAACCACACGCACACGCTGTACTGCGATAAAGTATTCGTCCGAGTTAATTAATGGTGAAGTGGGTACGGTTATATCTTTGGTGATTTTCGGTTTTGTTTGCAACTCTATCACTTCTCATCGATGATGTTCAAATTAATTAAGTCAATTGTTCATCATCACGTCTGATGCGATAATAAAAACTGTATTTAAGATGAAGGAACAGCAGACGGAAAGTTGCCAAAAAATGTAAGAACAAAGGTAATGAGGAAATGAGACAAGTGTATTTCTGATCATGTTGTAATATATATTCAAGATAGATAGACCTGGATTTCTTTGTGTTTACGAAACGGACAGTTTCATTACAGAAGAAAAAATTTGCTATTTTTAGCCTTGGCTTAAGTAATTATATTCATACATTTCGTAATAACAGGATTGTGAAAATATCACTTACTTTGCTGCGAAATGGATAAAATATAAATTACTGACAGAAATTCTCAAAGCAAACCATGCGGAGGTCATTAAAGATTGATAAACGTTGCAGTAAATTGCAATCAAATGATAACAATAGAACATGTGTACATATCAGGCACAAAGGTTGTTTACAGAGTGGCGACAACAGGTAACAGCTTTCCAATCTAATCCGGTAAGTGATATCGAAATCATTAACCTTGTCCTAGATGCGAACTTAAGAAGGTTTTCTTCCTGACGCGTTTTTTGCTTACTTCCACAATGGGGATAGTTCTGCTCTTGCAGTATAAATAAACCTTGCCAATCTATGAAAAATCAGTCACTTTATGAAGCAACTAAACACAAGAACTGTCTTACTCCAGACTTAATCAGCAATTATTCTTTGGATCCATCATGAAATTCTTTCTGGTAATATTCTCATTTGTTATCATCTTGACCATTTAAATATTTATGATTTTTTGAAAGGTATTCGCTGTTGTCACTGCAATTCTGGCGTCCGTTTTCTGCGAGGACCTCGATGCTTCCGAAACGCATTACAGGAAATACTACATAGACTACAAGAAAGGATATGGGGGTTACGAATACGGAGGCTACGGTAGTTAACGGCGGCTACGGTGGTTACAGAAGCCATGGTGGATATGGAGGTTACCAAGTTCGTTATGGTGGGTATCCGAGCCACGGAGGATATTCCGGAAGTTACGAAGGATACAGCATTCCAGCTTATGGAGGACGTAGCTATTACTAAAAATTAATTTAACCTGTACTCTTATGCCCTAACGCGTAAATCACTCAAAACCACTTTGCGTATATGTTGCACGAATATGATTATTCCAGTAATATCAAAATAAAATGTTTCCATTCACGTTGATCCGTTCACATAACGACGAAAAGCACATACATATTAGATGGTCTGACGTACAGAATTTTTATTCTAGGACAGGATCCTCTGCTAAAGCAAGGAAGTGGGAAGACTGTTGGTGAATTTAATAATACAGGTATGCATGCGATTTGAATTATTTTCCAAACCCAGCGTCATGCGGCGTACGTGCGTGGAGCATGTATGCCTTTCGGAACACGACCGTGATGGAATACGACCTTTTCCCTCCCCATTGTTGATTTTGGGCTTCTGCACTGTAAACTATGCGTCAAGGAGAGATATATTTTGTGTTACCAGTAGTACAATAATCGTGTAATTTATGAAATCTTAATTAATAATGAAATACCCATTTCAAGCAAACACATGCGTCTAGGGGACACGTTCCTCTCCATTCGTCCAGTTATCCTTGTTATCGTACACGTTATAGATATTCACCGATTAACAAGCAACCGTGCGTTGTAATCAATTTATAGTTCAAGGGCTCTGAAAAAAGTGTGTAAGTTCACGACTGTAGCCACAGAAACAGGATTCGGGATTTTTGGCCGTGTTAATTTTAATAACCACCTGCTGGAAAGAGACAACTTGCTCGGACCTCATGTAAAACTGCCGACTATCCAGAAAAAAAGCACCAAAGGTCTTAATCCCTACAAACGGGTATTTCAATTCTCTGTGACTATAGTGAAACAGGAAAACTATCGTGCAGAGAGTAGAAAAAGCATGCATCATAAACACTGGCATTTTGATCTGAGATACATTGGTTGCGTTTAAAAGAACTTCTCGAGTCTGAGCAATCAGACAAGCATTATGTCATAGCGTGACGAATAAAAAGCTGCTTTTGGATCACGGGCCTGCAAACAACATCATGGGAAAAGAAAAATTTGCAAGCAAAATCGAACAAATCTTGGTTAGTGCATATCGCATGCTCGAGTTGGGTTTCAAATACAATAGCTGCGATTAATGAAACTTGATTTCTTTGCGGTCGTTTATAATCGACAGTTCTGTGACCCGAAGCAAAAGCTACTGACGTGCGACCGTAGTTTTTTGGACTTGATTAGATTCTCAAATGTCGTGAAACAGAATAGAAAGTGACAGCGACAGGATCGCAATAATTTAAAATTCACTTCGCAGAAACCTGAACTGAATTTAATTGTCTAAAGGAATTACCGAAGCAAGCCATTCGAAGATCATTATCCACTGATATGTGGACGTAATATAAAGAATTATTTGTACTAAGAATTGGGGCGTTAATAAGTTCTACATGGTTGTTTCAAGAGAAGCGGCGAGAGGCAATATTTTTTCGATCTTTTCCGGTGAACGAAATCGAAAATTTCGACCTTGTTTTAAATGCAAACTATCAAAACTGGAAAATTCTCTTCCTCAAGTCTTTTTTCCGTAACCTCCAAAATGGCGATCTGTTCTGCTTGCGTAGAATAAATACAACTTGCCATTCTGTGTAAAAATGAACCTCTCTATGAAGCAACAAAACCAGAGAACTGTCTTACTCTTGTGAAGCAATACTTTCGATGCAATCATGAAATTCTTACTAGTAAATTTTATGTTTTCTACAATATATTCCAGATGTCTTAAATTTATTCGATGTTTCCAAAGGTATTCGCTGTTGTCGCCGCCATGCTGGTATCTGTGTTAAGGCGTTTTTCTGTTTCCCTTATTGCCTATTTCGCATTATTTTTTTTGCTTTGACATTCAGGAGTAAAAATCCTCGGTTTCCAAGGTTAATTTTATCGAGTTTAGTAGGTCAAGAGAAGCCACCGAGGTAGGTCCCAATTTTTCGCCATTTTGAATTTATGCATTATCCTTTTTCCTCCTGTGTTAATTCTGTATCGCCTAGTTTTTCTGAGTCGAATAAACCGTCTTCATTTTCGACCATACAATCTGTTTTCTGCGAGGACCTCGGTGCTTCCGAAACCCATTACAAGAAATACGTAGGTTACGGTAGCCATGGCGGGTATGGAGGTTACCAAGCTGGTTATGGAGGATACAACGTTCCAGCTTACGGAGGATACAGCTATTATTAAAATTCTAACTCAACTGTACACACGAACACTTCCACAGTGCGTAAATAAGGCAACGCAACTTTCAATATGTTATACGAATATACCTATTTCAATAACGTTGAGATATAATATTTCTTTTCTTTTTGACTAACTCACTATGGGTTCGGAACTAGAAGTAGTAAATTGTAACAAATGGAAAAAAAAATACTTTTTGTTCAAGATGGTTATAAGGTTGTATTTCCTTGTGAAAACAGCATTTTCAAACAGGAAGGGCACGTAAAAAGTTTCACCGGGATGAGGAAGCTTAGAGACCATTACCGACTAAACTACAAACTAATTCAGTTTAAACTAAATAGACAACTGAAAACTAATAGTCCACATGGTCTCTTTGTTATTTAGCTGAGACATTAATCGTCTGGGGTACTGCAAAGGGCAATACACTCCGCGTAAAGACCATTATTGTCGTTTCTCAGTGCTGCGCAAACTGTTCCTTCAGGGCAGATATGATCCTGCAAGAAAATCGCATTTGAGAAGTCAGATTAATCAGAAAAAAAATCATGTCTAATGGGATTCTGTTTTGCTTGATGTGGCAAGTAACAGAGCTTGATGAGGTGTTAACGATTTGAACATACCGCGCAAAGATCAGTTTCTTCAGGATTGCAGTCGTAATACGGACAACACTGCCCCGGTTGTTTAACGACCCGACAGGCTGGATCTAAGGGTGCCCGAGGACAAGTCTCCTTGGTGCACGAAACTACTGGCGGGGTGTGGCAAGTGCACTGGACGCAAGGATCTTCTGTTTCAAAGGAATCTCCAATCTTCAACGTCAGGTTACCAAAAGAACACTCGTCTGGGGATGGCGCAGCTTTGACAATAGAAAATGAAAAAACACAGTAAAGCACACGAAACAGTTTATGCAAACCAAAAGTTGTACTGTAAAATGTATCTGCCTTTTATGAACAATAAAATTTTTCAAGGTTTTGCTACATCTTATTCCAAAGTTTTAAATGTTCTACTAGCTACTCACCTGGTAAATCGAGAGTTGCTTCGTCAAACCAAGTTCGTTCTAAACGAGAATAAACAACGTTAACTTTGAATGTGAAATAAAAGACACTTTGAATTGAATACTTCAGAAATAAAATGATTCGATTACATTCAATGGAGCTAATGCTAATTTCTTATTATAATTCGTACCAGTGGCAGACGACTGGTCGGGCGCACAGGCGGCGAGACATTCAAGTTCCGTCAAGAAGTTATTGCCGTTTCCAAAACAGCCACCGTAAGTGAATGGTTTGCAACTGTTGACAGCGTCATCGTAATAAAATCGAGTCACATTGGCATGGCAGAATCCCGGATCGGCTGGAAGTTTGCAGTCGTTGTTTACAGGAGATGTGCTTTTGGCTTGGAGTGTAACGACCGCTCCTTCAGTAGATTCGTTTAATGCATTATTCATTGCATACTTTCAAAGCAGGGAAATTGTTTATGTTACAAACAGTTGACCAAATGTAACTTAGGTAATGCAAATACTGACTCGATTTCGACACTTTCACTTAAGACTAATATTCTAGTTAGTTACGTACCCGATGCTGCAGGTAGCGGAGCCTTGCCAGAAGTAGTGGTATTGAGTTCAACAACGAATTGGCAAGCCTCAAGACATTCCTTTTCGCTACCAAAGTTATTGCCGTTGGAACCACAGCCTCCGAAAATGAACTGTTTGCAAGTCCCAGACTCAGCGTCAAAGTAGTGGCGGCGTATGCTGGCGCGACATTTACCTTTGTACTGTGGCTTATTGCATGCCTCTAAAGGAGAGATACCTTTAGGTTAGACGTACCGTAACTGTAATACTACAGTTAACTCTACCAGTTTTGAGTTTCCAGACTGGAGTGTTGCAAACTTTCTGGCACTCTTGGTAAGTTTCAAACCTGTTCTCGTTGCCCTGCAAAGAAGAACCAGCAGTGTGAATAACACAAACATGCATGTTTCACTATTTTCATGTCATTGGCGATATTAGTAAAATCTAAGTTGAACACGTCTGTGCATCTGTACTTCTTGTACCTTGCATCCCCCGTATTCGAACCGCAAACACCTCCGCTGGTCCGCGTCGTGATAGAACATTGGTTTGAATCCACGGCAAGGTCCTACTTCTTTAGGTAGCGAGCAGCGATCAATTTCGGCCTGGGATCCGGATCTTTCTTCGGTAATCAAAGCAGAAAGGTTGGCCTCTCTTGAAGCAGGGGTCTGGTCAAAAGCTGCAGGAAGTGTGTCAACAGGAACCGTTCCATTTTCCTGCTCGGCTTTGATCACTCGCGTTACTGCTTTGGCTATTAAAGAGAAATGCATCGTGACACATACTTATTCAGTATTTTTTTGGTATGAAAACATCAGCTTACGGCACGTGTAGTCAACCGGGCAGCAATAGTCTTTCTCGTAAACGGGGACACAGTCAGGCGCGGGAGGCTCGATGATGCATCTGATGTCTTTGCAAACAGGCAGACCATGGTTCGCTACATTGATATGGTAATGCAACTCAGCTTTAGATTTTAGATATCATTAAACTTTTTGTTGGTTCTATTGGCACTGAATTCCACTTTTCGTTATTGTCAAGTGTTGTAGTCTAGGTTATTATTTCAGATTTTCGTGGTAAACTTGATCTAGAGACTCTTGGACAGTAACATGTATATGCATATATTGATATCTAAATACCGACGGGTGCTTCGAGGCATCTGCAGGTTTTGCAGGGATCATCAGAAGGAATATAGGCTCCCTGTCATGAATGGTGTTGTTATAACGGCATAAACGAAAGTTATCGCCAGCTAATAGGGAAAAGAACTTGAGCGTTACTGAACGTATTTAGTGTTTAATAATACCACTTACTGCACTTGTATGCAACAGGGCAGCAGCTTTTGTGATCATACAAGGGGGTGCAATCCGGGTTGAACCGGTTCGGGTGGAAACATTCGACGTCGGCGCAAACAATTTCCGTACTGACAAAATGAAGACAGTTACAATTGAACGACAAAGAACAGACCATACAAGTGGATACCTATTACCGTCGCCATGGCAATAGCATCCTACTTTGCAGGGGGTATCTTCCGTGATCTGCGGTATGCGATCTCCAACGGCATAGCGCACTCCACGGTACGAACACGACGGTGCACTTTCCACTTCTCCACTAGCTATGCATTCCCAAAAGAGTAGAATTCAATCGGTTCGCAGTCATGCCAATTTGTTTGCTTAATGTCAACAGCTTGAAAATGTTCTACATATCAGTAAATAAGCATAAGGACTACAATCATAGTATCTCAATACGAATTCAAAAATACAAGAAATTCAGGTTCTGTATGTAATAGAACGTGAAGAGACGGTCGAGAATTAAAGAGGAGTTTTACTAATAAGCCATTCTATACTGCATTGTACTACGTTTTTATTATAAATTGTTATATGCTAACATGTATTGGTAGATATTAGCAATACTTACGACAGACGTATCGTATGGGACAGCAAGCTCCGGGCTGGTACTGCGGGCGACATCCGCGACCTTCGTAGTATTGGAACAGGCTCAAGTCGCACTTGACATTTTCACACCGGATATCTAACATTTTATATTAATAATCAAAGAATAACTGAACGAGAGATGGGTATTCAAACTGAAAGGTTTACCTGAGCTGGGAGTATCTCCGCCGCAGACTTGATAGCATTCCTGGGCAGTTCGGAAATTGTTAGCATTTGCAGCGCAGCCTCCATAAGTGAATATTTCGCAACGATTTTTCTCCTACATAATTATCAAGAACAAATTAATCTCACACCAAATACTCTCGTTTCAGGGTCGATTCCAGTAACTTCGTAACCGAAAAGAATTGCATCCTCTATACTTAGCTTTAGATTATCTAAGAAACTCACTAGGCGTTTCGTTTCACGATTGTGGTATGTGTGATCACGTGAAAGAGTCTTTTTGGGTAAGACGATTTTTATACCTTAATAAACGCAAATGCTCGTTTGCCATCAAGGCAAGAACCCGGTTCCTTGGGCAGCAGACAAACTTCCCTGGAAACTGGGGCTCCTGTACAACACAAAATTTTGTTGTTAAGCCTTAAAGACTGCTGTGAAATAAACGAATCGAGATTATACGAAAACAAAGCCATTAATTGTGCTCCATAACCCTAAAGAGATTTTTGATTGAGAGATTTGCTCAAGCAGCGCTAAAACACGTTTTGATAATGGAATAATGTAAATGAATATGAAAATATGATACTGTTCATTCAGTCGGTCGGTTAGTAATCAAAGTGATGTAACTACTTACGCGTTAGAACACCTCCACAGCGGGCAACGCAGGCTTCTTCGTCATTGAAGAGATTCCCTGTCCCGCCGCATCCGCTATAGATGTAACGTTCGCATTTACCCGATGTCGAATTGAAAGTCCACCGAGGAAGGAAGCCGTAGCAACTGAATTTTCGTCCTTCCAGTTGGACGGGCGGCAGAGAACATACCGAACGGTTTTCCAAGGCCACATCGGAGCTTGTCACAACAGCTCCCTCTGAGGAAGCAGACAAATTGTACTTGTCTGAAAAGTTCAGTTCTATTGTCAAGTTTAAATACACACTGATAGTTGAAATTTAACTTCAACATAGGCAGGGAGTGTAACGATACCAGTTACCCAGGTGGGGTTTTACGTTGAATGTCGAATGCTTGGACGCAATGGAATTTGGCGTATTCTTTGTATGGGGTGTGTCCATGTTTTCAACAGATTTGTACTTTATATAATATTAGTTTCACTAATGGTGTTAACATAGTCTGTCGAACGTGTGGACACAATGGAAGTTTTCATAACCTTTGTATGAGGTGTCCACATATTCGAGATATAGGGGATTTAGATAACATTAGTATCGCTAGTGGTATTTACTTAATCTGTCGAATGTGTGGACACAATAGAATCTTTGCTCTCCTTTGTATTGAGTGTCCACATGTCTAACGCACAGAAAAAAAACGTAAATTTAGCTGTTAAGTTTCAGTACTGAAAAAAAAAATTCTTAAATAGTCTTTATGGAAAACCTACTGGGAACAGCGTGCACCGCCGCAACAAGAACTGCAAAAAAGACGAAGATTCGCATGATGGCCATTCTTCGCCAAAGGATCGCTGGAATTGGTTTGTCTGCAGTCAAATTTTAGTGAGTATACTCTTCTTTTCCTTCTCTTCTTGAATAAGAGAAGCAAACTGCGGATGCTGATGATGATGCTGGAGATTTATAAAGGCAAGACGAAGACTTTCCTTGGATAGCAACAGCTCGAAACACCAAAAGTTCTCGTCAAAAAGCCGTTAATGAAACTTGATACTCCATCATAATGTCGTTTCACTTCATCTTTGTATTTTTTTCCACTTTTACATCGTCTCACTAACTCTTGACCTTGTTTTTATAAAACGAACTCCTTTCAATATACAAACGCTAGAACATGAACCTTTTTTTCAACGAGAGAGTCATGTCCTTTTGAAAAGGAGACTGCTTGAGTGTTACAGTGATCTTAAGCGTCTAGACAAAAGTTATCTATGTCCCTGACTTGACTGTAATCGTTAATTCCTTTTCTTAAAACAGAAAAAGACGGTTTCATAGTGGTGCTTGACCCTTTATATACCCAGGGAACAAAATTGCCTGTGTTGAAATAAAAACGCTAAATAAAATAATTCTTGGGATTGAAAGGCTCGGTTAGAAAAATAATGGGTAGTGCGTGTATTTCTGTTAAATAATACTGTTCGACCGCCTTCTTAGCTCGACTCGGACTTCTGTTTACTAGTTTTATCAGACCACACATTCTGTGACGAAAGCACTTTGTGGAACACGCACTCATTTACAATATTGACATTCGTTTGAAAACTCCTTTGTAAATGGAGACTGTGAACTACGATGAAATTAAAAACTCCATATGCATACAACGAATTGAGTTCGCATTGCGTAGTTTACACGCCCTGGAACATGAGGTACCAGTTAAATACTTTAATTAAATGGGAAAAATACATAGTACTCTTATGAAATAAAGTAATTAAAACTATATTTAATAATATCTGTGGCTGTTTCCTCCATAAGATGGGACGCTCTATCCTCCGTAACCACCGGAATAGCCTCTGTAACTACCAGAATACCATCCATAGCTTGCGTATCCTCCGTAGCCCTTATAGTATTTCTCATAATGGGTTGCAGAAGCCTCGAGGTCCTCGCATAAAACGGACACCAACACGGCGGCGACTACAGTGAACACCTTTGAAAACATCAAATACATTTAAACAGTTGGAATATATATGACCAGTATATATATATAAGTTAACAAAAAGAAATTCATGATGGAGATTTAAGAGTGTTGAGCAATTGAAGTAAGACAGATCCTTGGTTTGTTTTCATCGTGGAGCGACTGATTTTGCACAAAATGGCGAGGGGTATTTATATACCAAAGCAAAACAATTCACCAATTTGGAAGTTCCGGACGGGGAAAGACTTGAGGAAGAGAATTTTTTTTTTTTTTACTTTCAACAGCTTGCATTTAGGACAAGATCAAAGATTTCAATTTCGTTTGCCAGATAAGATGGCAGAAATGTTCCCTCTCGCCGCTACTCCAAAGAGAACTCTTTAGAACTTATTAATACCCCAGTTTTGTGTTCAAACTAATTTTTGAATGCACTTCCGCATATCAGTGGCTAATTATCTTCGAACTGGTTTACTTCGGTAATTTTTTGAGTAATTTTATTCGACTTGGGTTTCTGAAAAACGAATTTTAAATTATTGCGACCCTGTCACTGTCACTTTCCCTTCTGTGTGCACGAAATTTATTAATCCAATTAAGTGAAAAAAAACTGCGGTCGCACTTTAGTAGCTTTTGCTTCGAGTGACAGAACTGGTGAGTTGTAAACAAACCCAAATAAATCAAGTTTCACCAATCTCCGGCATTGCATTTGAAGTACTAGACTCCAATTATGGCTCGGGCAACACGTATATTATTCACTAACGAAGTTTTTCTGTGGTTTGTGTCTTGCAAATTTTTCCTTCCCCACGATATCGCTTTGCAGGTCAGTGATTTCAACATATGCTTAAATAAAATAAATTCCTCACACTATGGCATGACACTCAACTGGCAGAGCTCAAACAACAATCCATCGAAACGCCATCACCAATGCCTCTGCCTCAAATCTTGATGATACTTCCTCTGTATACCTCTGCATAATCTTTTCATGCTTTTAACGTGCGTGTGTGTTTATTGATATAGTAATGCAGCTTGATCTGCACTTAATCATTAGACAGTCATTTTTGCACTGTTTCAAATCACCAGCGAACACCTGTAGCAGAAGATACCTCTGATTTGCGTATGCATGTTGCATGTGCAGTATAGTGCACAAGCCGATGAACAATGAGGAGAGAAAAGGCTGCATTCTTGCGCGTCTGTGTGTTTCGAGAGAGGCATACGTGTTTCACGCACGTACGCGAGACGCTGGATTGGGAAAATACTATGTAGCTTATTTCATTGTGTATATAATCCATCATTCAATCGCTTATCTTAGCATCATTTGGGGTCTTTCTGCTTTCTCGCTTACTCAGAATAGCGTATCCAAAACGAAAACATTTTCTAATTTACGCAGACCGTATTGTGACTTTCTTTTTCTTTCTCAAGCAAACGGACGAAAAGTGAATGGAGATATAGTATTTTAATGTGATTAAAAAAACATGTCCGTGCAACATACACAAACCATATTGGGTAATTTACACGTAAGCGCATACAAGTACAAGTTAGAATTAGATTTTCAATAATATCTGTGTCCTCCATAAGCTGGAACGCTGTATCCTAGGTAACTGCTGGAATGGTCTCCGTAAGCGCTGGAATAGCCTCCGTAACTTCCAGAACTCCGAAACTCCATAGCTTGGGTATCCTCCATACGCACCATGGCTTCCGTAACCACCGTAGCCGCCGTTACTAGAGTAACCTCCGTATCCGTATCCTCCGTAGCCTTTCTTGTACGCCTTATAGTACTTTTTGTGATGCGTTTCGGAAGCATCGAGGTCTCCGCAAAATACAGGCACTAGTATGGCGGCAACAGCAGCGAACATCTTTGGAAAAATCAAATAAACTTAAAAGTTGAGAATGATTTTATTGAATCGAGCATTACCTGAAAGAAATTCATGATGGATCCAAAGAATGAATGCTGATGAGGTCTGAAGTACGACAGTTCTTTGGTTTAGTTGCTTCGTAGAGCTAATGATTTTTGCGCAGAACAGAGAGGCGTATTTATACTGATAAAGCAGAACGGTTCACTATTCTAGATGTTAAGAAAAAAAACTTGCGGAAGAGAATTAGTCTTCTTTCGGTAGTTCGCATCTAGGGCAAGGTTAAAGATTTCGACTTAATTGACCAGATAACATTAAAAACATGTTATATCATGTCGCCAGTGTGTAAACAATTATAAATCTTGCATATATTAATTTGAACAATTTTATTTAAGTTTTCACTATCATTCCTATTGCTATTACTTCAACGTTATTAATAGTTAATGAATTACCACATGGTTTACTTTGAGAATTTCATTCAGCAATTTCCTCCTGTTTGTCTTTTTTTTCAGCATATTTTCAGAATTCTCTCACTTTCTCTCCTGTTCCCACAAAATCAGGAATAAAATTCACTTTAAATGCTCGAATTAGTAGGTTCTGATTAAACGGGCCCATATTTTTGGCAGAGCTTTCAAAATCATTGTTTAAATATTTATTCTGAAGATCGTATATCAAACACAATTTTTTCAGTACAGTAACAGACATGTCCTGTTACTTTACATTACAAGCCCTTTTTTTCTCATGAGCTTTCATTTCAGAATTCTTCGTCGAGTTCCTTTCGTCTAGCACAACAACAGACGAGTTTTTGCTTGTAGCATTTTGATATTCCTCGTTTGTATGGTCTTAGTGAAGGATGTTGCGAATCAGAGTTTCTTGAGTGCTTCAACTAGGTAGCTGGCGTATTCGAGAGTTTACACGAACGTTCCTGCTACCACAAGCACGGATCAACAGATCTTCGTTGCCAGATATTACAACTGCGTTCTTACCTTACGAAACTGACCTTATGCCACTTGTTGTGAACACAGACAAACTCTTGTAGCACTTCACTGAAATGTTGATGTCTCTCTGAAATGTTTTTCTTTCGATGCCGTTAAAATACAAGTTCATAAACAGTACACTGACGACTTTCGAAATAGTTTACACGTTTGGATAGGTTTCAAAACTTAAGACAGGGGTTTTATCTAATAGTGGAAGTGTCCTCCGTAAACGGGAACGCCGTACACTCTGTAACCGACGTGGTAGCCACTGTACCTTGGGTATCATCCATAACCGATGTAGAAACCGCCGTACTCACCATAACCAGCGTAGCGTTCGTATCCATATCCTCCGTAACTATTCTTGAAGCCTTTAAAGAAGAATGTCTTGACATGGGCATCTGACTTGTCCAGGTCCTCATAGTATGTGAACACCAGCTTGGTAGCAACGGTAGCAAAAATCTTTCGAATCGTACGTATCAAAGTACTTAGAAAAATATTTTTGTAAGTATAAATAGTACCAGAAATAATTTCATGATGGAGTAGGACTAAAGTTTTGGTTTAAACTTGGAAGCAAGACTAAATTTTGGCTCAGTCCCTTTAAGAAGCGACTGATTTCGTAGTAGAAATGTAACAAGAGTATTTATACTGCAAAAGCGAAACAATATGACAAGTTTAAAAGTTACAGGCAAATAATCTCAGAAAGAGAATTTCTTCCTTTGATTTTGGATTTAGACGAAGGTCAGAAATTTCAGTTTCTGGGTATAGTTTGGGTACCTGATGCTTTTGATAAGACTCGTTACACTTCGGTAAGCCAGGGGAATATAATTTCACGGATCAAGATTTAACACAAACAAAAATCCTGAAAGCCATTTCTTCCTGATGTGGGAGCATTCCTTGCTTTTTATAAGCCCTTGTTCTATAAACAAGTTGATCAGCAACTTTAATCTGCGCAGTTGTAATCTCAACTATCTCAAAATTATTGGCTTAATTGGACGGGGCTCAAAGCATTGTACCAGATGTTCTAAGGTAACCCACGCAAAACTGAGTCTGAACAATGGTGTTTTATACCGTAAAAAATAATGTAAAAAGGCACCCCTACAACGCCTTTTTGTAGTTTCTCAGGTACTTTTTACAGTGCCTTATTTCACAGTAGCGTGCATCGCTGGTATTTTAAACTATTTGCCCAGCTACTCAGCCCAAGGTCTCCAAAAAGGTACCTAAAAAGGTACCGTTAATTTTACGTGGGTAAGGAACCTACGCATTACCCCTTAGCAATTCACGAATAGCAGATACAAAACAAATTTGAATAGATTGATAAAAGCTAATTATGGTAACGCATTCAATTTTACGTAACGAAGTTTTATTATACAAAACACATGGTCCCGCTCAATGAAAACGCGTCCACGTGGAACACCTCTCCCTCTTGTGCTGATATTTCACTGATCGTTTGTCACTCGGCATTTTAGATTATCTAAACCATCTTGCGTACCAGAAAAGCTGTTGATAAATTCGGTAATGGATCAAGGGCTTTGCAAACGTGGTAAAACGTTTCTACTTTCGCACT
Organism: Eulimnadia texana; assembly: GCA_002872375.1. NCBI lineage: Eukaryota > Metazoa > Arthropoda > Branchiopoda > Diplostraca > Limnadiidae > Eulimnadia > Eulimnadia texana. Next base: position 1,933,870 of record NKDA01000007.1, read on the forward strand.
AAACAAGTTTTGAGATTGTTACATGTGCCAATTTAGAAGACCACCTTGAGAAATGCTTTGATAATTTTGTATGACACTAACATTCCAGTTTCTCGTGAGAACAGCAAAGATCCTAGGGAAGTGCTCAGTTCATCTTTCTGAAATGCTGGACTAAGATCAAAATAGATCAATGCAGTTATCTAGAAGAAGTAAGTATTCAACATGAGCAGAGTTCGAAGGCGTTGGTGTCGTTAGGATTCCTGCAGTGTAACCTCCTAGTTAAGTTCAACATTCCATGTTATTTATGCGATAAGGAAAAACTTACAGAATCAAGAAACTGCAAACGGAAATTATCGGAAAATAAAAGTTTATCACATCCATTAGAGTCTTTTAATGAGTAACTGAGATATACTGATACTGATATACTGAGATGTACCGAGATACTGAGTAAAAGTGACGTAGATGTGAAATGGCTTTTTAGTATTATCTGGAAATTAACAGAACCGAATATGTTAACCGTTGTTTGCGAAACGGAGCAGTTCTATCACCCGAAGCAAAAGTAAGTGATGTACAATCGCTGCTTTTTAGCTTTTTTGGATTTAATTAGATTCGTAAATTTCATGAGAACGGGAAAAAAGTGACAGAATTGTGAAACAAAGATAATTGCAGGAATGTAAATTATGTGTAATTGTAGAAAGGAGTTCCGATTCACGAGGTAGACCATGGAAGTATTATTCATCAACCGATAACCTGATATTGTAATCGTAATAGTTGTAAGAAAGAATGATAGTGCAAAACTACACGCCAATTTGTTTTAATTATTTGCTTGCTGTGTGGCGACGAGAGGGTAACATGATTTCAATCTTATCCGGTTAACGAGATCAAAATGTTTGACCTTGTCCTTAATGCGAACAATCAAAAGTGAAGAAATTCACTTCCTTGTCTTTTCCTACTAACCTCAAAAAACGTGTATCGTTCTGCTTTCGTGGTATAAATACGCCTCACTATTCTATGCAAAATCAGTCGCTCTACGAAGCAACTTCACCAAAGAACTGCATTACTCCAGTTAAGCAATACTCTCTTCAGATCCGTCATGAAATTCTTTCTGGTAACTTCTATACTTATTACAATATTTTCCGATTGTTTTAAATGTAGTCGATGTTTTCAAAGGTTTGCGCTGTTGCCGCCGCCATGTTGGTGTCCGTTTTCTGCGAGGACCTCGATGCTTCTGAGACGCATTACAAGAAATACTACAAGGGCTCCAAGAAAAGCTACGGAGGATACGGATACGGAGGGTATGGTAGTTACGGCGGCTATAGTACCTATGGTGGGTATGGAGGCTACCAAAGCAGCTATGGAGGATACCCGAGCTACGGAGGCTATTCCAGCGGTTATGGAGCCCATTCCGGTGGTTACGGAGGATACGGCGTTCCAGCTTATGGAGGATATAGCCACAGCTATTATTAGATCTATTAATTTAACCTGTACCCGTATGCCCTAAGATGTAAACTATCCAACGCTACTTTCAAAATGTTGTACGAATGTGTGTATTTTAAAAAGGTCGAAATACAGATCTACTTTAGTCAGTTCACTGAACAACGAAAACAACGCGCGTCTGCGTGACGAATTCCAAAATGTTTTTTTCTCACAACGATTACTCTCACAAAGTAGAGGTTTATTGTGCTACCGGAGGTCGCTGTGGATTTTGGGACTATGCGAAAGTGATTGGCCAATTAAGTCTATAGGAACGGTCCCGGGAAGATTCGCCCCATTTCACAATTCGCCCCACCCTTTTCGCCCCATATTTTTCGTGCCCAAAACATTCCGGGAGAAAAATGAGGGGCGAAAACAAAATGGCCACGAGAAGGAGCTGGGGAAGGGAGAGGACCCCGAGTCGCACATTTGCACGACCCAGGCATAGCATTCTCCGCGCGTGCCCACAAGATATCGCGAGGGGTAAACAAAAAATTTGCCAAACCACAACGCAAGCGTTACGCGTTTGGCATCCCGGCTGGAGGTGAAATGAACCTCCTGTGAGTGCAGGAAGCCTTTTATAGTGACTCGGAAGACGGCTATCTTGTTGCGCTATTCCACGAATTTCACGCGTTGATTGTGAACCAGGGCAATCGCCAGCCATAGGTTCGCTTCTTGAAATCACAATGTAGGTTACCGAATGCAGTGACCCGTCACTGTTGTAACTTTCAAATTAGTTTTACAAAACGTGATCTATTAAATATAATATAATTTTTTAATATTTCAACCTTAGAAACGGATTCATTCGAAATCCATAAAAAACATTTCAGTTGCAACAATTTTAACTAATCAGTACAAAGTGCAAGATCTCTCATTTAATTGAAATCGATTTCAGCCTACAAGACCTCGTAAACAATCGATTTTAATTGCGAGATTTGTTGAGGAATCGATTTAAACTTCAACGGTTATTAAAGAATCTATTTTCATTAACGGATTATTAAAGATTTGATTTGAATTACAGAATCGCTTGAAACTGATTTAAACGTCAATATTGACTTAACAGTCGATTTTGACTTTCAATCGTAATTTAAGAATCCAATCACTTTTCATGATTTCTTAAATAATCGATTTAAACTTCAATTTTAATTCTAGAATCAATTTTGAGTTCAGTTGGTCGAGAGAAGCCACCGAGGTAGGTCCCAATTTCTCGCCATTTTGAATTTATGCATTATCCTTTTTCCTCGTGTGTTAATTCTGTATTTGTTAGATTTTCTGAGTCTAATAAACCGTCTTCATTTTCGACCATACAATCTGTTCTCTGCGAGGACGTCGATTCTTGCGAAACCCATTACAAGAAATACGTAGGTTACGGTAGCCATGGCGGGTATGGAGGTTTACCAGGCTGGTTATGGAGGATACAACGTTCCAACTTATTCCAGATACAGCTATTATTAAAGTTCTTACTCAACTGTACACACGAACACTACCACAGCGCGTAAAATATGCAACGCTACTTTCAGTATGTTATACGAATATACCTATTTCAATTACATCGAAATACAATATTCTTTTCTTTTTCAATATCTCACTATGGGTTCGGAACTAGAAGTAGTAAATTGTAACAAATGAAAAAAAAAAATACTTTTTGTTCAAGATGGTTAAAAGGTTGTATTTCATTGTGAAAACAGCGTTTTCAAACAGGAAGGGCACCTAAAAAGTTTCACCGGGATGAGGTAAGCTTGGAGAGCATAACTGACTAAACTACAAACTAATTCAGTTTAAACTAAATAGACAACTGAAAACTAGTAGTCCACATGATCTCTTTGTTATTTAGCTGAGACATTAATCGTCTGAGGGACTACAAAGGGCAATACACTCCGCGTAAAGACCATTATTGTCGTTTCTCAGTGCTGCGCAAACTGTTCCTTCAGGGCAGATATGATCCTGCAAGAAAATCGTTTTCGAGAAGTCAGATTAATCAGAAAAAAATCATCTCTAATGAGATTCTGTTCTGCTTGATGTGGTAAGTAACAGAGATTGATGATGTGTTAACGATTTGAACATACCGCGCAAAGATCAGTTTCTTCAGGATTGCAATCGTAATACGGACAACACTGCCCCGGTTGTTTAACGACCCTACAGGCTGGATCTAAGGGTGCCCGAGGACAAGTCTCCTTGGTGCACGAAACTACTGGCGGGGTGTGGCAAGTGCACTGGACGCAAGGATCTTCTGTTTCAAAGGAATCTCCAATCTTCAACGTCAGGTTACCAAAAGAACACTCGTCTGGGGATGCAGCAGCTTTGACAATAGAAAATGAAAAAACACAATAAAGCACACGAAACAATTTATTCAAAGCAAAAGTTGTACTGTAAAATGTATCTGCCTTTTATGAATCATAAAATTCTTAAAGGTTTTGCCACATCTTATTCCAAAGTTTTAAATGTTCTACTAGCTACTCACCTGGTAAATCGAGAGTTGCTTCGTCAAACCGAGTTCGTTCTACAAGAGAATAAACAACGTGAACTTTGAATGTGAAATAAAAGACACTTTGAATTGAATGCTTCAGAAGTATAATGATTCGATTGCATTCAATGGAGCTAATGCTAATTTCTTATTATAATTCGTACCAATGGCAAACGACTGGTCGGGTGCACAGACGGCGAGACATTCAAGTTCCGTCAAGAAGTTATTGCCGTTTCCAAAACAGCCACCGTATGTGAATGGTTTGCAACTGTTGACAGCGTCATCGTAATAAAATCGAGTCACGTTGGCACGGCAGAATCCCGGATCGGCTGGAAGTTTGCAGTCGTTGTTTACAGGAGATGGGCTTTTGGCTTGGAGTGTAACGACCGCTCCTTCAGTAGATTCGTTTACTACGTTATTCATTACATACTTTCAAAGCAAGGAAATTGTTTGTGTTACAAACAGTTGACCAAATGTAACTTAGGTAATACTAATAATGACTCGATTTCGACACTTTCACTTAAAACTAATATTCTAGTTAGTTACGTACTCGATGCTGCAGGTAGCGGAGTCTCGCCAGAAGTAGTGGTATTGAGTTCAACAACGAATTGGCAAGCCTCAAGACATTCCTCTTCGCTACCAAAGTTATTGCCGTTGGAACCACAGCCTCCGAAAATGAACTGTTTGCAAGTCCAAGACTCAACGTCAAAGTAGTAGCGGCGTATGCTGGCGCGACATTTACCACTGTACTGTGGCTTATTGCAGGCCTCTAAAGGAGAGATACCTTTAGGTTAGACGTAGCGTAACTATAATACTACAATTAACTCTACCAGTTTTGAGTTTCCAGACTGGAGTGTTGCAAACTTTCTGGCACTCTTGGTAAGTTTCAAACCTGTTCTCGTTGCCCTGCAAAGAAGAACCAGCAGTGTGAATAACACAGACATGCATGTTTCACTATTTTCATGTCATTGGGGATATTAATAAAATCTAAGTTGAACACGTCTGTGCATCTGTACTTCTTGTACCTTGCATCCCCCGTATTCGAACCGCAAACACCTCCGCTGGTCCGCATCGTGATAGAACATTGGTTTGAATCCACGGCAAGGTCCTACTTCTTTCGGTAGCGAGCAGCGATCAATTTCGGCCTGGGATCCAGATCTTTCTTCGCTACTCAAAGCAGAAAGGTTGGCCTCTCTTGAAGCAGGGGTCTGGTCAACAGCTGCAGGAAGTGTGTCAACAGGAACCGTTCCATTTTCCTGCTCGGCTTTGATCACTCGCGTTACTGCTTTGGCTATTTAAGAGAAATGCATCGTGACACATACTTATTCAGTATTTCTTTTTTGGTATGAAAACATCAGCTTACGGCACGTGTAGTCAACCGGGCAGCAATAGTCTTTCTCGTAAACGGGGACACAGTCAGGCGCGGGAGGCTCGATGATGCATCTGATGTCTTTGCAAACAGGCAGACCATGGTTCGCTACATTGATATGGTTATGCAACTCAGCTTTAGATTTTAGATATAATTAAATTTTGTGTTGGTTCTATTGGCACTGAATTCCACTTTTCCTTATTGTTAATGGTTGTAGTCTAGGTTATTATTTCAGATTTTCGTGGTAAACTTGATCTAGAGACACTTGGACAGTAACATGTATATGCATATATTGATATCTAAATACCGACGGGTGCTTCGAGGCATCTGCAGGTTTTGCAGGGATCATCAGAAGGAATATAGGCTCCCCTGTCAAGAAAGGTGTTGTTATAACGGCATATTCGAAAGTTATCGCCAGCTAATATGGAAAAGAACTTGAGCGTTAGTGAGCGTACTTAGTGTTTAATAATACCACTTACGGCACTTGTATGCAACAGGGCAGCAGCTTTTGTGATCATACAAGGGCGTGCAATCCGGGTTGAACCGGTTCGGGTGGAAACATTCGACGTCGGCGCAAACAATTTCCGTACTGACAAAATGAAGACAGTTACAACTGAACGACAAAGAACAGACCATACAAGTGGATACCTATTACCGTCGCCATGGCAATAGCATCCTACTTTGCAGGGGGTATCTTCCGTGATCTGCGGTATGCGATCTCCAACGGCATAGCGCACTCCACGGTACGAACACGACGGTGCACTTTCCACTTCTCCACTAGCTATGCATTCCCAAAAGAGTAGAATTCAATCGGTTCGCAGTCATGCCAATTTGTTTGCTTAATGTTAACAGCTTGAAAATGTTCTACATATCAGTTAATAAGCATGAGGAGTACAAAGTAAGAAGTACATATCGCAATACGCATTCAAAAATAAAAGAAATTTGGGTTGTGTAGGTAATAGAATGTGAAAAGAGACGGTCGAGTATTACAGAGGAGTTTTACTAATATACCATTCTATATTGCTCTGTACTATGTTATTACTATAAATTGTTATATGATAACATGTATTAGTAGAAATTAGCAATACTTACGACAGACGTATCGTACGGGACAGCAAGCTCCGGGTTGGTACTGCGGGCGACATCCGCGACCTTCGTAGTATTGGAACAGGCTCAGGTCACACTTGACATTTTCACACAGGATATCTAACATTTCATTTTAATAATCAAAGAAAAACTGAACGAGAGATGGGTATTCAAACTGAAAGGTTTACCTGAGCTGGGAGTATCTCCGCCGCAGACTTGGTAGCATTCCTCGGCAGTTTGGAAATTGTTAGCATTTGCACCGCAGCCTCCATAAGTGAATATTTCGCAACGATTTTTCTCCTACATAATTATCAACAACAAATAAATCTCACACCAAATGCTGTCGTTTCAGGGTTGATTCCATTAACTTCGTAACCAAAAAGAACTGCATCTTCTATACTTAGCTTTAGATTATCTAAGAAACTCACTAGGCGTTTCGTTTCACGATTGTGGTATTTGTGATCACGTGTAAGAGTCTTTTTGGGTAAGACGATTTTTATACCTTAACAAACGCAAATACTCGTTTGCCATAAAGGCAAGAACCCGGTTCCTTGGACAGCAGACAAACTTCCCTGGAAATTGGGGCTCCTGTACAACACAAAATTTTTTTTGTTAAGCCTTAAAGACTGCTGTGAAATAAACGAATCGAGATTATACGAAAACAAAGCCATGCATTGTGCCCCTTAACCCTAAAGAGATTTTTGATTGAGAGATTTGCTCAAGCAGCAATAAAACACGCTCTGATAATGGAATAATGTAAATGAATATGAAAATATGATACTCTTCAGTCAGTCGGTCGGTTAGTAATCAAAGTGATGTAACCACTTACGCGTTAGAACACCTCCACAGCGGGCAACGCAGGCTTCTTCGTCATTGAAGAGATTCCCTGTCCCGCCGCATCCGCTATAGATGTAACGTTCGCATTTACCCGATGTCGAATTGAAAGTCCACCGAGGAAGGAAGCCATAGCAACTGAATTTTCGGTCTTCCAGTTGGACGGGCGGCAGGGAACATACCGAACGGTTTTCCAAGGCCACATCGGAGTTTGTCACAACAGCTCCCTCTGAGGAAGCAGATAAATTGTACTTGTCTGAAAAGTTCAGTTCTATTGTCAAGTTTAAATACACACTGATAGTTGAAATTTAACTTCAACATAGGCAGGGAGTGTAAAGATACCAGTTACCGAGGTGTGGTTTTACGTTGAATGTCGAATGCTTGGACGCAATCGAATTTGGCGTATTCTTTGTGTGGGGTGTCTTCATATTCAACAGATTGGTGATTTATATCATCTTAGTATCACTAATGGTATTAACATAATCTGTCGAAAGTGTGGACACAATGGAATTTCCGCTACCTTTTGTATGGGGTGTCCATATATTCGACAGATCAGCGATTTAGGTCTAGTTACTGTTACTAGTGGTATTTGCTGAATCTGTCGAATGTGTGGACACAATGGAATCTTTGCACTCCTTTGTTTTGAGTGTCCATATGTCTAACGCACAGAAAAAACGTAAATTTAGCTGTTAGTTTCAGTACTGGAAAAAAAAATCTTTAATAGTCTTTATAGAAATCTTACTGGGAACAGCGTGCGCCGCCGCAACAAGAACTGCAAAAAAGACGAAGATTCGCATGATGGCCATTCTTCGCCAAAGAATCGCTGAACTTGGTTTGTCTGCAGTCAAATTTTATTGATTATGCTCTTCTTTTTCCTTCTCTGCTTGAATAAGAGAAGCAAACTGCGGATGGTGACTGATGATGCTGGAGACCTATATAGGCAAGACAAAGACTTTCCTTACATAGCAACAGCTCGAAACACCAAAGATTCTCGTCAAAAGGCCGTTAAGGTAACTTGACACTCCACCCTAATGTCGTTTCCCCTTATCTTTGTATTTTTCTCCCTTTTACATCGTTTCAAAAACTCTTGACTTTGTTATAATAAAACGAACTCCTTTCAATATACAAACGCTAGAACATGAATCTGTTTTTCAACGAGAGAGTCCGGTCCTCTTGAAAAGTAGATTGCTTGAGTGTTATAGTTATTAAGATAACTAACAAGCGCCTAAACAAAAGTTATCTATATTCCTCACTTGACTGTCATCGTTAATTCCTTTTCCTGAAACAGAAAAAGACGGTTTCTTAGTGGCGCTTGACCCTACACATACCCAGGGAACAAAATTGCCTGTGCTGAAGTAAAAACGCTAAATAAAATATTTTTTGGGATTAAAAGGCTCGGTTAGAAAAATAATGGATAGTGCGTGTATTTCTGTTAAATAATACTGTTCAACCACCTTCTTAGCTCGACTCGGACTTCCGTTTACTAGTTTTATCAGACCACACATTCTGTGACGAAAGCACTTTGTGGATCACGCACTCATTTACAATATTTTCATTCTTTAGAAAACTTCTTTGTAAATGGGAGAGTGTTTATTACGATGAAATTAAAATATCCATATGCATGCAACGAATTGAGTTCGCGTTGCGTAGTTTAAACTCCCTGGAATATAAGGCACAAGTTAAGTACTCTTACTAAATAGGTAAAATACATAGTGCTCTTATTAAATAGAGTAATTAAAACTCTATTTAATAATATCTGTGGCTATATTCCCCATAAGACGGGACGCTGTATCCTCCGTAACCACCGGAATAACTTCCATGACCACCGGAATAGCCACCATGACCACCGGAATAGGCTCCTTAACTTATAGAATACCCCATAGCTTGGGTATCCTCCATACCCACCATGGCTTCCGTAACCACTGTAGCCTGCGTAACCGCCATAGCCTCCGTATGCGTATCCTCCGTAGCTCTTATAGTGTTTCTTATAATGGGTTGCAGAAGCCTCGAGGTCCTCGCAGAAAAGAGACACCAGCATGGCGGCGACAACAGCAAACATCTTTCGAAGATTCGAATTCATGTGTATAATGACAAGATATTGTAATAGTTATCAGAAAGAATTTCATGTTGGACCTAAAGAAATAAGTTGCTGATTGAATCTGGAGTAAGAAAGTTCCTTAGTTTAATTGCTTCGTAAAGCGACTGATTTTGCGTAGATTGGCAAGGTGTGTTTATACTACGAAAGCAGAACTATTCACCGTTCTGGAGATTAGCGAAAAAACGCTTGAAGAAGAAAGTTTTAAAAAACTTCCTTCTTGTCGTAATTCGATGAAATTCATTCATTCGTAAAAAAATACCTTCTTTGGTTTTCATCTAGGACAAGGTTAGAGATTCCGATTTCATTGACAGGATAAGACTGAAAACCTGTCAAGTAGAATAGTTGTTATCTCTGTAAACAACTACTTTACCTGATATATCTATATATGATCTTTTGTAATCATTATTTTACCATTTGCTTTAACGTTGATCAATCGTTAATGACCTCTGCATGGTTTGCTTTGTCATACCTCTTATTCATTTTTCAGCACAGTGAATAACATTTTCAGAATCGAGTTACTTTCTCTCCTGTTTTCACGAAATGGGTGAATATAATTACCTAAAAGGAAAACCAAAAGCTCAAAAAAGCAAATTTTCCGTCGATGACAAAACTGTTCGTTCTTAAAATAAAGCTAAAGGAATCCGGGTTTATTAATTTTCTATATGTTATTTCAAATACGAACACAAACACATATGTCTCATCGCCTCATTCCCCCCTTCTTACATTTATTTTACAACTTTTCCTTTGCAGTTCATAGGTCTTGCATATAGTTTTTATTTATCACCCAATAAGTAATGCCGAGCTTTATTTAGTTTATACACTCATGTGTGCATGTGATTGTGTGAATATGTGTGCGCTTGAGAGTTTGTGTGCTTTTCAATGCCATCCATCAGGTGAATAATTTGCAAATAAAGCCGAAAATCACAGCTGAATAGTCGTACCCACTTCACTGTTGATAATCTCTATGAAAATAACTTATCGTAGTACACTGTGTGCGTGTGGTTTCATGAAATGCTTGTGCAGTGGCTTAGTTTTGATCTCTGCCTGGAGACTTTCATTCAGCCATACCCAAATCACCAGCGTCCATTAGCAGTAACACAATGTATATCTTCTGTGCGCCACTTCATGCACTGTAAACAACGTGAAAGTCCGAATCACTAGGAAGGGGCATATTTCAACGCGACCGCATTTCGAGAGGTATACGTGCTTCACACAAGTACGCAAGACCCACGCTGGCTTTAGAAAATAATTTGCAGCGCATGTATGTATAAATAAACTATTCAAACGCATTACTAGCATGACTTTGCCCGACAGAAAACACTCAGCTGAGTCTCACCTGATTCGCAGCTGATTCTCACCTGAGTCTCAGCTGAGAATAAGGCGAGACTCAGCTGAGAATGAGGTGAGACTCAGCTGAGAGTGAGGTGAGAATCAGGTGAAAATCAGCTGAGAATCAGGTGAGACTCAGGCGAAAATCAGCTGAGACTCAGCAGAGACATTTGGTGAAAATCAGCTGAGAATAATGTCAGAACCAGGTGAGAATCAGCTGATTCTCATGTTCCAAATATATACCCTGAAATGAAATTCTCAGCTGAGATTTTTCTGTCGGGTGGGTCTTCTCGCTTTCTTACCTCATCAGATAACCGTTCTAAGAATAAACCAGTTACTTATTTGATCACATAGACCTGTTGTATGGTATTTATTCAGTGAAGCTAACGAAAGTGAATGGAAACATTGTATTTTCGATATAACTGGAATTAAGATGTTCGTGCTACACACTGAAGATTACGTTGCTTAACTTACGATACGCTAGGGTTACAAGTATAGTTTAAGTTAGAGTTTTAATAATAGCTGTGGCTGTATCCTCCATAAGCTGGAACGCTGTATCCTCCATAACCACCGGAATAGCCTCCGTAGCTTCCAGAATACCCCCCATAGCTTGGGTATCCTCCATACCCACCATGGCTTCCGTACCCACTGTAGCCTCCGTAACCACCATAGGTTCCGTATCCGTATCCTCCGTAGCTTTTCTTGTAGTCCTTATAGTATTTCTTATAATGGGTTGCAGAAGTCTCGAGGTCCTCGCATAAAACGGACACCAACATGGCCGCGACTACAGCGAACAACTTTGAAAACATCAAATACATTTAAACAATTGAAATGTATTGTAGTATATATATAAGTTACCAAAAAGAATTTCATGATGGAGCTTGAAGAGTGTTGGGGAACTGGAGTAAGATAGATCTTTGGTTTGGTTGCGTCGTAGAGCGACTGATTTTGCACCAAAACGGCGAGGGGTATTTATACTGCGAAAGCAAAACAATTCGCCAATTTGGAGGTTACGGACTTGAAAAGACTTGAGGAAGAGAATTTTTTTCCACCTTCAACAGCCCGCATTTAGGACAAGGTCAAAGATTTCGATTCCGTTTTTACCAGATAAGACTGCAAAAATGTTCCCTCTCGCCACTACTCTAAAAAGAACTCTTTAGAACCTGTTAATGGCCCAGTTTTGTGTTCAAATTATTTTTTGACAGCACTTCCGCATATCAGTGGCTAATGATCTTCGAATTGGTTTACTTCGGTAATTTTTTGAGTAATTTTATTCGACTTGGGTTTCTGCAAAACGAATATTAAATTATTGCGACCCTGTCACTGTCACTTTCTCTTCTGTTTTCACGAAATTTATTAATCCAATTAAGTGAAAAAAATTGCGGTCGCACTTTAGTAGCTTTTGCTTCGAGTGACAGAACTGGTGTGTTGTAAACAAACCCAAATAAATCAAGTTTCACCAACCTCGGGCATTGCATTTGAAGTACTCGATTCTAATTATGGCTCGGGCAACACGTATATTCTTCACTAACGAAGTTTTTCTGTGGTTTGTGTCTTGCAAATTTTTCTTTCCCCACGATCTCGGTTTGCAGGTCCGTGATTTCAACATATGCTTAAATTAAATAAATTCCTCACACTATGACATGACATTTCACTGGCAGCTCCAACAACAATCCATCGAAACGCCATCACCAATGCCTCTGCCTCAAATCTTGATGATACTTCCTCTGTATACCTCTGCATGATGTTTTCATGCTTCCTATGTGCGTGTGTGTTTACTGATACAGTGGTATAGCGTGATCTGCACTCAATCATTGGACAGTCATTTTCGCACTGTTTCAAATCACCAGCGAATACCTGTAGCAGAAGATACCTCTGATTTGCGTTAGCATGTTGCGAGTACAGTAGCACAAGCCGATCAACAATGGGGAGAGAAAAGGCTGCATTCTTGCGCATCTGTGTGTTTCAAGAGAGGCATACGTGTTTCACGCACGTACGCGAGACGCTGGATTGGGAAAATACTATGTAGCCTATTTCATTGTGTATATAATCCATCATTCAATCGCTTATCTTAGCATCATTTGGGGTCTTTCTGCTTTCTCGCTTACTCAGAATAGCGTATCCAAAACGAAAACATTTTCTAATTTACGCAGACCTTATTGTGACTTTCTTTTTCTTTCTCAAGCAAACGGACGAAAAGTGAATGGAGATATAGTATTTTAATGTGATTTAAAAAAACATGTCCGTGCAACATACACAAATCATATTGGGTAATTTACACGTAAGCGCATACAAGTACAAGTTAGAATTAGATTTTCAATAATATCTGTGTCCTCCATAAGCTGGAACGCTGTATCCTAGGTAACTGCTGGAATGGTCTCCGTAAGCGCTGGAATAGCCTCCGTAACTTCCAGAACTCCGAAACTCCATAGCTTGGGTATCCTCCATACGCACCATGGCTTCCGTAACCACCGTAGCCGCCGTAACTAGAGTAACCTCCGTATCCGTATCCTCCGTAGCCTCTCTTGTACCCCTTATAGTACTTTTTGTGATGCGTTTCGGAAGCATCGAGGTCTCCGCAAAATACAGGCACTAGTATGGCGGCAACAACAGCGAACATCTTTGCAAAAATCAAATAAACTTAAACGTTAAGAATGATTATAATGAATCAAGCATTACCTGAAAGAAATTCATGATGGATCCAAAGAATGAATGCTGATGAGGTCTGAAGTACGACAGTTCATTGGTTTAGTTCCTTCATAGAGCTACTGATTGTTGCACAGAACAGAGAGGCGTATTTATACTGCTAAAGCAGAACGGTTCACTATTCTAGATGTTAAGAAAAAAAACACTTGCGGAAGAGAATTAGTCTTCTTTCAGTAGTTCATATCTAGGGCAAAGTTAAAAGGTTTCGATTTAATTGACCAGATAAGACTGAAAACATGTTATCTCATGTCCCCACTCTGTAAACAACTATAAAACTTGCATATATTAATTTAAACAATATTATTTAAGTTTTCGCTATCATTCCTATTGCCGTTACTTCAACGTTATTAATAGTTAATGAACTACCGCATGGTTTACTTTGAGAATTTCACTCAGCAATTCGCTCCTGTTTTATCTTTTTTTCAGCAAATTTTCCCAATTCCCTCACTTTCTCTCCTGTTTCCACGAAATCAGGAATAAAATTAACTGTAAAATGCTCGAATGAGTACGTTTTGATTAAACGGGCCCATATTTTTGACACAGCTTTCAAAACATTTTTTAAATATTCGTTTCGAGGATCGTATATCAAACACAATTATTTCAGTTCAGTAATTGACATTTCCTGTTACTTTACATTACAAGCCCTGTTTTTCTTATGAGCTTTCATTTCACAATTCTTCGTCGAGTTCCTTTCGTCTAGCACAACAGCAGAAGAGTTTTTGCTTGTAGCTTTTTGATATTTCTATTTTGTATGTCTTAAGGAAGGATGTTGCGAATCAGAACTTCCTGAGTGCTTCAACTAGGTAGCTGGCGTATTCCCGGGTTGGAGAGTTTACATGAACGTTCCTGCTATATCACAAGCATGGATCAACAGATCCTCTTTGTTTATTTATATTACAACAGATATTACAACTGCGTCCTTATCTTACGAAACTGACCGTATGCCACTTGTTGTGAACACAGACAAACTCTTGTAGCACTTCACTGAAATGTTGATGTCTCTCTGAAATGTTTTTCTTTCGATGCCATTAAAATACAAGTTCATAAACAGTACACTGACGACTTTCGAAATAGTTTACACGTTGTGATAGGTTTCAAAACTTAAGACAGGGATTTTATCTAATAGTGGACGTGTCCTCCGTAGACGGGAACGCCGTACCCTCTGTAACTGACGTGGTAGCCACGGTACCTTTGGTATCCTCTATAACCGATGTAGAAACCGCCGTACTCACCATAACCAGCGTAGCGTTCGTATCCATATCCTCCGTAACTCTTCTTGAAGCCTTTAAAGAAGAATGTCTTGACATGGGCATCTGACTTGTCCAGGTCCTCATAGTATGTGAACACCAGCATGGTAGCAACGGTAGAAAAAATCTTCCGAATCGTACGTATCAAAGTACTTAGAAAAATATTTTTGTAATTACAAATTGTACCAGAAATAATTTCATGATGGAGTAGGACTGCAGTGTTGGTATAAACTTAGAAGCAAGACTAAATTTTGGCTCAGTCCCTTTAAGAAGCGACTGATTTTGTGTAGAAATATAGCAAGAGTATTTATACTGCAAAAGCGGAACAATATGACAAGTTTTGGAAGATAGAGGAAAAAATTTCAGAAAGAGAATTTTTTCCTTTGATTTTGGATTCGGACGAAGGTAAAAAATTTCAGTTTCTTGGTATAGTTTGGATACCTAATGCTTTTGATAAGACTCATTACATTTCGGTCAGCCAGGGGAATTTAATTTCACGTATCAAGATTTAACACAAACAAAAATCCTGAAAGCCATTTCTTCCTGATGTGGGAGCATTCCTTGCTTTTTATAAGCCCTTGTTCTACAAACAAGTTGATCAGCAACTTTAATCTGCCTAGTAGTAATCTCAACTATCCCAAATTCATTAGCTTAGTTGGACGGGACCCAAAGCATTTTAACAGACGTTTTAAAGTAACTCACGCAAAACTGAGTCTGAACAATGGTGTTTTATACCGTAAAAAAAATAATGTAAAAAGGCACCCCTACAACACCTTTTTGTAGTTTCTCAGGTCCTTTTTACAGTGCCTTATTTCACAGTAGCGTGCATCGCTGGTATTTTAAACTATTTGCCGAACTACCCAGCTCAAGGTCTCCAAAAAGGTACCTAAAAAGGCACCGTTATTTTTACGTTGGTAAGGAACCTACGTATTGCCACTTAATCATTCCCGAGTAGCAGATACAAAACAAATTTGAATAGATTGATAAAAGCTAATTATGGTAACGCAATAATTTCAATTTTACGTAACGAAGTTTTATTATACAAAAAACATGGTCCCGCTCAATGAAAACGCGTCCAAGTAGAACGCCTCTCCCTCTTGTCTTGATATTTCACTGATCGTTGATCGCTCGGCATTTTAGATTAACTAAACCACCTTGCGTACAAGAAAAGCTGTTGATAAATTCGGTAATGGATCAAGGGCTTTACAAACGTGTTAGAACGTTTTCTACATTCGCATCAAACAGGTTTCGAGATTGTTATATGTGCCAGTTTAGAAGACCACCTTGAGAAATACTTTGATAATTTCGTATGACACTAATATTCCAGTTTCTCATGAGAACAGCAAAGGTCCTAGGAAATTGTTGAGTTCATCTTTTTGAAATGCTAGACTAACAACAAAATAGATCAGTCCAGTTATCTAGAAAAAGTAAGTATCCAACAAGATCAGAGTTCGAAGGCGTTGGTGTCGTTAGGATTCCTGCAGTTTAACCTTCTAGTTAAGTTCAACATTCTATGTTATTTATCCGATAAGGAAAAACTTACAGAATCAAGAAACTGCAAACGGAAATTATCGGAAAATAAAAGTTTATCAGAACCAATAGAGTCTTTTAACGAGTAAATGAGATATGTAAAAGTGACGTAGATGTGGAATGGCTTTTCAGTATTATGCTGTATAGAACCGAATTTGTTAACCGTTGTTTGCGAAACGGAGCAGTTCTATCACCCGAAGCAAAATTTACTGATGTGCAATCGTAGCTTTTTAGCTTTTTTGGATTTAATTAGATTCATAAATTTAGTTAGAACGGGGAAGAAAGTGACAGAATTGTGAAACTAAGATAATTGCAGGAATGTAAGTTATGTGTAATTGCAGAAAGGAGTTCCGATTCACGAGGTAAACCATGGATTTATTATTCATCGACCGATAACCTGATATCGTAATCGTAATAGTTGTAAGAAAGAATGATAGTGCAAAACTACACGCCAAGTAGTTTTAATTATTTGCTTGCTGTGTGGCGACAAGAGGGTAACATGATTTCTATCTTATCCGGTAAACGAGATCGAAATGTTCGACCTTGTCCTTAATGCGAACAATCAAAAGTGAAGAAATTCCCTTCCTTGTCTTTTCCTACTAACCTCCAAAAACGTGTTTCGTTCTGCTTTCGTGGTATAAATAAGCTCCACTATTCTATGCAAAATCAGTCGCTCTACGAAGCAACTTCACCAAAGAACTGCATTACTCCAGTTAAGCAATACTCTCTTCAGATCCGTCATGAAATTCGTTCTGGTAACTTCTATGCTTAATACAATATTTTCCGATTCTTTTAAATGTAGTCGATGTTTTCAAAGGTTTTCGCCGTTGCCACCGCCATGTTAGTGTCCGTTTTCTGCGAGGACCTCGATGCTTCTGAGACGCATTACAAGAAAAACTACAAGGGCTCCAAGAAAAGCTACGGAGGATACGGCTACGGAGGCTACGGAGGTTACGGAGGCTATAGTACCTATGGTGGGTATGGAGGCTACCAAAGCAGCTATGGAGGATACCCGAGCTACGGAGGACATTCCGGAGGTTACGGAGGCTATTCCAGCGGTTATGGAGCCCATTCCGGTGGTTACGGAGGATACGGCGTTCCAGCTTATGGAGGATATAGCCAAAGCTCTTATTAGATCTATTAATTTAACCTGTACCCGTATGCCCTAAGGTGTAAACTATCCAACGCTACTTTCAATATGTTGTACGAATGTGTGTATTTTAAAAAGGTCGAAATACAGATCCACTTTTGTCAGTTCACTGAACAACGAAAACAACGCAAGTCTGCGTGACGTATTCCAAAATGTTTTTTTCTCACAACGATTACTCTCACAAAGTAAGGAAGCTGGAAGATCTGCTAATCGCTAAAAAGGCGGTTGAATTGTACAGAGTAGCACAAATACACGCACTACAAACTACTTTGGTAACGTATCGGTTTTGTGCGTACGTGCGCAGAGCACTATGCAAACGCTAATAAGAACAAGGTCGCGCTAGAATGTGGCCCTCTCCCTCCTCACTCACGATGTTGGACCTGTGGACTGCTATATAATGTGCCAAGTGCCCATTAGAGGCGTATTGTGCTACCGGAGGTCGCTGTGGATTTTGGGACTATGCGAAAGTGGTTGGCCAATAAAGTCTATAGGAACAGACTTACTAACTAAACTACACACGTTATTAAATTAACCCAGTGTATCAAGCACTCAGTCAAATAAAGATAAATACAGTGAACTATGAGGACGAGCGAAGTTGTCCCTACAGGCGGAGAGGCCTGAAATTTTGTTTGTTTGCCTTTTTCGGGTGAAGGATTTTTCTATAAAAGGATATAATATTCTTGTACTGAGTTGATGTTTAAAAATCCTTAAGAAATCTATTATTGTGAAACCCTTTTTTCCTGGAATAGTTCTTCGTAAGTGTCGCAAGAACTAAATATTCCCGCGCTATAAAAGGGAACCCCAGCGGTGTCAATCTTTAGTCTCCGACTCGAGTGTGCAAATATCAGCTCCAATTGGCCGATCAGTCAGTAATAAACGATTAAGTCGGAAGCACCACCTCTCTTTTCCTCTTATTCACTATGATTGGGCATTTTCCAAGTATTTAGAACCAGGGAAGTGAATACGGCTATCACTAAGCAGCGTGAGACTTTTGTTTGCCAACTATTCTTTAGACGTCAGATGCTCATGATATACATACTTTCATCCAAACATACCCATCCGCCCATATACACACATTCATACGCGTTTACTCAAACTGGCACAACGATCTGGTGTTCAGTTATTCAGAGAGCACCACTGTTCTTATATACGTACTACACGCATACATATATCATACACACACTTGCCACGTATGCGATTGCCCCACACAGGCCCAATAATCATGTCATTTGATATTAACATTTGGGAAATAAGAAAGGCCTCTTTCGAGAACATACATGGGTGCAGGGACTGTGCCCTTCTCCTTTCGTCGTTTCATTTTAACTGTTTCTTGGGACACTCACATTAATAGAGCCACCATGCGTTCTCGTAAAGCTGGTGATAAAGCCCAATAATGCATGGAGGCCCACTGAAAACAGGTTCAGATTTTTCGATACAACGCACACAAACAGGTTTCGAGATCGCTGTTCTTGTCAACTTGGAAAACTCCCTTCGAGAAATGCTTCGATAACTTTGCTCGGGACTCAAAATATAGGAGCTTCGGACTGTCAGGAGAAAAGTACTGTATACGTGGTCTCCAACAAGCATTTACCTATAGTCTGTCAGGAATCTTGAACTAAGTAGACAAGCAAATCTTATTAAGAGAAACAGCACATTTTGATTCATTAAAAAATGAGACATGTATGCTAAGTGAGTATGCTTGGAAATGCTTTACTCCATATTTAGCAGGCGCTCGATTTCTATGTGTTTGTTTACAATAGACCAGTTCTGTCACTCCCAGCAAAAGTTACTGAGGTGCGACAGTTGATTTTTTTTGGGACTTGATTTGATTCATAAATATCGTGAAACCAGAAGAGAAAGTGACAGGATTGCGAAAATAAAATTAATTTTGCATGAACCTAAATTGGATATAATTGCTGAAAGGAGCTGGTAACCAAAGCTAACATCAAAGTTAATAGCAATAACAACGATAGCACAAGACTATTTGCTAGTAAGTTTGTAGTAGTTTCTTGCGATAAGGTGACGATAGGCGACAAGTTTGCAATCCAGAGCCGGTCAATGAAAATGAAATTTGTGACCTTGTGCTACATACAAACTATCGAAAGTTGTAAAATTCTCTTCCTCGAGTCGTTTTTGCCTCAACTTCCCAAACGGGGCATTGTCCTGTTTTCGCGGTATAAATACACCCTGTCCATTCTATGCAAAACCAGTCACTTTTTGAAGTCACTAAACCAAACAACTGCGTATTTACTCCAGAGTTTGCCAACACTTTCTCCTCTGGTTCATCATGAAATTCTTTCTGGTAACATATCCATATTATTATAAGCCTTTCCTACCTGTTTAAAGGCATTTGACTTTCCGAAAGGTGTTCGCTGTTTTTGCCGCCATGTTGGCTTCTACTTTCAGCGAGGACCTCGATACCTCAGAAACGCATTATAAGAAATACTATAAGGGCTACAAGAAAGGCTACGATTCCTACGATGGATACGGATACGGAGGCTATGGTGGTTACGGCGGTTACGGTGGTTACGGTAGCTACGGAGGGTATGGAGGATACCCGAGCTATGGAGGATACAATGGCGGGTACGGAAGCTATTCCGGAGGCTACGGAGGCTACCCGAGCTACGGCGGATACCAAGTCGGTTACGGAGGACATTCTGGAGGTTATGGAGGATATTCTGGTGGTTACGGTGGTTACGGAGGTTACGGAGGATACAGTGTTCCAGCTTACGGAGGATACAGTGCTCCAGCTTACGGAGGCTACGGCTATTAATTCTTTCCCACTATTGTAATCCATTTTCCATTAACTTAACCCAGAGCACAAATTATTCTTCTAAAATCTTTATATTGTTGCACGAATACGTTTATTTAAATCACACCAAAATACAACTTATTTTCACAAATATGAAGAGCTGAATGGAACAACAGATAGGTTTTTTCTTGACGTAGAACGCGAGATCGTAGATTTCTAGTCGTACTCAGATCCAATGGTAATACTGACTTCGTCCGAGACTACGCTTGTTTTGTGGTACCATATGTTGGTATCAAGAACGACTAAAAAGACACAAATTTTAAGTGGAATTCTGTACTTCATACTTCTGAAAGTTTAATCTTACTTGTGTCTCCAGTATTGACGACAACTTGCATGGGTTTGCATTCGTAGAAACATTCAGGCGGCGGTTCGAGAAGCCACAACTTCTTTCCACGAATCTGAGCTTGCCATGAAGGAAGGCCCACGTGGTCTACCTAATGCGACATTGCCGTATCTTCAGTAAAAAGTTTTATATTTGCTTTATGGATTGGGGTACATGCATGTGGGCGCCAAGGCCTGCAGTTCCTACGAAAATCCAATCAGTTCTCGAAGATTCCGAGTTCTCGGGTAGAAAATAAGGTCTGGAATAATGCTGTCTTAAAATTTCAGCCGTTTCAGAGTCGCAGTTACTCCTGTCACCAAATTTGAAGACAAAAATTGATAAGCGTGATTTTAAGCAAGTGTGCGTACACGTACCACCCAAAGTACCAGGGCTTCATTTTTCTTTCTTCGCTCATAGAAAGTGCCTGGCCAAGACTTTGGAATTCAGTTTTGTAACGAAAGAACTGGCAACGCTCCAGATTTCCACCTTCACCGTAGTTCTCGTACAACTCCCTGAAAAAGTCCAAAGTGAAAACTTCCTTAGCAGTCCAGTTGAGCAGGGCGTCGGTCACTACTACAGGCCGTCCAGAATAAGCGTACCTTAATTATAACAATTCATTTCAAGTACCAGAAACAAAAAAACTTGGGAGTTTGAAATTACGTCGAAGAGAAGTTTTTAGGACTTAGATTTTGCACGATGTCGACTTGATCAACTTGGCGACACATGCTGCAATCAACGGCAGGGCGGAAAAGGTCCTTGTTATCGATTGGCATATCGATCAAGCACTAAAATTTAACAAGAAAGTATTATAATCATAATAAAATGTGATGGTGTGGTAAGTGAGATTGCGGTTCAGCTTAACCCGCAAGCTACAGCTTAAGCTGCAGGTCTGTGATAACTCAATTCCATTTCACACTTGATTTCACCGCAATTGACTTCCCCTAATCTCCATTGCCACCGCCGCAGAACCACTACTTCTTAATCAGTAAACCGAATCTAACGAAGGTTTTCTTATACTATATTAATAATTTCTCACTATCATTATTTATTTAAAGTAGAATTTACTTCTTTCTCGCTGATGTTACTGAAGCAGTGAATCCAGAACTTGAAGAAAAGTGCTAAAGTTAAGAAAGCAACAGCTGTTTTGGAGCTCAGGGGGCACCATGTGGTCGGCATTCCTTCCTGCGTTCTTTTTGGCGTTCCTTCCGGTGTTACTTCCGGCATAGAACGCAGTTTTTTCAGAGAACTGCGCAGCGTTGCCAGATTTAAATGCGAATTTTTAACCTAAAATTTGAAACAACACTTTTAAATATTATATAGAAATTTAGAATGGAAATTTTGACATTACCTGATGAATTAAAGTTGCTACATCTGGAACTGAGTTAGTTTTGTGAGTACTCATTTCTGGAAGAGTTATTTTCTCACTTCCGCTTCTGCAACTGACTCAACGAACGCGTCCAGCCAAGAAGGGCATTGGTGAAAGGAGACTGGGGCATGCTCTCTTTTGCTCTACATAAGTCCCAAAATGTTATCTACGTTATCACCGTATTATCAGATGTTATCAATGTTATCACCATGTTATCAGCATATCACATGCGTCCTATGTGTTTGGTTGTTTGTCGCCATGTTTTGAAACTGTAATTAATTTTTACAATTAAATTGAAATTAAAATAAAATTTAATAAATATTTTAATACGCGCGAAATAATTTGCTTTTGTATTTTTAAGATTAATTATAAAATACTATATTTTTTATTTCAACAAATAGTTCCTAATTTGCACACAACGCAGCGCTAGTATTTCTAACTCACCAAAATAATTTTTTTTTTGCTATTTTTCCATTATTTTTGAAATCCAGTTAGATCAAAACTCGTTCGTTATAAGATATTATTGTAATTTTCACTTGTTCCTGCTCGGTAGAAATGCTAAATTTCAGAAAACTTTCCGTTTTCTGGAGCAGAACTTGTCGCCACTATTCCGAGCACCGTTCAGTGTATCTGTCGCAGAGCAACGACATTTTCACAAACTTAGCTCTAGAAGACTGGATTTACAAAAATTTTGACTTCTCTAAACAAACTCTGCTTCTTTTGTGGCGCAATAACCCTTGCATAGTCATCGGCCGACATCAGAACCCACTAGTTGAGGCAAACGTTAACGAAGAGACGGGCGTTAAGTTAGCGAGAAGAAATAGCGGAGGGGGGACGGTGTATCACGATTTGGGTAACTTAAACTGCACGTTTTTCACTTCTCGGGAAAAGTACAACAGAAAGAAAAACCTGGAGACAATCTGCCGAGCCCTAAACGAAACCTGGGGTTTTGATACCCATGTCTCACCCAGGGAAGATATCATGATTA
The DNA here is from genome assembly GCA_002872375.1 of Eulimnadia texana. Classification (NCBI taxonomy): domain Eukaryota; kingdom Metazoa; phylum Arthropoda; class Branchiopoda; order Diplostraca; family Limnadiidae; genus Eulimnadia; species Eulimnadia texana. The sequence continues at coordinate 1,956,623 of NKDA01000007.1, forward strand.
ATGGAGATCTAAAGGTATAATAAGAATAACACTGTATATCCATATGTATGGATGTGATTTTTGCATATCACACATATTGAAAAGTATAATTGATAATAGATAAAAGCAATTCATGCACTGTCGAACGAGTAAGATAGATATACATATGTTTGTACATTGTGTTGCACTTACATCAACAACTGTCTCTATATGTAATTGAATGTATTGTATACGCACACAGGTGATATGTACAATACCATTTTATATGCAAAGAAATAATATACAGATATATGTTTATTATAATATATATGTGTATGTATGCTTGTATAACGTATTTGTTTTTCTAGATTTCAGGTACAGCTTCGAAACTCGGTGGAAAACATGCTTATCATCACTGCACGGTTCTCATTGACGTTGACGTGGAAAAACTGCGGGAAGTTCTAAAGCCCTCTGACGTAAAAAAAAACGTACATTTGAAATTTTTCTTAATTACTAATTGATTTTTCCATAAGAAGATTGGGATTGATAGCAAAGCTACACCCAGTGTTCGTTCCCGAGTCACAAATCTGAAACGTTTGAATCCCAGTGTTTCTGTCGAATCGATTCTCGAAGCTGTTGGCGATTACTTCCTGAACGAAGTCGGTAACGAGTACCGTAAAGGTTTCACGTACGTCAGTCCTACCGATTCATGGTTTCCAGGTAATCCTCAATCAAAGCGAAAATTTGTTATTTCGCTTGAAGTTGTATTAATAACACGACAATTCTTCCGTAGGTCTCGATAAACTAGTCAGTGATTTTTCCAGCTGGGACTGGATTCACGGGAAAACTCCTCGTTTTACTGTCAGACGGAATATCGAGGAACTAAGTGCTCGAGTTGAAGTCCAGTGCTATCACGGCTGCCTTGAAAAAATTCAGTTTTTTCGTTTAAATTCTGATGTCTTGGACGATTTACTTGAGGAGAAAACCGAGTTCTGGAATCGTTTACTGCAAGGCCAGAAATTGAATAAAGATTTAGTTTCGAATTTAGCGAATAATCAAGTGCATTTTTGTAGTGCATCTAAAGATATTATAGAAATTCTAAAATCGATTTGTAGGTAAAATTCTAGTGAAATTGATGCGTGTGGACGATTGATAATAAAGTTCTAATTATCTTGATTAGTAACATTACTGTTAATTGTATTAATGTAATTTTTATTAATTTTGAAAGAATCTTGATAAGTTCAGAAATTGTGCTCTGGTATTATTTAATCTAAACTGAAAAAGCGTTTTTTCTGTTGAAGGTTGTATTATTATTATTATTTATTATTATTTATTATTAAGTAGTAGTCATTCCCATCTGCGATAAAGGAAAAATCAATAATTAGCACATTCTGGTTCAGTGCTTCCACGTTGCAGGGAAATTCCCTGAAAAGGGGAAATAAGGGAACTGGGTAAGGAAGTTTCGAAGCATAGATCTGGCACGGAGGGACAAAGAAGGATAAACAAGGGAAAGGGATAGTGTATAAAATTCTGACACATAAGGGGGAAAAAGGGGAACTTATATTTTCCAAGTCAAGGGGAAAAAGGGAAACAGGAAAATGTGGTTTTGTTTACTTGTCATGCGCTATGGCACCTGTTAAGTGAAACAGAAACGTCATCAAAACTGCCAACTATTTCTAGTCATTTGTTCTATTCTAGTCTTTAAAATTATTTATTTGAAGTAATTAGCTAATTAACTTGTTTAATTAATCATGGAGAATTTATTAACTTGTTTAATTAATGATTGTCGGGCCATGGGCAACAACAACAACATGAACTGCCAACAAATACAAGACTTGGCCAAAACAGCGTTAGGTTAGTTTTTTACATTTTCGTTTATTTTATTTTTAAATTAATTTCCCATTTTATCTTTTGAAGATCTCCTCGAGAGTCAGACAGGTCTCATGCAGACACCCCTTACGAGCTTCGGGAAAAATGTTTTGCCGTTTTACAAGCCGCATTAACGTCAAACTCGGGTCACTTGCTGCGACTAGGCCTCGTTGGCTGCCATGTAAAATCATCTCATTCAAAATTTTACTGTAAATAGTTGTGGTTTACTTTTTATTAGAAATTGCTACGCGATAATCACATCGTTGCTATGACCTGCGATCCTCCTGACGATAGTTATTGGCTCTCGTCTCAGCTTCTGAAAACGCTAAAATCCCGCAGTTGGGCAAAAGTATCAGAAGATGTACAGGTCGAAATCTGCAAAGTAAAGAACCTTCATTTGCATAAAATTATATAATTTTAACTTTGTGATTCTTAATATTTCAGGTTTTATTAAATTTTTCCTGTCTGGACCGCAAGTACTACAGCATAAATGCTCGCATCTTGGTGGATCTTGTATCGTTCTGCATTGACCTGACTCTGGATCAGTCTGGAGGTTCCAGCAAATATCGCAGACTTCAGATGGCTTCCCGAAACGCTGCCATCAAAAACGTTCAGAGCTTTGTTACTCACCACAGCAATCCAAAGGGAATCTGCGAGATCGTCCCGATCATACAGTTCTTCTGCGATAGACTCCAGGAGCCACTTCCCGAGCCCCAGCGTTTCTTCGTGGAGGAGTTTTGCCTGGAATGCTTTCTCCATTTACTTCAGGGAATGAATCATGGAGTGGGAAGTGTTGGCCGTTTGCACAATGTTGTCTGGAGAAAACTTTGCCCAGTCCTTACTGAACTGATCGGGATCCCTGAAACACAAGCCATAAACGCTGAACACCGTTTAAAGCAGTTCAAATTAATATCAGGGTATACTGCAATTAAAATTAGTGTTATGTTAGATAACTAATCATGCGAGTGTTTTTTATAATGGATCTCAGTATTGAAATATTGAATAATATTTATTTTTGTTGATTTATTATAGGATTGGCTGTGAACTAGTCAACTTATTTGGACCTATTTGTGCTCTACGAGCTCCTATCGAATCACTTTTCCACCGCATTCTTGTCGTGTCGAACAGGACGCAGCGTTGCGAGGCTTTCAAGACTCTTAAAGGGGTAATGGAAACAATTATTCTAACGTAAATATCCATGACGAACATCAGTGAAGATGATAATAGTGAGCAAGTTTTGTTTTTTATAAAGAATAATACACGATATGTATATTATTTTTAAAATATTCATGAATTACTATTCGCTGACTAATGATAGTAATTTGTTAATAGAAATTTATTGAATATCATGAGGTATCTTTGATAAATTTTAATTGAGGTTAATATTAACTTCTGAAGTATAATTTTGTTAACTATATTTTTTTTCTAGGTTTTCCAGAATCCTCGACATCTTTTGTCGTTAGCGGGTCCTTTCCTTGTTGAGTCGTTGGACATTCTAGCGTCACTTCCGACAGATCTTGGACTCGTAAGAATGTGAGCAAGTTTTGATAAATTACTCAAGAATAGGTTAGTGTTAAAGATGTAAATCTTGAAACTGCAAAAAACATAAAAAGTAATTAAAAATGTTGTAAATGAAATTGTGGAAAATTTAACAATATTTTGAAAACTATTTTTAACAATTCTATTTTAAATTGCAGCATTTTCGACGCTATGGAGGAAAGCATGCAGCAGGAAGATCTTTTGAGCCCGACACATTCCGTTATTCTGGATCTCGTCAACTCTTTGCTTCATTCGCTTTCGTCTCTAACGGGAACGCCCTCGACGGAACAACTGCCCGCAGAATACGAAGAAAAAATTAATAATTTATACATAGATATTTGCAGTGCGGACTACATTGGTAAAATATTTTGCAAAATGAATAAAGTTCTCATTTGTGTCAGTAATAAATAGTGTTATTAATATTAAATTAAATGTAAGTTGATAAAAATAGTAATAATATCCAATTACTATAAAAGATAGAGTAGTAATAAGCGAACATTAGTAATTAATTTAAGGATAAAACAAATAGGATACTTAACAAGAGAAGTAATAAATAATTAGATATATTGATTTAAATAATAATAGTTAATAAAAGAATATGAAATAATCAATAAATCACGATTAATAATCATTAATAATAATAATTTCAGGCGTGCTGAGTCTACCATCCAAGTTGCGTATGCCGAAGACCTACGAGCAGCTCTTGGAGGACCGTCGTTTAGTTCTGATGAGACTGGAGGAACCGAAAACCGACCCTAGGTTCCAGATCCGCAGGACCGAAGCCGAAGACCGTGAAGACCTGCACAGCACAACGTCTGGGGTCACTGAAGGACCTGAACCTTTCGGAAGTTTCTCTGATGAAGAGGAAGATATGGAGCTTATGGAAAGGATGAAGCTATTTCCCTACAATCCAGATCTTGTGGTATGTTTGTTGTTATTAATATGATATCGGTATAGATGTACTAAAAGTAGTAGTAATAGTAGTAGTAGTAATAGAGGTAGTAGTAATACTAGAAGAAGTAGTAGTATTATGAGGAGGAGGAGTTAGGAGTAAGAGTGGTAGTAGTAGTAGAAGTAGTAGTATTATTAGTATTAGGAGGAGGAGTAGGAGGGAGACTAGGAGGATGTGTAGGAGTGGTAGTAGTAGGAGGAGGGGTGGGAAGAAGACTAGGAGGAGGAGTAGTAATAGTAGTAGCAGTAGTGATAGCAGTAGTGATAGGAGTTGAGGTAGGAGTAGTAGGAGTAAAATTAGTAGAAATGGTAGTAGTAGTAGTAACAGTTGTAGCAGCAGTAGTAGTATTAGTAAAAGTAATACTAGTAATAGTAGAAGTAATAGCAGTAGTAGTAGTAGCTGCAGTAGTAGTATTGGTAGAAGTAATAGTAGTATTAATAGTCATAGTAGTGGTATTATTATTATTAATATATTAAATTAATTTCTTGTAGGGTCGTGGTGATCACGCCGACTTCGAGCGTGCTGCTGCAAAAAAGTTTCTCCAGGACTTGACAAATTTTCTCCGAGACTTACCCTCGATGAGAAGCCCGTTGGAAGTCGATATCGCCCTTCAACGCTTTGCTTCCGATTATTGTAACTAATTTGATTCACACAATATTAATATAAATACTATTTAAATAATTTAGTGTAATATAATAGTATAAAAGACAATATAATAATGAGAAACTTTGTTTAAAAATATTGAAATTGTGAATTTTTGGTTCCATTCAAGTTAACTAAAATATTGTTACTAACATAATTTAAGTGTAATGTAACTTAATTAAATGAAACATGCTTTTTTAAATCTCATTTGTCGGGTATGTGAGGCATCTGCCCATTACCCCAAGGGGAGGGATTGCAGATTCATCTGCTAATATCGCTGGTCTGGGAAAGGCCTCACTTGGAGTAGAGTGGGATCGAACCCACTGACTCAGAGGTGAAGGGTGATTCTCTTGACCTGAGGTCTTAACCATTGCGCCACCAGCAGATGATATAATATTCTATGATTTTTAGGTTCCAGTCAAATTAATCTGATGTACAACGCTGATGGAATATACTTGGCAGCTTATTCCGCGTTGCTGTTCAATTACGAACTTGTCCAGAAAGGTTTCTATGGAGAAGCCAGTGGGACAGTACCCCAGTCGGAAGTACAAAATATTTTTGAGTTGTTTAAATTAATACAAATTTAATAGTCTGATATATACCATCAAAATACACGTAAAATTATGTGACATAAGTTAATAACATGAATAATCTGTAAAATTTATTTTAATATAATTTGATAGTATTAAAAGTGTAGATGTTAGCAAAAATATTTGCCAATTAAAGTAAAATAATGGAAATGCAAGTTATAATGAAAATCAATTTTATTCTGTTTTATTTATAACATAATATAATAAGTAGTTTGGATAATATTATTGTTATTTTAATTATTGCAGGAAGAGTTCGTGAATGGAGTGTTGAACTGCGGAATGCTGATTTATTTAACCCCGGATTTTCTGTCGGAAGTTTATCAAGGAATTTTGATAAGTAATTTGCTGCAAGAGGCTGGGCTCCATCCGCAGAGCACAATGACAACTGCTAGCAGTGCTTTGATTAACTTGCTAACAGGTAACTAGTAAGAGTGGTTGTAGTTTGATGTTAGAAGTGTTGCGTAAAAGAATGTTGGTGGAAGCAGCAGCAAGAGCAGCAATAGGAGTGGTAGATGTAACAGAAGTAGAACTAGCAGGAGTAGCAGTAGTAGAACTAGCAGGAGTAGCAGTACTAGAGCTAGCAGGAATAGCAGTAGAAGCAACAGAAGAAATAATAGCAGGTGTAGTAGAGGTTACAATAGAAATAACAGCAACAGCAGAAGAAGTAACAGTACAGTGATAGTAGATACTAGCATTAGTAGCAGTAATGTTATAAGTAGGAACAATACTATCAGCAGGTAGCAAGAGCAGTAGTAGCAATAATGGAAGCAACAGGTGTAATACCAGCAGCAGCAGCAGCAGTAGAGGTCCATTAGTAGTAGTAATAGCAGTATTAACAACAGAAGTGACAGCACAGTGCTAGTTGTACTAAAAATGTTAGTAGTGGTAACAGTAGTCAGAGTATTGCTAGTAGCAGCACTAGTAACAGAAGTAGGAAAAGTAGCAGCAACATCAACAACAACAACATATCGCATAACAACAGTAGTAGTACAGCATTTAACCAGTAATAATAATAATTTTCACTGTTAGATGTCCGCTGTCTGAGGAGCAGCGATTCGGCCGCCTGTTTCTTGTCTGACTGCCGCAAACTGCATTTCGCCTCCGCGCCCAACATCCTACACAACGACCCCAAACGCGCCGCTGGTAATTACTAGTTACTATTATCATGAACACACGAATATTCCATTATGATCTCGTATAAATAATAACTGTGTATAATAGTGTAAAAATTTAATTAATATATAATAATTGTATTTTGAATATTTAGGCGCTTTTATTTGGTTATTATTATCGTTTATTATTAATATTATAAATCAGCTCCTTAGTTTTTTTATTTTTGTATTTTAGGGATTAATCTATATTGAATAATAGTTTATTTTAACTTATTTAGGAAGGAAATTTTCCCGCCGCTTACTGACTTGCATCTGGGATTCGCTACTTTCCATCATATCCTCCGGAATCTCATCACAGGACAATGGAAACGTTTCAGCAGCTCTAGAAGTAATTTTTTTTAGAAATTTACCCATCAGTGAATTAATTGACTTATTTTCTACCAATCAGAGCCTCGAGAGTGCTGCCAAACTGGCCAATAGCGTTTTAATGCAGGAACGCTGCGGAACGATTTTCTCCCTTTTGGCTGCCGTTGCTTGCGGGAATCCACCATTGGCCAGAATTACGCAGAAAAAGACGAGACGTATGTCTGTCATAGGGAAGAAAGCGGGAATCAATCTGGATATCAACCAGGTTATGAGCCTGGATATCATCTTGAGCAAAGGCCTGGAACTGGCGTCATTTAACCAAGAGGCCTGGTCTCACGTACTGCGGTAATACTTGTAGAAGAATACTTGAAAATAGTTCAAAAATAATAGAAAAACAGCTAAAAATAATTTAAATCAAATATTTAATTAACGTTACAAAAAGGGTTTAACATAATTTAAATAATAGAAGGAAAAGAGCTGAAAAATCAAATAATACTAATTAATGTACTCTAGATAAATAGTTTAAATTAATTCAATTCATATTAGATAAATAGTTGAAAATAAACTTATTGATAGTTATAATTACTAAATCAGACAGCAGTTGATTTACGTGAGGAAATTAAATTATTAATTGATTAAAATGATTTTAATCAAGATGATGAAGCTAAGTTCAATATTAATTTTTCTTAATATTATTTTGTAATGTTATAAATTATTACTTAAAGTACGATAAAGTTATAATTATAAAAGTAATGAATGTGTTATTAAATAAAATGGTAAAATGAACGAAACTGTTTATTATTAGTTGCTGCTTACACGTTACGGATATGGAGCGTCAGTTGTACAAGTCCAGGGCGTCTGAGTCATCCAAAATGGCCGCAATTAAAATCTACACTTCGAAACTGAGTTCAAGATTGACGAAAAGCAGATCCACAAGTGAAGAACTCAACTTCTCTGCCACAGCGTTCGGTGGACTGGACGACGACATGTATAAATTTTAAATGTTTATTAAATTATAATATTTAATAATATAATTTTTGTGCAGGGTTGATAGTTACAGTTTCCTCACTGCGGCCAGTCGCCTGCCGGCCAATGAGAACGAAGAAGAAATCATCAAAGAAATTCTGAGTGGCTCAAACAGGTAACCAATCACGATTTTATCAAATTAACTGATTTTTGTGTATTAATTTATGGTAAATATTGTGATTTTAATTAAATTTTAATGTTTTGAAAAGAAAATTCAATTTGCTGGACGCCGGAGTCGCAGCTCGGGTGGTGGCGTCGCTGAGCGACCGCGTCGCGACGCTACTTGAGGACGCTGCGTCGAAACTGAATCTCCAGTCTCTGCTGCTGCTGCTCAACGAACTGTGCAGGACCTGCAGAATTTTTCTAAACAAAACTAATGACGAAAATTCTACGTATTATTATTAAATATCTTATATTAATATTATTTTTAAAAGTATTAATAATTATTTATAATAATTAGTTCGCAGTGTATCTGGGTCCTCCACCGGATTGGCGAAGTGATGACCCGCAGTGTCAAAACCGGCCGCCCACTTTTCCACGCCCTCCACTGCTGGGCTGTGATTGGTCCAACGCTTCTCCATGTAAATCGTATCGTTAAGAATTAAATAATTAATTAATTTAAACGTACTATGCACGAAAATAATATAATATGTATAAAATAAAATAAGATAATTTGTTATACGTAAAATGAAATTAAATGAATCTTATATATTATATTATATTTTATTACAATATCTTATTACATATAAATACATTGTTCGTAAAAATGATAAAAATTCATAAATATATATAAATAATAATTTTAGTGTATTTATATTGATATTGCAGGCGGCTAGTAGTAATGACGGGACGATAGCCAAAACTGCGGTGGAGATTCTGCATACGGTGATTAGTCAAGTGTTTCAGGACCAACCAGAACCCCCGCATTTCCACTTCAATGAAGCGCTGCTCAAACCTATGGAAAATCTGCTGTGCTTCCAGCTGTGTGATTCGGATCTCCAGGACCAGGTACTGGTTACATATAGTAGTAGTAGCAGCAGGAAGAAGAAGAGGAGAAGGAGGAGGAGTAGTAGTGGGAGGAGGAGGAGTGGGAATAGTAGTGGTAGGATGGGGAGTAGCCGTAGTGGGAGTAGGACGAGTAGGAGCAGTAGTAGGGAGGAGGAAGAGTAGTAGCAGCACTAGTAGGAGGAGGAGGAGTAATGGTAGTAGCAATAGTAGTAGTAGTAGCAGTAATAATAGTAGTAGAAGCAGTAGTAGGAGGAGGAGTAGTGGTAGTAGCAATAGTAGTAGTAGTAGTAGTAGCAGCAGCAGTAGTAGCAGTAGTAGTAGGGAGGAGGAGTAGTGGTAACAATAGTAGCAGTAATAGCAGCAGTAGTGGTAACAGTAGTAGCAGCTATAGTAGGAGGAGGAGAAGGAGTAGTAGTAGCAGTAGTAGTAGTAGTTGTATTAGCATTCTTGTTATCAGTATCATTATTATTATAAATTTTATTTAAATAATTTTGCAGGTTACGAGCTGCTTATGTGAACTGGTCGAATGCTGGAGCCCTGAAATTAAGTCCGGATGGCGTGCGTTGTTTGCCTGTCTGAGACGTTACCCGCAGACGGACAACACGGACGAAGCGGACACGGTGACTGTGGAGAGAATCAAGGATACTCTGTCTGCGTTTATGCAGCACGGCAGCAGCCAGTCCCTGATTTTCGCTAACGCAGCACAGGATGCCATACTGTGCCTGTTGCACTTGGCGAAAACTACAGGTAGTCGATACAACTACTGCTAATCATAATAGTACTCCTACTACTACTTCTACTAATACTATTACTACTTCTACTAGTATTATTACTTATACCATTACAACCTCTACTACTAGTACCATTATGATTACTACTACTATTACTACTACTATCACTACGATCGCTACTACCACTACCGTTACTGCTAGTTGTACCACTGTACTACTACTACTATTACTGCTACCGCTACTTCTTTTATCACTACCACTACCACTCTTACGATTACTTCTTTACTACTACCACTATCTTTTTAAAATTATGTCGTTTATTTAGTGGGCATTTCTGCATTTAGTACTGATTATTATTCTTTTGATTCACAGGAATCCCCGATTTGAGTCTACTCGGCCTGCAGTATTTAGATCAATGCTCCGATGTCCTTATCGAACTAATGCAGTCGACCGAAGTCCCCGTTTTCCATTCAGCTCTTCGGTATCATCATTCACTCGCTTTTATTAAATGAATATTCATACTTCATTAGCATTATTGTTATTAGTAATAGGAGCAATAGTTGTGGTGGTGGTGGTAGGAGGAGGAAAAAGAGGAGTAAGAGTAGTAGCAGTAGCATTAGTAGTAGGAGGAGGAGGAAGAGGTGTACCAGGAGCTGATGTAGTACTAGTGGTAGAAGTATAGTAGTAGGAGGAGCAGTAGTAGCATTAATGGTAATGGTAGCTGTAATAGTACAACTGTTACTTACATTGTTGTTTTTGTTATCGTTTCTACTTTTTTATGACAATTATTATTATCACCATCTTCATCATTATATTACGTTATTGTTATTATTATTTAGACTAAAGTATTTCTCAGAAAAAAAATGATTAAAATCTGTATAGGTTGAATTTCTCCGTTTCTGAGCCTTCGTACGAAGTTCCCGAGGTGGACGTCCGACTAATCGAGGAGGAGTTGTGGGAAAAATCAGCCAAGTGTCTGTACCAGAACGCGGACGGAATCGATGCGGACATTTTAGACAGTTGCCAAGGATTGTTGAAGGTTTTCTACTTGCTGATTGAAGGCCTGGCTTCCAGCATCTCCCTCGAGAGCTGCCATCAGAGAAACACTTGTCAGGTCGTCATGGCAACCGTCGAAAGGATCATCCTTGCAGAACGTAAAAATTTTGTACTTGGTGTCTGTTGACTGTCTGTCTGTTGTCTTTCTGTCTGTCTATCCATCCATCTAGTTAGTTCACTAATCGTTGATGTACAATTCCAGGTGAAGTGTCTGCGTGTCTGTTGTCTGTCTGTTTACCAATTCCTCTATCTAGTTAGTTTGCTAATTAGTTAATTTCTTATCCCAGGTGAGCGTGTCTGTTGTCTGTCTGTCTGTTGTCTGTTGTCTGTCTATCCGCCCATTCGTCTGTCTAGTTAGTTCACTAATCAGTTAACTTCCGATTTCAGGTGAGTTGCCTGTTGCCTGTTCGTCTGTCTTTCTATCTATCCACCCATCCATCCATCTTTCTAGCTTACTAATCAATTTACGATTCCAGGTGAGGCGTCTGTTGTCTATCTATCTACCTGTCTATCTATCTGTTGTCTGTCTGTTATCTATCCTTTCATCTATCCATCCAATTGGTTGTTGTCTGTCTATCCACCCATCCGTCCATCTTTCTAGTTTACTAATCAGTTTATTTACGATTCCAGGTGAGGTGTCTGCCTGTCTGTTGTCTGCTGTCTGTTGTCGTACCCTTTCATCCATCTACCCAATTAGTCTCACTAATTAGTCAACTTATTATTGCAGGCGAGGACTTTGCTGATTTATGCATTCGCACCGCCATCGTTCCAGCAATGCTGTCGTGGCTGGAACGAATCCAGGACTCTTCCTATGCCAATTTTAAATTAGCCTGCGGTTTGCTCTGCGATATTTCAACCAAAATGAAAAATCCGGGACAATTTTCATCGATATTTTCGCGGCTTTTTTACCTCTTCGTTCGCTGCACTTCCCACTCGGATGAAGTGGTCGTACGCATCGGCAATTCCTGCTTGAGGTAATCATGGTAACATGTGAAAACAGTTGATAGGATTATAATAGAATGATAAAATAAACAAAATCATTAAACGTACCAGTTAACCAGCTAATAATTATTCACTAATTTATTTCTTTACATTTATTTATTGTATTTAACTAATTTTTATCAAATTTTGAACGAATTAGACTAAGTATTTAATTAACAAATAAATAAATACACAATTATAAAAGTAATTAAAATAATTGATTCAATTAAAACTATTTGGTTGGTTTTTAAAAAATATTTAATAATGTTTCTTTTATTGTTTTGAAGGCATTTGGCTTTCTTCTGTATCGGGAACTATGAATCGGCAGGGACTGAGGTTTGGAAGTATTTGACTGCTGCTTTGTCTGCTACCCTGATACACAATATCGATGCCCTGCAACGTTTATTGACCAACGATGTCGGTATCGATACCCCTGACCCTTCGGCAGCTGCTATTTTATCACTTCAGCTGTGTCTGAACACAGCAGGAGCTGTCGTTCTCCAACTGAACAAAGTCTTACCTAAGTAATAAGTTTTGTTAGTAGTAGTGGTAGTAGTAGTGGTGATAGCAGTAGTAGCAGTGGTGGTGATAGTAGTAACAGTAGCAGAAGTAGCAGTAAAAGTAGTAGCAATGAAAGTAGTAGCAGCAGTAGTAGTAGTAGTTAGTATTAGTAATAAGAATAGTAGAAGCAGTAGTCTATTTTTATTAGTAGTAGTACTAATAGCACTAGTAGCAGTAGCAACAGTAGTAATAGTAGTAGTAGTGGTAGCAACAGCACTAGCAATAGTCGTAGCAGGTGTGTTATGATTATCATCATCATTATTACTTCTGCTACTACTACTATTACTTCCACTACCGTTACCACTACTTCCACCACCACTACCACTACTATTGCTACTACCACTACTATTATACCACTACTACTACCACTAGCTGTAGCCCATACCACTTTACAATTATTTCTTCATCCTCAATCACCTGTAGGGCTCGTTCCGTACTGGGCAACTTACTTCTCGTTGACGTTTGCGAATCGCAACTCCAGTTGGACGATACCGCCCAAACAAACTTGGCGATGATCTGCAGAGTCTGCGGGGAGTTTTCCATCGATGCCGAATTTGCGTTGGCCACACTTCCCGACACGAGGAACTTGGCCCGTGACCTTGTCCTAAGGTCGAAATTACGAGGACTTACCCTCTTGAGTTGCGGGTTGTATTTAATCTCATGTGTCAACGTAGTGTGCAGGTGATTATTATTTATGCTCATATGGAAATTTACATTATTGATTTTTTTATTTGTTATGTGTTCTTAGAACTGAAGGCACAGAACGCATGCTAAAGGAATGGCTGGAATTTCTAGCACAGTTTTACTCCGAAAGCTGTGACAACCCTAACGACAACACTAAAGCAACTACTCGAGCTGTAAATATTATTATCATTATGTATTTATTAACTATTTTTTATCTATTTTCACTTTTTCCAGGATCTTCTTCAAGCAGAGCTTTCTAAACAGTTGGTTCTTCACGTTTTACAACTTCTCGAATCCGACATCAAGTCTACAGCAGCTAGAGAGCAAGTTACGAGATTCCTGAAATCTCTGACTGCGGAAAACGATGAATCTTTATCTAGTTACATTTCTTCTTTGCAAGAAAACTATACCAGTACTTCAAATGCGTGATTTTGATTTTATGTTGTCAATTTTTCCTCTCGTTTGGTTCCAATGGAAATGTATGGTGCTTGAGTACACAAATATCAACATATTAAGTGGTAAAAATAACTTCTTACTATCGTATTTAGTATTCTCATACATTCAAATAACGGAAAAATTCAATTTTCTTTCTTGATTTATTTCATTTCACAAACATTTCGATCGTCTTGGTTGCGAGTATCAGGTGATCAAAAAACGTGCCCAGCGCTACACGCAATATTCTCGGTTCGGACGAACAAATAGTCCTGAGAAAAAAATATGATTATCTCAGAATAAAATTATCAATGTTAATTAAGTCAGTTAAAATGTTACACAACGAGGACGTCTCCTTCAACAGCGAGTGTTTTTTGCGTCCCGCCACGTTTGGGCTCGTGATCGACTCGTAATGAGTTATATACGATATTTGCTTGTTTGACATTCGGGAAAGGGATTTTCAGTTGCCTAAAAGGGTAAACAAACATTCAATTAATTCGTACGAAACCGCAAAATAAATGAAACACAATTTGCGAGACACATTTTGTTCCAAACAATGTGAAAATAATTGGACTATTTTTCTTGTGAATAATGTTTATTACACTGAATGTGGAAGCTTTTCTGCTGATATTTGCTGAAATGCAGAAATTTGATTATCGGATTGAGTCTCAATTATTTGAGACATTTTTTGTTTGAAATTAAATAACACGTTTTTTGTTTTGGTTTTGGTTTTCCCTTTTTCGTTAAAGAGGCTCCTTTTCCCTTTTTTCCCCTCTATGCTAGGTTCACCACCCTTTACTTTCTAAACTTCCCTTTTCCCTCTTCCTTTATTTTCCCCCTTTTCCCCTCATTGCTGAAGTACGTAAGTTTTCCGTCTTCCCTTAACTTTCCCTTTTGAGACCTACTTTTCCCATTTTCAAGGAACTTCCCTGCAAAGTAGAAGCAAGGCGCTAAAAGTGTCAAGGGGTGCTGCTAAAATCCAAACTCTATATTAATTTCCAGTACGCATTATTAATTCCTAATTTAATTATTACCTATTTCATATTTATTAACTGAAAATACTTTATACTAGTTTTTAAAACTACGAACTATTTATTTACTTTTTAATTTTACTCAAATAAACGCATTCAAAATAAATCTGCAGTATATGTGGACATCCCTTGAAACTCTTGACAACACCCTACTATCTGTCCACTTATTCGACAAATTAACTATATATACACATCGCATACATAATAACGCATTATACTTCATACAAAATAAACATAATTTAATTATCTTAGACCAGAATATACATTTTTCAGCCCGAATTTCAGGATCCTTTCTCTTGTAAACACACAATTTGTCACACGGTGACCTTTACTATGTCAAAGTCTTACCTCGCACGGTCAATAGAGTCTTGTTCAAAGGTCAAAGCTTTACACTATATTGAATCTCTTGCAGAAAAATAAATTTTCCGAGATTTTTTCTTTTCTCTGTACGAAAATCCCATCGAGAGGATTTCACAGATCCAATTTACTTGGCGAAAAACAATGGAGAAATAGAGACACCGAAACAAAAGAGCAAAAAGGCGCCATTTTCCTGCATTGTGTTATCATCTGTTATCATCCGGTGTATCTTTTTTATCAGGTCTTAAAGTTTATAATAGAATTAGAGGATGTAATTAAGTGGTCTTAAGATGGCGGCTCCGTTTTGTGGGTCCATAAAACGTGCAAAAATTTTCATAATTTAACTGTTTGGAAGCCACGTGGAAGAAGAGTTCATTAATGTGCTAATAATGTGGATGGATTTGATTTCTGCGCCTTTTGTTTTAGTTGTAAAGGGCGAAAGTTTGGTAAAGAGACGAATAGGTCAGCAGCTGATGCTGAGGGATCAATACTTTTAGCTAATAGCTCAGTAGTAGTAAGTGATTGTAAGTTTTTGTAAGCTAGTTAGCTAGTACATTCGTCAGTTAGTTGGTTGATTTGCCAGTCAGTTAGTTTTGCCAGTTAGTTATAGTTTAGTTAGTTAGTCAGTTAGTTTTGCTAGATAGTTGGTAAGCTACTATACCTTATTAAGTAAGTTACTTAGTTATTTTGATATAGTTAGTTACTAAGCTAATCGGTTTAGCAAGTAAGTTTAGTTTATAGCGGAACTACTTAGCTAGTTAGTTAGTTAGTTAGTCGAAAGTTTACTGGTTAGTTATTCGGCCAGTTAGTTAGTAGGCTACTCATTTTAGTAGTAAATTCTGTCAGATAGTTAGTTTGCCAGTTAGTTAGTCGGCCAGTCAGCAATTTGGCAAGGTACTCATTTTAGTAAGCAAATTTAGTCAGCTAAATTAGTTAGCTAGTTCGTGTTAGTTATACACTATTTCCCTGTTTACTAGCTTTATCTCACTAGTTGCTACTACCTAGTTTGCTAACTTACTAATACTATAACTGACTACTAACTAACTGCTAACTTAGATACTAGTTTACTTGTTTTCTAGTTTGCCTTCACTAAACTTACGCAAAGCTGACATGGACGGAGCTCTAATGACAGAACTTGCTTGGCAAATGTAGTTACTAAGTTGCAGGCCTTCTAGCAAACAAACAAACGACTAACTGAAATGCACATCAAACGACATGCTAATTGTGTACTTCAGGTGCAAACAACAAACATGTTGGCACAGCCCAAATCATAACTACTTCAACCGTCCACGTGTACGGCAGAACCTTGTACTTATGCACATTACTAACTTGACTTGCTAAATAACTTACTAGCGCAGCAACGCTACTAAAAATAGCAAAGCTAATCAGTACTAGTTATAGCAAATACTTAGCACCAAGCTAAAACCCAGCAGAAAATTAATGATAGTTTCAGGACCCTGAAAATATCCTGAAAAGGACATTTTCAGGATGCCAATCAGAACTCTGAGTGCAGTGAAATTCCAGGGTGTTCAGGACCCTGAGATTGGAATGCATGAATAATACATGTTCAGGGTACTTAACAGCGTCCTGAAAAATGCTTTTCAGGATACTTAATGATGTCCTTAATAATCGAGATTTACAATTCTCAACACAATTTATTTTTTACTCATCCACGATCGGACGGGGTTCAGGATATTCAGGATGTGTTACGGATATCGTTCAGGATGTAGTCGCCATCCTTAATTTTCTGCTGGGAATACTACTTCATTTTCCATTGCATAAAGGTCTAATCAAGTTTCTCAACTTCTGGAACTTTATGATCAAAGGAAAATCAAGTTTTTTTTATTATCGGACTTTTCATTGCTGATGTAAACAAGCAAAACTTCTGATAATTATCTAAATAAATATAACCAAACACTATTTATAATATTTCTGTTTTATATTTCAAATTTTTTTATTACTCGATAAATTATTTATCAAACAGCCTTTCCAGTTGAGAAAACTTTCTGGAGGTTTTCCAAGCGTCTAATAAATTCAGCGGCGCTGGAAATTATCCCACGGGTGTTTGAAACTGGCGCCGGAACGATTTTCGAGAGCATCGCCATCTAGCGGCAGATTAGTGAAGCTTTCTCGTTCTTTTATATTCGCCGTTGATCGCTTACGAATTTAAACAAACCACTAATGAGTTGATTTTTTCATTGATTAATTTCTAAAACAATAAAACTAATAATAAATAATAGTAATAATGTATAATAAAAATAAAATGACCATGTTGACATTTTATTTAAATTGAAACTGTATTTTAATTTTCGGTGTAGGAAATATTTGGGGTTAATTTTTGTGTGTATAGGAAAAGGGGAAGACTTTGATTTAGTGTCGGGGATTTGGCGTCAAAGATGACATTTTCAGTACACCGTAAATAAGACGCTGAAGATGTCAAAGGTCGCTCTTATAAATAGGAGCAGCCATCGAGCAGGTCGCTTCAGTAGTCACTACCGTTGGCCAGCGATCAGGTCGCACTAAATACTATAGACGTGCTACTTTAACTCTTCACTTTCAGAGTTCTTTCGAAAATAGAACGCGTTCTTTTAGTAATCGAACGCAGTTGTTCTTTTTGAAATAGAATACGTTCTTTCCAGTTTCGAACGCAGTCGTTCTTTCCGGTTTCGAACGCGGTTGTTCTTTTTGGAATAGAACGCGTTCTTTCCGGTTTCGAACGCAGTTTTTTTATTCAAAATAGAACGCGTTCTTTTAGGTTTCGAACGCAGTCGTTCCTTCCGGTTTCGAACACAGTTGTTCTATTCAAAATAGAACGCGTTCTTTTAGGTTTCGAACGCAGTCGTTCCTTCCGGTTTCGAACACAGTTGTTCTATTCAGAATCGAATGCGCTGTTTTCAGAATCAGACGTAACTATCTATCAATACTGTTAAACTGTTATCATTATTACTATTATTCCTACTACTACTACTACTGCTAATACTACTACTACTACTACTACTGCTGCTGCTGCTGCTGCTACTACTACTACTACTGTTATTATAATTATTATGTTTTAGTTGGCGCCATGAACTACAGCAGTTGGGATTCAAACTACCCTCAGAACGCAACACAGGACGCCTGGTTCGATTCGGTAGTCACCATAAGCACTGCACTGATATTAGCAATCATCATTCTGATTACAGCCATCGGTAAGAGGTTCTAAGAACTCGAATTTTTTAAATGATTAATTAATATTATATTACAGTTATTAGTATTATTACTACTTCTACTACTACTGGTACTACTTCAACTCCTTCTTCTTCTACTTCTACTACTACTACTATTACTACTACTTCTGCTACTACAACTACTACTATTTTTATTATTGTTATTATTAATACATTATTTATCATTTATTTTGTTTGATTTACGTACAGCAATCGATAATGCTTCAATGGAGCCGTAATTTTCCTTCCCTAGACAAAGACGGGCGGTGCTGAACCGTTTTTCGAACCGGCTCACCCTCTGTTGAACCAAACCTGAACCTTACTCCAGACCTATGAACCGTTTCTGAACCAATATCACCACTGAACCTGAACCGTGGGGCACTACAATGTGAACCGTTTTTAACCGGAGCTTGAGCCGTTCATTTCTGTCTCGTGAACCGTCTTGAACCGACATGAACCGAGCGGTCCATCTCTGTTTGCCTAACCAAACACCACGAAATAGGTTTTTCTTTCACATCTTCTGTAAAGAAAACATGGAAAAAAGAGTCAGTCACATGCCATTACCATGTAAGTAATTACGAGTCTCGTGTGAGTAATTCGAGTATAGTAACAGTGATAATACTATTAATTCCCCTTGTTTTTTCCTTTGCTTGCTTTAGATATGTTCTGGGAATAGCCTGTTGGATGCTAGAGAAAATGATATTGACTCGGCTTTTATATAATGCGTCTTGAATAGACCGGCAAAATGAGACAAGCAAAAGGGGATCGGATTACATACTCGACCTTATCACAGGTCAACATCCAGTACACTGCCTACATACTACTTACAACATATACACTTTGTTATCGAAGAACTATTTATGGAAAATTTTATTGGAAACTGAGTTATTGGTAAGAAAGTGTAAAGGGTTGAACGATTCACCTTGTAGCGTATACGGTTCGATTCACGGTTCGGTTTACGATTTCGTTGAAAAGTTGCTCTTTGTGTATTTTGTACCTGTATTGGGTTTGTATGGATTGAAGCGGTTCACAAACGGTTCACTGCTCTGTGGCACGGTTCAGGTTCCAAGGCTCAGGTTCTCGGTTTGGTTTGCGGTTCAGTATACGGTTCAGTTAAAAATTTGGCTCTTATCTGGATTAATATTTAATAGATTTGTATGGACTGAAGCGGTTTAAAGACGGTTCACAGCCCTAAGGGGCGGTTCAAGGTCAACGGTTCGGTTCCCTTAAAGACGAACCGTTAAAAAAAACGGTTCAAACCCTCCATTACTGTTAAAAACATTCCTGAAACGAAATTTATGTTGACAGTTTATTTTTAACAGTTGCTAAATCAGTCTACGTTAATTGGCTGCGTAACAAAACAAAAATTTAAAATTAATTTTAATGTATATTTATAAAAATTCATAATATTTGATAATATTCATAATATATTTTAAGATTTTTTCTGAAGGTATTTGAGACTTTCTATGATGGCGTTTCCAAGTAAAACGGATTTCCTCAGTTTGCCAGAACCGATTCTTATGCAGATTTCCGCGAATATTCAATGCTCAAGAACAGGATTTGTAGAACGTGAAATGATTTGGAATTCAGGTCGAATTATTTACAAAATTTCTGTATTAAAATTTGAACCTACAAGTGAACCATTATGTTTTCAAATGGGAAAATAGTTTACTTGAAGATTTTGTTAAGTTTTGTCCAGTGTTCCACAATCATACGGTCCTGTAGCTTTTCATGCAAGTTCCAGGAATCAAGAAAAATTCGGTGGTAAAAAGTACTTTTTTGTTTTCGTCCAAAAGTTTTGTGCGAGTTTCCCCACAAGTTCTCTTGCATAAGTTTCCTACTGAAAAACTTTTGTATGGAGTTACTTTTTTCCCTGTCTAGGGTTACGTAGAGTTTTGCTCAAGGATTTTGTGAGGATCGTAAAAAATTTTGTAAAGAACTAATAGGTTGATAGGATTTATTTATAAAGCAGGTTTTTACGAAAGATTTTTGCAAAGTAGAACTTGTTGGATTATAGGATAGAAACTGGGATTTCTAGGGTATTATCGAGATTTTTTTCGGATTTATCTAGTACCTTGTCAGGATTTCTTTCAGAATGTTTTCAGGATATTTAAAGATTTTCTTCTAGTATATTTTCTAGATTTTCAGGATTTTTTTTCAGGATGCATGAAGGATTTTTCAGGATGTTTCGGATATTTACACTTTTCTAGTAGTCTTTATGGATTTTTAGGATTTTATCAGGATTTGAAAGAATTTTTCAGGACGTTTTTCAGGATATTTTCAGGATATTTTATTTTTGATTTCAGGATTTCTTCAGGATTTTTATAGGTTTTCTAAGATTTCTTTTTGGAATTTTTCTAGGATTTGCCGGGATTTTCCCCTTGGTTTTCCCTTCAGTTCTTCCCTTCAGAGTTTCCAAACTTCTAAAGATCCTTCCAGATACAGAAATATCTTAGAATTTACCGAAAGCTTTACTGAATCTTTACTTAAGATCAGGCGCAAGATCTATGTAACACACACCGAGGGAGATCCTTCACTTTTGCATTTTTCATTTGCTGAATATTTTCAGTGATTTTTTTTTTCTCTGTCAGCGTTAGTTTGGATAGACGGGTACGTGCCTCTTGAAAAGCGGAACATATTATCCAAATTCTTCACTTGGAAGGCTCTCTTTTATATCCCGTAGCAATTTGAAGATCTTACACGAGTTACCATCTGCCAGAAGGAGAAGGAGAAGCAGCAGCAGCACTTTAGCTTTCTGCCTCTTCAACCATATAATTCATCAGAAAAATTAATATTTGAATAACTAATTCAGTCCCTAGGGTTTTTCAAGGATTTTTTTTCTCACGGATTTTTTAAGGACTTTTTTCATCCCCCTCATAAAAAGTCTTCTTGTTTTCTCTTATGGTGAGGCAATTGAAGTGCAATCAACGTTGTATTGACTATCGGAAAATCTCGATCAAACATGAACCCGGTTCACGGTTCACGGTTCAACTCAGTTCGGTCATATTGATAAGTTAATTGTATTTAGTTGTTGTTGTCATTAAAGGGACGTTTGTAGGAAATTACGTTCGTTAGTCGTTGCTTAGCGAAACTTATTGACGCGTGTCTTATTTTATCGTTTCTTTGTGGTCACTGTTCAATTAGCGAGGAAAACATGTTAACATGGGATTATTCAACATTTATTACTATTTAGTATAAATCAAAAAGTTTGCTCGGATTGTGTTTGTGTGTCTTAGTCGAACCGCAACTAATTTGGCATTGACCACCATTGCCAACTGATACAACGATAACAATAACAATAACCATAGGAAAACGTGGAAAAGTCTCATTTCTCCCTGGATTCACTACAATGTCCATTATTACATGAGAAAATGAGCAAACGAAGAGAGAGAAAAACGCGAATCACATTGTGGAAAATATTAAGGGCAAACAAGAAGTGAACCTGATCGCGTTTCTTTTCATCATACAACGAGATAGTCCCCGGGTACAGTGTTCATATGGTTTCCAGTCACGCAGAGTTATAGGCTAAATAAAGGCTTTCCTTTATATAGGTCCCAACAAGCGGAAAAAAAATAATTAATAAAAAGCTCTAACGTATTGAAATGCTGCAGTAATCTCGGAGCATTCACCGGTTCAAACGGGGGAGAAACGGGAACGTTTTCTTCCGCCGATACCGATGAAAAGCCCCGAAGTCTATTTTACCCCCACAGACGTGTATTATAGCCTGCATGTAAGAAGTGATTGATCGACGAGTAAGGCAACGGCTAAAAGACGAAAAAATAAGACAGGCTGCAGATTTTTATTTTCATTTTACAACGAGGAGGAGAAAGAAAAAAAGCGAAGGAAAACTCAATAGACGGTAGAGTGTTAACGTATACCCGCCCTTGCTGCGAGGAAAATAACACTGAAAGGCGATCCTTGCCCATGGAAACTTTAGGAGCACGTGCCAAATATTTTAATGGGGAAAGGGTATCTTCTTTAAATATAATATTAAAACTAATTTGAGGAGGATCCTGAAACATTCCTAGTATTCTTGCCAAGGATTCTCGGTACCAATTCCCTGAGAAAGTAATCAATCCCTCAAAGAGAATGCAATAGAGCCGCACGTCTTGGACTAGGTTTCCCCTCATGTCCGTGTTGTTTTCATTAATTAAGGTCCTAAATGACGTAGAGGTGCTCGACCTGGAGCTTCTTTAAGGCGCAAGCCTTGTCTTGAAGGAAGTTTCTCGATTACGCACACTTCCGATATCGATGAATGAATGTTGGGAAGGTCAATCTGAAGAAGATGTGTCTTGTGTGTTTGGATTGTAGGAAATGTGTTCGTGATATCTGTAATCCTGCTGGAGCGACATTTGCAGTCGGTGGCCAATTACTTGATCTTGTCGCTGGCTGTAGCCGATTTGCTGGTCGCCTGCTTGGTGATGCCCCTGGGCGCCGTGTACGTCGTCACCCAGCAGCAATGGTTCCTCGGCCCGGCGCTTTGTGACATGTGGACGTCATCGGATGTTCTCTGCTGTACCGCGTCGATTCTTCATCTTGTCGCCATTGCTGCTGACAGGTTAGTACTTTCATTTTAACTTCTCAACTACTGAAACTGAACTTAAACTTAAACTCACAAACAAAACGTTCGCACTCGACTTGTAAGAAAAACTGCCAGGAATGTGAAACACCCGTGTGACTAGGGCGTCTAACTTAATATTCAACTATGAATCCCCCCGTCGGTGCTTAATTAAGCAGCAGCCACTTCAAAATTAGCCAAGTATAAATGCACTACATTAAGCAGCAGTCCCAAAAAGGACGAAACTCTCACAAACCAAGTTGGCACGTCCACGCAAGCTTCGTTCACTTTTTCCCCCTTACAACAAGAGTATACTCATGAATTAGAAAGCTGCATCATTTCGATGGAATATTAGAATTGCTAATTCCCACGAAGCTAGCGCATCACAACAATTCAAAGCAAAACTTTTTCATGGAGTTGTGCATAGCTAACATATGTATGGATTCGCATGAGAAGAGAGAGAGCAAGAAACCGGAGAGCGTGTGGAGATATAGAGGAGGCAAAAACAAAAGTATCTCACATGTTGGGGAAATAATAAGGGGTAGATGCTGTATAAACCAGGGAATGACGTGTCGCGTGCAGATGACATTGTGGTGACAGGTCTCCATGTTTATTGGCCAGATTTCGCCGCTTTTCACACAAACTTGGTTCTAGTGCTTTCTGCGCTGCAAACGTCATACCGAAGAGGGCTTGCGAGTTCACTTAAATTATACGACATGCTTTTTGGGCGGACATTAAAACTTCTCTCTACTTGTCTTCCTCGATATCGTATAGCGGGCAACTTTGGCCCCAGCTTAGTTTTGCTTTTTTTTCGTTCAGTTCACCCAAAGTCACTAAGATCAAGGGATGTGCTAAAGCTGTCACTGGTAGCCTGATAAGTTGCAGCTGGAACAGTTAGCTTCTGAACAATCGAAGTTTTTTCCCCTTCTGCTTCAGACGATGAGAGATGTCCAATCAATTTTGCAACGCCAACTGGGACCACAAAAAAACGCCTCACGGTGAATTAAATAAACGTCCTGAAGAAAGCCGATTTCTGTACAAAAATAGAATTCCGCACATTTCTGAATAATGTAATGCGATTTTCGAGGATTCTGTGAGGCCACGTCAAGCCGTTTGGTCGTAGGCTTTGGCGTCATTTCTCTCCATTTCGGACTGGAATTCTCTCGGACGAGACTAGTGGTGTGCAGCAAAAGCCGGCGCAGGCAGGGCAGTAGATTTTAATAAAGATCTAAAGGCAGGCGATTCGTCGGGTAAGCCTTTGCTCAATCCACCGTGATGTCCTCATACACTTAAAGCTCTAGCTCCCTGTCACGACTTTACAAAGTAATCCCGTCACTTGAATTCCCCAGACAGACCAGAAAACGTCAGTGCACTCCACGACAGCGCATTATTCCAAATACCAGTGCTTATATGCTAGTAGATATTCACCCGTGCAGTAATGCGAATGCTTACCACTCGGATGAATAAAGGTAATTTACGTGTAGTACACTGGTAACAGTGGTAAGGTACTGATAACACGATGATAACCATGACGAAACGGAGATTAGTGCTTTTGTCTGGGACTTGCACGAACCTCTCGCGGGACAGAATCAATACAGAATATGTTTCAAGAGAAGTGGTATTGGCTTCAATGAGAGCTTAAGGCGTGTGAAGTGACGAGAATACTTAACGCCGGTCAAAAAAAAAGAAAAGGCACCAAGGTCAAACGAAAAGCCCCGGTATAAAAAATTATGAAGCAACATTCCGTTGGTGGCTTTTGTGAACGATGCAAGTTACCGTGATAACGAGGTGTTGTAAAAACTCCGAAAACGCGACTACCCCCCTTGCCTTTATGTCTATCGATTCCTCCATGTCTGAAAGAAATGGAGAAAAATTACTCTGTGACGTAAGCCAAGGGTGAGCACTTAAGAGCCTACCTTTGTAACTTTTAGTTAAACCAACAAATTGTTTAGACCCTGCAGCGATGGGGCGTCATCTCTCCTTTTACAGCACACAATGTTCAACAAATTACCACAGCAAATGGGTTTAATGTCAAAAGTTGTACAAGTTACTGAGATTCCCACGCAAGTGTGCGATGCATTTAGCAACGAATGGGGACTGAACGAACTTGCTAATGAACCCTATTGCCTGCTTGTAAATCAGAATGAATTAATGGATCGCTACCGAACCCTGGCACCGAGCTATGTTTGCTATTAGACTAAAAATAAGTAAAATAACCAACAACTGCGATGGAGCGTGAAGTACTCGACTTTCGGGCAGAAGTAGCAAAAACCACGGGGCCTTGAAATGTCGTTACATTTTTTGCAGCAACCATGTGGAAAATACAAATACCCCAACGTAACTAGTTATCTCAATTGATTTCCTGATTTAGATACTGGGCGGTAACAAGTGTGGATTACATCCAGAACCGCACAACCAAGAGAATTGTCCAGATGATCGTTTTGATTTGGGCCATTTCCCTTCTGATCTCTCTTGGACCGCCCCTCGGATGGAAAGACGATGAATGGCACCACAGAGTGGAAGTCATGAAAAACTGCTTGGTCAGTCAAGATGTGGCCTATCAGGTAAAAACTAAATCACTCAGATTTCAAGTCTCTGTTTATGGACTAACTGCTATCTCATGTATTCAAATGGGAAAAGGGTGAGAGCGTAACGCTCTACTGCAGATTGCATGCCAAGGACTTCGATATTGAGTGTTACTATCGACATTAAGACTGTAGCAGCCTATTGAGCCTCGTGTACGTAATCGTAGAGTCATATGAGCTCACTTGATCTTTATTGTCTGAGGATAACTGCAAACTGCTCCCACGTGTAACGGCCCTTTAAGTCAGGCGACATAAAAGTGAGTAGTAATGGCATCTTCTGGCTTCATATACCACTCATTTAGAGGCTACACCTATGGAAAATCAGTGCGAAAGAAAAAAGGACATACGCTCAAGCTGACGGCTTATTGACTTCGCCATTCAACTGCTTCTAAAATTAATACCACGTTGAAGGCTTTGGTTCATTATTTTCTTAAGGAATCAATACTTAATCAACTCGAGGGACTTGATTCTTCAAGAAAAAACTGCCCAAGACTTATTCCGGAAGTTGATGGTGGTCTAAATGAGGTACACCAAAAAACCTCCGTTGGGTTTCCATACAAGTCCGGTCGAAAGTGTTGATGAAGGGCCATAGGGTTCCGTGCATGGTCCCAATCAAGTTACTTTGCGTGAAAGTGACAGTTGATTAAAAAGCGGTACCCCCAGTCTTTATTGCTACAGCAAAGAGCAAGTATATGACTGCACCACTCCTACTAATGTCGGCTAAAAGGACTGGCTATTATTCTGTTTGTTTCCATTACAGAACCAGGCCCCAAGATTAATTACAACTTCCTTAATTAACCTCATTTCTCTGTGGTAAGGGAAACTTTTTTACCGATATTAAGTGCAAGGTGTAATCTGGCTCTGGGTTTTCTAATTAAGGGTAGACTGTAACGTATAGTAAATATCATTACTTCGCAGACGTTATTTTTGTTTGTGAGGAAACGCGCCTTTGAAATGTATTGATTCTCTATTTGGTCTGTGTGTGTGTGCAGGTGTTTGCAACGATAGCCACTTTCTACCTCCCACTTGCCATTATCCTCTTTCTTTACTGGCGGATCTTTTTAGCGGCGCAGAAGCGTATTCGCCGGAAACCCCATTCGGCTAATAACCGGACGTCTTGCCCGAGTGGTCGGCTAACTTCTTCTCTACCGGCTGTTTCTCTAGTCTCGGAAACGACAACGACCACCATGATGAGCAGCTCTCCAGCTCAGCCGCACTGTGTGACCTTCCAGGCGGAGATGCAGCGCCCCAGCGCCGCCAAGCGCAGGAACGTCGAATCAAAAAGGGAAAGAAAAGCCGCCAAAACCCTGGCTATCATCACGGGTGCCTTTGTTATATGCTGGCTCCCTTTTTTCGTTGTAGCCTTGCTGATGCCCCTCTGCCCGGAGTCGTGCTCTTTCGACGGACACATGATCTCCTTCTTCTTATGGCTTGGATATTTAAACTCTACCCTCAATCCCGTATTGTATACCATCTTCAGTCCGGAGTTCAGGAGTGCCTTCCAAAAGCTGCTCGGGATCAATAAGCGAATGATACCCGGCCAAAGAGGAGACCAACTAGAGCAGCGCAGCATCGCCGTTTCGAATACGTCTGGTTAAGAGGACAGTCAATTTCCAGAGAGCTTTTTTGTTGCACAATCATATCTCAAAAATGCCGTTTTCATGTATTATAAAAATAAAAAATATTATACGTTATTTATAGCCGTTGTGAAATTTGTGTACATCTTCACATGTACATAATGTAACATGAATGTAAATTAATCATTCTTACTACATATAGGTGTTGGACATGGCGACGGTGAAGGAGGCATATCAGCTATTCCTTCCCTATATAGATGTGCACGAATGGTTTCATGTGAGATGCTACTTTGTTTTTGATTGTCGAGAAATACAATTATGAGAAATTATGAGTTTCCGGCGAACAAAAAAAGTTGAAAGTTCCACATTTTTTGCACATTAAGAGCATAGTACGAAACGGATATCCAAGAGGGATTGGCACATTCTCCTACAGCTATAAATATGAGACAGACAAAATGAAAACTTCAGTGTCTGGTTTGTTTTGCCAAAGGTCAGTCGATACAATTTGATTCACGTGAAATTGGTTTACTTGTCGATTGAGCCTTTGTATTCACTACGTAACAGTTGCGGGTTAGATTGATGATTTTTTTTTTGGGGGGGGGATACCTAAATCCTTGGACGCAGTGGGACCATAAGTCGGCAATAAGAGTGAGGCTCTATACCAATCTCTAAGGAATGTATGCTTCGATGGAAAGATAAAAGAGACTCTTTAAAAACCTATGAACGGATACTGCCTTTTGATATCCAATTATGGAAGCCTATTCTATCATAAACAATGATAGAAAGGCTGCCTGATCAATACATAGCAACACTTAAAAAAACTAAAACTTTAACATAGAGGATCTCTACGTCATTCAGATTTCGGCGTGTCTCGCTCGATTGTCAAGAGATATAAGCGTGTTCAAGTACTCCCGAGAACACAGTGTATTAAGTTTCACTTCGTTAAACATGTGTTACACAGAGACTGGAAGAGAGAACGACCTTCATCTTAAATATGCCTAAAACGTAGCAAAGAAAGCATTAATGTGTAAGGTACGTATGTACATGCATAAGTAATGGACGAGACGCAAAAAAAAAAAAAAGGATTTGTGCGACCATCTGGGCTATACAATAAAGGAAAAACATCCAAATAAACTTGTCTTAAAAACACGGCAACATTTTTTGCAGTTTTCATTCGTTAAAAAATGTATAAAAGCAGCTCAGTATGAAAACACATAGTATAAAAGAGATATGAGAACGTTTATATTTTCAATATAGACACACATTGTTTCGTCTGCTGTGTCTACGATGCCACCTAGTAACCATTCAGTGAAGCTTACGCGGCCGGTAAACAGAAGCTTGCAGAGGTCGTCCACAGAGAAGTCGCTGGAACGCCTGTCGAAACTCGGGACTGAAAATTGTGTAAATAATGGGGTTGAGCGTTGAATTGAAATAACCAAGCCAGAGAAAAACACTCAGCATAGTTTCATTAAATTCCCATGTTGGGCACAGAGGCATCAGCAGAGCACAAGTGAAAAAGGGCATCCAGCAGACGACGAAAGCTCCCGTGATTATCGCTAAAGTCTTAGCAGCTTTTTTCTCGCGTTTCGACTCCAGCGTCTCCCGACGTTTGCGAGGGTCGCTCGAAGAGTCCGCAGCAGAAGTAGGACAGGGACTTGTAGAACGAGTCTCTTTGTCTTGAAGAAGTGTTAAACTTGATGTCCCGTTATTCGGTTTCAGAGCACCCACGTCCAGCTCGATGGTAAATGCAGTCGTCTGCTGCTGATCTTCCGGCAGCGATGACTCGGCAGTTTTTGACGGAACTACTTGTGGGATGACGTGACTCCGAGGAAGCTCTTCTGTTGAATTGATTAAAATTAATTAAATTTAAGAGTAGACTCTGGTTTAGACTCATTACCGTGACAGTTTCCGCGTTCCCTAGAGGGAGGGTGTCCTTTCCTGGCTTTGGTATCCATCACCGGTCTGGCTATTGTGCTCCAGCTAAAACAGGACTTCTCGGGACGATTCTCGTGAGGACTGTTTCCCGGTTTACGACGGATCCTTCTGCGAGCTGTCTGGAATATTTTCCAGTAGAGGATAAGAATGACCGTCAGTGGGACATAAAATGTAGCACACGTAGCGAAAACTTGGTAAGCAACATCCTGGCTGACTAAACACCGCTGCTGCACATTGACTCGGTGAATGAATTCAGGATCTTTCCAGCCGAAAAGAGGAGCTATTGAAACAACCAAAGCCACTGTCCAAATGAGGAATATCATTGTTCCGATCCTCTGGATGTTTCGATTGCGGATGTAGTCAATGTTTGTAACAGCCCAGTACCTAAGATTATTTCATAAGATGTAACAGATCAATATTTTAAGCCAGGGACTGTCATTTCGGTACATATGCTAGCACAGTTATTGATTACCTATCGACTGCTATAGCAACTAGATGAAGTATTGAAGCTGTGCAGCACAATACGTCGCTCGAGGTCCACATATCACACAACTCAGGTCCAAGAATCCATTTGCGGCTAATCTGTGCAAAAAAAAATGTTCAATCCTAAAATATATATATAATATTCCTGGCTTTAGATGAAAGCCCCAACGAATTGTCGAAGTTGGCAATAGTGTTTACGGGTCAACAAGATTAGAGCCCGGGGACTTGTGTGGTGAGGATATATATACCTCATAAACGGCTCCCAGGGGCATGACTAAACAGGCGACTAGCAAATCGGCGACAGCCAGAGAAACGATCAAATAGTTGGCCACAGAGTGTAGGTGGCGTTCCAGAAGAATGGCTGCTATTACAAACACGTTACCTGCAATGGACAAGTCTATGTGAAGACTCGATTGAGAAACCTTGTGATTTTTCTAAGAAATTGAAAACTTTCATGTGTGGGTGAGGAAAAAATGGATGGTTACCAACAACAGTTGCGAAGATGAGTATTCCGAGAATGGTCGATGTGAGCGCCGTGAAGATCAGATCATCCGGGTTCCAATTAGAAGATTGCGACCAGGTCACGTTCGTTGTATTGTTGACCATAACGATGTTGCTGGTGTCGTTGGCCAGTGAACCATCGTCACTGACAACGAGAATCGTAAACTGCGTCGTTACATTCCCATAGCCTGAAACGCCGTTTTCCGCCATTTTTTATTGCTCCAGTTCTAGAAAAAAAAACAGCATTCCGAGTATTAGTCCATAAGATCAATAAGGTAAATGAAGTCAGATTGCGTCTGACGTCTGCTTGTCAAACACTTGAGCCATTCTAAGAATTCCCCGCATTTGGGAACCGCGAAAAAATGTTGGCTGACTGGTGGGATATTAGACGTTAGTTGCATCGCTGACTCGCATCCCGCGCAAAATTCAATTAGACCTCCTTGCCAAAGACGAGGGCAAAAAATTGAGTTTACAATACCACGAGAGGCGAGAATTTTTCTTGGATACACAACGTGTTCAGAAGTCAAGAAGCGACGGTTGTAATACTAATGCTGACCTATCCCGGCAATTTGCTGATTTAGCAGAATACATCAACACTACACGGATAAAATAACACGAAAAAGTGTTATTGGGTGCCGTAAAAAGAGTACTGCAGTGCCAGAACTCTGTGGGACTTGTAAATCCTTTTAATCGTCGCTTAAGAAACATTATATTGTCCTCTTCAAAGACTGAGAGCCCCAGTTTACTACAGAAACAAGTCTCTGTAATACAGCCCTTACATAAACTCTTATTTAATAGGGATTTGCTCTTAACTTCCATTTATACTCGAGTTGACTTGGAAAGTTTTCCAGTTCGTTGATTTATGCAGGATTTACGTAAATGTGAACCTGGCTGTAAGATATGCCCGAGTGATACATAGTCTTATGAATTCCTTGCAATCACATAAAGTTTTCCAGACATTTTACGTAACAGTTTCAACAACTGTTTAGTCTAAAGTGAACGTCGAATGACAACTAGACGCTTTAAGTGCCTAGTTTGAATAATGCCTAATTTACTAGACACTGGGTTCAAACGTGGACTCGCTGATAGCAATTAATTGAAATGCAACGATAATTTAGCTTAGCATGAAACTCCGTCCGGGGATTATTCTCATGTTTTATTCATTGTTTCCGCAATTTTATTATGCCCTCATTTAATCAATATATAAAGAGGGACTCATTATACCCGGAGTATAATGGATAGCCGAAGCAAAGAGATCATTAAAAAGTGAGCTTTTTGTATGCAATTCTAAATGTGAAGAAATACAAAACTTTGTGTAGTTAAGGTGCTATAACGACCCGAGTTATCACAATCTCCTAGCAACTCCCCCATGCCAATAATCCATGGTTTTCTCAACAACAGAAGGGGGTGTGCAGATTACCTGAAAACACGTCATTTACGTACTTATGACACGATAATGACATGCTCCGTAACTATGGGAGCACATTTCAAGTCGCTTACGAAAATGTATTTAAGTTAGCAGGCGATCACCTGCGCTAAATACCGCCCTCAAAAAGGAAAAAAAAAAAGAACTGACTAGTAGGGGCTCTCTACGACACGCATCCCGCGTATTGATTCCTTCTATAGACGCACCAAAGTAATCTTTCTCAGGGCCCCTGGTTCAATTTTGTCCTCGGCTATACCCCGTAAATTTCTTTTCAAAGCCGCCGTAACTAAGTCATGAATGTTGATTCTTAAAGGAAAACT
The DNA here is from genome assembly GCA_002872375.1 of Eulimnadia texana. Classification (NCBI taxonomy): domain Eukaryota; kingdom Metazoa; phylum Arthropoda; class Branchiopoda; order Diplostraca; family Limnadiidae; genus Eulimnadia; species Eulimnadia texana. The sequence goes on from NKDA01000007.1 coordinate 1,988,109, forward strand.
TTTCCCCTTATAATAATCATTTTCTAGTAGTACTGGATTCATTACAAGACCTTTAACTTTTCCTCTTTGGCCCGTTAGATTCTGTGTTTAATGTTATGACTCCAAGGGAACCTTAAATACGCCGACTTGATGACCAGAAGAACTACAATGGGGCGAAAGAGGAAACTCGGAATGGCCATATTCTTTTGTTACGATACATGACAGCCAGCAGATGGATTGGTCTAAGTACCACCCTCTTCCTATCGTCAAGACATCATTTAGATAATACCCAAAGAAATCTCGTGCTCTCCTAACTTAGTCTTGTATTTCATTTTTGACTATTTCCAGTTACTCGGAAATGCTTTGTAGGACTTAATGGTGTGAATACAGAGACGTAGGTGTCATAAGAAAAGCCCTTGATGTGTCTGAGGAATTCCCTTATTGCATCCGATGTAGAGTTTCCAGCAACCGTTGAGGTATGCAGGTAATTAAAATCCAAAGGAATATCTGCGAAATGTGACTTCTCCTTTGTCACGGAATGAAATTAAAGGAATAGGGGGAAATTGAAAAGTGGCCAAAAGTCGTTAGCTGTGTAAGGAATCCATCAATTAAGAAACCCGGTAGGTGGCAACCGCGGGAAACATTTAAGAAGATTGTCTCATCTGCGTCAACTTCATACTTCAATCTTAATTCGGAAGTTGGATCTTATAATGAAGAGTGAGACGAGAGAGAGACGGGAGAGCGAGCACAAGAGAAGGAATTTTCCTATAAAACCAAGGAAGCTTTCTTCTAAAGTGGATCAATACGGTTGGTCGTTATATCATAAGGAATTGGTATCATTCCGCTGTACAAACAGACGGTTCATTGTTATTATGGTGTAAACCCAAGGGTTTCATGCAAAGGACACTCGCAGAACCAAGTAACCTGAAAAAAGGGGGAAGCTATTGCTTTACTCGTTTACGTTACCATTTCCCAGGCACAATACAATTACCTCTTTCGTTTTCAGCCCTTTATATACACTCGACACACACGAGAGACCCCCCGAATCATTTCAGTGCAGGTAATACCACTATAGAAACCTTTTCATACGTTATATATGTAAGAATGTTCTTAGTATCTCTACAGCGTGAGACGGAGACAATAAAGTCTTGATTGACCTATTTGGAAGGGAAGAGTGCGACTACCAAGAGACAAGCACGAAGACCAAGTTGTAATAGCACAACATTCAAGAATCAAAGTCCACAAGTTGCTTGTTATTTTACTTGTTCTTCCTTTCAATGACCCCTCATTCAGTAGACGGTTCCAGCATTTCCTATTCCGTCACTGAATGTATTTATAGGAAATCTTAGCATTTGAGTAGTACAGTACAAAACTCAAACTTACTTGAGAAATAATAGAAAATCTCGTTTCTCAATGTCGGACCTTTTTGTCTCGATGAGCATTCAAAGCGGAGCCCCATCGTCACATACCATATTCAATGAACCTTCTCTCTCTGTGTGTGTAAGGATTTCCTAACTGTGTTATCGCTTCACCAACCCGTCTAGCAAACTGACACTGTCGTCAAGGATCAGGTAGATTATGGTACTTTGCTGAAGGATCGCTTTGCTTCGCTGCGAAACTCCCACACTGCACGTGACCTGCGCGCTGAATTACCCCCGCGTGAATCCGTATGGAATGTTCTGGATGAATATTTATGTAATAAAGACTATATATCTCAACTAAACTTTCATTGGAACCAGAAATATTCGAGATGCCAAATTTTGTTTACGTCCAGTTTCAGTTACAGAAAATTGCTATTGAACTTAGAATTAATTGTATCGTATATTGTTTCGGCTTTTCTCTTCTGAAAGCTTGCCGTATATTGCATGTTCACACCTGACTGCTCTTTAATCGGATTACTCTACCGGTACAATGGGATTACACGTGTATATTTGTGGTTGCCGTGGGCTCAGGTAAGTTACCTTAGTGATCGTGAGATTGTTTGACTAACAGGTGTCCCCAAACTTGAGGAAAACTTCACTAGCAGTGACGTACTCGAGCATGAATAATCACATACCTGATTTGAAACGGTTTATACTCGAATTGTATTTTCAGAGCCCAGAAATGTTTGCTGGATTCTCTATTCCTGGAACTAGTTACTGGGCCAAACCGTGAACCGAACTGAACCGGTTCAATAGAGAAACGTCAGTTAACTATAATTGTAAGCCTTTGGTTAAGACAAGTGAAGCAAAGTTTTCGGAAGTGGTTGTCTGAAAGTTTTGAGACGAACTTTGACACTACATAATCCTTCGTTAATCTACTGTGAAGTTCCCTGGAACTCTAAAATTCCCACTAGAAGGAACATTGTCATTCAAATGACAAGTTTTGTACTGCGATAACGAATCATATGATGGGCTTTTTCTTTGGGTTTTATGAATGGTCTAGTTGGCACAGTGTGTGTGGGATTGATTTCTCTTGAAATTAGTGTGAAAGCCAGCTTTGGTGGCGTAATCTTTGTCTGACTCTTGGCTTGGCTTGACAATGGCGATAGCTGAAACAAAGGAAAAGTTACGTGAAGCGTAAATATCGGAAACGAGAAGAACTGGGGCAAAGGGTATCAGCATCGTTAAAATCAGGATCTTAAGTTTTTTGCGTTGTTACTTTTTCAACTAACAAGAAGCTTGATTTCTGCGAAACTATAGCAATCAAGGGACTTAAAGAACAATCCACCAGGTCATACCCTTGTTTGTTTTGAAAACACCCCAGGGAGTTTAGTCGCGAGTATCTCTTTGTTGAAAGGGTAGCTTCGTCACATAGAGATGTTACCAGTAAATCCAATGGCTGCGGCATAAACTTTCCATTAGCCGCATAACGACTAATACTTCACGAGTACAAAGTTTCCTCAGAACTAAGCCCCTTCAGGTTAACTTGAAAAATGCATTTACTTGTGTGTGCGTCCAAAGTTTTGCTGAGTGTCCCTGCAGGCGAGTCTTTCGGGGAACGTATAATACTTATCTGACAGCAGCAAACATATGTTACAAGGGGAAGAATAGAAATTCAATCATCTTGCGGAAAAAGTTAATAATGGTTTTGCTTTTATGCAGTGTCATGGAGAATAATTAGTAGAAAACTTCAAAAGTCACGCAGAGAAGCCCTCAGTTCTTGTTAAACTGCAAAAAAGAAAAAATCCAAAATGAAGCCCATGAAAGTTTTAGGTTGAGGGGTTTGAATAACCTGCATCCATTGTATCCAAAGTTTTGGTATGTATGTTCTGAAGTTTTGGAGTTGGCAAACTCGATACTTTGTACGGTTATATCTTACGTTAATGAATAAAAGGGGAATGGGATTATCCCAGTTTTTTTCGTGTGTGTAAGGTAAAAGCAGTAATCTGGACAAGTAATAAGGAAACTTGTTGCTGTAACAAAAGGTTTCTTTTCTCACAAAGAGGGATATCCTCACAGAAAACTAATCCGGTTTGATCAGACACTCTTCAAGAAATACCTATATGATTCTATGTATTATAAACGCGTGTATACACATAAAATTTACAAAGTAAGGCAACAATCAGAAGCAGATTTGCGGTTATTTGATGAAGACAAAGTAAAACGTTTGAATTGCGCGTTCGAGAGAATCGAGAAACGATACAATGGGACCGACTTTTATGGAGATGTCGAGTATTATCTTTCTTTATTCTTCTTGGTAATGGGCAGCTGATAGGTTGGCACATCCACGCCGAGGATTTTGCATACTTCTTCCATGGACTTGAGTAACGTAATCTCCACATCGTCGTCTTTCCGCTGTTGGTAAGATGTGAATACAACATAAAAAGCTGTGATGTTTGAGATAATGTGTTTACTTGATAGAGCATTTCCCCTTCGAAATCGACAAGTCCGTATCTGCGAGCGCGCACCAGTAGTCCCACGCAGTTATTGGAAATCAAATTATAGAGCTGCAATTATTCAAAATACTGTTAATTATCTCTAAATGAATAATACGTGTACAATTTAGTGGAGAGTTACGTCGAAGAGTTGCTTGAATGTGACAACGCTGCGTCCCTGCGGGTAATGAACTCCGATGTCGTAGATGATCTCGCAGAGCGTACGTAACTCCATCTTAACTTGCTTCTCAGCTTTCAGTCCTCTCTCTTCAGTCTTGGAACCAGCAACAGGTCTGTCAATTAGTTCACAGATTATGTAGCGTATTATATAAGGACGTTTTACATGAAATAGTTTGAACTGCAATACGACGAAAGGCGTACGTGCTGATTCAGAAGCAACGCAATGCTATTTTTGAAGTTGGTATATTATTCCATAAATCCTAAGCAAGCTAAGGTAGCCTTGACAAAAGCAACAGGTCTGTTAAATACATTACATACTTGATTCATCCGTTATATAATAGTTTATTCAAGTAGTTCTGAACCACACTATACTAGGGAAAGGCGTGCGTGCTGATTCAGAAGCAACATATTAAGTTGTAAAGGTGAAACTTTATTTACTCATTTTTCTAAGTTAAAACAGTCTTGAAACCAGCAACAAGTCTACTGAACTGAATACATCGCAAACGATATACTGATAATAATACATAGACTGAACTACTATACTATACATATACTATACGAAGAAAGGCGTACGTGGCTACGTGCAGATCCAAACGTAACGTGTAATCTAAGTTGTATGTGATTTTTGTAAGTTATGAAAGTCTTGGAACCAGCAACACTTCTGCTAGATACATCGCACATTAGAATTCGTACATGAAATAATACCAATCATGTATTAAATAATTTGAGCCACAATACTACGAAAGGCGCACGCGCTGATTCTATAGCAACGTAATGCGGTTTTTGAAGTTATCTTTATTATTGTGACATATATAAAATTCTGTTTATCTCTTTGAGATAGTTTCTCAGAGAATCTCACGACAAAAAGTTTTGATTTCTCGCTTAGTCTGTTGTTTTAAGCAGACCACGTTACTCGACCTGGTTGACTATGTTAAAAGTTTTTTATTCCGTGGGAAAAGTTGTCATAAAACTTTGCCAGTTATTCTCACAGTCTGTGAGTTTTTGGTTTTTTGGGTGGAGAAAAGTTTAGCTTCGAACGACATTTGCAGCTTTTAAACTTGTAAACGATGAATGTGTTGCCATTGCGAGTCTTTCGGGAAACGGGAGGGACAAGTCTTCAAGCAAGTTTGTTCAGGGGCGAACAGAAGATTCTCAAGGGGATTTAGGAACTAGAGAAACGATGCCAATTCCCCTAAGAAACTTTTGCCCTGAAATTCGTTTTCAAACGTCTCATAGGAATTCTGAAGTTGCTAACTAATCTTATTTATAGCCTTTAGCATAACAGCCTGACACGTGCAAAGAAGACTGGCAAAAATTTTAGATAAATAAGAACAAAAGGAATGATGCTGAATGGATAAGTGAATGAATGAGTGGGTGAATGAATAAACGAGTTGGTGAGTGAATCAGTAAGTAAACGGGTAATCGAGCGAATGAAAGAATGAATGAGGAATGAATTTGTGAATAAATAAGAAAGCTAGTGAGCGAGTGGATTAGTGCATGAATGAGTGAGTGAATCAATGAGTGAAAGAGTGAATGAGGAATGTATTTGTAAATAAATAAGAAATTAGTGAGTGAGTGAATGGATTAGTGAATGAACTAATGTGTGAATGAACGAGTGAATTAATGAATGAATAGATTAGGAACATCTGTTAGTACTTTTTCCATTAGAACAGGTCTCTAATTTTTAGACCGTTCAAATTTATCAGGTACCTAAAGTGTCTAGTTTTTAAACCCATATTCAAACACAGTAACACAGATACTCCATAAGAATAGTTACCACTTAGTAAACAGTTGATAAATAATAGTTATCTACGATTCGTTACCTTCCATACTCAGGATCCTTAATGCTGAGCTTCCTGACGGTGGTGATTCCAGCTTCGGCGGCGGATTCGGAGAAGGGATTGATGGCTTGTCTCTCGCGGTGCTCCTCAGCCTTCTGATTGAAGAGCTTCACTTTTTCCGAGAGTCCGTAACATCGACTTACCTCCATGACGAACAGATTGAAACTCCACTGGGCCTCAAACAGTTGCCCGCACTGGCCTAGCACACAGACGACACATTTTCAAGTGGCGTATTTTTAGAGGCCAGTAGGACGACGTGTTACACGGCCACTTCTGGAAAAAACCCCTGCATACCTTTTCCTTATGGGGGTCCATTCAAACAGTCAGCTGCTTGATAACTCCTGATAACAACCTGATAACAACTATAAGGAACAGCATATGGCGTATCCCAGATTCTTTGGTTGGCTAATCAGGGCAGTGAATAAATCACAAATCATCGCAACATATGCGACATGTTTTGACTTTCAAGACAGACTTTCAAGGCGACTTTCAAGTTGTGAAAAGGCTGTATGAGTGTTTATTGCTTAATCAGCATTCCTTTCAAAGTCCTTCAGCTATTTCCAGTTTGCGATGACGCAAATGAGCCGAAGGCATTCACTTCCGTCCTTACACGGCTTCCAGAAAAACATGCGAAGATTATTTACAGTCAAGGGCGGGTTATGAACCGTTTCATTAACGGTTCACCATTAGTTGAACCGAGCCCTTAAACCATTGAACCGTGCTCTGATAACTGGACCAATGAGCCTAAACAACGTAACAAACAATAACAAACTAATTAAACAACTGACGAACCTAAACCTGAACTACTCGTTCAACCGCTGAACCGAACCGAACCGTGGGCCTGCACGATAAACCGGAAACCTGAACCACGTTTCTAGTTCAATGCTTGACTTATCTGCAGTAATTCAGAGTACAAATTTAATGAAAATTATGTAAAATATCTTTATGTATCAAGTTTTTAATATTTTTAAAACTTTCCAAAATATTTTTTTTTATTTTTTTTTTTACGAGTCACAACACCAGCCTATTATTAGAAACACCCCGCATTCCGTTTGCTCTTACGGGAATAGGGAAATGAACTTTTTATTGTTTGTTTTTAATTAGAACTAACTGTATTTAAATTTAATTGCAATTATTATAATTCGGATAAACTGATTTTATTAGTTAATCACTTATTTTATACGTACTTCATTATTTATAACAATGATAACAATGATAACACATGATAACACTTGATAACAGCTTCATTGATTCTCGTATTCCCTGTGACGGTGTAACCCCGCTGCGTTCTGCGGATAATTCCACGCTGTTGACTTTTATTGCAACATTTGACGATTTTCAAGTTTTGCCTTCAATACTTGTACTCTCTCCAACTCGCTCGAAAACTTATAAACTATTCAACTATCAACTACAAACTAGCAACTTGAAGAATATAATACTTCTTTCTTGGTAGTGATTCGTCTCTTCTGTGTAGCGATACTGAAAGCTTTCGCTTCCGTCCTGGATATTTTTGTTTAATTTCATCGGAATTATTCCGGAAACGAAGTTTTTTCTTCCATTTCTTCTTCTCCAGTATTCTGGGAAAAATTTTTTCGCTTCCGGGCAAAAGTAGCTGCTTCCGGTGTTTATATATCTTCATTGAAAAGTGTGTATCGGTAAGCTCTTATGTTTATAGTAATTTATTCCGGCAGTAGTTGGAGTTAGTAGTAGTAGCAGATGAAAGCGTAGTAGAAGAAGTAGTAGTAGTCGTCATACTAGCGATAGAAGTAGTCATACTAGTAGTGGTAGTAGCAGTGATGGAACTAGTAATGGTGGTATAGCCCTAATATTGGTAGTAGAAGCAGTAATAGTAATATTAACTGTAGTGGTGGAGAATTAGCTGCAGTAGTAATAGCAGTAGCTGTTGTAGTTGCAGTAGAAGTAGTACTACCAGCGGTAACAGTTGCAGAAGTTTCATTAGTAGCAGTAGTAGTACTAGTAGTAATAATGGTAGTAGTGGTAGTAGTGGTAGTAGAAGCAGTCGCAATAGTACTAGTAGTCATAGTAGTAATGCAAGTAGTAATAGCAGTAGTCAGAGTAGTAGTACCTATAGTAACTGCTATCGAAGCAGTAGTAGTAGCATCAGTGACAGTTGCAGTATTCTCAGTAGTAGTAGCAGTAATAGTAGTACTTGCAAACGTAGCTGTAGTTGTAGTAGAAGTAGTAGTAGAGGTAGTAATAGCTGTAGTAGTAGTAATCACAGTAGCAATATGAGTTGTAACAGTAGTAGCAGCAGTAGTATAGTTGCAATAGTAGTAAAGAAATGTAGTAGCAGTAGTAGTAGTAGTAGTAGTAAGTAATATGAGGACCAGCAGCAGAAGTTGCTGCGCAGTAACATTTGTAGTAGTCTCAGTAGTAACAGTAGTAACATTAGTAATGGTACAACAATAAGTGGTAGGAGGAGAAAGAGTAGTAGTAGCATTACTAGTAGTAATCGTCACGAGTAAGCAGCTGTTGTTGCAGTAGCTATAGTAGCAGCAGTAGTGGTGGTTAGTAGTTAATTGATAGTAGTCATAGTGTTCGTAGTAGAGAGGTTTTTACAAATCGATTTTGTTTTTTCAAGTGGGTAGGAACATGGCGGAGTAGATATCCATTCGGTTTTAAAAGGAGTATCGGGATGTGTCTTGGCATCGGGGCCCGAACAACTTGGCCCGAGACCGTCCAACAAACAGATAAAAGAGCAGAAAAGTGACAAGTTGCCAGATTACATCATGTCTTATTCTATTAAACTTCAAAAAGCTCCCCATTGCTGTTGAAATACGAGCAAGAACGGCCACCATCTTAAGACTTCTCAAACTCAAGATGGCGGCTCTTACGCTCAACACTTCAGTATCATTACTGAATCGTGGGAAAACAAACCTAGAATTGAGTAAGAAAATCCCTTAATTTTTTTGTACAGCGATATATCAGAACGTCTGTAATCAAAGAAGATTCACGTTTGTGATATATCATGGCAAGAAATAGCCACAATGAATCATCCTGTGGTTCAAGTATATGGCGATTGTCATATAGAAGAGCCCGGAAAAACCCCAAGAAAGTGCTACGATGGTATTGTTTTAAGTTCTTATCTCAATTAAATTTAATTTACTTAATTTTTGCCATTCACTATCTTCTAACTATTCATCTCGTTAACTATTTATTTAACTTACACGGTTCTATTTAGTCTAGTGGTCAAATTGTGAACTAACTTAGGAACTTAGTTCAAATACCTGCCACTAGATGATGATGTGCTACAACACAAATAAACGCCTGTCAAAAACTTACGTTTCAATAACAGCTGCAATAGAGAGTTATGCACAGATTTCAACTCTTTTGCATTTGCTTGCGCAAGTCAAAACTCGGAAGAATGTATCACCTTGTTAAAAGATGCTGATGGAATGAAAAATGTGGCGGGTTTCTTTCTTCTTCTATGTGTGGCATGCGGGCTTCTGGTAACAGCTATCGGGGCCCTCGTGAGCTGAGTAACACAAAGCTCCTGAAAATAGCCTAAGTACACTCTGGGTGAGTTACTGTTATATAAAGGGGCTTTTTGATCCTTTGCAACATACCGTGGTTCCATTCGAGAGTACCTGATTGCTATCGGTGCGACTTGTTGCGTCCCGAGAACGTTCCCGTAGTTCGTAAAGGTACGAAAACCTAACGAAGAAAAATACAAACAGAAATAGACCGTTATTCATTGTTGTAAAGTAACTGATAACAATTATTAATTTTTTTTAGATGATTCAGCGACGCGTGCAAGTCGTTCACAAGCAGTACAACTCGCCCTTGGGTCTGTACTCACCCGAATCAATTGCAGAAACTCTGCAGAGTCAAACCAGAGTCTTGGCTAACGGTGCAGTTGGGTAAGAACATCAATCCCTCCGATATCTCTAAGGCATATCAGCAAATTTTAGCTATACTTATAAACAGATAGACGTGGTCCAAATCGTCTTGTCGAAAGATGTCACGAAGTTAACGAAGTAGTAAATCACACGCTGCGTTCATCAAATACCTCAGGTGTATTTCGAAAAGTTGGACGAAAACCAATACATCAGAACAAACAACTTCATCCACAATCTTCTCAGTTAAACTAGTCATTCCACACCAATAACACAGACGACTGTAACTATTTGCGTTTCTTTTTGAGAAACTTTCAAATTAACTTGGGTACGTGGTACGGTTTTGGAAGAACATAAACACAACGAGGTGAGTTATTTGGTGATGACTCAAACGCGGGGGTAATCTTTTTTTCCACGGCAAAGATGCAAAGGTTCTATGAATAGAACTCAGACCGTCAGCTGTATAAAACAGGACTGGCCAAAACCTTTAAAAATGCGTTTGTATACTTTCAACTTAGTTCTTGCTTCTCGGTTCCAAAAGAAAGGTAGGCGTTCTAGAAAGCAGCGCTTTTTCTCTTAGTCTTTTACTCAGTAAGTCCGAACTCTGTTCACCCAAAAAACAAAGAGGTTCTTTTAAGTTTTGCTCGTGGTAAACTGCTCAGATTATTTTTAAGCTTTTCTTTTGGAATTGGCAGGATTGATTTTCGACTGCTAGCTGCGCCCAATCTAGTCCAATCGAAAGTACTTAAAATGCTCAACGAAGAAGGAGAGACAAACTACGTGCCAGGTGAGAACTTCAATTTAGCACACAAAAAAGTAGCGGATTTATGCTGGGGCAATGTTTTCTTACAATGTTAAACTGACGTAGAACAGACTTAGGAAAACTGAATCTCTTAGAAGGACGTTTCTAGTTATGGTCTTTGAGTTTTCGTCTTGGTCTAGGTACCAAAAAAGTAGCCTGGCCTCCACATTCCAACCCGTCAAGTTTGGAAATTGCAGACGAAACAGAAGTTTACGAACCCGAAGCGACAGAAGCGCCTGTAACGCAACAGGAGACGACAAAAGTAGCGCCTCCGGTGCCACCCAAACCGCGTCGAAACACAGAAGTAAAAATCTCGATTTTTGCACTACATTTTTCTAGGATATTCTCGTAAGTCTCATAAACGACTACAGAGGTCTTGAATGATTTCTTACGAGTCTCACAAAGGGCTATAGTAGACTCAGATGGCGTTTTTTGAAGACTTCATAAGGTTTCTCGAAATTTTTTTAATGCATTCCTCATAAGTATCATAAACGACTGTAGAGATCTCATATGGAGTTATCTGAGAATTTCGTAAGATTTCTTAGAGTCTCACATGGTTCATCACAAGTTCCATAGAGGGCTGTAAAGGTCTCATATGGCGTTGTTTGAAGATTTCATGAGGCTTTTCACAGTCTGATATTATCTCTCATGAAGAACCTCACATAGATCAAGAAGTCTCAGTAACGGATCTCTTGCAACTCGTCTTAATCCTCAAGCAATTTACCATATGTCTAATACGAATGTTTCCTAGTCTCACATAATGTTGCAAAGCTCAAGAGTAAACATATGAGGAAACTCTGAAATTCTCATATAAACATATTGCTGCGATTAGTCTGCACATTCAGACTCGCGAATAACTTTGCAGTAGAGGGCAAAAAGTAAATAAATAAATCAGGCAGAGGTGCTGAGTTTTGCGAAACAGTTTAGGGTCTGTTGCTGAGTTATGGCTAAACCGAATTGCCAGACTCCTGTTGCCATGAAATCCAAACTCTCTGCTCTCTAAAATGTGTTTTCCCCACGCAGTTTCTAGCAAAAACATGGTTATTTTCAGCCTGTAGCCTTTTACTTTGAGCAGATCTGTGCGACAACTGCTTTGTGGGAACTCTGCTAATTTGAAACTTAGGTTAGGTTAGGTTAAATTGGAATAGGTTAAGGTTTAGTCACGCCGGCAAATTTTCAAACATGATTCTCGAGTGTAACTGAGAGAATGCTGCCAAAGAATCCTCCCACGCTCAAGGAATTTGGCACAGCATTCCTCTGAGTGATAGGATCAAAGAAGAGTGTGGCTTTATCTAAAGGAGGGACCAAGGTTGAGAGAAGGCGTGGTGGCGCCTTATTTGCTTTCAACTGCGGACCTCAATAGGTGGAGTTTCAATTTAGCTCGCAGGAGTAAAGCTTCAGTGTCTTTTATCTCCCGAGTGTGTATAGCCAACGGACGCTTAACTGCTTGTGTGAGATTTAAAAAAAGCGAAAGCCTAGGATTTTATTCCCATATCTTGTCTTTGACTTTCAGGAATCCGACGCAAATATGGCAAAGAACACAGTTCCCGCTCCCTTCGCATCGAACGAATTGGTTGGTGACCGTCCACTAATCGCCAAACCACCACCTCCGTCCGGACTACAGGTCGCCTTCTCCCTGAAGGACCGCGCGCCCGTGACCCAGGACCCCGTGGCAACGGTACCGTCCCAGCCCCTGTTTAAACGAAGCACTCCTCTGAGAAGGCTCGGAGATATGGTATGAAAAATCAGTATCAAAGATGTTTCAAGGGACTGAATTGCGTGTTGTTCGACGAAGGTATGGCCTCCTAGGAGATCCGGACAGTCGGCAGAACCAGCCGAAGATGAGATGTCGCACGACCCGCTGAAACCGAAACGCGAGCAGAAAAGCTATCGCGACTTCTTTATGCAGAATCAACTGCCGCCGAGTTTCCCAACGTATAGAGCTCCCCCTGGAACTCAGCACTTCGGACTGGAAACCGGAGAAAACGAAACAGCCATGTAGATCGCAAGATAGTATGGCTGGCGCATTTCTGTGTTCACACACTCACTGCCTTACTAGTTTTGTTCCTTTGTACGGATACCCTGCTAGTCAACTGCTAGCTGACTGCAGGTCCCCTGATTTGCTTTCTAGTGAACACTGATTTATCTAAACAAGCTTTTTGTGATATGCCTCTGCCAGAAGTGTGATGCCCACTACCCTTACAACTCATTTATATTTTGGTTGCATTTTTGTTCTAAATTTTAAGTTGCGGCAAAACTCGGTTCAATAGTCAACGCCTATTTTAATGCCTTCAAACAAATTTGATTTCAATATCGTCCATTGCTGTAAGATTTTGTTTTTAAATATGCCAAATACAAACAATACAACTTATTTGTCTCCAGTCCATAGCTCAGATGCTTAAGTAAATGGAGTCTTAATATGGCGGGTCTGCAGTCTCGAGATTCATCTACTGAATGACGACACCCTGAAGGACTTCATGACTCATCCCGGCGTCTCGAGAAAACATTAAGAACGGGTGCAGGACGCCAAGTTGCCTAATGACAACACTCCCTTGTGTTCCCACATGACCCGGGGGCACGTGCTATTCTAGAACAAACACAGGAGACCCTATAGTCATGTGATGGTGTAACTTTAACCTAGTTTGAATAACTATACCTAACCCTTGAATGCAGGAAACATTAAGGCATGAGCTGTAGGTTCGGAGCTACGTGCTCAGATTTACAATGAAGCCTCTTCTGCGAACGGTTCGGCTCGGAGTCTCGACGGTTTAAACATTCAGCTTCTTCACAAAGATGCGCGTGTCACTAACCGTTACTTTGTTGCTTATTCATAAATTCCAGAGTGCAATACTTTAGTGATTCCTGTACCCCATAACCCCACCACAAACAATAGAAGCTAAGATGGCCGACTGACATCAACAACGATAGCAGGGCTTACGGTTTTTACGACCTTCCTAAAAGCGTACGAGTAGAAGGGACCTTACCTTTAGGCTCGGATTATGTCAACTGCGGCTTTGCTTTGGGAACTGTTATAATGGAAATAGCCTGTAGGCCTAGGGAATTGCGATAAACAGAGAAAGTGTGGGAGTCCCGACACAGCGGGGGATAATTTATCTTCTCATTCTTGACAACTATTTTGCATACACATCTTCTCAGTTATATTTTCTTGTCAGCTCTTAAACTACGTTATAAACACACCCTAATATTATATATTCATTAAATTCACTCTTAAAGTTAATTCTAAGCAACGCAATAGTCAAATAAGTTCTTAGGACGCTCCACAGATGGCGTTCGGGATAAGACATTTGAATTTTGAATTTGGCGCCAAAATTCTTGACTAGCAAAAGCGCCGGCGAGTCCAGGAATGTTTAGAAAAAAAATATTTAAATGCCAGGATGCATAATAAACCAAAAAATGTCCTTTTATGGGATCTCTCCGTTTTAGTAATATGACATGCAGTAGCTAGTTTATATATAGAATCTAAACGCACCGAGTGCTCCACATACGAAGGGTGGGGTTGGGGAAAAGAAACACACAGTCTGCAATGTGGCGTATTGTTTCACTAGTCGAACCGAATCTAGGACGCGTAGTTCTTAAAGCCGACGCTAGGCCAAAACTTTTAGTCCATTTTTACGCAATATACACCTACAAACCTTAAATCCAAATCATAAAAACTATTAGTGACATGAGTATATGTTTATCGTTATACTAAGATGTGGAATTTTGAAGTACTTGTGAGAAAGAAAAGGAATTTTAGAAGCGCCATCTAGGGGTAGAAATTTAAACTAAGTTGTCTTAAATGTCTTTGCCGTACATGAGGCTGCTGTTAGCCTGCAGTCTGCTGTTGGCCGGCAAGCCGTTTATTTGTCCCTACGAAACCTGTGGCAGCCCATTTTACCTTCGTGCAAAAATTTTTAAATTTTCTTCTTCCTACCCAGTGAAAGTAACTTTTAAAAATCCTGTGGTACATACCAGACTCTCCAAAATCCTTGATTTTATTAAATTTTTAAGTTTTCGTGTTCAGCCAAGAAGTGAGAATTTCTAATCAACAGGTAAATAAATTAATTTTTGAAATTTTCTCCTCGTCTTCACCCCTTTGGGGCTTTTTCGCTTTTCACTGTGGAAGAGTCGGGGTGCCTGAAGCTGATTTTAAAAGTTTTCGCTGCAAAGATGGCCAAGGATTTCATTTTCTATTATTTTCAAACATTTTGTGAAAATTTTCAGTCTTGTTTATGTTTTGGGTAAAATTTTGTAAGGTTTCCGAAAATATTGTCAGATTCCTAAATTGGGATTAAGCATGTTGCATTTGTACGGTTTTAAGATTACTATAACAAGAAACGTCCGGTGAAAAATTATGAAAAATGATGTCAAAATCGTAAAATTACAAATTTCAGTTCAATTACGACTTCTCCGTTTACAGAAACGTGCTTTGTTTATACAGCAATATTCGTAGTAATCGTTTCGAGTAACCGTTCTGGTCACGTCATCCGGATTCGGAGTAACCGTTCCCAGTAATCGTTTTCTGTACAGAGTACTCAGATATCCGGTTCCGGTATAAAAACGCAGCAGCTTATTATGATTCAGCCATCCGTAGATCTGGAATGCAGTTTTAGGGGGAGAAGGGAATTAAAAATCAGGTTCACCCCTTTTCCAATGTTGCGTGACGTTGAATTTCAAAACCTTTTGTGTTTTGTGGTTAAACTTCATAACAAAAGCGTCTGGTAATGTAGAAATCTCAAGAATCTCCACAAACTTTGTGGGCTGGAATAGAATTTGAAAGCTCCAGCTGTTGGTCCTCTGCGCTACAGTCTATTTCTGGGTATATACACACAACACAAAGATTATTTAAAATACACACCCCAGCCGAAGAAGCCTTTTAGCTCTAAACCTGGATCTCAGCCAGTGATTTAAATTTGTATCTATTTGCAGGATCCGGCAACCATGGAGGAATCGGTGACGACAGAAAGCTTCTCGGAAACGACGGTAGATGGCGCTGACGCATGCGCTGATTTTCAAAATTCAAATTTGGCGCCAAGTCTAACGGTTAACTCGCCGTTCGGCGTCGTACTAAAACGCATGCCCAATAAACCCTCAGATATGATAGACAATGTAAATTCTTGCATGAACTAATATTTAAAATGCTTTTACAAACTAACTTTAATATTAATTGTTATATATGCAATTTAATGGTATGTGTGATGATAGGTAACAACGACTGTCTCTGCGGAAAATGGCAACGCTGCCCTCACGGAGACCAAGAAGAAGACGACAACCAAGAAGAAGAAGAAGTCTTCGACTACCAAGACTAAAACATCGGTAAGGAACTAACTTTAATCAGAACTAATTGAGTGAAATTTTTGGAAGTCCGTTATATCCGCTCGTCCGTTCTGCCCGGTCATTTCCGACTGGGGCTGGACGGTGGAGAGGGGCCTTTTGCATGTTATTGTGTCCGCTCTGTCCGCTCTGTTTACTGTGTTTCACGGTTCAGCACGTTTTATTGCTCGTTTTTATGTCTCCTGAAAACGTCAAGTGACCATATGGCACTGGGACTACATAAAAAGCACGGGTAAGTCAATTGCATGTACTTGAAAACCTGTGATAAACAGTTATGTATAATCTTTGCTCCGGTTTTGCTGTAGAGGTTATGGAGATAAACGGTTGGGTTGAAGGTTGATTGCTTCTTAAGGCGATGAGTGAACCTAATGAGATCATCCCGTCTGAAGGAAGTTTGAGACCTTTGACACTGCCTGTGATGTTTCTGGAACTCCAGTGAACCGCTGAAGCAAGGATGTACTCAAAAACTGTTCTTAAAAAAAAGCGGTTCGACATGAATGGAACTTTATTTGTAGAGGAAACAGAATGGAAACAAAAACGCAGTGATCGATCGGGTACCATCTGCCGTTGCTTAGAATACTCCATTGTTGCTAATTGCATTGATCACAAGACCCCCAAAGTCCGACAGTTGGATTTTCAGCTCGGTCCGGTTTGCTAATTTAGCCTCGAGGTTCATAAGGGTTTCCGTCGGTTCGCGGATCGCGGACCACCGGTTCACTAGTTTCTGATGACTTTTCCAAGGGAAGACAACCGAATTCTGGGACTGAATGGATTCCCGTTTGCTGGAGTGATGGATGATTGTGAGGGAAAATTGAAAAAAATCTGTTTTTTCGGTTAATAGAAGCAGTGGGTTATGAAGTTTTCTCATGTGTTCATTTTTTTCTCGTCTCAAAAACGTGTGGAAACGTATAGAAGACGTTTGGGCCAGCAGCTAGTGTTAACTGTAAGTTGCCGCTTCGCAAGTACCTGTACCGTAAGTTTACCTCTGTGGAAGGAGACACAAAACGCTTGATAGTGACCACCGGGTATTGGTGGAAACACTAACACGTGACCAAGACATTCCCCACCCATTGGACGCTTGGATGATCAGGTCATTGGGTGAGTGAACGCCGAAATCAAAACATACGTTCACGTGCCACCATGTCTTCAGTGTATGCGCAACAGCTCGGGAGAAACACTGCACCTTGGCAATGGATCAGTGTTGGGTAGCGAACCGATCTCGGTCTTTATCCCAGTTGTCGCAACTAAATTCGCCAGTGTTGGTTCAGCAAGTGGTTCGATTCTTCAAAACGAGATACGCCAAGAAGATCAGTGCTGAAATCCGCACAAGGACCAACAGTGGAAGTAGAGGAGAACACCAAAACGACAAGGTTTTTTCACCTTTAGATTCTCGGAATCCAAATGCAACGAAATTGATTCAATTTATGTTAAGTTTCGTTAAATGTTAGCCTTCAGTCGAGACTTTGTATTTCACCTTGTAAAAAATTGTGGGATTTTCTGCGAAAAAGGTGTAAAAACCGAGGCCGCCCACAGTTTTGAGGTATTTCCCAACTGTCCCCAGCGGCCATTTTTCCCACGGTGGAAGCTTGTTTCATTACAACATTCACAATACAACCTTCCGTTATACTCGAAGGGTAGAACTAATCCATTCTACATGCAGGAATCCTCCGTACATTTTTCATACATAGATGTTATGATTATTCAGGTCTTTAGAGGGGACGTTCTTAATCTTAAGGTCTGTGGAACCTTTGAAAGTCATTTCTGGAACAAGGCTTACGATCTAGCATCGGTTAGGATCCTCATCCGACCTCGTACAAATACGTCCTGATTGTTCAAGTCCTTTGATGAGACGTCAGTGGTCTATGAGATCCTTCCAAGAGATTTCTGGGCCCAGCTTTAGGTTCTAGGGTCAGTTAGGCTCCTCATCCGACCTCGTACAAGATTGTGGTGATCCTTCAAGTCCTCTGATGAAACGTTAGCGGTCTGTAGGACCTCTGAAAGTCATTTCTGGTCCCAGTTTTAGGGTTTAGGGACGTTTAGGGTTCTCATCCGACCTTATTCAAAGACGTGGTGATCCTTCAAGTCCTAGCCGACACGTTACTAAGGTCTGTAGGACTTCTGAAAGTCATTTCTGGTCCCAGTCTAGGGTTTGGAGTTGGTTAGGGTTGTCACCCGACCCTTTGAGGACCTGTAGCGAGTTCTTGGACCCTTGTTATCTTGGTGCAGACTTTGCGTTATCTCCTGTTGCAGAATGTCATCAACTTTTATCACTTGTTTTGTAGTTGGTGACAAACATGCGACAACTTCACGAGCGCCATGTTTTCTGTGGAATGCAGTATTCCTTACACATCACTTGATATATCTTTAGCTTTAAACGTAATAGATTATAAGATCTAAGGTATAAGACGTACGACTGTTGGCGTGTGCATGTCGTAAAGACATTAAGATAAGCATTTCAGACGTCTTAGTGCCTGGACGTTATCTTGTACAGTGTGTGGGGTGCGCATGATATCGCAAGTACAATAATCTTGACTAACAATGCATGTTTTTGGTTTTTGAGCCTGTGCTATTCATTGTGTTTGTAGTCTGACGGTGAGACGGACTTCTCCGAGAGCGATTCTGACACTTGCTCGCTGTCCACATCCAGCGGTTCCATCCATCCGGACGAACCGCAAATCAATCAGGTAAACATCCCATAAGATTCTTCTACAAAAATCCGTTAGATTCATTACCGCTATTATCTCAGCATTAGCCCTGAGGTTATTCTAGAATAAAATTACAGTTCTTTCGCTCAGTTACTACCGTTTAACATTTAGACCTAATCTCCGTTTCGTGACTCGTTTCATGAGATAAGTTGTTCTGTTGGGCAATTACCAGCTCAGTCTGAACTTTAATCGTTCGTCACAGTCATTCAAACAACTCCATACAAGTTCATTTCGAGGATATTCTATTATACTGGTATAACTTCGGGGATAACCTATCTTTGTATGAACATAGTGTTATCTAGGTTAATGCTATTAACGGATACACACCCCAAAGAGATGTTAGAAGCTCAAGGTAACTTTATGCCTGCAGTTTGTGTTAATGGATGCTTTTGTGATATGATTTTCTAGAACGGACACACGTCACCCGAACCACCAATGCCGTCTGTAAAACAATTGGTAACACGACTTTCACACGCTGCTCTCTTTTTTCAGTTTTCAGTTTTGTGTGTGTTTTTGCATGCCTTTAGTTTTTATTTGATTTTTCTATGTAATGCATGCGCAGAAGGAAACTTACTGTAACCAAGTTCTTCGTCGGCAGCAGTCTGAAAGCCATGAGAAAACCGCGGTTCACACGGGAGTATCCATCAAAGATTTGGTACTTTTTAACTCACCTTTCTATTTTGCTTCTTCTCAAGTCGGATTAATGAGGAGTACGCAAGTTTTGCCATTGAAATTTCGTCTGCTGAAGTTGTAGTGTTGTGGTCCTCGAGAGTTGCAGAGTTGTATTCCTTTGCAGATGTTACAGTAAGGTTTGAATGAGAGCTACACCTAGGATTAAGATAAACGTTGCTGAAACTACAACACGCCGACTACAACCTTGACCTCCAACTGAACAGCCAATCCTTGACTACCCTATAACTACAACTTCCAACCATGGACTACAACCTTGAATCAACAACCCTACAACCTAGAACATTCCTACAACCACCGACAGCTTAACAGTCCTAGAAAACTAGAACCTACAACTTACAGACTACAACAACTTACAACACTGAACTACAACTATGAATCCCTTAGTACCCTACAACTTCAACCAACAACTTCAAGAATCTCTGACTACCGCCTAAACTGCCACCTCCATCTACAACTACGACCTAGAACTACAACAACTACGACTTGAAGACAACCTACAACTTCCAATCCTAGCCAACGACTGCAGAATCTAGACTACAACCTACAACCTGAATCCACAGCCTGCTATCCACCCTACAACTTACACTTCCAAACTTAACATCTGACTCTACAACTTAGACCAGCTACAACCTACAACTTCAGCTACGGAGTCACCTCTCGTTCGAAGCGTTATCCCAATACTCTGCTACCAACATTAATCCGGTTTTTAGTTAAAGTTCGTATTTGCTTGCTCTGTGCTACTTTCTTTGTGAAACGACACTCATTTGGGCGCCGATTTGACAAAACAGTGCGCCAGTTGGACAGACTTGACAAGCCAAGGTGACAAATTTCGTTACTATTCGTCTGCGCTAAGGGAAGAAATTCGCACGGGGATTTCCGTATCCGCATTGGTAAGGCTTATTCATCATACTAACATTCCAGAAAAGACATCGAGTAACCACCAGACACTTTCTTTTTGTCTGATCAGTCACTTCTCAGCCATTTCTGTCAGTCAAAATCCGACTGCAGCGCCATCAGACATCAAGTTTTGTCTGATCAAACACTTTTTGACTAATCCAGTAGTCTATTTTCTGCTTGTTTCTCACCAGAAGATTTTGTCTGATCAGAAAAGTCCATCACAGTTCTGGAAGCTTAGTATGTGTTTGCTACTTCTATCAGACATGATTTTTTTTTCATCCAATCAGACATTTTTTGACTTATCCAGTACTACATTTTTTGCTTGTCACTCTACCAGACAGTTAATTGTCAGGTCAAACACTGTTTGACTTATCAAGTACACCAGCTTCTGCTCTTTACTCTACCAGACAGTTCTTTGTCTGATCAGACACTTTTTGCAGTGATCCAGTGATTCATCTTCTGGTTGCAACACCATTAGAAGTGATTTTCTTTTCCGATCAGACACTTTCTGCACTGATCCAGTGATTCGTCTTTTGGCTGCAACACCATCAGACACTCTTTCTTGTTTGATCAGACATTTCTAGCCGTTCTGGTTGTTACTCGAAAATCATTCCAAGGTGGTGGTGGCTGTGCAAACTCTTCTGGCTGTTTCTAACAAATTACTAACAAGTAGTGTTGCATATATACACAGAGACGTAGCTACGGGGATTTGGCTGGCTTGCACGATGACTCGCATTACCAGTTACGGACTCCACCTTCTCGTTCTCACTCAACGGTAGCGTAAAGATTTAACTCGTAGCACAAAAAATTTCCCGATCTCTTTGCTCGTAGTTTTCCGTTTCTCGTTGAAGCCTCGGCTTTCTAACCATGATTTAACCAAAATTAGCCTTGTCTGTTGTGTAACACTAATCAATGTGTCCCGTTAAGAGGGCCAGCCATGCTGATCTAACGCATTCCGGTGAGGAGGTTGCAAGTTCCCTCCGCAAGTCAGTCTCCAATCCGCGACTCGATAACGACACCGACGCTTGGGTAAGCCAAACAGGCCAAAACATATTTTTTACAGAAGTTTCCAGTTTCAACTCTGTCATAGTCCTCCGTCTCTACCTGCTTGAAACAGCAAAAGCTTCCGTTTCGGAGTCTAGATCGGAACAAATTGACCATACTGAAAACTGTTTTGTCTTGTTTCTCGTTACAGAAATCGAGTCTAAGCAAATCGGGGGTCGATGCAGACTTCATCAACAAGAAGATCCACGTCAGATCTGTGGATACTGCCCAAGTCCAGATGAAATTCAACAGGGTAATTGACTATTTCAGCAATTAGTTGAGTGCTGTCTCTTAACACTGTTAAGTTTGACGCTAATTAGTACTTGTTTTTAAGTTAGAACCCTTTAATTATAACTAAACATTGAAAAATCCTTTATCAGTAGTTTTTTTTCCGGGTTCTGTTCCACTTTTCTTTCAGCCCGAGTTTCTAATCTCGTCAAAGAAACGTCTGTTCATTTCAAGAATCCAGTTTTTTGTTGCTGTAGTTTGTTTTTGTTTAGTGGGAGAGTCTCGAAAAAGCTTTTCAGTGTTTATTATACGTCCTTTTTTGTGAATTTTAACATTCTTTATGAAAATAAAAAGGCTGCTGGTGAAAATGAAGCGGCCAAGCTGTGCAAACTGTGCAACAGGCAAGTGTTTCAGATGGAACAAGTCAAAGCGGAAAAGGCCGTCTGGCATAAAAGCTGCTTCAAGTGCCACGAGTGCGGCAAGCAACTGACGTGAGTCATTCAAAAAAATTTTCAGCTCTTAGTTTAAAATTTATAACCTTTCCCTGTTTATTTACTTTTGTTTGCGTCCTGCTGCAGTGTGGATACGTACAGCAGCCACGAAGGAGTCCTTTACTGCAAGCCCCACTTCAAGTCGCTTTTCCAGCCCAAAGCCGTTTTCGATAACGAAGAACCAGGTCTTAATCAAATGATTTATAAATAATAATAATAAAATTTAAATGTAAAATTAAAAAAAACAAATAGCTCAAAGTAGTTAAAATTTATGCCGCTAGATGGCGTTGTCTTTGTCAGCGTTTGGCGCTCCACTTTTGTCTTGAGAGTAATTTGAAAACACCACTCTTTCTTTTGAGATATTTTATTGTTGGCATATTAATTAATAAAGATAATTTTTTGATTTACAGTGCCTTCCAAACCGGCCTTGATAGTGCGCGAGAGTCAGCCTGTGGAGTTGCCTCCGGATGTGGTTCGCGGTAAGATGTCAAAACTTTGGTTTTGTTTAGATAATAGTAATCTGTTCAAAATTGCCACATCCTTCTTCTCTTTTCAATGTTTATGGGTTAGATAAAACACAGCGTAACTTAGGGTGTTGTCTCATTTTCGATTTGCAGCAACCGAGAGACCAGATTACGGCCTGGAAGAACTCTCAAACCTAGACGTCCGTTCCCGCTTCAGCGTTTTTGAGCGGGCAAACGAGGACGACGAGTACGGCAGGCGAGAGCTCAGCCGTTCACCCAGTGGCCTCAAACGTTCGGAGAGCATTCTCTTAAAAATGGCCCGTTTCGAGCGAAAGGGAAACGAGAGCCTGGGAGACCTGTCTGTCGAGAAGCTGCAGTTCGAGGACTCCTCGTCTGAAGAGGAGGAGGTCCCAGACGATCAGGTGGACGCTAACTATGTTCGGGCCTCCCCCAAAAAGCACCGAGAGAGGCCGCAAAGCTTCAGCGCCATGGGAGACGTCAAGAGCAAGTGGGAGAGCGGCAACCGCCAGCACGAGGGCTACCAGACTCGCAAGGAAGAACTGGCCGAAGAGCGGAAGGAAGAGCTGCAGAAAATGCGTGCCAAACTTTTCGCTGTAAACCAAATTATAACTTTCTTTTCACTTTTGGTTTGTTAACGTTTTCGTTTGTCGATGATCGTAGGGTCGTCAGATTAGGATGAAGGAAGCCTACGAACAAGCTGTTCAGGAAGGGCAGCAGCACAAAGACGCGCCCAAAGCCCTCGACGTCCAAGTCGAAGTCAAAGCCAAGTCGATTAAAGAGATCTTCGAGAAAGGAGTCGACGAAAACACACCTTCGAAACCCAAACTGCAGGACGAGATGGAGGTGTTCGAAGCTGGTAAGGCAGTTAATGTTATTGTAAATTCTATTATTCATTAATCCGCGTCAAATTATGTTTTTTTTTTTGTACTGTAAAAGGCACCGCTACAGTAACTTTTTAGTAGTTTTTCAGTTGTCTTTTTCAGTGCCTTTTTACGGTATCGTTTTGCTTAAACAAGGCTTGGACGTCAGTCAGAAGGTCACAAAAAAGGCACCATCATTTCTGTATGGTCGTAGTTTCTTAGTTTCTTTTTGCAGTACTTTCCAACAGTATCCTTTTGCTTAAACAAGGCTTGGACCAATGGTTCAAGGTCACGAAAAGGGCACCGCAAAAGGCACCATGATTTTTATAATGTAAATGTGTTTGTTTACAGCAACGGCCAAGGAGTCACGGAACCTGTTCAAGCAGCTCGATCAGAATGCGCGTCGCGAAGATCTGGGGACGCCCCTGCGTCGCTCGCAGTCGCAGCGCATCGCCAGTGAGTCACGTCAGGAACAGCAGAGGCTTCAGACGAACGGAGTAAGTAGTTCTAGGAACCTAGAAAAGTATCTAATAAATCTTAAATTATAAAGAACTGAAAAATGTACAATATTTAATAAAATCAAAATAAAATAGATAATTAATTTTTATTTGTAATTTTAAAACACCTATTTTACTAATAAACAATTTTAGCAATGAAGTAATACTGGTAAGCTTCAGTTAATTAATAAAATAATAATTATGATGAATTGAATTTCATTGAGTTATGTAATAATTATAAATAAATACAATGCGTAATTTTATTAATAAAGTTTATTTTCAAAATTGTTCTGGCAATAACTTAATACCAGCAATTCTAATATTATGTGAAAAAAATAAATGAATAATACTCAAAAAGGAACCATATTCAAACAATCTGTAATCTTAACATAAACGAAGAGTACGGTGGAAGTGGTTCGAGCTTCGGACAAGTCCGAGGATGTAGAAGTGGCCACGGCCGACGTGGCCTCTCGGTTCCGCTTCTTCGAAACCTTCCGCGAGAAGGACGAACGGGACCCCAAGCGGAACGGGGCAAGCCCAAGCGCGTCCTCCGAGCCTCGCCGCCCCGTGCTGCGGATCCCGAGCTGGACGATAACGATTCCAAGGTTCCGACGCCTGCAAAAAAAAAAAAAAAAAATTAACAAACGCATGGAATCTATATTTGAGAGCTACTAATCCTGACTAGAAATTAACACACATTTTTTCGCATGAAAATAACACGCAAGGCCTCATTAGTTTGGTTTTTATAGTACTAGATATACTTATAAGTAATATTCTATTTGGTTTAGGTTTCAGCAGACCCTGAGAAGGAAGCTGCTGCTAATACCACGTCGAAAATGCGCAATATTTTCCGCCAGATGGAACAGCAAGCCGGAAAAGAAGATACGCCGCAAGGTATTTTATTACAATCTAACTCTTAAATATAATGTGAATTAATTAAATTGTTTTTTCTTGCAGGTCCGAAGCCTCTGAAGCGATTCACCCCACCGCCGGAATACACCAAAGAGTCCGACTCGGAAGGAGAGGAGGAAGCGGAGGATGATGAAGAGGTGGAAGAGGAGGAGATTGACGAAGAAGAGGAAGAGGAGGAAACTGGAGAAGTCAAGAAATCTGCAGTCGAGGACGAACTCATTCAAATCGTAACTTATAATAAATCTATCCACACTTAATTAAAATTTTCTGTAGAATTATTAATGTATAATATAATACTATAAACGTTATTAAAAATAATAATCACATAAATATTACTAATACGATAAATTAACTTTAATTATTTGAATAATAATGTAATACTATAAATATTACTAAAAATAGTTATAATATAATTATTACTACTTGGTATAATTTTTTATGTGTTTTACATAAATCTATAATATTTAGTATTCCAATGAATTTCGGAATAAATTTCCAAATATTACTACAAATAATAATAGTGATATACTAATTAATGACAAATAAAATAATTCTATATGACTATTTAAACCTAATAAATCAAAAAAAAAATAAACCTAATAATAAATAGTACTAAAAATAACCTAAAAATCTAATGATTAATATTTTAAACTAATATTTAAACCTAAGAATACAAATAATATACTAACCTATAAAATGTAAGTAAATAACAATTTAGTATTTATTCTATGTTTTATCAAATGCAGGCCAAAGAACGAGCTCTGGCTAAGAACCTAAGGTCCAAGTTCGAGCACTGGGAGGACGAGATGGAGAAGGAGAACCGAGTGAACCGCAAGTCGCCTTCACCACTGGCCACGGCCAGCGAGGACCAGCCGTCCCTGGACACGGCTCGCAACCTGCGAGCTCGCTTTGAAGCCCTCCAGCGGGAGACGGCCAAACCCGCCGAGAAGGCTCGTCCCAAAGTCAATCGCTTCGTGGTACGCTACCGTTGATACTATTATTAGTAATATTAGTAGTAGTGGTAGTAGTAGTAGTTAAAGATGTAGTAATATTAGTAGCATTACTATTATTATTTTTATTATGCAGTGTTTCCACTTTTAATTTCCCCCTTTTCCCACCTTCCCTTATTTTCCACTTTTCCCTTTTTCCTCTTTTCCATAGAATTTCCCTACGAAGTGGAAACATTGCTTCTATGGTTATTATCATTTTCATTACTACTGTTGTACCTAATGTTATTATTATTATTATTATTATTATTATTATTTGTTTGGCTTGGCTTTTTGTGGCGTCTATTTTTGTCAGCATTTTCTGCTTTTCTCCCAGCTTTCTTAGTTTTGTTATGCTTCCTCCATATTCCCCATTATTCGTCGTTACTACAAACAAATGAATGAAGATCTCTACTAACGTCCTCTTAAAATTCAACTCACATTACGGGCAGCCAATTACTAATTATGTACAAATTTCCAATAATTTTTCAGATTTTTTGAAGTTTTTTTTTCGTTCTGCATGGCAAAACACAAAAGTTAATGAATTAATTTCAATTAATTCTTCTATTTTTTTCTCTTTTTTCTTTTATAGTGAAAAATTTTGACAAAAATTTTGCGAATAAAAAAAATCTGGTGGCGGGAAAATGGACTTCATTCAAAACTGGCTGAAATTCTTTCTTGGAATTTTTTTTTATATTTTCAAACAAAGTTTAATTTAATTTTAATTTTAATTATTTTCTAGTGTGGAGAAATTTTTTTCTAATTTTAAAAAATTCTAATATTTTTGAGTGCTTTTTGGTTAAACACACTACAAATACATCCACCAATCAACGCTTCCGCAAACATCTCTGCTCTCTTCCTATTGGGCTAATCGGGTTGCTTGGGACACTCGTGATTGGCTAGACTTTTAACTGAATTTTTTGGCGAATTTTTGTGATTGGGTGAACTGTAGGAATCGCCAGCAGCCAATGCTGACGTTTGCGGATCGTGCAGCAAACGCGTCTACGTCATGGAAAAGATGGAAGTGACTGGAAAAACGTACCACAGGAACTGTTTTAAATGCACCCAGTGTAGCTGCGTCCTTAGGTATTGATTCAGTCAAACTATCGATTGATTTTTCAGCTAATAGTCGATTATTTTTAGACTGGAAAACTTTTCGCTGAACAACGGACGATTTTACTGCAGTCCCCATTACAAGCAACTCTTCATTACTAAGGGCAATTACGACGAAGGGTTTGGCGGACAGACCCTAGCCAAGAACTGGAACCCCAAATCCGGTCCTGCCCAGACTCAGCAGGCCCTGAAAACCCCCACCACCGACCCTGTGGTCAACGACGAAGAGCTTTTCGATGAACTCGCCGATTCCAATGGCCACGATTCGGCCCTTGAAGAAAATCTGTTCGAAGAATAAATTTTTCCCACGCTCAGTGAAATTTTCCCACGCTTTGCAGGATTTTCCCACGGTTCCCAGAATTTTCCCACGTTTATAAAAAAATCAACTGAGTAATTTTTTTCCAGTTTTATTGTATTAGTTTTAATAAAATAAGTTTTTTTAGTATTTAAGTAAGTAAATGGTTTTTGCCGGAGTTCTAATAAACGCCATATTTGGATTTTTCTGTCAAAGTTTCTGCTGTTCCAAAAAAAAGTCCTATAAAAATAAATTATTTATTGTAATTAAAAATTATTTTTGCATTTAATTACCTTTATTTAGCGTCCACTAAAAATTGGTTTACATTTTCCATAAGCGTCCAGTTTTTGGCCACTTGGACATTGGCGATTAGGCGCTACTCCTACGCTGGTGAAATCAGTACCAATTGGTGAATCTTCAGCATCATTCTTGGGAATCCCAGCACTGAATCCGTGAATCTTGGTTACCATGGCAACCAATATGATCAGTATTATAATTTTCGACATTTTTTGAGACAAGTTTGTGTTCTCCGGGAAGGACTGGACGCTTGTGAAGGCCCTGGAAAGTTGGTGTGGTGTATTTGAACAGCAGCTTTCTGTTTGCCTTTGTTTAGATTTTATTTTCTTTAAAGTTTTTCCATGGTTTAGAAAAAAAAATTCGGTGTTGTCTTGTTTTCCGTATACCGGGGATTGCGTAAATATTTATTACTTCGGAGATAGGAAAAATCCGGGGAAAAGATAAATAATTCTAAAAATAATTTAAATTGTTTTCTGAGAAAACTATGTAACCATATTAATTTTTATTTATTTAGTAGATAATTATTCATAAGTTATAAAATTTTTTATTCTTATTTTGAACATGTATGTTTTGAACATCTAGTTCTAAAAGCCACCGCTAGATGGCGTTGAAATTAAGTCCGTTCACAGACATCTAAAATTTGTAAATTTAGTTCACTCATAGCAGTGTATTGAATACATTATTTTGATATTTAAATATTACTTTACGTATTGAAAAGACCAATTCACTTTACGTATTTTTATCCAGTTTATCAAATGGCACCACGTTGTTTACTAGCACATGAAGGACGGATGTTTTGTTATTGTATAATGCAATTCGTCTGTTTTACTGTACAGGAGTGCAAGAATGTTATATAGTAAAACAACTTCGTCCAACTATTAAGCTGTAATGCTAGTTTAAGAACCAATCCATCGAGTTATTATTACTGTCAGTCTACAGCTGTACTTAGCTAATTCTATTAGAGTTCTAGTCTAGTATTGTGTACAAGTGGTTCTAACTAGCCGCAGCTGGCTTAGGCTTTCCTTTTGACAGTACCAGAGTAGTGAGCTTTTTCCTTAGAGATTCCTGGAGAAACACTGCGAAAGAAACTGTATAGCCCAAGCCTAGTAGAACGAAAGCTCCTTGCGTGTCAATCAAAGAGATTGTTTTTGGAATCCTGGGCTGGTTCCTGAATTTTATACAAGGGTTATCACTCGGGTGATACTGCTGTTGCCACTTGTCGAGTAAGCCACGGCTAGCAGGCTTCAGAATACTATGAAAGTCCACATTAGTTTTCTTATCCAAACTTTTACGTCCTCGACCACCTAACGTCTAGCGCATTGCGCCGTTCGTGCGGAGTATTCAAGGGGACAACAAAGCCTGCGTAACCGGGAAAGAAAGGGTATTCGACCAAAGTTAACTCGCACTTTCCAGTTTTTTCCAAGTCTTCTTCGATAACTAGAGAGGCATCTGTGTCATCCTCCACAAACAAGTGCTGTACATTTTTAAAAGTACTTGCTAAAATGTCGGTCTTGAGAAAGCAAACAATGACTATGACATGGTTGCCATTCTTAACTCTCTGGATGCAGTTATGAAATTCCCCAGAAATGTGTCACGGTCCACACAAGTTGTTTGGTAGGCGAGCTAGGTTGGCACTAACTGCTTTCAATTTATCCGGAGCAGTCTGCGCAAATAAATTTTGTAATGTTGCGAACTTGGATACTGAACAAGAATTATTACCGGGTGTAGCCCATGGAGAACATTGAAGCTACTTACTTCAATCTGGACCCGAGCGAAACTGAGCGTTATACCCAAAAGCTGCATATCATCTCTCCGAGCCATCTCCTCAATGCTGTTCACTAGAGGAATGATTTTGGGAGCCGTCATGTAAGTGATTAGGGAACCGTTGTACGCGTTAACTATCACCAGGGCTGCCAAGCACCAGAGACCAGCCACAAGCCGCGAGTGGGACCGAACTCCAGATGAACAGTGACAGCCTGAGATTTAGAAACTTGTTTCGCATGAGTAGGATGAGTAAAAACTGGAAACTAATTCTATTGTATCTGACTTTCCGTGAAGCTTGGTTTCACATTTCGTTACCGTATAAATATTCTTCCGTGAATTCATGAATTGGTGCTTGACGTACTAGAATAACTGTTCGCTTACGAAGATTTAACGCGATAGTATTCAAGAATTCGTAGTTTAGTCCTCTACCTTGGTTCGTAATTATTCCGATGGCATACAGTGGCGTTATTTCTGACGCATGTATCCTTGTTTTCCGTCTTTCACTGATGGCACGACTGCGTCTTGAGATGAGCTCGAAGAGAGCCGTTACTAAGATGGTGGAAACAAGAATCATAACCCAGACCTGGAAGATTCAAGTCCATTCAGATTCTTGTCCATTTAAGTCTTTTATCAGCGCTATTTATAAAATGTGAACCCCTTGGATCAGCGATGACAAGAACGAAAACAGAGTAAGGGAAACATGGACTCACAAGTACGAAGAACGGGGACAGCGAGGATGTGTCACCACAAGATTCAAACGTGACACCTCCCTAGGCCCGGAAGACTTTCTAGATTTCAGACACAGCGAATAGCACGAACAAACTTACGTGTTACAAAAATTTGTTGTCTTCTCCTAACGAGTCCCTTAACGCGTTTAATAACCATTCAGAGGTTATAGCTTCTTTCTAAAATATCATTGTACTATTCCTTAGTATATGTCTACTAATATTAAGTTCACACTCGTTTGCCTACTGTTGTTGTTTGGCCCATGAAATACCTCTTAAATTTACATCATACCTTGCCACTCAAACGTTCGTTGCTCAAATTGTCAATCGCGAAAGGAGCTAGGGTAAACGAACTTATCCCAGAAAATTTATCGTGAAATTTACCTAGGGTAACTTTTCAGGGAAAGCTTAACTTACTCTCGATTCGCATACATCAGAGGGATAGTGACTTGCCCTGCTGTAGTTTATGTACTCGAAAATGAGGTGTTGCATTTGCAGTGTGAGCAATGTGTAAGCGACTCAATTTGGGTTCACTTTCTGACGAAGCGAAGAAATCGCTTGTTGGATGAAAATGTTTGAAATGCATTGCTTATAATGTTCCGGATATTTATTTCGTTATTTTTTATTTTTTATTTTTATTTCTCAGAAAGTGGCATCCAGGCTTTCGCCCGTGGCCCCAGAATTTCTATTCGCAAAGATTTTTTAAAATCTTCAGTGTGTACTTCTTCAAATCGTTCCACATATGAGGAACAGTACAATCATGCTCGACTCCGATAAGCTGTGAAAAAGTGATTGGTTTGATTTGACAGGGATTTAAGACATTTTAAATGCAGTATTTTATCTTTTATTTAATTATAAGAGGGATGATTTATGTAACACTGAGTAGTACTCACGGTAAAATGAAGTGGTTTTGTAAAACTCCACGGATCACTTTCGCGCTTTGGGTACGGAATTATTAAGCTTTCAGTCGTGCAGCGACAGGGAAAGAGTAGTGTCGTTATCTTGTTTCTTCCTGCCTTTAAGCCGTAGATCACTATGGACAGCTCAACCCTCTACGGGCCCGTTCAGTAAAAAACGAAAGAATCTCGTCATCCTCTTATCATCTTTATAGTAAAAACCTTGTTTGAGAATTCTTCAGGCAGAGCGTTAAACCGTTTTATGTAATTATAGGGCAACAGCTCATATCTGATTAAGGAACAGCTTTAGGTATGATGCCATACAAAGAGTTGACTCAAAATTACCCGAACTTGAGGTCAGCCGCAAGCCACTTTAGCGTTTCAATGGCGAAACCTTCAAACAGCGTCTGGTTGATTTCATCGCGCGTCACAATTAAATCAGGTAAAGCCTGGAAAGATAGTTATGTCATAAGCAATATCTCAAAATACAGTTATTTCTCACTTACGTCTTTCCAATATCCCACACGAAGCACTTTCGTCCCTTGTGCGAATAGAATCCCTATGAAAAGTAATAGGAGCGACCTCAATGCTGCCAACATGGTGCTTTCCTTGCGAATACGAGGAGTGCTTGTGGTTTATATCTTCATACGCATGGTGTTACTCCAGTTTTTATGTGCTTGATACGTCACTACACCCTTTGATGGAAATTCTCAAATCGACACCCTGAATGTTACATAAAAATGTATTGCAGTTGCAGTATTCCGCGCGCCAGTGGCTGCACTGAAATTCTGTTGACATGCACGCGTGAAGGTTTTGGAATCATGCATAGTTGTATTAGGTGTGGTTTTATCTGCTATTGATCAGAAAAGGAAATGCTAGTTATGTTTTGTAACGCTATCATTTCCATGTCACCGAAGCTGAGTACAGCAGTTATTGTAGCCAACTGAACAAATGTCGGTTGTTATTCGGAACTTACAATTTCGACCGTGGTAGTTTGTGTAGCTCAAATTTCAATTTCACACTCTCGGTTTGATGCGTCACGTCCGACTTGGTCGGAACATTTCAAGTAGTGAAAGCATGAACCATGGTAAATAGACAGGATTGAGTATTCCATTTTGTCTACATATTTTAGAATTTAAGCGGGTGCAGTCCTCTATTCGTGTTCATTGCGTACTCGTTCCTTAAAATTTTCATGCCGTTGCGATGGAAGGCTACGTGATTTGTATCCCTGTAATGCGTAAATGGTGTACGTTGTAAGACGGATTTGGTCAACAGTTTAACCGTCCTCTTGCTTTTGAGAACCTTACGCAGAAGTTCCGAATTGCGCCATCTTCTTGAATTGACGGTCTCACTGTTTCTGGCCAGATTTTATCCCGTAAATATGAATAGAACATTATATTAATAGAGTCCAAAGATCATGCTGGACTAGGGTACAGACAAGAGTTAAGCAGTTGTGTATAGCGGATGTACTTCATAATAAGAATGCCTTCAACCAGCATAACAGCTTCTATTTCGTCCGTGCAAGTGGAATATTCAATGCAAAGTATTCAAACAATATAGTTTTCGTTCAGGGTAATGCTACAACTGACTAGGTCTGTTCTACAGTTAGTTGCAAATCAAGATAGTTTTTATTTGTCAACACTTGTCTCAAGTTTTGCTTTTACAAGTTTCGAGTTCGTAAACCTCTTCCGCAAAAACTCATACAGAAATGCTACCAGCGATAATGCGTACCCTAAGCCTAGTAAAACAAAAGCACTTTGCATATCAACTAGAGTAATTTTTTTTCGTAGTCTGCTGCTGATGCCTGAAATTGGTACATGGGTTGTTACCCATGGGGTAATACTGCTGTTTCCATTTATTAAGCAAGCCAAGGCTGGTAGCCCTAATAATACTACCGAAAGCAACACTAGATTACCTTGTGCATGGTCATGCGAT
Source organism: Eulimnadia texana (assembly GCA_002872375.1). Classification (NCBI taxonomy): domain Eukaryota; kingdom Metazoa; phylum Arthropoda; class Branchiopoda; order Diplostraca; family Limnadiidae; genus Eulimnadia; species Eulimnadia texana. The sequence goes on from NKDA01000007.1 coordinate 2,020,781, forward strand.
TGGATACCTAATATCAAGCGCGTTCCGGAACTCGTGAGTGGAGTTCAGTGGGACAACAAATCCACTGTAGAATGGAAAGTATAGGAATGTTCAATCAAGGTTAAGCCGCATTCTTTACACGCTTTCAAGTCCTCTTCAATAACCAGATAGGCGTTTTCAGTGTCCTACAGAAGACCAGTCCTTCGGAAACATAATTAAGGAGTTTATATTTTCAGAATACAAACCAGAGCAATGGTGTGACCACCGTTCTTAACTTTCAGCGCGCAGTTTCGAAGTTCGTCATGACTGAATAGATTTCCACACAAGTTCTTTGGTACCCGAGCTAAGTTAGCATCAAGTCCTTTCAGGTTCTCTGGAGCGGTCTATGTAAACCAATTTGAGATTGTGTCAATATCTGATGAACATGGACTATCAGCAAGAACTCGCTGAGAATATTCAATCTACTTACAGTAATCTGGAACTGAGTGAAAGAGAGGTCTACGGTCAAAAGTTGTATATCATCTCTGCGGGCCATCTCCTCAATGCTGTTAACCAAAGGAATAATTCTGGGAGCCGTCATGTAAGTGATTAGGGAGCCACTGTACGCGTTAACCATTACCAGAGCAGCCAAGCACCACAGGCCCGCGACAAACCGTGAGTGAGACCGAACACCCGACGAACAGTAGCCCCCTTTACACAATAATAATAATAAAAACATCTTTGGCATTTATACAGATGCAGCTCAATAAAACCAAAAGTGATTGCTGTGAGTAGTCATGAGTGATGCTTGGTTTGATAATATATACCGTCCAGTTGTTAATACAGATTTAGTAAGATTTTTTTCGGAATCCGTATTTTGATCCTCTACCTTGGTTTGTTAGTATTCCGACCGCATACAGTGGAGACATTTCTGACGTATGCTTTCTTATTTTGCGTCTTTCATTAATGACTTGACGGCGCTTACTGATGAGTTTGAAGAGAACAGTTACTAGTAAGATGGAAACGAGAACAAAAATCCAGACCTGCAAGATGCGAGATACTATTAAAAAAGCACTTGTAGTGTACCTTATTCTACCACTGAACTAGATAGACAGTTCTTTGGGACATGCCTATGCTGGGAACCCTCGAAGCCAAGTCAAGAGAAATAGAGGGGGAGCCTTACCTGAAGAGCCTGACCTTGAGTTGATGGCGAAATGTTTTCTGCGACCCCTAAAAGCGGGTTCTAGCTTTATATATCTTTGTTTACTGCTGATCTGAGCGGTTGAAAATTTCCCGTTCGGATTTAATAAGTTAGAGATGGAATCCTGAAAAGAGATTCAACAATCAACATAGGGGAGTTTGTGACCCAAAAGACCTGTGTTTGCAAGACATTTTTGATAAATTAGAGCGCAATTAGTTTACAAATCCAAACATATGCCATGTAGTTTTTTTTTCGTCGCTACTTGCTGATCAGAAGTAACGTTTCCGTATCAGGTAGGTTGCATTTAATTTTTCAAAAAGATGGTGCTGACACGTCGTCATCAAGGTCAGATCCATCAGGTCGAATACTCCGCCCATTAAAATAGATAGACGGAGCTTTGAGGTATCCCTTTGCTGGCAACACTGAAGCCGAGTTACCCGAGAATGGTTGGAGGCTTAGTCGAACATGATTTGCTAGGGTCTCAAACTTGAATTGGAGGCTTACTGATTTTGTGCCACCTAGTAGGGGCTTTTTACATTACGTGAATCATTTTTTTGTTTACAACCGAGCTGAGCGGATGTGAATTTGCCCTCTCGTTTTCGAAGGAAAAGTCCATGTCCAGAAAAAAGATCCCTACTATTACCATATTTGACTCTGTGACCAACCAAGACCCGTACTCGCACAGCTTTCTCGATAAATTAGCAAGTGAACCGTGACAATCAGTTAGAAGTAAGTGACACTATGCATCATGTAACAATAGAGTCCAAACGATCAAGTTTGAAGACTTGTGTTTTCTTTTTCTGCGATATACTCTTAGTATAGTAGAGAGTTGTTTGCTATTAGTCGGAAGATGTTTGTGTTGTTTTGTTTTTTTTTTCTGTGGAATGTAGCGTTAATGTCAGATATAGTGCATTTTAGTGTTTCAAAAAGCCGACAGATGGCGTTATTACGTAATCAGTCCAAGTTTGAGACCCTAACCAATCGCGTTTGACCAAGGATCCTCCCTTTTCCTGTTAACGTGACTTCAGCGAACGGTCCCAAAGCTCCGTCTATCTAGTTTCATGGTGAAGGGTCAAACACGATAGATCAAGAGCCCATCATGTTCAACCAAGTCCCGCCGCCCCTTTTCCTTTCACTTGGCCTCGGCAGAAGGGCCCGAAGCTCCGTTTATGGTCTAAGTTAAGTGTTCATTGAAGACAGCGAGACTAACACGTTAGTACTTACGATAAACTGAAATGGTTTTGTGAAACTCCAAGGATTACTGTCACGTTTCGGGTACGGAATTATTAACGTCTCAGTCGAGTAGTAACAAGGAAAGAGGAACGACATTATCTTGTTTCTTCCTGCCTTTAAGCCGAACCATGCCAAGCCCAGGTCTAGACTCTATAGCAATTTTAATACTGAACGAGGAACTTTCGTAATTACAGTAGCAAAGTAAAAGAAAACACCTTCTCAGAGAATTCATCGGGTAGCGCTCTAAACCCTTCTGTGTAATTAATTGAGATCAGTTCATACCTGATGAAAAGAACAGTGTCGGTAGTATTGTGACGGATCAGATTTTTCAGATTACTTGAACTTGACGTCAGCCGCCAGCCATTTGAGTAGATCAACAGCGAAACCTTCAATCACCGTCTGGTTGTTCTCATCACATGTCACAATGACATCAGGTTGATCCTAGATCACCACTTTTATTATAGTTACGCCATAAGTAAAATATAAATTGTTCAGTCCTGCTGATTTACCTCAAGATAACCCACACGAACCAATTTAGTCTCCTCTGCAAATGGGATCTCTATGAGCAACAGTATGACCAAAGGCACTGTTGCCAACATGATGCTATCCTTGCAACTGCGTGAAGTACTGGTGGGATATGTCTTCAAGCGAATCCTATGGCTCCAGTTTTGATGTGCTTGATATGTCAGTGCATTCTTTTATGGAAATCCTCAAACTGACTCCCAGAATGTCCCCCGGGAAGGTACTGTAGTATTCGTCATGCATTGCATTGCACTACATTGATATTCTGTTGGCGTGATATGTGAAGGTCTCATAATAATACATGATGGTATTATGTGTGGTTTTCATCTGCTGTCGATCAAAACACGTAATGCTAAATTATTTTTTGAAACGCCCTCAGTTCCATGTCACCGAAGCTGCGAGAACAGCAGTCATTGTTGTCAACTGAGTAAATGTCGGTAGTTGAGCGACCTCACTTTTTGACTCTGGTAGTCTGTTCAGATGAAGTTCTGATTTCAAACAAATGATTTAATACGTTACATTAAGTTGTTTGGAACATTTCAAATAGTGGAAGCTATATGCCATATGGTTAGTGGACGGCATGAAGCATTCCAATTTACCTACTGATTCTAGTTTTTAAGCTGGTGTAGTCCTGTATTGTTGTTCATTACGTACTTCTTTTTTAAAATTTTCATGACGTCGTAGTGGAAGAGTATTTAAGCGTCCACCATCTTCACTACAGATGTAACTAGAATATTATATTAGTATTCGAGAACGCAAATGCCGTGCTGAACTAGCTAGTAGGTACAGATGCAAGTTGGATAGATGAGTACTGCGGATATATTTCATATTATCAGAACCGTTGGCCAACATTAAAAGCTTCTGTTTCGTTCCTGCAACTGGTGCACTGAACAGAGAGTACTCAAACGCCACACTCTTCAATGCAATGCTATAAACGACTCCGCTGGCTCATAACATTACATGCCAAATCAAAACAGGTTCAATCAACTGACACGTGCATCGAGTTTTGCTTTCGCAGGTTTTGAATTAATAAACCTATTCCGCAAAGTTTCACATGCACCAAAACAGGGGTGGAGCTAATAAAACGAGTGTCAGCCATATTGGATGGCAGCTGAGCCAGCTTGTACGGCTTGTTTACTTGCTGGTCATTCGTTTCTTGCATTTGTGGTATGTTAACAATTGTATTACGGGAATTTTCTGTAGAATATTTGGCTGTTCAATCGGTAGTGGGCGCGAACGCGCGATAATGTTTTTTTCATTTTCCCGCTATTGTTAAAGGCCAGGGAACGGGAACATTTTGAACTTAGTACGGAAAGATGATGCTTATAGCTTAAAGCCAATTTCCCAGTCAATGTGGCTCAGTTCTGGTTCAAAATACGTTTACATCGATACAAAACAAACGAGCTTTAATAGAAAAGTAGGCTTCTTTGACTGATTGAGCACTGTAAGCCCGAGAGGGTGAGAAATAGACCCTTTTGGGGGGTTCACGAGTTCTAGACCCCCAACTTTTTTTTAAACCCCCAGTTTTCAAAATATACCCCCGGTTGACAATATAAGCCCCCGGTACACAAAATAGACCCCAGGCAAAATTAGACCCCATTTTTGAGTAATAAAACCCATTTTAGAAACTACACCCCCTGATTTGTGGTCTAAAAATGGAGGGTGGGGGGAATCGGCAGTAGGAGCCTATTCCGAATGCTGGGTCAAGAAAGAATTACCCAACTTAATTTGTAATAATAGTCTGACAAATCACATACAAATGAAGATGACTCTCATAAATTTTATTTCATTCGAAACATCTTGCTGTGTACGGTGATGTTTGTAAGATCAAGTAAAGTAACGACTAAACTAAAAGAATTTTCGTAATTAAATTTGGTTCCAGATGCAAGTAGATGCTTAACCGGAGGCGTTGCTTTGAATCAGTCAAGTTCATAGTCCCTGGCACGTCATGAAAAGTTTGGCAGGAAGCTTCAGCACGAGTTCCTGCTAGCAGAGAAAATATTATTAAAAAAACTGATTCAGCTTTACTGGGGGTTGAGATTGACTGAAAATTGGAAGGTTATAGTAGGTTAACACACTGCCTCTTGGCTTTGCCAATCAACTAAGCTGCAAGTAAAAATAATGGCATCATAGTAAGCTATACAATAAATGCATAGTTTTGACTGTTACCAATACCTCATGTTTGTTATTGATGTTATCACACTGTATATTGCTTGCTTGACAAATGCTCCATGAAGGTGCTCTAGTAGACTTTAGAACATGTCTTTTTCCTTCCTGTCGAGATGTTGGCTATCTGAAGATGGTATAACCAACACATGTCAGTGTTGAAGTTGCCGATTAATAGGAGAGTGATTCTATGACAAAACGGAGTCCCCCCCCCCCCCAGCCTTGTGTCGTCTGATGTGGACGCGAACTTTTTCTAGTAACATACACGGGTGGTAGATGGCCGTGTGTGCAGTTGCAGCCTCGCCGGAGGCTCTTCTGGAGCAGGAGGAATTTCCAAAAATTGGCCAATTTTCTACAGAAAAATATCTTTAAAATTTTTTAAAAATTCAACAAAAGTCTGTAAATAGTTTTGAGAATACGTTTCTCGTACAGTTTTTTGCGGTGAATCCAACTGTTCCCTTTATCTTACCCCGCAACCATGTTATAGCCTTGAAAATGGGGTTGGAAAGTTACACATGTGTTGTTTAAGGTACTTCATCAATGTCAAAAATTCTGAAAAAAAAATCACAGTGGTAATCGAAAATTGTCTGGACAAAGCGACCAAAAAATTTTTTCTTACATTCTTGATTCAACCCTGAAAACTCGGTTTTTCGTTTTCCACCCAATAGATGGCGCTGGTACCGGCGAGCAAAAATTTCAGCTTTTGTGATAAGCTTCAACCTTCTCAAGAGGAAAAATTAATACACAGTTTTGATAAATTTTATTTGATTTACTCAACATCCAAATGAACAGTAGCTGCCGCTCAATTTTGGTGCACATGAAGGCAAAACTCATGAGGCTTATTAGACAGAACGTTTCCCAAATATACTGCTGGTACTGCTCAACGAACTTTTCCTCGAGAGCGAAGCGTCCAAAAACAGACGCTAACAACGCCTCTGCCTCTTCAAGGTGAGGTGCTCTTAACCGGCACTTCGTTCTCGGCTACATTATTTCACATTGGTCTAGATCATAACGGTTACGAGGCACTGGGAGCACACAGTACCAGAGCAGAATCTTACACGGCCCTGACGTCCAGTCAAAAATCCCTACAACCCAACCAATTACATGCAACAATCGACTTTTCCTACAACTATAGGTAACCTCATTTTGCTATAAATTACTGCACAAAACTAGATAGTCGTATTAAGTTCAAGTTTCGTTTTGAGGAACGCGAGAACAGCCCGTTGAAAACTAAGTATTGATCTAATGGAAGCGTGAATTTAACCTGTCATAAATAATTACGAATGATATTCGTGCAAGCTACCTGAGAGCGTAAGTAACTTGCGAGATTTTTGCTCGCCGGTACCAGCGTCATCTATTGGGTGGAAAACGAAAAACCGAGTTTTCAGGGTTGAATCAAGAATGTAAGAAAAAATTTTTTGGTCGCTTTGTCCAGACAATTTTCGACTACCACTGTGATTTTTTTCAGAATTTTTGACATTGATGAAGTACCTTAAACAACACATGTGTAACTTTCCAACCCCATTTTCAAGGCTACAACATGGTTGCGGGGTAAGATAAAGGGGACAGTCGAATTCAGCGCAAAAAACTGTACGAGAAACATATTCTCAAAGCTATTTATAGACTTTGGTTGAATTTTTAAAAAACTTTAAAGATATTTTTCTGTAGAAAAGTGGCCAGTTTTTGGAAATTCCTCCTGCTCCAGGAAAGCCTCCGGCGAGGCTGCAACTGCACACACGGCCATCTACCACCGTGTGTGTTACTAGAAAAATCCGCGTCCACATCAGACGACAAAAGGCTAGGGGGGACTCCGTTTTGTCATAGAATCACTCAGGAGATGATCCTGAGAGCAACAGCAGAGTCTAGAAAAATTACTGAATAGAGCACTGTTTTAATTCAATCACTTAGTTCATTCTTAGCAATACTAATATTTCACCTTTCTGACTTTACGGATGGTGTGACAGTGTAGAACGCCAGCACGACAAATGCATCCTCACGTTGTACCAGTAAGATGCGCTTCTCTCCGTTGATTTTAGCATCAGTTAGAGAAGAAAAGTTTGAGTCGGTCAGTTGCTCCTCCAAACTGGTAGGACAGCAAGGCACTGTTCTGCTCATCCTTTGTTAATGAAGAATCTAGTTCAAAGTTCAAATCCCGAGGATCACCAAATAAAAGACGAAGAAATTCAGGATAATTCTGCTGTATTGAAGATTCAAATTTTTGCAAAGAAATGCGTATTCAAAAAGAACAACTTGACGCATTCCGATCAGAAAACACTATCAGAACTTTGTTTATATCTGATTTCAACCAACGACAAAGGCAGTCGAGCTCAGCTGCCATCCAACATGGCAGATACTCGTAAGCTAAGCCCCGCTTAGTTTTGTTGCATAGGGCCTATAGAAATGCTACGAGCGATATTGCGTACCCTAAGCCTAGTAAAACAAAACCACTTCGCGTGTCTAGAGTAATTCTTTTCATAGACTGCTGCTGATTCCTGAATTGCTACAAGGGTTCTTACCCCTAGGGTAATAACGACGTTTCCATTCATCTATTAAGCCAAGGCTGGCAGCCTTCAAAGTGCTATAACGGCAACATTAGATTGTGCTTGTAACAGTTGTATGTGTTAGGATACCTAGTATCTAGAGCGTTCCGGAACTCGTGCGTGGTATTCAGTGGCCCAACAAATCCACTGCAGAATGGAAAGTAGGAATGCTCTATCCAAGTTAAACCGCAGTCTTTATATTTTTTTAAGTCTTCTTCAGTAACTAGATAGGCGCCTGCGTCATCCTTTGAAAGACTTTTTGTTAAAAAAAATTAGAATATTCATCTCTTAAGGATATAACCATGGCCATGGGGTGACCGCCATTCTTGAATATCGTTAAGCAGTTACGAAGTCCTTCATCCATATATGAATCTCCACATAGGTTAACTGGTACCCTTGGTAAGTTAGCACCAATCGGTTTCAAGTTATTGTGAGAGGTCTGTACAAATCAATTTGTCATTATGTCAACTTAGACACAACAAAAATTACTACCAAATAGCCGTTTAAAAATCTACTCTACTTACTGCAATGTGACCCCGAGTAAAAGCAGGGGCTATAGCCAAAAGCTGTGTATCATCTCTACGAGGTATCTCCACAATGATGTTTACTAAAGGAGTAATTTTTGGAGCCGTCATGTAAGTGATTAAGGAACCGCTGTACGCGTTAATCATCACCAGAACTGACAAGCACCAAAGACCCACAACAAGCGGCGGATGAGACCGAACTCCAGATGAATAGTAACCTTCTAAAAACTGAAATATCCTCATTGGCTTTTAAAGGGCCGGCTTGAGTTTAAAAAAAATAAAATATTCTAGTATTAACGTACGAATTGCAGGGAGTCATGAATGATCACTGACGCTACAAATAAAGCATCAAGTCATAAACACGGATTTCGAAAGATTTTAATCCTATACCTTGGTTTGTAAAGATTCCGATTGCATACAGCGGTTATTTCTGTCGTATGCTTCCTAATTTTTCTTCTTTCACTGATGGCATCACGGCGCCTACCAATGAGCTGAAACAGAACAGTTACTAATATGATGGAAGTAAGAAAAAAAATCCAGACCTGGGAGATACGAGAACTATTCATAAACGCTTGTACTGTATTAAAACATTAATCCAAACATTCGTTTAAAGTAAAACGACTTTTTTCGGTATATACATACAATAAAATGAAAGGGTTCTATGAAACTCCAGGGATCGCTGTCACGTTTCGGGTACGGAATTATTAATGTTTCAGTCGAGTAGTAAAAAGGAAAGAGTGGTGTCATTATCTTGTTTCTTCCGGCTTCTAAGCCGTAAAGCGATATAGACAGAGCAAGACTCTACGAGAACGTTTAAATATTAAACGATAAAATTTCATAATCGTCTAGTCATTCTCGTAAGAAAAACCTTGTTTGAGTATTCTTTAGGCAAATCGGTAAACTCTACCATGTCATCAATTGGGATCAATTCATGCCTTATGAAAAGAAAAGCTTCAAGTGCTGTGACTACGAGGTACTCAGATTACTTGAACTTAAGGTTTGCTGCAAACCATTTGAGTAGGTCAACAGAGAAACCCTCAAATAGCGTCTGGTTGTCTTCATCACGCGTCACAATGACATCGTATGGATCCTAGGTATAGTGCCATCACACCGTAAACAGTTTTTGAAAAATTCCGTCGCTGATTTACCTCAAGATAACCCATACGAACCATTTTAGTCCCTTCCAGTGTTGTGTAGCGGTGAAAAAAAAGTATTTGATTACCGCTACCGTTACTGGAAGAAGTCACAAATACCGTTACCGTTACAAATACAAGTTTGGCAACGGTAGCGCGCTACCGCTACCGTTACTTTTCCACAAATACAAATACTTTACAAACACATTTTTCGAAAACCTCAAGAGATGACAGAGAACAATGGCGTCAATGTTATGTAAGGTTTCTATTACGTTTCGTCTCCGATCAAAGGGCTCAAACTGAACTGATATTGCTGCAGTTCTGTCTGACTATTTATAGGCCAGTTAATACCTTCGTATGTTGATTTCTTCGAAATATGTTTATACCCTCTTGTTTAATTTAGTGAGAAACTTCATAGGCGAAATGGGGAAAGTGACGAAACATTTCTATATAATGCGACCCATCTTTGCAATAATTCCTGGAAGACCACTGAACCAGAAAAATTTACATTCTACAAGTTGTTTGAGCGAGAAGTCCAGGAATGTGCAACTAAGGTTTTCCTAGAACAGTCGATTTTAGGAAGTATTTGTATTTGTAACGGTATTTGTTACCCCTTTGAGGTAGCGGTGCGGTACCGCTACTGCATTTTTCAGATGTAGCGAAATACCGATACCGATACTCCAAAATGTATTTGCAAATACACAAATACCGCTACACCGCTAACAAATACACAACACTGGTCCCTTCTACGAATTGTATCCCTATGAATAATAGTTGTAACGGAATCATTGCTACCAACATGACGCTTTGCTCGGCAACTGAGTGAAGTACTGGTGAGCTACGCAAATTCCTCCAGTTTTGATGTACCTTGTATGTGGCTGCAGTGATTGTGGATCCCTTTGATGCAAATCCTTAAATCAAAACCCTGAATGTCACCCGGCAAGGTATTGTAGTATTCCTCACACCAGTGGCTGCATTGAAATTCTATTGACATGTATGGTTGAGGGTCTCAGCATAATACGTGATTGTATTCAGTGTGGTCCACCTATTGTTAATGAAACCGCGAAATAATAAATGATGTTTGGAACAGCTCGCGTTTCCGTGTCTACATAGTTGAACAAAGAATTGATTTAGTTTCATAATAAACTGCTTATTTCATCAAATGTATTTATTTTTTATTTTCAGTACCAAGTTTTGTGTAGTCAAATCATCTTACTTACCGATTATTCCAAAAATAATGTGGATTGGAGATTATGTTGGATAATTTCCACTACTTGATATATTTTATTTCAAATTCAACCAACAACAAAAAATGGGAAACAAAATGATGCACACAGTTATCAGAGGCCTGTTGAAAAGCAGACGACACAACAACTGCGTAGCAAATTAACAAAAATTAGTTCGGAAAACTATTCATCTACGGGAATGTCCCAATTGTTGTTTCATTTTAGAAATTCAATAAATTAAAAGATCGCAGAATTTCGCTTAGTTGTGTTCCTCGCTCGAGTCGTGGCCATGGACGTAGCCAAGGATGGATTCGATTTTGTCCAGTCGGGCATTGAGGACTTTCTGGAGCCTGCTGAACAATGCTGGAATTGAGTTTTCGCCCGAGGGTCAGAGACAGCGGTGTGGTAGTGCTTGAGAGCAATGCTAAGATCGTTGACGGCGGCGAGGAGATCCGAGTTTTTACCCAAGTTGGCCTTGATGTCTTTCAACAGGCTGGTGGTTGAGCCTTCGTAGTTTTTGAGCAGAGTGTCATAATTGTTAAAGCTGCTAGATACACCCGACAGTGAGCCGCTGACGAGGTCCAACTGCGGCAGGGCGTTTCCGGTATGTTCCTGCAAAAAAAAAAAATGGAAATTCTCAATTTTATTACATCTATTTAACTCAATAGATTTTCGTAGCATTAAACTTGAAGAAAAAAAGGGAATTCCAATTAGTTTAATTTTAAATTGAATTTGAAGGATTAAAAAAGACATGGCAATCTTTGAAATGGCCCCTCGGATACAATCGAACCGTCCAATTTACCAACGTGACTTTGAAGTTAAAAAAAATTAAACTAATGCCGTTATTTCTTATGAACTATCTAGCATTTTATGTACAGATTCCGAACATATTAAATTTGTTAGCTGTTATTCGTCAGGGAATTTTATATGTACCTTAGTTTCCTTGCTATAGTAAGCAAGAATTCTGCCCTCGCGATTCTTGTCGAGGTCTCCAATGGCGAGGACAACGGTAGCCTGTAAGAGAGCGACAGCAACGATGAACCTCATCATTCTAGTATAAAAAAAATTAATCTTAATTTTTCATCAAAACTAAATCGTCTAGAATATCAGACTTACATCAGAAAGTTACTTTTCTTCTTGACTGTAGAGCTAGAAGTAAGCGAATGATGCATTCTTCGGTCTTCCAAGCCAGTTTATATACCTGAGGGCGGAACAACTACTTTTTTTTCAGTAGTTTAGGTCAACCACTGCACACTAATAGGAAAGGAAACTAGTTGTTCTAAAACTTACTCGTCAAACCTGTACTTGGGAATCAAGCTTCGCCCCCCCCCCCACCCCCATCAGATTTGTTTCCATCTTCCAGTAAAATAAAGATGGGACTTCGTAATATGATAATGAGATAACGGGTATCCTAAGGACATAATTACTGTGCTCATTAAGAAACATACGGAAAAAGAAAATTTCTAAACAAGATTTCTGGAAGTTGGTAATTTCTAATTTATCAAAGCTTCACGGGTCAGTCAATGTCAGGTTTTCCAATAAACAGGTTCAAATTATTCGAGACTAAACTGCGGACTTCGAAATTATTTAATTATTTTGATCTAAGATGAAATTTGGGTGAACTATAAGATAGTTTAGTGTAAGTATACAACAGATACATCATGCTGACATAACACTGCACAGTTAATGGATGGTTATTTGTATTTTATTGTAACTATCTTATTATTATAATATTATGTCGTTGTTATTGGTTGAAATTTATTATCCCGGCAGATGGCAGCACTCTGATCCAACCAGTGTTGTGTAATTGTTAATTTGTAATTGTAATTTTGTAATTGCAAATACTTTTTGTAAATAATTATAATTGTAATTAATTATAATCAACATAAAAGTATTTGTAATAGTATTTGAAATTCGAAATGACCCAAATCGCAATTACTTCAATTAATAATTACTTTTTCAACACTTCGTTGGAAATTCAAAAGAGGACAAAAATTCTATTAGCAAATACTTCTAGTGCATCTTCTTGGAATTTATTTCGCGTATTTAAAGATAAGCTGGACTTAAGTATGAAATTTTGTTCACTTCACCGAGTAACTGACCCAGTTTTACCCAACTAACTTTCCAAAGATTCCTTGGAAAAGGATTAATAAATGGGTATATACAGTGTTCGGTAAATCACTTGGTTTTGGTGATTTAGATCAAATAAAAAATCACCGATCTCAGAACTGATTTAAATCGAATTGATTTTGTACGGAAAATAAGTGATTTTGATTTTCAAATAGCAAAATTAAAAGCATTTTCACCCTAAAAATCGATTTAAATCGCGATTCAAGTCGAAAAATTTTCTCCGTCATGAAACTCATTTCTAATGAAAGAAACTTAACTAGTTTGAATCTTACGTATTTACATTTACACCCCATCGTTTAAGTAAGAACGATGAAAAAAAGTATTAGACTCATAGTTTTTTTTCCCTTTTTTTAATTTGGAAATCCCAAGCTACACTTGAGCTGCTCCACACAAAGCTTTGATCTAACATTATGTTCACGCTAAACATGCTGGTATAACTTCGGGAATAGCTATCTCCTCAATGTGTGATTTGTACCCGATTTGCAAGCTGTACTGGAATAAGTCCTACTTGAGGACATGCTATATAACTTCTACTGAAATGACTGCAACCTTATGAAGAAGAAGCGCAAGAAGGTCAATGTTGCAAACGTTCGTAATATGGCAAGGAAACTACTGGAAATATGGGCAGTTCAAAGATATCTTGAAGCTGTGAGTTCTAATGTTGGACGGTGTAAAAGAAGAATTAAGACTGCTACTAGAGTGCATTCTGGGACGAGATTTAAAAAGTGATTTTGAACTTAGGTTTCAAAATCAAAATCAAAATCAAAGTCAAAATAAAAAAACGCGAAATTTGCTAGCGATTTAAATCAAATAGCAAAATCGCAGAGGAGTGATTTAAATCGCGATTTAAATCAAAATTAATTTAAATCGCCAAATGATTTACCGAACACAGGGTATATATAGTCGCAACTTCGATGAGTTAAATTCAGATTCCAATTGTTCTCGAACACGGAAACACCCAGTAATGAAGCGCTTCTTATCAACTTCTTCTGGCGGTACACACCTCAACCAGCGACTCGTGATACTACTTCTTCGCCCACGAAACGCGTCGAGGAGGAAGCATCACTGTACTTCTCGGAGCCTATTTCTGATTTGAGTGTCGCTGCTCTTCAGTACTGGAAGTCAAATTCGGGACGGTTTCCGACATTGCCGCTTTTGTTAAGAACATTTTCTGTATTCCTGCATCAAGCGGCAATATCGAAAGAGTTTTTTCTACAGCTCAGGATATAATGACTTCTAAACGGAATCAGCTGAAGCCTGAACTGTTTGAAAAATTGTTTATTTTAAAAAGAAATAGATTTTTCTTGGAGTAGCTATGTGCTTTGTCGTTTTTGCGTCTAATAGCATAAGTAATTATGATGTAATTGTGCAATTACATGCTTATTTTTGTAATTGTAATGAATTACTTTGACCGTAGAAGTAACTGTACTTGTAATGAATTACTTTTTCTACCAAATAATTTTAGATGTAATTAATTACTTATAAACGCAATTACACAACATCGGATCCAACACTCCAGAAAATACCGAGCTCAAAACTTCAGAACTTTTACGAACAAAGTAAACAACTGAACCGCAAACTTGACCTCGCATGACCTTTTTATCACCAAGTCTTGTTATTTAGTTTAATTAAACTTAACTGCAATCAATTTTGTATAAACCATTTCTTATTTAATTCTCCGGTTTAAAGGTTTCTATGGCGTTCCGGTGGGTCAGTAGGTATATGTATCGGGGTATTATATGCAAAATCAGTCACATATGCAACTATAGACCCTACTAGATAAAATGGTGTTTGTACCGGTGGGTCAATGAAACAACCATAGACCCACCCGTACAGTCAGCGTGGGTCTATAGACAGCACCAAGACAAGAGCCCCTTTTCCCGGGTGGGTCAATGACGCAGCATTTTCTGCTGCGCCGCGAGGGCCAGGGGGCGGGGCCAACGGAGCCGCCGTCCTCCTTCGTTTGTCCCGGGCTAAAATCCAGGCTAAAACCGCGCCAAATTTTGAAATTTGTAAACACGAGACAAATATGGCTGACCGGACAGATTTGATTTCGTTCCCGTTGATTTTTTTAACTGGCAATTCATTTCCGACACAGTTAACTTTCTCAACGTGACGATAAGAAAATTTGGTGTAATAAAATGATTTTAGTCTCTTTAAAATTGATTTAGCTTGGTTTATTTCGCTGTAGCTTGAGCTCAGCGGAAAAACACGTGGTCGACCATGGCCTCACTAGCGCAGGGAAAAGCAATATGAAATCTTATTTTCCTTCAGATTAATTCGGCTAAGCCACAATTTTTGTTTCGGACAAAATTCTACACCAACAGGACTAGTCGAGGGTGAGCGTCTCGTCCAGTTTTCTGCTGCGTTTTTTACTTCCTTCAACACAGCGTGCCGGCTGGCTCGACAAAGGTAATTGAGATCAGATCATGAGCTTTCATTTTAAAAAAGGATGTTTAATTTTCGTTTGTAGGAAGATTCAGGTTGAGTTATGTGATTCTGCCAAAGCCCTAGCCCGACGAGAGCTCGCCCGATGTGCATGTCCCTCATCCAGGTTCCTTTTGCGTTTTTGTTTCCTTCGTCACCACGTGCCAGGCGAATCAAAAACAGGTAATTCAGATCAAGTCTTTACAAGTTAGTTTGGCTCAGATCATTTTCACTTTGATTTTCAGGAAGCTGCAACCCAAAAATGCTTTTGCAAACCTCGGAACTCTCTCGAAGAGCTCGTTCGTTTCCGGCTTGTTGTCCGTTCTTACGTCTCGTGCCTCTTTCCTCCTCATGGTAACTATCCTTATTTAATTTGATTTCTTGAAGGTGGAATTTACGTTGATTTAACCTGTCGACCTGCTTTTCTCCCCCCGTGCCAGTTCATTCTTTGTCGATTCTCTTGACCGTTTTTGTTAGCAGGAAGCTGTAGCAGTTGTACGGGCTGTGGTGAAGCTGGCGGGGAAAACAGGAATATGAAAGGGACCGTTCCCTTCCTCATTCGAGCCCCAGTGAGCATTGAGGGTGCGCCCAAATCCCTCTTCGGCGAGACAGTGCAGCTGGGGAGAGTCTGAAGAAGCAGCAAACGTTACACCCATCCTTTCAGTCGAAAATAAGTCATCGAAGATGGTGTGGCACCTTCACTGCTGTGTGATCACGAACCTGTCGTTTGCATCAGCGTTAATGCCGAGCATTGTTCAGGACTGGCAAAACTGGTTTCAGCCGCCATTTTACCCTTCCTGGTGGGGATTCTGCTAAACGGCTTCTATGGCCAGGAATTTTGTGTGCGATATTATGAAAATTATTATGTCCTACTTTTAACAAATGAAGTGACTATTGTAATACGTACGGAAACTTCGGAAGTTGGCCTATCTAATAAAATTACTAGAAGCTTCAATTTATCGTTTATCAGTTTATTTTCACGTATAATAAGCCGAACGTCAGCGAGCTCTTCTGCCGTCAGAGTAGGTTTTGGACTATTTTATAATTCACAGAACAAAATATATATATGCACTTTTTTATAAACTTGCGTAGGCAATGAAAAGAGGAAGCAAGTGAAAAAAATTAGGTTTTAAGCTATGCAAATTAGGGAGAAATTTCCAAGAAACCTGTGGAAGCTTTACCAAGTCATCTAAGCTGACGTTTTAATTTATGACAATTACTCACCGCTTGTGAAAAATTCGGGGATTTCGTTTATACCCTTGCACGACCAATCGATTGAACTTTCTAGAAAGACAAAAAACTCTGCAAAATATCCTCGCGCAACTTCACGATTTACGAAAAACTTGTGGAACTTTCTGGTCTGTATTTTACTACCGCCACAATCCCGACTGGGCAGCTAGCGGTGCGTAGCGGTGTTGAAAAAATCGACAAGGCAACGCTGCATTCCATATCTCGCCATACTATGCCCGTGATTTATTTAGTTGCCTGTTTAATTAGTATGTTTCAAAGATCACGTGAAATATGTGCTTCCAATAATTAATTATATTTTAGAACAAAATTATCGTAATTTTGGTTGAAGAATAAAAATTTTTGAACAACCCGTTTATATTTTACAGAGAACTAAAGGGACCCGTAAATTTGGCTTTTTATTTCGACTACCGCACAGAATTAAGGCCACAATGTAGTATTGCTGTATTCTGCATAATTTTTTATGTTTTTTTATAGATGACACGTGGCTACACGTTCGCATTAATTTTTAATTAATTCCTGCTGCTGAGGGCACCACCCCAGGAACCTTTAGCAGATTCCTTGCCTCCTGTCAACTTGCTTTGAAGACGAGCGTTGTTGCCAGATCCTCCATTTTCACACGTACGCAATACACATGTAATAAACCAATTAACTTGTTATAATGTACGATCCATTCAATCTCCTAACACTTAGAAAAATTTTAAATCTGTTTTGGCAATTAAGTTCACGATTTACGCAATTTTATGGGTCGTAGACGTTAGTGCTGCAACAAGTAATTAAATTAACTCGGACTTGATAGAAAATAACGATAGTTTATTGGCACCAAAACATTCCGCGTACTAAACTGTATCGGAATTCATAGTTTTACAACGTGTCTCTTGTGATATGTTCTTGTGAGACTAAAACAAGCAGTTAACGAAGTAGCGCTTTCCACCGAACCCTACTCAAAGGTTTTCTCGGCGTTTTCGCCCATTGCTTTTATTTTTTGAAAAATTTGTGTTCTTTCATTTGAAATGTAGAAAAATATGCTTCTCGTTGACGGAGGTTACATTTGAGCGAATAATGACTAATGACCTTATCAAATTAAAAGCATGGTATCCCTCTTACAAGGGAAATTTTAATTGTACATTAAGCCCTCAGAAACCTCTTGCAAGCTGAATATTGATGAAGAAATTGTTACCATTCACCATTACCATTACCATTAAATAATACCATTTAGGTTAGCCATGATAATGTATCAATCCCACTTGCGAAGAAAAAAATATGAAACTTCGTTCAAATGAGTATTTACTCGATTATAGTGGAAATAGAATCTACGGAAGCGATCTCACGAGTGCTGTTTATAGCACGTTGAATGTGCTTTGTGCACCTGGACAAAAGCCTCCCGACGAGAACTCAACGAAGTTCTTATTTTACAATATTGCGCACTAACATATATAATTAACAAGAAACCTATGTACTTGTAGTAAGGGAGACGAAACTGTAAATCATTTCATCATTTGTTGTCCAAGATATCATGTACAACGGTTTTACCTGAAGCAGGCAGTTGTAAAAGTGTGACAAACCTCTAAGGACTTGGTCGAGAATGAATACTAAGATAGGGTTCCTAATATAATTAAGTTGGGTTTACCTTAATAGATTACCAGATGGCGAAGTTTAAGACTTGTATTAAATACGACTGTCGTGCACAATTGCTAATATGAATCTGACTTTCACGACTACTATACGGGGTATATATACGCTAAAGGGAATTAAAGGGAATTACAAACTGGAATAAGGTTTTCTGCGATATAGGGAAAGTTAGTACGATTATCTGAGAAAGAGTTAAGCAAGTGAAAGACGATTAAGGGTTTAACTACGAAAAGGGGTTTGCTACACTAAGTGGGGTTCGCAACTACTACTACACGTTACAAAAGAAATCGGTTTTGGCCTGCCACACTAAATGATTTCATGTCCAACGTTTTACTTTTTCGATCGCTTGACAGTTTTATAAGGAAGACAAATAGATCAGATTTTAAACTTTAGAACGCGTTAGACAGAAGGGCAATATTCGCGTTAAGCGACTGGGCTCTAATTTAAAAAAACATGCAATACAATAAGATCGACCAAATTTTTTCTCGATACTGAATCAAATGAGAAGAAAACGAAATACCAGCAGCCAACCACAAACAAGCAGCGTGTATTCGTTTCGACTGTGACAATGTTTGCCTTTCATGGTCTTGGAACTAAAAAACGTCTAAAAATGTTTATCGAATGATTAAAGAAGCTGAAGTTCCCTGAAATTATCAGGGGCGTAGCTAGAGGGGGGGCCGAGGGGCCGTGGCCCCCCCCCTTCCGTCTTAAAAAATGGTGTAATTCTTAGTTAAATTTCGAAAAACCTAGGGTTTAGAGGAAAAATTTGTAACCTGGCCCCCCCCCCTTCACTAAATTCCCATCCTCTGGCCCCCCCCCCTTTCACCGAATCCTGGCTACGCCCCTGGAAATTATGGAAAATCGAACTATACTTTTGGTTTAGACTTCAGTGCTTTCAGTATCTGGCATCAAAAAGTGACTGTAACTCTTTCAAATAGTAACACTGGAACACATCATTCTCCGTTTATTTCGATCAGTACTTCGACCGCAACAAAAGCATAGGGCAGCCCTCGTAAGCAGCTGGAATTTTGGTGTCGACATCAAGGTTACAAGATAGCTGTGCCGTTGTGTGGAGAATGACTCCAACCATCCCCTTCGTTTTTTGGTATTTCATTGTAAAGTTGTGTAGATGTTTTATCACGCGGGAACTTCAGGAGAACCTGGAGAAGGGATATATTCGGTCAGGAACCATCGGAGGATCAGGATCCACTGCTTAGTAACTGGGTTGCTGCACTAGACCAGCGTGACGGCTATGTAAATCAATTTTTAGAATAACAAAACATACAGCGTGTGGAATGAAAATACCTGGAAAAGCTTCGCAATTATGGGCTTGCTCTCTTGACTTAGGATAGTATGTCTGAGAATCCCGAGTGAAAGAAGAACATTATGGTCTGTGCAAGTGCGAGGATTGTTATAACCAAGTGTGAAGTCTTGAGGAGATTTGGGCACGCAGCAAACTGTAGTGTCAAGAATACGTTCACAGCAAAATTAACAGCTCATAGGATTTGGATTGAGAAATTCTACTGAGTGATGTGGATTATCAAATGGTGTTGATGAGCAGACGACCGGTTAACGGAAGAATGGAAAAACGAGAGCTCAGAGCCAGTCTAGGTGTTTTACTCGAGTAAACTTTCTGGCCTGCAGCCTGCAGCTTCCTGAAAACAAACAGAAAATGTTCTGAGCCAAACTAACTTGTAAAGACTTGATCTGAATTACCTGTTTTTGATTCGCCTGGCACGTGGTGACGAAGGAAACAAAAACGCAAAAGGAACCTGGATGAGGGACATGCACATCGGGCGAGCTCTCGTCGGGCTAGGGCTTTGGCAGAATCACATAACTCAACCTGAATCTTCCTACAAACGAAAATTAAACATCCTTTTTTAAAATGAAAGCTCATGATCTGATCTCAATTACCTTTGTCGAGCCAGCCGGCACGCTGTGTTGAAGGAAGTAAAAAACGCAGCAGAAAACTGGACGAGACGCTCACCCTCGACTAGTCCTGTTGGTGTAGAATTTTGTCCGAAACAAAAATTGTGGCTTAGCCGAATTAATCTGAAGGAAAATAAGATTTCATATTGCTTTTCCCTGCGCTAGTGAGGCCATGGTCGACCACGTGTTTTTCCGCTGAGCTCAAGCTACAGCGAAATAAACCAAGCTAAATCAATTTTAAAGAGACTAAAATCATTTTATTACACCAAATTTTCTTATCGTCACGTTGAGAAAGTTAACTGTGTCGGAAATGAATTGCCAGTTAAAAAAATCAACGGGAACGAAATCAAATCTGTCCGGTCAGCCATATTTGTCTCGTGTTTACAAATTTCAAAATTTGGCGCGGTTTTAGCCTGGATTTTAGCCCGGGACAAACGAAGGAGGACGGCGGCTCCGTTGGCCCCGCCCCCTGGCCCTCGCGGCGCAGCAGAAAATGCTGCGTCATTGACCCACCCGGGAAAAGGGGCTCTTGTCTTGGTGCTGTCTATAGACCCACGCTGACTGTACGGGTGGGTCTATGGTTGTTTCATTGACCCACCGGTACAAACACCATTTTATCTAGTAGGGTCTATAGTTGCATATGTGACTGATTTTGCATATAATACCCCGATACATATACCTACTGACCCACCGGAATGCCATAGATCTAGGCATCACTTCCCAATTAATTAACAACCGCATGAACAAGTTCCAGTTTTATTACTCGTACTCATGTCTACTGTATTCTGAAACTGATAAATGAGGAGAAAAAAATCAAGCTGTAGTGTTACGAACGAGTTTAAAAAAACTTGTTTTGTGTTGTGATATATAAGGCAACCATTACTCAATGAAAGCGTTACACTCACCATTCAGACTTTCAACTAAAAAAGCAAACTCCTAAGTAAGTTGAAAAACGTACTATCCCCAACGCAATTCATTGCAATATTTGACTGAATTTTGCTTACAGAATCTCTGCAATGAAACTCTTCGTCGCTTTCCTTCCTCTTGTCATCGCTCTGGCCAGCTCGGAGTCCGCCGTCCACGCCAAGATCAACCGTGACGGCAGGACCCTTGCCATTTGCGAACGTCAGACTGCCGTAAATTTTAGCCTTTCATTGAAACCAATTGTACAAGTTGTACACGTATGATCTAAGTAATTTCTGCTGAAGTTGGAATGTTGGAATGGAATCACTCTGCTCCAGTTCTGATGTACCTGATACGTCCGTGCTCCCTTCGATGGAAATCGTCAAATCGACACCTCTGAACGTAGCGGGAGAAGGTATCGTTGTATTCTGCGTACCACTGAATGTATTGAAACTCTATCGACATGTATGGGTGGAGGTCTTAGCACAATACATGATTCTATTCTGTGTGGTTCATCTGTTATAGATCAGTACATGAAATGTACAATTACGTTTGGAACAGCTCTCGTTTCCATTCAGCAAACAATTGATTTATTTATGTGAATTATTGTTTATTTCATTAGATATAGCTATTTTATCCACTGAACCAAGTTTTTGTGCGATAATATCATATAAATCATAAATTATTAATTAAAAATAATTTAGATTGAATTGAAAAATATTTGATTTCCACTATATGATTTATTTTATTTCAGATTCAACCAACAAGAAAAGAATCGGGAAACAAAATGATGCACACAGTTACTGAAGGACGCTTGAAAAGCAGACGACACAACAACTGTGTAGCAATTCAACAAAATTAGTCTGGAAAACTATTCATCTAAGGAATTGTTCCTATTGTTATTTCATTTAGACATTCAATAAATTAAAAGAGTGCAGAATTTCGCTTAGTCGCGTTCCTTGTTCGAGTCGTGGCCGTGGATGAATCCTAGAATGGAATCGATTTTGTCCAGTCGGGTATTGAGAACCTTCTGGAGCCTGCCGAACAATGCTGGAATCGAGTTTTCGTCCGAGGGGTCAGAGACAGCGGTATGGTAGCGCCTGAGAGCAAAGCTAAGATCGTTGACGGCGTTGAGGAGATCAGAGTTTTGCCTCAAGTTGGCCTTGATTTCTTTCAACAGACTGGTGGTTGAGCCTTCGTAGTTTTTGAGCAGACCGGCGAAATTGTTGAAGCTGCTAGAGACCCCCGACAATGTGCCACTGACGGTGTTCAACTGCGGCAGGGCCTTTTCGGTGTGTTCCTACAAAAAAAGCAATGGAATTTCACAATGTAATTAAAGCTATTTAACTCTACAGAATTTTGTAGCATTACACTTGAAGAAGAAACCAGAGAATTGCAAGAAGTTTCATTTTAAATTAAATTCAAAAGAAATAAGGTGATGTGGCAATGCTGGAAATGGCCGCTCGGCTACGATCGCACCGTACACTTTACAAACGTGATTACGAAATTAAAATTACTTATTTAAAAGAATATTACTTAAGAGCTCTCTAGAATCTTATACGCCGATTCCGAATCTATCAAACTTTCGAACTTTTCTTGGTAAGGAAGCCTTAAATCTACCTTGGTTTCCTTGCTGTAATAAGCAAGAATTCTGCCCTCGCGATTCTTGTCGAAATCAGTGGCAAAGACAACGGCAGCGTGGACGAGAGCGACAGCAACGATGAACCTCATCATTCTAGTTAAAAAAAAATAATCTGAATTTTCATAAAAACTAAATCATCTGGAATATCAGACTTACATCAGAAAGTTACTTTTCTTCTTGACTGTAGAGCTAGAAGTAAGCGAATGTTGCTCTGTTCAGTGTTCCAGGCCATATTAAATACCTGAGGACGGAGCAACTGCTTTTTTTCAGTAATTTGGTTCAACCACAGCACAGCCACCGATAGGAAACTAATAGTTTCAATACTTTCACGTCAAACCTGTACTTTGGAATCTAGCTGCCCCCTACAGATTTTTTGTATATCGTATATTAAAGATGGAACTCTGTAATATGTTAATGAGATAAAGGGAAGCCTTATGGGCATCCAATTATTTTAATCATTAAGTAGGAATATGTGGACAATGGAAATTCAGGTCTTTGTAGTTCAAGTTTCGAAAAATTCCAATTTATCAAAGCTTCGCGGGCAAGTCAATTTC
This sequence comes from Eulimnadia texana, assembly GCA_002872375.1. Taxonomy (NCBI): domain Eukaryota; kingdom Metazoa; phylum Arthropoda; class Branchiopoda; order Diplostraca; family Limnadiidae; genus Eulimnadia; species Eulimnadia texana. The sequence continues at coordinate 2,043,749 of NKDA01000007.1, forward strand.
ATGTATCCTGTAAACAAGTTCGAATCCTTCGAGAGGAAAATATGGACTTAGAATTATTTTGATCCAAGTTTAACTTTGAATACAATATAAAATATTACGGTATAAGTATTACAACAGATACATAATGCTGTCATTATACACTTTTGTTAATGATGATTTATTTGTACTCCACTGTAATTAAGTTGTTATTTTTAATGCTATGAAAATATTATTGGTTTAACACTTTTTGTCCCAACAGATGGCAGCACTATCATCCAAAACTCCAAAAAATCCGGAACCTTTTGGACTTTTAAAAATTGTCCTAAACTCTTGATAGTGCCAGGAATCGACTGGCATCCTTTTAAACTTAACTTTAAATTTTATTCAATTTGCTGTGTTTAGAAGTGTTTTACTACCTATCCCATTTACGCCCCCCTTTACGACTTTGTTTTGCAAGAGGTTTAGTTACGGCTTGACCTCGTTCTCAACCGACCCTCGGTTACCCAACCGACCGACCCGGACCTTTCACCGGAGAGTCGGGACCGACGGCCGCGGAGAATTCGAGTATATAAGTCCGTGTCCAAACCCCTTCGCGGTTCAGAGTTTCTCTCGTTCCCCATTCGTATAGTTTCTTGTATTTTCGTGCAATGTATGTTTATCGCCTTCGCACTTTCTCCTTCATTCCCTAACTCTTGGTGAAAGATTTGGTTTATAGTGTAAGTGCAAACTCCGTGTTAGTTTAATAAATCAGTTTGCACAAAGTCTCTCTCTACGTTACTCCTAACGTTTACAAGCCACGAACCCAATCTCCTAAACCATGCTACCCCGAAATTATCTTAAGAGATTTCACCACAATAGTGCATATTTAACATGATAATAATAATAATAATAATAATAATAACAATATCCGGAAGAGGTCTTCATTGCAATCGATTCCCTCTCTTCAATTCAACCTCTCTCTGGAACATGGAAGCAAACGGATTAGGTCATCCAAGAATGTTGGGAGACAACATCCGAGGTATCCAACAGATTAAGAATCTCTCTGATGTGAGTCCCAGCTCATAGTGGGATTTCAGGTAACGAAATTACTGACAGAATTGCGAAGAGCGCCGAAACCGGACACGGCAACCCGAATTTCAGTGAAGGGCATACCTCAGTCCTACTACAAGGCAACTCTGAGCTAACACTCCTGGAACCGTTGGCAGGACGCTTGGACCAACTCCACCGTGGGGAAAAGTCTATGTCGATTTCAATCCGCACAGTCTTGCGTAAACCCACTGTCGACCTGTCGACCCCCGGACATCTTCTTTCTTTGTACATAAATGTCCGTGATAACTTTTTCCCTACCCCTCAGTACCTGCATGAAATAGGAATAAATATATATCCCCATAATGTCTAAAATGCAAACTAACTGCAAACATCAACCATATATCTTTCTAATCTGCCCTCTAATATATGAAGAACGCAAGAACTGAATCCAAATTTTGTACAAAAATAACATTGCTAGTATCTCTGTAAATAGTTGTCTCATTTCCATGCCAACTCTAAATACCCTCCACCAATTAATGTCAACTTATTGTAAAATAGTAACACCCCCTCGCAGTTCATTTAGATGTATGTAAATTCATTTTTCTATTTTCTCTTTTGTATTATTTGACCTGTTATCTTTTATTTTCTCGTCCGTTGGTGGTGGAGTAGCATAGTTGGGGAATAGGTGTAGAAAAGTAGAGCTAGTCGTAAAAAAAATTTTCATTTACATATATCAGTGTGTGAAATGTATAACCGTGTTTCGTGGGCAACAGGCTCTCAGCCTAAGCCAAGATGAAATAAACATAAACATAAACATAATATCTGGATGTAAAAATGAAATAACTGAACAATAAACGTGATCTCGTATGACCTTTTCGTCACCAAATTCTATTATTTGATCTAGTTAAATAAATCAGTGTTGAGTTAAAACGCGATTTGAATTGTCAGGCGGAGATTTGTGATTCGAACGTTTCACGCCAGTTTCTTTTGGAAGTCTCTCAATTGCTGGTCCATTGGAGCCTTCTATTAATACTATTTATTAATTGCAAACCATTAGGATCAGCGATTAAAAGAACGGATTTAAAATAAGTGAAAAATCGACGGAAAGGTGCGAAGAGAGGGACATTGAAGACATGTCAGCACGAAGTTCAAACATACAATAACCCCCTAGGCTCGGAAGATAGTTTTCCCTCCTGAATTACCTCTTAAATTTATCTCGGAACTTGTTACTCAAGTGTTCGTCGTTCAAAGTATCAAGCGCGAAACGGAGCCAGAATGATTAAACTTATCCCCGAAAATATAAATCTGCAAGTTTATATGGGATAACTTGTCAGACGAAATGTTTAAAATGCCTGCATTACTTGAAATGTTCCAGAAAAATTATATGAGAAACAGTACAAACAAGTCTGATTGGGATTAATAAGTCTTGAAAAACTTATCAAATGTATGATTTAATAATATTAATATTATTATTATACTTAGTATAATCCGATCTATCTTTTGTTTTGAGCTAATTTTTTTTAATAAGGAAACAGTAGTTCAGCATTCTTGACTACCAGTAGTTCCTCGTTAGTTGTCCAAGTCCCAAAAGGTCACAATAACCGGAATAGTTCAACAAACTTACAATGAACTGGTACTTTGTACACACAAAAAAGCACTGAGTTCCAAGGATGTCTTCATTAGAGTTCTATAACCCAGTTACCCGAATTACCCGAATTACGACATCTTTTTTTATTATTCAAATGAGATCTGGTCTTCACTTACCAGTTAATTAACAACCGAAGAAACAAGTTCCAGTTTTCTTACTTGCAGTTAAAGTCTAGTGTACTCTGTAAACAGGAATACGAGGGAGAGGGAAGTCGAGCTGTAGTATAACGAACGAGTTGGAAAACTAGTTCTGTATTTTGGTATATAAGGCAACCACTACTCAACAGAAGACATCACACTCACCAAGCATTCTTTCAACTAAGAAAGCAAGCTCCCGAGTAAGTTGAAAATTCTTCTATTCCGAACACCAAAGTAATATTTAATTAAATTTACTTATAGAATCTCTACAATGAAACTCTTCGTTGCTTTGCTTCCTCTTATCATCGCTCTGGCTAGCTCTGAGCCCGCCATTGACGCCAAGGCCATCCGTGATGGCAGGATTCTAGCCACTTACGAACGTCAGACTGCCGTAAGTTTTAGCTTTTCATCGAACCCTCTCTGTCCTTCAGTAACCTAACCGTGACTTCTTCCTGCAGGAAAATACCGCCAAGGCCTTGCCCAAACTGTCCGCTATCAATAACTTGTTGGGTACTATTGGCGCCGATATCAGTTCGCTGACTGCTACTCACCAGGGTTACGGAAACGAAATCGCTGATCTCTTTGGAGATGTCAAGGCGGCCCTCCGCGACGGTAGTGATTTGGTCAGCGCCTTCAAGGCTGGCTACAAGGCCGCGGACGACATCTACGACGCTGTCTACACCCCCTCGTCAACCAGCTTCATCTCTTACATGCAGAACATTACTGAGTTGGTCGATGTCAGGCTCGCCAAGATCGAGAAGTTCCTCGGCTTTGACGAGGTTCATTCCGGCGAACATGGTCATGGTCACGGCCATGGTCACGGCCATGGTCACGGCCATGGTCACGGCCATGAACACGGTCATGGTCGCGAAAACTAAGCTACTTCCCGCAATCTGAAAGGTGCCTCGATGGCTTTAACCAGTTGAGCTGCTTTGTTGTTTTAGTTTCTGTTCTATTTATGGATTCAATAAAAGGATGTTGTTACACTGGGGGAAACAAATTTGTGAGCCTTAACTCTTCTTCTTTTTCAAAGTAGATTTCTTCTAGTTTTTCCTGAACTATGTTCGTGAGTGCTGTTGAACTGTGAACTCTCAGAAATACAAGCAACCATGACATTTTCAACATACACCTGTGGCTACCTGATTCTAATATCATAAAATCTAATCAACATGTAATATGCTACAACAATAAGGGACGTGAATGGACGATAATTTAACCATTTAACTATAGATTATTAGGAAACTTGTTTTAAAACCATTGACGGCCAAATCAATGAAAAAAATATTTGAATCAAATCAAATCATTTTAGAAAATGATTCCAATCAAATTAACAAGATGCTTTTCTCGAAATAACAAAATATTTTCTGGAGCTTGTGTATGAAATTGTATATTTCGTGCATTAATCGAACCCTCGACTGTATGAATACAGAACCCAACACTATTCTCAAAAATGTGTGGTGAGGTGGATACTGTTTTGCTGAAAAATACGCACACGCTTTGAATATCGAATTAGTTGTGAACTCAACTCTGAAAATGTTTTTTAAACCGGAGCAATTTGGATTGATGATGCTACCCTCTTTTGGTTAAGTAATTAAACCATTAACTAGTCTAGAATCGGAGGCAACTCGCAGAATGGAAAGATAGTTTACCTCCTAAGTTAACTGTGGGAGTAAACTAGTGTGAGCATAGTGTTAGTCTTCAATGGAACTTTTGGCATAACCCTAGCAAAACGCAATAAGCACTGATAAAAACTCGCACGAGTTTCACAGAAAACACCGAGTTCTCAGAAGTACCTGATGAATCCTCATATGTTTTATGCCATTGTTTCCCAAGCACATACCATTTCCCAAATGTTTCTCACATTTTATCAAGTATTAGTATAACATACATAACATTTAATAGGGCCATGGGCGAAAGCCTGAATGCCCTTCTTGAAACAAATAAATAAATAGCATTTAATATGTATGGTATATAAACATAATAATAATAGTATACATGTATATAATGCAATAATAGTAATAACTGATAATAGTAATACAAATTTATAGTAGCATACATGTATGTATTACTGTGTGGTAGTAGTATAAGTATATGTAGCTCAGTGGTAACACTGATGTGACGTAGCTAACAGAGAACGTGAAAAACGATGATCTGTGGCTATATAAAAAATACATAACAATGCTGTAATACTATAAATTATGTTATTCCAATTATCCATCACTGAATAAGGAAGTTGTATATAAAACTAGATTATTAGTTCAGTTAACTTAAACAAGTATATTGTTGCCATGTCGGACTGAGAAGAGGGTAACGAACGAATATTATTTAAATTAAATGAATCAGAAAACCGGGATTACATTGTATAAACCCCGTTCAGTCTATAAACGGATATGGAAAGTCAATTTAGAAGCATACGCCTTGAATAAGAAAAATTCGTCAACAAGTTCATTCCAACCGGTGACATTTCCCGTTACCTTATTACCGTCCAACAACCTAGAGCTCTGCTTTTTCCACAGATAATTTCTTAATCTTAATGTTCTAGTAATGGTTACAGAGTCTCTAAACTCGTTATTTCCAGAGTTTAGTTTTTGTTACTTTCAGTGAAGTCCGAGCTGGTTCACCTTTTCTGAAACAAAAAAATGTCCTTTGTGTTACGTCTAAATTAGTTTGAAACAGGATTGACCAAAAGACTGGACTGGAACAATGTGAACTTATTTCCTGTTCTCCCAGCGAGCCTGTCTCGGATATAAAACTCTGACGACTCGGTCAGGGAAGCATCAGTCAGCTTGCTTTAGCCGCACAGTAACAAACTAAGCAATCGAAGTAAGCTGAGCAAGACTACTTAAAGTTAGGTCATAATAATTGAATTAATATTAATTTTTCTAGAATGAAACACTTCATCGTCGCCATCATCGCTCTCCAAGCCGCCGTTATCTTCGCTAGCCCCCACCGTCAGGGTAGGATCCTCGCCACATTTGAAAAGGAGATCAAGGTATGTATGTAGCACTCCCACTCGAGTTCATAGTCGGTCTGATGGTTACTTTCCCCGAATAGGAAAACACTGGTGCAGCGATTACTAAGCTGAGTCTAATCGACTCGTCGGTTCTGGGTGCAAAGGATCAGGTCGTCACCTTCAACCAGCAGACTAGGCAGGGTGGAAACGCCTTGATCGATGAGTTAGGAGAGTTGAATGCGGCTCTGGTGAAAAATAGCGACCTGTTGAATGCTATCAACAACCTCGGCAGCGTCATCCAGGTCAGTGTGACTGCTAACACTGACCCCAACAGCCCTACTTCGTTCACCCAGCTCTTCGATAAGCTGAACACTGTCGTCGATACCAACCTCGACAAGATCGAAGACACCCTGGGTTACGGTGACTACCCCCGGCCCCCGGCTTCATCTAAACTGCACACCACCTTGTTTGAGCAACACTCCCGTGTTTTTCCAGTTGAACTGATTTTATTTTAAGTGGTGGAAGATAACTTATTTTGTTACTTTTTTGTCTGGAAATGTTATGAAATGCTTGTTGCTTCCCGAAATGGAAGCAATACGTAAATTGTAACGTCTTCTGATGGTCTGTTGTTGAAGTAATATGACTTGATGAGACAATTACACATTACTTTAAAAGCACTGTTATATTTCCTTTCGCTAAATGGTAATGCACTTTACACTTTCAGTGCAACGATGATGTATGAAGGACGTCTTGTAATAGTAATGAACAGAACTCGAAGACACTTGTACTAGAAGCCAAGCAATTTTAGAAATTATAACTTGCAATGTTTTAGTTTTCATGAATTATCTCAAGATCGAAGCTCATATAATCAATCCAAGAACTTGACATTTCCAAATTTTGTATCAAGATTTTGCACTTCAGACAAGTAAAACTCTGAAAATGTATTTTAGAGTCAGCGTCCTGAGAGGTCTAGGGTTTCATTCCTATTGTGATCTATACTCTCCAAAATTTACGAGACCTTCCCGAAGTAGACATGAAGGGACTATCATATAGAGTGCAGATGTACTCCATACTGTGTTCATCGTAGAGTTATACCTACACTACTGTAACTTCTCCAAGAGGGATATGTGTTCCATGGACTACAGTGTACTCCATACTCTCTACCAAAAATGTAGGGGAATTTGCCTTGAGAACTGCAGGCAAATCGGTATCCAGAAAATATGTCGGAAAAGTTTGCCTACATCGAAAGTAGGATATTGTAGTATTATAACGTACAAACTGTAGGATTGTTTCCTTAAGCCGAAAATCGATACTTCCAAGGATTATCGTACTTCCGTCAACTATCGATACGTTTTATATTTCGATTTATAAGCTTCGATTAGATTTCTAGTTCAGACTTTCTCTTTATGCTTCATGATACTGTACTTGATAACTAATGCACATTGCGATATTGGCTTTACAATTGCAAACGGACAGAAAATTCGAGTGAATCAGAACAGAAAACAGAACGAATTAATTTACTTTATTGTAGCCATTATATAAGTCACCAATTCGGAGGGAATAACAGTGAATGGTATTCCAATTATGAAACAATGGAATACATTTTGCGTCTTAGAGGTCTCAACTGAATTGTGTACTGATTTGTAATAAGTGTTAGTATTAAATTAACATACAATATATTAGGAACGATTTTAACATAATGTAATAATAAGTATTAACTACTAATTGATTAACATATAGTGTATTAGGACCGATTTAGGCAGACCAAATGTAACGAATAAACAATCTTACGAATTCCGTCTGCTATTATGAGCCGAAAAGTTTTTTAAATGGCTCTTTTGATCACGTGAGGGGTGTGAACCAATCAAATTGCGTGCCTGCTGACCAACATTGTCACGTGCATTTTCGGATGTGTATTAATTTTAACGCCTAAACGGTAGAAAATTGGGATAAGGACACTATATATATTCGGAATCGGCGCAAAAAGTTCTGTAACATGTTTTTTCCAAGTTGTCCAGACTTGCCCTTTTACATCTTGCCTTCAAAGCGGAGAAAACAAATAACATAGTCTGGATGTACTCAAATATTATGCTCATCATGGAGTTACACTTGAACTAACTGTGACCTCTCCTAGTCTTAAAGATAGAGGAAGGCCGCTATTATAACCTACTCTTAAGTATCTTGCGATCCTGAGTTGCTCATTAGGAACTTCACATGCATGCATGAGAATACGGAAGCTGAAGAAGTTAAGTAATAGATTTAGTTTCATTGACATCAGTCTCCCAATAACAAAAAAAAACTGGTTAAACTCTGGGCGTTATACAACTAAGAATTTCTTGAAAAAAATACGGTTAAAGACCCTATTAATTGTAGTCAGTTTTAATGAGGTTCGAATAGGTGGTTGATGTAGGTCAGAATGTTGTCTACAATTCAAGGGATTACGAAGATGAAACCACTTCTATGGGTTGCGTCAACTTTTTTCCTGGGTCCTAGGGGGCAACTAAGTTTAACTGAAAACCAGTACAGTCCCTTTAATTGAGGTTCATGATATTTTTTCACGTACGACACGCTTTTCTCGCTTTTCAGTTCTAGATCAGTGTAGGAATCGAGTTTTTCTGTTCGGGTGGTCTATTCAGTGACCGGACGAAGTGAGGGCATGAGGTCGTTACCCGCCACCCCTTAAGTCGTTCGGGGGATCTCAAAACCTGAATTTAAATGAACAGAAATTGACTCAGGATAAAGGCTCGTTAAGCAACTAGGAACGTGATTTTGTAAAGAGACATCTACGCGGGGACCCCTGTGAGACTCTTACGAGACTTCTATTAGATTTTTATAGGATTCTTATGAGACTTCTGAGAGACTCCTTTTAATATTTTTATGCAATCCGTATCAGACTTTTATGCGAGAAGTAGTAAACCGAACTTACGAGTCCAACTGAGACTCACCTATGACACTACAAACAACTATCACTACAAACAGAGTCGCAGAGAACTCGGTATAATAACATAAAAAAGTATTCATTGTCCACATCGACATTCTCATAGTCCACATCAACTTAAACTAACACTGTATTTTCTCAAATTTCAACCAGGGCGGAAAATCTACTGTTGTTTGGATGACAGGCTACGGGGTCATATCTCAGATGTCTTCACTCACCCAACCAATTTTGGAGGATTATGAGCAGCTTGCAGAAAAGTGCTGGGATGGATGTACTGTTGCTGCTATTGTTCATCTTGACATCGAATGAAGTTCCACTCCGGCTTGGAAAGCGTATATAGCGTCGACGAGGTCGGAGTAATTGGCAAAGCCACTAATAACCTTGGGTACACACCCGAAGCACAGATGAAGGAAGAACTACTATTTCTTTCTTTTCTCAGTACTTCAGGTCAGGCACTGTCCACAGTCCATAAGTAGTTCGCAGTCCGAACATTTCTTGTTCAAACCAGTACTGGGAAAACTTGAAAAGTGGTCAGCCATGAGGTTCGTGAACTCACTAATTACAATATGGTAGGATTTGTAATCATAATAAGCATGCCGTGTAAATGAATCAAGATAATAGAATTACTTAAACCACCACTGTATTTTTTTTTATAAATTCAACCAGAAAAAAAGAATAACAGGTAGCACACGGTTGTCGCATTCCATAAGATATGTCATAACAACACTATGTAACAACATTTTTTTAAAAAATTCAGTATAAGTTAAAGATTCTTATCAGAATCCCAATTCATACTTGTTCAAGAATGAATAAATTAAACCAACGTAAAAGAAGCAAGTGACTTATTTGCGGCCGTAACCGAGGAGAGCCTCGATTTTGGACAGCCTGGCTTCGATGACTTGGTTCAGCTTGCCGAAAAGGTAGGCGGTGGACAAGGGGCCGGTGATATCGGTGTCGGCCTGCACGCTGCGCTCTAGTCCGACACGGATTCTATCGATGGCATTGAAGAGGTCTGAGTTCTTGGACAAGTTGGTGATGACATCGTCCACGAGACTGACCAAGTTGGAGTTGATTTGGCTGGAGACGGTGGCCAAGTTTTGCAGCTTGCTTGAGACGTCTTTCACCGAATAGTCAATATTGCTCAGTTCGGGCAGGGCGTTAGCGGTGTGCTCCTACAAAAGCATTTTGTTATTGACTAATACACAACTGTAACAGAAATCGTAATATTTACCTTGATCTCCTTGCTGTAGGTAGCAAGAATTCTGCCATCACGGTTGGTGTTGGCGTACGATTCGCCACTAACCAAGATGGCGGTCTGGACGAGGACAACAGCAACGACGAATTTCATCATTCTGGAAAAATTCAATCTTAATTGTAATGGGATATAAAATTATATATGAAATAATTTAGCTACTTCAGAAGGAGTTTTTGGAGCTTAGTTGACTCTAGAGCAAGAAACAAGCAACTGTTACTTCGACACATCCTACAGCCGGTTTATATACCGGAATTTTGGGTCAAATGCTTTCCTTGACAAGTAGTCCCTTGTCAAACCTGTACTGCAAGGTCGTACCTCTTGTTAAAGAATTTCTTTTAACCTCATGAAGGAAAAAAACACCCCTCATAACCATAGGGATCCGACTGCATAATATGGAAATGAGATAACGGAAACTAACGAAGACATCCAATTAAGAAACCTCAGTACGGAACATTATACAAAGGTCTTGGTTCAAACTTAGAAAAATGTTGAAGGGTCATACAAAGTTGCTCTGAAGTTTTAAAATGATTAGAAATTAAGTCAAGAAATGACATTTTCAGAATTCATTCAAAGATATGGTTTACGTTTAATCTGCATCGCACTGAAGATGAAGTCTGAATCGAAAATACCCAATTTTTCCTAAATTACCTTAAAGATTATCCATTCAAATACAGTAATAATCATGTATTCTTAAAGCTTGTTCTTTGCTGATAATTTTTCTGTATAACGTGTCCACCTAGTGGAAAATTAAGGATGTTGGCTACATCTTGAACGATATCCTAACATGTCCTGAACACCCTGAACCACGTCCGATCGTGGATGAGTAAAAAAAAAGTGTTGAAAATTGTGAATCTTGATTACTGAGGGCACCATTACGTATCCCGAAAAGCGTTTTTTCAGGACGCTGTTAAGTACCCTGAACATTTTTTATTGAGGCATTCCAATGTCAGGGTCCTGAACACCCTGGAAGTGGGCCAGTTTCACTGCAATCAGAGTCCTGATTGGCATCCTGAAAATGTCCTTTTTAGGATATTTTCAGGGTCCTGAAACTATCCTTAATTTTCTGCTGGGCAATGTCGGCCTACTATTGCCACTCAAAATACGTTCAAATGAAGAGGGCATTCTTTCCAACATTTCATTTGACTTGGTCAAAACTCTTTGAAGAACCCAGTTTTTTTTTTATATTCAATCATAAAATCTGTATAGTTTTAAATGGACAGTCCGGACTTCTTGGAAAAAAAACTTATGTTATAGAATTTTTTTCGCTGATTCCGAATATATATAGTGTCCCTATCTCAATTTTCTACCATTTGGCCGCTAAAAATTAATTAAAGTTTGAAAATGTACGTGGCAACGTCGGTCCCAAGGCACACCATGGCCCGCGGTCTGATTGGTTGCTGTTGCTCACGGGAACAAAGCAGCCAATGGGAAAATACTTGCGGCATGCTGAGATACGAATCCGCGATATATATTAAATAGATTTATATATACACACCATATATATTCAAAATCAGCATAAAAAGCAGGGGGGGTTTCACGAGGCAAATGCCTCGTTGGACCTCAAGGTGGGTACTGCCACAAGATAGTAAGTTTGTTTTTAGAAGTTGTTTTCCTGATTCACAACGAAAAAGATATTTTTGAGTGTACGCATTTATAATATATGCATAATATAATATATGAATACATATATGTAGTATTGTAAGTAGCTAGGTGGTTACATTGAAGGTACCAAGATGGGTCTGCCTCGTAGGCAAGCGTGGGGGTAGGCACCCCTGGTAAAAAGTTCTATAATATACTTTTTTTCCAAGAAGTCCCGACTGTCTCTTTAACAAATCTTCTATTTTAATCGAATTATCATAATATTTGGGTGAAACGTATGTTTGAAGTTAAACTCTGGATGTTAAACCCCAAGCTCGAACACATGGGGACCAAATTTCAAGTTTCATCACATGCAGGGAGTGGCAGCACCTTCCAGTGACTACTCCACCAAAGGTACTTCACGTACGATACAATGTCTACGAACATAAAATATGTTTCCTACTACATTTACACTATATTATAGTATATAGTGTACATCAAATATTACTGTTGCAACATCCTCGACGTCTACTTGTTTATACGGAGAAAAACCAGGACTTCGCAGAAAAGCTTTGATCATTTTAGTGTTAGGGCCTTAAGCTATCATTTATCGCGAGAAATCCTATGTCCAGCTACGGCACCGTATTAAAAGCCCTTCTTGTAAATTTTGACGCAATAGAGACATGATAGTTTTAAAAGATTTTATACTTTTAAGCATTTATTATGTATAGATGTCACTTAGCCTTTATGAACTTGGGCAGTTTCATGTTATAAGCTGATAAATGTTAGAATTTCTGGAACAGATGCATTACGTGACTGTTTCAAGTTCTAGGAAGTTAAAGTGACCACAAATCACTCGACAGGTTCAATAAACTATACACCGAATACAAAGTTCTTAAAGTTGAAGATGTCTTGTTCAATTGAGCACACTGTAACAAGTTTTAATATGACCTGATCTACGGAGCAAGTCTCTTCAAGCAAGATCTTATTCTGTAGTTATTTTTTAAGGGGGGAGGGGGACATGATGTTTTTTTCAAGCCCAGATTATCATCCAATTAATAGGAGCCAAACTAACACTGACCGGAGAACAGGTTCCACAATTTCAAATCATGTAACCAAGTTCGGTAAGAAGTCTACGAAACAGGAAGAATTGAGAAGAAATCCAGTGGCCTAACGGACAAGTTCTCGAAAACTTGTTTTCTTGGGAAAGGTTTGTCGGGTATATAAAGGTGTCGAAGGGTCCTTCGAATCATAGCATTCGCTTCCTAGCCTTTCAAAAGCACGAAAGCAACCTTTTCCCCAGTAAGAAAATAAATTTCAATGTTCGTTAGTTAAATATTTTAAATTTAAATGTATTCCGTAGATAAAAATGAAACTGTTCATCGCTATTCTGCCCATCCTCGTCGCTCTTGCCAACTCTGAGCCGGCCGTCGACGCCACTGTTAACCGTGGAGGCAGGATCCTGGCCGCTTACGAACGCGACACTGCTGTGAGTTTTCGCTTAAACATATCTTTCTTTAAAACACAGCAGAAAAAAACATGCTAAGATTCAATATAATCTTAACTTTCATGCAGTACAACACAGCCAAGTCCGTTGCCAAGCTGCAGACCGTTGACCAGTCCTTGGGAAGTCTGAGGAGCGAAATCAATAACCTGTACAACACCCAGTCTTCGGTCGGACAGAGTGTCGTCAGCAACCTGAGCACCGTCAGGGATGCTCTCTTGAAGAACGGCCAACTGGTTCAGGCAATTCGTGAAGTTGAACGCCTTGTCAACATCGCCTACAACACCACCTTCGTTCCTAGTGACGACAGCTTCGCCAGCTTGATGACCGAGTTCACTACTAACCTTGATGGCAGGTTGAGGAACCTCGAGAAGACCATCGGATTCGATAACTACCCTTCTCCTTCTTTCTAAAATTCTCCCCAATGTTCTTCCGTCAAGGGAGAGCATTCCCGGTAATTTAACATACCGAGATGCTTTGTTGTTTTAGTTTTCTTCTATTTATGGATTCAATAAAGGACTGTTGTATAGACTTGGGAAAACAAAATGTTAAGTTTTGTCTCTGTTTCTGTTCCGTAGCTTTCTTCTAGTTGTCTCTACTACTGTGTTTGTGAGTATTTGGTACTGTGAATGCTCAAAAATACATCGACCTTTAACACTTCAAATTGTCCCTTTGCTTCTCGTTCATTTTAAACAGTTCTATGTAATAAAGTAATAACTATATAGTTATATCAAATGTCTTAGTCTGTAGCTCTAAATTCGTATCTTAGTTCCTTGTCTTGAAGCTAATTCAGAAAGTTACCGCAAGAGTCCCGTCCCATAACCTACCAGGCAGAGCCATTCTAGGTGACCAAGTTATGCTACTATGTATTGTGAAACAATCTCCATGTAACGTTCTCTAGTACATCGATTTCGTATTTAAACCCTATTCAGATTTCTGCAAGCAGAACCGGACATCTTTGATATGCGAAGAAAGAGAGTTACATATATAGCTAATTACACGTACAAACTGAGACCGAGAAATCATAGAAATACACCAACAATAATCTGAAACGATGAAAACATCAACAATTATTTCGATGGACGAGCAAAAGAAAATAAAGTCTAATAATTGTAATTGCTTGACGGGATATTCTGATGCGGGGCAGCATTCATAGTGATTCCTGTGTATTCACTGGCTCCGTAAGAACTGTTGATGTCTTGTGGGCTTCTCACGAAAGGATTTGTAGTCGCACCAGGGATTTCCAAATTGGGCCCGCCGTAATTCAGCTGCTCCTGGTGGGTATTTTCTTCAGGCATCCGCATGCTTGAGGGAGTGCGAGGGATCGTAGGGTTTGTTGGGACCCCATGTGGAGCCAGGTGGGTCATTTCTTCGGCAACCTTGAAACAATTTCATCTCTACAGTACTGTGTGTTGGTTTATTATTATAATTAATTACTTGTCGAGGGTCTTCTGTCGTTGAGAAATTCGCAGAGAAGCCTTTGTCTTTATGATAGAACGTGACAGCCATAAAGAAAACCAAAACCACGATGCAAGCGAATCCATAGCCACGTAGGACAGCAGTAGTTCCTGTAAGATTTATACAAAAATCAAACCCTGAAATATGTATTGGGCTAAAATCCTCGAACCATAGGCAGTGCTGAAAACTCCCCGAAAATTGTCCCACAGGCACGACCCAGGCCGTGGTGGATGAACTGGAGAACTCCTTGGGCTGATGGTCGCAATTCTGGCGGAGTGCTATGGGTGATATACGAACAAGCTGCGGCCCAGACTGCTGAATGTGTCACTCCTTGGATTAGTTCGAAAGGGATCACTCCCCAGGGTTCCGTTATGTACGAAATGTAGAGAAAGCGAAAAATGTTCCCCACTAGCCCCAGACACAAAACCTGAGGTAAACCACCAATCCAATAAAACGTTATTACAAAAAAAAACTGCATGAAAATACTTTAATATGGCCGATTTTGCGGATCAGTGGGAAGCTGAGGAAGTAAGCCAAGACTTCGGAAATGTGATTCACTACTGAAGCTATACCGAAGACAGATGAAGTTCCGCCAAAATCCTGTAGGGAGAAAACTTCTTTAGTATCAGGACAAGGTACAGATTTCAATATGCTTGAGTAACCTGGAGATGCCAGAAGAGGAAGGTGAAGATTAACCCGATGCCGAATCCCATGAACCAAGCAACGAACATGAAGGAAGCGCAATTGAGGTTAGCAAAGTGTCGAAGTACCGGCATCCATTCTGGGATGCGCCTCGTAGTTTGCGCGAAAACTTTGCTCTACACAAAGCGGACTGTGTCAGTATGTCGAATGATGTGGATAGTGTTTAAGTGTTCATTACCTTTCCTAGAATATTTTTCAAAGCGTCTCCGATGACTTCAGAAGACTTCGGCTGTTGCCCCGGCGGTGGAGGAACGGGTTTGCTGGAATTCACAGGTTTGGTCGGTGATTTGATCTGCGGGGAGCCGTTTTCAGGACACGAATCCTCCGGAGTGTTTTCGTAATCAAACGGCAATCTCGTCGCAATGGCAATTGTGCAAAGCATGAAGATTGTAAAGCACGTGTAGCAAATTGAATAGTTTCTTTCTCTTTCATGGACCTATACATATTTATTGAAGTTATAGTTTACGTTGATAAGATAAGATAATATGTTTACTTGGCAAGGATGATTGGAGAAGGAATGTGAGTTATCGAGGATGAGACAAATGATGAACATCGTCAGGCCCCATCCTAGAGATGCAAACATACGCTGTCTACCATAGAGTTCGGCGTTGTCTTTACCCAGCATGTTCAGTACGGCAGTGTCGGCTAGAGTTATGCTGGGGCAGCAAAAGAACTCGCCCACTACTATCAGAAGCAAAAAGAGGAAGAATACCTTGCGGACTCCCTGCAGCTCGTAGATGGTGTAGGAGAATGTTGGTGATACCTTGACAAAACATCGTAGTTAAATCCTGGCAATAATGTTTTGCTGTAGGGAAATGTAGTGTACTATACCCATTGAGAATGACGCGCTGGATCGTAATTAGCAGCAAATTCTAGGGTGTATGGAGACTTCCCAACTTCGTGATTAGGCTTCATAGGAATCTCGCGCCGTTTGCGAACGTATTGATTAGGGGTAGCCATTTCTTCATAGTCTTGTTCTTCCACTTCCAACAGCTGTTGCCATGGAAATTCGTCTGGATAGTCCACAGATGGCGCGTTCGAACCAAGCATCTGTAGTGATCCAATAAAGCGTCAACATCCCATTCATAAATAATAATAATAATAAAATGTAATACACTGTCAGGATCGTATGCTTGCCATTCGTCCGCCTGGATGCTTCTTTTAACCAACGTTTTACCAGCAGGAAGATCAATAATGAATTCTGAGCCGTTGTGAACTAAGCAAGAAGTGGTAGAAGGTCCGATATATCCCAGTGGAACATTGAATACGATCCACGCAGCCAGGGAACATAACAGGATCAATCTTCCTTTTCGAAATCTATTTTAAACCACAAATGCTAGTTTAAAAACCAAGTTTGACATGCTTATTTATTTATGATTGTCTAATATAATAGAAAAAGAATACCTATCCGCAAGATCGGCCCAGAAGGGTGCGCTGAGGTAACCAACGAAGGGTCTAATGCCGATCAATATCCCGGCTTGAGTTGGAGACATTCCCAGATTCTTGAAGTAAATGGCCATTAGCGGCAACAGCGAAGCGAAGGCCGAAAAGAAGAAGAAATAAAACAATTTAGCGATGAGAAGTTGGCGATTGATGGGACCTCGAAACCATTCCAGAATATCGGTCCAGCCACGGATTTTTTCGGTACTGTCTTTCGGTTCCGGGTACTTGTTCAAGTCCACTGCTTCAGCATCGGCTTGTGTATTCTGGTCCGGTTCTGTGTTTTCGTAAGATGGATACGATGGTCCCTGGGTTTCTGGCTGATGTGTAGAACCGTAGGAATTGCCGAGAAAAGGATTGGACGCCATTTTTGTTCCCCTTGGAAGTCTTACGACATACTAATGTTACGCGGAGAGGGGGAATGTGTGTGCTCTGAACGACTGCGCCCAAGCTACTGGGGTTTGCCAGGGAGACAATCGATTCATTCGTACGCTATGAGTAACATTCGCGGTTACTGTAGAACGGTTACTCGTGGAGGGATTATTTTCTGGGGGATCAATAAATCAATAGTTATTTTTCATGTCGAAGAATAGAAACACTGTATAAGCAGTTGGGTAACATATTACAGTATCAGAAATGTATTTTCTAGTCGTAATAGTTTGATTCAATTAAAGTCAATTTAACTTTTTAGTTTACAACTTCTACAACATCTATCGGAGGAATTCATGGAAGAGGGTATGTGTCTCTCTTTGAAGATGATATAACCAACAACCCCATTAAGAGCCTCAAAACGTCTATGTGTAGTGGTTTTCATAAATAATAAAGACTTATGCAAACGTAGTTAGTTTGAATCACTTTCAGTACCGCGGCAGAAGTCAATTATTCAAATCTGCCGCCTTGAATGTGGGAGCTAAGGATAACTGCTGTAATTAAAATTACTAGTGTCGGGTAGTTTTAGATATACTAAAACAACTATGAGCAGTTTTAACAGTGGAATGGTTTTCATCTAGGCCAACGATGTTGTTACCTCCGTTATGTGAAATTCTTAAAGTCCATTCCCTCGTAGAACGCATGCTTAGTTTTACCTTACCACCTAATAGCAAAATAAACAAGTTTTAGTTTCCTTCAGTAGATGATAGCAAGAGGAGGAACGGGTTGAAAATACGAGTTTCGATAACGACGCAATCTAGCGGGAAACTATGTAACTTTTTCTACAAATGTGACCAACTAGGATGCAAGGGTGAAAAGGGGGTCGGTCATATGATTTTGCCTTCTCGTGTTCTATGTTACACATAAAGGTATTGAATATTAGGGGTTGGTAACAGAGTTCAAAAATTTTTGCCCAGAGTATCAGATCACAAATCACGAACCAGCCCTGCGTTGAAGTATGTGTAAAAGACAAGATGCCGCTCAGCATCCATGGTTGTAGATACCGTACACTGAAGGGCAGGATTTACTAAGTTTGTCCCGCAGTCTACATTTTCATTATCTTGATATTTATACTATTACTGTTTAAGTTATTATAGGTATTGATCATGCGATAAGTTTGCAGTTTTACGTTAATAACAGGACAAGCTGTCTCTCTATCATTTTCCATTATTTTGAAACAGCTGTTCAGCCTGACTTCTATGATTCGCTGGTTTGGACTACTTGGGATAGTACTAGCAAAGTTTCTTGGAATAGTATAGCATGTATCGAAGAGTATTTAATTGTATCCATTTGCTGTGGCATGCTATGTTTTCCACCCCATGAAACGTTCCGACCAAGTTGATGTAACGTCTCAGTCACTGTTTGGATTCGAAATGTGAACTGTAAAAAGTTACCAGAGTTGGAACCTGAACTTTCTTATCGAAATTTACTTGATTGAAAGCCACTGATGCTGCGTTTTAACTTCGGGAACATGGGAAATGACAGCCTTCCAAAAATAACTCAATATTTTATGGTTTCGTCTTACAAGTAAACAACACAGAATATACCATCCGAGCATAACGTTTAACTACTCACATCTAGACACATCTACATAATCTCATGCAGACTGACTCGCGGAATATTAGATATACACTTTTTAGAAGACAAATAGTTTAAAAGCAACTCCAGACAATTTGAAAAAAAAATATATAGAACTTTTTACGCTGATTCCGAATATACATAGTGTTCCCTATCTCGATTTTCTACCGTTTGGCCGCTAAAATTCGTTAAAGTTTGAAAATGCACGTGGCAACGTTGGAAAGTAAGCACACGATCTGATAGGTTCGCACTCGTCACGTGACATCACGTATCTTTCAACGGTTCCAAAGTGGAAAACTTGAGCTGCACAAGCTTATATCAGAGTCGAAATTTGTGCTTCATGAACTAGTGACATTTGCCGAATTGTCAACTATTGCTGTTGTTTTCATCTTCGGTTACAAAGGCACGACAGCGTTCAGAACACCATTTAAAATTCAAGTGGCATCAATATCAGACGAACCGCACAGAGTGCGGCCTATATACAATGTCCACGTACGTACCTTTTACATTTCGATGCAACCACACATATCTCAATGGAGCCACTGACATGTGGAAAACTAGATTCACGAACATTATATGTACTAGTAACACGTTATATGTTAGATTATATATTATTATTATATTAGATCATGTATTTTATAACAGGTTGCGTACTAGTTACTACTATGCTATGCTGTAGAGACTATTTTCCAACAGATGATTCTAAACCAGTAATACAGGTTTACTGAAGTTTAATGAATTAGCATAAGCAGCGCTTCAAGTTTGTTGTGGTGATTTAGATTACTAACATTTATTAAACCTTGTATAATTAGATGGATTCCTTTAAATAACGTCCGACTTAACCGGTTTGATTTATTCTATATGGAATTATTATTACAAAACCTAAAATACTATTTTTTTATAAAAAGAGAAAAAAGTATTCATTCTTGTTTACTTATTATTTACTGATTATAAATAATTATTATTTATTATTTACTGTTTACTTAATTCATTAAGTAACGAAGTACTTCATGTTAACTAAAAACAAAGAAAATTATTTTAAGATAGTAAAAGCTTTTATACAAAGTTTGGAAGTAAAAACATGAGATTAATGTAAAATAATTAAAATAAATATTTACCTTACATTAATTACGAAGGTTATTAATCAATTGCAGTCAAATAACTATAACAACTTAATGAATCATCTGTATGAAAACGGGAACACTGGTATTATATAATGATAATAGATAATACTAATCAAACCCATAATATTATCACTTAATGATAATGCAATATGTTAAAACAATTATCGAAAACAACAGAAAATAAGAATACATAATATTTTAGCACTGTTAAGAAGATTTCGTACCTTGAAATAGATTAAAATTATTTCTTTACAGCGCCATCTATCGTCAACATCGGGAACACACATACGGGAAACATACCAAAGATGCTATGATTAATATTACTAATTATTCTGTTATAGTTTTACATTAATGGTTCGAGCAAAATTATTAGTATTTTAAATTCTTGACGAGTTGGTCCTCTGTCATTCCGTTATGACAAGGCCTTCGTTCTTTATCCTAGATCTCAATATTCCTGACTGACTTAAACTCTGAATAGTACTGGCAAAGTTTCTCAAGTAATCATCGTTCGTTGGAGAATAACTGATGTTGTTTACTTGCGATTGCATGGGTTCACCTACTTGAAATGCTCCGACCAAAGTTTGACGTAACGTATCAATCAATGCTTTGGAATCAGAACTTGAAGTGTCCAAACTTGTCAGAGTTGAAATGCGAACTTTGCAAACTGGTGACGTTTGTCAAATTGACAACAACCTGGTGAACCATGATTAAAATTGTGTATGAAGTCTTTGGTTCTTCGAAGACAAGAACCAGATACTTTGGTGACAAAAAGTTTGACACATTTTCTGCACGAGTCTTCGTGGTCGGACAGAAAAACTTAGTTCGCATACAAAAATGACTTTGATGATTTGTCATTCACGTTTGACATATTTACGACTGATTGTTCCGGAAGATCGAGTGCTTTTCGACAGGAAGATGAAGAAAGAATATTATTCCATCCTAACTCTCGTTTGCACGAACTCAGCATTTTGGTTCAGTTGTGTTGCTACAGCATTAAACTAGGAAGAACCAGTGCAGGTAAGACAAAAGTTTCAAAGAACCCAACTGAAAAGTGAGTAAAAAGACAGCAAGGCTGACACCGAAATGCCTGGATCGTCGTTTGTGGATGAATCTCGCGGCGCTTAGGTCGGTACCGAGTATGACGAATCTATGCTATGCTCTAGTCTTAATATACAAGCGTACCACTTGAAAAAGTGTTATCAAAGGCTCACAAGTATTTCGGAGCTCATGCTTTCAGTGGTTATTATATAACTGGACTTAGCAGACAAACATTGTACGATCACGTAATCTCTTGGCCCTTGAAAGTACCCTAAAGTTCCAACATGCCTGCCGTTCCTGTTATTGTGTGATTGTGCATTTATTTTTTTATGTTATTTCTTTATCAACTTTGATGCGCCATTGGTATCCTTGTAAGCTTGAATTAGAGTGTATTGTATGAAATATGGTTTATGTTACACTTTCAGCTAAACGTATTTTACTGATATGTCCATATACTTTTTATCTTCCACTGTAGCTGTGACTAAAATTGGGTGGTGTTTGATAACCTAAAAGTCGTGTTCAGCTCTTAGGTTAGCAGATTTGCATTGCGAAACTCTTCAGAAGGGCAACTGTCATTTATCCACAAGACAGACTCTGTTTCGTCTACGAATAACTGGTACAATTTGGACTCTTTAAACGTCGTATTTCTTTCAGTGCAATACTACAGCTGACTTGTTCAAGTCTACATTTCAAAGCAAATTTGCATAATTTGAATCAATCAGCACTTGTCCTAAGTCCTGAATTTGTCTTTGTCAAAACAATAAACTTCTTTCGGAATAATTCATAAAGAAATGCTACGAGCAATATTGCATAACCCATGCCAAGTACAACATAGGCACTTTGCATTTCAATCAAAGTGATTCATTTTGTAGTTTGGGGGTGATTCCTGAATTTCGTACAAGGGTTGTTACCCCTGGGATAGTACTGCTGTTTCCATTTATCAAGTAGGCCCAGACCGGCCGCTCTTAAAATACTGAAAAGAAATTGTTAACTTACTTGTCCCAATTCTATTTATGGATACCTAATAACCAGCGCGTTCCGCCACTCGTGCTTAGTATTCAGGGGGACAACAAATCGTGAGTAAAATGGAAAGAAAGGATGCTCGATCAAAAGTTAAACTACAATCTCCAGTTCTTTTGAAGTCTTCGTCAACAATCAAATAAGCTTCGGCAGTATATTAGGACCAACATTTTCAGAAACTTTCGATATTTTATAGTTCGAGAAGAAAACCGTGGTTATGGTGTGATCCCTGTTTTTTTACTTTCTGGACGCATTTCACCAGATCCTCGGAAGAATAATCTACTCCAGATAGGTTTGGCAGTACCCGACCCAAGTTGACACTTAACTGTTTCAAGTTACCCGGAGCGGTCTACGATGTTTGATTAATTACAATTGTGGTTTCCAGGATAATAACCAATTATCGACTTACTTCTATCTAAAGCTAAGCGAAGGAGTCAACTTGAGTAAGAAGCTGTATATCATCTCTGTTTGCCATCTCCTCAATGCTGTTGACAATTGGAGTAACTTTTGGCGCTGTGATGTAGGTTATCAAGGACCCACTGTAGGCGTTAACTAACACCAGAGCTCCCAAGCACCATAAACCAGCCACGAGCCGCGAGTGCGAACGTACTTTCGAGGAGAAGTAGCCGCCTGGGCACAAAAATATAGTTAAGCCTACTTTGAAATCATATGAAGCGAGGATTCAGTTTTTAGTGCCACATAAGCTTTTACACCAAATTGGATGTTTAGTTAATTCCTGGATAAATTTCATTCATACTAGAGTTGAAATCCAGCCTTATCTAGGCATCCCATTTAACTGCTACCAAAGCTATCTGAGGAAAGATCCAAAATTTTAAGTACTATACCGTTTACCTTGGTTTGAGTATCCCGATAGTATAAATTGGAGTAACTTCTGCTGAAGGCTTACTTGAATTCCTTCTTCGACTGAAGTTACCATAGCGTGAAGTGACGATACTTAACAGGACTGTTACAAATATAATGGAGAGAAGAAGAGCAATCCAGACCTAGAAAAAAACAGAAACGTTTGAAACATGTTTCTTGAACCGTACTGAAAAAAATCATCTCTGTTCATTTTATGAATGAGGACTTGTTCTTTACGGTACTTACGGCAAACTGGAATGGTTTTATGAAACTCCAAGGATCACTGCCACGCTTTGGGAACGGAATTATCAGTGTTTGAGACCCATACTCACAAGGGAATAAAGGAGTCATTATATTATTTCTCACTTCCATGAAACCGTACACAGGTAATCCCAAATCAAGACTCTAAAATATCGTTCAAGACTGGAAGATCAACTCGTTACTAGCAATTATGGAAAACAACCTTTTTTGAGAACTCTTCAGGCAGTCCTCCAAACCCATTTTTGTAATCGATCGGGATCATTTCATACCTAATGAAACAACCATATACTAAAAATGTCATTTAAAAAAAACTGATCTTACGAAAACGAGAAGTCTGCTGCAAGCCATTTGAGTACTTCAATAGTAAAACCATCGAGTGCTGTCTCGTTATTTTCGTCATGTGCTGTAATCACATCAGGTGGACTCTGTAAATGCACACAGTTAGAAGAAAATCTCATGATTCGTTTTGTTTACTTACTTCGAAGTACCCTATTCGAACTACTTTCACCCCTTCTACATGTGGAGTTCCTATGAACAAGAGAAGAGACAAAGCTAGTGCTGCCCACATGGTGTTTTCCTCGTAACTGTAGGAAGCGGTGGAGCGCTGTGTCTCTAATTACATGTTGTTAGTCTCAGTTTTGTGTACCTGATATATCAGTGCACACCCTTTGATGGAAATCAGTCAACGAACCATTGACTGTGACAATCAAACGACATTCGGGGAGTGAATATAGTTTTCCACATGTCGGTGTCTACAATCAGAATTTTTTGTGGATATTTCGAAATGTGAAACCCATTTAGGCATTGTGCAGAAACTGCTGTATACTGTTGTGGTTCATTTGATATTGATGAAAACATCATATATTAATTTATGTTTTGAACGTTGTCGTGTCCATGTCACCGAAAGTTTAGCACAATAGCAAGTGGATTTCAATTTGACAAACGTCGCCAGTTTGCAAAGTTCCCATTTCAACTATGGCGAGTTTGTACAGTTCAAGTTCCGATTCCAAAGTATTGCGTTACATGAAACTTTGGACGGAACATCTCAAGTAGGTGAAACCATGTAATAGCGAGTAAACAACATCAGCTATTCTCAACAACGGGTGTATTGTTTGAGAAAGTATGCCAGTACTATTCAGAGTATGTCAGTCAGGAATGTTGTGATCTAAGCTTAAGAACACAAGCCTTCTAATAACGAAAATCGACAAAGGACCAAATCCCCAGAAAGAAATTCTAATAATAATCTAACTCGGAAACATTAACGTAACATTATATATGAATTATATAATCAGCAATTAGGAATAATGCTGATAATAAAATATCTCTTTTATGTTTATTGTATATGTTCCGATGTTGTCGCTGTAACAAACAATTTAAAGGTATTTTGAAGTATTTAATCTTGTTAACAGTGCCACAACGTTACGTCTTACTTTCGGTTGTTTTTGATAATTGTGTCAACATACTGCATTTTTATATGGTTCTTACATTATGGGTTTGATAAGTAGTATCTATTATCATTATTTATACCCATGTTCCCATTTTTATACAGGTTATCCATTAAGTTGTTATAGTTATCTAACTGCAAATGATGAATACCCTACAAATATTTTTTCATTTACCTTATATTAACCTCATTTTTTGACTTCCAAACTTTATACACAATATTTTTTATATTAAAAATGATTTCCAATTTTAGGTTTAACATGAAGTAATTCGTTACTTAATCAAATAAATAACTAGTATTAATGATACAAGTGTAATACGAATGAATAAGCAATCCTAAATGACTTTTTCGTTGTCGCAACGATGAAGACCTGTTGAAGCAATATCGGGGTTCCATCCTTAACTTGTTTACCAAAAGTTGAGCAGATAGACTATTCCGTAGAAAAAGTGCTAAATCATTTGGGGGTTTCTACCTGTGAATTTGTCTTATCACTTGTTAAATGTAATCGGATATAACTAATAATTATGTTGATTTACGACACATGATTGATTGAGCAGTGCAATTATTGCTTACATTTCGTACCCAGATAAAAGAACTGTCTTTTCACTCAATTAGAATATGATTTGGGACAAAAAAAATTTTAGAGAGCCTTGGAAGTGAAAAATACGTTGTAAAAAATACTACGTGGGTAAATGGAACAAACGAAACCAGTAACCTCCTTTAGTTGACGTAGCTAGCCACCAGAACGGCGCTGCAGTCTACGCACGAGCCCTGTACGGAGCGGCAGGATTTTCTAAATAAATGGTGTCGCCAGTCCTGTTCTCTATCATTATTAGTAGAAGTGATGCATCTCGTCACAAGATCAAACCGCAAGTGGGTGGTAGCGGTGGATTTTCATGCCATTCGCTGGCAGGTGATTTATGGTTATGAGCAAGAGGGTCGGCGGGTGGTTGTGGGTTTGTGATATAGGTTGTGGGTTCCGATGCGGTTACAGGAGCAAGTATGTAGCACCGGTAATCTTAAGTTGTTCTGTATTCTTAGGTTAATGCAGCATTATAGGGTTTCAGTTTTCAGAACAATTTAAGTTCAACATGATAAAATCTAACTAGTAATTACACTGGAAAGACAAATGAATCCAGTAAGGGAGAAATTTTAACTAAGGGCATTAACCAGACCCTAAAATGGTTCCAAGAGATACGTAACAGTTCTCATAGTCAGCCATCCCTTCAGACCCATATTATTATCCTTCACACATGTCACCCCATGAATCCTCAGCTCCCAACATCACGTCCATCTTTCCCTACAGTGTTAGGCAATACTACAGCAACTCTAAACTGCTTACATAAGGCTCTATGTATTTTAGGTAGGCTCCCAAAAATTTCCCAAACAGGCTTACGTGAGCGATACCTATGAAACTGTTGTAACCCTTCTTTTGCGCGATATTCGTTAACTAAATTACTTTCACACTCTCCCGCTAACACTCCCCGAAGCCTTGCACCCCAATGTCAGTAGTTTACTGCGATTCTTAACCTACAATCAATACACTTTTTCTTAATACTGCAATTTAGAGCGAAAGCCCTGTCTCATCATACTGTGATCGACTCAAGCCCTCATAGTTTGTGACAGATTCAACTGGGACTGGTCCTATGCTCACTGTCAAAACTGCTCTAATAATGTCGTGCTTTGTCAATACTAGACAGGTATATTCGAATGTCAATTTTTCGGTAAAGAGGATTTAATGTTATATATTTACCATAACAAAGTTTCCACCAATTGAAATGCTCCAATAAAGTTTGACATAACATATCAAGCAATGATTTGGAGTCGGATCTCAAACTATACCAGCTATCGGAGTTGGAATCAGAACTCCACGAACTATATTTACATTTCCTGAATTGACAGGCATTATAGCTGTGCCCAACTTGCTGAAATACTACCTAATTGATACAACATAGTTTCATTGAAAAAGAGAACACGACCATTACAGTGAAATCACGTCACGACGTTGTTGTCGTCGTTAACGTCATTAAAACTCGGTTCCACTATAAAGGTGCAATAGTGCACAGTGCGGTTGAACTTCTGTCAGCCAAGTACGCTGGACGGTTTCAGGCGAAAAGTGCACTGTACATCCCGTACGTCAACTCTTGAGTTAGAACTTGTATGTATGTTACATGGATCGCAAATGCTTTCGACGCACTCGTAATGAAACTATCATGTGTGCTGCAGCTGCCTCTCTCCTTATGATGTCCATTGGGATTCAAATGTCAGAAGGAACGACAGTACTCCGAGTAGGGTACATGGAGGTAAATACAGAATTCGAATAATCAGATGTACTTCTTAACAGTGTGCATTTAAAGAATCCGCCTGATGTAATCGTGACGCATAACGAGAACGAGACGGTATTCGATGGTTTCGCTGTAGAAATACTCAAATGGCTTGCAGCAGATCTCAAGTTTTCGTAACTTTAGATTTTTCGATGAATGCTTGTAGTACATCGTCGTAATATTAGGTATGAAATGATCCCAATCGATTACACAAATGGATTTGCAGGACTGCGTGAAGAATTCTCGAACAAAGTTGTTCCTCTAACACACATTACCAGTAGTTATTAACCAACAGTACTAAACAATATTTTAGAGTCTCGACCTAGGATTGCCGTTGTACGGTTTAAAGGAAGGGAGAAACAAGATAATGACACCTTTATTCCCATGTGATTACGGGACTAATACATTGATAATTCCGTTCCCAAAGCCCGGAAGTGACCCCTGGAGTTTCGTGAAACCATACCAATTTACCGTAAGTGTTGCAAGAAACAAGTCATTGTTTAAGTAAACGTTCAGATATTAAGTTAAGAAACAGTTCAAGCGGTGTGCTTTAATCGTTTCCAGGTCTGGATTTTTCTTCTTTTTACCATCATATCCGTAACAGCTTTGTTAAGTCTAATCACAACACACTATGGAAAGAATCGAACAATAAGTCAAAGTGGCAAAACAAATAAGCGTTCAGCAGAAGTTACGCCGATTTACACTATTGGAATTCTCACAAACCAAGGTAAAAAAAAAACGCTATACTTCTATAGTGGTGTTCCCATTGCGATGACGAAGATCATTGACCGGTGGAACTTTCATCCCGCTTTTACCTGATTGGCTAGACCTTAGATGCTGCTATCTTTGTATGAGCGATCCTTTGTTTTCATACTCTTTGTCATATACTGGTTTCGTTTAAGTCAACTTATATTAGCTAACTTCACGACTAATTACCCAGTTTTTGAAGTAAAACAACTGATATCTCTTTCAAATACCTGCTGCCTCTATAATCCAGGAGGATTAGCAAACTATTGCGTTCGTTAGTGGGGAAAACAGTTTACAACAACCTCTAATACTCGAATCCGTGTCCGACATTTTATTCCCGTAAGATTTAAAACTACAGCAAATACCTTGTCAGGAAAAACTGAGGTAATTATAGAGAAGTGGCAGCACGACTGATAGATATCAACAGTTATTATTGGAATCCAACATACGAAAAGCGCATAGTATCTCATCGTGGAAACAAACTGGGGATGGTCGAGCGTGCAGTTGCTTCCCGTGCAATACTCCGGGTGGGCTCAAAGGGAAGCAAGAGCTATGGTTGACAGATGTCTATGTCTACTCGTTTGAAGTGGACTTGGAAACAGGCACAAAGATTGTTCTCGAGGAAGGCTGCAGAAGTGGCTGATGAACAAAACTAAAAAAAGATGTTTCTCTTTGCCCCGTGGTTCACAGAGTTAAACGTAATTTTCTTCTTACGTTCCTATCAAAACCCTGCACTTACTCGCATTGTTCACGCATTATGAAATTTCATCAGAATGAGCTTACTAATGATGTGGATAAAATAAGCTTCGGTTCCACAGCACTAGGATTCATTCGACTGGACAGTACGTGGAAATGAACCAGGGAATTAAATTGGACTGAACTGAATGTAATCAAGTCTGTGTTTCCTGGAAAGCAATTTATGTTCTCTTCAACTCTTACGAGATTTAAGTGTCGATCGGCCGAAATTTTAAATTTTGAAGGTTGATGTGAAGTATTTTACCACTGAAATGGATGCAAATTAAATGCCTTTTTCGATAATCCTCCTTGATTTTCGATACCAGTAAGAAAAAGTGCCCCCAGTTCATACCGAAAAAACACCGGAAAGATCCCGGTAAAAACTTCCCCGGAAAAACTCTGGAATAACATTGGAAAGATGCCGGAAATATTCCGGTGAATTAAGGTAAAAGTCCCGGTAAGATTACTAGGGAAAAACACCGGAATAACACCGGAAATATTCCAAGAAAATCCTGTTAAACTCTCGGTGCCCCTACCGGGGAAAAACACCAAAAAATCCAGACGTAACCCCAAGATGACACTGGAAAATTCCCGGAGTAACCGGGATAGTTCCCAAGAAAACATACTGAAAATTTCCCAAGAATATCCCGGACATTTCTGTAATACAGTTTCACGTGTTCGTCCTCTTCAAAATTATCAATGAAGGTTCCTGCTGACCTTCAAGTTATCTTTCGAGTACTGGAATGATTGAACTTTCATATAGATTTTTTTATTGTCAATCGAACTCCCCGTACGAGAAAAGTACTTCCCATTTGAACCGAAAGAACGTGGGAAAACAACGTAAATTTTTTTAGTCTAAGATTAGAAATAAATAAATTAGTGTAATACGTTATATGTTTATTGAATATTCATAATTCATCATAATTGTAATCAGTTATAAAGTTAAAATTACAAGCATATTTTGCGATATTACTATTACGTTCTATTTTATTATCAATTTATCTAATATACATAATATTTATTGAAAAGTATAAACTTCATTGAAGTTTAAGAGTTTATTAAAATTAGTAAACGTAGTATGCACAAATACAGATAGAGTACTTGGCATGGTAACGTCGGAAGTCGTTTTTGCGAGAAGAACATTTCAGCATTCAGATGGCGTTGAACGTTGTCTGCAAGCAAAACAATGCGGCGGACGTCAATTTTTCTAACGGAAGCTCGCAATTTTAGCTTGTTGAAATTGAAAATTACAAAAATCTGCAGAAATTGGACGAGCTCTTCTTAAAAATGAGCACTTGGTTCGACATTTGGTCTCTGAAAGCTACTGCTGGGACTGGGAACGGGTGCATTGAAGAAAGTAAGTGTAGCAGATAAGTAAGTTAACAAGAGTGTATCCTAAATAAATGTTGTCACTAATAGACTGTGCCACTAAACTGGATTGTTATGCAAAGAAAACATGAAACGCGGAAGAATTTCTGCTCGCAGAAGATTTGAAGATGCTGGAGGAGAAGTATCCTTCAGGGGGACAGCCAATAGGAAGACAGAAGACAGCATCATTTTCGTACGCCGATCTGACGTAACTCCAAAGCTCGCTTCAATAAAACTGTATGTATTCCATTTTGTAACAAAATTAGGAGCAAAGTAAAATTACTTAGTTTTTGAACTGTTATCGTCTAGCTGTTATTTAAACTATCTTTTGTTTTACATTCACAGTTCTCAACCTTACGGTCATATCAACAATCATATCAACACAGTGCGAGTTCGCATAGACATTGTCTATTGACTCAATCGTGTCACAAGATTTCACTGATAAAAGTTGGAAGATAATGTTGTCCAGAAGGAGTTGCATTGTATGTTATCAATATATATTGTTTGCTGGAGCCAAGCACCCTTCCTACAGTCAATACAACGACCTTCGTGCAAGTATGGTTGTTACCTAAGATTTTTTATTTTTCTTCTGTATAGGGTGTCCCCTAATACTGCGCCACGAGGGTTTATTAGCAGGACTTCTTTTACTAAAGACCTGACCTGTGATGGTTGGGACGCAAAGGGCATCTTCAAGTTCCGTTTATGAGGCCAGAAGATCATGCACGCAGTTTGTTGCTGAAGGATAGGAACTCATTTATTTTCACTATAAAATTTTCCCTTAGTCGATAGAAATATTACCTATTGAGCAAAAGTTTACTTAGTGTCTCGTGTTGCATTGATTGTATTGTTGAAATAAGTTTTTAAAAAATACCCCGATTTGTGTGATATATATGGATTTCTTAATATTCTGCATAAAAACTATCAGTAAAGCCATTAAAAGGCGCAGAGCTAGATGAACAACAATGTATACAATACTCATTTTCACCTGCAAT
Source organism: Eulimnadia texana (assembly GCA_002872375.1). Taxonomy (NCBI): domain Eukaryota; kingdom Metazoa; phylum Arthropoda; class Branchiopoda; order Diplostraca; family Limnadiidae; genus Eulimnadia; species Eulimnadia texana. The sequence goes on from NKDA01000007.1 coordinate 2,074,291, forward strand.
CTACCCGGTTTTCACACTTAAAATATCAGGGAAAAAGCCCGGAGAGATACCGGAAATGTCGGAAAATACTGGCGGAATATCTTCATTTTTCCTGGAAAAAAACACCGGAAAAACACGAGGGAGTCGTTCCAAAAGTCACGACAAAAAACATCGGCAAAACCCCTGGAAACGGCACTTGACCGGCAAATTATCCCCAGTTGACACGGATAAAACACCGGAATTCTAAAGATACTTTTTCGTACCCCGTATGAAAAAGTACCTTTAAAGTTCCGGGAAAATTCCGGTGTTTGATCCGTGTCAACTGGGGCAAACTTGCCGGTCAAGTGCCGGTTTCAGGGGGTTTTACCGGTATTTTGCCGGTGTTTTTTATCGTGACTTTTGGAACGATTCTGCCGTGTTTTTCCGGTGTCTTTTCCCGGAAAAGTAAAGATATTCCGCCAATATTTCCCAATATTTCCGGGACTTTTACGGGCTATTCCCGAGGTATTTTGGGCGTAAAAACCGGGTATATTACAGGTAAGACCAGGTAATTTACAATTGTTTTTCACGTAGTTCTGCGCCTTATTATGGCTTATTGATGGTTTTTATACAAAATAAGAAATCTGTTATCACGCAAATCGTGTATTTTTTTATTTCAATAATACAGTCAATGCAACACGAGACACGAAATAAACATATCCCCAATAGTTAAAATTTAGGTCAATTCAAAGGAGATTTTGTAGCGAGAACAAATGAGTTCCAGTCTTCTAGTGTCATCCTGTGTGATCTTCTGGCCTCATATATATATATAAACAGAGCTTGAGGATGATCTGGGCGTCCCGACCATCAGAGATCAGCTCTTTCATAGAGAGTCTAGCTAATAAATTCCGCAGCGTTAAATGGTACCTAAGCAGAAGAAAATGAAATTTGTTAATTAACAACCAAACTTGCAGGAAGGTCGCTGAATTGACTCTGTGAAGGGCGCTTGGCTCCAGCAAACAGTATATTTAAAATGATACGATACAACTTAACTACCTTCTAGACAACATTACCTTTCAACTTTTATCGCCAAAATCTTGGGACACAATTGAGATGATAGACAATGTTTAAGCGAACTAATACAGGGGTGATACGTCCGTCAGGTTGCTAGCTGTGAATGCAAAACAAAATATATTTTAAATAGCAGCTAGACAATAGCTAGTTTGAAAAGTTTGTGATTTTATTCTGCTGATAATCTTTCTAGTATATGGAATACGTACAGTTACACTGAAGCAGACTTTAAGTTATGTCAAATCAGTGTACGAAAACGATGCAGTCTTCGCACGCATTTCCTGTCCCGATGAGGGATACTTCTTGTTGCGCATCGTCAAAACTTCTGTGTCCAGACAGTTCCCAATTCACGCTATCTTCATCCACTCCGTCTGCATAACAAACAAATTTAGTGACACATGGCTTATTTGTGACAACATTTAGAATATACTTTCGTTAACTTACTAATCTAGTACTTACTTTCTTCGTTGCACCCGTTCCCAGCTTTCAGAAATGCTTAACCAAATACTCATTTTCAAGAAAGGCTCGCCTAATTTCTGACGATTTTTATAGTTTATAATTTAAAAAAGCTAAATTGCGGCATTCAGTTAGAAAACTTGACATGCGCATTGTTTGTTTTGCCTGTGGACGACGTTCGACGACATCTAGAATGGTCTTCTGGCAAAAACGTCTTCCGACGTTGCCAAATAGTTTATTTGTATTTATGCATAATGAATTTATTACTTACTTAAACTATTTGACTTCAGTAACGTTTATACTTTCCAATATGTAGCGTACGTAATATGATATAATAAAATATTGTGTTATGATACTTAATACATAATTTAATATAACATTTCTACACTATATAGAAATTGTGTGGCAAAATATCATTATATTTTTAACTTTGCATTTAACTATGAACGTATCATAAGCGTATAATATATTATAACTGATTTAATTTTATTTAATTTGCACTGAAAATTATGCTACTTTTCCGTTTTTTTCGGTGTAAACTGGTAATACTTTGTCGTACGGGGGGTTCGATTGATAATAACAAATTTTATAATGAAACCAAAATAATTCAAATATTCTAAAAACAGCTTGAAGGTCAACAGGACCATTACGGGAAAATTTCGACTCGGACGAACACGTGAAACTGTGATTACAGAAATGAGCGGGACACTCCCGGGAAATTTCCAGGATGTTTCCCGGGGAACTATATCCCGTTTTTTCCGGGAATTTTCCGATGTCATCTTGGGGTTATGTTTGGATTTTTTCGGTGTTTTTCCCCGATAGGGATACCGGGAGTGTTCCAGGATTTTCTCTAAATATTTCCGGTGTTACTTCGGTGTTTTTCCCCAATAACATTACCGGGACTTTCCCCGTAATTCTCCGGAACGTTTCCGGCATCTTTCCGGTGTTATTCCGGTATTTTTCCGGGAAAATTTTTACCGGGATCTTTTCGGTGTTTTTTCGGTGTGAACTGGGGATACTTTTTCGTACGGGACGGGATAATCACGGTATCTAAGAGAGATGTTAGTTGTTTTACTTTGAGAAACTGGGTAATAAATTGTAAAGTTAGCTATATAAGTTGACTTAAACGAAACCAGTGTATGACAGCGAATATAAAAAGAAAGGATCGCTCATACAAAGATGGCGGCATCTGAGGCATAACCAATCAGGTAACAGCGTGGTGAAAGTCCAACCGGCTAGTGATCTTTGCAATTGGCTATGGCAACCCCACTATATTGTTCCATTTTAAAACTTGGTAGTCATTCGACGTGATTGTACTCAGTTGAAAACGACTAATTTCATGACTATCATGGATAAACTTCATTATAAAAATAACCTAACAGCTAACTTGATGTGACAGTACGTTTTACAGAAACTGGACCCTTGTTTCGTACAATTAAGGTATATAGGCTTAAAATGTTTTGTGCTCAGGGGGCTACTGTTCCTCGAGAGTCCGTTCGCACTCGCGGTTCGTGGCTGGTTTGTGGTGCCTGGGAGCTCTGGTGATAGTTAACGCCTACAGTGGTTCTTTGATCACCTACATGACAGCACCGAAAGCTACTCCAGTAGTTAACAGCATCGAAGAAATGGCTACAACAGATTACATTCAGCTTTTAACTAACACGGATTCCTTCACAAAGCTTCTAGTACAGGTTAGCCTTTATTTAATTATCAATTTGGATGACAAAATTATATCTTATCAAACATCATAGACCGCTCCGGGTAACTTGAAACCGCTAAGTGCCAATTTGGCTCGAGTATCAACCAACCTGTGTGGAGAGTCATATGCTGCTGAGGAAATGGTTAAATGCGTCCAGAAAGTCAAGAATGGGGATCACGCCATAGCTACGGTCGTCGTAAAAATACAAACGATTAATGGTTTTTGAAAATATTGTTTATATAGGAAGCTGGAGACGCTCTCTTGATTATCAACGAAGACTTCAAAAGAACTGGAGAATGTGGTTTAACTTTGATCGAGCATGCTTTCTTTCCAGTTTATGGAGGACTTGTTGTTCCACTGAATATTACGCATTTGTGGCGGAACGCGCTGGATATGAGGTACCGCATGTATCGAACTGGGACATTTGAACTAATCGGTTTTTTTAACAGCATTTTGAGAGCGGCCAATCTGGGCTTACTTGATAAATGGAAGCAACAGTATTATCCTAAGGGTAATAACCCTTGTACAAAATTCAGGAACCAGCCCCGAACTAGAAAAAGAATTACTTTGATTGACATGGAAAGTGCTTATGTTGTACTAGCCCTGGGTTACGCAATATCCCTTGTGGCATTTCTCTATGAATCACTGCGAAAAAGATTCACTGCTTTGACACCGACAAATGCAGGACTTGAGACAAGTGCAAATTGATGAAAGTTATTTTGACTTGCTGTACAATGCAGAGCAAGTCAGTGTCACCAAGCAAGCTAAGTCATTGATAGGTTCCGCACTAAAAGAAACAGTGACCTTTAACTAATTCATAACACACTAGTTATTCGTATACGAAATAGAATCTGTCTTGTTGACTAATGCCATTGCACTTCTGCACACGTCTGTAATACAAATCTGCTAGCTAACCTCAGCCAGAGCTGAGCATGACTTTTATGTTACAAAACAGCAGTTATTCTAATATTCTAGTCACACAGAATGGTGCGAGATCTTACAAAACAACTATACGGTCGCATCAGTAATAGATAAAATACCCTCAAAACTCCTGTGTAACGTAAAGGAACCGTTTCTTACAATACACGCTAATTACATAGCTTAAAGGGATTCCAGTTTGGTCTCATAATTTACATAGAAAACTATTACTAAGAAATACATGAGAAGTCATACAAAAAGACAACGTGAACGGCAGGGATTTTGAAACTGGAGGTTCTTTTGACGGGCCAAGAGATCACGCGTAATCGTCGATTGTTTGACCGCTAAATCCAGTGGTGGGATAAACAAGGAAATTGTTGTACGTTTGTTTCCCAACTCCGGGTACAACAAGTTCATGAGCGCTGCAAATGATTCCGTTTCGCATTCAAGATTCTAGTACATCTGCAGTACCAGCTGCTGAATATTTCAGTGCAGGATGCGAATATGATTTCGTGCAGGTGTTGGATCTACTCCAGTAGATCCACTATGGCAAGCACTTTATGTACCTTACCGCTGCTTGTTGCTGTACTTTCTTTTGCACTCTTCACTTCAGATACCCACTGTGGCAATTCCGGGTGCGAGATTCAGTCATAAACATAATATTTTCTGGTCTGTTTTAGAGAGGACAGAATTGCTAGAGAGGTAATCGGCTTCAGAAGTTGAAGAAATCCGTTGTGTAACCATACTGAGTGAACTTTACCAAAAAATTTCAAAAGAAAAGCAATTTTTCTCGGATAACATTGCGCTACGAAGCATGCATTTTTGCACGGTAATCGTAGTAGATATTTCATTCCCGGTCGCATAGAGAGACAGTCAAGATCGCAAGCAAAATTTATCCTGAACTCTTTGAAAAAATTAGTTTAGGTAGTTGTGTACTCTGCATGTTGGGACAAACGTAAATTTATTTAAACCTACACTGTTGAGTAAACGTATATTGAGGACTAGTCACAAGGTAGATTCCGGCCAATGCTTCGTCTCGATATTTGGTGAGTCCCAAAAGAAAAACTACTATGACTCGCTTCAATCAAAAGTACTATTTGATTTTTTGCACAACCTTTTTTTTCATCTCAAGCTCTACACATAGAAGTTTTTAATGTTTTTAGCGCTTTTCCAAAGCTGGGAACTAATTCAGTTTACAGGCCGTTTCGGCACAAATAAACACAGGTGTACATTTCTGGAGCAGTTTTATGAATCTTTAATGTCAAAACCCGCGTTCAATACATCGGACACACGAACTGATCAGAGAATTGAAAACCAAACCATATATACTGACAATACGGACTCAACGTTCGAACACGTATAGAAACCGCTTTTAGAAAAAGAATAACCATAATCCTTCATTAATTTTATTATGTTTAGTTCCTTCATTGTGTTATATGTTATACATTACATTACTTAACTAGTTCAGCCATACTGTACCTGCAGTCGAATGAATGCAGAAATGAATTCGGGACGTAAAAGGAATCCCCTCCAACGACTTCCAAACATTGCTGCCCGTATTCCCGGTCGTAACACACATCGCTGACAACCACCAGATAACTGAGAACTGTTAATTTTGTTTCAATACGAATCTTAAAAAATTAATGTGAATTAAAATAATATCATGGGATCTCTTGAAGACCGAATAATAGGTGATGTTGTTGGTAATAGTAAAATCCGGTCAGAGGGTCTTCTTATGTTTGATTGTTTCGTGAACCGATGACGTTTTGCTAGTAATTCTTAAACGGCTTACATGTCTACAAACCAACTTGGGTTAATAAAAATTGACCTATTTCCAATTTTAAAAAATAGTCTCGAAATCTGGTTTATATCATTTTACTTTTCCTAAAACTGTTTTTATCCAAAGAAACACATGATAAAAGTTATATTTTACTGTAATCCTTTGATAACGTTGCTTAATAGCATTGTGGATCGTGTTCTCTGAAACTAACAGAGGTCGGTCTGTAAATACGAAACTGTTATTCCTGTGGCACGTAGTAAAGATAAGGAAGATCACAGAGTATGACAACCAGAAAATTTTTAGACGTAAGATATATTTGATATTTACTTCATTAAGTTTTAGATATGAGGAACTTCTTTCCTTCGCCTTCACTGTAGTCGTTGCATCGGTAAGTCTTTTCCGCGCTGATTGGAGTGACGACTGGAAGGCTTTTACAGTAAGTAAAGCACTGCTAATACAGTGGATTCATTGGAACAGTAAAACCGAGTGGTGAATGTTTATCAAAAACTAACTAGGAAACATGTCGCAAAACGTTTAGGGCGGCCACAGAAGACCACCTGAGGCGAACCATTTGATCGTAAAACGATTCAAATCACGTACAACGAAGATCGAGCACCACAACGGTGGAAGGTAACCATGTCATACATTAATATGACATGTTATTATTTAATATGACTCTTAATATTGTCAGTTATTTAGATTGGACGCGTTTTGTTCTCTTTACGTGGTTACGTCTTTAAAGAACCGTCTAGCCACAGCAAACGCCCACTGCCAAGCACAATGTCGTCATTGTGTTTGCATGAGCCTCACCGACTCGGTCCATCCAGAAGTCTTCGCGATTCTATATCTGATTAAAAGTAAAACGCAATGATTTTATGACTAGAAAATCAAATTTGATCTACGAGACGAGTGCATGCTACAAATTCAAAACCAGGTGGCAATGTGGTTCGTGGTGGGCTTTTGTATCCAGCATCCCTTGGAATGCGCACTGTAAGAAAACAGGAGAGTTACGATTTCTTAGGTTCATGGTAGACTAGTCAACAATCCTGCAATCTTGAGAGTCCTGAGGAAGCAGCCAGTGAATCTAAGAGAAAAGTTTCAGACAATCGAATTGAGGAGTGAATAACAATAACAAAGTAGCGAGGCTCTAACGCCGAGATGTTGGGATCGTAGGTTGAGGATAAGTCTCCTTGCGCTTTTGTAGGTGGGTGCCGAGTGTAAGAAATCTATATACCGTTATCGTGTGTTAATACATACACACGCGTTCCACTTGAAAAGTTTTATCAAGAGCTCATATGCATCTCGGAACACCTACTTTCATTATGGCTATCCATCACTGGATTTGGCGGTCAAACAATGGGCGATCACGCGATATCTTTTGTCTGTGGAAGGACCGTCAATTTTTAAGATCCCTGCCGTTCACACCGCCTTTTATTGTATGATTATTAATGAATTTCTCAGTAGTTTCCATATAAATGCAAATTGTGATACACGAATACGATTAGTATTATTGTACCTGAAAGTAACGTGTATTGTAAGAAACTGGTCCGTTACGTTACACAGGAGTTTGAGGGTACTTATCTATTATTGATGCGACTTGTATAAGTTGTATTTAAGTCTCCCGCCATAACTGTGACTAAAATATTAGATTAACTAATTTAAGATAAAGTAAAAATCATACTCAGCTATGACTTAGGTTGACGGTAGACAGTGGATTTGCATTACAGGCGTGTTCAAAAGTGCAGTTGGCATTTACAGTAAGACATACTGTTTCGTATAAGAATAACTGTGAATTAATTAAAGGTTATCGTTTCTTTCGGTGTACTACCTATCACTGACAAAGCTTGCTTTTTGACACACTTGCTCTACATTGAACAGCAAGTCGAAATAGCTTTAATCAGTTAACTCTTGCCTCAAGTCCTGCATTTGACTGTGTCAAAGCAGTAAATCTTTTTCGCAATTATTCGTAAAGAAATGCCACGAGGGATATTACGTAACCCAGGCCTAGTACAACATAAGCACTTTCCACGTCAATCAAAGAAATTGCTTTTGTAGTTTGGGGCTGATTCCTGAATTTCGTACAAGGATTGTTACCTGTGGGATAGTACTGCTGTTTCCATTTGTCAAGTAAGCCTAGACTAGCCGCCCGTAGAATGCTTTCAAAAAACTTTTTAGATTACTTTTCCAGATTCGATATATGGGATACCTCATATTCAGCGCGTTCCGCCACTCTTGCGCAATATTCAGGGGGGCAATAAGCCCTGCATAAACTGGAAAAAAAGGGTGCTCGATCAAAGTTAAACCACATTCTCCAGTTCTTTTGAAGTCTTCGTTGATCACCAAACAAGCGTCCGCAACTTCCTATGCAAACCACGTTTTCAGAAACTATTGATCGTGTGTTTATCTTGAAGTTAAGCGTAGCTATGGCGTGATCACCATTCTTGACTTTCTGGACGCATTTAACCATTTCCTCAGCAGCATTTGACTCTCCAGACAGGTTGGTTGATACTCGAGCCAAATTGGCACTTAGCGATTTCAAGTTACCCGGAGCGGTCTAAGATGTTTGGCAAATTATGATTTTGTCTTCCAAGATATTAAATCGTCAAATAAGAACTAACTTCTATCTGAAGCTTAATGAACGAATTAGCCATAGTTAACAGCTGTATGGAATCTGTTGAAGCCATTTCTTCGATGCTGTTAACTATTGGGGAGATTTTCGGTGCTGTCATGTAGGTGATCAAGGAGCCGCTATAGGCGTTAACTAACACCAGAGCTCCTAGGCACCACAAACCAGCCACAAACCGTCAGTACGAACGGACTCTAGACGAACAGTATCCTCCTAAGCAAAAGAACAAGAAGAACAGAAGCCTATCTCGAGTGTTGTTATATAAAAGAAGGGTTCATTGAAATGAAGTACTACTAAATTGAACAATGGAACAGTAAAGAGTTTGAACTACTTTACCTTGGTTCGTGAGGATTCCGATGGTATAGATTGGCGTAACTTCTGCTGAACGCTTATTTGTTTTCGTGACTTTTGACTAACTGTTCGATTGTTCCTGTGCCGCTTTGTGATGAGGCTTAACAGAGCTGTTACAGCTATGATAGAAAAAAGAACAATCCAGACCTGGAAAACGTGAAAACAATGAAAGCACAGGTTTGAACCGTTTTTGAAAACTGCATCGGAACGTTTATTTGAGTAAGGATTTGTTCTCCACGGTATGTTGGATTGGTTTTATGAAACTCCGCGAATCACTTCGATGTTTTGCGAATAAAATTATCAATGTTTCAGATCCGTAATCAAAGGGGAATAAAGGAACCACTATCTTGTTTCTCCCTTCCTTTAAACCGTAAATTGATAATCCCAGATCGAGATTCTAAAGCATCGTTTAATATTGAAAGACAAAAACTTCGCACTGACATTTAGAAGAAACGACCTTTTTGGAGAACTCTTCACCTAGTCCTGCAAATCCATTTGTGTAATTGATCAGGATCATTTCATACCTAATAAAACGGCCACGTAATAAAAGCATTATTTGAAAAAAAAATGATTTTACAAAAACTTCAGATCTGCTGCAAGCCATTTTAGTATTTCTATAGCAAAACCATAGAATACCGTCTGACTGTTTTCGGTAGGCGTTACGGCCACATCAGGTGCAGTCTGCACATGAAAATTGTTAGGATCACATCTGATTATTCGAACTGGATATTTACCTCGACGTAGCCTACTCGGAGTACTTACTCCCCTTGTGAGACTGGAATCCCAATGCACAGCAGAAGAAAGAAAGAAGCTCCAGCACACACAATGCTTACTTTGGAAATGCGTCGAAAGTGTTCGTGATCCATGTACCCTATATACAAGTTGTTACTCAGGACTTGACGTTCGTAATTTGTCAATCCACCCTGACCTGACACCGTTCACAAGACTTGACAGGCAAAAGTCCACCCGCATTGCGCAGTGTTGTAGTTTTAAATCGTGCCATTGTTGGAGACTTGATGAGGTCGTCGATGCAGAGGACGACTTCGTGGTAACGTCATTTTTTACTGTAATGGTCGTTAACTTTTCTTCATGAAACTTAGTTATATGTGAGCTTAGTTGTAATGAGCGTGTTTCCGCATCTCAGCAAGTTGGGCAAGCACTAACGATTGTCAATTCAGGAAATGTCAATAGTTCGTGAAGTTCTGATTCTAACTCGGATGACCTGCACGGTTCAAGTTCGGATTGCAAACCGTTAATTGGCGTTGTGCATTTAAGTGGTGGAACTCTTGATATGGCAGAAAGCTAACATTAAATGTCTTCCATAGAAAGATAGATTTACCTGTCAAAATTATTGGAAGAGTTTTGACAGTGAGCGTAAAATCACCGACATAATGGCTGTAGATGCTAAAAGTCTATGGCAAACTCTTTAAATGGTTTACAAATTCCGGTTTTCTTAAGAACATCTGTAAAGGCGTCGGTGTCAGCAACAGCTTTGACAATATACTGATTGATTGTCGACTTACGTAGCGTACATACACAAATGCTGGAGAGCAAAATTTCTTCACAACATTTCTCGTAGGATGGGAACTCCCAAGATGGGTACGGGTTATCGGAGAAATCGGGCGTTGGCACCCGTGCATGCAGTGCGATAACAACTGAATCCAGTATTCAAGATATAAGTCTCGTTTCCGCAAGTTGAAGAACGCTCGTGGGAACTGATGACTTTATATTTGTTGACACGTTGGAGCAAATTCATCGCATATAAGATTAGATTTACATTCAGGAAGACGCGGTTATTACACGTCTATTTAAGGACACAGACTGCAAATAAAGAACGCCAGTGCAAATTCATTTTGTGCAGCATGATTATGTGAGAATTTTTTTTTCCTTGACGGGTATTCAGGCTTTCGCCCATGAACCCAGAGCAGACAGGGAGAGTTGTGAGCAGATTATTTTGTCTGTCAGCTTAGGGTAGCTGACACGGGAATACGTCTCACACTTGGAAGTGGTTATGGTTATGATCATGTAAGATGAACTTATTCATTACAACCCAAAAAACTAAAATCGTCCATAACCTGGCTCAAAGCATATATATACCCAGTACCCATATGACTTCTAGTTGCGGACGGTTCAAAGTGAATGTATCTGGAGGTGTAATGAACCTCACGGCATTCTTTTTTGTAAATCTCGTGAAAATACGGCACGCCACAGTAAGACAATGCGAAGCGTATAGTTAAAAATCCAATGCCAAAATGGAAACTATGTACAATTTTCGGCGTTAGATTCCACCATGTTTAATGCACCTTACCTCATTGAAGTCCAATGTTCAGCCGAGGGACTCCGTAAATTAGCATCTGTTGAGTGGTAGAATATTTTCTGTTTTCGGTTGATGGTGACTTTAAACGTTCCAGTTGCCAATTTTGTATTTGCCAATAATATTTAGAACATAAGATAAATGCACACAATGAGAACATAAAAGAATGACTTACAACCGCTGGCAAGAATCCCGACGCTGAACCAAAGACTACACTTTACAATGGAATTAACTGAAAACTCGTTAAACCCGATTAACTGAAAACTGAGTGATCTAACTGCGGCCACTGCTGAAACCCAACCCTGCGCCACTCTGCGACTCACTCACTTCTTTCTGACCCTGAGACTCTCTCACTGCCCTCGTGCAGGGTTCACCGAGCTTGCAAAACCTTGGTTTTCACCCTGGTTACTTTGAAAGTAAAACTTTAGCTAATTTGCATGTAAAACCCTGCCACGTGGCTCTGAACTTAAAACAGAACTTTCTGGAACTTCCGGCTTGTCCGGAACAGCATCCTCCGCCGTTTCCAAGCTGGAAGTGGACAGTTCTGTATAGTGGTCTATGGTGAAAACAACTATAACCCGGGGAGCAAATTTACGGCAATATTAAAATGCAACAAGGGCCATATGAGATTACACTGACCAGCTAATTGTTTTCGAATACCACAGAGGAACGTTATGGATAAGATATGCACGGTTCAGCTTGCTGACGCTCTACATTCCTTCGACGAGTATGCAGTCCCAGAACGTATCAAAGTTCACATAGAGTTTATTTTAATCACAAAGGGAGAATCAAGCACCTTCGATCCAATACGTTATGTGGTGGAGGATATTGGTATGGTGGAGTTTGCGAAGTTCAGATTCCCACTCTGATGGCTTGTTTAGCTTCAGTTCCGATCACCTGTTACGTTACGTCACACTACGTCCCAGAGTTTCAAGTAGTGGAAGCCAATATACCAATGGTAAATGGCCCGTATCAAATATTTCCCAACAAAAGATACACTATTCGAAGAATGTTGTGAGTATTATCCCCGGTGTGTTAAATTGAGAATACATGGAAAGCGCTTAAATTCATGAATACTGTGACGGGGACAAATTGCCAGAAACTGGAATTCCATAATCCTACTAAGAGTTATTGTTATGAAACTGTGACTTTTTTATATGAATGGTTCTTCAGAAACGTCCCTTGAACTAAATTATGGACACAATAGAAATAAATGGTACCAAATTTCTGAATTAGATAACATTATTTGAGTTAATTTATTTGTCGTCTCGTCAAAACTGAAATTACACAAGAAAGTTTAGGGTTGTAGTTGAAAGGTGTATAGTTCAATAGGTTCAGTTGCAGCGTGGGCTAGCTTCTGTGAAAGTCGAGAGCTAGGACTAGACTAACTTGTATTATAGGCTCAGATATACTTTATATATAGACAATGTTTACACTACGACACAGCGTGAAGGTTTTATCGACGTCTGTTCCCTCGTGCGGAGACGTCAGAGACGTGGCTTTCACTTGCTTGCTGAAGTAATCGGGAAAGCATCTGTCGAAACTGAACTGACCGTCCTGGGTGGTGCAGTTCAGTCCCATGGGTTCGAAACAGCAGTCGAAACCCTGTCCATGGAGGACCACAGAGACCCGATCTGCTGGAGACGCAGTGTCCCCAACGTAGTCGACCATGAATCGCAGATTCACCAGATGAATATCGTAGCCGATGGCCTGCAGGACAGGAGTGAACTCTTTGTGAAGTTGTGGAGCTTCTTGGCTGTTCCAGGATAGCCGGTGCACTGGATACAAGAGCGAGTGAAGCGCCCTGTTGGCTGTGAGCGAAGGATATCCGTCCGCTTTGCTATTCAAACCCTATAATATGACAATAGATTCAGAATCAATAGTTAGTAACGCAAGACGGATGAATAAAACTAGGTAACAGTACGAAGTGAGAAGGATTGAATTGGATAGGGTAGTACACAGTAAAAATTGCTCTAATATGTCGTGATTTGTCAACATTCGACAGGTTATATTCGAATATCAATTTTTCGGTGGAGAGCATTTAATGTTATATATTTACCATAACAAAGTTTCCACCACTTGACTTCAACACCACAAACTTCAATAAAGTTTGACATATATCAATCAATGGTTTGGTGTTGGACCTCGACTGTACCAGCTATCGGAGTTGGAATCAGAACTTGACAAACTATCGACATTTCCTGAATTGACAGGCCTTAATGCTGTGCTCAACTTGCTGAAATACTGCCTGATTGATACAACCAAGTTTCACTGGAAAAGAGAACACGACCATTACGGTGAAATCACGTAATGACGTTGTCGATGAATTTCTCGGGAGCGAGAATGAGGAACCGCTTCTATACTGCGCACACAGAGCAGTAGGGCTGGGGCGCAGGAGGTAGGGCTGAAGCCAAATGCGAAAAAAGTCAGGTTAGGTAAGCTAGGTTTAGTAACTATTGCTTTAGTACAATTTTTAGCGGCTTTTTCCATGATAAAACGTATATAAATATGGTAGGGTTAGGGCGCAGGGCGTAGTAGGCCTGTAGCCAGAAGCTGACGACTCGGTTCCTCATTCTCGCTCCCGAGAAATACGTACGTTGTCGTCGTCGTTAACCTCATCAAGACTCAGTTTCACTATAAAGCTGCATTCGTAAATGCTATAAATAAACAACAAATGGGGTCTTACGCTGCGACAAAATATACTTAACAGACCCACAAGTGCCGAAGTTTTTCTCATAACACCATTTTACTATTTTTTTAGTACTTATTCTATTACAAATCCCCAATGGAAAATAACTCCACACTGAAGAGCTTGTTATTCCCAAAGCTATTCCATTATGGTATGCAATGTGAACGTAGTGTAAAAAAAACTCACTCGAGTTACTGGATCAAACTTTAAAGTAGGTTTTACTTTGCGCGAACTGATAAATCAACTCAAAGTAAAAGCCTCTCTCTGCCTTTCACAGACAAATTATCGCACAAAAATTTGTTCTCGCCATAATACTGACGAGGTGTCCTCGTCGTGGGCTCAAACACAAATGAAGTCCCATATATAGATACAATGCATACTTAACATCACAAATAAGTTTATTTTTGTACTAATTTGGATTCAGACTAAAAGTATTAGAGGGTTGTAGTTGGAAGGCGCACAGTTCCATGGGTTTCAGTTGCAGCGTGAAGGTTTTATCGACGTCTGTTCCCTCGTGCAGGACGTCAGAGACGCCGCTTTCACTTGCTTGCTGAAGTAGTCAGGAAACAGTCGATCGAAACTGAACTGGCCGCCCTGGGTGGTGCAGTTCAGTCCGATGGGTTCGAAACAGCAGTCGAAACCCTGTCGATGGAGGACCACAGAGACCCGATCAGCTGGAGACGCAGCGTCCCCAACGTAGTCGACCATGGTTCGCAGGTTCACCAGATGAATATCGCAGCCGGTGTCCTGCAGAACTGGAGTGAACTCTTTGTGAAGCTGTGGAGCCTCTTGGCTGTTCCACATTAGCCGGTGCACTGGATACAGGAGCGAATGAAGTGCCCTGATGGCTGTTAGTGAAGGATATCCGTCCGCTTTGCTATTCAAACCCTGTAATATGAAAATAGATTCAGAATCAATAGTTAGTAACGCAAGACGGATGAATAAAACTAGGTAACAGTATGAAGTGAGAAGGATTGAATTGGATAGGGTAGTACTAATAACTGAATGAACGAACGAATGAATGAGTGATCGAGTGAATGAACGAATGAATACCTCGCATATCTTCGGTTCAAAGAGGATTCTGAACGAATTCTGGGTAGGAATAACATTATCCGCGATGCCTTGAGAAAGTCCTCGTCCATCGTCTTGGATCAGCCGCCTATCCATCATCACCTAGTCCAAGAAAAATTCATAAACAATACTTCAGTTAACTTTCAAACTTTAAAACAACTTGCCTAAACTGTATATATGACACTATTAATCTACACTTAAGTTAAATTAAGGATACTAAACTAACTCTTTTAAAACTTACAGTTGTACACGAAGAGAATTGCACTACGTAAAAGTTCATAAATAGTTTTTAGTAGAATTTACTCACAAGTAATTGTAGACGACATAGTTATTAGATTCTGTTTAATAGATTAAAGTGAATTTTCAAGGATTACTTCGATGAATCCCGACTGGAGACTGGCCACACCAAGGGGTTGTCCACTGGCAATGGTGATTCTTGCACTGGAGTCTTCGATGAATGCCATTGAGGGCATTGGATAGTAATGGGCCTGCAGTGGCAGCTTGTCCCAACGTTCTCTTCGAGTCATCTAAAAAGCAGGAACAAAATTTATGAAGTTCTCTCTTCACCGAATTCAATATTCACGAAAATATTTTCCGTGAATTGTACACTTATTCTCCATATGTTCAATCGCCGTTAGTAGCTACTGAATTTTAACTAATTTAAACTGAAATGAGGAATAAAACCTGAAGTCCATTGAGATCAGTGTACATGATGTTTCCGTTCTGAATCGCAGTTTTCAGTCTCATGGCAATTTCAAAGTTGAGTTCGCGTCCTATGTTGACTAGGTTGATAACGTCCAGGCCAACTCCGTCCACTCCTGCAAAAAAATAAGTCCACAAAATAACAATTATTTTACAAATAAAGTTCAATATATTCTCAATTTTAGACAAGAGCAATAAAATGTAATTTGAATACAATAACTATTAATGCTGTTTTTCACGATGACTGTGTCTGTTATATGTATTATACATCCAAACTTTTATTAGTTATTGATTGGTTTACTTACCAGGACTGTTACTAATCCCCACACGATGGGTAACATAAGGTAAATGGAGCTCAACAGCCGATTTGATTGGTCCCTTGATCACTTGAATATAATGTGAACCATCCAATGGGATCATTTTAGCTTCTCCATCGGGTAGGAAGAGGTAAGCACCGCTCTTACTATGTCCTTCCCGTGTTCCATAACGGACGAACTGCATTTCAACGTTTAAGGACCAACTGGTGGACTTCTTGGAGACTTTCTCCAGTAGACCATCAGCTCCGAAAGAAGCAGAAATATACAGATTTTCTAACATGAAAGGCTCCATCTCCCCCACAATGTTAACGTTCCCAAAAGGTTCAACGTTGTTAACATTCTCAGCTCCTTTCAGTTGAACAGAGGCAACAGTCAAGAATCTGGAAAAAAGCAAAAGATTTGGTGAAAACTTTGTTGTTTTTTTTGGCGATTAGTGAATGGTATGTTTACTTGTTGTCATTCAAGTCGCCTTTGAATTGGACTATCGAGTACGTAGTCATTCCCAAAGCCGGAATCTCACCAATAAACGACAGCTCGTATTCTGAATCGGAAATTTCACTTGCAGATTTGAATACCGGACTTAACTGAGCGGCTACAAACTCTCCTTTAGCGTTCAGAACCTAAAATTTTATTACTGTATAAAAGTTAATTATATTGTAATTAAATGATTAAGAAACCTGGATATTGTAAGTGGTGATTCGTAAAGTGACGACTTCAGTTCTCGAAAAAGCCAAAGAATTAAACAAAATCACTCGTTTTTCTCTATCTGAATCAGTATCAATCACAGTCAAATTCGGAAGCGAATTGTAACTCAGACGTGGATCGTCAACGATGAACTGATCCTCAGTTACAGCTTCAAAAGTATCCTGTATACAAAGAAACAATGGTTCAGCTAGCTAAAAAGTGTCCTCTTAAATAGTGTGCGAACAGCGAATGAGTACCTGTTGGGGATCAAGTAGAAAATGAGCTGATTTTCGGATCACGCGATAGGTCTTCTGGATACTGTTCAGCATTCTGCGATAAGTCAAACATTACTAGTCTCTAGTAAACATCTAGAATGCTAATATACTAAGAACTACATAACATTAAAGTTACTTTTGGGCATAATCGATGACTACATGGTCTCTGGCGGTTCCCGTGATGCCGTCATGATGCTGGAAGAGACCGAGATTCTTACGGGCTTCAATTAAATCATTCATTAATGAATGCGCGAAAGTTTTGTTTGAGTTTTGTGTTCTGTGGAGATGGGCCCAAGTCAGGGAGTAAATAATTTCTGCAGATCTACACGGGTAGAGAATTCTGTGATTCAAAAACTAGTTGAAAAGAGTGGGACTATTTTTAACCTTAAGTAAGCCTCTAGAACGCGGTCCATATGTTTGTAGAACGGTCTGGTAGTGTAGTACCCACTCCAGTAGTGGTCATCGACGTCCGCGTAAGTGAAAAAGTCACCCGACAGAGACGGGAGAAGCTCTAGAGATATTCCTGAAGCTTTCCGGAGTTCGTCGAAGTAATCTTGAAGTGTGCCGAACTTTGCCTGAAAATCTGGATGTGTTATCTATACTTCGAAATAATAAAGAATCTTACTTCGACAGCCCAGTCTTTTTTGCCGTTCATAGAGTCGAACAGTCGCTGGTAGTTGAGAAACTGTTGATCGAACTCCGAGTCCGTGTTGTATCGGAAGTCGTCACCGAGAGGAACGAGAAGGACGTTGGTCTTGTACAGCGACGCCTTCTCTCTGTACTGGTCCAGCAGAAGAGCAGCTCTGGATTCCAAGTTTTCCTCCGTGAGGGGAACAGCAAACAAGTGACCCGGGGGACAAGTGACCAAGTCCTGATCAGGTCCTCTACGTCTCAGTCGGCGGAAGTCAAACTCGCAACAGGTTTCGGGATCAGGCCGCAAGTGTGGGGAATGTCGTAACTGCGGTACGGCATCATATGGCATAGGATATCCGTATCCCCCTGACGATCTGAAACAGGTATGAACTAAGCTAGCTGAATAAAGGAACTAGAGATATTTCAAACCCCAGTTTTGTCTCCATTTGAATTCTAAGCTTTTTTCCTTGGTGAAATGCTGCTTCACTGCGTAGTGAACTCTCTGTATGACCATGTTGTTCAGCCCGCTTCTCTTCAGAAGGTAGGCCATGGAAGCAGAGAGTCCGAAAGGATCGATAGCCCATCCATTCTTTGGTGTTACACCTAAATGTTGCTTCACCCACTCGTGTCCGGCAGTCAGTTGTTCCACCATAGCGAAATAGTGAGTGTTTGCTTCATCATTCATGACCCAGCCTCCTGTTACGATTTCAATCTGTCCATTTCTCACAAGTTGTCTGAAAGCTTCTCGTTTTTGTTGGTTCGACTCCTTCCACCACAGACTGAGGAAAGATATTTCAGCCCAGATCATCTTTCTCCTCGGATCTTCGCTAAGTTTTCGTACCATGCTGTCGAATATCTTTCTGGTTGTATCCTCGTAGTATTTTTCGAACGTTTTAAGCCAGCCAGGATCGTTATGCGAATGGGGTACGACGAAAACTTTCAGTTTGCTGGAAGGCTTATAGCGAGTCGCGTTTGAAGTCGTCTCCCAACTTTGGTTCCTCGATTCGCCACCAGAGCTATGATCAAACTTCAACTGCCGATACACGTCCAGCATTTGGATGTCTGCACTTTTCCCTTGTGCTTTTGAATACAAACAAGAGAGCTTATCAACGACAGCTACGAATTTTTGCTGAATTTTGTCGCGGGAATTTGTTATCTTGATCACTGCTTCATCGATTTCCATTTGATTGTCTTGAAAACTGAAGTCTGTATCAGTTAATTTCTCGATAAATGCGTCAGGATGGACCTAGATTTTTTTTCAATGATTTTTTAGTTATACTAGAAATAGTTCATTAAATTTCAGTGATTACCTTATTTTCTTTTTGAACATCAGTGTGTCGATTACGAAGACGAACAAAAGCGATAACTCCGAAAACAGCAACATAACTTGCTAGTCTAAGCAAAGCCTTTTTCTTACGCAGTCTCATTGCAAAACTAACACATGAGCACTTGAACTACAATACATATACACGTGCGTTGTAAGGTGAACTCACAGCTTCATCTGAAATTTCAAAACAACGGTGTAAAGCGGCAAACATTTGGATTTTTGTAAAATTTCAAGGCCGTAACGAATGCTTCGAGGGTTAACGTCATCCAAGGTCTCAACTTCCCCTGAGCTGTTTTGGCGAAGAGCCGCGGACTCTTAACCTTTAGGCCTAGTGTTAGAATAATTTTTAATTTTTATTAATATTTAATGTAGGTTAAATAAATTACCATGGGTTTGTTCCCAGATCCCAGCCATTCACTTAGGACAAGATTTAAATTTTTTTTTGGAATATTTGTTTGAATTTGTATTTTATTTGCATATTTTGCTTTAATTTCATTTTAAATAATTTTTTTCAAATTTTCTTAAATTATTATTAATTAATCGAATGAATCAAATTAATTTTTAGAAAATAATTTTTTATTCAACATTTACCTTATGAAATATCTGGCAACGCTGCATTTGGTAGTAAACTATCATGGCGGCGTTTGTATATTAACGACCCCATGTCCAGTATACACGGTTGAAGTAGAATTATTTATTTTTAGGAATCTCAAAAGTTCAGGTAAAGAAAATTTACTATAAATTATTGGATTTCATGTTAATCATCATTATTCAGTATATCTGTTTATTTACTCAACAGTTCTTTGTAGTAAAAAGTCTGAATCTACTTCATTAGGTTTGAAAGTTGTTTAACTTGTGTTTTAATTAATTTTTGTGTTTCAGCCCTGTCTAAACGGAAACCCTTCTCGTTGGCCGGAGACTTCAAGTCTCCGGGCCAGGGTGGGCCGAACTCGGATGGTCCAGCCACTAACAAGAAAAAACGTAGAGGCTCGAGTGCCGCTTCCGTCCAGGCTTCACAACCCTCACCCGCGATCAACGACTTGATACCCCCTCCACTATCAGGTATGATACCAAAGTACAGAAATAAACAGTACACTACAAGGCTCGCATGATAAAGCTGCACGGCTGGAAATTAGCGATCAAACTGAGGTATAAGGTACTAAAAGTTTGTTTAACGTCACATGATTAGGTACTGAGTGGTGATCACTTTTTATTATTATTAATAATTTATTTTTTTTTTATTGTATTATATATTTAATTGATTATTATTTTGTACCTTGATTGATTCATGGTTATTTCGGAAGGCTACTCACTGTAACCTTTTTGTGCCTATGACATTAATGTCCCCTAGTACCATATACCCCCATGTCGTACTGTTTATTTCTATACTGTGTATGATACCTTTCGCATTTATTATCAATACTTATCAATTCAACGTTATTTACATACAGGCTATGGAGATACCGTCATTGCGTCTAATCCATTCGATGATACCCCTCCGTCACATCACTCCGTCATGCCGGGGCCCATGTCAGGACCCGGACCCGGCATGGGAGGACCCCCAGGTATGGGCCCTTCAAACATGATGCCAATGAGCATGAACATGAACGGTATGAATCCTATGGGACCTATGGGTAACATGGGAGGTATGGGCAACATGAATTCTATGGGAGGTCCACCTATGGGAGGGTCTATGGGACCTATGGGCCCTGGGTGCGGGGCATATGGACCAGGTTCAGGGGGTCCAGGACCAAAACCCATGCCTGTCACGGCGGGAAAGATTTACCCGCCCGACCAGCCCATGGTTTTTAACCCTCAGAACCCGAACGCTCCCCCTATTTACCCGTGTGGCATCTGCCATAAAGAAGTGCACGACAACGATCAGGCCATACTCTGCGAGTCGGGGTGCAATTTCTGGTTTCACCGGTAAGAAATTGCCCAACAATTTATATATATAATGTTTAATTCTGTCGTTTAGTGTTTGCACAGGACTAACTGAAGCTGCGTATCACCTCCTGACGGCCGAAGTTTACGCAGAATGGGTCTGCGACAAATGTCTTCACTCGAAAAACATCCCGCTGGTCAAATTCAAGCCTTGACTTCATTACGTTAACTCCTATAACCAAATTATTTCTCCTTTTATTAAATCGTGACTTACTCTTCGATTCTCTGCGTTATTTTAAGTTTTTTTTTTCAATCACGCTTTCTTTAAACAATTTTTCATTTCTCTGATATTCACGACAACCATTAGTTTGTAGAAATACAAGTGCGTTTTGTTAAGATCTTATAAAATGATTTCACTGTTTCTTAGGCGGGCTTGGACTTTTCTTGCCGTAGACACTGTCCAGCGTTAAACCTGGCAATCAAAATTTGATAAATGTAAAGTTTACTGATGTTAAGTAAAATTTTGTACCTGTGAAAACGAAAACAGTTCCCAGCCACTGTCTCGAACTTAGCGAATTGCCGAAAAGTAGAACGGAACCCAGGACGGTGAAGAATTTTCGAGTCGTCGTGACGATCGAACAGGGCAGTGGTCCGTAATCAGCAATCATTTTGAAGAGGAAAAACTGAAAATATATTTACACATAAAAGAAAACCTAAAACTTGTTAAAACGATATTTGAGATACCTGTCCGAGAGCACTGGCCACAGAAAACGATACAAGGTCCCAGATAATGAATGGGTGTCTTTGAACGAAATGAACAAAGTCGAAAAGCTCGCCCGTCAATAGCAGAGCTGCCGAAACAGCAAAAAAAAATCATTAAAATGCAAAATTAGGTTTTTAAAATGATTTTACCAACTGCGAGATAGGCCGAGGACCACTTATTCATGCTCGACATCATGTGTCCCGATTTGGATTGATATTCCGCTTTCATCCGTTCTTGGATCGCACCAGTCAGGCCGTCCATCGTTAATGATAACAACTAAAAAATCAAATAAAGGAATTATCAGTTTTTCTGGTCTTCATAGACAATATCAAAATTACCAGCAAGATTTCTCCCATGCCGAGTCCCGAGTCCGAACTGCTTTTTTCTTTGACTCCATCCTTGAACATGAATAGCGCTACTCCCAAAACGATCATCAGAACAAAGAGGTATTTGTTTAGAGGATATGACTTGTGACCGAATAAAACACCGAGCAACATCACTGGAATAGGTTTGCACGATTTCCCGACAACCTGAGATATTCAGAATGTTATTTTAACATTTGATGGATAGTTCAGAGAGTAGTGTTTACCTGTGTAGGGTAGTTTACCCACTGTAGAGCCATGTTACTGCACACCATGGCTAATAAATACGTTAACGAACAGGCAGCATAGTAAAGTGTTCTCGTTTTGTCCTCACCTTGCTTTTGAACAGTCGCTAACACTAAAAATATATATTTAATCATGTGATTCTTTCTTATTTTGTGATAAAAGAAAACTTACTGATTTTAGCATAGGCATAGTTGACGACACACTGAACAAAAACGAGGGCCAGCGTGCAAGTGAATTTTTCTGTTTCTTCTCCTTTGCCATATTTCCCTCGTGTTCTGAATAAAAGTTATCACATAAAGTGTTTTAATAGATTTTTAATAATTTTTCTTACATTTTTTCCTGCATGAGACCAAAATAGAAGTAGCACGCAAAGATGCCAAACGCGTAAATAAGGAACTTGGTATCGACGTGCATTTTTCTTATATTATTTCGAATCTATTTAAATTTGAGAAGCTTTTGTTACAACAGGTAAGTACTAGAACATATACAACACTAACAACATCTGTCAAAGTTTTGGGGGAGGATTTTCTACAACATTTTCACCTGCTGACGCAGTCGCTTCTCATTGGGTAGTTCAGAGAGCAACGTTGCCAGATTTTCAAAATTGAAATTTCAGAAATAGTAAATTAAATTAAAAATTTTTCATTATAAATATTAAGCTCTTTAAAACTCTAAAAATATATTTCTATATAATATAAAAAAATTAAATTTATGCTATGGTTTACAAGCATAATATTTAAGTAATTTATCTGAAACATATTTTAGTATATTTTATACAATGGTGAAACCTTGCAAAAATTCTCAAATTTATTATTTGACAATCGCCGAAATTACAGAAATACACGTAATGTACTGAAATTATAATTATTATAGTAGCAGTGTTATTTTTCTCAGGAAATTTATATTTGAAAGAAAGTTGGAAACCTTGACCTTGAAGAAAGTTGTAATGACGGGAACCCCTGAAGTTTTTAAACCACCACCTGTTGCCCAGATTGTTATTACACGAGCGGAAATACCACGCAAGACTAGAGCTCTTGGTAAGCCCATCTTTGTTATTTTTCGGAAAAATTTACAATTCAATCCAACCTGGCACAGCTTTTCACCCTTTGTAAAGGCTTTTTCTAACATCTACAAATCTGGAACACAGCAAATATTTCAGCCCATTAGTCGCGAGACGCTGCTGTAACCGTCCGAGCGCCTGAACGATGAGTAGTGTCCAGCGTCGTGTAAGTCAATCACTGTAAATAAAAAATTCAATTAAATTTCTAAAATATAAGGATATGCTGCTGTACCTTCTGCGTCTGCAGAAAATCCTGTCGGCCATGATTTACCCTCAGTTCCGTCATCGAAAACAGAAATACGGACTTCCGATCTGGCGAATATCACATGGGATCTCGTTCCACTTTGCTGTGATGGATGTAATAAGTTAGATTTTAAACCAGCAACATAAATCTAAGTCAACAATTTACCTGTCCGATTTTGTTACCACACCATCTGGCTTCAAAACCGTTAGCCTCGCGTTCAACTTCGATGTACGCACCCTGACAGTCCAGCGTGTAGGGTGCGCTCAGGTTGTGGAAGGTTACGAGCAAGTACAGTCCAGGATCAGTCTAGTAGAATCAATTGCTATAAAAATAATTTGAGAATTAAGCTATATAGTAGCAAACCTTGATGTTCCAGTCACATTCTATTGTTTCTTCGTTAAATTTCTTGGAGTTTCTGTCGTTGAAACCGCGTCCGAGAAGCAAGGCGCGTCGCAGAGGAAGCGGACGCGATTCGACATATCGAATCAAGTCGGTTTTCAATCGATTTGTTTCAGTTAGATCGTTTCTCTTCCACCTGGGCTTGATCTGACCGACTACTGTATCGACTGTTCCCTTATATTTGTTGGGACCTTTACCGAATGGAAGAACACCAGTTACTTCCACGTTAACGATTCCATCGTCTGAATCGGATTTGAGTTGTTCTTTGTTTTCTTCCATGTTGTGGGAGCCTGATTCCTTAACGAAAGTTTCGAAGAGTTCTTCCTGTTCTTCTGTAAGTCCTTTCTGGTGGTTTTCTTTACTAAGATCCGGAGCCTGGATCTGAAAGAAAGGATCTACTGTGCTGGAACGTTTGTTCCTACGCGAAAAAATACGACCCAGACTGAAGAATTTGCTTCTGGTCGTGTTATTTTTAGATGCTGTCGAGTCGTCGCGTCTTGAAAAACTGCTGATGATGTTTTTAATTTGGCTGAGAATGTCTTCATTCGACGGCGTTTCTGCATCCGCACCTTCTTGTTGTTTGTTGTTATTCGAAACGGTTGTAGTTTCTCCCATTGTCGTCTGCTCGTCATTTCTTTGGAGCTGTTCCGTTTGCGTAACGGTTTCTTGAAGCTTGGCTTCCTCGGCATTTTCTGAGAAGTGTTTCGTGTCAGGTATTTCGGTGGCACCTTCCTCAGTGTCAGGCTCACTGACCTCGAGAAAAATTTCATTCGTGCTATTTGCATCGGTACCGTTGCCAGATTCGGTCTCTTGCCAAATAGGGACCTCCGTACCTGGGGCCGATTCAGAGGCCTCCTCACTGAGGACCACTTCCACCTTCTGGCTGCCAAACTCAGTCCCCGGCACAATTTGGTCCTCTTCGTTTTTGGTGTTCGTGTCTGACATGTCATTTGAAATCCCTTCCGTGGTTGATAACACATCTTCGGTGATTCCGTTCCCTTGCAAAATTTGGTCCCCGAGGAATTCTACAGGTCTTTCGGTTGGTTGTTCGTCACTCTGAGAGAATTCCGATTCAGTTGAAGGGTTAATTTCGTTTGATTGCCAATTTTGGTCCTCCAGAGGCAGTTCAGTCGAATCTTCAACTAAGGTTTGACCTTTTTGACCAAGGTCGATATCATGCAAAATCTGGTCCACTGATTCTGTAATCGGTTCAGTTGAATCTTCAGACAGTATGACCGTGTCAGCATTTTCTTCATTGCTAATTTCGGCCCCTTGCAAAACTTGGTCCTTGGTTAGGATGGTTGTTTCCTCTGCAAAATCCGTTACCTTTTCGTCTGAGATCTTTCCGTTAAGTTCCGAGCCAATGCTAACGTCGGTCCCCTGCGAAATTTGGTCCTCTGATGCAATCTCGCTCTTTTCCGTTGCAAAATCGGATTCTGTGATTATTCCAGAATCGGCTAGTGGACTAACTTCTGTCGTTTGCGAAATCTGGTCCTCGTCTATGTCGTTAGACTCAATGGAAGATTCTGTAGTGACAATTTCTTCATCTTGTTTTACGATTTCTTCTGACAGAACGACAGGGAAGTGAGTGGTTTCTTCATCAGTAGGAGTCTCTGTACTCAGTGGTTCTTCAGGTTCGTTTGTTTCTTGCGGAATCAAGTTACTGTGGCCTGATTTGATGTCAGCTACACCCTCTAACTCTAAAGTTTCTGTGGAACCCTCGCTGTTGGAGACTTCTGCGAACTCTGTTGTTGTTTCCTCATGTGCTCCAAGGTCTGAATTTGCGAAAGGGGGAATTTCTGTTGTAACCTCATCCTCTGTAGTAACTGGACTGATTGTTTTCAAGTCAACTTTTCCCGCTACCTCGTTAGAAGTTTCTCCTGACTCGGATTCAGTGTTATTGATCAGGCTAATCGCCACAGGAGGTACTGTTGTTTGGTCAATGGATAGATTTGTCGTTATGACAATATCTTCATGAATCATTGGCTCCATTGCGTTGTTCTGGTTTTCGTTAACCAAACTTTCGGCTGCAGGTTTTATCGATTCTTCTTGCTGAACGGCTTGAACAGGATCGCTGTTCATCTGGGTTTGATCAGGGCTTTGTTCCAAATTCGATGAAGAAATACGATTCTGAATCGATTCTATCGATAATGAAGGATCGATACCATGATGTTGCTCGTTGGACCAAAACTCTAAATGTCTTCTTTCTCCACGACCCAAATGTACGAAATTCGGCGCAGATCCGCACTGTTTTGAATAGGCACCTACAATTTTAAACAACGTTTAAACAACTTGAATAAGAACTTAAAACAAATTTGAAACTTACTGTGAAGCAATACACACAGAATCAAAGAATACAGTCGTCTTTTTGGCATCTTTGGTTTCGTTGTAACAAGTTGACTGACTGCACTTGAAATATATGAGAGAGTTTTCTGGTGACTCGAGTCGAGACGAGAGACCAGGTGATGTACGGAGGACGTATCAAACGCAACTGCTTCAATCAGCCCGATGTCCAACGAAAGTAAAAACTTCTAGGCAACAACCAGCAAGAGAGAGGGGCTGGGCCAAAACTTGTGTACGGCACCGCAGTCAAGGCAGCAACAGGTCAACACTCCGGCGCTGGTTCCTTCTTTTTCACCGCACGCATATTTTCTGCCCTCCAGAAACCCGCTAGGATGACCCAAGGAGGGGGTCCCTTATTTCAAACAATTGCACCCCAAACTCTTCAAGAATCTCTGCCCAGGAATCAAGAATCTTCAACATGTCCGTAAGGCTTGAGGAAGACCCTCTGTTTCAAGGTCAAGTTCCCCTTAAGCGCAAAAAAAAATCCCACTAAGAAACACTCACTGTAGTTCCGAACAGTAACCGCTAGGTTCGCTTCGCCCGGCAAAAGACGCGTGCGCACAGCAGCGCCTTCCTAGTGAGCGAAGGAGGTACTAAAGCCAAGATGGCGGTGTATGAACTGTTTTCAAGGGCGCCTTACAAAAAGCAGACGACTCACCTTCAGCAGTTTTTTTTTTGGGTTTGAGAAGACCCTTTAAATCAAATGAAACTGAAAATTAAGGTCGTTTGAAATGACTTTTCCTGCTTCCTATACCGGAAAAAAGACTCACGCCGGAATTTAATTGGTTTTTTGTTCATAGTGTTGCTCCATATTGGGACCTTGAATTGTTTGGTTACGGGAAACGGATATGGGAATCCGCAACAAAAAACATCGGACCTAAAACTCTGAAAACATTTATTATAATTTCGTTAATACAACTCTTGGTGTAAGAGGGAAAGTGTTTGTTTTCCGCAAAAAGGGGTTAGATTATTAGCATAGGAATCCATCAGAAAAGATGTTAGGTATGTTAAACGACGTCGGCATGTAGACAAAATGGCCACGGGGAAGGTGAGACTCCCAGGAATGTGGTTAAATTGTGTATACACCAAAGGGGTACCATACGCAAGAATCTCTATGTAAGATTCTCAGATTCTTCTTAGTGAAGATTCTTGGGAATCGTGGATTGACGGGGGGCGGGGGGTCCCACGTGACTTTTGGGAAGCCTCCCCCAGCTCCCCCACAGATGTGGAATCTCCGAAATTTTGGAAAAACTTGGAGAGACCTTGAAACATCTCGAAGATTTGACCAAGGTCATGGCTGAACACGGGTTTCCTCCAATTGCCAAAACATATCATTCGTGGATAACGTATAGTAATAACATGAGTATTATGAAAACTACTGATAACTAATACAAAAAATGAATGTTGCTACATCTTAGTGTGCAGTGCAGTATTACAAGTTTGTTGCTAACTTGCTAACAGGATGATAAGATGCTAGTTTTTAACATGCTAACGTTTTAACTGTACTGCTGTACATCTAAATGGCTAGTATAATATTACCAGTTTATTGATTACTTGCTGATAACTTGGTGATAACAGGATGATAACACGAATTGAAGAGTTGCAGACCTCCTCGAAGAATTTCGCTAATGTTTACTCAAATTTCGCTTTTCCGTAATTGATGATCAACAACTTTACCCCACAAAAACGCAAAACAAAACCTACAGCAGTGAAGGAACAATGATGTTGTTGTTTTTGTTGTTGTGGAGGTAGTGGTGATGGTGATGGTACTAGTAGTAGTAGTAGTAGTAGTACTAGTAATAGTAGACGCAGTAGTAGTACAGTAGTCGTAGTATAGTAGTATAAGTAGTCGTAGCAGCGGTGGCAGCAGTAGTATACAGAGTTAGCAGTAGTGGTAGTAGTAGTGGCTTTAGTAGTAGTAGTGGTAGCTGTGGTAGCAGTAGTATATAGAATTAGCAGTAGTGGTAGTAGTAGTGGCTTTAGTAGTAGTAGTATTAGTAGCTGTAGTAGCAGTAGTATATAGAATTTGCAGTAGTAGGTCGTAGTAGAACTAGTAGTATTAGTAATAATAGTACTAGTAGAACTAAAGGTAGTAGCACTGGTAGTAGTAGTAGTAATAATAATAATAGTAGTACTAGTTATGGAACCAAAGTAGTAGCAACAAACAAAGAGTAGTAGCAACAAAAATAGTAATAAGGGTAAGTGTTAAACTACTAGCTCAAATGTAGTAGCAGTAGAACCAATTATTATTGTAGCTATTGTAGTTGCAACACAATACTCTTTACTACAATTAAACGACTAAACCTAATTTAAATATATGTTTTTATCACATTTCTATGCATTATTCTTAAATAAATATAATTATTTTATTTCCGTAAAAGATTTTTTTCATACAAAAGAATAACTTCCCCGAAGCTACAACGTCCGTTATACAACAACATAAAAGCTGCAGGTCAAACACACTTATGTTGTCTTTAACATTTCCCAATGTTGAAACTGTAGGGGCCTTCATAATTTTTTTAATAAATTGTTTTATTATATACTACTTAAATATATATTATTACTTATATTATTTATATTTTATAAGTTGTACTCTTTACCCAGATTTCTTATGGACACGTGAGAAAAAGATCCTAAATCAAGAATTTTGCGGTTGGATTCAATGGAGAAAACTTTTCCAGTATTGCATCTCTTTAATGCATAAAGAGGCTGTGGGAAAATGGTGCGAATTTTTCCCACGGGGGGGTTCGCGACTCCCATAAAACCTAAACCAAAGTTTCTCTGGTTCCTTAGGATTCTTTCACGATTCTCGGAATGATTCCTACGAGTTGCAGACCCCCCTATCTTCTTGTCCATTGTAAAAAGTGGCTGTATGTCTTCAATGCAAGTCAGTCTTCCTTGAATCACACACTCGTAATAATCCAAAAAAAAATCTTCTAGAAAAATCACTAATAAAAGGTATTATTAATCTTACACGATTTAATACTACTTTAAATTTAAAAAATCCATTCGGTATTTTACATTATATAATAAGTAGCTGATAATATCTTAATTGTATTAATTAAACGAATTTTTTGTTGTGTCTGTTTCAGTATTTGAAAGATGCGCTGGACATTACCGTTAGTTGCTTTATTCTGCGTAACTGGACTCTGTTCTGCTGGTAAATTATCGACAATAATTATTATTTTCACTGTTTTATAAATATATTATAATCTTATAGAAACAGTACAACGTAAATAGTCAATATTGGATAGTTTGGCACTATAAGTAGCCAATAGTTCCGTCAGAAAATAATTGGATTTTTAAAAAATATTTGGTGCTTCAGGGCTTTTACAGAGGATCCAACAAATCGGTCGTCGACAGAAACCGGAATTAGTAACAACCGCAACTACAACAAATACAACAACTACTACCATTAGTCCCGAAACGGCTACAACTAAATCCAGTAAAGTAGCTACTCGCAATTCCGGTATTTTCTTCGGCTGTTTAATATAAATTATTTCATGTAATATGATTATTATAATTTCAGGCAGTTGTGGAGGAAACTTAATGATCGATTTAAAATCTGGAAAAAAATTAAATTTAATTTCTAACGAATTTCCACAAAGCCGAGACTCGCCTTATGCTTGCTCATGGGATGCTAAGGTAAATCAATTATTTTAAATACAAATAATTAACTTTGGACAACTTATTTTATATATTTAGTACCTTTAATGGCTCTAGAATTTTACTGAATTTTTTCAGATTTTTTGAATAATTTCTTGTATTTTTGGTGGGCTTCAAACTTGAAGCATTTGTCAAACTGTTTGAATTTGAAGCCATAATAATTCTGAATGGGCTGATAACTAGTGAATAAAATGTCGATAATTAATATTAATATTCATTTGTCTGACTATGAAGGTTACTGGATCCTGCAAACAAGGCCAGATTTCTTTAAAATTCGAAAAAGACAGCAGATTGCCGAATAACTGTTCTAAAGGATACGTCCGAGTTACGCCGATCCTTCAAGACGTCAAGTAAAATTTAATACGAAATTAGTTCATTAAATTAAGTCCATTAATTGTTATTGAATAATGCAGGGTTTGTGGAAATATTTCCACTTTACCAGAGCTCAGATGGTTCATTAATAACGGAGAGGAGAATTTTAATATTTTAATGAAAAATATCGGAATGAATGATGGACTACCCGAAGGCGTGTCTTTCTCCCTAAGTGGTAACTTGATTGACCACTAGATGGCTTTCACAAACTTATTGTTACTATTTGAACAGGTGAATGCTTGGATGTCTATGATATTCAAACGGATTTCGCTATTATTAATGCTCATGCCGCTTCCAAGTGGTTGATGGCAGCTTCCAGAAGGCCTGGAGTCGAAGTGGTTTCTCGCTCGGTACTTCAGCCGATGGCCAAACTTTCGCCGAAAGTCAGTGCTGAGATGATGGAAGCTGAGTTCGAAACTGAAGTCCCTCAGACTGAGGATACGACAGAGGTCCCTGCTTCGCCAGGTATTGTTGAAGACTACGCTGGTATCGAAGCCGAGGTTAACAAGAATCCTGTGGTCTTGTCCGAAGACGTCAAGTCCGCGGTAACGTCGACGAAGAAGCCCCCGACTAAGACGGTCCAGTCCGCGACAACTACGACAACTGCCACCCCAACGACTTCGGAAAAACCACAGAGGACATATGTCCCTCTGCTGTTTGCAATTCTTAGGAGAGTAGGTGTCATATAAATAGACGAGACGTGTAAAACAGATACTTGATTATCTGCTGCACGAGTCTGGCTTATCAGCTAATTTATTTATATTTGTCTGCATTTCAAGGAAACCCGGTGTTATGAATTTATTTCATGTTGATTAATACATCTTTTACTGTTATCTTGTCAAATCATTATTGTTTTATAAAAATGTATAAATGTAGATAAGTAACGAATGGTTTCATTGTGTCCCTATATCTCTTTCTGATTACAGGTACAGGTTACAGTATTAAATAAATAAATACATTATAGGGTTTTATAATGGGGAAGGGAATACAAGAAGCCATGACGGAAGTTTTTCTGAAGATTTTCCAATCTAAATAAGGCTCCTATCCCTTAGCTGCTTAAATAGCAACTGCAGAAAGTGAAAAGGGCCTAGTCTAAGAATAAAGAGATGCCATTTGCTAGTGAGTCGTCCGACAGAGTAGAGGTGCAATTCCAAACTTAGAGACCTCAATTTTCTTTTTGGGTCTCGTGAACAAAATCTCTGCCAAAAAACTTTTTCGGCGGCTATTTTTGAGCCAGGAGACCGAAAAAGTGCCGGGCGACTCACTTCCACCAAACGGCGTAAAAAAAAAAACTTCCATTTTATTCAAATTTATCAGTTTAAAACAATAAACGAAAAGCAGAGCGAAAAGTTTCTTGCATTGGAAAGTCTAGAATTTCAAATTGTAAGAAAGTTTCGCGCCAATTTGAGGCAGCATCCGGTTTGAAAAATTTGAAAATAGCCGCAGGGTATTTTGGTGGCTACAGCTGAGACCTCTGGTGAACGCAATGGTAGGTTCTGTCAAGATGGCCGAAAGCAAAGGACTGGTCTTCGCCAAGACGGTGCAAAAACACGCTGGTAGAGCTAAAGAAAAGGTAAATTTCATCAATCAAACCACAGAAACGTAAACCTTAAAGACTAAACTTTCATTTTGAGAGGTTTTTCATATTTTTCTGATAAGTTTAAGTATTTTAAAGCCGCTCTGAACTGAAGCGACCTTTTTGAAGAGGTTCAAGAATGCATTGGAATCCCACACGTTTGCTTTCATCTTTTACCTTTACCTTGTATGGTTAAAGAACAGGTCTCCCCTCAATCTCAACAGGTTGCGTGGGCAATAAAAATTTTAATTTTTTTTTCTACAAATTTTACAGTAATTGAAGCTCGAGAGCAATTCAATACTCAAGCAGAGCTGAAGAAGATACCATCAGGAATCACATTAAGTTGTTATTTGATTCGAGAAGATGTAAAGCTGCGTTTGAAACTCTAACGCTTTTCGTTTCGTTTTCTCACAGTTCTTTGTTTTCTTTTCAAGTCAACGTTCAGCGTTTGGGGACGAGACTGCTGAACGCTTCCCCTTCTGCCCGAAACAAAGATAAATATTCAAATTAAACTTAATTGCGGGTCGAAATTGTAAATCGTAACAGGGATTGTGCAAAATGTTGACTCGGCTGGGCTGGTCCCTAATTTTAGACGTTGGAAATGGTTGCCAAGATTTTGTCTTTTTGCTTCACTGCCAGCACTTAATAAAGACAAGGTTTCTTTTTCACCCAAAAAAGATAATACTCCTCCATTAATCGTCTTTTTCAAGTGTAATTTAAAGTTAATAGAGCGCTAAGCCATTTTTTCCCTCCATTGAACACCCATTGAATTGATTTTTTTGTTCCTTTTTATCATTATAATTATTAATTGTAATTAAATGTAATTAATATTTTTAAAAACTAGTTTTTAAAAATTGGATATCGTCCTTGGGAAACTGGTAGTCAAAGTAGGCTAATTTCAGAAAAACCGGTTTCATTCGTGAATTTGAATTTGAGGTCACGTGGTTATTTAAATCAGTGTTATCAACATGAGTGAGGAAGATTGATAACAGGTGATAACAAGTGATAACACGTGCTGGGAGGGCGGAAACTTGTTATCCATTTATGGCAAGCATTCGTATAACAGTGGGCGTTTACTCTTCCGCACGTCGGCGATTAAACTCTGTTATCGGATGTTATCACAAGAGTTTCCTAATTTTTGAGTTTTATTTTTTGCAGATTTTGCAGAAAGTCGGGAAGGTCGACCGGACGGCCGACGAGATCTTCGACGAACATGTACAGAACTTCGGCAAACAGCAGAACTCTGCGAATAAACTGCAAAAAGAACTTAACAACTACATCCGATGTGCTAAAGGTCTGCAATTTTTTCACATTTATTTATTAAGTTGAGTAAAAAGTTTAATTTTAAAAATTCTAACAATCAATGTATGAATTTATTTTATCAAGTAAATTTTCTAAAAGATAAAAATTAAATCTAATAATAATTAAAATATAATCTAATAGCGAAACAATAATTCAAAACTAAATAATTTGATTTTACAAAAGATAAAAATTAAATTTAGTAATAATTAAAGTATAATCTAATTACGAATTAATAATTCAAAACATGAATAATTTAATTTTGTCGAGCAGCGATGCAGATGGCCAGCAAGACGCTGTACGAGTGCATTTCCGAGGTGTACGAGACCGAGTGGACGGGACACGACCTGCTGACGGTCCAGTCGCAGAACGTGGAGATGCTCTGGCAGGACCTGTCGCACAAACTCACCGACCAAGTCCTGATCCCGCTCAACACCTACCAGGGACAGTTCCCCGAGATGAGGGTATACCCACGTACTTTATCACTTCGAATCTGTGTTATCCACTTCAGTTTTTTATACTTTCTACTTTTCTACTTTTTCTCTTTCTACTTCTACTTCTACTTCTTCTCCTTCTACTATTTCACTTCAACTACCTTTTACTTCTTCAGTTTTTCTACTTTCCGGCAAAGGACCCCAAATTTCCCCCATCAAACTTTCTTCTCAGTTTTCCCTTATTTAGACTGTTAGGTGGCTTTTCCCCTATTTTTCCTCTTTCCCCCATTCCTCCTTCAAGAATGGGGGAATTTTCCCTATTTGGGGAAACACTGCGTCGAACAAGAGATTTTATATATTTTGAAAAATCAACCCGCAGAAAAAGATCGAGAAGCGGGGACGCAAGCTGGTAGACTATGACGGTCAGCGCCACAGCTTCCAGACGCTGCAGAATTCGAAGAAACGCGAGGAGGCGAAAATCGCCAAAGCCAAAGAGCAGCTGGAAGAGGCCAAGCGCACTTTTGCCCTTCTCAACGCCGAACTGAACGAAGAACTGCCCGCCCTCTACGAATCCCGAGTCCTCTTCTTCATCACTAACCTGCAGACCCTGTTCTCGGCCGAGCAAGTCTTCCACTCGGAACTGTCTAAGGTTCGAACTTCACCGTTTTTGACAATCCAAAAAGCAAATAACGATAAGCGATAAACTTAATTGATAGGTTCACAATGAACTGGAATCGATTATCGAGAAACTGGCCAAGGAGAGCAGTCAGAGGACTTCTGTGTTTAACAGACGCCCCTCGCCCAGCTCGCCCACCGGAGACTCGCCCAACTCACCCAGCTCGTTCAACAACTCGCCTATCGAGAAAGGTAAATACTATTGGTTGCCTCCTGCTACTCCTTACCCAATAGAAACCAACACTTAGATTTTTTAATCAACCAACCGGAAAAAAGTTAGAAAAAATAGAATTAACGTGATTGGTTGTTTGTGCTCGTCTTGTGGTTGACTCGCCCACTAACCCGTTCTAACCAATCAGTGTCGAGGCGCGTCCTGCAGGAGGAGGAGCTCCACGGGGAAGGGGAGGGGCCTAAAGACTACGAGCCAATAGACGTGGGCGCTCAGATGGACCACGCCCACTCCGTCTCCCCCACCTCCCGAGGTATTTTTTAAATTAGTAAAATATATTTTATATGTCCTGACATATGTTTAATTTATATAAAAAAAGTAGGAATTAATTAGACATTTGGATAATTAGTTATTATTTTGTTGTTGTGTTAGCCACCCACGCAACTAACGGGAAAGCGGCTAAGAACGCTGGCAGCCCCACAGCAGCTAGAGATAGTAGCAAGAACGTCGAAGAGTTGTACGATATACCAGTCGGTAAATTATTTTACATTCATTTGCCCTATATTCGCCTGTGTTTGAATGATTGTTTGAATTTTCTACAATTTTTAAGTATATTTTAAGGTATTTTAAATATCCTTAAGTAACTAATGTATGTTTATAGGTGCTACGACAGATAATTTACCGCCGGGCGTGTTGTACCGAGTGCGTGCTACGTACAAATACGCAGCTGAAGACGAGGACGAACTGAACCTGGAAGTGGGCGACATTGTCCAAGTGGTCGAGTACGACGATCCTGAAGAACAGGTAATTTATCTGATTTTAATTATACCTCCTGTAACTTATATGTAAATTTAGGTATTTCACGTATTTAATTCATTAATATTTATTAAATGGTAATTCTTTAATTTATTTAATTTAATTAAAGTTATTAAATTGCACTAATTAATTTTTATGTTTAGTATTATTTGTAATATTTCATCGTTATTAAAAACTGGAAATAATTAATTAGACTGTTAATGTCAGTAATTAAATTCGTCAGTTTTCTTTTAATTTCCCTATTTTATTTTTAACCATACGATTATTCTATATATGTGTTAAAATTTGTTTAATATGAATCGATTAAAAATCCGTAATATTTTTCCAATTGATTTAAATACATTAATACTATTTATTGTATATGATTTGTTTGATTATTAACAGGAGGAAGGCTGGCTGATGGGTGTGCTGGAGAGCACGGGACGGAAGGGACTGTTCCCCGCTAACTTTACTCGTCCCATCTAGAAGCGAACAAACGAATTTCGTGCATTTTGCAAAAAAAAAGAAAATCCTTGAAATGGATTGAAAAACAATAACACAAGATCTGCTCAACCTCAGCCATCGTTTCAAAGCAGAAAAATTAATCAATTCAATAAACTGTAGTCGATTGTTTCACCTTTTCGCCCAAACTAAACACAAATTTACCCCCTTTTTCTACCCCCCTCTCTACCAAATGGAATTAAAAATTTATTATTATTATTATATAGAGAAATTAATAAAATTTTTAACTTTTTTCCTTGGATTAGGTGGTGTGTGCCATTTTTAATATTTTTCATATTTTATTTCCCCCTTGTTTTGTTGATAAGAGCAGCTTATGGCCTTAAGAACACAGAAAAACGTCGAAAGCAGAACAAATCAGAAAAAAACTGTTCGGTGCCTTTTTTCTTTTCTGGATTTTTATTGTTTGTTTGTTGTCTGGCTATATACGAGTTGATAGAGAGTTCAATACAGAAATAGACTGTTATTACCTCCAGACGGTGTTATCAGCGTGTTATCCAGTGTTATCAGACCTTGGTTCGAATTGAAATTTTCAGTTCAGTTGGCTGGAGACCTTCCAGAGACCCAGTCACGCTTTTACGAGTTGCCAAACAGAACGAATGCTGTAAAATCAAGCGAAAATTTCAGTTTTTAGTCAAATTAAGTTTTTTAGAAAAATGCGAAAAATACTTGTGGAAATTATAATATTTATTTTCATTTTAATCAAAGGTAAAAAAAATAGATTATTTTAATATAAATATTAATATTATTTACTCATTATTATTTTCCATTTTATTTATAATTTGTACTATTTATTTGCGCTATTATTAATTATAATAAATGTTTTTAAGGTTCAGTGCTTGGTTAAGTGTTTCCATTCACTGATTAAAATCAAACGTAAACGGAAACCCATTCATAAAATTACAAAAAAAAGTTACCGTTAAAATGACACGGAAGTGCTAAACCGCGAAAAAGAACCGCAATTAAAACCTAAAAAATATTTCAAATAATTATTTTCAATAAATATATTTTAAAAATTTAAATCTTGCATTAGGAATTCAAGCAACGGCTGGAGATGATTCGTCTAATGCTGTCCAATCAAACGGCAGATTTCTGGGATTTTCTTCGTTCGGCGATTGGTTGAAACTGTGGTCGAAGTTTTTGATTTTTGATTTGATTTCCAACACTTTGCGAATTTTGGGAACTTTGCTGATTTTCACTTTTGCCCCGAATTTGTATTCCATGTTCTTCCAAGGATCGTTTTTCGGATAAAAAATTTGCAATTGCTTACTGTGCCAATATTTAATTTTGTATTTTTGTATTAATTATAATAAAATGTTTTTAATGAATTATTTTAGTGTATCTTAAAAATGATTTGGCTTTGGGCAACCAGACTGCAGGATTTAAATCGTTGAAAATCGATAGAAAAGATCCTTTGGAGAAATAAATGGTCCTGTCGTTGATTGGCTGCGGAGGACGGAAGTTGTCTACCATTGGTCGGCCGTCTTCACTGTAGAGTGTCCGTAACTGGTTCAACTAAATGGTGAATGAATGAATGAGTGGATGAATGAGTGAATAAATGAACGAAGGAGTGACTGACGGAATAAATGTGTGAAAGAGTGTCTGAATGGGTGTGTGAATAGATGTGTAAATGAATGAATGAGTGGGTGAGTGAATGAAATGAACGAATAAATGAGTGAGTGAATGAACGAGTGAACGAGTGAGAGAATGAACCGATGAGTAAGTGAGTGAGCGAGTGAGTGGGTGAATGAAATGAATGAATAAATGACTGAACGAATGAGTGAATTGAATGAGTGGGTAAGTGAATGAATGAGTGAACGAGTGACTGAGTGGACGAATGAATGAGAGGAGTGAGTTAATGAATTTACGTGTGAATGAGTGTGTAAATAAATGAATGAGTGAATGATTGATTAAGCGAGTAAATGAGTGACTGCATGAATAAGTAGGTGAATGAGTGAATGAATGATCCTAACGATTAATAGAATCAAATTAAACAATTTAATAATTTACCTGTCTTTCCGATATAAACACAGGTGTATCGAGCACAGTCCACGTTACCGATTCGTCGCAAGTCGGAGTCGTCAGCGAGCCGCTGTATCGGTAAAACTTTTCAGTATTTGGCGGCAGCAGATCTTTTAAAATCACTGGTTTTCTCAACGAAGTGTTGGTGTGAGGCTCTAAGATGTTCGGCAGCATTTCGATAATCGGTTCGAAGACAGCGTTCTCAAAACAGCTCGACTGTCGAGCAGGAAAGCAAAAAACGAAACAATAATTAATTACAGCGTTAAGATTTTAATTTCCATATCAGTAGTTCGTTATACTAATTAAAAATTTTACATTGAGTAGAATTTTAACTACCTCGAGAAGTATCCCGATGACTGCGATCCCGTCGGGACGTTCCCGAGCTTCGTGGATGTCTGCGTACTTCTCGTTGACATGTACCAAATGCATTTCTCCGGCAAATCTTAATTATAAACTACTTCAAGAATCAAATACAATTTTTTGACGTATTTTAATTACTTGGTACTGGCGATTAGATGTTCACTCCCTCTGCTCGAGTCCTCTCCCCAGTGGAAATGCATTCGATAGAATTTAAATTTCTCGCCTAAACCACCGCCCGTTATAAACGGTACAGCGTTGCCAACTATTGAATATCTCACTAAATAATTAAAATTTAATTAAAATATGTAAATTTATTTTAATATTAATTAGTAATTCCAATAGACTTACGGGTATGTCCGGTATTTCTAAGTTCATTGTGAACCGGAAACACGTCATAATTTTCAAATACTAATGGCGGGAAATTTTCGAATTGAACTTTGAAAGGATTTATATCGATTGGTGACTGTCGAGAACCTTTGCAAGATGGAAACATCGATGGCCAGTTATCAACACCTGTGTTATGAATTTGTTATCATCTGTTATCACCTTGTTATCAACTATTATCATTTGTTATTCTTTGTTATCTACCTGTACTTCCCTGGTACGTCCAATGGTCTATGGACCTTCCAGCTGTAATTAATAAGAAAACAAATTAATAGTTATTTTTATGGATAATTTTAAATTGGTAAATATTTACTGAATTTTAATTAACTAACTTAATATAAATTACCTTGAATAAAAAGCCAGAAAGCGAAAATAATTAGCTGATTCATCAAAAATGCTTCTATAAATCAATTAGTTATTATGAATTATTAATAT
Source organism: Eulimnadia texana (assembly GCA_002872375.1). Taxonomy (NCBI): domain Eukaryota; kingdom Metazoa; phylum Arthropoda; class Branchiopoda; order Diplostraca; family Limnadiidae; genus Eulimnadia; species Eulimnadia texana. The sequence continues at coordinate 2,113,169 of NKDA01000007.1, forward strand.
TTTTATTAAATTTAGACTGAAGTTTGAATAACAACTGAATAATTAAATGCGGTTTCAAGGCATATTTATTTGCTATTGAATAAACTGTTGCTAATTTTTGCAGAATCAGATATTTTGGTAAAACTAATTAAACCATGAATTTTTTATTAGTAATAATATATGGCAGACTTGAATACGATGCGTTGATAATGAGATTAATTCGTGTATTGACCTCGAAATAAAACTTACAAGCAAATAAAATCTAAAAAAATACAACCGAATTAATGAAATTATTCATTACCAACAAGTAAGGCTACATGAAATCGTAATTAATCTATTATTATTTTAAAAAATCAATTATAAATACTTGAGTAATTGGATAGGAACCGTTCTGTCGAATCTGCAAATGAGTACTAAAAGAATTTTCTATTTAAAATAAGATATTTTAGTATATGAATGAAATTAATATTTAAACAATATATCTAATATAATATAATTAGTATAGAATAAAATTATTCATAAAATAATTATATAGTAATCAGTAATCGGTAGTCACATGTGCCTATTCTTCCATAACAAGGCTGTTGACGTTTAACTGTTTTTTTCCTTCTCTTGACGTGTCTCTTCGTGGCATTGCCTTTTCCATTTTCTTACGAACATTAAAGAAATTCTGAATAAAATAAAAATAAAGCAATGAACCTGTGGTAAAGGTAAAACACAGATGCAACTTTTTATTTGTTCTAATATTAAAATAAAATTTTCTATTTGCTTAGAAACAGACGCTGCCGGGCTACTTTGCTTATCTGTCACTTCTCACATAAGCATTTTTCTTCGATATAATTTCATTTGTTCACCAAAAATGAGGTTCCGGAAGAGTAATATTCTTCTCGGAGTACTCGGCTCGATTTTTGTTTTGTACGTGATGTACTTTATCAGCGAGAGCCAGCACTCGAACATCGTACAGGTTTGTTTACATTTTTTCGGTAAGTAAAATTTCATAATGAAAATTTTATTCTAGGATAACTCACTATCTCTGGAGCAAAAAATAAAGGAACTGGAAGATAATTTACAGCAGAATCGAGCAAAAATCAATAATATTGGCTTATCCGTCGCTGAACTGCTTCTCCAGTCTGGAAAAACAAAAAACGTGAAACGAAAAGCGCAGGAAACGTTTAAGAAAACGGCCGCAGTTATCGACAAGTCGTCTTGTTCATTTTCTGAGGAAAAAGGAGACAAGGCACAAATTCATATGCTCGATGTTTACCGCAAACTTGAATTCGATAACCCGGATGGTGGAGCCTGGAAACAGGGCTGGGACGTCCACGCAAACAGCAGTCGCTTCACGTCCAACAACAAACTCAAAGTTTTTGTCGTCCCGCACTCGCATAACGATCCAGGCTGGATCAAGACCTTCGCAAAGTATTACGAAGATCAAACGAGAAAAATATTCAACAATATGATTCAAAAACTAAGCCTCGACTCGAGGAGGAAAATGATTTGGGCCGAGATATCGTACTTGGACTTATGGTGGAAAGAAACCAGTCAAGAGAATAGGGAGATTTTCAAAAATCTTGTGAAGAACGGACAGATAGAAATCGTAACGGGAGGCTGGGTGATGAACGACGAAGCCAACACGCACTATTTTGGTATGGTCGAGCAATTGACCGCTGGTCACGAATGGACCAAACAGCATTTAGGTGTAACACCGAAGAACGGATGGGCCATTGATCCTTTCGGGTATTCGGCTTCAATGGCTTATCTGCTCAAGAGGAGCGGACTGGACAACATGCTGATTCAAAGAGTCCATTACGCTATCAAGAAACACTTTTCTCGAGAAAACAACCTGGAATTCAAATGGAGACAGAACTGGGGTTTGTTTTTTTTATAACTTTCTTTTCCATTCAAACTTAATTAATAGCTTTAATTTATGTAGATCGTCAAGGGGACACGGAAATCTTATGCCACATGATGCCATTCTACAGTTACGATATCCCGCACACCTGCGGTCCGGACCCTAAGATCTGCTGCCAGTTCGACTTCCGACGAATGAGGTCTGCGGCAGCAGGACAAGTCCCGATGAGTTGCCCATGGGGTATCGCTCCTGTTCCCATTACCGAGAGCAATGTCGAGTCCCGGGCTGAGACCCTGTTGGACCAGTACCGCAAAAAAGCAACGCTGTACCGAACCAACGTTCTCTTCGTACCTCTGGGTGACGATTTTCGATATGATACTGCGGCAGAGTTCGATCAGCAGTTCATCAACTACCAAAGACTGTTTGACTTTATGAACAGCAGAGAAGACTGGGCTGTTGAAGTAATTTCTGTTAATTTGTAATTTTTAAAATATTTAATTAAATTATTAATATTATGTAATTTAATATTGTAGTATTAATTTCATTAACTTGGGCTGTAGTTTGGTACCACTATGGCACTTAGCCTTATGCACTGGGCCGTAGTAATGATTAGACCGGTCTGCAATGAGCCGTAATGGGATTTAGACTGGTCTGCACTGGGCCGTAGTGAGGTTTAGACTAGTCTGCACTGGGCTGTAGTGGGGTCTAGACTGGTTCGCCCTGGGCCGTAGTGGGATTTGAGCATATTATGCGCTGTGTCCTAGAGCATCCCTTAAATTTAGGTTCATTAATCATTAATAATTTCATTCATCAATAGTTCATTAATAATGATCTTTTATGTAGTTTTTTTTCCACTAACTTATTTATTCATTTATTTTCTTATTTAATTAACTAATTTATTATTTGATTTATCTAATTGATTGTCTTTTACAGTAATTTGTTACTTGTTTTTATTTAGGCTCAGTTCGGAACGCTTGGCGATTACTTCGACGAACTGCGGAAAACTTCAGGAAATTCACTGGACTTGTTTCCTTCACTCTCGGGCGATTTCTTCACGTACGCAGACATCGACGATAGCTACTGGAGCGGCTACTACACTTCCAGACCTTTCTATAAGCATATGGACCGTATCCTTGAAGCTTCTCTAAGGTTTCATAGTTAATTAGTTCATAAAAAATACTATTGGTTTGGAAAAAAACCTTTTATTGTTGAAATTAAAGCTAGGATTAGGTAAAGAGCTGAGGGATGAACGGCAGCAGTAATAGTACTAGTAACAGTAGTTGTGGTGATAGTAGCAGCAGCAGCAACAGCAGTAGTGCCAGTAGTAATAGTAGTAGTTGTTATGATAGTCGTAGTAGCAGCAGCAGTAGTAGTAGCACTAATAATAGTAGTAGTTGTTATGATAGTAGTAATAGCAGCAGCAGCAGTAATAGCAGCAGCAGCAGTAGTAGTAGTAGTAGTAGCAGTAGTAGTAGTGTAGCAGAAACAGTAATAGCAGCCGTAGTATAAGTAGCAATCGTAGTAGTAGTATCATCATCATTATTATCATTACTATTATTATTATTATTATTATTATTATTATTATTATTTCAGGTCAGCAGAGATTATTTACTCGATGCTGTGGTCCCACCTACAGAGAACGGGCTATTCGCAGAAATCCCTCGCAGATTCTCTTATGGGCGATTTGATAGAAGCTCGCAAAAATCTCGGCCTCTTCCAGCACCACGATGGAATCGCCGGAACAGAAAAGGACCACGTCGTTATCGACTATGCCGTTAGGTAACGATGGATACCGATTAGTTAATCATTTAGATTATTATTATTTTTATTAATAAACAGTAGTAGTAGTAGAGCTATTATTATTATTATTATTATAGCTAATTTCTAGCTACATTTTATTTATCTATTTTAATTGGTTCTAGGATGTTGCAGAGCATTCGGAAAAGCTACCGAGTTATTCAGCAGGCTGCACACTTCTTGCTTCATCCCAACCAGGTTTGCAACAGTAGCAGTGGTAGCAGTAGTAGCAGTAGTAGAAGTAGTAATAATAATAAAATAGTAGTCATAATAGCAGCAGTAATAGTTGTTAGCAGTGGTAGCAGTAGTAGCAGTAGTAGTGGTAGTAGTAGTAGTAGTAGAAGTAGTAATAATAATAAAATAGTAGTCACAATAGCAGCATTAATAGTTCTTGTAGCACGAGCACTAGTAGCAGTAATAGTAGCAGTAGTAGTAGTAGGAGTAGTGATAACAACAGTAATTGTAGTCATAACACGAGTGGTAATAGGAGTAGTAGTAGTAGGAGTAGTAGTAGCAGTAATAGTAGCATTAATAGTATATTATTGGTAGGAGACGTAGTAGTCGTAGTTGGAGCAGTAATAGTAGCAGTAGTAGTAGTAGCAGCAGTATATTAACAACTTCGTTCTCATTTCTTATTTACCATTTATAAACACTTGTTATTTAAATTAATATTTTATAAAAATTTGTTTCAGGTTTCCTACACAGCAGATATTAGCAGGGACCATTTCATCGTAGACGATCCCCGTCCCAAATACGACTCGCTTCCCGAGGCCACTGTTATTGGGAACGACAGTCCCGATAACGAAAAACGAATTGTTTTATACAATTCCTTAGCTTCTACCAGAACTGAAGTCATCACTTTGCGCATCTCCACTTACAATTTCCAGGTTTTCTAACCATTTAATAATAATTTAATTAACTTTATAAATTATATTAATTAAATTTCAGGTTCTGAACGCTAAAGGAGAGTTTGTAGCTGCTCAGTTAAGTCCAGTATTTAAATCTGCCAGCGAAATTTCCGATTCAGAATACGAACTGTCCTTTATTGCTGAGGTTCCGGCTCTGGGAATGACTACGTACTCGATAGTCCACTTCAAAGGCGACTTGAAAGACAACAAGTAAACATACCATTCATTAATCGCCGAAAAAACTAAAATTTTTGCCGAATTTATTGATTTTTTCTAGATTCTTGACTGTTGCCTCTGTTCAACTGAAAGGACTTGAGAATATTAACAACGTTGAACCTTTTGGGAACGTTAACGTAGTGGAGAAGATGGAACCTTTCACGTTGGAAAATCTCTATATTTCTGCCACGTTCGGAGCTGATGGTCTACTGAAGAAAGTTTCCAAGAAGTCCACCAGTTGGTCCTTAAACGTAGAAGTGCAGTTTGTGCGTTATGGAGCGAGGAAAGGACGCAATATGAGTGGCGCCTACCTCTTCATACCCGATGGAGAAGCCAAAATGATCCCATTGGATGGTTCACATTATATTCAAGTGATCAAGGACCAATCAGATCGACTGTTGAGCTCCATTTACCTTACGTTACTCATCGTGTGGTGATTAGTAACAGCCCTGGTAAGTAAACCAATCAATAACTAATAAAAGTTTGAATGGATAATACCTAAAAACAGATACAGACAGGGTGAAAAACTGTGATAACAATATTAGTTATTGTATTTAAATTACATTTTATTCTTTTCTAAGATTGAGAATATACTGAACTTTATTTGTAATATAGTTGTTATTTCAGGAAATATTTTTTTTTGCAGGAGTGGACGGAGTTGGCCTGGACGTTGTGAACCTAGTCAACATAGTGCGCGAGTACAACTTTGAATTAGCCATGAGACTGAAAACTGCAATTCAGAATGGAAACATCATGTACACTGATCTCAATGGGCTTCAGGTTTGATTTCTCATTTCAGTTGAAGTCAGTTAAATTCAGTAGCTACTAATAGCATTTGAAAATATGGAGAAATCAGTGTAAAATTTATTGAAAATGTTTTCATGAATATTGGATTAGGTATCGAGAGAAATTCATACATTTGTTTGTGCTTTTTAGATGACTCGAAGAGAACGTTGGGACAAGCTGCCACTGCAGGCCCATTACTATCCAATGCCCTCGATGGCTTACATCGAAGACTCAAGTGCAAGAATCACCATTGCCAGTGGACAACCCCTTGGTGTGGCCAGTCTCCAGTCGGGATTCATTGAAGTAATCCTTGAAAATTCACTTTAATCTATTAAACAGAATCTAATAACTATGTCGTCTACACTTGCTTGTGAGTAAATCTGCTAGAAACTATTTATGAACTATTATATAGTTTAAGTCTCTTCGTGTGTAACCGTAAGTTTGAATTAACTTAGTGTACTATTATTAATTTAAATTAAATATAGAGTTATACTGTGTTATATTAAAATGTTAGGTAAGTTGTTTTTACGTTTGGAAGTGATTTACAATTTTATTTATGATTTTTCCTGGAATAGGTGATGATGGATAGGCGTTTGAACCAAGATGATAACAGAGGAGTTGCCCAAGGAGTGCTGGACAATGTCGTTCCTACTCAGAATTCGTTCAGGATACTAGTTGAGCCGAAGATATGCGAGGTATTCCTTTGTTCACTCGTTCGTTCAGTCATTCATTCATTTTTTCATTCGGTCGCTCATTCACTTAATCGTGTGCATTCACTGGTTCAGTTTTTCCTTCGCTTTAACATTCACTTAGTCATTCACTCCTTCATTCACTTACTCACTTATTCACTCACTCACTTATTCACTCACTCGTACATTAAGTTATTCATTCACCCAATCACTCATTCATTCGTTCATTCATTCACCCATTCACTCACTGACTCCATCCCCCATTCACTCATTGATCCATTCACTCACTCTTTCACTTACTCGCTCCATCCCCCCATTCACTCATTGATCCATTCACTCACTCATTCACTTACTCGCTCCATCCCCCCATTTAGTCATTGATCCATTCAGTCACTTATTCACCCATCCAGTCGCTCATTCACCAATTCAATCACTCACCAGTTCACTGATTCACTCATGCATTCATTTTTAATACCCCATCAATATAATCCTCCTCACTTCATACTGTTACCTCGTTCACTTCATCCTTCTTGAATTACTAACCATTAATTCTAAGTTTATTTTCAAATGATAGGGTTTGAACAGCAAAGCAGACGGCTATCCTTCACTAACAGCCAACAAAGCGCTTCATTCGCTCTTGTATCCAGTTCACCGGCTAACCTGGAACAGCCAAGAGTCTCCACAACTTCACAAAGAGTTCACTCCAGTTCTGAAGGACATCGGCTGCGATATTCATCTGGTGAACCTGCGAACCATGGTCGACTACGTTGGGGACACTGCGTCTCCAGCAGATCGGGTCTCTCTGGTCCTCCATCGACAAGGTTTCGACTGCTGCTTCGAACCCATCGGACTGAACTGCACCACCCAGGACGGTCAGTTCAGTTTCGATCGATTGTTCCCCGATTACTTCAGCAAGCAAGTGAAAGCGACGTCCCTGACGTCTCTACACGAGGGAACAGACGTCGATAAAACCTTCACGCTGCAACTGAAACCCATGGAACTGTACACTTTTCAGCTACAACCCTGAAACTTTTTAGTTTGAATCTGTTTAGCACAAAAAATCAACTTATATGTGTTGTTAAATGTGTATTGTGACTATATATGGGGCTTGAATGACAGAACTTTAAGTTCTAGCGACTACTAAGTAACTAGTTCGTACTCTCATCAGATCGAAATAGTTGATAGTTTTCAAGTAGTTAACTTCTTATGGACTGATTCGTAGAGAAGAGCTATTAATGATAGTCCGTAACCCATTCCTAGAATAATGAAAGCACTCTCCATATCAACTACTGTAATCTGTCTAGTAGTTGTTGGTTGGTCCCTGAAGTTGACACAGGGATTGCCTGCCACTGGATAGAATTTTTGCTTCCATTTGTTGAGTAAGCCAACACTTGCAGCTTTCAGAATGCTATCATACTAAATCAAATTAAGTTGTTTGATTACCAACTAGTAGCTTACCTAACATCCAGGGCATTGCGTAGCTCTTGAGTAGTGTACAGTGGTACCACAAATCCAGCAAAAGTCGGAGAAAATGAACTCTCTATTACAGTTAGTTCGCATTCCCTACTTCGTTTGAAGTCGTCCTCCATAACAACTGAAGCGTCTATAGTATCCTATGGCAAAACTAGTTTCAAACTACTATTTGTCAGTGGTAGTAAGTACTGACTATTGCTATGACGTGGGCGCCGTGCTTGACTTTACTAACGCAGTTAGCAAACTCGTCCGAATCGAGCGAGTGTCCACACATAGTAGGCGGCACCCGAGCTATGTTAGTACTTAGTCCTTTCAAGCTACCAGAAGCAGACTAGAAATTAGTCAAGTTAGTTTCTGCTGAGTCTTGCCGTAAGCCAAACTTACTACTTACTTGCATTTGGACTTGAATGAAAGAGCGAGAAATAGCCAGTAGTTGCAAGTCATCTCTTTTAGCCATCTCTTCCAGACTATTGACTACCGGAAATATCTTGGGCGCTGTCATGTAAGTAATTAGCGAGCCGCTGTAAGCATTAACTAGAACCAGAGCTGCTAAGCACCACAGACAAGCAATCAGCAGCGAGGATGAACGCGCTTTAGTCGAACAGTAACCACCTAAAACTTGACGAACTACTAATAGTTTGTTAGTTAGAATGCTGCAGTTACTGACCTTGGTTCGTTAGTATTCCTATAGCATAGATCAACGTTACTTCTGAATTATCTTTAATGTAACTGCGAGTAGCAATCAGTTTAAAGAGAACAGTTACAGCTATCGTAGCCACTAACAGCAGAATCCAAACCTATTTTAAAACAATTACAAACATAATTTAACGTTTAACTTTTGTGTTAATGTAATTTACGATGTATTGAAAAGGTTTTGTGCAGCTCCATGGGTCGCTTCCATGTTTCGGATAGGGAATCATCAGCGTTTTTGGAGAATAACTGAATGGATACAAATACGTCATGATCTTGTTTCGACCTTCTCTTAAACCGTAAGATGGCAAGCCAAGTTCAGACTCTGTTCAACAAACAATCGATGGAAACTTAGTAAAATTAATTAATATAGAAATAACTTTGTTTAAGAATTCTTTGGCCTGTCCCGCAAAGCCTTCGCTGTAGTCGAGCAAGACCATTTCAAGCCTGTTAATACAATTATTTTTAATTTAATAGTTTAGTATGTATTACTAAGTTACGTGAAATTGAGATCAGCTGCCAGCCATTTGAGTACCTCGATATTAAAACCATCGAGTTCCGTATTATTATTTGCATCCTTTTTCACCATGACATCAGGTGCCACCTTGACGAAGAGATCGATTTACTATTAAATTAAAATTATAATATTTGATTGTGTTAATTACCTCGAAGTAGCCGACACGGAACTTTGTCCTTCCTCCAGCGGAATGAATGGTGATTAGTAAGGAAAGTAGTAAAGTAGTTACTGCACGCATGTTTGACTGTCAAGTGTTTGAACACTGTGTGATTCGTGAAGGGTTTATGTACCTCTTGTCTGTGGAAGTGTCCGTGATCTGTCAAGTAGACTTAATGAACAGTTAATGAACTAATTAGGAAGTAATTAAGCAAATATAACTGTACTATTCGATATGCTATAGGTCCAAATATAAATTATACCAATGAGAAATTGTTTTAGGAGTATTAGAATTAATATTTGCTACTTACTTGATTATTGGGAAATATGTATGAGTAGTAAATACTGTTTGATGAGATGCTGTCTAAGCAGAGCGTGACAGTAACGGTTGTCAAGCATTTGATGTCGCATCGGTCCGTAACGCCGTGATCAGAGGCGTCAATTGGAGGGGTACAGTTGCTCCAGTCCACATATCGACTTAATTCAATTAAATTTCAGCATACAAAGCTAATGGAGCACTTGCAGTCAGGTAAGGTTCATCACAACCTAATTACTGATACTAGGACATCTCATGTGTCCACTGTCACAACTGAAGTAAAACTACAGTCAAGCAGCAGTACGTGAGATCTAACCCTAAAACATATGGTCTCTTTCCTTCTTTTCCGCTTAAATTTTGGCCAAAATTGCCATATACTACTCTTGTAAAAACGAGAAATACCACTCGCTCCAGCAGGTGCATTAAGAAGCCTGTACGCCAGTACGAAGAATTTTAACGAACCTTTTGGATTATTTTACTTGTTGCTTTTCCTAATTTGTGCGAGAATTGGTTGCTTTCGCCACCTAGTGAGTATTTCTGAAACTCGTTCTGTAAGATGGAGCAGACGAGATTTTGGCGGGAGTAGGCCAAATAAAAGACAAGAAATAGAGACGGGAAAATACAGAATCCATCTTTTCATTATCCGCCTTTATTTCTCTACTGAATTTACGGAATGTTTATAACTCTTGTAGTTCAACTTGTTCTGGCAGACAAGTCGAGAACTGCGCTGTGGTTCTCATGACTGAGCTAAGCGTAACCGTCTGTCCGGTACTTTGCTCAACACTAAGCTTGAATCAAACTAAGATGGCCGAATCAAAAAACGAAAAGATCACAAAAGGAAAGATCGAGTTCTGGAGAAAAGACATCATTGATAGAACTCCATTTTCAACTGTTTTCAAGGGTACCTTTGAAAGAAAGATTGACGTTGCCGTCAAGAGAATTTCGCTCAACTTGGCCAAGTTGGCAGAGAATGAAATCGAGGTGCTCCTGGTTAAAACTGACCACAACAACGTGGTCAAGTATTACTGCAAGGAACAAGACGACGATTTTTGGTATGTATTGCTCTCTCAACACATTTATACTTAAAATATTTGATCATTCTGATTCAAGCTATATCGCGATGCAACTTTGTCTGTGCAACTTGGAAGAATACGTTGAGAAGAAAGGAAACTACCGCCCTGGTTTACCCAACACGCCTGTCGAAGAAATCCTCCGAGGAGCGGCTAAGGGTCTTTCTCACATTCACAGGAAACGCGTTATCCACCGAGACATCAAACCCAGTAACATCCTCCTATTCGTCAAGGAAAACAAGCTGGTTGCTAAAATAAGTGATTTTGGCGTTTCCCGTATTATACCGGATCATCATACTGTCTTGGCCAACTTTAGCGCTGGAACAGACTTGTACAAGGCCCCCTAACTGCTAACTCCGGCATTTTCATGGCGAAGTGACGTTTATGCTTTTGGGCTTGTCGTCTTCTACGTGCTCAGCCAAGGGAAACACTTGTTTGATAAAAATTTTGGCCAAATAATCAAAGGTAACCCTGTGAACCTCAGAGAGCTCAACGGACAGCTCTTTCGCTGGTCAAATGGCTAACTGCTTTCAACCAAGAAGAGAGACCCAGGATGTCTGAAGTGGTTCACCACCCTTTCTTTTGGGACGACGAGAAGAAGCTAAATTTTATCAAAGATGTACACCAAAGAACAGAGGACAAACAAAACGTCTTTCTCAAGGAGGTGATAGAAGAAGATTCGCACCACGTTATCTGCTCTTCACCTGATAACTGCGGAAACCTGCGGACTACTCCTGATCCTGCCGCATGTGCTGACTGGACATCTTCTCTAACGCCGGGAGTAAAAGCAGATTGCCCTCGTAAAGTAAACACGAAATCCTGCGCTGAGCTGGTCCGCGTCATAAGAAATAAGGTAAACTTATATTATTCCCTAGCCCCAGCACCTAGTGTCAAGTAGAAGATGCGGTGGAAGATAGACCAGGTTGTATAAATTCAAATTCCACAGTAAATTTAGGTTTTAATATTGAGCTTTCGCCATCGTATGTTAGTTTCCTTTGGATATGCTAACAGAATCAATAGCTTTCAGCACATGAAGACAATTTTCTCTTTTGTTGACAGTTGACTCACTTCTACGATCTCAAGGAGGCTGTGAAAGCAGAATACGGAGGCAACATTGAAGGCTTTCGGCGTTACTGGATGGAAAGATTCCCCTCTCTTGTCGTCCATTTGTGGGAAAATGTGGAAACAACGTATCTGGCTGCCCTTTTCGGCGGATACTATGCACCAGAGTCGGTTCATAGGAGAAATTTAGAAACAACGTTAATCCAGGCTGCAGAGAGCGGCGAATTTGGAGATCCACAAGAGCTCCAGAACAAAGTCAAACGACTGGGAAGCATTATATGGGCAAGGGTGTTACGTTTCGTAGTTGAGAAAGAGAAGAAAGAACATCTGGAAGCTTTGCTTAAAGGCGATATCGATACGGACATTGAACATAAACAATGGGTCCTTACCACTCTTCTTTATAATGTCGTGCAAGACGGTGACGTAGAAGTCGCACAACTACTCATCGAACACGGTGCTGTAATTGACCGCGAAGAAAACGTTGAATGGGGTCCTTTCCATGTAGCTACATACAACGGTCACTAAGCAGCTGTACAGTTACTCATCGAACGCGGCGCTCAAGTCAACTGCAAAGACGATCGCGGATGGAGTCCTCTCCATGTAGCCGCATCCCGTGATCACTCAGCAGTTGCAAAGCTACTCATCGAACGTGGCGCTGAAGTCAACTACAAAAACAAGCATGGCTCGACTCCTCTTCATACAGCCACTTACGAAGGTCACTCAGCAGTTGTAAAGTTACTCATCGAACATGGTGCTGAAGTCAACTGCAAAGACAAAGATGGATGGACTCCTCTTCACCAAGCAGCATACAAGGGTTACTCGGGATTTGCGAAGTTACTCATCGAACGTGGCGCTGAAGTCAACAGCAAAGACAAAAATGGATCGGCTCCTCTTCATGTAGTCGCACACGAAGATTACTCGATCGATGTGAAGCTATATGAGGAACATGGCGCTAAAGTCGACTGCGAAAGAGAGTATAGAGAGCGAAAGACTCGTCTTTATGAAGCCTCATACAACAGTAAATTGGCAGTTGCGAAGCTACTCATTGAACATGGCGCTGAAGTCAACAGCAAAGACAAATATGGATCGGCTCCTCTTCACGAAGCAGTATCCAACAGTCACCTAGCAGTTGCGAAGTTACTTATCGAAAATGGCGCTGAAATCAGTTCCAAAGATGCACAGGGAAACACTCCTCTTGATTATGCCACGGAAAATTTTTTCACAGAATTGTCCCGGTTTGTCCGCAACTTCCCCGCTGAAAGCCTTCCCAGGGAATCAGACAAGTACGTTTAGCAGTAAACATTTAAATGTTAATATATGCATTTGCTTATCGAGTGAAGGACCGATTCCTTCACCTATCGAAAATTTACCTAAAATCAGCGAAATCTTTAATTTCACGGTTGTATCGCGTGAAGGATCATTGAGATACTATAGAATTCGCAATTACGTATTTAGCATTTTTTTTTGTATGTTGAATAAAGAGTCAAAAGCAGCATAAAGTATGATGCAGTGAATTCTAAACGACATTTCAGCTAATTTAAATAGATAAATGTATTACTAAAACGAATTAAATTTGCTTACAGGTTTACGAACTCGCCCAAGCGGAGACGGCTGGAGTGAGACGAACGAATGTCTGCTGCCAAGTTTAATCCTAAGGATTCTTGGAATCACCTGTTCTTGACATATTTCCAATTATAGAGTGGACTACTTACATTAAATAGAAGAATGCAAAGCAGTTTTGTTGCCATGCCGCTGTTGTTGCTCTGTGTCGATGTCTTATGTCAAACATCACGAGTGCAAAAAAAAGAAGCATTCAGTGCAGACTTTTACAGTAGGTTTTAGTAGATTTGATCGCAGCACGTTGAACGTAGCACTTTACTTTCTGTGCCCAGCAAATCTTCACCACTTGACTATGAAACCGTAGTAATAAATAGCAAGCCACAAGATGCAAACAACTGTTCAAATTCAGCCTCACACTTCATTACTAGATCTATTGAGGAAAATAGTATGGACCGCTTCAGTGCAATATAGAAAATATAGATATCCCTTCTTGTTTGACCTTGTTCCTTGAGACTAACGCGAAAGGAGCTAAAGTTAAACTCGTACCCAGTACGCGGCATGATCTTAATTTCGTGCTTGTATCTTATGTATGTACGATGCTGGAATGTTACTAAAGCCTATACCAACGTATCGATACTATGTACACTGTCAGGACAGACACGGGGAGATGGGTTCTGTTGTGTTACTGTATCGTTCTCTACTCAATACTGTAATACCTAGTAAGCAAATCGATGTACAGGTAATGAGAGTTGACAACAGGAGCTAAAGCGCAGTGATGGTGAATCGTGAAACTTCGTTCAAGTTAAAACATTCCTATTAATGCTTTTGTGTTCAAATCAACTATAACCATAAGGTGAGGTGTGAAAATACCAAATACATATCATAACGCTACGTCCACACTTTTAATACTATACTGGTATGACTTTGCAAATGGCTATCATTTTACTATGTGGTTTACCCCCAACAAGATGACTTACACTGGAATAAGACCTGGAGGTTAACGTAGCGTACAATAATTCGGTAATACTCATTTCTGCTGCGGAACTTTTGTATTTAGAGTGCGCCAAAGTTAAAACATGAATACAGTGAAAATAAAAAGAAAGCCTTTATGACCCCAGTATTTCAGAGGTAAATTTAACACAGAAAAAATCTCCAGCTGGATTTCTGATTCTTCAGTTTAGTTTCCTCCACGAAGACGAAGGACCAAGTGAAGGGTGGACTCCTTCTGGATGTTGTAGTCAGAAAGAGTGCGGCCGTCTTCCAGCTGCTTGCCAGCAAAGATCAGACGCTGTTGGTCGGGAGGGATACCTTCCTTGTCCTGGATCTTGGCCTTGACGTTCTCAATAGTGTCGGAGGGCTCGACTTCCAGAGTAATGGTCTTGCCAGTGAGGGTCTTGACGAAGATCTGCATGCCTCCACGGAGTCGCAGGACCAAGTGAAGGGTGGACTCCTTCTGGATGTTGTAGTCGGAAAGAGTGCGACCATCTTCCAGCTGCTTGCCGGCGAAGATCAGACGCTGCTGGTCGGGGGAATGCCTTCTTTGTCCTGGATCTTGGCCTTAACATTTTCAATTGTGTCGGATGGCTCAACCTCAAGGGTGATGGTCTTGCCGGTAAGGGTCTTGACAAAAATCTGCATACCACCACGCAGACGGAGGACCAAGTGGAGGGTAGATTCCTTCTGGATGTTGTAGTCTGAGAGAGTGCGGCCGTCCTCGAGCTGTTTGCCGGCGAAGATCAGACGCTGTTGGTCAGGGGGAATGCCTTCCTTGTCCTGGATCTTAGCCTTGACGTTCTCAATAGTGTCAGAGGGCTCAACTTCAAGGGTGATGGTCTTGCCAGTGAGGGTCTTGACGAAGATCTGCATACCACCACGCAGACGGAGTACCAAGTGTAGAGTAGATTCCTTCTGAATGTTATAGTCAGAGAGGGTGCGGCCATCCTCGAGCTGCTTACCAGCAAAGATCAGACGCTGTTGGTCAGGAGGAATACCTTCCTTGTCCTGGATCTTGGCCTTGACATTCTCAATGGTGTCGGATGGCTCAACCTCCAGAGTGATGGTCTTGCCGGTGAGGGTCTTGACAAAGATCTGCATACCACCACGAAGACGCAGGACCAAGTGGAGGGTCGATTCCTTCTGGATGTTGTAGTCTGAGAGAGTGCGGCCATCCTCGAGCTGCTTGCCGGCGAAGATCAGACGCTGCTGGTCAGGGGGAATGCCTTCCTTGTCCTGGATCTTAGCCTTGACGTTCTCAATAGTGTCAGAGGGCTCGACTTCAAGGGTGATGGTCTTGCCAGTGAGGGTCTTGACGAAGATCTGCATACCACCACGAAGACGGAGGACCAAGTGGAGGGTTGATTCCTTCTGGATGTTGTAGTCTGAGAGAGTGCGACCATCCTCCAGCTGTTTGCCGGCAAAGATCAGACGCTGCTGGTCGGGGGGATGCCTTCCTTGTCCTGGATCTTGGCCTTGACATTTTCAATAGTGTCAGAGGGTTCGACTTCAAGGGTGATGGTCTTGCCAGTGAGTGTCTTGACGAAAATCTGCATACCTCCACGGAGTCGCAGGACCAAGTGAAGGGTAGATTCTTTCTGAATATTGTAGTCAGAAAGAGTGCGACCATCTTCCAGCTGCTTGCCGGCGAAGATCAGACGCTGCTGGTCAGGGGGAATGCCTTCTTTGTCCTGGATCTTGGCCTTGACGTTCTCAATAGTGTCGGAGGGCTCAACCTCAAGGGTGATGGTTTTGCCAGTGAGGGTCTTGACAAAGATTTGCATACCACCACGGAGTCGCAGGACCAAGTGGAGGGTCGATTCCTTCTGGATGTTGTAGTCTGAGAGAGTGCGGCCATCCTCAAGCTGTTTGCCAGCAAAGATCAGACGCTGTTGGTCAGGGGGAATGCCTTCCTTGTCCTGGATCTTGGCCTTGACGTTTTCAATAGTGTCAGAGGGTTCAACCTCAAGGGTAATGGTTTTCCCTGTCAAAGTTTTCACGAAAATCTGCATGTTGCCTACAGGAGAACACAAAAAAAAAAGTTAGTTAGTAATCATGAGTCTAGCAAAAGACAATAATTACAGGAAGTAAATCCTATCAAAATAATAAGTCGACCTTAACTTTAAGGTATATAACCTTAATTATTCGAAACAAAAGCTGAACTGTTATTTATTTCCTGTTCCGTTGCCCCGCCTTCTTTGTTGTATAATAACTTAACATCCAGCTTACGTCACAAAGAAAAACAGCCCAGCCCCACACCAGACAACAAAGGAAATTAAGCTTAAAAATTACTTAACATATCCCAATCCTACTATTAAGTTTAAAACGTACCTTATTATATAAAAAGTATTACGTAATGCAAGAGAAATACAACGAAGAGGATATAAATAAGGACTTGTCAGCCTAGCCGTAACCGACAAATCCAAGATGGCTGCCGATTGCCAACAAACCCACCCTGACCTCAAAAAACAACAAAGCCCTATAAAAATCTTTATCTCCAAATTACTTTTTACTCACAAGTCAGAAGCTTAAGTAAATCGTGGTAGAAAATAGGTTTAGCAAGTTAAATTTTTAAACGAAAATGTACTTACAATTATAAAATGTTTCCAAACGGCTGCAAGAAGAGACTTGTTTCCTGTGCAATCGCTCTGTGAAGAATATAGCTAGCTTTGTTCGGGCAGCCCTTTTTATAGCCTCCAACCAGGCAGCTTCTGATTGGTCCGCGCTCACATGACGTAGGCAGCATTCTCGAATCATCGAGAAGTCTACCGTCACGTGACCATGATATTGCAGTAGACATATTGATCAACTTGAACGTTGTGAAACTGCGGAGTTAACCGTTTTCTCTTTTGAAACCATATTTATATAATAAATCGTATTTACCGAATTTTGAGTACATAATTGAATTAACCTATATTTGTATTTTACTTATACGATGTAATAATGGGGAAATAACTTAAGTTTAATGTGGAATATCGTCATTTTCTTTGTTTGGTTTCTGCGTTTCTAGGAAACGGGCAACACAAAGCAGAAAACGCCCCCCTGTAGGAAAACGGCCATACGAAAATAGAGAAATTACTAGGAAAAAATAACAATTCTCATGAACAGAATATTCTCAGTAGAAAACACCTACCACACTTTCTTCTAATAAAAACATTATGAGAAACTTAACCATCCGAAAAATAATACAATTTCTGCAAGTCATCGTAGGTTTGCATCAGAATATCCGGTTATTTACATTATCTGACAACAAAATGCTAAATGATAACGCTGTCCACGTTATCGACAGATTACGAAACCTGTTCTAGACCCTTCCCCGTTCTGTTTTTGCATCACCGAGTTTCTATTTATAGAATCTAGAGCAAGGGCTAAAGTCTGTTGATTACATCTTTGTTTTTATTTTGTTATTTCCATTTAAAAAAAACATTATTCCACACTTTGTTTATCTTGCATATGCTTCTTCTTATGACGAAGTAATTCGATTCCAGAAATATCCAGCGTTTCCTTGCATTCCGGGCAATAGTATCCTTTGGCTCCAGTAGGCTCCTCACTTTCTGCTATTAAAATACACGCTAATTACTAAAACAAATTACTTAAATTAAGTAATTACCTGTTTCTGCTTGCGTTTTATCTTCAGAGCACTCGACTTGGTGACGTAGACGTCCCAATCCTGTTAAGTAGAAGGTCTTCTCGCAATGAGGACACATCCATGGCATACTTAAGTAATCCTGGCTCACATCAGGGTCTTCCAAACTAATTTACAAGTGAAAAAATTCATTAATAAAGGTATATACTTATTAAACTAAAGATTTACCAGGCATAGGTTAAGAAATCAGCTAGCTGCAACCCCCCTTTTCTCTGGTTTTTATCCGGTTCAAACCCAGGCCAAAAGGGATTTCCGGTTCCGGAATCTTCTCCAGGGATTCCGGCTTCCGGTCCCACGTACAAGACTTTCAAGTCTGCCGCCAAGAGTCGCTTGATGCTGTACAAGACTTGCGATTGGGCGAAAGCTACAAGATCGTGGCTGATTTTCCGCTGCAACTGATTGGCTCGTTCCTCAGATTTTTTGGCGTCTTTGATTGAGAGTTTAGAAGCTTCCAACCGCATTAATAAGAGATTATTCCATTCGTAACGTAATTTGGCAGCTCGTAAAATCATCGACTGAGCGGCTGAGGCCTCGACGAAGCGAATCTCGAGCCACGAATCGCAAACGATTCGCGAGAAGTCTGAACTTGTATCAATGGACTGCGAAAAGAGTAACAGCGTTTGAACCGCAGGCATTCGCAGACAGTTGACCAAGTACGGTTTATTTGTTTCTAATAACGTAACGTAAATAAGGAGCTGATGCTTGCTGCTCACTCGGTGTTTACCCATCCAGCCTAAAATAATTAAATTATTATTTAAAGATAATTAAACTATATTCTTATAACCTGGTATGTCAATGATATCACTATCACTGAGTTGCAGGATTTCAGGCTGAGTTGCGAAGACGCTCATTGGGTGCGGGACGGTGAATGGTTTGGCTCGAGTGTGGAAAAACTGGTCCGAGGAAGATTTGTAGTTGTTATGCTCATCACTGAGAGCAACCTAGAAGCCATGAAACAGATTATTTGAATTAAAAAGGAAAACTATAATATAAAATAACAATACTTGTGGACATAGACCACTGCAGAGTATCATCTTCAGCAGCATGACATCCTCGTAACTCTCGGCCGTTGCACTTTTCAAAAGTTCCCGCACTTTCCCCGAATCGTGCTGAATGCGGAACTCGACATCCCGCAGGTCGACCTGATTGCCCGCTGTTTCCTCGTCATCCAAATCCGCATCGTCTACTTCACCTTCCCCGATCTTTAGGAGTTTTCTCTGCCGGGGAGCTGCTCGCTGAATATCTCGTTTGAGGGACTTGAGGTGTTTGAGCTCCCCGTGCCGGGCCGAACGCTGCGCCGAGCTCTTGACGTTGTCCGCGTCACTGGGAAGAAGACCCGAGTCCTTGAGGATCTCGCGGAACTGCTGTCGTAGTTTGGTCATTTCATAGAAACGCTGTTCCTCGAGACCCCGACGCTTGCACCACTTCTTGCTCTTGTAGGCTCCGTCCTCTTGCGACTAGTCGAGAAGGGGAAAAAACACACATTAATTAATTAAATTATTGATTGATTAATTAATTCACACATTTATTAAAACCACACCCAAGTACAAATTTACTATAGTTGTAAACTAGTGCGGGACTCGAGTACTTTGCAACAAAATGAACTCTAGTTTTAATAGTAATAGGCCATTATACTATATTACTATAGTTTTATATATTATTATATTATATTTATTATTGCTATATTTATATCATTACTAGATTTATATATTACTAAACTAAACTATATTACTATAGTTTTACTTTAGTGCAATGCTATAGTTTTCAACTTTAGTGTTGGACTACAGTGTGGTGCTATATTATTTTGCAACATAGTACATAGTTCGCTATAGTGCACTATAGTACATTTTTATCTGAGGTATTTTTACAGTAACATATCAAACATATAACATTACTTTGATTTCCAGCCACGTTCTGTAGGAGTTCAACAACGTGAACGGCTCCCCATGATCCGAGTCCAGTTCTCTTCGAGCATTCTCACAGTCGGGGTCGCGGTACGACTTATTTGTGAACGGACTTTGAACGCTGAGCGCCGCAGCTAACGCCAGAACGACTTCAACCTGCCGGAAAACTGAGCCCATCAACAACATTTTGCCTAGCGTTACGTCCACCGGCAAACCGGAAAGGCATTCGCCGATAGGCGTTAACTTCTCTTCAATAGTTAACGCACCTTTTTCCTATTATAAGAAGAAAACCTTAATAGAACTAGATATTTTGTATTGATTACAGACTTTATTCCAAAAAGGCCTCTATAGACCACCCTCTCTACTACGGACATTCGTGTCAAATAATTTTATCAATTCGTCGACTTGAAGATATGTCTAGAAATCGCCAAAAAAATCTGAGAAACACTTTGATACCCAAAAAAGTTCAAAATGTTAATAAATTAATTTTGTACAAGTGTCCGCTATAGTGAGGTGCGCGTTTAAAACAGGCCTTATAAACTTACTCTGAGGGAGGTGATCGAGTTCTCGATACTGTCTATCGACGGCGGCTCAATAAACGGAAACTTTCTGGCGTCAGGAAGTCCCATCGAGATCATCTGCAGAATCATGGAATCAAGTGGGACTCTCTGAATTTCAGGTGTCGAGTAAGCGGCAAATTCTCCGTACTCTTTTTCAGTGTAAAGTCGGAAACAAACTCCGGGTCCCGTCCTGCCGGCTCGTCCTTTGCGTTGTTCGGCCGAGGCTCTGCTGCTCCAGAACTCTTGAAGTTTCTGCAGTTTAGAAGCCGGGTCGAAACTCATCTCTTTAACTTTTCCCGAGTCCGCGACGAACCTCACTCCGTCGATCGTCACCGACGTTTCCGCAATATTCGTGGAGATGATGCATTTCCTGATTCCGTCGGGCGGGTAGTCAAAAACTTTGTCCTGCTCGGCGAGCGACAACGAACTGTGAAGCGATAACACGATCCATCTCTTATTCTGCTGAGCGTACTCTCTCGCAGCCTCGACAACAGTCGATATCTCGTTCATGCCGCTTAGGAATATCAGCAAGTCTCCTCGTTCCTCTTTCGGGTATTTATGGTCGATAAGCTGCAAAATTCTAATGTAAGGGGTAGGATTCAACTTTCCTGTTTTACTCACTCGTTCGTCAGCAATGATCGGGTGATACTGAACCTGAATCGGGTAGAGTCTGCCCGGAACTTGGATTACGGGCGCCTGTCCTTTGAAATAATCTTGAAAAAGATTAATATTAATAGTTGCAGACATCAAAACAAGTTTAATATCTGTCCGAGCTTGAAGTAAGCACTTAACGACTCCCAGTAAAAAATCTCCGGCTAAATGTCGCTCATGAACTTCGTCGAGGACTATGATGTTATAGGATGACAGCATAGGATCTGAAGATATCTGACGGAGGAGAAGACCTTCAGTGACGAAAACAATCCTTGTGTGCTGTGTCTTGTGTCTCTCGAAACGTATCTGGTACCCAACTTCCGATCCGTACTCGTTCAGAGTTTCGTAAGCCACTCGCTTTGATAGCGAGATGCAGGCGATTCGTCTGGGCTGCGTGCAAGCAATGTTCGTGAATCCCCCCTGAAGGAGGTACTGAGGCACCTGGGTGGATTTCCCGCACCCCGTATCTCCAGCTATAATCACGACTTGATTATTTGTTACCTGGTTGATGATTTCTTCTCGGTACTGGGCAATCGGGAGCTGTACTTGACTTTCCCTCAGTTTGCGGATTTTTGCAAATTTTTCCCTCTGCCGGAAATCTAAGTATAACTCTATGATACTCCTGAACTCCATTAAACGTTCCTTTGTTAAAAGTTCTCGTTTTTCAGCCTCATCTTCATCGCCTTCGTAATCAAGAGGAGGCAATCTGCTCATTAAGGTATCCCAACTGGAAAGTTTTATTTGAAAATTAATCAAAAACGAACGATGGAAGTTTGAAGGAATATCCAGCTCGTTGACATTAGCGTTAGGGGGTGTCCATGCCGAGGCCCCTTGCTTAGCTTGCATCATTTGGTATTTAGCAAAGAAATTCCAGAAATCATCGTACTGCTGTGTACCCTTCTTGATGACATCCCGCTCGTTCCCAAAAAAGATGACATCAAGCTCGTACCTGTAGTCGGCAAACGAGAACACTCTACTTGGCTTGGGAAAATCTTTTTCTGCTTTTGTTGTTGATTTTGACTCTTGTTGTTTTCTGGATCTATCTTCATAGTAAGAAGACCTAGATTCTGATGATTTTGATCTTCTTTCCCTCTTGTGTTTCCTGTGAGGAGACTCTCGACTACTGCGACGGGATCTCTTCGAGTGTTTGGAGTGACGTTCCCTGGACCGAGATCTTGGCCTGGACTTTGGCATTTCAGACAATTACAGCTTAAATGAACTTAAATACCCTTCTCTCTAAGTTTTACCATTAAACGTGAATTTATTTTGAATATTTTATTGTTTTTTTTTTACAAGAATTTAAAAGTTCGTCTGTTTTGAGACAGAGATCCAAACAATTCCACTGTTGCCAGTTGTTTAAGTAAAGCGCGCTTCACCTTTATTAAAATTAAAAGAATTTATTGAAGAGCTAACAAATATACGATTAGAAAAGATGATTTTTGATTAATTTATAAATGCACATATTTTTTTCCTACAGCCTGCCCGAATTATTTATTGATTCTCAAAATACAAAAAAAAAAATGAAATGGGATGGATGCATGATACCCCAAGTAAAACGTACTATAGCTGCAAACTATAGTGTGGTACACTGTCACGGATTTTTGCAACATGGTACATAGTTTTACTATAGTGCACTATAGTAAATTTTTACTCTGGACACAAACTTGACAAATAAAGAGGAACACGTCTATAGTTAAATTCCCGCACCACAGTCCTTTTACTAACCATTTCATGTTTTTTTACCATTGATACTTGAAACTATAGGAATCCAGACAGAGCAACAATACAGAGTGTATGAAAAATCCTACATTTAATTCGAGTAAAAGTCTTCTATTTAAATGGTTACACGGCACTGATGGATGATTCCAAGTATTCCTTCGTATTACATTAGGTATGGATTTGGTCCGTCTTATTTCAGCAATCTCCGCTTAGGCGAGTTCACCTGTAAGTCAATTTCGAGTCATTAGTAATGCATTCGCTTTTAGAAATAGTTTAGTTGATGCTCAGAACATATATTGTATCCTTTACTTCATGCAAGAGGACCGAAACTTCAAATAATCTTCGTACACCTAGGTCGTGTTATCACTGTTATCAGCCTAGTATCTCCCTATTATCTACGTGTTACCGCATGTTATCAGCCTATTATCTCTCTGTTATCTCATGTTATCACATGTTATCAAATAATCTTCGTACACTTGACCTCGGAGTTTCGGACCCTTTGACTACATGCTGCTTTCGACTCCTCAGGCAAAATGTATATAAAACTACTAAGTGTGTCCATTAGTTGATTCTATAATTTCTTTAATTAACTTCTAGCGTGATACAACCGTGAATTTGAACACCATTACTGACTTCGGTAAGTATTATACGGGTCTGTTCCTATCCATAACGTGGTTGTTGAAGGAATTCCAGTCAATTGTTCGCTATTTTCTATATTTACTGTGCAAACAGAGTTTCATTCAGTTTAGTTCGAATGAAGTATAGCCTGGGACCTGCTGTATATTCGTTGTAAATATTCAGATGCAATTTTTAACTAATTTTAACTTACAACAAAACTGAATACAAAAATTGTTTTGTTGTAAACAAAGCAAACCAATATATACAAATAATTATTAAAGCAAAATATTGTAATTTTTCCTCACTTCAGTTGCATTTGTTAGATTATTAGCGATTATTAATTCAATCAGGAAAAAAAAGGCAATCACCCTGAACTTGGCTCGTTTCTTGGTGTGTTCGACGTCTCTGCATTTTCACAACTGACTTCTACTGGTCGTACTGTCTCTGTAAAGTTCGTAAATAAATTGAAACAAACTCAAAACACTAAATTTTTTAAATATTAAATACTGTTTGATTCTGGGTGGGCTGCTGTGTAACACTTCTTGGTTCACTCGTGTTTCGGAAATACTGCTCAGGCTGTTGCGAAGGACTTCTTGTTTAACTCGTACTTGGGACGTGCTCGCTACCGATGGTGACACACCTGTCGCACCGTTCATTCTTGTCCTGAAAAATATTTTAGCGGTAACACTGGCAACGATAATTCAGTGCATAAATACTTGATTAATGAATTCTATACCTTATCGTTCCTAATCTTCGTACCGTCCAAAGGCTCCCGGTTCCGAGCGCTCGGAATGCAAGACCCAGAAGGGTTACAAGTAATCAACGAAACTGTTACGCTTCGTTACGGTAAGATAAATAATGTGATATTCATAAACTTAAAAAATACTATTGTAAAGCTGCTATAAATAATATAGCTATAATATTTTCCAGGTTTGTAACTATTCATGGTCTTGATAGACGAACACTTGACTTATTCTTTTACGGTACAATAATAACACAAGGGACGATTCCTCACCTACAATTACAAGAAATACCTACAATACTTTAATTTAAATTTCCATAAATGACAATTTATTCCAACTTTTATTAGTACTAATAATTATTCTATAAGCTAATTTGATTCTTTCATTATTACCCGTATTTGCTGAATATTTTTCAAGTGTAAACACTGACTGGATCTGCTTGTTATGGTTCGGCATAGTCTTGTGCCAACGCCATCTAGGAAAAAATGGTGGAACTTCATTACAGAACGATACTGAATCGTTCAGTGTTTCCATTTACAATTCCCCTTTTTTCCCCTTTTCCCTTATTTTTCCCTTTTCCCTTATTTTTCCCTTTTCCCCTATTTTTCCCTTTTCCCCCTTCGTGCCAGAACACAGGCCATACCTCTAGATTGTCCATCTTCCCTTATTTTTCCCTTTTCCCCTTCGTGCCAGAACACAGGCCATACTTCTAGATTGTCCATCTTCCCGCATTTTTCCCTTTTCAGACTCCATTTCCCTCTTTTTCGGGGAATTTCCCTGCAAAGTGGAAACACTGGAACTGTTTTTATAGCAATTGGCTCAGCTATCCAAGTCTCTACTCGGAAAGACCACAAAATGAAATATTCAGTAAGTTAAATCAATATTAATTCTTGACAATCTGCGAAAGAAAAGTTTATTCTAATTCATACAAAGTTAATCAAGATTAAACCCAATCAAAAGTTAATCAAGATTAAGCCCAAACCATATCTCCGTTGATGATTCAGATAATTTACTGGTAACACTGTCCTTAGAAAGTCTCAAGTCATCAGGGTGTACGGCAGTGTTTCCACTTTTGCAGGGAAGTTCCCTGAAAAAGGGGGAAATGGACTCTGAAAAGGGAAGACGAAGAGAAGAGAGTAAAGAGGAAATCTAGACCCTGTACATTCTTGTACGGAGGGGGAAAAAGGGGAAAAATAAGGGAAGAGGGGGAAAATGGAAGATTGAAAAGTGGCAACACTGGTGTAGGAACAAGGCACACGACGACACAGGTCCCCGCTGCTGCAGCGCACGTTCCTCCTCCAGTAGCCATCAGAAAAGTGCAGAATCTGCGAGGAATGACTTCTACTGTGGCACACGAGCTCGCTGTTCAGGGAAAAAAAAAAAGTTGGTAAATGGTTAAAACGACTATCACATATACATATGCATTGTTATGAAGGAATGAATATGAATTGAGAATGGACATTGTTGATTATTGAAAGACTTTAAGGTACTGAAGGGTCCGAGTCTGAATCAGAACTGAACAGCCTATAGAGCAGTGCTTCCACTTTTTCCCCTTTTTTCCCTTTTTCCCCTCCGTGCTACGGAGTACAGCTACAGCATTTGTAAATTCACTCCTCCGTCCATTTCCCTTTTTCCTTCTTCCCCATTTTCCCTATTTGAGGGATTTTCCCTGCAAAGTGGAAGCACTGCTATAGAGGGGAACACTGAACACTTGTATAATTGTGAGTGAAGATTAGTGGGAGGGCATTAGGGAAAGGGCATAAACAATAATTAAAGACTACTATTTACAAGGTATATAACACGCATACACACAGAAGTAGTGACAATAGGGACCCTATCAAAATTTTATAAATCTTCAATGTAAAGAAATAAAAATGAAAAAAAAAATATTAAAGTACCGGTGGTGATTACAGCGGCACAGAACTTTGCGGCCCAGTCGAGACACTGGACGCATCCGGCGTCGGAAGCGTCGGCCGAAGGAAAGACGTTGGAGAAGACGACCAGAACGGCAAGGATTCCCAGAGCCTTCCAGAG
Source organism: Eulimnadia texana (assembly GCA_002872375.1). Lineage (NCBI taxonomy): Eukaryota > Metazoa > Arthropoda > Branchiopoda > Diplostraca > Limnadiidae > Eulimnadia > Eulimnadia texana. The sequence goes on from NKDA01000007.1 coordinate 2,139,108, forward strand.
GTTGTAGGGATACCTTGCGGTTGTGTCGCTCTGCGTCTTGACGTAGCGCAACCAGGTCTTTTTGACGCTCTCCATGGCTTTTTCCCGACGTTCGCGATACCTAGAAAAGAAATACAAGTTGAGGAGAAGGAATTAGCTGTACAGTTAATGAATTAGGAATAACCTTACATGGAAACTACTCGGTCAAAGTAACGCTAATGATGAACTATTTGCGGTAAGTAGAGAACAAATAATAATTCAGGACAAAATTTAAGTATAAGTATATAATTAGGAATGTATAAGATTACAAATGGACGATTGAATTTGACTAAACCGTGGTTAATGATGGATTACTATTTACTATTATTAAATTGATTAATTTGCAGTGTTGTGTGAATCACTGAGCGACCCTTCGTGGGGCTTTTCCCTTTTTGTGGGGATTTTCCCTTGCTGTGGGGAAAGCAAGGTCGACGAGCAGCGGTAAAGGGAAAGGGGAAAAGGGAAAAAGTTACAATTATAAATGTATATTTTAGCGTTATGTTTTTGAATTTATCCTCGGGACCCGTAGAAAATAACTATTAGCGGAGGGTAGTGCCAGTTTGTGTAAAGGGGAAAATAAGGGGAAAACCGACCGAGAAGTGATTTATAATTTAAGTCATTTTTCGAAGCGATTTACACAACACTGTCGATTTGTGATTTAAAGTGTTTTGTATATTATTACTATTATTATAATTAATACTAAGATACACAGAGAATAAATTTGTTACCTACAACTAGGAGATGTTGGCTCACGGTCGAACTGCCCGAGTCTGACTCGCAGTCGAGACCCCTGACTCAGGCTTACAGTTGAATCCTCGACTCCGGGACCCCGGGAATTACCACTTTATTCAAAAAACCTCTCCTCCTCCGTTGATGCCCAAGTAAAATTTACTATATATCCCGACTGAAAATTCTCATAGAGTGTGTAGAATTTGGAACAGAGACTCAGTGAGATCTCAGTGAGAAACTCCGAAAAGTTGTGAGATCTCACTGAGTCTCTGTTCCAAATTCTACACACTCTATGAGAATTTTCAGTCGGGCTGTCAACTATAGTGTGGCACTCTTAGTATGTTGCAGCACAGTGCACTATAGTTTTACTATAATTTAACTATAGTGTGACACTATAGCGTAATATACGCTAGTATTTGCGATATAGTACATAGTTTTACTATAGTGCACTATAGTTTTACTGTAATTTAACTATAGTGTGACACTATAGCATAGTACGCTAGTATTCGCGACATAGTACATAGTTTTACTATAGTGCACTATGGTTTTACTATAATTTAACTATAGTGTGACACTATAGCGTAGTACGCTAGTATTTGCGATATAGTACATAGTTTTACTATAGTGCACTATAGTTTTACTGTAATTTAACTATAGTGTGACACTATAGCGTAGTACCCTAGTATTCGCGATATAGTACATAGTTCTGCTATAGTGCACTATAGTAAATTTTTACTTGGAGGATTCAGATAAATTTTGCTGGTAACACTATCCGTACGAAAGTTACTATTGTTTATTGTTTAATTTCGTCACGGCTTAGGCTAATAGCCTATTGCCACATAACATATTTACACACTTCACATTGATACAGGTAAATGACAAATTTTTATAACTAGGTCTACTTCTAAATAATATTAACCCGACTAATCTACTCCACCACCAAATACAAGAAAAGAAAACGATACGACACATAATTTTAAAAAACAACAAAGAAAATAGAAAATGAATTTAGATGAACTGAAATTAACTGCGAGGGATTTTACCATGTGTTGTCAATACATGATGGAAGGCATTTAGGATCGGCATAGAATACAGACAATTGTTCAAAGGGATCGTAGCAATGTTGTTTTTGTACATAATTTGAATTAGTTTCCCTCGTTCCTCGGATATTAGAGGGCAGGCCAGTAGGATATGGTTGGTATTTGCAGTTACTTTTACATTTTGGGCACAATGGGGATGCTGCTAATCCTACTAAATGCATGTACTGAGGTGTAGGGAAAATTTTATTACGTACATTTAGATACAGAGCAAGAAGATGTCTGGGGGTTCGCCAGGTCGATAGTGGGTTTATGCAGGACTGTGGGTTGAAAACGACGTAGATTTTTCCCCGTTGTGGAATTGTTCCAAGCGCCTTGCCATCGGTTCCAAGAGATCTTCCTCAGAGTTGACTTGTAAAGTTACTATGAAAGTAACTAAAGTTTTCATATGGAAGGGTTTTGTGAACAGTCTTACAGTATTGCTTATTCTAAAATTGCATTACTTAATTGAATATACTAATACTGTATTACTTACTTATCCTAAACTAGTCTTATAGTGAAGTGTATGGAAGTATATACTTGAATGGGAAGGAAAAATTCCCTGTTTTTAAAAAAATACTTCGTCGGACTAAAGCATTAAAAGATGAAAAGAAGTAAGAAGAAGCAACACAGCCTAAACTCGACATTTTATTAACCAAAAAGATCTGTCCAGCAGGAACACAACAGTCGTTTGGCTGGCTGTCAGTAGCACGTTGCAGTTAAGTCAACTGCTAAGTTGCAGAATGCTATTGTTTAGACAGTTTCCTACTTCAGTTAGTTAGTTCAGACAGTTTGGCATGCTGCTAATTGACAAATGTGGTCATGTATTACTGCAAGGAACAGGACGATAATTTCTAGTATACATGGCTCACTCAACACAGTTAAACTGAAAATGTTTGATCTTTCTGATTCCAGCTATATCGCCATGCAACTTTGTCCGTGGAACTTGGAAGAAGTTGAGCGGAACGGAAACTACCAAAGTGTTCAGTTAGATTTACCCAACAAGCCCGTCGAAGAAATCCTCCGAGGAGTGGCTGAGGGACTTTCTCACATTCACAAGAGAGACATGATCCACCGAGACATCAAACCCAGTAACATCCTTCTTTTTTGTCAAGCGAAACAAGTTGGTTGCTACAATCAGCGATTTCGGCATTTCCCGCATCATAGCCGGAATGTCAAATTGTTGCGGGTAACTTGAACGCCGGAACAGACTTTGACAAGTCCCCTGAACTGCTAACTCTGCCATTTTCGAGGCGGATGAGTGTCGTTTATGCTTTCGGGCATGTCGTCTTCTACGTGCGCAGCAAAGGTAAACACTTTTTTCATAAAATTTCATGGCCAAATGATCAAAGGCAAACCCGTGAACCTCAAAGAGCTCAGTGGTCAGCCGGCAGCTGTTTCCCTGGTGAAATGGCTAATTGCTTTCAACTAACAAGGGAGACCCAGAATGTCTGAAGTAGTTCACCGCCCTTTCTTTTAAGACGATGAGAAGAAGCTAAATTTTATCAGAGAGAGGTCCATCCAAGAACATAGGACAAAGTGATGGAAGAAGATTCGCACCACGTCATCTGCTTTTCACCCGAAAACTGTGGAAACCAGCAGACTCCACTTGATCCTGGCGTGTGTGCTGATTGGACATGTTCTCTGATGCCGTAAGTAAAGAAACCCCGAATAACTGAATTTAGCAACCAGCTAGTTTTCCTTGACGAAGAGGAGGATGTTACTGGGTTTCATGTCTCGGTGGATCATGTCTTTCTTGTGGATGTGAGAAAGTCCCTCAGCCGTTCCTCGGAGGATTTCCTCGACAGGCGTGTCGAGTAAACCAGGGCGGTAGTTTCCTTTCTTCAGAACGTATTCATCCAAGTTGCAACTACAAAGTTGTATGGCGATATAGCTGGAATCAGAAGGATGTTAATTGTAATTGTGTTGAGAGAGCCATACGTACCAGAAATGTTCGCCTTGTCCCTTGTACTAGTACTTGACCAGGTTATCGTGGTCAGTTTGAACCATAAGCACGTTGATTTTCATTCTCTGCCAACTTGGCCAAGTCGAGTGAAATTCTCTTGACGGCAACTTCCATCCTTCCTTCAGAGGTACCCTTGAAAATAATCGACATCGGAGTTCTACCAATGACACCGTTTCTCCAAAACTCGATTTTTCCTCTTGTGATTTTTTGGTTTCTCAGGTCGGCCATCTTGGTGTGATTCAAGTCTAGTGTCGAACAAAGTCCCACGCCCTTTTACTCTGTTTCGCTCAGTTCAGCATACGGGGAAGACAGCTCAGTTCTCGACTTATCTTGCACTATCGAAATACACAGATAAGAAAGTTAGCATTAAATAACGGAACAGAATAACCGTTTTTAATTAAACGGTTAGCACGAATGGTAAGATTTATGGAAGAAATTTCATTCTAAACTACAGGCATAGCGTATGACAAATTTTGTATGAACTAAAGCGGAAAAAGAGGGAAAACTACCTTGCTTAAGGGTTAGATCTCGTGTGTCGTTGGTTACCTTGGTTGAACTGATTAGTAAGTGATGCAAGTTTCGAGCCTTTTATCAGGCTGATAAAACATCTAGTAAATACCCAGGCCGATAAAGTACCTCGATGAAGCTCGAACTGTAACTGTATCAGGAAAAAATGCAGCGCGACGACAGATTACTTGATCCAAAACTTAATATTTCCAAGCGAATGTTCTAAGGCTTGGGATCCACTATTAGGTTATTAACTTAATAATACTAAACTCAAAATTTTTTATATTTAACAGTAATACCCTAAAAAATATCGATATATTGATTTTTGAATTAAAAAATTAGATATATACATCAAATTTCATTCAAAAAAGATCCGTGATGGTTTGATATATCATATATATAAAATATATATTTATAACGGAAAACGCATCGTCCAACCCTGAGAAACGAACTGTTAATTATTATTATTAAATAATGGGTTAAACGTATATAAATATGAAAAAATATCAAATTAACTATTTTTAAATTGTTGGAAAGATTTAAAATTCATGTTCTCTGAACCAGTCTAAAAACCTATTTATATATTTGAAAGTCGCGCGCTTTCGGTCACGTGATCACTTTTGCGAACGGTAACATTTATTCACAATCAAAGAAACGAAACAGACAAAAAGAATAGGGAACAATACGTAAAGTATTCTAGAATAATTTATCAACTGAAAATTCTTGTTCTGTAACCAGTGCCAAGAATTCGATTCAGTTGCAGTTTTGAATTTGGCGCGCTTTCGGTCACGTGATCACTTTTGCGAACGGTAATATTCATTCACAATCAAAGAAACGAAATAGACAAAAAGAATAGGGAACAATACGTAAAGTATTCTAGAATAATATATTAACAGAAAATTCTTGTTCTGCAACCAGTGCTAAGAATTCGATCCAGTTTCAGTTTTGAATTTGGCGCGCTTTCGGTCACGTGATCACTTTTGCGAACGGTAATATTCATTCACAATCAAAGAAACGAAATAGACAAAAAGAATAGGGAACAATACGTAAAGTATTCTAGAATAATATATTAACAGAAAATTCTTGTTCTGCAACCAGTGCTAAGAATTCGATCCAGTTTCAGTTTTGAATTTGGCGCGCTTTCGGTCACGTGATCACTTTTGCGAACGGTAATATTCATTCACAATCAAAGAAACGAAATAGACAAAAAGAATAGGGAACAATACGTAAAGTATTCTAGAATAATTTATTAACTGAAAATTCTTGTTCTGTAACCAGTGCCAAGAATTCGATTCAGTTGCACTTTTGAATTTGGCGCGTTTTTGGTCACGTGATCACTTTTGCGAACGGTAACACTTATTCACAATCAAAGAAATGAAACAGTCAAAAAGAATAGGGGACAATACGTAAAGTATTCTAGAATAATTTATTAACTGAAAATTTTTGTTCTGTAACCAGTGCCAAGAATTCGATTCAGTTGCACTTTTGAATTTGGCGCGTTTTTGGTCACGTGATCACTTTTGCGAACGGTAACACTTATTCACAATCAAAGAAATGAAACAGTCAAAAAGAATAGGGACAATACGTAAAGTATTCTAGAATAATTTATTAACTGAAAATTTTTGTTCTGTAACCAGTGCCAAGAATTCGATTCAGTTGCACTTTTGAATTTGGCGCGTTTTTGGTCACGTGATCACTTTTGCGAACGGTAACACTTATTCACAATCAAAGAAATGAAACAGTCAAAAAGAATAGGGGACAATACGTAAAGTATTCTAGAATAATTTATTAACTGAAAATTTTTGTTCTGTAACCAGTGCCAAGAATTCGATTCAGTTGCACTTTTGAATTTGGCGCGTTTTTGGTCACGTGATCACTTTTGCGAACGGTAACACTTATTCACAATCAAAGAAATGAAACAGTCAAAAAGAATAGGGACAATACGTAAAGTATTCTAGAATAATTTATTAACTGAAAATTTTTGTTCTGTAACCAGTGCCAAGAATTCGATTCAGTTGCACTTTTGAATTTGGCGCGTTTTTGGTCACGTGATCACTTTTGCGAACGGTAACACTTATTCACAATCAAAGAAATGAAACAGTAAAAAAGAATAGGGGACAATACGTAAAGTATTCTAGAATAATTTATTAACTGAAAATTTTTGTTCTGTAACCAGTGCTGAGAATTCGATTCAGTTTGAATTTTGAATTTGGCGCGTTTTCGGTCACGTGATCACTTTTGCGAACGGTAACACTTATTCACAATCAAAGAAACGAAACAGACAAAAAGAATAGGGGACAATACGTAAAGTATTCTAGAATAATTTATTAACTGAAAATTTTTGTTCTGTAACCAGTGGTAAGAATACAGTTCAGTTTGAATTTTGAATTTGGCGCGCTTTTGGTCACGTGACTCGGTTTTCAAACGTAAATAAATCGTAGGGGTTCTCATATTCTTAAACAGGAACGACGATGCTCAGTCGAAATTCAACTTTTGTCACGTCTCGATGTTAAAACTTCGTCAAATATTTTCGCCGGTAAGGAAACTGGTTCACCCGAATAATTTTGGCTACAGTCCTTTAATAATGGCCGAAAAAGGAGCCGTAACTTCTGGATTCACCAGCCAGAAAAATGTCCTTCACGATCCTTCCCATAACCAGTTTTATATTCCACTTGACGCTAACGGTAATTAAAATAACCAAAATAGATAAATTAAATCAGAATTTAATGCGTATTACATTTATCAACAGCAAAAGCAGTCCTCGATTATCATTACGAAAACGGCAATATTATTAACATGACGCACACTGAAGTCCCGCCGAAGTTCCGCGAGCACGGCTATGCGGGAATGCTGGCTCAGGTTAATGTTATTAATTTTAATTTATTACAAGTTGATTAATTGGAGTTGAATGCAGGCGGCCTTTGATTTTGCAGTGGAGAATCACTACAAGATGAAGCTGACTTGCTCGTACTTGCAGAAATATTATAACGATCATCCGTACCCGCAGTACAAGGAGCTGCTGGTCGAGGAGTAAAAATTCTTCTCGAGTAAAATTTTTCATTCGAGAAACACGAACAGTTTTACAACTTAATTTAGCTTCTAGAAAAACGCAGGTTTCGTTTTTGATTTAACTAAGGAAGTGGTCTTTCGTTTTTGTAGGTTACTTTCTTGTTCAGGTTGTTGCATGTTATTGTTGCGCTTCTATCAGCGCTTTTAAGTTTCTAGTTTTTTTTCATGTTGAAAAGTTGAATACATTTTTTATGAAAGGCTGTGTTTGTGAAGATCTACTTTCAGTTTTCCCGTTTCCCTATAGCAAAAATACTAGTTTCCCCTTTTTTCCCCTCCATACTAAACTGCAAAGGCATACTTCAAAATTTCCTTTTTTCCCTCCTTCTTCCTTATTTTTCCCTTTTTCAGGATTTTCCCTGCGAACAAATTTTCTGTTAAAACAGTTATTTTTTCGCTACAAGATGGCGTTTACCATCATCCACGTCCACTTACGTGTTTGCCGCATATTAAGTATTTAGAAATTATAAAATTCCGAAACTAATGAATAGTGAATATTTATATAAATTTTTAAATTTATGAGGTATTTTATTCTATATTTATCATAATTTTTAAGTACTGTTTCTAATTTTATTTAAATTTATATAATAATTTTTATTCGTGGAATTCTGGCAATGCCGCAAATTTGCTTAGCTGTCATCCTTCTCGCTGGCAGGTAGGTCTACAAGCCGCCTTAAAAATTTTCTCAAAATTTATTGAAAACTTATTTTTGTACCTAAATTTTTAGATAGCAAAAGAAAACCATGGACCAGATTACCACTTTTGTTGAGCCTGGACGCCAGTTTGCCAAAGATTCGATTCGACTGGTAAAGCGTTGCACCAAGCCTGACAGGAAAGGTAACTACATTTCTAAAAATTTGTATTGCTTTGGTTCAGCAAGACCATAATCTGTCGAATAGTTGGACGCATGTTAATTAAGTCTGGCCTAACTAAGGTCCGTCCACATAATAGTACTGAGAGAGTAACAGACCTGTAGGTGCACGCGTAAGGTTTTTATAAGCAACGTCACCATCTGTCCACATATAAGGCAGTTATTGTGTACAATTATGAACATAACCTGTCAAATAGTTAGACGTACACTAAGCAGAGTGGTTAAAACTAAGGTCCGTCCACATGATCCTAAAGAGACTGTAACTGACTTACAGGAATGCTTAGCGTTTTTTGTGAACAAAATCGATACCCGTCCACACATACAGTAGTTTTGAAATCAAACATTAAATTTTTTTTCCCTCATAGAATTCCAGAAAATTGCTGTCGCCACTGCCATTGGTTTCGCTATCATGGGCTTTATCGGCTTCTTCGTTAAACTTATCCACATTCCCATCAACAACATCATCGTGTAAGTTTTAAAATATTATTCTAATAGCAAAAAATTAATATTAACAAATGTGTTATTTACAGGGGCTCGTAACTCGTCCGACGAAGCAAGTGGCGTCTTTTTACAAACGAGGACTGAATGAAATTGATAACAGAAATAAACTATCTTTCAAAAAACTATTTGAACTGTTCTTTCTAAGAATCGTAATTTTAGCTGCTAACGTTTATTTACACTTTTTTCAAGTAACAATATTTGTTTAATTTATTCACACGAATCAGAAACTAGACTTCGTGGAGGCAGACCGTTCGCAGGGCGTCCTCATCATGGATGCTGATGATTGCTACCGTCCCATCGTTGAACCTGAACGACAGGCCCCCGTCGATGACGAGCGAAGCATCAAAGCACCTCGACCGAACTTCTAGTTTTTCGGCAAACCCTCGAGGTTTTCGTTCACCGGGACTCGGGAGGGTGCCCTCAGAAACGGGGTCTCTTATGGTGTAGGCCATTAGCGAAACCTCTGAAATAATATGCAAAATGTATTGTTTTACACTGAATAGGCTATAATGTGGTAGATTTACCGGGTGAGAATATAATATTATTATTGAACTTGGCAGTGATCCTATCAACGAGCCGCTGGTCCTTGTAGTTGATCGGCAAGTTAGTTTCTTCTTTTATTATGGATAAAAGATCTGCGACACCTTGGTGCGTCAATTTATTGATATTGAAAGTCCATGAAGTCGAACCAGTGCCCGTCGAAATACAAAGTCCAGAACTTTTTGTCTTGCTGCGTTCGCTTCCGTCTATTGATAGTTCGTAGTATGAAACGCGGGCTGCTAATGTTTCTCCGATATAAACCTATGAAAAATTAAAATATTTTTAAAATATCAATTAATTATTTCAGAAGTATACACACTTCGTTCAGGGCTGTAACGGGTAAAACTCGTCTATTTTTCGATTTATTTTCAGGTTGCGTTTGAGAGACTTTGTGCTGCTCGTGCAGGCAGTCCATGTAGCGGTATTCGGGATGATGAAGCTGCTGGTCGTGCAGTTCGATTGGAGGGTCATAGATATTGTCCCCGATCAACGTTATACGCAAACGTTTTCTGAAAGCCCAGCGAAAGTTGCCCTGCGATACGAAAAACGAAAAACGTCAACTCAACTGTACTTAACCAGAGCTAAACTACCTGTTGCAGTTTACTAATGGCCTCTTTCACGTTGTAGGAATATTTCTTCGGCAAACAGAGATAGCCTTCCGAACGAGTGGGGTCGCTATTGAAACCAACAATGGCTTTGCTCGAGTCCTGTATTTTGCTGGCCGCCAGAAGAAACGTCCCATCACCTCCAGTAGAAACAATAACATCTGCCCAGTTGATATTAGCATCCGTATAATCGAAACGAGTTACGATTTTCGTTTCTATGCCCAAGTGTTCGAACGTCTTGTTCACAAAGTTTTCGCAGTTCTTGTGTATCTTGTGATGGTAAAGGAGCATGTTATAATCAGAGCCTCTTTTTCTTAAGGCGTTTTCTAATTGATTTTCGCTAAGGTCTGCGTGCCGCATTTTTTCGTATTCATATCGGGAGAGTTTGGTGAGGATTAAAACTTTTTGGGGGTTGAAAATGGCAGGCTCGGCCGATGTCCCGCTCATTAAACGTAAAAATCGACTGTTGGAGGATGACAGCGGTCGAAATAATTTTATTCCGGTGGTTTGAAACATTTTTCGGAGCTGATTCAGTGAAAAAATGAGTTGGAAGATAATATTATATATAGACAACCGGGAAAAATATTTTTAGATTTTTCGTATGATGTTTACTATGGCGGCCGGCGGGTTGATGCTAAATCGCATTACACTATTATTTTAGTAATTAAATTTAATTAATTGTTATTAGTCTGATATTCAGAAATTTCATTATTAAATATCTAATTTTTTATTCATAAGGTATTACTATAGTTTTATGTTTTTAAAACTAAGAAAAATCTATGAAGAAAATCGTTTTTAAAATATAATTTAATTCATGTAAGAAAATTATTTAATTTAAATTTGAAATAGATCATTATCATTTTTTGTAAATGCATGTAAATTTATTTGTTTTGAATTATATTTTTAAAAATAGTTCTTAATTTATTATTATTAGTAAAAATTAACTAGTTTTAGTTCCTCCCACTGCGCGGCGCCACAAGCGTTCGCCTTTAAACAAGCGTCAAAAATGGCGTTCGCTCCAAAGAAAGACGGCGGCCCGAATATTAAATTCTACGAATCTCCCGACACGATTCAGTTATTCGAAGGAGTTAAAACATGGCTCTTAAAAGCTTGCAAAAAGGTAAGAATCATTACTTTTCATACAACAAGTTTTTCATATGGTAAATGAAGGTCTGAACTTACCCGGCCTTTGTGTGCTAGGCTTGTAAGACCATTAAAATACTTAATAATTTGGATTTTTGTCTTTTAGTATGTACAGGCAGAACCCCCAACAGCTAAAATACTCGCCACGACGATTATTCAGCTGATTCAGTTTCAAGAAGACGTCTTGGGAAAGTCGGACCCCAAACCTCCGCTCACTCGCTTGCCCACGAAATGTTTCCTCGATTTTAGGCCTAACGGAGGACTCTGTAACATCCTTGCAGTTATTTACAAGTAAACAAAATATCGAATTTTATGTTATAAGAGTTAAATAATAGTTGAATTATTTGTTAGATTTAAAAGCGAGCAGGGATGGAGGCGACTGGACTTCTCGTCAGCCTCTCGAATGGACCGTCATCTAGAAATGCTGATGGTTATAGAAAAAACGTTGATCCAGACGAGATGCTTCACCCAGCCGATCGTTTATTTCATGCCCGATGTCGATAAGGGAGTAGTGGGTATGAAAACCAAACAATAAGGTTAATAAACTTTTAAATATATTGTTTGGAAATGTTAAAATTTTCAGGAAAAATGAAGGAAATCGTCAAACGGCACCAGGGTCTCATAACGGAGAATGAGGCAGATGCGACTCACTTGATTTACCCAGCCGCTGATCCTCTCGACGAGGAATACTGCAGACCAGTTTTCCGCAGGGATCGCAATATGATGCTCCATTGGTAAAAAAATAATAATAATTAATTAAAACTATTAATAAAAACTATTAATAAATTAATGTTTCTTGCTAAAATCACAAATAATCAAATAAATAAATAATTAATTTGTACTATTAATTTGAACTTTTATCATAAATTAATTTTGCTTGTTAAAACCACAAATAAGTTAACTTGATTAATTTAAATTTGTTAAATAAATAAAAATCGCTAATAATCCAATATTTCTATGTATTAGTCAAAATTAAAATAAATTTTATTGAAGTGAATTTATAAAATTAAATACTAGAATTAGCTGACTTAATTATTTAGTAAATTAAATGTGTCTTTTTAATAATCTTAATAACATTTTTCCAGTCAACATAAAATATTTAATTTAATTATTATTTTACTTTTTAAAACTTCCATTATAATTATTATGTTTTTCTTTCAACTCAAGGTATTATTTTCCCGATTCACGAGATACTTGGGTCCCGACAGATCTTCCGGTAGATCCGCCTGAAGCTGCGGACTATCTGGAAACTTCCCCTGATTTGCCGCGTCCCTGTCGAGTTGCCGCTAACTGGATCACCGACCTGGACCAGTACAACGAGTGGATGAACGAGGAAGATTACGAAGTAGACGGTTCGGGAAAGAAAAAGGTTCACAAGCTGAGGCTGTCCGTCGAAGATCTGATGGGAGATCCCGACCGAAGCAGGAAGAGCAAGCAGCTTCCGGCCAAGCGGAAGAGGTCGCCCTCACCGACCGGAAGCACTTCAGGGAAGACTGGAATTCCGGCGACTCCGGTTCCGGGGTCGGCTAAAAGGAAAGGCGGAAGACCAGTTGTCGGCAAGAAACCCAGAAGTATGATACGACAAAAATTATTTATTTTATTTATTATAAAATAAATTATATTGTTTATTTGAATTTATTATTATTATTATTATTATTATCATCATTATTATTGAATTTATTGATTTGAAATAAATATTATTATTTCAGATGATGAAGATAGTGACGACTTGACCCGGGACATGGAAGACCCTCCCTCAGACACGAACCTTCGGGAGGTGGAAATTCCCAAGGCCGGGGTTGGTGGAACTGGCACTGGGGGCGGAGTCTCCGTAGCTAAGAAGGATTCTGATTGGATGCCGACCAAAGGAGGGGCGTTGACTGATTTGGACGAGGAAGGCGAACGATTGGCTGACATCACCCTTCCCTCAGTGGCTCACGATCAACCACAAACCGTAATTTTGACCATCATTAGTTTCATTAAATTAGATTTTATTTTTATTAGATAAGATTTATTTTACGTTTTATTGATTTAAATTATATTATATTTATTTTACTGTCGAATCCATATTTTTATCATTATTATTTATTACTATTATTACTTTTGCTATTGTAGGAGGATAATGTAACTGACCAGACGCACCACATCATCGTACCCAGTTATGCCGCTTGGTTCGACTACAACTCAATCCACTCGATCGAGCGGCGAGCCCTTCCCGAGTTCTTCTGCGGCAAGAATCGCTCGAAGACTCCCGAGGTATAACATTGTGTATATTGTATAATATTTATGTTTTAATGTATTAATTAATTTTTATTTATTATATATTTCACTATTTAATTTATTGTTAGTATGTAGCCTAAATTTATTCTATTATGGATATTTAATTTACTGTTAGTTATTTAATTGTATTTATCTATTACTATTTATTTTTAAAAAATTTTATTACTATTTATATTATTATTATTAATGTATTAATTTGTTATTAATTATCTTAGTCTGACTTTGTTATTTAGTTTGTTGTATTGCTAAACTGCTTTTTTTAATCATTTTTACCTGTTTTATGATTAGGTCTATCTTGCATACCGCAACTTCATGATTGACACCTATCGTCTGAACCCGACCGAATACCTGACGAGCACAGCTTGTCGCAGAAACCTGGCCGGAGATGTCTGCGCTATCATGAGAGTCCACGCTTTCCTCGAACAGTGGGGAATCATCAATTACCAAGTAAAATATCAGAATTTAATATCTAAACCAATTAAATCGTTCATCATAAGTCAGAAATCATCTTTCACCAATCAGAAAGCTTTGAGACCTTGCCCTAATATTTGATGGCTATTATTAAGTCATGTGACTCCCCTGAACATTTGATTGGTTGGTGGAAAGTCATGAGACCTTCCCCAGAGTTTAATTGGCTGATAACAAAGTCACGTAACCTTCCCTAACGTGTGATTGGTCGTTTTGCACTTCCAGGTCGATGCTGATTCGCGTCCTATGCCTGTAGGACCGCCTCCTACTTCTCATTTCCACGTATTGGCTGACACTCCATCTGGGTTGCAGCCAATCAATCCGCCCCGAACTGCCCAGCCCTCAGCAGCAAAGACCCTCATTGACCTGGACAAGAAATCTGGAGGAGCTGCAGGTACGCGTGCGGATGCCGGACCGAACTTCGGTCTCAAGTTGGACCAGTACAACCGCAAGAGCTCGGCCCTGAAGAACAAAGGAACCAGGGACTGGACCGAACAGGAGACCCTCCTGCTGCTGGAAGGCCTGGAACTCTACAAGGACGACTGGAACAAAGTCTGCGAGCACGTAGGAACCAGGACCCAGGAAGAGTGTATCCTGCATTTCCTGCGTCTGCCTATCGGTAAAGTAGTTTAATTGAATTTATTTATTCCATAGATCATTATTATTATTACCTAACTATCAGTAGGATAGTTCAATTATAACTATTTAAATTGAATGGAGGTTCTAATTGATTTGATTTTAGGTATTAAATTTTGGTTAATCATTAAATTTTAATACTTTTAATGTTGTTTAATTTACTTTTTTATTATTTTTGTTTTATTTCGTAATTTTAAGTTTAAATTTTGTTTTATTCATTATTTAATTTAATTATTTAATATTAATCGTTCATTTATAATTAAATATTAATTATTAAATTTTAATTGATTTGCAGAGGACCCGTTCCTGGAAGACCCAGACCTTGGAGGAGGCGGACTGGGTCCTTTGGGTTTCCAGCCCTTGCCGTTTAGCCAATCGGGAAACCCTATTATGTCTACAGTGGCGTTTTTGGCTTCCATTGTTGACCCTAGAGTGGCTGCTGCTGCTGCTAAAGCTGCTATGGAGGAATTCGCCAAAATTAAAGTACTTTTTTAATTGTAATATTTGATGTTATATTTAATTTGATTGGTAAATGGTTCAGGACGAAGTCCCTTCTTCGCTTATGGACACGCATATGAAGAATGTAGATTCGGCATTGGGTGACAATAAAGCGGAACCTGTATCTGCAGCTCTGGCCCAATCAGGTATTTTTTTTAACTATTATTAACTTTTCTGGAATTTTATTGGTTGCTTTGAATTTAGGTATTGCCGGAACTGCTCCGGAAAAGGAGGAGAATGAAAAGGATAAAGAGAAGGCTGATAAAGGTGAGGAAGCGGAAGGAGAAAAGAAAGAAGCAGAAGTGAAACTGGAAGAGAAGACGAAAGAAAAGGAGGAAGGGAAAGAAAAGGAAAAAGCGGAAGAAATGGAAGTGGACAGGCCCAAGGAGACGACGGAAGAGAAAACAGTGAAAGAGGAAACGCCTGATGAAACGGAAGAAAAAGAGAAGGATGATGAAAACAAGGAGAAGGAGGAAGAGGAAACGACGAAAACCACGAAACCCACAGAAAAGTATAAATGAGATAAAAATGTCAAGAAAATGAATAAATAAAGTATTAAACGAGATAAAATGTATAATAAAAATTATAATAAATAATTGAAGTAGAAATGATAAATAAATTAAGTAAATAAAATTCAAATAAATATTATTGATTAATTTATAACATATCAAATAGCAAATTAATAAAAACCTTAGCTTAAATAAATTGCAATAAATAAGTTTTAATAAATGATGATTTCTAGGAATAACAAACTGATAGGAAAAAGTGAAATGGTTAGTAAGTAGTTAATACCAATGTATAATAGTAATTTCATGAATAATAGATTACGCGTAAATAAAAAGTTGCCATATTTGATTTAATGTCAATTTAACATTATTAATCATTGCAAAAATTCGGTGAATTATTATTATGCTTATTTTTATGATTTTTTTTTGTATATTTTACTTTATTTTATTTATTGTTTTTGTTATAGGGAGAGAATCATTAAGGACGCCCAGTTACAGGCAGCAGCAGCAGCCGCTCTTTCCGCAGCCGCAGTCAAAGCCCGTCATTTGGCCGCAGCCGAGGAGCGAAAGATCAAATCACTGGTCGCACTTCTTGTCGAGACGCAGATGAAGAAACTGGAGATCAAACTGCGGCATTTCGAGGAGCTGGAAGCTATCATGGACCGCGAGAGAGAGGCGCTGGAATATCAACGTCAGGCGCTGCTGCAGGAACGCCAGGCTTTCCACCTCGAGCAACTACGGGCCGCCGAAGCCAGGGCCCGCCAACAAGCTCAGTTCCAGCTTCACCAGCAGCTGCAGCAGCACCAACAGCCGGGAGTAAACGTAAGTTCAGGGGCCTCTCCCCTTCCACCGCAAGTGCAGCTGCAGCCACAGGCCCCTGCCCCTAACATTGCGGTCCCAGCACCTAATGTCCCAGCAACAGAATTACCCCAGCCACAGTAAACTGAAATTGAAGGGAAAAGAAATGATTCTGACTAATTTTTTTTTATTAAAAAAACTCTTTTTTGATGTGCTTTGATTTGATTTTGATGATGGAAGAATACACAAAACAATCCGTATCGTATTTGGAAATGGTAAAGTTATTAAATATTTATAAAATAGTGTTATTTTACACTACAGTCATTTAGTATAGGCTAACTATAGTGAACCAGTGTTTCCACTTTGCAGGGAAATTCCCTGAAAAAGGGAAAAATGGGGTCTGAATGGGGGAAAATAAGGGAAAATCTGGAAGTACAGCCTTGTATCCTTGTACGGAGGGGAAAGTGAGGAAAGAGGGAAAATTGAAAGTGGAAGTATAGTATACTATAGTGAATTTTTGACCTGGGCTAATGTATTGCAATGATGGAATGTTTGAGGAATGTCCCGCACAATTGTGATAGCCTTATCAAACGTGTTGTAATCTTACGTTATTGATCCCTTCAATGACTCAAAAAAACATAAAGTTTAAAACTTTATCAAGTTTTGATGTTTAACTTAGTTATCAAAGCGGCAATAATCGAACCCGTGTTGGGATTAGAGAAACGCACCCAATATCGTTTCGGTTGTTTTTTTTTGTAACTTGACAATAAAACAGATAATTCAAGGTTCACGTGATACGAAAGATAAGGTTGAATGTATAACGTATTATATTTAATATTACATAAACGTAATAGCGGAGTTACAATTTTAAAGTCATAGTAAAATCCATAAAGTAGACATGATTTATTATTAAGTAAATTAGAAAGAAAATGCTAAATATTAATAAATGAATAATAAGTTCGTGTAATAGAAAATGAAATTTTATTTTGAAATATGGCGTATTTCGATGAGCTTATTATAACAAAATTATCTCCAGATTGGATTAAGTACATGCAATAAAAGTATTGTTTCATGCTGGATAACGAAATACAAACGTTACATAAAATGATTACTGCAGCTTTTTTTTAAAACCAGCTGAATGAATAAATTGCACATTTTATTTTGTATTACAACACTGATATGAATAATGGCTGAAGTATTCATACTTAACGTTATTCAGTTTAACCAGGCTTGCACAGTCAGGTTCAGAATTAATTTTGAGAGTAAAATTAATGAAAATAAAATGAAAAAATATATTTATATCGTTTATTTGTGGTATTTTATTATGTTTTATTGTATATCTGTATTATTTTTCATAAAGTCTACAATTATAATAGCGCGTACTAGCGCAACCTTAGATATTTGGCAATAGCCTGTTAGAAACGCTGCTGCTAAATCTTGTTCTTCAATCAGTTGCACGCTGGTCGTCTGCTTGGACGGACGCATCTAACGTCTCTCCCGCCGTTCTCAAATTTCTCTTTTGGAAATCCCCGCTAATTTTTAAAAATTAAAAACAAATTTCAAGCGTCGACGAAATCAGCAGGAATTTGTGAAGGTAATCTTATAACTGTCACAATGAATTTTTCAAATTTTTTCCCACAGATGACGTTATGAAGTTAACTTGCTTGGTAAATTCTTGGAAAATGTATCTGAAACTTTGTGAAACTTGAACCCCGAAAAAGGAAAACGAGAGCAGATTTTGCACGTAACTTTCCAATAAATTAAAGGAAAAAACTGGGTTAAATGGTAAATTGTGGGGGGTCACTGGAAACAAAAGGTCTCGAAGGTCACTTGCTTTCATCTTCCCGAATTTCAAGGTCTTTGTTTCTAAACATAAAATATTCCAGAGCACAGAAGTCTTATTTTAAACTATTTTGCATACATACGTTTCTTTTCTTCATTAGGTTTCCCTTTACAGCAAGGAAAAAAAAGAACTTCTAAGGTTTCTGCCGAAGTAGACAAGCAAATTTTTTCGGGTAAGAATATCCGGTGGTTTAGATTTGACGTTTGCTGCTGAGATAAGTGTAAAATAATCAGTTTCCTCTACAGATACAAAAGAAAAGGTTCATTGAGGCTTATTGTGGCTCGTCTTAGAGTTCGTAGGTTCATTAATCGTTAGCAAGTCGACTCGAGCTGACGTGTGTTTTGTTTTGTTCATATGTGTTCTTATAATAAACTCAGAAATGGTACACTGCTCACTATAGTGAACTGTAGTTAGAAGATGATGTTAGATTTTAGAATTTTTGATTAATTGTGATTTTTTTGTTCGATAGGTTGCAGTCGACTCATGCGGGGTGGACGATACCGAATTATTTGGCATTATTTTGAAGAATGCTTATGAGTGTCTGCCATTTTCTGGCGAAGTTGCTGCACTCGAAGGCGAGCCTCATGTTCACCAACGGCAGCAAGGAAAAGCCTCCTTAAAAAACTTGAAAAAAATTCACTCTAACTGTCCCTTTATATCATTTTAAAAAATTCCTAATTTTAGTTTCAATTGATTTTTTCCCGAAATTTGAAATTATTTCCAAACGTAAATAATAAATTGTTGGCAAAAATAATGGCGGAAAAAGTAACATGGATCGAGCACGCGTTCCACAAACGGGATTGCTGCTATTACATCCCCAGCAGCAAGGACGCGCAACGCTGCGCCTGCGGACAGACGTGGCACTACCACCGGGGGCGTAAGATCGACAACGCGGCGACACCGGGGGAAGTCTGGAACCCGGCGCGACACACACAGGCTTCACCGACCGACGCGTACGGGACGATAGACTTCCTGGGCGGCCCGCACCCCAACAAGGCGCAGTATATTCGCCTGGGTTTCGATACGCGGTCCGACTACATTCTGCAGTTGCTGACGCGCGAGTGGGCCCTCGAGTTGCCCAAGCTCATCATCTCGGTCCACGGCGGCAAAGCCAACTTCGAACTCAACCCCCGCCTGGAGAAAGTACTGCGAAAAGGACTGCTGAGAGCTGCTAAGACTACGGGTATATACGTTTGCTATACTCCCTGTTGGACTAGTTAGGTATTCGTACAAATGTAAAGGATAATATGTTAGAAGTAAAGAAGAAGAAGAAAAAAGATTATGATATCTAAAAATAGACATAAATGTAGGGTAGCTGTGAATATATATTTTGTGTTAATACATGGTTAATTATAATATTCAATTCTTTACAAAATTTTTTACTTGACCGTAAGTTTTCCTGTATTTTTACAATATTTGTATTATTCTGTGTCTTTTTGTCATAAATAAATAAATAAGTAAATATAATTATTTATTGATATAAAAATTAGTTGTAAATAATTATGAATCACTCGTATATATATATAACAATGATGTACTATTTTTATATATTATTCATTTCTTTTTTTGCTTTTGCAATTTTTTGTATTTTTATATAACTAAATAATATATATATATATATATATATATATATATATATATTTATGTGCCGTTATATAATTGTAATAATGATATTTAATTATGAAATAGTATTCGCCAGGCATCAATAGCGGATATAGAGTCTTATTCGCTACTTTAATTTGCATTGTGATAGACGAGAGTGATGATAGATCATGTTCAAGGCCGTATTTCATATCATATAATTAATTATTATAATTAATTGTAATAATTTTTTCGTAACTTTAACATATCAGAGTTCTATACGTGTAATTAATATTATTTCATGTATAAATACGTTTACTGAAATGAATTATTATTAAGAATATGGTATTCTGTAAATTTATCATCAATTATTATAATTTTACTAAAATTTATCAAAGTCCCAACTGAATGTAATTTAAATTTTAATTCAAAGGTGCGTGGATTCTGACTGGAGGAACCAACACGGGGGTGACGCGTCACGTGGGGGACGCCCTGATCTCTGAGCGCTCGCCCGCCTGCGGGGTGGGCGCGTCGTTAGCATCGGCATCCCGCCCTGGGGCGTAGTTGAAAACCGCCACTCGCTGATTGGTCGCAAGAAGGACGTCCCCTACATGTCCATCGACCAACCACGTTCCAGATTCGCTGTGCTGAATAATAGACACGCCTACTTCCTATTGGTTGATAACGGCACTGTGGGACGCTATGGAGCTGAAATTGCACTTAGAAGAAAACTGGAAAAATATATTTCTAGCCAGAGATTGCCGGCTAGGACGCATTGCTCTATACCAGTCGTCTGTCTGGTTATTGAAGGAGGTAGTTTAATTTAATTAATTTAATGAAATATTTAGTAGTTTAATATCATTGTTTTTTAGTTTTATTTTATTTCCATTTATTGTTTTTTTGTTACTTATGTATAAAATATATTGCGTGTTATTATTAATATTTATAATTACGTTTTTTTACGATATATTATCAATATTTATTAGCATCATTATTCACATTTATATTTATCATTATTATTATCACTGTTTAATATTATTTTATTACTTTATGTTATTATTCACCTGCTAAAACTTTTTTCCCCCTATTTTCTAAGGTATGCACACTATACGCACAGTCCTGGAGTATGTCACAGATTCGCCCCCTGTCCCCGTGGTAGTTTGCGAAGGTTCAGGCCGTGCTGCTGATCTACTGGCATTCGTCCACAAGTACGCATCCGAGTCGGGAGAAACTTCCCCAGTAGTTCGGGAGCAACTAATGACTACTATTCAACGCACATTCAACGTGGACGTCCCCCAGGCCGAGAAACTGTTCCTGGAACTTCTGCAGTGCGTCCGGAAGAAAAATTTAATCACCATTTTCCGAGTTTCAGACTCTGACCAATCAGGAGAAGGCCAGGAACTGGATCAGGCGATTTTAAGTGCGCTATTCAGGTCCAGGCATCTCTCAGCAGCGGAGCAACTGAGTCTTGCCCTAACCTGGAACAGAGTGGACATTGCCCAGTCGGAAGTCTTCGTCTACGGACAGGAATGGCCGGAGGGAGCCCTGGAAGAAGCCATGATGGAAGCTCTTGTCAAAAATAGAGTCGATTTTGTGAAACTTTTACTAGAAAACGGAGTCCAGATGTCGAAATTTCTGACCATTCCGCGTATGGAAGAGCTGTACAACTCTAATCAGGGGCCAGCCAACACTCTGAGGTATATCGTACGCGATGTGAGGCCTCATATGCCCAGGGGTTACGCCTATACGCTGCTGGACATCGGATTGGTCATCAATAAACTGATGGGTGGAGCCTATCGCTCAGCCTATACTCGCCGTAAGTTCCGCAGCGTCTATCAGACGGTTACTAAACGCCCTCTGGCTAGTGCTAGTCAGAGTACTATCATGAGAGTCTACAGCAATCACGTTTTCCGCAACGGGAATGTCAGTTTGCAGGACGACAGTACCTGCGGAGTAGAGCTGAATGGCTGTATCTTCAAGCATCCCTTCAACGAGCTGCTGGTCTGGGCCGTGCTAACCAAACGACAGGCCATGGCCCACTTGATGTGGCAGCACGGGGAAGAAGCTCTTGTCAAGTCTCTTGTCGCCTGTAAACTTTACCGAGCTATGGCCAGGGAAGCGGCTGACGATGACCTGGAGATGGAGATCTACGAAGAGCTACGCAAATATGCGGGCGAGTTCGAGACCCTGGCCCTAGAACTGTTGGACTTTTGCTACAGGCAGGACGAGCATTTGGCACAGCAGCTTCTTACGTGTGAACTACCCAGTTGGAGTAGGCAGACGTGTCTGGGACTGGCGTTCGCTTGTAACCACAGGACTCTACTAGCTCATCCCTGTGCTCAGCTGATTCTAGCAGACTTATGGATGGGTGGGCTGAGAACTAGGCGATCTACTAACCTAAAAGTAAGCAACCAATGAGAAAATTTATCGTAAATACTAACATTTCGATTGGTCCACAGGTGATAATGAGTTTACTGATTCCACCGTTGATCTTACGCCTGGAATTTAAATCCAAAGAGGAATTGCAACTGATGCCCCAAACAGAAGAAGAACACTTAATCGATTTACGCGAAGATCGTTCGGATGATGGAGATACTTCGTCTTCTTCGTCTACAGCTTCTACTCCCAGCAATTCCAGTTCAGAAAGAAGCATCAGCCAGCGCCAGAGCGTCGTGGAGAACTCTGTATTCAAAAATTATACTTAAAAAATCTATTTATATTGATATAATGGCTTTTGCGACAGAATAACGAAAACCTGTCAGTGGTATCTCGTCCGGAGAAGGTTTCCAGCAAAGATAACGTCCCTGGAGAGGTGAACGACTACGTTTTCTACGACCGTAGTCGACGTAGCAAACAGCTGCGGTTCAAAAAAAAACTTTACGAATTTTACGCAGCTCCGATAACCAAGTTCTGGGGTCACTCTATGGCCTATATCGCCTTTCTGATGATTTATACGTACACTATGCTGGTCCGTTTGCCTGGAGAGATATCCTGGAACGAAGGATACGTCATTGCCTGTATAGGATCCTTTGCTGGAGAGAAAATACGAGAAATCCTGGCCAGTGAACCGGTGAAACTGAGTCACAAGATTTCGGTCTGGTCCAACAGCTGGTGGAATATCTGCGATTCGGTGGCTTGCCTGGAATTTTTCATCGGGTTGAACCTTAGACTGATGCCCGAGTATAAAGAACACGGCAGAGTCCTCTACTGTCTCAATATCGTCTTTTGGTAACTTTTTTAAAAATCCATATTTCAAATTTCAATCGATTATCGAACCACTTTTCTTCAAGGTACGTCCGGATTCTGCGTATTCTCTCCGTCTCAAAGTTCCTGGGACCCTTAATCACCATGGTAGGCAAAATGGTGCGGAACATGATTTACTTCGTCACGCTATTGGCTGTCGTTTTGATGGGCTATGGAGTCTTCCGCCAATCACTGCTGTTCCCCGGTGAAGAACCTTCATGGAACTTGGCCCGGAATATTTTCTTCCAGCCTTATTTCATGATTTACGGCGAAGTCTTTGCTGATGAGATAGACCCACCTTGTGGGGGTGAGGGTGAAGTGGACTGCGTCACTGGACGATGGCTCAACCCGTTAGTCATGGCGTCTTACTTGCTAATGGCTAATATCCTGCTGTTGAATCTGTTGATTGCTGTTTTTAATTCGATTTTTTTGAGGACTAACGTCAATTCGCACCAGATTTGGAAGTTTAACAGGTTCAGCGCTGTGATGGAGTACGAACAGAAGCCTGTACTGCCTCCACCAATCAGTATTCTAGCGCATCTTTACCTGGTCTTCAAATGGTGCAAACGGAGAGCCAGAGGAATGAAGGAATCCTACGATCATGGACTGAAACTCTTCCTCGACGATGATGACCTGGAACGTGAGTTAGATATGTTAGCAAACCCCACTACGGCCAAGTGCGACTTCCTGCTTAGCGACCGCACTGAGCCGTAGTGGGATTTCTTAATAAGTACTAATCCAGATGGCAAATTTAATTTTTCTGAAAAAATATTTCTAATTGGTTAGTGACCCCACTGGGCCGTAGTGGGGTTTTCCAAAAAGTACTTCTCTAGATGGCGTATTTTACATTCAGACTGCCTTGAAAATTTTTTCTTCAAGGCTTTGGAAATCGCCACTACGGTCCAGTAGGACTCCTTGCTTAGTGACCGCACTGGGCCGTAGTGGGTTCACGTTAGAGTTATTTATTAACTATTTATTCAACATTTTCTGTTTTCTCGTAGGCTTATACGATTTCGAAGAGGAGTGCATGGAAGGTCTGGCCAGGGAAAAGGACAACAAGCTGCAGCAGAGCAGTGATGAGAGGATCCGTGTTATCAGTGAAAGAGTTGACGAACTTGGGTTAAAAGTGGAGGATTGTTTCCAGAAGAGTCTGCAGCAAACACAGGCCCTGCAGAATCTGAGACTGCGAATGGAGGAAACGACGGAACAGACGAAAAATAGTCTTAGTCTTGTACACCGTTTCCTGGCACTTCAGTCGAGGTTATTCAAGTGTCACTATTATTGTTATTGGTAATAGTTGTAGTAGTAGTATTAGTAATGTAATTATTACTATTACCACTATTTCTAATGTTACTGCCAGTGCTACTACTGTTATTATTTCTAGTACGACTACTGGTAACACATTACTGCTGTTACGATTACTACTATTGCTACTGCTACTACTGCTCCTCCTCCTCTTCTTATTCCTACTACTGCTACTACTACTACAACTGCTACTACAGTTACTACTACTACTACTACTACTACTTCTTCTGCTACTGTTACTGTTATTACTACCATTACTACTACTACTACTCCTACTGCTACTGCAACTACAGTTACTATTATTACAGCTACCACTACTGCTATTACTACTGCTGTTACTTCTACTGCTACTATCACTCGTCCTTCCACTACTACTACTCTTCCTCCTCCTCCCCCTACTACTACTACTACTACTACTACTACCACCACCACCACCACTACTACTAAATACTTTTACGACTACTATTATTATTTTTATTATTGTCACCATCATGTCAATGCAAACTACTACATTCTCACCAACTCATGTCTACAGCAGGCAAACCGATGCGGTCAAAGCCACTACCTCTTCCCTCAACTTCGCTATCGGCTGCGTCTCGCCCGAAGAGTTCAGTAGGCACCTTGAACTTCCCACTGAAGGCAACGGTCGCAGGTCCAGCTGCGCGATTGATTCGCAAGTCGACGTCACCGACGGCGACGACAACCGAAACATTGAACCGCAGGACCTCGCCGTGTTGCAGGCGATGGGTCCGGTTCAGGCGGTTCGCGACGCGAATCGTCCAGGCAGCGAGACGTCGCAGGACGGCGTGCAGATTATCCAAGCCATGGACGATCGCCAGGGCCTCGACGACACGCTACCGTCGTCGGCGACACCTCTAGCGTCTTCCAGCGACGAAGATTTCCCCGACGTTTTCTTCAGCGACGTGCTGCGCTCTCTGTCCGAAGAGGCCGACGACGAGGTCGACGAGAAGAAGTCTTCGCCTGCCCTCCGGTCACATAGCGTCAGCGGACAGTCGGTTCGCAAACGGTTCAGGAACTGGTCAGGAAGCCGGGTGCTAGAAGAACATGCAGAGGACCTAGCCAGTGAACCGCGACTAAGCCAAAGATTACATGTAAACATTTTATTCATTTGAGTATATTATATTATAATAAAAAATAGTAAATAAATTTAGTGTAGAAATTTATTAAACAATTGCATTAATTCTATTTTCTGATTAATTTTCCTATTTTTTATTATTCTGTAGTTACTATTTTAACAAATATTCTAGTACTATTATTTTTATTACTTAATTTGATAATATTAATGCAGTCTGTATAAAATATTATATTTAATTAATAATTTTGTTAACTAGAATTGTATTTATTGTAATAATAATTATTATTGAATTCTTAAGTTATCATGAAAAATTTAATCTACATTCTATATTAACTGAATTTTCTTAATATTCCTTTCGTCTATTATTTATTATATTTGAAATTATTAGGAATATAATTTATGAATTACTCTTTATGAAACTTTTATACTAGAATGAAATATTGTTATTATCATTATTATTATTCGCATAGGTGATACATTCCTGCCCTGTCGGCCATCTTCCAGTTCCTCCTCAACAGCAGCAGCAGCAGCTGAAACTAGCAGAAGAACTAGAAAACGTAGGATTTTCCATTTCTCCATTGCCCAGATCCTTATCCGCCGGATCTAAGGTTCAAGCCAAACCTAAAGTTGAAGCAGAAGCCGAACACTTGCGCGAACTGGAGGGACAGGACTATCAGATGATGGAAGGTATCAACTTTTTATTCTTATCGTTATTATTACTACTGCTACTACTACTACTACTGGTAATGCCACTAGTGCCATTACTACTATTGCTACTACTGTTAGTAATACTACTATTATTACTGCTACCACTACCACTACCGCAACTACAACTACTACTATTGCTCTTACTACTACTACTGCTACTACCACTACTGCTGTTGTTACTACCACTACCACTATTACTACCACTGCATACTACTACTAATGTTGGTACTACCACTACTGCTCATTACTGCTACTCCTCTTATCACCACTACTACCGCTACTCCTCCTCCTCTTACTACTACTACCCCTACAACTACCGAATTTTCAATCAATTAAATAATATCTAACACAATAAACCATAGGCATTATTCGCCGTCGTCTTCACCGTGACTCCGAGAACCTGGACGTCTCCCTCGAGGACCTCTGCAACGCCCCGCTGAAGGACGAGAGCCTCGACAGCGTCGACGAGGCGCCAGAAATCGTCGACGAGTCCACGTCGCCGAACTTCGTCATCGGAGGCGCAGCCATGGATTCAGATACCGATGATTCAGACGTCGAAGCCGCACGCGCGACGCCAGGGATGTCGGTAGCGATCCTCGCGGCTTCGACGTTGAAAATCGCGGCTCAGCAGCCGTACAATCAAAGCCCGGCGCATCGCAAACTGTCAACAAAACGCCCAGCCAAACTCAAGGCCAAGTCGCCGGTCCTCGAGATCCCGCTGGAGGAGATAGCAGCCCAGGCTAGCGAAGCTAAAATTAGCTACGAAAATGAAGATAAAGTTTAACGCTTTCTTCCTAGTTGGCCTATAATATGCAACTAGTTAGTAACATTTTTTAGTAGATTTCTAACTACTTTACCATTTCCTAAGGTGCCATTTTCGATATATCCTTATTTAGATTAGTTAAAAAATAGTTGATGTGCCTTTCGTTGATTTACTGTCTTTAAAAAAGCTATTTTTTAAGTTTTACTATTTCGATTTGAAGTCATACACTTTTCCCGGTGACTTTTTGGACTTTTCTAATTGTAAAATTTTACTGAAATAAAAGCAATTTATTCAAAAAATAGTTCCGAATAATCAAGAAGTGTGTGCACAAACAGTTGTAAATAGTCCGAACTATTATTTCTTTTAATTAAATTTTAGTATTTTCGCTTCCAGATTTACGAAGTAGCGTCCATGGCGTCGTTAGGGGACGGTGTTTTTTGCACGCAGAGTGAAAAAGTGACTTTTTTGGCCAGAAATTTCGAATGACTGTTGTCCAGGTCGAAGAAATAAGTCCCTGGAGTCTGCAGAAGCTGTTGGCCTTCAGTGAAATGGGGTAGAGATTTAACCCGGGTGGTTGTCAAGACGACAACACTGTCCACTCTTTCAGCAGATTCAGTAGCTTCAGCAGCAGCTTCGTTAGTTGCATCCGGAACTTGCTGTAGCAGGACAACTACCACACTCTGTAAAAACAGACAAACCAGGTTAAGAAGTGGGTTAAAAACCGGGTTAAACATAATTTACCTTAGGTTTAGTTTTAACCCTCCATTTGAGTAGGAATCCGGGATCGGAAATCTCTATAGGAATCCTATAAATCATTGCTGCGTTTAAATAGACTTCCATTTCACTATCTTCCAGCAAACTATCAGCTAATCTAGGAGCCACGATCCAAATTTTCCTATTGGACATAAAAATACAAAAAATCAGCCAAGCACACGCCAGAAAAATTAGAAAAAAAGTCTGATTGGCTAACCTATAATCTGTTCCAGCCAATGGGCTTCTGGTATAAGGACTAGATTCTCCCAGCGATTTAATAATCTCTTCATCACTAATAACAGTGAACTCCTGACAAATTTTTTCGTAGATTTCAGTTTCCATGGCAACCGGACCATTTTGTCCGCTATTTTCCGCCATCTTATCGTCTGCAGTGTTGACCATACCCGAATCTGTGGCTTCCGTATCGTTGGAATCGTTAAAATTGCAGTTATTTTCGATTTGCGAGGCCTCGTTATGGACGATGTAGCACTCATTGCAAATGCGGACTTTGTAACGATGGCCCGGAGTCTTCAACCAGACGTTTGCGCACGAATAGCAGAAGATACGACCGCACAAACGGCAATGGTGACGTCGCAGAGTGAATGAAAAAGCGTTTGAACACGACTGGCATTTATCCACCTGCTGGTCCGGGACCCATTTGTCCGTTTCCAGGATCCTGTGCCACTGGAGCAGACGATCACTGCGATGCCACAGAGCGTCTTTTTCCCTATTTAAACGGAATATAGTTAATTTAATAACAGTAAATTATTGTATTATGCAGGGTTTCCACTTTCAATTTCCCCTTTCTCCCCTCTATACTAGAATACATGATGGTACTTCCAGATTTTCCCTTCTTCCTTTCCCTTTCCAGACCGCATTTTCCCCTATTTCAGGGAATTTCTCTGCAAAGTGGAAACACTGATATTACTGATACTTGATATTACTTGATTAAAGTGACGACTTTTCGTCTGAGTTGTTGGGATTCGTCTTTAAGTGCTGTTAACTCGTTCTGCAGTCGGTCCTGGATCTTATCAGCAGATTCCTTCATTTCGAGTAACTGGGTTCTCAAATTATCCAGTTCCACGTGCATTTCGTCCTTTTCCGCAACCGTCTATTCAGTAAACAGACAAAAAAAATATTTCATTAAAAGTTTTAATTATTCGAAGCTTATTTTATTTTATTATTACATTTACTTATTTTTTCACTTTATGTAGATTTATTAACATAATTCTTTTTCTTATTTTATTTCCAAAATTTAGTTCCTGTTAATGCAAAAAAGTATTTTTATTATTTTATACGAAATCAGATAATTTTTTAAATTTTTATGATAATTTAATTTATTATTATATTTATTTCTCGTATCATATTTATATTTTAAATCTAGTTCTTAGTAAACAGTGTTTCCACTTTGCACGAAAATTCCCTCAAAAATGGGAAAATGGGGTTTGAAAAAGGGAAAAACAGAAGAGACAAAAGGAAAAATCCAAGTACAGCCTTGTATTCTAGCACGGAAGGGGAAAAGGGAAAAATAAGGGAAGAGGGGAAAAACGGGAAACTGATAGTGGAACCACTGTTCTTAACCTTTTGTCATGACATTAGTTATATATTTTATATTTTTCATTCATGTTTAATTTTTTACGATTTATTACATTATTTTTATAATATTACATTACAATTAATGTATTATCAAACATATTTCTTGTATTTCATTAATTAATAATTCAATTTTTATCGCTTATTATATTATTTACATTTTACGATATTACGATACTGATATTTTATTGTTATATTTTATCACTTTTTACATCTACAATTATTAAAATAACTTTCTTACAGCTCTGAGTTCATCACTGAGCCCTTGACACTCCTCTTCGCGGGTCATCAGGGCAAGTCTCATGTTGGCCATTTCGTTGTGAAAGACGGTCTTCTCCTGATTGGCGAGATTCACGACAGCGTGCAGCTCCTCGCGAAGTCCCTGAATTAACGCCTCGTACTCCCCCTGTTTATCCAACGCCCCCTGCAGTCCCTTGTGCTGCTCCTCCAGCGCCTGCAACAACGAAGTCCACGTCTATTGATAAAATTCACCGGGAAAAAAAAGCAACACAGACAAAAGTTAACGTTAAATCTAACGCTAAAAGAAATTAACTACCCGAGTTAATAGTAATATTAATATACAGTATTGATGTTAATAATAAATAGGAAATTAATAAATTTTGTTGAAAAAATAACAAAAACTAACCAAAATTACAACTTACGCTAATTATTTTATCAATAATTGATTGTTCTAACATTATTAATTATTAATTGCTTTTATTACATTTAATTATAATTTTGTTTTACTATATTTATGCATCATCTTATTATTAAATAAATCGTAATTAATTATTATTTACTACCTGGCTGCTTCGTTCGTATTCTAGTTGCTGTGTCGACAGTTGGAATCTGAGCGATCTGGCTTCCTCTTTAGCAGTTTCCAGTTCCTCATTCCCTACTTCCACTTCCGCACCGGAAGGAAGTAATTCCGGATTCTTTTAAAAAATAAAAATGAATAATAATAACAATACAAAAACTAGCTAAATAATATTAAAGTTAATAAACTAGTTAACACTTAGTTGCTGTTAGTTTTTCAGACTTATAAATATTAGTAGTTCGCTACCAACACGTTCCGTTAGCATGCTCGACAACGCACAAGACTGTTAAAGCAGCGATAACGAAGCCACAATTACACTCCATGCTGCGCGACACAATTCGTTCACACTTTGTTAACCTCAGCCGCTTCTTGCAGAGTTTCCTTATCTCTGCTATGCTGTTCGTGTATCAAATCGACTTTTCCCAGCAAAGCCGCACTTTTCGACGAGGAATTCATCAGTCTGTTACAAAGCAATTTACATTCCTCTTCCAGCAGTTTTAGCCGTTCCTCCCGCTCGTCGACAACTGCGGGAATCGCCTCTTCTTCTTTAACCGGGATATCGGCAATACCCGAAACCAAGTCCATGGGTTGCGCAGCTTTAGTTTCAGCTTTTCTCGTATCCAGTTCTTCCCGCATTGTCTGCCACTGTTGCTGAGTTTCGGTATTCTGCTGCTGGGCCATGCGGCACTTCTCCCGCGACGTCTCGAGCTGCTGCTTGAGTTTGTCGAGGAGTTGGCGCTTCTCCTTCAGTTCGTATTTCAGGACCACTTCTTCGTTCTGCAGCTGCCCGTGCTGCATCTTCAGCTTCGACAAACAGTTCCACGTGTTGTCGAGCTCCGAGGCCACGGACGAGAGCCTCGTCTCGTGCTGCAGCATCATTTCCTTTAACGACAGTATTTCCTTCTCTTTCTGCGAGTTTTCTTTCAAGAGCAGCTGAACCCGATTCTTCAGCTTCTCCGCGGCTTCCGATTCCAGACCAGGCGAAATGTCGACTTCGTCGAGATACTCGGCCGCGGCGAACCGATGCATCGTTTTCTCGAGGTTTTCGATCTTTTCCCGCAGGTTTTGCTCTTCTTGGACCAGAAGGAGTTTCTTGATTTTGTAACGCTCTTTGAATGCGGTTACTTTGAGTTCTGTGTTGTGGAGCTGTTCTTTGAGGAGTACGACTTCATTCTCGCGAATACTCAACAGACGCTTGCACAGCATTCCCGCTTCCCGCAGCGATGAGACCTGCACCTCTAACGCAGCAGCACGCTGACCACAGCATTTGAATTTGTCATATTTTCAATATTTATTTTACATTTATTAGTATTATACTTAAATGGTGGTTTTCTAAATTAATTTTGAGAATAATTGTAAGAAATACTATTTCCCTACAATTTTATTTTGTAATCATTTGTATATTATAGTTATTACTTCTTTAAATTAACTAATTAATTATTTTAATTAAATGCATTATTATGGTTATTCCTTATATTTAATATTACTAATTTTTCTTCATTTTACTGTTATATTATTTGATTGATTCTTGAATGAATGTCTCTGGTACCTGATTGGTGGTTTCAAAAGTTTGTATCTGCTGCTGCAGTTCTTCTATTTGCTGTTGAAGTCTAGAGATTTCCAAGTTATGGGTGTTCTGCAAGAGTTCCAGTTTTGATTCGGAGTTCAGGGCTACTTCCCGAGCCTTTCATGGAAGAAAATAATAATAATAATAATAATAATAATAGTAATAACAATAAAAGTAACAGCAATAAAATAACGCATGATATTTATAATAACGATCAAATTACTAATGCTACTACTTTTCCTACTTCTACTACTATTAATATTGCTGCTACTACTGCTACTGCTGATACTACTACTACTACTGGCAATAGTAATATTGATCAATAAGAATAAGAGACCTTCCGTAGTTCTTCATTCAGATTTTTAATCTCTTCCTCCATTTTGCAATTAGCTCCGGTTAGTAGCTGGATCTGCTGCTGTGCTGCTGAAAGCTGCTCTTCAGGATCCTGAAACAACAACAATAATAATAGTAATAATAACAAAAAAACTGCTGCTAATACTACTACTACTGCTGCTGCTCCTGCTGCTGCAACTGCCACTACAACAACTACGACATCTACTACTGATCATCACCATCGTCATCATAGTAATTCTGCTACTGCTACTACTGTTACTACTACAACTACCACTACTACAACCACTACTACTAATGAAAATAATCATCATAATAACTGTGCTACTACCACTACCACCATCACCACCACTACTACTACCACTACTCCTACTACTACTATCATTACTACTACTACCACTACAATCACTTCTACAATCACTACTACAACCACTACTACTAGTAGTAATCACCATCATAATAAGACTGCTACTACTACTATCACCACTACTACTACTACTACTACTACCACCACCACTACTACTACTACTACAACAAACCGAGTGATCCATGGGGGAAGACTCCGTCTCTGAAGCACTCCTTGAGAAAAAACTACGCCTTAAGAGTCGCGGTGAAGTGACATCACTCGTAAAACTCGTAAAACTTCCACTCTGCAATTGATGAACAAAAAATAATACAATTTACTGATGACATATTAATTTATCGTGAAATATGTCTGCATTAAAATATAAAACTAATATAATCTAATAAATTATCAATTAAAAACAAGCTAGTGAGCTTTTTTTTCTCACTAGAATTACACAGTGATAATTAGTAATATCTTTATAATGATTTTCATTATCTATTATTATAACTATTTTTCGTATTATTTTATTCATTTTTACTACTACTACTACTACTACTACTACTACTAATGATGCTACTCTTTTCTGTACTACTATTACTACTACTCTTCCTTCTCCTTCCTGTACTACTATTACTATTACTACTCCTCCTCCTCCTCCTTCTCTTTCCTGTACTACTGTTATTACTACTACTACTACTCCTCCTCCTCCTCCTTCCTATACTACTATACCTACTACTTCTACTGTTACTGCTACTCCTCCTCCTCATTCTTGCACTACTACTACTACTATTGCTACAATTCCTACTACTACTATTACCACTATAGCTACCACAACTTCTTCTCCTTCCTGTGCTACTACTCCAACTACTATACTACTTCTGCTGTAACTACTGCAACTACAACTGCTCCTATTATTATTATTATTATTATTATTATTATTATTCTAATTAATTTAAAACTAAATTTGCCATCTGCTGAAATTCGAGCTGGGCGGGTGACATCTTTTCCAGAGTAGTTTTCACCCTCTCGTTATTCTATACCCCCGCATAACAAACCCTTTCAACCCTTCAACCCCCCTATAGAAGAATTTTAACTATAATTAAATATAATAAAATAAATAATCCTATTATTAATAAATACTAAAATAACTATGATAACTGTGATAATTGATTCAATAACTTACAAATATACGAACCGATAAAATGTACACAAGAAATCACTGTTAGGAATCTTAAATGGCAGAGACGGTTCAACGGTTCGACGGTTCAATGCACTGTTGAAAAGATGCACCCTATCTAAACCGATCACATGGTCCCTACTGAACTGACGAGGTGACCTCGGTTCACCCTTTGTTGGCAATAACTGCAGCGGTTCGAGCCGGTTCCCCGGTTTTCCGAGAAAAAAACACAAACAAAAGAAGGGGGCACTCACCTTTGCAACACAAACAGGGTTGAATTGGAGGGATATTCCCTGAAAAAAAGGGGAACTGGGGATCGAACAGGGAAAAGAAGGGAAAAGGGAAATTTAGAAGTATTGGTTTATACTCTAGCACGGAGGGAAGAAAGGGAAAGTAGTGTCTTTAAGGAGAAAAGCGAAAACAGGTCTCAAAAGGGAAAAAAATAAGGGAAGAGGGAAATTCTGAAGTGTTGCTTTATACTCCAGCACGGAGGGGAAAAGGGAAAAGCAAGGGAAGAGGGAAATTACAGTAGCGTTATATTCAAGGGCGGAAAAACATGAAAGTAATGTCTTTTTCAAGGGAAACGGGAAAACAGGTCTCGAAAGGGAAAACTAAGGGAAGAGGGAAATTTGGAGTCTAGCTTTATACTCTAGCCCGGAGGGGAAGACAAGGGAAAACAGTGTCCTCTGTTCAAGGGAAAAGGGAAAACTAAAAGTGGAATCGCTGATCATATCGATATAACTTACTTCGTTTATAAATTGATTTGATAGTGAAACATTTTACCTGAGAGGTAGGTGAGGAGTAAACGCTCGGAGTCTTCCAGTTATGTCCAGCAAATTGTTTCCTGGGGGGAACAAAAATCGATAATTTGAGTTAAGCAACAATTTGAATAGACAAAAGAGCATCGACTGTTCTAGCTCTGGACTTTCATCAGATGCTTTCAAGGGCTAAAGCTAATGCCAGAAACCTAAAAATAAACTTCGTACCTCCCCTTGCTTAGGTTTTCTATGTAGGGCATATGCCAAACGCGCCCCTCTAAAGCGGACACCGCTATTAAATCTAATTACAATAATTTCAAAACTTTTTTTTACGCACGAAAATGTTTCTTTAATTTTTCCGTGATTTTTAGTAATACTTTTAAGTGAGATTTTGCAATGGACATATTTAATTCGCCTGTCCCTAGTAGAGGGGTACCAGCCCTATAGCTGATACAGTAAACACGCCCCCTCTATAGCGGGCGCTTATATTAAATTTAACTTTCAAAATTTCAAAATTATTTCTGCACTAAAATGTTTCACTAATTTTTGCGTGACTTTAAAAAATATTTTTAAGCCAGATTTTGCAATACACGTATTTAATTCTCCTGTCCGTAGTAGAGGGTGGCATTCTTGGCTTAAGCCCTATGACCTTGAGCAAAGGACACTGACCTAAATCTGTACCAAAATAGATAAAAAAAAAATCTACAAAAATACTGTAAAAATTTAAATAATCCGTATATCAGTCATTTTCTATAAAATAAGAATTACTTAGCAAATGTCGGCCACTCGGCGTCGAGTTCAAAGCCAGCGGGATTCAGATCAAACTGGATGTCGTTAAGATCGTACAAGGCTGAAACGAAACTTTCCGACAAACTTCTGCTGCTAAAAACTGACGAAAAATCGTAAAATTCAGAAACTGCTTTTTGTTCAGACAGGCAACTCTGAATGGCGTCAGCAAACAAGCCGTGAAACAGCGAGTAGCGGACAAAGCAACGAAGCTTTCCAGTAGATGTTCTTATCTATTTTAATTACGTTATCATTATTATTATTATTATGTTGTAAATAGTTAATTATGTATTACTTCTGCATTATAACGAACATATTTCAGACCCTCGTTTGCGTTTTTCGATTTAGCCAGGACCGCGGAGAAAAAATCGTATGGGCTGCGTTTGTTCGAACCAAAGAGTCCTGTCTTTTCTGTTAATAACATAAATATAAAATGTAAAAAATTACTAACAAAGTATAGTTTATGTTTTTCAAACCTTTTGTCCCTTGGAATAAAATTAACTCTAATTTAGCACAGAATTTGTGAAAGTCTTTGTTATCGTCATCTATTGGCGTTCCTGTTTCTGTGAATGTTGTCCGCAAGTCCTGAATAATACCTGAAAATTCATAAATAATAAATTAAATTATTAATTTTGGTGTAGGGCTATGACATGGTACTTTTAAGAATAATTTTTTTCAAATACCTCTCAGTTCTCTCAGAGTTTTGGCCATCAGCAAATTTTCTTGATTGGTGGCGTTTTGCATTTCGGTTGACGAATTTTTCCATTAAAGTTTATGTTTTCGCTGTTGCTCTGCCGCTTGATGAAAATAAAATGCGCGTGTTGCGTTAACGTAAACAAGTTTTTTGTTTCGATTATGTAAACAACAGAGCGTTGCCAGTTCGTTTTATTAATTAATTTAATTTATAAAATTATTCTTAAACATTATCCATATTTATTTAGATATCATTGAAATTTTTAATTAATTGATTTCATATCGTTAAAGCTTAATTAGTTAATATTTGGATGAAATAGTGAACTGGGCGAATAATTTGGGCGAATAATTCGGGCGAATACTTTGGGCGGGTTGAAAGTAAATAATATTGTACTAACATTTCAACTTAAAATAATGTAAAATGTTATGTATATTTTAAAATATTTTAATTATATTTTGTTAATATTTAGCATATAATAACAAGAAATCAATTAAAATTTTATAAAAGGTGGCGAGCTGGTCAGGTAGCCATTTTCGAATCGCGTTGTTGTTAGAAGCGTAAAGGGCTGTCCACCGGTTGAATTTGCTCTTCCCCAATAATATTTATTCTGAATATCACCTGAAAAATCTAAAAGGTTGCCATAGCAACTTTTGGGACAAACAAACCAACCCCAACACAGTAACGCACATACTATAATTCAATAAACTTAAATTACTCAAACATTGAAGTTTTTATCCACATAGAAAACTCGAACACAATCAAAACATAAACCAACCAAGATACGAACTTGTCCTGTTAAACATAATTTAGGTTAAATTATGTCTGTTTAATTTAACATGTTTTACTTCTGAAATTTGCTTTACGGAAGCAAAGACTCTACTGCAGCAGCTATCGTCTATCATCCTGCTATCGTTAATGTTTTGTTTGTTATCGCAGGTTAACACACAATGGACCCTGACTTGGTAACCCAGTCTCTGAACTATCATGGTCAGCAGTTGACAAAACTATGGGAAACAGAGAGGAGCACTTCGAGTCTTAATGTTTCCGGACTCAGAGGCCTCGACTATCAAGTCTATCAACAGCGATCGAAAGACTTGAGGTAAAAGAAGTTTTGTTAACTCTTAAAATTCTGATAGTGAAAAATTTTACTTTAATAACCAATAATTACCATGCTACATTATTTATTATAAGTATTATTTTTTACTCTATTTTACTGTACGTACTATTGTTCTTGTATTATATTGTATTACTTATAATTGCTTATTTATTTGTTATCAAAGTTATCTTTTTGTAACACTACTATTATTATTTATTATTGTCCACTTATTTTTTTTTGTTTTTTTCTTGCAGTTTTCAGGATCGTGGCAAGCGCATGAAAGTTCATGAATTCATCGTGAGTCACGCGCCAGACCTTTTCAGTTCCAACAAAAAGAACGGCAGCACAAGTGTCGACAAACCTGTGAACGAAGGCAATTTATTTCATATCAAATTTTATGTGTATTAATAATCAACTAAACATTAATAAATTAAAGGTAAAGCCAAGGCAAATGAAGGCAATTTATTTCATAACTTCAATTCTTTTAGTAATCCTTGAATTATTTTTGTACTAACTAGAGTATAACAGAAGTTAATATTTGCTATTTTTGCATTATTATTATAAGTGGTTAATATTTTAGTAAATATTATTAACAAGGGTTTTTTGCAGCTTTACTTCCAGCGCTCCCGCCGCTCGAGTGTTTTGCCAATTTCGACAAGAACGAAACCCGCAGCCATTTTCTGCAGGTAAAAGATTAATTAAAAATCGTAGACAAATTCTTATTTTTTATAATTATAATATTTGACATAATTATAAATATAATTTATGTGTATACAAAATTAAATATACAATTATAAATACTTCTTTTGTATGTAAATGCAAAATATCAATGTGCATTATGTATTAATAATAATATTAGAAAAACATTTCAAATATAAACCAAAAAATATATAACATTAAATTTTAAAACTAGTTAATATAAATAAAACCCTGTGGAAATTCGAGAACGATGGAGTTACAATCGAGCTAACTGGCAACTAATCACCCAAGAACTATCAATATCTTTTCAACTCCTGACGTGCAACAAAATTTAAATACGACCAGTCAGCTAGATCAATGCAGCAAACTCCTGACATAAAAGATACTAGAAGTAATGGCTGCAGCTATACCAATAGTCAAACACACCAGACACTCCCAGTCGTGGTAAACAAAAGAGCTGAACAGCGCCAGAAAGAAAGTCGGTAGACTCGAAAAAGTCTGGCGAATTAAGAGAGAGGAAATTTCTCTGGCACTCTTGAAAAAAGCCAAAGCCGAACTTCGAAAATCAATTAGGTCTGGCAAACGTAAAGTTTTTTCGTGAAAAGGTTTCCAATCTCAATTCAAGCACTGCCTGGTCTTGTTTCCGAAGAGTTATCGACTCAAAACCGCCAAGGAAAGGCTCAAGAACTCGACCCCAAGTAAGAAGTGACGATCATGATGAAGAACAATCGAACAACCAAGATCAAACAGAACCTCCAATCACTGCAGCTGGAACTCCTCGTAGCGCTTTCTACTATGGATGGAAAGAAAAGTCCCGGCGACGACGGCATACAAGCAATTCTTCAACAAAAAGCTTACCCCAGCCTAAAAGAGACATTTCTAAATCTATTCAACGCGTCTGTCTAGGTCGGTTATTTTCCCCAAACCTGGAAAAAACTCTCGGGTTGTATTAATCAAGAAGCCGAACAAACCAGACTATTCCGTGGAGAACCCTTACAGACCCATCTCTCTACTTTGCACGACTGGCAAACTACTTGAAATAATAATGACCAAGCGACTACAATATTATATTAAAACCAATAACCTATTGCACAGGCAACAATACGGATTCAGACCGAAGACGTCGGCGACAGACGCTATCTTGAACACCGTGGAAATTGCGCACAGCTGCTGTCACAAACGCAGAACACTGTTAATAGTCAAACTCGACCTGACTAGCGCCTTCCATACAATCGACCGTCAAATCACTGTCGCCAAACTCAAGCGTAAAGGAGTCCCTCGCAAGATGACTTCATGGATTAAGTCATTTCTTCGCAACCGAACGTTTCAAGTAGTCGACTCGGAAAACGGAACTAGTGACACTTACTGGATCACAAAGGTAGTCCCTCAAGGGCCGCCAATCTGTCCTCTCGTTTTCACTTTGGCTATCGATGACCTATTAGACAGGTTGAACGACATCGATGGAATTAAAGCACAAGCCTTCGCTGACGACATTACTATCATGGTCGAGGGTAAAATTCCAGAGGATAACACCGAGACCATAGGAAGAGCTCTGGCAACAGCATCAACATGGGCAGAAGAAAATAACATGTTCTTCGAAAAATCGAAATCAGAACTAACTCACATCAGTCGTCAAAGAAATATTACCAAAACCTCTGTCACCTGCGGCAGTCAAATCATCGAACCATCAAATGCGTCTCCTTGGAGTCATACTCGACAGAAAACTCAAAGGCTCTTACCATATCAAAAACATTACCTTTAAAGCTTTTTCACGTCTCTCAAGACTATCCAGTCTGGGTCGCCGGCACTGGGGTATGGACAGGAAAATAACCAGACTTCTGTAGAGAAACGGAATTTTGCCGATAATAATGTATGCTGCGTCGTCCTGGAGTATCACAAGAAACTGTCACCTGAAACCGCTGATACATCTTCACCGATGTGCAGCGATTAAAATTTCAGGAGCGTCGTTTAACACCTCAGCGGAAGCGGTTATGGTGGAAGCTGGACTACCGCCGTTGCATTTTCTCTTACGACAGGCGCGATTAAGAACCTACTCCAACTCGACGCCGATCATCCAGCTCACCAATGGCTCCTAACAGACACAAATTACCCCTCCCCTCTAAAACTGGCGCTATATGACTGCAGACGACACCTCCCGGAACTCTACTTCGAAAATACTGAAACTTTACCTTCAGAGAGAGCCCCATGGACGATTTCCCAGGCATCGATAAACTTCATCGAAAGAACAACGGCTTCTCAGCAAATGGCGGAGCTAAATACCGACGCGGACCTACACATCTACACGGACGGCTCCAAAATATGAAACTCGGTCGGAACGGGAGTAGTTGTACTAAACCAACAAGGAACCATAGTCCAAAGGAAAAATACAAGCTACCTCCCTATGCTACAGTGGCCCAGGCTGAAAAATTCGCCATACTAAAAGGAATTCAGCTTCTCCGTGATCAAAATCGTGCATCGAAAGTAAATTTTTACTCAGATAGTCGAGCAGCTTTATTGTCCCTACAGTTCTGCCAAGGCACTGGAAAATGCAGCATAACAAATGAACTAGCAGACGCCCTCATCAGCTGTCGTAACCAAATCAGATTCTACTGGATCCCGGGGCACTCAGGTATCCCTGGGAACGAGCTCGCAGACGAAACTACACGCGCAGCAGCAGCAGAGACATAAAAAGAGATCGAACTAGGGATGCCTGCGTGCACGGTGATCCGGAGCATCAAGGACCTTCTGACGAAAAGATGGCAACAGGAGTGGAAC
Source organism: Eulimnadia texana (assembly GCA_002872375.1). NCBI lineage: Eukaryota > Metazoa > Arthropoda > Branchiopoda > Diplostraca > Limnadiidae > Eulimnadia > Eulimnadia texana. Next base: position 2,179,267 of record NKDA01000007.1, read on the forward strand.
AATTCAGAAATTGGCCGCCACCTATCTGCAGTCCAGCCCGATATTACACAGAGCGTCTGGAAGAAAACCGAGTCTCTGGTTCCAAGAAAGTGGGAATCTATAATCAGCCAACTTAGAACAGGGCATGCTCCCCTCAACGAGAGTCTTCACAAATTTGGAATCACCTTCTCACCAACTAGTCTGTGTAGGGCTGCATCATAATCTGTACAGCACTTCTTATTCGAATGACAAAACCACTCTCCCGCAAGAACAGAACTACTGAGAAAAATTCGAATAAATAACTTCCCTATGGATATTAGTATACTGAACTGTTCAAAAATATTTCTAAGCATTGTAAAGTATTGTATAAAAACAAACCGTTTCAAAAAGTTAAAGAGTTTCTGTTTCACGTATCCTGACAATTATTCCCCATTTTTGTAAAATTTTTATCCTTAACACTATTTTTCATACTTAATTATATTCGAAATTCAATTTAATCCTACATTCTACTACATGTACAAAACAATTGATCGAGTGTGTTTTGCTTCGTGTGCACGTTTAATTTTATTTTTGTTTTGTTTTAAATCTTTTCGTTCTATTAATCTCTTTGTGGTTCCCTTTTGTTGTTTATTTCCCTCTCTTTTACTTCTCATTATTTCTTGAGTGTAAGTTTCTTTATATCCCTAGAATGTTAAATAGAATTTCAAAGTAACGTCATTTATCTTTAAAATTTATATATCGTTGTACCATTTATCTCAAGACTATAATCCAGACTGTGGATTGAAGTCAATACACGCGCTATAATATAAATAAAATATATTTTACATTTCGTATTCGCATTAATAAATCATTATTATAATATAATTAACGAATTTGCGTACAGATAGAAGTAAACGATATTTTAACTAATTTTTCAAATAATTATTTTCAGTCTTTGAGACCGGGAGACATTCTGTTCGGCCAAGTAGTTCAGCGGACATTTCACGCACTTGTCATTCGGGTCGTGGCTACAGATAACGGAGCTCCTTTCAGAGATCTTCGCGAACTCGGCATCAAGGTTAATTTAAATCGTATATTACGAAAAAGTCTAATCGAGCTGTAATTTAATGCTAATTTAATTAATGAATAACACATTAACTTTGATTCACTCTTTTTAATAGGCTAATGTGAATAACGATCAGCTAATCCCAGCGGCGGATCGCAAGGACGGGACTTATGGCAAAGGCGACTTGGTGCGAGTCGAAGTAATTGACTCGAATCCCGACGCCGAGAAACTGACCTGCGGGATGAAGGGCCTCTACACGTCGTCGGACAGACCGCAGGTTTACGGACTTGTCGCTAAGGAGCATCTACCCCAAAACTATCGGTATATTTACGTTCCACAATTTTTTTTGTTGCAAAAATCATACTTGAAACGTTTGCTAGATCTATGATGGAGGTTTCAGCAAAATCATACGACGAGTGTCTGCAGTCCACTCGAGCGATTCACAATCCCGCATCTCTCGAACATTTAGCCGTTTCCCTTGGACTGGACGCTGGCTCGAAAAGCTGCCACTCCTTCCTACAAGGCCTCAAGTACGTGTGTCAACTAAATGCTGATATATTGAACTTTTATTTAATGTAATATTTGTGTTTAAACGTCCAGCGGCCCGTTTTCCGACAAGGATTTTGCTCCCGAGATTCGCAAAGCCCAGAACGGCAAGTGGGCCTTGAAAAGTGTAAGCGAGGGTATCAAGTACTTCAAGTCGGGACAAGAAACGGAAGCTTTTCAGTGTCTGAACAAAGCGCTGAATATTGACCCGCTGAACGTTGAAGGACTTGTCGCTCGAGGAGCTCTGTAAGTTTCAAATCAGCAAAAAAAATCAATTTTTTTCAGTATTTAATTGATTTTTATTGAAATATTGTTCCCACAGGCATTTGTGTATCACATACTCTTAAAAATTCTATGTTAGAAAAAAATCATGGGAAAAATTGCTTGGATTAAAAATGGACACTTGTGTTTCGTTGATTGGCAGTCGTCTGTTATTTTATTGACCAATAACGTCTGAATAAATTAATTATTGATTTTTTAAAATGAATAGGTACGCCAATAAGGGAAGCTTTGAAAAAGCTGTGGCCGATTTCGAACTGGCTCTCAAAGAAAAAAGCAATCACGTTAATGCTACAACTTACTTGGCCGAAACTCTGGTTGCCATGGCAAAACAGTAAGAAATGATATGATCATTAAACACATATAATTATGTATTAATTATTTTTATAGACAAGAAGATGAGAAAAACACGGAAGAAGCCATAAAGTTATATCAGAGATGCTTAACACTGGTTCCAGGACACAGTGAAGCGCGCACAGCCATTCAGAATCTTACGCAGGGAAAACGACCAATCCTCAATATTGATTTTAAGTCGTCGCTACCCGACCTGGACGCTAACTCGACCAATCAGGTAGTCCCCTATACAGTGTTTCCACTTTCAGTTTCCTGTTTTCCCCCTCTTCCCTTATTTTTCCTTTTTCCCCCTCCATGCTAGAATATAAGGCTGTACTTGGATTTTCCCTTTTGTCTCTTTTCTTATTTTTCCTTTTTTCAAACCCCATTTCCCCGTTTCCGGGGAATTTTCCTGCAAATTGGAAACTGCCCCTATACTCAGCTCAACCAATCAGAGCTTTTATATATTAATTAAAATTTTACTGATTGTGTTAGGACAAAGAAAAAGCTGCTGAAGAGAAGAGCCGCCGACGTAAGAAGCGTTCGAGCAGTAGCAGTAGCAGCAGTGGTAGCACTGGTAGCAGTAGCGAGTCGTCCAGCCGCTTCTCTTCTCCGTCGAGGTCACGTTCCAGAAAATCCAAAAAATCGCGAAAATCCCGTAAAGAAGCTTCGCTATCCCCGTTCAGCAAGAAAATGGCCCAACTGAATCCCGCAGCCGGGGGAACGGGGGTAGTGATACCTCCCCCAGCGGTAGTAGCTCCACCCCCTACCCTTTACCCCACCCCACTGCCCCACCTGGGAGTCCCGCCCCCTAATTTATTGGTAACCAATCCCCTTGCTGCTTTCCAACCCACTTTCGGGGTACCCCCTCCTCCATTGGCTACCGCCTACGCTAGGGAACTACCCACTGTCCCTAAACGTAGCGCTGCTGACGAGGAGTACGAAAAAAAGGTTCAAATGTTCCTGGAACGTGCTGGAAAAGGGTAAATTAACACTATAATAATTATATGTAATGTTTACCAGTGTTTCCGCTTTCCATTTCCCCTTTTTCCCCTCTTCCCTTGTTTTCCCCTTTCCCCCCTCCGCACTAGAATACAGCGCTGTTACACTCAGATTTTCCCTTGTCCCTCTTTCGTTATTTTTCCCTTTTCAGACCCCATTTTCCCCCTTTTTAAGGGAATTTCCCTGCAAAGTGGACACACTGATGTTCACATTAAAGAACTTTTTTTTTACCGCAGGGCCGTGAAAGAGAAGGAGAAAGAGAAACTGGATAAAGAAGAGAAGGAGAAGGAAAAGGGAAAAGAAAAGGAAAAGGAAAAGGAAAAAAAGGAGAAGGAAAGGAAGAAGAAGAAGAAGGAACGCAGTAAAGAGAGGAAGAAGCGCAAGGAAAAGAAGGACAAGAAAAAGAAGGAAAAACAAAAGAAAAAGAATAAAAAGAAGGAATCGGATGAAGAGTCTGGAAACGAAGAAACGTATCAATAATTATTTTCAAATTTTATTATGTAATATGTTATTACAATTTAATTTTCTGTGTAGGGCTACTGGAGTCGACTCGCTAGGCGACTTGGAAGCCAAACTGGCTGCCTATTACGAAAAACTGAAATCTAAGGATTCTAAGAAGAAAAAGAAACGCAAGAATCATTCTTCGGATTCGTCAGATTCGTCAAGTTCATCCAGCGACAGGTAAATAACAGTCGAAAATAATGAAAATAGTATGAGAATAGTATAATAATAAAATCAAACCAGTTTAGATCTTTAAATATTTATACTATTTATTAATTCATTTGTAAGAATAATGATAGAAATGATTAATAATAAACAATAAGGAATACCTCTTTGCATATAAATAATGATGTAAGATTTACAAGTTTATTTTAAATTAGTTTGTATTATCAACTATATCTGAAATGCAGCGTTTCCACTTTCAATTTTCCATTTTTCCCCTCTTCCCTTATTTCCCCCCTTTTTTCTCCCCCGTACTAGAATATAAAGCTGCACTTTCAGATTTCGCCTTTTCCCTCTTCCCTTATTTTCCCCCTTTTCAGACCCCATTCTACCCTTTTTCAGGGAATTCCCCGGCAAAGGGGAAACACTGCTGAAATGTGGATGTTTCGATATATCCAGTTCCTCCAATGAATATTGACAATAATACTTCACTAAATAACTTACATTTTTATGTGTAAATATTGATAAAGGATTTATGAGCTAAATATTCACTGATCTGTTTTGTTAATTAAATTTAGTTCTTCGGATTCTGAACTTGAACGGACAAAATCTAAAGCCAAGAAAGCGTTGGAAGACTTAGCAGCAATGGTTCGTTCAAGTCAGCCGCAGCCTGAACCTGTAGTCACTGCTTCTGTGGCTACGGTTCATGAACCGCTGCGGGCTGAACCGGAGCAAGAGCTTGAACCGGTCCTCGACACGGTTCAGGGCAAATGGAAGCCGGTCTCGCTAAAAATCAACCTGGGACGAGCTTCTGAAGAGCCTGAGGTTGAGGAAAGTCGTACGGTTTACATGCGGGAGGACAAGAAACCACCTCCTCCACCACCTCAGCAGCAGCAGCAGTATCAGCAGCCTTCTGGACTTCAGCAGCAGAGGCTGAAAGCTTTTGCTGACGAAGATGAGGAAGAACTGCCACCAGGTAAAAAAAAAAAAATATAATTAATTAGTTAAATTTAAGGTTCTATTTTGTAGTAATTATAATATATAATGCTTCTTCAACTTTAAAGATATATTCATGAAATATACTCTATTCAAATTAAATAAACGCAAATATAAATACTTTAAGAATAATTAACCACTACATAAATGATGATGGTGTTAGTATGAATCGTATAATAAATAATTAAATGCATTTATCTGGTGAAGATAAGAAAATGTACAGTATTATTTACATAAAAAGAATATTGTAAATTTACCTGAATGTAATAATTTTAAATAATATAAGTAAAATCTAATGTAATTTTAAATGATTAAATTATGTAAATTATAAATATATAGTTTACAATATAAATTTACAGTTTCATTTAGTAAACTCCGATATTGATATTAAATGTAATTTGAATAGCTATTGAATAATGTATTGATTATTAAAATTAGTAATAGAAATTAACATAACAGGGGAGACGTCGTGGAACGAATCGAAACCAGCATTCCAGTTTAAGCCGTTCGGTTTACCCACGGCTCGTCCTGCGGCTCAGGGGTTCGGGTCCGGCGCTCCGCATACCGAGCGCGACGATCGCGAGCGGCCGCGGTCTCGCTCGCGCAGCCGGTCGCGGTCGAGGTCGCGCGGCGCGAGACGTCGCTCTCACTCACGGTCGCGTTCTAGATCGCCGCGTAGAAGGCAACGCTCGCGTTCGCGCTCACGCTCGCGCTCTAGGGATCGCTTCCCCCAGCGCTACCGCGATAACCGCGGCCGCTACCCTCAGCGCGGCGGATACAATAACCGCGGGCGCTGGAACAATCGCGGTAGCTACAAACCGTACCAGAATCGCGACACTCGCAACTTTCGCCCGCGCGGACGCGGCGGCTACTGGCAACAGCAGTTGCGGCGTTCCGATTCGCGTAGTCGTAGCCGCAGTCGCAGCTACAGCAGGTCGCCCAGCCGTAGTCGCGATCGTCGCCGCTACTCGCGCGAGCGAAGCCGCTCTACCGATCGCCGACGTCGCTCGCCAAGCCGCAGCCCAGTCCCCGGCGCCTCGTCATCAGCTGCTGCTGCGTCGCAAGTTGTGGAAACGCCTACCGTACAGCAGACTGAAGGCAAGTGGGCCAATATGGCCGCTAACGGAGACGACGAAGAAGACTTGGTACCTCCTGGAACTGAAGATTGAACATTTTCTCCACATTCTCGCTTTGTAGGTTTTAGAAACACTTTAGTCGTAGAACTGCTATTCTTGGATTCAATACACATAACTACGTTCTTGACTCGTTGCTTTAATCGTAATTTGATAAATGATATTTTCAGTAAAAACAGTTCAAAAGACTCTAGTTGATTAACTAAGTTAAAGTAGTGAAAAAGTGAATTGAATAATTGGGAAATGATGTGTAATTACACATTGATATTAATAATATTTGATAAGATGATGATAATTTGCTTTTCCTGCATGATAGTTTGCTGGAAATAGGATTTTACAAACCCTTGTCATGACAAAGTTGAATCTGATAAGAGACTTGTCATCATTATTTGTCAATCTTATTTGATCTGTGCGTCATTTATCATTTCTTTTGTCAAAAAAGTCTGAAATATAAATAATCAGTTAAAGGACAAAATAGCACACACTTCGATTCAAGAGCTCCAATGGAAAAGGTAAGTTAAATATTAGCTACAATTCTATTTTAACTTATATTATACTTTACTCGTTTTGTATTGCTTTAGTTATCAGGCCTAGTTTTATTGATACTGGTCTCTTATGGAGCCGTATCTTTGGCAGCAGGACGAAAGATCCCTGTGTCGAAGGGCTCGCTTGCGAATCGAGCCCGGGGATCTTCGGGATCTGTATTGGAGGAATGTGCATAACCGAAATACCGATGGATGAAAGAAGAAATCTAACATTTACCATTATTGTGAAATATCCTGAAGTAAGTGAAATTTTTATTATTTAAATAAAATAATTAAACTTTTAAATAAAGAATTAGTTCCTAAAACAGCCGCTAGATGTCAGTATGCTAATAGTAGATCACGTGACCTATAGTAAATATTAAGGGGCATCTTCGTTTCAGAATATTTATTAATTATACAAAATTAATAATAATACATAATTTTAAAAATAATAAATTTATTCTATTTTTTCTCAGGACAAAATTTCTGGTAGCGATTTATTTATTCGCGGCAACGGTTTCGGTCTCAACTGGAAATCAGGCGAGAGGTTGACAAAAATTTCAACAGACACTTGGGAAAAAGTTATTATTTACAAAACAACAATCAATGGATTCCTCTGTGAATCCTGCAGTGACGAAACTGTTCTCTTGTCCGATGAAAAATTCGAGTACAGGATTCTTGTCGATGATTCCCGAGACATGATCGGTGCGAATTTCGCTGTAGAGCTTCCGGTCTCCAAAGCTGCGTTGCCAGACTCACCCAAATTTGAAGTATACCCCTGGTTCACTGAGACAAGTGGTACAGCTCTGGAGGTAGCGGTTAACTCAGTTTACCTCGGGTCACAGCGAAGTATCGGGGTGTACCTTCCACCGAGTTTCTACGAGAACCCTTACAAAAATTATGGCGCCCTTTTGGTTTACGATCTTTCGCCAAAATTCGTACAGATCCTGAAACGAGACGTCTTTGACAAGTTCATGGCTGTTTCTGGAATCATGGAGGAGACAGTCATTATCGGCTGGGGAGATTTTAACCAAACGGAACGTACACAAGTACTTACACAAGTCCCTGGTACAAGTTTCGATTGCATAAACGGGACCTTGATGGACCGTTGCAACGACTGCTACCCAGAAGGACTTGATTCAGTGACCTGGCTCGAGACAATGAGGGATCGCTGCGGTTACCCTTATACCGAGGGAGGTCAGGGTGAAGCCGGGCTGGACTTTTTCATCGAGGAGGTTCTCCCGGCAGTTGCGGAACAGACCAACGGCCGCTTGCTGACTAACCGGGAGAACGTTGGGATCATGGGCTACTCGCTCGGAGGCTTGATGGCCTGTCATGCAGCCTGGACCAGACACGAAGTGATCGGGTACGCAGCTTGTCAGTCTTCATCGTTCTACTGGCCGATGGATGCTGAAGCCAACATGGATTTTCACTTCCATAACGTCTCACTAAGAGATTCTCAGCTTCTACAAAATCGCAAACCACAGAAGATTTATGTCGATGTCGGTGGAGTTGAAGGGGGACCTCCGTATTTTCAAGTAATCTAAAAATTTAATTAATTTTTTCTAGTTTTATAATTGATGTTTCTTAGGATACGGGAGCCATTGAAGCAGTAGATTTAATGAGCAAAAGTGATTTCTTCAACCTGGATGAAAATTTGTGGTTTGAAATCTTCCCCAGTCATCCGCACACATCCCTCAACTGGATCATAAGAGTCTGGAACCCAGTCAGTGTCCTAATCCCACCTAAAGGAACACCAACCAGGATATCCATGCTGGAAAAATAAGAAACCGAGGATAAAATTGTATTTTTTACACAATGGTTGTCAAGGAATATGGACTTGTACAATAAATGGACCAAACCTTGATCCTTTGAACTGCAAATACATGGCGATATGATTTGCAAAAACTATTTTGGATCATGTTTTTGCCAAATTTTTATCAGGCATCATTTATCGAGGTCTTATAACCAAATCGCATGCAAACAAACATTCAAATTGTCTGATAATTTTCATAGTTTCCAAGTCCATTATATAAAGATATATTATGAAATGGCATGTAACGACACGTGATTTCCAGCATTTTCTACCTTAGGAGTCTATAGAAAAGTTTTGGGAAAATGAAATAATGTTAAATTACTAACTAATTTAACCAAAAAGAAGACGAATGTTATTTATTTTATTTTGTAGAAATTAATTAGGATTATTTTTCTAATTGAACTTTTGATCAGAAGCCTTTATTATTCACGATTCTTATCTTTTATTTGCTTATTCGAGAGCAACTATCTACTTCTATGGGTTTCGCATTGTGGAGGAGCATATATAAAGCAATGCATTTTGGAATAGCAGTATCGTCAAGTCCTTCAACTTGGAAGCCTCACAATGAAGAAGGTAACTTTCTAAATAAAATATTAATTTAATTGTAATTGGTATTAAATTAAATGGCGATACAGTAATCATTGTAATTTTATGTAGTTTGCTATTATCTGGCTACTCTTCGCATTTGCGAATATCGCCGCTTTTGCTGATGTCCAGAAGACATTCAACGAAAAAATACGTAACAGAATCGTAATCGTGCCAGACGAGCGAAGAAACCTTTCGTTTACCATCGTCGTCAAATATTCCGAGGTAAAAAAAAAAGCATATTGAAATCCACACGTGCATATATTTTAAATTTAAAATACGTTTATTTCCCTAGTTTTACCTGGGCAAGGGCGAACTTTACATCCGCGGCAACGGTTTAGGGTTGACCTGGGCTTCCGGCGTCCCCTTGACTAAAACAGCAGGCGACACGTGGGAGAAAACAATCACATTCTCCAGCACTCTAACCGGATTCCGCTGCGAATCTTGCGAAGATGCCACCGTTCTACTTTCTAACGAGAAATTCGAGTATAGAATTCTTATTGACGATTACCAGGACATGGTAGGTCCTAACTTTGCAATCGAGCTTCCCGTTTCCAGAAGTGCCCTTCCCGAAACCCCGAGATTCGAAGTCTACCCCTGGTTTTACACTTTCTCGGGAACTGAAAACTCTCGCGTGGCTGTTAACTCTGAGGTCTTGGGATCTGTGCGAGAAGTCAGCGTCTACTTACCGCCCAGTTACTACGAAAACCCCTACAAGAAGTACGGTGTTCTGTTTATTCTCGATTTGTATCGCACCTATGTCGGAGACTTCAAGCGAGAGATCTTCGACAAGTACATGGCGACAGAAGGAATCGTGGAGGAAACCATCGTTGTCGGTTGGGGAGACTACAGCGACACCGAACGCACAGATTTTCTGACGCCTGTCGTTGGAGCAAACTACGCCTGCATCAACGGGACGTGGAACGATAACTGTGACGGCTGCGTTCCTGATGATGTCGACGATCAGGGCTGGCTGGAAGTCATGCGAGATCGCTGCGGTTATCCGTACTTCGAAGGTGGTCGAGGCAACGACTCGCTGCTGTTCTTGATCAATGAAGTCCTACCTATGGTCAAGGAATACGCTGAGGGCCGACTGTCAGACGACAGAGAGACTTACGGGATCCTGGGTTTCTCGCACGGAGGTCTGATGGCCTGCTATGCTGCCTGGACTTTGCCTGATGTCTTTGGTTATGCTGCTTGTCACTCAGCGTCTTACTACTGGCCCATGAACGTCAACGCCACTATGGAGTTCTACTTCCACGACAAAGTTCTGAACGATCCCGAGCTGCTGAAGTATAGGAAACCGCAAAGGATTTACATCGACGTAGGAGGAGAAGAAGCGGGTGGACCATACGCTCAGGTAAATAATATTTATACCAATTTATAATTAAAAATAACATTTGAAATTGGTGCGTAGGATACCGGGGCCTTTGATGCAGTTAAACGCATAGACAGTACTGACCATTTCAAACTTGACGACAATTTGTGGCTGCAGTTCTATCCCAGCCACGCCCACGAAAGCGTTCGCTGGGTCTCGAGAATCTGGAGCACTCTCAGCGTTCTAGCTCCGCCAAAAGGCACGGCAACTACTATTGCTAACCTAACTAAGAAGCAAACGCTTTCTTGGTTTTGAGAAATATGTAACGAATGAAAAATACAATTAATCGGCATTTTGCTTCTTTTTCTCCTCAATTTTTATTCACACTGCGTTAACAGATGCTCTTCGTAAGACATTTCGTTACTGAACGTTTTGGTGCATTTCTCGCATTGCAAGAGGGGCTCGGAATCTGCGTGCTGGTGCATGCGGTGAATGGCCAGTCCCCGTCTGTTGGCGAAAGATCTCGGGCAATGCGGACAGGGAAACGTTAGGTTGGCGTCTTCTGGATTTTCTCCGCAGTGGTGGGTCCTCAATGCTTTTCTCTGTGCGAAAGTCCGATGGCAGACGTCGCATTTGTAAGGCTTGTCTTTCGAGTGAAGGTTCTTGTGTTCGTTCAGACTTCCCGCGTGCGAAAAACCTCGATTACATATTTCACACTTGAAAGGCTTCTCACCCGTGTGGACACGAAGATGCGTTTTTAAATGGCTCGCTTGTCGAAAACCTACAAAACCGGACTTTAATGAAAGTTTTAGAGAAATTATTTTGTTTTTACTTTTGCTGCAGACTTCGCAGATAAAAGGTTTCTCCCCTTTGTGCATCATCATGTGCGTTCGCAGCCCAGTCCGCGTGTTGAAGACTTGGCCGCACGTTTTGCATTGTATCGCTTCAGATTTCGCGTTGACCCTTGTCTCAGAAAGTTCAAAGGTGACCACTGTGTCCATACTTTCCTCGTTTTCACCCAGGTTACCGAAAATACCCAGATCAGGTGGTAAATCGGGCACATCTTCCAAGACCGTGCTCCTCACAACATCAGTCAGGGATGTTATACTCGTATTCAACTGATCCCCGTCCACTTCTACAACGCTGCATCCCCAAATTTCGAGATCCTTTAACATATTCATGAAATCACCTTCCTGGTCTTTTGACAGAACAGCCTCTCCGTTGTACAGGAACGCTAAAATTTTGTGGACGACTTCGACCCTGGGGAAATTAATTCTAAAATTTAGCGATATTTGCAAAAGAGTAAAATTTAAGTTAAATAAATACTCATAGTCTGTGACTGATATGTAAACTTCGTTGTAAGGGTCGGAATTTTCAAGCAAATAACGAAAGAAAGGACTTGCTGCTGCCAGAACCACTCGATGTGCGTGAAGAAGACGTTGATTTTTGCAAATAAAAACAATATCTGCTCTTTCGCCATTCTGAAATGAGGCTGCCAGACAACCTTTCACATCCTCTCCGTGTGCAGAATTAGTGAAAGTTAATTGATTCGTTACAATTAAACTGCTCATTTTGGTTATTTTACTAAATGTGTCTTAATCTCGCTTAAACCACAACACGCTTGTTGTTGATATGAAGAAGCAGACGACGCTTATCCGGACGTTGCCATGACAACCGAGAATTCGAAAACACTAAAAATATTATATTGTAAAATATGTATTAGTGTATTTTTCTAAAATTTGTTACACATTGAAAATTTATGCAATATTTTAAAAAATATATTGAAATAAAATAACAATAAAAAATCTACTGATAGATGGCGCTTATTTGATATGCATGATGTAAACGTGATGATTGTTTATCCCATATTAACTTAATTTTTTTAAAAATTGCAATCCTCAAATTTATTTAATTACAATAGAAAATATATTGAAACAATGGTGAGGAAATCAGGTTTTAAAATTTGATTTATTAAAACATTAGCGTTAAATTAGTTATTAGTTATTACGATTATTACGATTATTAATTATTAATTAATTAATCGCTAAATTAATTAGTTATTAAAGCGTTAGATTCATTCTTATTACACAGGAGTAATGGTATATCAAAGTACTGATATTGATAAAGTATAACACAAACTTATTTAGTGTTGGCATGAACGAATTGGTCTATCAACGCATATTACTCAGCACTGATAATTCAAGATACTCAGATGAGATAAGGGACAACCTATCTTCCTATTCACATCTTTATTAATATTTCAGTATTGTGACATCTTACTGAACGACGAGGTCATAAAATAACAGCAACTGAAAATGCAAAGGGTATAATAAAACCAGTGTTGCACTATGTTCACACTTCAAACTTATTCGGGTATAAACAGCCAACTAGGACATACCTCAACAGCGAAAAGATAGATTATTCTCGAAGTTATACCTATATAATATGCCAGTGTGAACATATTGTTACCAGCGATTCCACTTTGCGGGGAAAATCCCTGGAAAAGGGGAAAATGAGGTCTGGAAAGGGATAAACAAGACAAGAGGGAAAAAGGGAAAATCTAGAAGTACAGCTTTATAATCTTGCATGGGAGGGGAAAAAGGAGAAAATAAGGGAAGGGGGGAAGAAGGAACTGAAAGTGGAAACACTGATTGTTACTCTACTTTACTCTAGAATTATTATCATCTTAGTTATTAATTTAATAGGTTTTAGGCTTAGCTGTCTTCGTTATGTTACTGGGACTTGCCTATTCAGTAACTGAATCAAAGGCAGAGTACTGCACAGAAGGCAGAAGATGTGAAACAAGTTCTGGAGAAGTTGGGCTTTGCATGTTTGGAGTATGCATCACTGAAACAGTTCCCGAGGAAAGGCGAAACCTATCATTCATTATTATCGTCAAGTACCCAGAGGTAATGTGCTGTAACCAATACCAGTAAGCAGAGTAACATCTTTTCCATAGGATAGGGTAGCTGGAAAGGGGCTTTACATTCGAGGTAACGGTTTGGGTCTCAACTGGCAAGTGGGAAGTCCTCTAGCGAAGACGTCCACCGATACCTGGGAGAAGACCATCACTTACAGAGTCAAATTTAATGGATACCTCTGCGAATCATGCGATGATCAGACTGTCCTGCTCTCCACCGACAAGTTCGAGTACAGGATACTTGTCGACGATACCCAGGATATGATTGGAGCCAATTTTGCATTAGAGGTCCCCATGTCTGATGTAACTCTACCCGAAACGCCAAAGTTTGAAGTTTACCCCTGGTTCTACGAGACCAGTGGTAATATTTCTAGTATCGCTATCACTTCATCGATTCTTGAAGACAACAGAGACGTCAGTTTGTACCTTCCTCCCAGCTTTTCAGAGAATCCTTACAAGAAATACGGGGTCCTCTTTATGTACGACGGTGAATTCGACGCGTTCGAGTATCTAAAGGAAAGAGTCTTCGACAAGTACATGGCGATTGAACCCATCATGGACGAGGTGATCATCGTCGGATGGGGATTCGACACCCCAGAAGATCGCACTCACAAACTAACCCCTGTGCCAGGGGTACGTTTCCGGTGCATAAACGGTACCTTCGAAAACGCCTGCAACAACTGCTACCCGATGGATGTCGATTCTGAAGGCTGGCTGGACGCTATGCTGAATGGCTGTGGCGAATCTTACGTTGAAGGAGGTGGAGCAGATCTTGGACTAGATTTTCTGCTCCAAGAAGCTCTACCTAAAGCTGTAGAAGCAGCTGGAGGTCGTTTGCTAACGGATAGGGATCACGTGGGCATTATAGGGTATTCTTTCGGCGGACTGGCAGCCTGTTATGCTGTGTGGTCTCGTCCAGGTGTCTTCAGTTACGGCGCCTGTGAATCGTCGTCCTTGTACTGGCCGATGGATGATACTGGGACACCGACATCTTTCATGCTCAACGTTTCCATGAAAGATCCAGAACTGTTGAAGGACCGTAAACCTCAGAAAATCTACATCGATGCCGGGGAACTGGAAAGTGGGGATATATTTCACATTGTAAGTAAAAAAACTTGGATGCATGAACGATTAATGATGTTCCTAATGCATTTTGCGAACAGGATGGATTTGCAGTTGCAGTTGCAGAACGATTGACTACCACAGGATACTTCCAGCAAAATGTGAATGTTTGGTACCAGTACTTTTCACGCCACAACCACGGAAACTTCTTCTGGTACAAGAGAATCTGGAGTCCATTCAGTATTCTCCTAGCACCCAAAGGAACTCTCACCAATATTGCTACCATGAGAAAAATGAACTTGATAAACTAAAAGCTAAGCTTTAAGTAAATCTAAATTGTACGCTCTATGATTCTAATCCAGAACCTACAACTGTAGTATGCGAAATGTGGAAAGACTACATTAATAAAAAAATTCACAGTAAAATTTTCACCTTCTGACTAATTTAATAATAGTTTGGCAATAACGCAGACCGTGCGTTTGTATACAATCAAACTGAGAGTATTGTAAGAAATCAGATATTGCAATGCCTACATTTTGCCTAGCCGTGATAGACATGTCAGCTGATTACAGTCACATGGCATGCAAAATGCAATGCATGTTTGGCCATACATTACATATGTCATTATGTATTATACCAAGAAGTTCAACCTGTTTACACAGTAAACAAAGATTATTTTATGACTACCTTGTGAACAGAGAAAATCAATTTTGGTTATCCTAATAAGCAACCAAGTTCATGGGTTAGAGGCTGTGGCGCGGGTCGAAGGGACGGATCCATACGATTCCAGCCAATAACAACTGGATTGATCCCACCTCTGTGTATTTCATGATTTTCCGTTGCAAATCGTGCAAGTTTGCAACATACAATAGAAAACTTTCCTGCCTCTGTTAGTCTTGAAAACTAGAATGAATCGGGAAAAGGAGATCACGAATCGAAAGTGAAGAATACTTATCAACACTCATTCTCTCATTTACAAAACAATAGATGCCCTTCTCACATGTCCTGCGTAGGTTGGCATTATTGTAATATGCATATAATCATTGAACTACAACTGTAATTAACTAACTTAACTATAAAAACAAGCCATGGAACCCAGTTTTAGGTTACGTAAATCCCAGTATAGATAAATATTAAAAATCTACCCCGTAGGCAAAATAAACAAAGCCCCTTCGAGTTGTTACTAAGGGTAACGGGAATTTTTGAAGACTGTTTACCGAGTTTAGTCAGCAGAACTTTTGATGGAAACGGGGTTTTCCAGAACAAGTGCTTTTCATAACCGGGTGATGTTTATTTTCTCTGGGTATAAATATGCATCTAATAGAGACAAGATGCCATCATTCCGTACCTACACTGCAGACGGAATGAAGAAGGTAAGAGAGATCTGAAACCATCTTATTTTGTGATTTATATCGTTGTTATGATAAATCTCCTAGGCTAATTCAAAAAATCAGTGAAATCAAACATAATTATTGTCTCATAGGTCCTACTTTTAGTATTTTATCAAACTCTATTCGTGGCAGCTGTTCTAGCAGCTCAGGCTGAAGAAAAGCATTGCACGGAGGGGACACCCTGCTCAGTCAGCAGTGAAGAAACAGGCCTTTGCATTTATGGAGTGTGCGTTACTGAAGTTGTTTATGCAGAGAGGAGAAACTTGTCTTTCACGATCATCGTCCGATACCCTGAGGTATGCAGCCGTCCTTTTTTCTTAAAAATGAATGTCCATTTCAGTTTGTAAACTACTCTCATAGGATAAACTAGCTGGAAAAGATCTTTACATTCGAGGCAACGGCTTGGGTCTGAACTGGCAAGTGGGAAGCCCTCTTGTGAAGACATCGCCCGACACTTGGGAGACGACCATCACCTACAAAGGCAAGTTCAATAGATTCCTGTGCGAGTCCTGCGACGATAACACGATCCTGCACTCTAGCGACAAGTTCGAATACAGGATTCTCATCGACGATACCCAGAATATGTTTGGAGCAAACTTCGCCTTAGAGATCCCGTTGTCCGATACAACTCTTCCCAAGTCGCCTAGGTTTG
Source organism: Eulimnadia texana (assembly GCA_002872375.1). Taxonomy (NCBI): domain Eukaryota; kingdom Metazoa; phylum Arthropoda; class Branchiopoda; order Diplostraca; family Limnadiidae; genus Eulimnadia; species Eulimnadia texana. The sequence continues at coordinate 2,195,511 of NKDA01000007.1, forward strand.
AAGTGTATCCGTGGTTCACTGAAACCAGTGGGTCAGTTTCTAACGTCGAGATTGCATCAGAGTTTCTCGGGGTCAGCAAAAACATCAGCTTTTATCTTCCTCCCAGCTTCGCGGAGAATCCGTACAAGAAATATGGCGTCCTCTTTGTGTATGATGGAAGATACAATCACATTGAGTTCCTTAGGAAACAAATCTTCGATAGATACGTTACAGCTGAAGGCATCATGGAAGAGACAATAATCATCGGATGGGGATTTGCCGCGGAGGACCGAACAAATATGTTAACCCCTGTTCCTGGCGTTAGCTTCTTCTGCATTAATGGTACTTTTGAGGACCGTTGTGACGGGTGCTATCCTGAAGGTTTGGACGGTTCCAGCTGGTTGCAAGCTATGATCGATGGTTGCGGCTATCCGGTCACCGAAGGAGGGAAGGGGGATCTTGGTCTTGATTTCCTCATCAAGGAAGCTCTCCCGAAAGCCGCAGAACTGGCTGGAGGCCGCCTTTTGTCGGATCGTAATCATGTGGGAATCATGGGTTACTCCTTGGGAGGACTGATGTCCTGTTACGCCGCCTGGACAAGACCCGAAGTATTCGGTTACGCAGCTTGTGAATCCTCTTCCTTGTACTGGCCTTTGTATGCTGACGGCACAGTAGGATGCCACTTGCTGAACGTATCAATGAAAGATCCTGAACTGCTGAAGAACCGGAAACCACAAAGGTTCTATCTCGATGTGGGATCAAAAGAAAGTGGGGACGTCTTCCACATGGTAAAATCAGAATTATTTTCGTCATTCATATAACCAAGTAGCTTTTCAATCAGGATGGATTTGCTGTTGAAGTTGCAGAGCGCTTAGTCGGCACGGGCTTCTTCCACCTGAATGAAAACGTTTGGTATCAGTTTTACAACGGCCATTCCCATGGAATCGACTACTGGTACACGCGAATGTGGAGTCCCATCAGCGTTCTGTTGGCTCCTAAAGGAGGCCCCTCTAAAATTACTGCTGCAAGGGAGAAATCGACAGTGTAAGCTTATTTATTCAAACTGTGTAGTTCAAATATACATTCATGAATATTTTAAAAATGTGAATAAAACTTGTTCGAATTTATTTCGTCATCATAACGCATTAACGCAAACTAGAACACGAACCAATTTTAGAACAAAAAAAGATAAAGTCTCTAAACAGGTAAAATTGAGATGAATGGCACAGGTTTATTCTAGTTTGATGCGGCCTAAGTAGTCGTTGTACAGAGATCCTAGATACAAGTATCCCTCCTAGAAATCATAAGAATACCAACTATGAGTCTTAAGTTTCCTGAGAAACCTGTCGATGTTCTTACCGATTCCACTGCATCACTAAAGAAACGTATACTTTTCGTGTTTGAGTGCCAAGATTTAATAATCTTTCCATTCCAGTCCATTTTCAGGATCATGGCACGTTCTGGAGTAGAATCTCTCACTGTCTCCAAGTTAAGAATCTGTAAAAGAAGTTCAAAATTGGTTTCAGTCGAAGGCAATAAAAAACTGATGGAGTATGGCAAAGCGAAACGACTTACGTGGAATGCGATCTGTCGAGCTAGTGATAAGTTAAAGTAGTTTCCACCAAGATTCAATGGGAGTTTGATTAAATGAAGGATTCTCAGAACAAGCTTCCGAAGGAATGGTCGTTTGCCAAGGTAATCAACCGGGTTGAACTCGTCTGGCAGTCGCACAGTTATCAATCCAACGAGGATATTACCATCTGGGCTAAGACTGATGTTGTCCGGAGTCCCTGGTAAACCTTCGATGAAGACCTCACATGTGCCTGAAATATGCAAAGCCCTTTACATCTGGTTTCAGAAAAAAGGTTCATAAGTTTTACCTTTCTTGGGGCCTTTAAGCCAGAACTTCAGTATTCTGTACTGGAATGTTTCGACTACCAGTATGAAATCTTCACCTGGAGACAACAGTACACCATTTGCGAAATGGATTTTCTCGAGCAGAACTTCGTTGTCTCCAATCCTGGGATCGTAGCGAATCAAACGGCCCGAAGGATTGTCCAGAACTTCGCCCACACCTTCGTGGAAGGGATAGTTGCTACTAGTATCCGTCCAGTAGATCCTACCGTCACTTGCAGAAACAGCTGCGTTGAAAATCTTCGGAGTTTTGCCGTTTATGACCGTATTCTTCGAAACGAGATTGGTATAATTACCTTTGAAAATTAGAAACACATTAGTTACGAAATCAAGTTTATTAGGAACAAAATTTTGGCATACCAAATTTGGGGTAAACTTTGAAGATTCCATAGTAGGCATCTGCAACAATGAGATTTCCATCCTGACCATAGCGAATACCAAGGGGTCGGCCACATTTTTCCACTTCCCAGTAGTCACTGCACTGCTCGCCGAATCTTGTGATGTGTTCGATCTTCTTTCCGTCTAGGGACAACTTGATTACGGAGCCATCAGCAAGACCAGTGTACAGTTCACCGTGATTGTCCCTAGAAACTGTCATGGCTTCCGGACCGACGATTTCTCTTTCGAAAAGCTTTTCAGCTCCATTTAAAATGAAGTTCGGAGCTAAAGGGCCTTGTAGTGGAATTATCGGTGCATAGTCGTAAGACTGCAGTTCTTTATTCGGTGGAAGCCCTGGCATGTAAGCGAGGATAGTGAGCAGTACCACTCCGTTTAAAATGAAGCGAAGAATTTTCCACATTGCAGGATCCTGTCCAGTTAAATATACGTGATGAGACTATTGTCGATATCTTGGAACGCAGATATCAACTTATCAGCCGGCTGTGTCAAGTCAATGTGACGGAAAGTCCCTTTCGTGTTGAATTTATAGCAGTTTATCTCTTTCTCTTAATCAGCGTTACTCAGCATTAGTTAGCGATTCACGGGCAAGCAGTCAGTGCTCAGGAGTTATTCAGGGACTGTATAAACAAATACTCGAGTAGCTTCCTGGGAAGGTTTGTCCTTGGCATGCCAAGGGCAGAACAGAGTTCTCAATAGAAGTGTAATGGAAAGTTTCCTACAGTACCTTGGAATTCTTATTGTACAAAAAACTTGTTTCCAGTTCCAGTCATTGACTTTCGGTTATTGTAATAACAGTTCTGTACGGAAAACGTCTTGCAGTGATGCTGGCGTGGACGAGGGTCATTTAATATTTAATTTACATTTTCGGAAGATGTGGTTTGCAACAAACAGCTAATTGCATGAAAAGTTAAGTAATTCAGTACGTAAACGTCACAGCATTGGCAAAAAACTACGTGCCCACATAATTTGGTCAAAGTAGTATTTGTACAAAAGAAATTATTCCTTAACCCGTTTTTTAAGCATCCGAGTTGCTGTGAAAATTTTAAAAGAATCGCAAAAACTTCACCTGAAAAAAAATTTTCCCCACAGTCCGTTTCCATAAATCTTCTGTCACAATAGCTCTTACAGTATTTTATTTGCAAATCAAAAGTAGACATGGCGTTTGAAAGGATAGATCAATACAGGGCAAAGATGCATCAACCGGGAATCGAACCCAGGCCGCCCACATGTCAGGCGAACATTCTACCACTGATTCATCAATGGTGTAATAGATTAAAAGTAGTGAGTCTCTTGAAAAATCATATAAGGTTATTATACAACAGGCATAGAATACTTGAAAATCCAGGTTCTAACAAGTTAATTCATGCTAATTAAATAATATGTTATGAAATATGAATATTTAAATGAATGAACCTATCAAACAATTCAGTAGACCAAATGGACTCTACTTAAAAAAACTCTTGTTTCCAAATTAAAGCTTGATCTTAAAAATGTCAAATTGGTGCAAAACTAGAAACACGACAGAGTTTTTTTGTTATATTATGTTGGATTCCAGATTGCAAAATATTTTTGTAAACCTAGGCTCATTGTGGATGCTGGCGTTCTTGTTTTTTTAACTCGAGCCTCAGTACACTTAAATTGTTGCTTAAAATCTATTAGAAATAGATTTAGACAATATTGCAATGGTATCTTTGGCGAGACTGGTATGATGTATACTTGGGTATCGATAACACACTAGATGTAGTTAATCATTATAAATCTTCAAATATAAATTGTAGTAATACTTCTGATTTGACTACTCTATACACTAACTTAACTCTTCATTTAATTTTGTAAAATTAAGCGAATAAGCAATTTTATTTTTCAAATAATTAATTATACAACATTTTGTGCGAGGACAGGCTTCCTTGACGCCAGTTGGTCCCTATGTCAACAGAGCAGACGTCTTTTATCCGGCTCTTATGCTTGCTCGTCGCAGTATAGTGCTACCAAAAACTAAAAAGACCACGAACGAGGCTAAGCCATTGACAACCATGCTAGTGGTGCCACACCGCGGCGCTGCGGTGCACCTATGCTGGATAGTTCGCATGGCCCATTGTGGCTAGAGCACTGAAAAATTGGTTTATAACTCGAAATAAGCTTGAATTTATTGAAAATATACAAAACATTCATTGAATTGGCCCAAGCAATACAAATTTATATTTTGATCGATTCAAGGACCGTATCTAATACAGTCTGAAAACCTATTAAACTGAAAGTTAACTCCTCTACAACGAACAGACGTATCGATTCAGTGCCGTAACGAGGGAAGGGCAGGGAAACGCCAAAATGCTCAAACGAAGAGAAATTTTTTGTAGCAATAAGAACGAACATCGAGATTCTTTGGCGAGAAATCAGAAAACGCGGAACTTTGAAGTACTTTGGAGAACTACCTAAGAAAACTAAGGGCAGACCCGCGAGATGATCTCCCGCTCGTCGGAAGATCCAACAGTTGCCAAGCAAGAGGAATCGAAGTCAAAATCAAACTTTAAGGTCATTAGGCGGGACGCCAGTGCCTCAGGCCTATGACTAATTTTTTTCTGCTTTGGAGATTTTTCTTGGTTAATGTGAATCCATCAGAACACCAAGTGATACTTTTGCGGTCTTAAGAAGCGCACAGTGAATTAATCTTTCTCGATGTTTTTGTATCTATGATCATATAGTTTGAGCGTCTAATGCGAATTTACCTCATAGCTCTTATGCAGTGTGAACGATTGAAATTTTAAGGGTAAATTATGGGGTAAATATGGGGGTAATTTAGAGATAAAGTACCTCTAAAGCTAAGCCAGTATGAGCAAAACAAAAGAGGTTTTCAGTATCCTTCAATAACCTATCTACATAACCTGATATTCGGAATGCAAAATTATATAACGAATATCTTCCACTGTCAATAGACTTATTCCTACGTCCTGTAAAATTAACCAACGGCCATATGGTACCAAACTCACTTAAAAGTACTCGGAACAAATACTACTTTGAAAGTAGAGCAAACCATGTGATATCAGATTCAGCTGTGCGCGGCAAGGGCTGTTATTGTGAAACTACTCCTTGAATAGGCTCTGATCTCGGGAACTAGGTAGGTGAAATGTGAACAAAACAGTTCAATTGTCAGTGTCCCAACCACACTTCCTTCTATCATTACCCATGTCTTCTGCGTCGAGCAGATATCATTCAGACAATACAGCTAATAAAAAACAACTCACGGTTTGTGCTGTTCCAAGTTCATTGAAAGGATGTTTTGAAGTGAGTAGAATTTAATCCAGACTTAGTTGTTGCAAATCTTTGTGAGGATGTAGGGATGTTTCTGCCTCACTTGAATGCTTCTCGTAAAATAGCCTGGTAAGCAAGTACTTGCTTACCAGTACAATACTGTGTGTACAATACAGAGTGCAATACTGTCTTAAGTTAACGTGTAATTTTCGCTTCTTCCTGAGCATGAAATTACACAAAATGAATTTTGCTTTGATGTGTGGGTTATTTGTCAACAATCCAGTATTTGGAATACGTTAATGACCTGTGTAAGGAATCTAGAATTGTTAATATGTTATTCCCACCAGTTATTATTATCACTGTTAGACTTTTTATTTCAAAATCTCACTTGAAATACATCTGAACAATTACCAAAAAAATATGTAAACAATTCTGCGTTAAAAAATTTCAACATTTATAGGATTTAATTTAGTGACTGTGTCCGTCAAAGAGGGTTCAACATTTAGCATATGCCATATACGCGCGGTGCAAGTTACAGTACCACAATTGTATCATACACAAGGCATACCCCAAACGTAATGTGTACACGAGTATCTATATCCTGTATGTCAAGAATGGAAAAATTCGAATTTGATATTGTTTTAATAATTCCCTACTATACTCTAGAAGATAGATTAAAAACAAAACTTGCGTGAGCAAATACATTTCTGTATTCACAGTAAGGAATCAAACCACTTGCAAACTTAAGAACCATAAACGTATTTCTTGTTATTTATACAAATTTTTACTATATTTACATTTAATGTATACATTATCTTTACGGATTCATGCAACAAACGTCCGTGTAATGAATCTACTATATCTCGTACAGAAAAGTAGTTAATGAAAACTAGCAAAGCTAAATACAGATAAAAACGCCGCAATTTTAGCTACTGTAATAAACATTAAATAACTTAATATAGAAAAAAGTTAACAAGAAATAGATAGATCTGCAAAAGTCTTCCAGCACTACAAACAAAATTTTTCGTTAACTTCTACTGATTTTTGGCATCAATCCTGTCTATGAAGATACTAACAAAATTTGTAGATGAGATGATGACATTTATACTGAGATTTCTGACTTAATATCAGCTTTGAAAAATGAGACTAATCAACTAGTTTACATGAGCAGCCATATGGGCTGTCCTGTTTCCCCAGCACAGCTGCGCTTCAGCGCCACGGTATGGCGGAACGCACATGGTTTCAAGGCAATTCTAAATGGCCTTATGGGACGTCCGTGGTCTTTTAGTTTTTGGTTCTAATCTGTTTCAAAACAGCATCCAATCAAGTCCTATTTGCCCATGTTAGTGCATCAAGCGCAAAACTAGTGCAAGGTTTCTGCGGGTGGCCGTCTTCGGTACTACAACTCTTCACAGTATCAGCTGCCCAGGGTCTGGTTTCTTTAATGCAGCCATAGTTCCGACGGTGGCCATCCGCAGAAATCTGGCGCTATTTTGCGCTCCTGGCCTTAACATGAGATAGTACTTGATGCGATAATTTCTCTATACTGTGTTGCTCTCGTTTTCCGAAATTTTGTCTTGAAAAAAAAATTCTTCTGTTTCGACAGAGTGCTTTTGCTTGAGCTGAGTATAAATATATACTAACTCTTATGAATGATAAGATAAGTTAGTCGCTAGGCTATTATCTAATAATCGCAGGTATACTGTGATGACATTTCTGTCAACAATTACCTGTGTCCTCTTAACACAAGAAAACTTACCCTAGTCTAATTTAATCAACTAGTCTTAGAGCAAACAGTTCAAACTAGTCGACTTTCCAACAAGTTCAACGATTGAGGTCTCGAGACAGTATGAGTTGGGTTACCTTATTCAAATGTATGTATTATGCATGTTACGTACTATATTAGTTAAATTTTAATTTAATTATTACGAAAATACTTGTAGTTCTAATTATTTGACCTTAGAAATGAGCCTTGGGCTGCGCTGACTGACTTCCCACGTAGGATGCTGCATCGGGATGAAGTGGTTTGGAAGTAACATGTCGAATCCCAGTACCGGACTTTCCTATGGGCCAGTATGGCGACGAGCCACAGGCCCGGACATGGAATAGGCCGGCTAAACTGCTAGACTTGACATGTTGATGAATTTTTAAAAGTATCTGGTAGACCCACTTCAGCTTTAAGCCATAGGCCCAGCAAGGGTCAGATCCGGCCCTGTCGAAATCCACTTCATTCTGCTCTTCGCTGAAGACCCCGCTTAGAAGTACCAGCAACGATATATGAATCAAATGACTGTCACTTAACGAGCTGACTTGATTGCTAGTTGACTTCCAACTTTTAATATTAATTCCTATATCTTTGTCACATATTCCTTTTACATTTATATACTAGAGTTCTTTACTACTTTTAATTTTAATTCTTTTTTCAGTTAGCATATTTTATAGTCGTATTCTAATTCTAGATCCGTGATGTCCCACTTATCGTGGGCCGTACCCTACTCCCGTCCCTTGGCCTCTTCCTTCGCCTTTTCTACTGTGTACCTCTTGCCTGGCCCTACATCAGAGGTAGTCAGAGTGGGGGGTTCCCCATTCGTACGGCTACCACTGGAAAGTAGTCTCGTGGACTATTTCCCACAGATGTTTTGCTTCAGTTTTTTAGTTTTTTTCTCCATTGTGTCGAATTCTTTTACTAACTATGATAGTCGACTTTTATGAACGTGTCCAGGCAACAGTTTACCATTATACCATACTAGGTAAAACATAAGAACAAAGAGGAACATAGCTGATGATTTCACATTTAACCGGTCTTCTTTTTAAGCAAGCCTCCAGTATGTCAGCTACTATGCACTTAAGCTCAGTTATATAGCATCCATAAGCAATTCAAGTTTCCAAAATAGTGTTTGTATAAAAGAGTGTATTGGTTTAAAAGATACATTCGTTCCTCGGAGACTTTCCGTTCGCGATTTAGTATTTGTGATTATCCACGCGGGCAACTTGAACCGACTGTCCGTCGACTTGGTAGGCATAGGCAGAGTCTACACGGTATGGACTGCGAGTCGAAGATTCGTACCTGTAACGACTTTTAAGTTAGGGCCTTAAAGAGCAATAACTTGTACTCGCAAAATTACCTCAGAGCCACTTTGTAGTAAGGATGCTGGGCAGGAGCTCCGAAAGGTGGTAGAGGTGGCACACCTCCATTGCTGTAGCTCTTGTATTCTCCTCGTGGAGCTGCGTTCACGCAGACCCCAACAACAACGAAAACCAGAAGAATCTGGATCCAAAATATAGGTTAAGTAATATCCCGACTGGAAAATGGTAAATGTTCTGACTTACGCAAATTTTGGAGTTCATGTTTGAAATATACTAGTGGGAACTTCGGCTTGTTATTGTGCTGGATGCAGAGCTTGTACAACTGTTGCTTACCATTAGCTGGCTCCTCGTATTTATACCCAGTTGTGTCCACAAACCAACTGTGCGCAAATGAAAAAATGAGTCGTTTAATGTGCTATGCAAACGGCAGTATGGTTCACTAGACATTTGACAATGTCCTTAATCGAAACACATTTGGGCGTGTGGCCACACAAGGCTGCGTTCGGCAAGATTTCACTTTTTAAGACATCCTATATGCTACATAAACAACAGAGGCTTTTAACGTTAATGCGCTATGTGCTCGGTGTTACGGTCTGATTAAAATGACAAGCGAACCGTAATGGCCTTCACTTAGAAATTAAACACTTTGGGTTTCTTTTCATGAATTCCAAACCGGCGGGAACTGCTGGTACTAGGAATATAAATAGCAGAGTTTATCTTATGAAAAGCATCAGTTCGCAAGTACAAGTGGATCAGTAGTTATACCTTGTTGAAAACCGCTATGAATTCCAAAGTTTTCGTAAGTATAGTTAAAAATTGTACTGAAATCTATAAATAGTTAACCTGTGAGTTTGCTTAGACTCTTCTTGTACTCGTCGCTGCTGGAATCTGCGTGAACGCAGCTCCCCGAGGGGACTACAAGAGCTATAATGGTGCAGAAGTACTACCTCTGCCACCTTTTGGAGTTCCGGCCCAGCATCCTTACTACAAAGTAGCTCTGAGGTACCCTAACGAAGTAACAATATATACGTAAACAGCTTATTCCAAATCAACTGTAGGTACGAATCGTCGACCCGCAGCCCATACCGCGTAGACTCTGCTTATGCCTATCAAGTTGACGGACAGTCGGTACAAGTTGCCCGTGTGGATAATCAAAGATACTAAAATATCTCGAAGAAGTAGCAATTATGTTGGGGACGAATCAATACACGTAATGTTTCAAATATGCTTCATACATGTAAATTGTTATTTCTACGAATCAACTATTCTGAACTCTCGAATGTGGGTGAAAGATTTGCATACGGTAGACAATGCGCCATTCATCACCTTCATTCCCGAAGACCGTTGCGGCAACTATCTTTTCTCTGGCGTCACGGACATGGGGCACGAGGACTCCTATCGAAATTGCCTCAACTCGTGAAGAATAAACTTAGGACACGTCAACTCTTGGATCACCATCATAGACCAACAGATGAATCTAAGCTTTAGCACAATTTACTCCGAAATCTTTGCATTTAAGCAAATGTGGGGATCGCATGTGAACCGGCTTAGATAAGCAAATAACAAATTCTTCTCCTTTTCGGGCAAGGTAACACCCCAGCAGTCTGAGGGAGGAGTACACTAAGTCTACCGCAGTGCTTGTTTAGCTGACCGTGTTTTTTGGTGAGCTGCCACTCTACTTCAAAGATCGCTGGCTGGATCAGTATAACAACCCCTCTAGTGACCTCGGAGGATGGGAAGCTTTTCTTCTAGAGACACGTACGTCTCGTGAATGCAAAAACGCTAAAACCTCAGTATATCAGGTAACAGTCCAGGAAAGTTCCATCAAAGTAATCAGGCTCGCGTATATACCTGATTTCCTTTTTCTGTTTTTATGGGGGCATATCTCTTGCTCTAGCAGGATTACCATCCGCACATGCTTGTGGAGGTTTCAGAGCCTCTCACCTGTTTGGTTCTCAGATGTGGCATGTGTTGTCGCTTAAAAGAAGGCCTGGACTATGGTTACGGTTAGAAGTAGCTCGGAGTAACTGCAAGACAACGTATCGATCATCGTCCTGGACACCTGCCCGTCTGGGCAAACTGCTGTTCCTTGAACTCTATTTGCTCCCAAGGTACACACGTCTGCTGTTGCGGTGCTCTTCTCTGGATTCTGTGTAGCATAAACCTGCAAGCACAGTTACCGACCATGCCTCGTCGGCTCGTGACCCTAGATAGCACTTGACCATCTTCTGGTTTCTTCATACGTATTTCCTCCCTGATTGATCGGTGAACTTGTTATTGTCCATGTTCTGTGACTGCGAGGAGCAGCTACTACGCCCCCCCCCCCACACTGTGTAGTATACCTCTAGTATATGCAGTCACAAGACAGGTACTTCTCGTTATAAGAACGGGATGCGTTACACAGAAAATTAAATGAGAGTAGGTCTTTCGCCACGCCAGAAGTAATGCCGATTCGTCTCAACCTGCTTTCGAAGCAACTGAAGTTGGACGAAGAGTGTTTACAATTCCAAAAAAACTTGTAGATAAGAATATTCTTCCTAGAAAACAAAATGGCATTGTCTTAATTTTTCTTTTTAAATTTAGTCTGTGTATTGGTCAACTTCGGGAAAGGAAAAAATAAAAGGTCCATATGACGTGTCAAAGATACGATGATCTAAAAATGCATCGACCGGGAATCGAACCCGGGCCGCCCGCGTGGCAGGCGAGCATTCTACCACTGAACCATCGATGCTTACTACTTACTGTAGATCATTGATAAACCAATTCCGCTAATCTGTGTCTTTGACGAAGCCAATAGGCTATAGCAGCTTGATTTCAGTAACTTCTAAAGATCTATGAATTTCCATTTCGAATGGATACTTCAGAAGAATATGTCCGAAGAATAAAAGAAGAAGAAATATGCCAGAAGAATATAAAGAGATGAAAGAGATATCTGGATGTTTCATCAATGGCAGATCGGAGATTCAAACACACGGATGCCCTGTTTAGAAGCCATTGGAAGTACTTGTTTTTGGCCTTCGAGTTTTCGTGAAAATAATTTCGTCTGCAGAACTAACCGTTTCCAAAATGATAGTAAGTTCATATATTCGGATTAGGGAATAAGTTCATTATACCCCACGCTCGCACCGACATTGAATTTGCCCGCATAACAGATGATCTCGGTGAAGTAGGTGGTTTCACAAACTTAGCAAAGGCCCTCATTTTATTTTGCGACACACGTTAAAACTTTTTTTTTGTGTTTCGAGTATCTGAAAAAATGAGATAGAATTAAAAAAAATACACCTAATAGATTCCATGTGTTACTGAAATGCTTGTTATAGAACTTCAGAGCTTGGCAAACTCTGCATTCTTGTAAAAACTCGTCATAGAGAGAAGGTACGATAAGCATTTTCACATTTATTGTTCCGGATGGAATCCGGAACAAAATTTGTATTTTATTTTGGCACCGTCACTATCGTTCTAGAACATTCCTGCCCTTATATATATATTATTTTTATTATATATAGAAGTAGAATTTTCCATATCCAAATTTAGATATATCAAACAGTCCCAAAGCTTTGATAAGATATTTGGTGTGATATCTCCTTTTTTTTAAATCAAAATATCACTATATCGGTATATTGTTTTAGTATTTCTCTTAAATAATGAATATTTTGATATAAATCCTGACCAAACATTTTAGCAAACCAGAAAATACCACCAAGAAATTCATCCCATAAGTTTCCTGTACTTTCCCGATTTGTAAGTTAGGATGCGTCAAGAACATTTGAGTATGGTAGTACTAAATGTAGAATAAAAGAAACACAAAAAAATGTTTGTCAGTGTTTCTATAGATCATCATTCCGAGATCCGAGGTCAAAGAACAAACTGTTGAACCCTATCATCGATAAGGATTCTGTAGCACTCGCTTTTCTAAGATCTCGAAATTTTCCAGCCCATCTCCTCGGGACCATATCCTTCTAAACTTAAAGCCTGTCACAGTTTGCAGTGGCGCAACACTGTCTTCTTGCCCGAGGGGAGGGGGGCAGAGTAGCCTGAATGAACTAAGGGACCAGAAGTTTGAACTGCTTTGTATATATATAGACTTATAGGAAACATTGAGGATACTATAGGGCGACGAATTTATTCGTTGGCTGTTTTGATCACGTGAGCGGTGCGAACTAATCAGAGTTTGTGCCGCCCAGGCGACGTTGCCACATGCGTTTTCGGATTTTAATTAATTTTAGAGACTAAACGGTAGAAAATTGAAATAGGGACACTATATATATTCGGAATCAGCGTACGAAGTCGATAACATATATTTTTTCCAAGTTGTCCGCACTTGCTCTTTAAGACAATACTGACTTAGAACTAGTTGGTTTGTTGTATTTGCATCTGTAATTATGTAGAATTATCAAAAGCCCTATCTGGATCAAAGTACAAAGATGCGTATCTAAAGAAACAAAATCTGAAGTAAACGCATAAGTTCATAAAAGATAATGGGGATTTCTTTGGCCGATGTTTACTGAGTTTAGTCAGCAGAAGTTTTTGATGGGAACCGGAGATTCCAAGCCAACGTGATGTTTCACGTTATCAGTCGGTGTTTGCCTTTGTTGAAGTATAAATAAGATCTAGCATGTTCGGTACTCCACCATTTCAGGCATCCATTACACAGCAGCTATGAAAAAGGTAATCAAAGATTTCCGAAACTTTTCTTATTATTCATATACATAACGTTGAGATGTAAGACAACAATTAATATATAACACGTATTAATTTAATTATACTACCATCAAAAGCAATGCTAACAGTAACCTTGAAGTGCGAATACAATAAGACATTCATAATATATAATAAAATATCGTAAAATACGACCAAGTCCACTATACGGCAAATTTTTATCATCGGTTCGTTTCACAGGTCTTGCTTATAGTCTTAAGTCAAGTACTTCTGGTGGCAGCTGTTCTGGCAGCTCAGAATAAAGAACCTTGCGCAGAAGGATACCGATGTGAAGATGACACCGGCAAAATAGGCCTTTGCTTCTACGGAGTTTGCGTTACGGAGGTGGTTCGAGAAGAAAGAAGAAATTTGTCCTTCGTTATCGCAGTCAGATATCCTGAGGTAAATGTCTTGCCTTTTCGAATAAGCGTTCCTGTCACTGTACGATTTACGAATCTTGCAGGAAAAAATAGCTGGAAAGGACCTTTACGTTCGAGGCAACGGACTTGGTCTCAACTGGCAAGTAGGGAGTCCTCTAGTGAAAACATCAACCGATACTTGGGAAAAGACCATCACCTACAGGGGCAGATTTGATGGATTCTTCTGCGAGTCTTGCGATGATCAGACGGTCCTGTTGTCCACCGAGAAGTTCGAGTACCGAATCCTTGTCGGCGATGTCCAGGATATGATTGGAGCAAACTTTGCCTTAGAGATTCCCATGTCCGATACAACATTGCCCGAATCGCCCAGGTTTGAAGTCTACCCGTGGTTTACTGAAACCAGTGGATCAGTTTCCAGCATTGACATCTCCTCGGCAATCCTAGGTGACAACAGAAACATCAGTTTGTATCTTCCTCCTAGCTTTTCTGAGAATCCGTACAAGAAATACGGCGTCCTTTTTGTTTACGATGGATACTACGAAAATATCGAATTTCTCAAGAACCAAATTTTTGATCCATACATTTCGACTGAGGGAATTATGGAGGAGACAGTTATCATTGGATGGGGATATTACACCATGGAAGATCGAACAAATATGCTAACACCTGTCCCCGGAGTAAGTTTTTACTGCGTCAGTGGTGATTTCTTTGATCGCTGCAATAACTGCTATCCTGAAGGCTTAGACGGTAGCGGTTGGCTACAAGCTATGATTGATGGCTGTGGAATCCCAGTCACGGAAGGTGGAGCAGGCGACTTAGGGCTTGATTTCCTGATCGAAGAAGTCTTACCAAAAGTCACAGAACTGGCTGGTGGTCGCCTTTTGTCAGACCGTGATAACGTGGGAATCATGGGGTACTCCTTGGGAGGATTGATGTCATGCTACGCAGCCTGGACAAGACCTGAAGTGTTCGGCTATGCAGCCTGTGAATCTTCTTCTTTGTACTGGCCTTTATCTGCTAATGGCACAATGGGATGCCACCTGCTGAACGTATCAATGAACGATCCTGAGCTGCTGAAGAATCGCAAACCTCAGAGGTACTATCTCGATGTTGGGTCTCTAGAGAGCGGAGACGTCTACCACATGGTAACCTTAGAATTATAATTTCGTCGAGTTCATTTTAACGAGTAATTTTTACACAGGATGGATTTGCTATTGAAGTAGCAGAGCGCTTAATCAGCACAGGCTTCTTCCGTTTGAACGAAAATGTCTGGTACCAGTTTTATCCTGGAAATTATCACGGAAACTTCTACTGGAACCAGCGAATGTGGAGTCCTATCAGTGTTTTACTAGCTCCCAAAGGAACTCCTTCGAAACTTAACAAAGCTACAAGGCTAAACTGAAGTACACTTTTAAGGGCGCTTCGCACTTGGCCGAAATACTTGTCACTGAGAAAAGGCAGTCAATTAAACTGTCCATTTTTAACCTTTGCGTCTATTACTGAATTAAACCCTGTCTGATCTTAAACTTATACAGTAAAATATGTTAAAATGAAAATAAAAGCTTTTGTCTGGGATGAATAAAGTGCTTAGACAAACATCTAGTCTCTGCGATTGTTCTCGTTGTCGTTGTAACGTATTGGAAATACAATCAGTCGGATCAGTCGACACAGGGACAAACGTTTTCACTTGGGCAGTCATAAATTCACCTTACACATGTTTGAGACAGCAAAAGAATATTACCACCTGACAATCTAACTGCTGCGCTGAAACATTTAATTTGGGTAACGTCATGTGAGACGGAATTGAATGGTCATTCATACCCCAAGACTGGTTGCCCAGAACCTCTTTATCGGTATGGACCAAGGCACAAAATAATTTGTCTTAAGTATTCATTTCAGGTTTTTTATTAGAAATAAAATAATCCACATAATTTTCACCCAGTAGCTTGTTTATTCTTCCCAAAGTTTGAAAAAATTTCAGTACTGAACCCTTTTCTGCAATATCCTAGGTAGACACTAAAGTCAGTACACGCATTTTACACATTTAATTTCAGCATTTAACGATATCGAATGGTACATTAACATAGGTTAACTCACATTGAGCTCAACGTTTTCCCTTGCTGACTGCCCTGCAATGTGTCTTACGGAATGTTTATTCCATTTTTTTACTCTATTTCGTCCGATGTTTTGGAAGGCTGTATGAGGCCGCCATTAGGCAGTTGTTTGGTTCAAGAGGGGACGGCACAATCATGTTCGCTCATATAATCGTTAGAAATATAGCTTGATACTATGACGACGTTACTGGTGGTGCCAAATGAATAGAGGAAGGTTTCTAAAGAAGATTTTAACAAGTTATCATGTAAGTAACCGCTCACGATATCATAACATACTACTTTTGTTATACTGATTTGTCAGATTGACATAACATTGATTTCTAAAAGTTCTCGAGAGATAGAACAACAGTCGGATGAACAGGATATAAATGGACATCTTTCAGCAGCAAAGAGCTGCCGTAAGCCAATTCAACTTAAACAAGTTTGTCTTCCGCTTACGTACGGTGTCGCAGTAAATCTACAACTTTAATTACTTAAAGCTGTTTTTGATACAAGCTTATTTTGGATGGACCAAAGTTTTGAGCACTTTTATGTAAGTAACATTCTAAATATAAGTTGCTCTTCCTGTGTGTTACTTCACCTAGTTTAACGGATTGTACGTATCACGTGGCCTCTATACTAATGCTATAGCTATTATTTTTATATTATTATCGCTAAATGCACGTACTTGCGGTATACCAGGCAGGAGTATGTTAGATAGTGTGTAGCATAGTGAGCGTACAGGTAAGACACCTCATGTTTCCCGCAGCAGCCTTTGCCTGAGGGGATCTTGAAATCGGATGCGGGCAATATCGACAAGGCCTGTTAGCTCAGTTGGTTAGAGCGTGGTGCTAATAACGCCAAGGTCGTGGGTTCGATCCCCTCACGGGCCACTGTACTTTTTTTTTCACAACCTGTATATTAAAAGTATAGTTTGCACTGAACACTGGAAATGAAGTGTTACGGTCATTAATTATTATTATCTGGGAGGCCATTATGTTCCATCGATGGCATCGCTTTTGGCCCTCATTGCAGAAAATGCGTTCGTCTTGTAGACACCGACTTTCTGCGCTCGTTTCTTACAAGAAGTAGAAAGTTCTGTTAGAGGAAAATGAGTCGGAAGAGCTCCCGGAACCGATTTCTCGGGCGCATGCAGTTCACGTGCGGTACACGTTAAGCTCCCATGAACCTGTTGTTGGCGGATCTTCACAGCACTACGCGAAACTTGCTGCAAAGTATTGTCAGTTAAGTGCTGCCTCTGCTATGGATGTGTTTTAGTACGATTACTTTACATATACACCTTAAATCGTTGTTAATATACGGCCGTGTTAAAAAAAAAAACACTGTTAAAACCAGAGGTAACTGTTTAGGACAAAACTTCTGCATAGAGGGTAATTTTCAACCCGTAGAGGGTAATAAGCAAAAGTGAAAGTTTTTTCTGCTGTGGAAGGTGCCTTCACTTTTGCTTTATGACAGAGTTCTTATGACAGAGACTTTACGACAGAGTTCCTTTGCTGTATTGGATTCCCAAATTGTACAAGAACCCTTTTAAACCTAGATTTATTGCAGGTGCTAGTTCCTCTTATTTAACCGAAGCTTTAGTAGATTTAACTTGTTGCTTAAAAGCCATTAGAAATAAGTTTAGGCAATATTGTAATGGTATCTTGCGCAATACTAGGTACAATGTATACTGGAGTGTCGATGACTCGCTAGATGTCGTTAATCATTATAAAACTTTAAATATTAACAGTATTAATACGTTTGATTTCACTACATTATACACTCATTTACCTCTAGATCTAGTGTTTAAATAGTTAAGTGAATTGTCAATATTTGTTTTCAAGTTAACTAATTACAAGTCTTTACGCGTTAGGAAAGGCTTCCTTGACGCTAGTTGGGTACCGTATGCAGGGGCGTAGCCAGGATTCGGTGAAGGGGGGGCCAGAGGATGGGAATTTAGTGAAGGGGGGGCCAGGTTACAAATTTTTCCTCTAAACCCTAGGTTTTTCGAAATTTAACTAAGAATTACACCATTTTTTAAGACGGAAGGGGGGGGGGGCCACGGCCCCTCGGCCCCCCTCTAGCTACGCCCCTGACCGTATGTCAACAAAGCAGACACCTTTGACTTGGGCCGTCTGCTTGATTTGCTAAATTTTATTTTGAAAAAATCTTTCGTATCTTTTGGCGGGAAACTTTTCTTACAGACAACAGGAATCCCGATGGGCGGCAATGCAAGTCCTCTAATCGCAGACTTGTATTTATCTTGGCTTGAATGTAAGTATATGTCAGGTATTATTAAGAATAATAAATTACTCGCTAAGTTATTATCTAATAACTGCAGGTATATTGATGACATATCAGTCGTCAATTACCTGAACTTTCTTAACATAGCTAAGGAAATTTACCCTACTGAACTAGTCCTAGAGCAAAAGCAATTCTAATCATCTGCGGGATACATTCCTCGATATCGAAATCGTTGTCGAACCAGCAGGAAAGGCCACATTCAAAATTTATCACAAAGTAGACGATTTTTCTTTTAAAGTAGTTTGGTATCCTTTCCCTGATAGTAATATTGATCCGCACATTGGCTACAATGTTTTCTATTCACAAATCATTCGATTTAGTCGCATTTGCAATAACTTCAGCGATTTCAGATCTCGAGTCAGCATGATTTGGGTTGCTTTATCCAAACGTGGATATAGTAATATTAAGTTACGCACTAAGTTAGTTCAATTTTACTTTAATTATTGTAAAAATAATTATAGTTTTATTGACTATGTGACTTTTGAACTCGCTTTGGGGCTACGCAGACTGACATCCCGCGTAGGACGCCGTCGGGACTGAAGTGGTTCGGAAGGTAGGCGTCAAAAAATCACTTCATCCCGTTCTTCCCTGATGACCCCACGGAAGGCACTGACGATACTTGTACCGACGGACTGACGATACATGTACCGACGGACTGACGATACACGTACTGACGGACTGACGATACACGTACTGACGGACTGACTACTAACGGACTGACTTGACTACCCCTGCCATCCGCATCTATCGCGAGTCTGACCCTTGCTCCGTCCCCGGCCTTCTCTTTTGCTTTGCTATCCTGTACCTCTTGCACGGACCTTCGTCTGAGGTAGTCAGAGTGGGCGTTCCCCACTCGTACAGCTACCGTTGGGAGGTCGTCTCGTGGACTATTTCCCACAGATGCAGTTTTCTTTTAGTTTCATTTTTCTTTAGTTCTTCTATTATGTCGAATTCTCTTTCTATTAAACTTGATGTGTTCCTCGTTTAGTACGATATTTTTGCAATAGTACTTTGATACGCACTCTTTTCTACATTTTTCTAGGGATTTTAGGCATCACTTTGTTATCCGACGTCTTATCGTGACCGCGCCCGCAGTTTAGGAGGGACATTATCTCATGAATCATTACCTCAGTTTGACTTAACCTGTTTTGTCCGACGTTTCCGACGGTGTGACGAACGCCTGGCAAGCAAGCAACCAGTGAATTTTCACTACATTTTTCAGTACTATATTCTCCAAATTTGCTTTTAAATTCAGTAATTTAATTTAAAATTTTAGTGTCATAGTTTGTTAGCGTGTACTACAAACAAGTGAATGTAGAAACTGGATCCTTACAGCCCGCATTGGGATCATAACGCGGTCTCTAGTAAAGAAATTAAACGAAAGATAGTATCGACAGATGACATCATCACTCCTGTAGAAAAAGCTATTAATAATTACGAAATTATATAAAGCACACTATCCAACTATCTTACCTAATGATAGTAAGGAATTCGGCTTTCTTTTAATCCGGTGTAACCAATTCAGTGTACCAAATGGGCTCTACTTCAAAAGAGATTCTTCTTTCAAATGAAAACTTGGTTTAGGAATGAGTGACACATTAGTGTTAGAGAAAACTACGACAGAGTTTCTTTGTTATACTGGATTCCTGAGTGAAGTAAAAAAGCTGAGAGATGGTCTTCTGGACTATATTTCCCGCAGTTTTAGTTTTCTTTTAGTTTGCCTTAATGTGCGTGCCATTTTGTTTTCCTAAATATATCAATCAAATTGTAGGAAAACAATGGAAAAAGAGCTAGATTCACAGGAGACTTTAGATAGATTTGAGGAGACGTTTAGTGGCGCATTGATAAGTGGCAACCTGGAAGCCGTGCAACGAGCACTGAACGACGGTTTCGACATGAACTACAAGTTTCGAAGTTGGCCGGTCGGGAAGATTCCGTTACATGTAGCAACTTGGTCAGGCAATCTTGATGTTGTGAAGTATTTAACCGAAACTGGGGCAAGTGTGAATGCCAAAGACGACATGGGTTATACCCCGTTACATCATGCAGCTCAGAAAGGGTGTTCCAATATTGTGAGGTATTTAACGGGAGAAGGAGCACTTGTGGATGCAAGAGATAATGTGGATCGTACACCGCTACACGTAGCAGAAAACAAAAAGGTAAACAAATCTGAATATGACATACTATTGTACAGCATGAGTCATAGCTCATTGGAAACACACTTATAACTGAATTGTTTCTCTCTTGTTATTAAACGAACCAATCTGAACGTCTCCAGGTTTGCAAAATTCTTTTAGAAAATGGAGCGGACGTGAACGAAAAAGATTTTAATCTATGGCGGCCATTACACTTTGCTGCCAGGGCGGACAACGAAGAACAGATTCTTATTCTTCTTGAATACGGAGCTGATGCAAACGCAATGGATCTGGACGGAAACACCCCATGCCATGTTGCGGCTGATCACGGAAACTTAAATTCTCTGAAGATTCTGCTACCGGTCATGAAGGAGAATTTCTGCAACGGTCAGAACCAAACCGTTTTTGATTTGATCAGGAAAAACTACGCAGAACGAGAAGATTTCAAAGAATCTTCTAGTATTTTTTTAAACTTGGAGGATTCAAAAGGATCTCCAGTTTTGCTGCAAGCTTTACCTGAAGCGCGGAAACTGGACATCGATTTCTTACGCTCTTTGAAGCACGTGCCGTGGAGTTTTGGTGACATGTTTTCTAATAATTTAATGGAAGTGCAAGAAGGCAGCAATATTTTTCTTGAACTGGGAGACACTAGTTCTAAAGAACTTTACTTGGAAAATCTTCTGAAAAAGTACGCGCGTCCACGCATTCACTGGGTTGACGATGGCCATTCTGCATGCGAACTTGCCGTTCGACTGCAAAACTTTATGAACCAGTTTCTCAAAGAAGTCGCGGAGATCGACTCGAGATTCGCCGGAACTGTGGAACCGATAGGAAGTTGTGCTGAAGGATCGAAACTGGGCGATCCTGACGAATTTGACTTTTTAGTTACGATTGGCGATCTTGCCCATGCAGAATTACATGTTGACGATTCAGGCTCAGGACGTCTTCAAGTTCGGTTGACTGAAGGTGAAATTCAGGATCGCTGGAAAGCTTTTCTGGACGACGAGAATCAGTTACAAGTCTATACCTTCAGCAACTACTTCAAGCATCTGCTTTGGGAAACGAGCAGAAGACTGAAAACCCTAGCCAGATTCGGCTTTTCTTTCAGAAAAGTTGTGGGATTACCACAGGGTGGCCTTCATTATCCCAAACATGCTGTACCACTGGTAAAGTCTGTTTCTCTTCTTATCAATTACTTTATTATGTCAAGAGTTGCTTTGAAAGATAAGAACTTGAAGTATAATTAGGACAAAGTCTGTGTCAAAATTTCGCTTTCGTGATTATTTTGTTTCCTCGATACTCCACCATTACAGTTCATCATTTATTTTTATTGACATCATGATATTTAGGTACGTGGAATGTGGTCTGGATGTAGGTTACAACTTTTTTGCCAGATCACAGAATTGTCGATAGACGTGGATGTGGTTCCTGCGATTAAAATTCAAGGATGGCCTCTGCAACACGCGATACCTTTTGAACAACTGGAAAAACTTCTTCCAGCTTCAGTGACACAAGAGTAAACCAGTCATAACAACAGTATAGTAGTACTACTATTACATATACTTATGCACAAGACCATGTCTACTACTTTTGTTATATACTTCGCTTCACTACACGACTACAATGCTGCTTTGCTGCCACACTACTGCAAAACCGTACGAACATGCCACTATTAGGCTTGTATTACTGCTGTATGGCTAAGACTTCTCAACTACTAGATACAAATTTTAAACTGACCGATAACTGCACTGCAGTACTAAGAGACTCCTCAGACTTCTTCATGTGTCATAAACAAAACTTAACTACACCATGCACTCACGAACTACTTGACGCCTACGGTACCACGCTACTATGCTACTATATCACTGTACTATCACACGGTGGGATACTACCGAATGCCACGCTCCACTACACTAATCCAGACTGTACTATCCTGTACTTACCCAATTGCTACTCATGTTATGTAGATATAGCACTTCAAGTCGCAGCAATTTCCATGATTAAACTACTAGAGCTTATTTATTACAGTATTAGCCAATGTGACGCAGTCGATATATTGTAGTGCTATATTAAAACTAATTATACTGTGTCAGATTGAATACTAACGTTGCATTGAAGTATTCTATTAATATGGCATTTTTTACAAATAGGGAAACCAGCTATTGCATTGTTCCTCGGGATGGAAACATGATGTATACCAAATGGCAGTTATCCTTTGCCACCACAGAGAAGATGATCATATCCAACTGTGCAGAACCGCTCCTAAACGCTCTTAAGATTATCAAGATTATCGGTATCGCACGAGGAAAAAGTTATGACCGTACCTGTTTGAATTCCTATATGGCGAAAACCGCATTTCTTCACTATCTTGCCTCCATTGAAAAAGATTTCGCTCACAATTTCACTCTTACGGAAACGGTAGTCAAATTGTTACAGATTTTTAGGCAAAATGGTATTCAAGGTACAAACCATAGTTCGTTCTTTATGAAATCATTTTTTGCTCCCGAGCTTGCTTGGACGGGTTTCTCTACCTACCAGAATTTTCATCATGAGATCGACGAACTATTATTCTCTCTTACCAATGTGCGCCAACCCCTTTCCCGTGAAGGGAATAATTGAACGGTCTTTAGACAGACTTTGTTGTTTCCGATAAGTATACCACATATTGATAAATTTTATCGGAAAGAGTGCTTGACAAGGGATCCTAGCTTTTCGCGTAACTAACATGGGTATGTATTGATGATAATACAGCAATAATCAAGAAATGCCTCGGCTCATTTATTTTATCGTTTCAAAATTATTTTTTATTTAACTTTCGTTGCACGGATATAGATCTTGTCTATAGTACACAAATTATTTTACACTATCATGTCGTTTGCGTATGAAATACTGGAACTTCGCTGTGATTTTAATCACATGCTTGAGATGTGCACACCGGTGGATGTGGGCTTATTACGCGGTGTCATTCTTAGAGAAAAATGTTGATAATGTCAATAACGATCATTTATTGTACGTCGTCGTTTTGGAAGACTCATTTGTGTTACGGCAGAGTGTACCTATCATCGCCTGTATAATAACAAGACAACACTAATGTTTCACCATTATAGCGCTCCACTCCTTCGTTTGGAACTTGACCATAACTGTACAAGACAAACACTTATAACATGCTTAGCCTGCTGGTTGTTACTGATATAACTTAAAACATAGACAGAAAGCACAGTGGACGAAAAGTCGGCGTCCCGCTACATTTGTCCCCTGGCAAGGACAAGGCGGTGACGCAAATTGACGGATTTCTCTGCCCCTGTCTGGAGTACTAAATATATAAAACCGGAAGAATTTTTTTTTTAAATTATAAATACAACATCGTCACTGTTTTGTGAGTTTTATTCTACACAGAAATTTTCAAAACTGGAACTTGTATAGTTTATCGCGAAGTATTTAAGTTTTACTGAATAGTTCACGAGATAGGGCATAGTTTACTGTTGCAGCAAGTTTTATTGGCTCCCATGTGTTTACTTGATACCTGATTTGTTATGTGATTCTGAAGTTTGGCAACGCTGGTTCTTGGCCAAGCCTGTTTTGAGTGCCGCAACGCAAGGCCACGCAACATGGCGAGTTTTCGCCTCCTAGTCTCTGGTATTGTCTTGAATCCTCTCCTAAATTTCTTCCGTAGTTTACTAGTTTAGCTACAAATAGCATTTTCAGTAGGCAACGTCAGTCAAATTACAATAATACAATGGGAGACACGTTACTTCATAAGGAGTGTTTAGATGAACAAGGGTGTGACGCTGTAGTTTTTGGCCGTCAGAAAATTTCAAAAGAAGCAGCAAACCGCGGTTTGGACCCGGTCTACACATTTCCTGACAGAACAGGCACGATTCCTCTGCATACAGCAGCTCAGCAAGGACACACGCATGTTTTGAAGTACCTGATTGAAAATCAAGGACTTGTGAATGCAAGAGACTACCTGGATCGTACACCGTTACATCTGGCTAAAAACATAGAGGTATACATACATTTTTATCCCCTCCATCGATTACAGGATTTTAATTCATCCTTAATACATCGATAACTTATTTTGATACCGCACTAACAGCCATGAAGTAAAATATAAGTCTTACATTCCAAGTTTAAAGAAAAACAAACATATGTTTTATGCTTCAAGTTTGCCAACATTACATTCGCTTCATTGCCATTTTTCATATGGTCATATTGCCTTTTGCCTTCGAGGGCCGTTAATTATGAGCACTTTTGACCAAACACATGGTGGACGCCGTTTCGCCATTTACTACTATTACGACGCGCCATTGCAACGGACGTGAGAAGACGATGACGATACAACACTTGCATACAGCGCACACCACCTACCGAAAGAAATTCTGACTATGCATGCTGACTTGTAACCCGGGGACGACCTTTTGACCTGAGAGACCAGTTCACATTGGAATACCAACTTTAGAGATTGTACAACGCTCTTTCTAGGAAATAAAGACATTTTTTAAAACCTGCTTCTTTCGTTTGCTCTTACTGAACTCTAAACGAGTTTCTAAATTGTCCAGTTGCGGTAACAAACTGTTGATAGCAATTTATAATGCGATGATAATAAGAACCACAATTTGAAATATGTTTTAGGTTGGCAGAATTCTTGTAAAAAACGGTGCAGATGTGAACGCAGTTGATTTCAATCTCTGGCGGCCATTACATTACGCTGTCGTTAAGAACAGCGCCGAACTGACGAAATTTCTTCTTCGAAAAGGAGCGGATGCTAGTGCAATCGATCTTGACGGAAATACACCATGTCATGTTGCCGCTGATTACGGAAGACTAAATTTGCTCAAGATTTTACTACCAGCCATGAAGCGAAACCTGTGTAACGGTTTGAAACAAACTGTTTACGATCTGATACTCCAAAGACATGCGGATTGGAGAGATACAAAGAAATTTTCTAACTTTCTGCGAAAATTCGAGGTTTTAAGGCAACGTCCAGTTCTGCTCAACTGTTTACCAGAAGCGAAGGATTTTCTGCTTGATTTGGACAGAGACCAGTATTCTTTGGGACAGGTGAATATCGAAAAGAGTTTCGGGTCTTCAACAAAACCAGCAGAAGCCCTTGAGATATTAACCGAACTGGCGAATGCAAATTTGGACGAAAAAGAAGACCATTTAAAATCTCTTTTGGAGAGGTACGTCCATCCACCGATTCACTGGGTTCCGGACGGCCATTCTGGATGTGAAGTTGCCGTACGAGTCCAAAATTTCCTCAATTACTTTATAAAAGAAGTTGCAGAGATCGATCCGAGATTTGCGGGAACTATAGAACCTATAGGCAGCTCTGGTGACGGAACGAAACTGGGCAGTCCTGACGAATTCGACTTTCTGCTTGCAATTCAAGACCTTGTCAACGTAGAACTGAAGTTTCACGATTCACGTCCAGGATGTGTTCAGATTCGACTGACCGACCGTGACACTCAAAAACGCTGGAAGTCTCTCGTGAACGCAGAGAACGAACTACATGAGAGACATGTGAACTCTCATTTCGGTTGTCTGCTTTGGAAAACGAGCAGAAGTATGAAATCTTTGACGAAGTTCGGTTTTCATTTCAGAAAAGTTGTGAGGTTGCACGACTTTCACCTCGGATATCCCAAACATGCTGCGCCAATGGTAAAGCTCTTCTGATCTATTCGTCTATTGCGTTCAAAGTTCTGTTACACTGAGTTGTAGTGGAACTGTATCAGAATTTTCAATTATCGTTGACTGTCTATAACCAATGTTATAATGCATATTACATATAATTACTACCATATACGTACTGCTTTTGAACAAAGGTTTCACTTTTAGTCTTGAAACTTTTGATTTTATCTCAGGTATGTACGAACAGAGCTGGTTTTACTTTACAGCTCAGTTGCCAGATAACAGGATTGCGGATAGACGTTGACGTGATTCCTGGAATCAAAATTCAAGGATGGCCTAAACAACACGCGATACCCTATGAACAACTGAGAAAAGTACTTCCAGCTTCAGTGAAAGACGAGTAAGACTTTAAGTAATAGGTGAATACTAATAGTACATAGCAGTAAATTTTTAAGTTCTAAACTACAGTTCACCTCACCACTGTTTTCAACTAGGGAAATCGGCTTTTGCGTTGTTCCCAAGACTGTCGGCAATCAATGG
Organism: Eulimnadia texana; assembly: GCA_002872375.1. Lineage (NCBI taxonomy): Eukaryota > Metazoa > Arthropoda > Branchiopoda > Diplostraca > Limnadiidae > Eulimnadia > Eulimnadia texana. The sequence goes on from NKDA01000007.1 coordinate 2,221,920, forward strand.
GAATTATCTTTTGTCACCACCGAGAAGGTTATCTTAAACCATACTGGAGAATCATTCCTAAACGCTTTCAGGGTTCTCAAAATCCTCAACACTCTTCTACATGAAGCAGCTAGTGCGTATGAAGACGGTAAATACTCACGGCTGATGGACGAATGGCCCAGTTCCTACATAATGAAGACTGGATCCCTTCGCTATTTGGCCTCCACCGCAACAAACTCTGGTGGTAGTCTTACTCTTACAGAAAAAGTTGTTAAAATTCTGCAGATTGTTAGAGAAGAAGTTGCTACGCAGTTGGAGGATCCTAAGTTTGTTATACAGTCGTTTTTCGTTCCTCGGCTATTTTCGTCGGGAGGGTTTGCGACTGAGTGTATTCTAGAATTACTTGACGGTGTAGTTGCTTGTCTCACCAGTGTGCAGTCTAACTTTCCGATGGAAGATTTCGTGGACGAATCCTATGAAGACCTTTGAAAAACACGTTCCAGTTTTCTTTTGGGAAGGAAGACATGAAGTATCAACTTTTTGATAACTCTGAATGTGCACTGCATGTATCGACTGGTGAATGTTGTATGGAATACATCCGATAAAACAGTAATGAACAATCGGTATAGTTTACCAGTGATGCATGAAAAGCCACTAAAAATTTAGTTCTTAATAAAGGCTTCCGAATTGGGTCTTTCGCTATTCCAGTACTGCTATCAGAGTAATCAGGAGAGCTCGGTAGAGTTTAGAATATCACATCGAGACAGACTCTTATCCTGTTGTCTATAATCGAGTGCATTTTAGTAAGGAAAGATAGTGGTACTAAAAATGTCGAATCGAAACCAAAGGATAAAACATAGGGAATTGGTTATAAATTACCGTTTATTCCGAAATGGCTATTTAGTAACGGTTGTTCATTAATTTTCGTTATTATTATCACTCATTATTTAAGAATTCCTTCATTGAGTAATTTACAACGGGTATTGATACTAAATTTTTTATTTTCTTGCTCTCACGAAGTTTCGCTACCATGTTATTACTCATCATATGTTATCGTGTATGCGTTCGCTTCACCAGTCTAAACAAAGAACGATCTTATCAATTTTTATCTGAGGTTTGACCTCACCTGTTTCCCGCCAAATGTGTGTTTCAGTGTTGCATCGCACGGTCTCGCGGCAAGCCTGGCTTTCGCTTTTCAGTTTGTAGTACTGTTTTCTCTCAAACACTCTTTTCGTAATTTCAGTTATTTACTTAAAGCTTCAAGTTCGTTAGTCTAAACAACAGTAAAATTGTAGGGAAACAATGGAACATGAGTTCGCTTCGGAGGAGCATTTATGTTACGATGCGTTTCACGCCATAGAAAAGAGTAATCTGAAAGACTTAAAACGAGCAGTGGAACGCGGTTTGGATCCAAATTCCACGTTGTACGACGAATTGGATAGGACTCTATTTCATAAAGCAGTTCATGTAGGACATGTGCATATTGTACAGTACCTAACCGAGAAAGGAGCAAATGTGAATGCAAAAGATTGCGACGGGAAGACCAGCATTACATTTAGCAGCTGAAGAAGGAGGTTCGGATGTAACGGAATATTTAATCAGAAAAGGAGCATGTGTGGACGCTAGAGACGACTTCCATCGGGCACCGCTGCATTTAGCAAAAAACAAAGAGGTAATCTAAAATCCTTTCATCATCAAACATAGCTTAATAAGCAAATAAGCTTATTAAAAAACCTTAAGTGACAACTCGTTGATTACACATTGATTAACATGTTATCAGGTTTGCAGACTTCTGTTGGAAAACGGAGCAGACATAAACGCAGAGGACTACAATCTGTGGCAGCCACTACACTTTGCTGCCATGGCAGGAAACGAAGAAGAGATCCAGGTTCTTCTCGAACATGGAGCTAATGTCAATGCAATGGATCTCGACGGAAATACGCCATGTCATGTTGCAGGTGAATGTGGAGAACTGGATTCGCTGAAGATTTTACTACCGTTTATGAGAGAAAATATGGCCAACGGTCTAAACCAAACAGTCTTCGATTTGCTCCCACAAAAATACGGGGATCAACTATATTTCAAGAAAATTTATGAAATCGAAGAAAGATTCAAAAACTCAAAGGGCAATCGAGTTTTGCTTCAAAATTTGCCAGAACCGTGCGTATTCGACAACGATTTCTTACGCCGTTTGCACTGGGAATCAATGCAGGTTTACGACGACAGTCCAGATAGTTTCATTAATACGGTAGAAGCTTTTAAGATTTTGCAAAAACTGAGAACTAAAACTGAAACGAACTCGAAAGAAGAATACTTGAGATATCTTCTTGGAGAATACGCCCATCCACCGATTCACTGGGTTGAGGACGGCCATCCCGGGTGCAAAGTTGCCGTTCGAGTGCAAAACTTCGTCAATTATTTTCTGAACAAAGCTGCAGAGGTCGACCCGATGTTTGCTGGAACTGTGGAACCTGTAGGAAGTTGTGCTGACGGATCAAAACTGGGAAAAACTGACGAGTTCTACTTTTTAGTCGCGATTGAAGACCTTTCCCATGCAGAATTACATTTCGACGATCGAAAACCAGGATATGTTCGAGTTCGGTTGACTGGAGGTGAATTACAAGAACGATGGAAAGAATATCTGGACCAAAAGAATCATCTGCAAGCTGAACGTGTCATCAATTGCTTCTGGCTTCTGCTTTGGGAAACGAGCAGACGACTAAAATCTTTGACCATATTCGGATTTTCTTTCAGGAAAGTTGTACCATGGCAGGATTTAGGCTCAAAACGTGCTGTACCACTGGTAAACTGTGGTTACTCTTCTTATTTGTCGATATGTTTTCATGATTTCTCAATTGTGTAGGTTGATTTTTTGGGTTCAGGGAGAATTAATGGTATCCTTGGTGGCAAAAGTTGTTATTTTTTTAAAGCCGGATTGCACAGTACACCTTATCGACTAATCAGAGAAGCACTAGGGAAAGCCAGCCTAATGATGTTTGATTATTATCATTAGCCTCAAAGTAACAGTTAGCGTATTGAGTCTGTGTTTTAGTTGTGTTTAACTTGTCACTTAAACGTGTCTCGAAATTCATCCAATCCACAAAGAGGGAGGGATTGTCTCGGTGAGCCTATAGAGAAAGCGCCCGCGCCGAAACTGCCGCCCTGGTGGCCTCCCTCCTTCGTCTGTGATCCAACCACTATTTGTTAATTTGATGCGTCCATTTTTTATAAAAATAAATTTACACTCAATCATTTCAATAATACTTCAAAATTTCAATCTGTTAACTTAGTATCAAAGTCAATACTTCGTTGTCACAATTCACGACCATTTTTTTTTTACAAATTTTACGATTTCTAGGTACGTACAATGCGACTGGGGTGTAAGCTACGACTTCGTTGCCAGATTACGGGATAGTCGATTGATGTCGACGTGGTCCCTGCAATCAAAATCCAAGGATGGCCTGAACAAGCAATTCCTTTTGAAAAACTGAAAAAAGTTCTCCCAGCTTCAGTGACAAAAGAGTAAGTCAACAAAATAACAAATATAGTAGTTACAATAGTAATACCAGACTACCCAAGACCAATGTGTCCACTTTCATGCTACACTACAGTGCTACTGTGCTACCAGACTACTGATAGGTACACATCTGTGTAGTCTAAGTGCTATATGACTGGAATTTTTGTACTTATGGACTCCCGTAACAGTGGACTGCTCGACTACTGTGTACTAATAGACCACTCACACTTGTGCACTACTTGCACCATAAAGCTACACTAGCTATCATAATACTCAACAATCGTCAAATCAGCCTATACTTTGCGATACTCTACTGCACTTAACCACCCTACCATTTGCACTAACAATACCTTGTAAGTATTTACCCCATACTACGCATACCACACTACCCCTCGATGTACTATTACCATTCATGATATACTTTACTAGAGCGACTAATTACTGATTTCAACATTTGACTCATTTGGCATATTGCGCTATTAGCCCCAACCATACTGTATTAAAATGAACACACCAACTTTCGATAATATTATCGTGTTAACCTAATATTTTCAAAATAGAGAAACCAGCTATTGCATCGTTCCTTGGACTAGGGATTTTCCTGAGGAATGGCAATTGTCTTTCACCATAACAGAGAGGATGATAATATCCAATTGCGAAGAACAGCTTCTGAACGCACTCCGGATTCTCAAGATTTTTAGTTTCCTCATAACTGCACAACAAAATATGGAAGGGCTGCAGTCGTTTAAGTCCTACACAATGAAAACCGGATTACTCCACTACTTGGCTTCCACAGAGCAAGACTCTACTGATTATCCTACTCTTACGGAAACTTTAATTAAAATACTGGAGATTGTTAGACATAAAGTTCTTCATACCCGCATATGTGATTCTTCGTTTCATACTGAGTCTTTTTTTGTTCCCGAGTTTGATTCTTGTGTAGAGGAGAGCTTTGTGGATTTGCATAAATTACTTGACAACCTAATTTCTTCCCTTGCCGGTGTGTCATCAGCAATTTCCCTCTGGACAAAAGAGAAAATGAGTCCTTCCTTTCAGTAAATACGTCACGAATTAATCCTTTTCTTTACTAGAACGCTGTCCGTTAATGGTTGTAGTTTTGCATGTGTTAAGAACTTTGGGAATGACTTCGAGTAATTGCATATACGGATGATGTGAATAGTGATACAGACATTGTTCTGTGTCCCAGAGGATATTATGGCACAGGTAACACTAGCACCACCAAGGACGACGAAGACTCTTGAGACTCTGACAAGCAGCCCTGAGTCAATTTTCTCTTCCGTTGCTTGGCCACTGCTAAAGTATGATTTAAATCAATTACTATTGTTGTTTTGTCGATGGCATGGGTGTAATTGGAAAATAAATTTGAAGCTTCGAATCTTATTCGATTTCCCATTTCATAACACTAGTTATGTTGACAAGATTATGTACATATCATGGAGAGGAAATTGTTCTCGGTCCCAGCACCGAGGTCCTGTTAAGATGGAATTACGAATGAAACAAGTATCTCGTTGCTGGTGTAATGTTCAAGAAACACAAAAGAAAATTATGACCCTTAGAAACGTACGTCATACTTAACTTCGGTTATCAAAAATGTAACAAGAACATAAGAAAAAGGCTCGTTTAATCTAGTTACGCATATTTCAATAGGGCAAGGTCGGCACACAAAGTGTACAAGGCAAAACCGAAATCAAAGAATTACAATTAGGAAGTTTGGTTCTACAACTATAATCAAATTGTGTAGCATTTAGGTGAAAGTTATTCATTAATTTTCGTTCCCTTCTCGTTCAGTACTCAATCATCTGCATTAATCCAGTAATTTGCAACAGTCTATTGATAAAAATCTTTATCTTCTTTTGAGGAATTCCCGTTATCAATGTGGGGTTACTCATCATTTGTTATCGTGACTGCGTTCACTTCACCAGTTTACAAAGAGCGATCTTATCAATTTTGATCTAAAGTTTGAACTCACCTGTTTCCCGCCAAAGTGTGTCTTATTTTTGCAAGCCATGGCCAGGCAACAAGACGTGCGTTCCCGCTTCGGATTGAAACACCGCCTTTTCAGAAAATTTTCTTATAACTTCGGAGATGTGGTTAGAGCTCCAAAAGTAAGAGTTTTAAGCGTCAAACAGTTTACGGAGGAAACAGAGGAACAACAGTTGAATTTGCAAACGACATTACGCGACGATGCATTGTACGCCACAGAAACAGGCAATTTGGAAAATTTAAAAGAAGCAATTGATCGCGGTTTCGACCCGTATCAAAAACATTCTCTCTGGTTGGACAGGACTCCTTTTCTAATAGCAGCTGAGGTGGGACATCTGCAGATTGTGGAGTATTTGATCCAAGACGGAGCAGATGTGAATGCGAAAGATAGCTACGGTAAGACAGCTTTGCATTTGGCAGCTGAAGGAGGGCATCTGGAGATTGTGGAATATTTAATCGGAAAAGGGGTGCAAGTAGATTTAAGAGACTATTTTGATCGGACACCGTTACATCTAGCAAGAAACAGAAAGGTATACAAATCCTATCATGATATCCCTTCGAGAAATTATCCATTGTTTATCCTAGATAATCTCTAGACGACAGGAAGATGTTATCTGGAGAAGAGCTAGATAAAAACCGGTGATTATCTGGATAAGAACTAGCGAATTTCCAGCTAACATCTAGGTAATCTCAATCAGTTGTCTTGATTTTATTTAGAAAACATCAGGTTGCTAGTGTCTGGAAAAAGTCTTGACAAAATCTAGTTGCTGTCTGGAGAAAAGCTATCTTTTCTCTAGTTAACAGCTAGGTTACTTCAATCTATCCGTTAATCCGGTTGTTATCTAGGGAAACAATGGACAATTTTTTCAAAGGAATGTTATCTTAGCTCGAACAATAACGCATTCATACAATATTGATAGCGTAATTCATGCTCTAGTCTTTAAAAAAGTGAACATGTTTTCAGATTTGCAGAGTTCTCGTGGAAAACGGAGCCGACGTGAATGCAGAAGATCTCAATCTATGGCGGCCATTACATTTTGGTGCCATGGCAGGCAGCAAAAGAAAGGTTTATTTTCTTCTCGCAAATGGAGCTCATGCGAACTCAGTTGATCTTGACGGGAACACGCCGTTTCATGTTGCGGCTGATTATGGATGGAGATCGCTAAAAATCTTGTTACCGTTCATGGAAGAAAATCTATGCAACGGTCAAAACCAAACCGTTTACGATTTAATCCGCCAAAATTACGGAGGTCAGCCAAGTTTCAAGAAGTTCTCATACTTTTTAAGAAAGATCGAAGGTCTGCGAGGTATCCCGGTTTTGTTGAAAACTTTGCCAGAACCGCGAAAACTGGACTTTGAGATCTTTGACCATTTGATTAACTACGCACGCTGGTTTATTAATTATCAGACTCCAGTTAACTTTATTAATCCGAACCCGAGAGAAATTTTTAATGTTCTTCGTGAGTTGGAAGAAACTAAGTTGAAAGATGAATATCTGAAAAACCTCTTGGAAAAATACGCGCACCCGCCAATTCACTGGGTTCTGGACGGTCATACTGGGTGTGAAGTTGCTGTTCGAGTGAAAATGTTCGTCAATTACTTTCTGGAAAAAGCCGCAGAGATCGACTCTAGGTTCGCCGGAACTATAGAACCGATAGGAAGTTGTGCTGAAGGATCAAAACTGGGAAAAACTGACGAATTCGACTTTTTACTTGCAATTAAAGACGTTAAGGCAGAATTACATTTCAGTGATCCGGATTCAGACTCTGAGCAGGAAGGTCTAGTTCGGTTGACTAAAGGAGATGCTCGGAACCGCTGGAAACCTTTTCTGGATAATGATAACATGCTGGAAGCCAGATATTTCGCAAAGTACTTCTTTCTTCTTCTCTGGGAAACTAGCAGACGATTGAAGTCTTCTATTAATTTCGGACTGTCTTTCAGAAAAGTTGTGAGGTTACAGAGTCACCGAACTGATTATCCCCATCATGCTGTACCATTGGTAAGTTATGGTTATTCCTATTATCTATTTAACAACGTCCAAATACACGGGGGCAACTTCTTCCAGCGCCAAGGTCGGCTCCTACGTACTCCAAGTTTTCGCTTCGCTTCTGATTGGGCGCTAGTTGCATGAAGCGGTGCTTCTCCAGGCTCTAAGTTTTTTGTTTTTCATTTTATGTTTTAGTTGACAAAACAATGAAATTTGCTTTTAAAAACTTTTTTATAATTCAAAAAACACAAACAAAAATCATTTCAAAGGTAACTCGTCTTGCTTTAAGGCCTTATATAGCAAACAGTCTTTATACATTATAGAGAAAATGCTATTTGACTCATTCGAAAGATTTTTATATCAAAAGAAAGAGAATTCATCTAGCTTTTTAACGGTGTAAAACTCGTGAGGATACGAGAACCAGAAGAACATTTAAGTTGCGAAAACTTATAACGCTTGCTGCGGTGATTTTCACAACTATTGGACGTGAGGCTAAACTGCATTCTTCAGTTCAACTTAGTAACAATTCATTTTTCAAAGTTTGGCCTTGAAACAAGACAAGCTACCTTTGAAATGATTTTTGTTTGCGGTCTGTGAATTATAAATAAGTTTTTAAAGGTAAGTTTAATTGTTTCATCGACTAAAACATAAAATGAAAAACAAAAAACTTTGAGCCTGGAAGAGCATCGCTTCAGGCAACTGGCGCCCAATCAGAACCGAAGCCAAAACTTGGAGTACGTAGGAGCCGAGCTTTGCGCTGGAAGAGGTTGAGCCACGTGAAATAACTCATGCAGAATAATTTTCAACTGACGAATTCGGAAAAAAAAATGTACAGGTGTCTGAACTATACTTCCAGTATTCCATTATCAAAATCCATGAAGATTTTTTAAAATTTTCCGTTTTCTAGGTGCGTAAGATGAAAGCTGGATGCAAATTGCGACTTCGTTGCCAGATAACGGGATTGTCGATAGATGTAGATGTGGTTCCTGCAATCAAAATCCAAGGATGGCCTCAACATTACACCAGACCATTCGAACAACTGAGAAAAGTTCTCCCAGCGTCCGTCATAGAGAAGTAAATCTGCTGTAACAATATTATTTACCGATACATTAGGGATACACAAGACTATATCAATGGCACAGTTTATCTGATAGTCTGACTGTTTCATTAATCTAGCAGTACGAATAGCTTAATTGTATTGGTATGGTGTTGCATGGTTATGTAATAGTAAAGTAGTATAACGGCACTTTAGTTTTCAGTTGACGATAGGGTTAATACTACGGTACCAAACTGTTCATGCTTTCACTATTTCAAAGACTAAGCTACATCACACTAGTACGATACTTGTACTGCTAGACTACTATACAAACTTGCTATTATGCTGCAATATGTAGTGTCACGCAGAAGTATACTACAATATGCTACATTACACTTAAACCATACTATCTAGCTTACAGTAGGTGTTCCTATACTACCCCGTAATAAGCATACCGCACTACATCTTGCAGTGCTATTCAACGTATGTTTACTAGAAGTGCTAGAAGTTATACTGTGTTAGACATAAAGGCATAGCTAGTAAACTATATACTTGTGAAAGGACAGAATAATGAGCAAACGTAACATACTAAAGTTAGATTGTAATGCTCAACTGACATACTATTCTTACAAAAAGGGAAAGCAGCTATTGCACCGTTCATGCTATTAGTAACTACAAGGGTTGGGAGTTATCTTTCGCCACTACAGAGAAGAAGATCATATCCAATTGCGGAGAACCGCTTCTGAACGCACTCAGGATTCTCAAGATATTAAAGATTCCACAAGAATACCACCACCACAGCACCTTGCTGAATTCCTACACAATGAAAACTGGACTTCTGCATTACTTTTCCTCCATCGAACAAGACTCAGCTAATAGTATTACTCTTAGAGAAGCTATAGTTACAATACTGCAGATTCTGAGAGATAAAATTGTTATAAATCCTAATGAAGATTCTCGTTTTTATATAGAATCATTTTTTGTTTCCGAGTCTAAACTGTTGGAAAGTTATGGGTCTCAGGATCTTCATGAATTAACTTCTTGGTTTGCTGAAGTTGAATCAGCTATGACTTTTTTGCCGGAGGAAATCGGTGAAGAGCCTATAGAGAGACTTTTTTGCTCCGGAAAATGTACCAGATTGTAGTTTTTTTTAATGACAAGCATGTCTCACAAATGACCATAGCTTTTCAAGTTAAGGAAAAGGATTCGACTCAATAGAAAAATGGAAACCAAGTTTGTAACTTTGTTTTATTTCATGATTTATTTATATATGTATTTGCTTTATTTATATAAGTTTACAAGAGTGAGGATCATATGTTCTTTGATGATACGATGAGACAATAACATGATAACATGGAGATAACAGGTTGACAACAGTGACAACATGACCTGGGTGTACGAAGATCATTGGAAGTCTCTGACCCCTTTCGATATATCTATGAAATAAGCTTGAAAATTTGCAAACATCACGAAATTCACGCACGTTTCAGCGTCTGGACAGAAATTCATTGCACTCGAATGATGTTTTTAATGTTGTCACTCCATTACATTCATGTTGTCTACGTTATTGCGTGTTGTAATACTAAGTCGTCATACACGTCGTTATGGAACTTTGTGCCTTACAGTCCCTCCTCTCAAGAAAGCTGTGAATTTTTTATTTGAGAATCTTGCTGCTTTCAAATATTAAAGTAAAAAATTGAACACTTCATAAAATATTTGCGAAACCAAGTGGAGAATCGCTTGAATTTGAGCAGAATCTCTCAGAAATGGGAGCAGTACAAGAAAGTTAAAAACTTGGATGAATAGTTTTTACGAAAAAAAAAACGACAGCAACTTGTTTGATAACTCGTTGGCAACACAAAAGTGAACGAAGGAAGTTGCGAAATCCTTGGAGTATAGACAAAACCCAGACAAGTCCCAAGTCCTCTTTTTCTTTCCCTCTTTTTATAGTCTTGTTTATGACTGTCCTCCGCAGTATATACCCGCCAGATGCAATTGCAGCTGTCAGCCATGCTTACCCGTATTTTGGAGGCAAAAAAATTCAAAAACTGGCTTTGAAGCTGCACAAGAAAGGTTACATAAATATATATATATATATATACATATATTGCAGTTAAGTTAAGTTCCATTAATCCACTCTAAGGGAAATAAGGCTCGCATTTTGTCTACCAGAAGGCGCTGAAACTTGACTGCATTTTTGTACACATGGTACATAAATTAACTATAACTTGTTAATTTTGCGATCGAAAGGAGTGCGCTTCAATGTTTGGTGGCGTGTCTGAAGAGATCGTGAAACGGGCATAGTTGAGTATTATCGAATAATCGATATCACATTGTTTGAAGGCGGGGACTATACTTTCATAACCGTTCAGTATTTATTAAAAGGGAAAAAAGGCTAACTGAAATGTATAGTTCAGTTTAAAACCTAATTTTACTGTATTGGTCTGAATTTTGTTAGCATCGTGTCATCACTTTTTTACTGAGGTATGACGTCAGTATGGTTTCCGGCTACACTCGGCTTTAGTGACGCAACGCCGGGCCCTGCAACAAGACGTGCGTTCACGCTGTCATTTTCAGTAATGCCTTACAACTTCTCTTGAATGTTTATTGAAAATTCTATCATTTACTTCGAGCCTATTGAAGTTTATAGTTTACACATCAACACAATGCAAGAGCTAAACTCGCCAGAGAATTTATGTAAAGAGGCGTTTGACGCTATACAAACCGGCAGTTTGATAACATTGCAACGAGCAGTGAACCGCGGTTTCGACCCGCACTACAAGTTTCCTGACTCTTTGGATAGGACCCCGCTGCATATAGCAGCTGAAAGTGGGCATCTGTGTATTGTAAAATATTTAATAGAAAATGGAGCAAATGTGAATGCAAAAGATAATGTTGGTGATACGCCATTGCATTCAGCACGACCCCGAATTGTGCAGTACTTAATCGAAAAAGGAGCACTTGTGGAAGCAAGAGACCATTTGGATCGTACACCATTACACAGAGCAAATTACAGGGTATGAAACTCTTGTATCACATATTTTATTAGCAGATGAAATAATGTCATTTATTACTCCGTTAAACCGCTTTGATGAACTTAAAATAAAATACGAACATTTTTCCAGGTTTGTAGGATTCTTATAGAAAACGGAGCGGGCGTGAATGCAGAAGATTTCAATCTGTGGAGGCCATTACATTTTGCTGCTATGAAAGGCAGCGAAGAAAAGGTTTATTTGCTTCTCGCAAATGGAGCTGATGTCAATGCTGTTGACCTTGATGGAAATACGCCGTGTCATGTCGCAGCCGATTATGGAGAATTGGATTCCCTAAAGATTTTGCTATCGATTATGAGAGCAAATTTCTGCAACGGTCAGAACCAAACCGTTCACGACTTGATTCACAAATATCACGGAGAACTTTCCCGCCGTTTGAAAAAGTCTAAATATTCAAAAGATGGCAGAGTTCTGCTGAAAAATTTGCCAGAACTGCGCATACTGAACAGTGATCTCTTCTACACACTGAGTGATGTACAGTTACATCTTCGCGAACTGCAGATCTCAGACAAGTTTAATGAAAAGGAAAAAGCTCGCGAAATTTTACGTCGACTGAAGGAAACAAGTTCAAAAGAAAAATACTTGAAGGAACTTCTTAAAAAGTATGCTCACCCGCGGATTCACTGGATTGAGGACGGCCATTCTGGATGTGAAGTTGCCGTTCGAGTGCAAAAATTCGTGAAATATTTTTTCGAAGAAGCTGCAAGTATCGATCCGAGGTTTACCGGAACTGTGGAGCCAATAGGAAGTTGCGCTGAAGGATCGAAACTGGGCAATCCTGATGAATTTGACTTTTTGTTTACGATTGAAGATCTTGCCAAGGCAGAATTGCATTTCGACGATTCGGATGCAGGAATTGCTGAAGTCTGTTTGACCGAAGATGATATTCAGAATCGCTGGAAAGCTTTACTGGACGAAGGTAATAAATTACAAGCCGACGATTTCAGCTACTACTTCAATCGGCTACTTTGGGAAACGAGCAGACGACAGAAATCTTTGACCAAGTTTGACTTTTCTTTCAGAAAAGTTGCGAGATTTTACGAATTCTACCATAATTACCCTAGTCATGCTGTACCACTGGTAAACTATGGTTACTCTTCTTGGCTTTTACACCTACACGTCTAAATAACTTTACAGAACGAAATTCAAGTTTTTTATTTTCAATATTCTACAATAAAAACTATTAATGTTTGTGTGGTTTGACGATTTCTAGGTGCGTAGAATGAAGGTTGGATGTAAGTTACGACTGTATTGCGAGGTTACGGGATTGTCAATTGATGTGGATGTTGTTCCTGCAATCAAATTCCAAGGATGGCCAGAAAAACACGTCATACCTTCCGAAGAACTTCAAAAACTACTTCCAGCTTCAGTGAAAGAACAGTAAATCAATTATAACAATAGTCATAGCACTAAAGATTATTCTTTATCACGGCAGACTATTCCCAGTACTGACACCACCCTGCACTACAATGCTACTCTATGCTATCATGTGATATATATAGTTTACATTACCATCACGACTAGGTTTACTCACTGCACGATCACACTGTCAGACACTTCTATATCTCCCTGGACTAGTAAACTACCGCACTACTACATTACCTATACTACTAGACTTCTATAAATCTTGCTATGCTAACGTGCTTTTATGTACTGCCACACCCTAGTCTATACTATACTATGCTAGGCAACATTAGACTTAACCATATTACCGAACTATACTCGCCACGCCTTATACTACTCAGTGCTATACTACTTTATTAACACAGGTTATTTTCGCAAATAGGGAAACCAGCTATCTCATTGTTCCTCATGCTGGAATTGATGAAGCAGACTCATTCGAATGGCAACTATCATTCGCCACCACAGAGAAAGCGATCATATCCAGTTGCGGAGAATCGCTCCTAGACGCTCTCAGGATTCTCAAGATTCTCAAGAATCTCATGATTGCTAAAGCAAAAGAACCAGACGAAACCTGGCTGAATTCTTACGTCATGAAAACAGGATTTCTTCACTATTTGGCCTCCATTAAAAAAGACTCCCTAGATAATTATACGCTTACAGAAACTGTACTGACAATACTGCAGATTCTTAGAGATAAGCTTGTTAATAACTCCAAAGATGACACTTCCATTTGTATGAGATCTTTTTTCGTTCCCGAGTTTGAATCGTCGCATGGAGATAGCGATGTGGATGTGCATGAAGCACTCGACAAACTAGTTTCTCTTCTTACCTAACGTTCCATCACGTGCTCTAGAGAAAACGAGCGATAAGTGTCTTTAACGAGGCTTTGCTATCCTAGTATATGAATTGCATGCTAACCCCTTTGTTAGAACTGGAAAGTTTTTTCAATGGATTAAATTTTCACGTACGTTTTTGTAACATTGGGGTATGAATATGTAATCTCTGATAACAACTACGGTACGACAAAATACAGTACAATAAAGACTCCAAAGTTCTGTGTCCATGAAAACGTTAACCATATTGATAAAACATATTGATATATTAATAATTTAAATGGATTATACATTGAACAACTTTAAGCTTTATAATTTTCTAAAAATACGTTGCTGTGTCTAACAATTTCCGAGAAAATGTAGTAAGTTCCTTCAAACGTAAAGTATTAGTAAACTGCGCGTACAATCTATAGATCTGGATGGAGATCAAGGGAACAAGCAATCACGCAATGGATTGGATCAGCCGTCCTTTTCTCTAAAAGCAAGAACTCGTAGACGATACAGACGAATCCGTTTATGAATATGACTCTGTAGTATACTCACACGAGATGTAATTGCAGCTGCTGGTCAGGATGCGTAAGCATATTTTCTGCAAGAAAAAAAAAACCTTTCAATGTCAACTTGCTTTGTGAAACTAGAACATTCAAACAAACCTTGTTTTAATTACTAGACTAAATATACTCTGTATACGATTGTTCAAAATTGTAAAAGTTGCGTAAAATATTGTTACAACACTTTACGATTTACAAAAAAAAATCGCAGAATTTTCAAATCTAAACTTTACTGCGGCCACTATCACTCTGATCGAGCGACTGTGCATAAAAATATACGATTAGGCAACGCTGAAAAGATAATTTCTGAATAGAAATTTGAACTGAATAAAAAAATATTTACAATTTTTTTCCTATCTCCCAGTGATATACATAGCAGAAGGGCAGCATTAAATTATCTTGGTCAAAGCACTAAAATTTTGGGACAAGCCGTTTATTTTTTTGGAGGCAAGTAAATTGACCCAACAGTTTTACGTTTTATTTCAATTAACATCCAGAGTTAAGGTCGGAATATAATACACTCATATTTTACATAATTTTCCAAATTTTTTGACTTGTCACACATGAATTTACGTTTATACAAATTTTTTACCGATTTCTGCCGCTAGAGGCGCTACCCCGGAACCATTTCCTTTATGAGATTCCGTACCCCAAGCAGAAATCACACTATAAAGAACATTCAGCACCACGGCAAGTCGTATTTCCCCGTGTTAATGCTGCTAGAGCGAAACTAGCGCCAAATTCTAACAGATGGCTATTGTTGGTACTAAGGCTGCATTGAGGAAATGAAGGCTAGACGGCTGAGGCTTTGAGCACTCGTAGTACCGACAGCACTCATCCGCAAAAATTTGGCGCTAGTTTTGCACTGGCAACATTAACGTGTTAAATAGGGCTTGGTCGTGCTACTGAATGTTGTTACACTGTGGCAGACATCTTTAATCTGGCTCGTCTGTTTGATTTACTAAATTTTGTTTTCAAAAAATCATTTTCGTTTCTTTCGGCGATCAACTTAATTTTGCAGAGAGCGAAAACCCAATGGGTGACAATCCAAGTCCTCAGACTGCAGACTTGTATTCGTCTTGGTTTGAGTGAAAGTAAGTATTAAATTTAGTAATAAATTAACAAGTTAGTCCTTAAGGTGTTTTCTAAAAATTCCATCGTATACTGATGACATTTCTGTCATCAGTTACCTGTGCTTTTTTTGAAAAAGCTGGGGAAAGTTACCCTGTAACGAACTAGTCTTAGTGCTTTAAGCGATTCGAATCATCTGTGGGATACATTCCTCAAGAACTAATTAATTGTTGTCGAACCTATGCTACAGTAAAAATTTATCACAAAGTAGAGATTTTCCTTGTAAAGCAATTTAGCGGCCTTACCGTGGCAATAATTTTTCAGTTGCGCACGGGTCACATTTTTTTGTATTCTCAAGTTGTTCGATTCAGTCGAATCCGCAGGAGATTCAATGATATCGGCTCTCAAATCAGCCCGATTTGCATTACTTTATCTTAGCATGCATGCAAAATCGTTTTAGTTCATTCATTATTTAACTTTAGATTGAGCCTTCAGGCTACACTGAATGCCATCCCACATCAACACCGTCGGGACTGAAGAGGTTCGAAATGAAGACATCGAAAACCATATGATGGCCTCGCTGAAGGTATCAAAGACAAAACATGACTGACTGACTGAATAGAGTGGTGTTATGGTTAACTGACTACTGACTTTTGGTATTGACATGGTTATTTATGCTCTGCTTTACATTTACAGTTCCTAGTAGAACTGTTTACCGTTATTTTAATGTCTTACTTCAAGCGTATGTCCAGACCTTAGCGCTCAGAAACTGAGCCATGGCCAACTACCGTATATACGTGGTATCACTTCTGCTGAAAGGAAAATAATGACAGTTATGTTCCACGATTCACTGCTAGAATTGAAAAATCCAATATGAAACATTCTTATAAGTACAACACAACATGGCACCTTAAACGGCTACAGCTGAATCAAAGTGGGTAGAATAACTTGAGTTGGGAAATTCTATTATTAATGCGTATCTAAGGAACTTGCAAGTATGCATTATACCACTCCGAGTTCACAAGAAGCACTTCGTTCCTTTGCAGAAATGGATTGTAGAGGGAATAAAGTTAGGTCCGTTTTAAGATAGAGACGTCGCTAGGTATAGCGAGTCTCCTTAATCGTTGTATGATCTTTTTCCGTGGATCCGGGAATGCAGGACACGAGAACAGAAAACGCATCGTGTCTTCTGATTCGATCCATCTTGGGTAGGTGGGTGATTCCAGGCGACGGATCCGATGAAGTTACGCACTGAGAGGCACGTGGCCTATTAGAATTTTTGTCGAAATAGAGCATCAGCGTCGCCGTATCTGACGGCGGAATCGTTTCCACAACCCTTCAGAGCTGTTTTCTTGCACTGAAAAGAGATGTCTTAATATCGATGAACAAATCCATTCTCTCTGTCAGCAGTCGCAGCAGCTGGAATCCATTTTCGACTCCAGCGCCGACCGTGGCATAGGAATGATGCATTCTGATAGTTCGGGATATGTCATGGTTCGTTTCGCTTCCAAGTCGGCCCGCTCATTTCCTGGAATGCCCAGGTATGGAGGTACCAAGAACAGTTTGATCTGCGACTTGGCGTCAGCCAAAAGACGCACAATAACCCCAATGTAGTAACACGCTCGATCACTGCGGTTTTGCAGGCTGAGGAGAGTCGATTTACTGTCTGAGGAGGCAAGACATTTTCCGCTATCTTAGCATACTCAATGGCTCGTTTGATTGCAAAGTTTACAAGGTGTTTTCACGAGGTCACGTGATCACTAGTAGTTTCGTCTGCTAAATCTGCTGATAGGATAAACACGAAAGCCCTTAAGGACGCGTACAGCATTTTTCCCTCGAAAATGTCCGAAATATTGTCTAAATACGTCTTTTAAGATCAAAAGTAACACGCATTGTGGCATCTATGGCTTCAACAACTCTGCTGCTAGAAACAATACAGTCAAGTATCATCGTTTACCATCAGTTAGGCGAGTTTACAAGAAACAGCTCCAGGACCTTACTGGAAAAAGGAGATCCCTCTGGCTAAAAATCACCCCCTGCAACTTAGTGAATCGGAAATGAAAAATTTAAGGATATGCTCTCGACACGTCATTGGAGGTATGTGGCATAACATAAGCTTGGGAGTATAATAAATGTCGCCTCGTTAATTTCGCAAAACTTGGCCCTGCCGCCTCTTCGTTATTTCCACTGAATCATCCAGGCTGGGCACCAGTTCTACATCTTGGCCCATAGCAAAAAAGTCAGTGGGAACCTTCCTGGACATGAAAGTGATGCTCACGAGTCCGCACAAGGAAAACGGCTTCAAGAACGATCCTTTCGGCCGGATCGTTTACCAACTCAATCGCAGCTAGGCGATTCAGAGACGCAAGAGGTAAAAAAGATTAACATTTACAGATGTAACTTATCTCATTTAAGTTTACTAACAGGCCTCGTTCACATCAGCACGAGATGCGGCTACAACCATTACGAAACAATGTACCTCTACCATGTTCCCTTTTCAGGGTCATGGAAACACTGTCGCAGATGAGAGTGGTCCTGTATGTGAAACTAAGAATTTACATGATATTTCGTTAACTGGAAAAGATCAATTCACCATCTTTGTGTTTTTCAGGATAATGTGGACTACTCAACCAGCAAACATACTGATTTTGTTGGCCCAACCTCGTTTTCCGAAAACGGTTGCAATATCGTAACACATAAATTCTTTCGATCACCAACTTAGTCGTAATGTAAGGTTTTGTATTCAGGGAGAATCACTTTCAAAAGAGGATTTGCAACAATTACTGAATAAGGCCAGTGAGACTGCAAGCATCTTACAAGCCACACTACAGTCGGCCGTTCAAGAAACGTCCCGCTTGGAAGAACGAGTCAAAGATCTTTAAAGTGATCAATGCAAGGCACAAGAGACGATCACAGTTTTACAAGGGAAACTAGAATCGGTAACCCAAGAACTGGGTGCAACAAAGCCTGCCTTCATTGAAACAGGACAGAAACTGTCTCACTTAGAGGGAGAAGTTGAAGAACTCAGAAGTAACCGGCGTTTGGCAATGAATCTAGATTACTTCGGTACCTCGAAGAATTCTTTGCAGGATGAAGAAGACAGCACTGGATTACTAAAATATTATACAGGCAATATTTTCATGTTTTTTTCCCCCTTAACGAAACAAATGAAATTTTGCCCTCTTTTCATCAGTTATCCAGCGTCTGATCGATCAGTCGGATGGCTAGCTGATACTCCCTGGACCGCATGCAACGGTTTCCGTCCAGTCTTCGTGGCACTGCCTTCCAGCGATATCGACTTTGAATACCAGCCTCCGATCAGCTCTGGTAACCCACAGGAACGGAAAAAATGCAGACGCTTTCTCCACGACTTGGTCCAAACAGTTTCATCGGGCAGAATTCTCTCCACGAACAGATCTTTCTCAGTCCACAATACAAAATCACAGTAAGACGCTTGACTAATAAATATTTCGGCCTGGACCTGGTAGTAATACTGGTGCGTGCGTTTCAGTTGGAAACAAGTTTGGATTTTTTTCGAGGAAAATTCGTCATCATCTACGATGTTTTCGATGGACTTCAAGCAAAATCTTTCTTCCGGCCTTCAATTCCATCTCTTAACAGTTCTACCACAGAGGGAGTACGGGTACTTGATCTCCAGTACTCCAGTCCCGCAACAGTTGCACGTTATCATAACGTCAGGCGATGCTCCCATCCACGGGATTTCAGGATTGATAATAAACCCGCCGTTGGCAACGCTAAACATTTGATGGTGGGGATGGCACATGTTGACGTAATCTTGGAGGGCTACTTTTTCATTCTTCCTTCTATATTCTGTAGCTGGAGAAGAAAAAGAATTTGTTTTGGAGGAGCAAATTATTTAGCAGACTCATAGATGGTTGAGACAGGTCAGTGACGCTGGCTTGTTTTAACCTAGAAGCAGTTATTCTTCCAAGTCTTTGGCGAAACCACAACCTTTCGTTTGCCTGCAGACGGGTAGCTGCCTCATGGGCTTTCGATTGTGTACCACTGCAAGTAATACTGTTTCCTGTACAGAACTGATGAAGTTCTTCGAACGTATTAAAGTTTCTTTTTGGTAGCAATGACAGCAGCTGCAGAAGGTTGTCATCAAGTGAAGTTGGGACCGTCTTACTGAAGTAACCTTCTATCGAGGTGAAGACTACAGGTTTTTTTCCCTTGCTCCACAACATCTGAAGAAACTCCTTCTTCTCCTCTTCAGTTGGTGGCTTTGCAATAACCCTTTGTTTCATTTTGATCGTCCCGTCTCGTACAGCAGCTTCGGAGCCCTCAAGTCTGCGCTTTCTCGAGTCAGGTGATACAAAATCAAACTCCTGCTTAAAAGAGATAAATGTGAAACAAGCAATAGTAAACCGCAGATGCTACACAGTTTTTCTCTGTTAGCTAAATGGCTGAAACTGCTGGAAACATTCAGTGACTAACGTTTACGATTAACTGCATCAGAATTATTAGGACATGTTTGGCAACAGAATTGAACCTCAGCAAAAGTCAGAATGAAACCTGTCATTTGGAAGTGTGATGTACTTTTGAGCAATAAACAATTATGTATGCAGTAACGTTACCTTGATTGGTCGTGGCTTGAGAGCTTCTTTATTTTTGTCGGGATCGAGCCAATATGCTATGACGCCACTACAGGTAACCGGCACGGTATTCCGCTTCTGATATTCGAGCTTGAATAAAACTGCATCGATGTGCGAACAGGCTTCACCTAAGACTGCCATACACGTGCAGTGTGCCGACATGACGGTTTCCTCATGTGCGATGAACAAGGGCAGCAGGTACAGGCTGTCGAGGCATTGTGAGTGCGTCACCTGTAATATTAAGAAGACCTAGTACTAAAAAGGCAACACTTTTGTTTAAGCTTACCTTGCCAAGGACAACGCTTATATTTTCCGCTGCTTTATACACTAGCATCTCGTGCACGAATCCAGACACCCAGTAGTTGTATGAGTCTAGCGATTTATAAGATTCTATCTGTGTGTACGAGTAGTAGCTCGTCCGGCAAACGAGAAATGAAAAGATGTTGATCTTGTTTATGGCCGGGAACTCTGCGACATCAGTAAAAAACTCTCCTGCTGCGATTAAATAAGGGTCCCGCCCAATACATTTATTTTATCACCATATCTTACAAGAACCTGATCTTCCAGGGTTTTGGCATAGCTAAATAATGCTGTGGAACACATATTTTTACATTACAGGGACTCCCTAAAACCACACAAATTTAAAAAAGAGAGAAAAGCGGTATAGATATTCGACTGAGTTAAGCGGCCGTTGTTATTGTTATCCTATCAGCAGATTTTTACAACTTGGCAACAGTGGGTCACGTGATCTCGTGAAAACACCCTACTGCATGAAAAACTGAAACACACCTGAAAAGTTTGCAGTGGCTGACTAGAATGCAGTCTGTTGGCAGTGTTGACAACAATCGCTGCAGCTACCTTTAATGTCCAATTTCGTCCCACCGTTGTAGATGTGCAGGTCAGCTGTCTGCCACTAGGCCTAAAGTTGCTGGTGCCAGCTATAACTGGAGATTAAGTCAACCCCGATGTCTGGTCTCATCCAGGGTTCTATGGCTGAACATGAACACCTTGCACTTCAGGGTTCGAGTCCTTCTCCAGGGTCATTAAATCGTTGAGAGTCAACTGAATCAGGGAAGGGTGTCAGGGTACCATAGACTGGATCCATCTATTGCATGGGTAAGAATCTGACTGCGAAAGTACCCGGGCAGCAACCGAAATGAAGAGGTAACAGATTTAATTTGATGTCCATGGCCTCCGTAGCCTATGTGGAGAGCGCTCCTGTTAACGCAAGGATTGCGCGACGTTGCATCCGAATGAGAGGACGGAGATCACAATCCTTGGTGGAACCTTATGCCAGGATCCCATGCAGTAAGTAACGATACACATGATTCTTGCCACATAAAGTCGTTTCATTACGTCGGGTTTAACCCCCAGTGTCTTCGACAGATGTTTGAGAGCAGTCAAATCCGCAAATCTGCTTTGTCAGCAATAAATTCTACGTGATTCGTTACCTTCAGTTTTCTGTCGAGTGTAACCCTAAGCATAGGGAGGATTTTGCTAGGCGCGATGGTTTCGTTATGCTAGGAAACGCTGCCTGCTTCCTCCCTTCATTCCTCGAAAGTTGAATCCACTGCCGTTTCGCAGCCCCAAACGTCGTCCAATGCCTTGCGCCCGAGTGTCGGCACATTCGAGAGCTGTGCATAGGGTAGTGAAGTTTACCTCTGCGTTGGGCCCTTTCACCAATGTAACGTCATCCGCAATGGCTTGTCCTATGACTGAAGGTATACTGTTCAGATTGTGCAGCAGGTTATCTATAGCATTGGTGAAAAGAATTGGTAACGAAGGAGATCCTTGCGGCATCACCTTCATCGGCCGATTAAGATCATTCAGACCGCCGTTTGGACTGAGCACTTGAAACGTGCGATTTACTAGAAGTGAATTTACCTTGTGGGTTATCTGGTCTGGAAATCCTTTTCCCTTCAATTTTTGGAATATAACCTGGTGCGGAATCATGCTAAAGGCATTGTTCGTATCGAGCTTCAGGATAGAAAGTGTTTCTCTCTGACTAAAGGAGTCGTAAGCGTTTCCGACATTCAAAGTCGCGTCCTGCGCCGAAACCTCCGGACGGAAGCCGAGCTGCAAATTATGGAGAACATTGTCATTTTTGACGATCCTGAATTCTGTATGCGAAAGTCTTTCCGAGTATTTTTTTTTTTTTTTTAGTGTGGAGAGCAAATAAATGGGCAATAGAATTGGACAGCGGTGTAATCCTTCTTTTAAGGTTTTTGAACTGGGAACTACAAGGGAGTCTTTCCACGATTTCGGGCAATATCTCAAGGCCAGAGAAGCATGAACAATTTTCGGTAAATAGTGAGATAGAGCTGTCAGGCATTTTTTGCAGGACCACAGCTTGCACTCCATCGGGGCCTGGAGTGTTTTCCCGTTTGTTGAAAGTAAAGTTATCCTCAGCTCCACTGGACTAATCAGGGCCAGCTACGAGGTTGAAGCGATAGTGGCTAGTTACATTCCCACCCCTCTAGGCACCAAGTCTCCTGGAGAAAAGTTGATCTGGAGCAGTTGAGAATGCTTCTCTCGACTTCTAGGGACTCTCCAGAGGACTCGGTATTTTTGGCTATACCATTAGGTCCTGCACATTTTTGGTAGTTCTACTATACAAAGACCAAACGCTTTCCAAGTTCATACGCTTGAGACCCTCTCGAAAAAACGTGCGTTTTTTTTTCGCTTGAGCCATCTTCTTAAGTAGTGCCCTACTCCTTTTTAACCGGAGCAGCGAATCTGTGGTAGGGTGCTGACTTCAGATTCTGAGGAATCTGTTTACGTTCTCCTTCAAGGCTGCTGTTTGTGCATTCCTCAATTACTGAATTACCTCAATCGCCGAAGAAGTGATTGGGGATCTGAGGGTTATCCGACTTATAAATAGCTGTTTGCAGCACTCGATTCATGGAATCGCAGTAAGCATTGTTGTAGAACGAACGAGGTCTCATTGGTGGGACATTCGGAAAAGCAGAAATGTTACCTGTAATGGGAATATGATCTGAGCTTGTTTCCTAAGCTTCGTTGTATCGAACTTGGACATCTGTGATCTTTGAAGCCAAACTGTTGGAAATCGTTACTAAGTCTATAACAGGGTTTCTACCTACATGCTCGTGTACGTACAACAGCCCTTTTAGTAACAACCGTAGAATCTGTTTTGACAAAAAGTTCGCAAGGATTCAACCGTAATGGTCATTCCTGCGATCCAAGATGGTTCAGCATTGAAGTCGCCATAGAGTAAGGTACCGTTCAAGTCCTATGAGATTGTGCGTACCCACATTGGTTGAGTCTAGAACGTGTGTTCGTCTGTCGGACGTGGTCGATAATGTGTCACAGTCGTGATATTAAGTGGGGCTCAAAACATAACAGTGGTTATTTCCGAACCACCTCTGAATTGCCAACGAGATCTCTTTGTGCTTTTTGAATCTATTGTAGTTTTGGAGTGCTTTTCTGTCAGAATGTACCATCCCAAAGCTCAGTCTCCCTTAAAAAGTATGAGACGTCCTGACACAGAAGGATATCAGTTTGGCTGTCAGTCACATTTTTGTCTAGAACATGCAGAACAGGCCAGCTCTTGTGCAGATTAAGTGTGATAAGTTCATAGATGAGGATGGCCTGTTAATAAGCATAAAGAGTCGTTCATGCTGCTTGTTGAAGTTTACCGCATGATTTATCGGAGACCGAAGATTCTTGGAGCAGTTCGCACACTTCTGCTCCGTAGAGGCTGTCGTGCATTTTTTGGGTCTCGTGGGCTTCGGTGCGACGTCTTCAGCGCTGATCGTTTGTGCACAGCCCGGTAATATACTTAAGGCCCTGGCAGCGGAAACACCTGATAGCTGCTTTGCTAGGGTCTAATATCTCCATTTGGTAGGACCTGTCGAAAAGGAGAATACGTCCTTGTGTGACCAGCGTTTTGGCTGTTGAATGCGCCCTGACATGACCTCCCATGAGGTCACCTGAGGTATTCTTCTTGAAGATGTATTGATGTATCTGATGGATAGACCCAAAGAGTTGTAAAGCAGTTAGACTTCGTCTTTAATCTCACTGGCTTATCACATGTCCCATATTCTCAATGAGGATCGCGTATTGCGTGGTTGGAGTGTGAAATTTGGGGAGATTTACGAACTGTTCCTTCTGTTCGAGGATAGTCCTTGCCTTGTTTCGTTCATGTTCCGATTCAAAAGTGAGGAGGTTCTACTTCTTCGTAAGCAGCACTCTATAGGTCCAGTGCAAAAAAAGTTGAGGGGGCGGAGTTAAGCGAGTGTCAGCCATGTTGTGGGGCAGCTTGTCAGTTGATCCTTTGTTGTTGTTAGCCTTGTCCTAGTCTAATAGTAGAATGGTACACTGTTGTATAGTAATCGGCTGTTCAAATCGTAGTGGACGTGACAATAAACGTTTCTTTCGTTTTCCTGGCATAATAAAAAGCCAAGGGAAGAAAACATTTGAATTTAGCGCAGAAAGACGACGTTTGTGGCTTAAAGTTGTTCATAGGAAGTACTTCACTCCTTCGTCACATTCGCGAATTTGCTCTGAACATTTTGTAAACGGTAAAAAAGAAGATAAATGGAAGATATGTCAGACGACCTGCATTGATTTTTTTTGGTGACAGGTGAACCTGCAAAACTGTACGAGAGGAATTGTCCCAATTGGACACCTTCGTTAGAGTTGGGACACAACTTTAGCTCAGTGACCTCGTCAGTAAACTGTGATCGTTTTGTTCAGCTCCAAAACAGGAATTCAAGAAAAACTAAAGAAGTTCCATTGGGTGCTGATAGATGATAAAAACTGGTAATGGAAAAAGTGACTGCTTTCGAGACAACTTCAAGCGACACAAATATTCGAGCAACTGCTGAGCTCAACGCAGCAGCAATGAACAACGTAAATGAGATTTGGACTTATTTTGACGTATCTTTAATCCTTTATTAATAAACAGGATGATTATAAGGAGGTTCCTGTCGAGGATCCAGAAACACCGCAGGTAACTTGCACGGGGCAATACGCGGAGTTCTCAGAACGACTGAAACAGGCAGAAGACAAATTCCAAAAGCAGGAGCAACATATCAAGCACCTTGAAGATGGAGTCATAAAGCTGCAGAAGGAACTAGGATCTGCAAAGAACCAAAATTCCCTCTTAGCCTTTACAGAAGATGCCTTCCGAGACGGCGAAAAATTTAATTTCTACACAGGTCTCCCAACAAACGAAGTGCTATTTACGATCTTTAGGCTTTTGAAAGACCATGTACCAGGATATGAGAAGAAACGCTCTTTAACCTTTTTCCAGCAGTTGTAATGGTGCTGATGCGTTTAAGGCTCAACTTGACAGTACAGGATCTTGCATACCGTTTCAACGATCACCGGTCCACGGTCTCGAGAATATTCAGAAATGGATTGTAATCATGTTTAGAAGGCTGACTCCAGCTTTAATTAAAAGGCCACACAGAGACGAGCTTCGGTTGACGCTACCGATGATCTTCCGGAAGACTTTCCCGATGTGCGTGGTCGTCATCAATGGATTCGAGATATTCATAAACCGGGCGCACAATCTCGAAGCAAGGGCTACTACTTACTCGCACTACAAAAGTTATAGCCCAGTGAAATATTTAATCGGCATAGCCCCTCAAGGAGCGGTAACCTTCATCTCAACAGGCTTCGGAGATCGAGCTGATGACGAGTTCATCGTGGAACAATCTGGCATCTTGGACAAGTTGGTTCCTGGGGATCAAGGCTCAAGGCTAACCGAGGTTTCAATATCCACGAAAGTGTCGGGCTAAGGTGTGCGGAATTGGTGATTCCTGCTTTTGCCAGAGGGAAAAAACAGCTTCACCCTGTAGAAGGTGACAGCACAAGGGAGTTGGCTTCATGCCGAATTCATGTAGAACGTGCCGTCGGGAACCTGAAGAAGAAGTACAGCATCCTTCAAGGATCAATCCATACAGACTTACTGGAGACGGGGAATTTGCCTTAATAGATAAAATTGTGCATGTGTGTTGTTCACTTATGAATTGTTGCCCGTCTGTTGTTCCTTTTAATGAATTAGCAAACCAGAATAAGTAACAAGATAAAACAGTAATATCTGTACTGCGTAATTCTCTGGCAACATATAATTAATGAAACAAAACATATTTCTGAAGGTGCAGAATTGATTAAAATTATAAAGTGCAGTGAAAAGTACTGTCAGAAAACTATTATCATAAAAAATCAACATCGAAAAAAGTTACACTAACACAGAAAAAGGAGTAACACAGTTACACAGGATAGTATACGTTGGTCGAAATGTGGTAGGTGAATAAAAAGTGAAAGTAGTAGTGAATAATCAAAGGAAAATATAACTGAAATTCTTTCATTTTTTTCGTCTCAAAGCACGACAAGCATGGCAATACTACTGTTTCGGGGGACGGACTAGACCGACACAACTCAAATGATAATATCTAATTAAGCATCTTTCATCACAGCACGTAAGGACACGAACATTGTCGTATTTCCGCTCTTGGCAGATACACGGAAGGCTATTTTCCTTGTCAATTGCTAAGACTTGACTAGCAATTTTTTCTTTCGTGAAATACTTTCCATAGAGTTCAGGGAGCAAACACCTGAGAAAAAAAACCTGAAAAGAAAGAATTGTTCCAAATGCGCGAGATTCCCCAGTATCATATCAGGTTCAGGGAGTACCTCCAGTATATCACCATGTCCTCCTTTGTCCAGACTACGAAGTGGCAGAAGTCAGCGTTGAGTACGAACATCAGAAGCTGCGCTTGGTAGAAGTATTTGTGCTCTTTTTCAGAGCCAAAACCTCATCTTCAGAACGGAGACAAAACCCAGGATCACTTTCAGCTGCTGAAGTTACAGTCGCATCTCTGTGCTTCCAGGGACATTTTATTTCAACCACACCGTTGCCATGACAGGTGCAGGGGACTAACCGTCTGGCGAGACTCGAATATAAGGGAACTGCTTCGAGATCACGAATCCACTTGTTTCGATCTTCAAGCTGTCGTGCACTTCAGCATCCGAAATGTAACCGTTGTAGGTCATCCTTGCCGTGGCCTCGTGTTTAGTTCCACACCTAAAACAGCAATCGTTTAGTATTTGCTTTTCAGTTAATATTTTTAATTCTTCAACCTGGTTGCTTCCACAGAGAATTTTGATGCCTCAGGGTAGCAGGTTTTTCTCACCAGTGCCTTGGACGGATTGGCTATGGTGGTTTTCAAAACTTCTCTGAACCTGGAGCCCGTTATCCTCCCTGCTCGCTTCTCGTACCATAGTTTTGAAGCGCTCTGCTTCCGGGTCTCCATTTCAAGATTCTTAATGGATTCTTCATCCGTCGAAAAAGAAGCGAAGAATTCATCATACTAGGACTGGAGCTGTGGCAAAGACAATTTCACATGTTCAGCCTATAAGAGATTCCCGAGCGATAAGGGCAACTACGGAGAGGCTGTTTTCGGGATGTATCTGGATGCTAACGCGATTATTCCAGGCCTAATGGAGTTTATGGCGCCCAAAGCGTCGTAGACCTCGGATTCTTCGATGGGCTGAAATCAACGAACGGTAGAGAAGCCTTGTCGCTGCTTGCTGGCACTGGCATTTCTTTCGGTAGTTATGCATCTCTGCGATTCTTTTTAACACGACCTAGACATAAAATTTGAATTACTGCAGTACACCAATATTTCATGTTATTAAAAGTAATATAATGATAGTAAAGACTTGGAACTTCATATAAATGATAATATGGGCTTTGATTACAATGTTGTTTTTTTTATTGATATTTTATTTTCCTTTGATTGTAATGTTGCCCACTTGAAACTGATCTTAATAAAATAATGGAACGAGTCCTTACTGGTCGTTTGAGAGGGTTCAGCCAACTGCACGGTAGTGATGTACACGCTGCGCTCTTCTCCGTGGTTTTGATCAATGCAAACGCCAGGGCTGCAACATGCGAGCACGCTTTTCCGAGACTAGATTAACCATACAGTGAGAAATTTGATTTACATATTTTGTTTTGATTGATAAATGGTTACCCTGCCATGTAATCGCATTGTACAGCGAGAATTTCACCATCCGAGTGGGCAGCAAGCCGTGGTTTGAGAGCTGGCTTAATTAACGATTGGGAATGCTCCACCTGTTTACAGCAAATTGTTAAATAACATCAATTAATTTAAATTTTACCATAACTTCTTAACCGTCCTTTGATCAGAAACGAATTGTCGTCAAGTTTAAATACCGCGAGCGATCTGACTAATCTAATGATAAAATAGTTAAATGCTTCCAAACTTTTGTAACTCTTCAAAGCTTCATGGGTGAAGAAACTAATCCGAACAACAAAATACATGTACAGATCTGGGAAAAACACTTAAGATAAGTTTCCCTCAACTTTCAGTCGATCGTCGGTAGTCCACAAATTGCCTGATATCACATAAGGACAATCACTTTTTAATTGCGTCAGTTTTAATTTGCACCTTTCTTTCACATCCTCTTCTAGTGCTAATGCATAATTAGAAAAAATTATTTCGCGCATTTCGACTAGAAAAAAAATGAAAACTACTGACGCTTTGTTTTCGTCTGACCAAAACAAAGGATCAGCTGACACGCTGACCCACAGCATGGCGGACACTCGCTTTTGTAACTGCGCCCCCAATATTTTTGCACTGAACCTATATAACGAGTAGTCCCGTTCTAGAGACCCTCTGAAAGAATTTTCCGTCGTTTATCCTAGGTAATATCTAGACGATAGATAGATGGTGTGTGGAGAAAAGCATGACAACAACTTGCTGTTGCCTGGAAAACAGATTTGATAAATTTGTCGTTTTCGCCTAGTTTTCTACCAGGCTTTGCTCTAATGAATGGATTCTCTGTAAACGTAATGTGCAGCGTTCACCCAGGGGTCATGAAGCAGCTTCTCGTGCTGGTTTGACTCATTGAACCATTCAAAATCTTATTACCCAGGAAAGCGAACAACAGCGGAAAACTTGAACAAACTTCGCAGTGCTCTGTCACAAGCCGAAATTTCTCGCTGGCCCCGACTTCTCGAAGACCGAGTAAAATTTTAAGGGACTGAGTGTAGGAAATTGTCCTTTACCTGGGACCATATGGACAAATGTTTGGTAAAAAATACTGTGCGTACATATTGTGAGGTTAATAATTTAACCTCACGTAAATTTGCTTTAATTTAGACCCATGTTTTAGTTTTACCAAGTGCAAGTGCATGTAAGGGCAAGTCTAGCTATGCAACAGCCGTTTAAACGTGTATGTGGCTTGCGTCACGTACGCCAAGGTAGCTCAGGTTACGACTCGTGAGTCACGCTGCACGTGCAGAGACCTTAAGTAGGTCACCGGCCAGTATAAAAGCCCGACCTTTTCACGCTGAGAGATAGAACGTCTTGCACCGTTCTCCAGCTTAGTCTCGGTTTGACTAAGCTGCCGGGGTCAGGTCAGTACTGTGCGAAGCTGAGACTTTCGTGCCTGGGTAAAGTTTGTGTTTGTAATTGTCTGCTTTTATCCCAATACACTTACTTAAACTTTACCACGTTGGGAGTGACGCCCAATTATTCGAGGAGACCCGAAATTACACGTCACAATATCATCAAAAACGTCTTACGAAACTTTTAGGCCCCATTCCTCCAAAGGTGGTACTACAATCTTTGGGCTTCTGAGTAAACTAAAACCTTTTCTAACGAATGGTGCCGTTCATATTGTCCAAATATGAAAGTACAGAGCTAACCTGGCAGTATTGCCACAGGAGATGGGTGTCCTATATGAAACCTCCGAATTGACCCTTACCGTGCACGAGTTGACCCACTTAGCCGACCGTCTCATGCAATGGGGTCAGCCATGGGTTTTCTGCATAGGTAAGCATGAAGGTTTCAGTTGGAACTTGCATCACTGGCGAACATACCCTGGAACATTGCAACACAAATATGCAGCCCTGTTGGAAAACAGTAAATAAAAAGCGAAATCTTGGCAAGCAACTTGATCTAGCAAGCAACGTGTCAGTGTGTGTAAAAAAAATGTGCAGTAACTTTGATAGCAAAGAAAAAAAATGCTTTTAGAGTGGATGACGGAACATTTGTATTTGGTAGTCGCCCTGCAAGAAAACATCTCCCGAGAATATGATGCTTTACCAATTCGTTTCGAGATAATTGTTTTAAAACGATTAAACATAACAAACCGGGCTGTTATCCTAACAGAAAGTTTTCTGCGCGTTCATTTACCCACAAGACAGTCATTCAAAACGAAAAAACTGTGTCATCGGCACAAAAGACGGAACTTTCTGTGTCATTGTAAAAATAGGATGTTATTAAAACTGCAAGGTTCAAGCCGTACCTCTCGAGCTTTGCACCTGACACGAACTTGGAGAGTCATTTGCGTTACTCCGAGGAAGTCGTTAGTAAGTGTTATTTACCATGGAAAAGTGATCCACCGTATGTGTTGTCGCCGCTATCAGAATACTTTGAACTAGATTAACTCTCATATACAAAGGTACTAATAATGCAGCCTAACACACCAAGTGTCACTCTTTCGCTTCTAAGAAAACAAAAAATCATTTTTATAGAACTGATTACCAAAAGAATTGAGTTTGTTAAGCCGATTGCTTAGTTCTGGTCGATTAAATTTAGATTTAATTCATTTTAGTTTCTTTTCCGACGTTAGTTCAGAGGGAGCAGTTATTCCTCACATTCGGTAAAAAGTCGCTAGAACTGGATTCGGAAATCGATGTACCCAAAGCTATGAAATGTTTGCGATAGATCGTTGAGAGCCCGAGTGTTGTGATAAACTTTGGGAGATTTCAGTCAACCAACGAATCAATGAGAAAGGATTTAGCTAAAAGCAGTGTATTTGACAGTACCTTCAATAGTGCTTGCCACTACAAACGGGTAAATGAGCGGTTACGGCGGTTGCAGTTGGGGAAAGCTACGACAGGCTGCTTAAGTCAAGACTGTAAGACAGCTTGTAATGTTCTGTCCTAATAGGCACAAACGGCCGGGCTTTTATACCCTGCCAGTGCAAATACCTTCCGGCGGGTGTAACGCAAAACCATCCGGGAAGGGCCTTATCTAGATATCCTGAAATGACTTGGTGAGCCCAGGACTTGCTGTTACGTTTTCCTTCTTAGTGAGGGGTATTGGGTGAGAATCAACCATGCGTGGGAACCAACACATCAGTTAGCTATTAAAGGGCTCGTTACAGTGTGTCGTCCGCTTCATCGTTCTCATTTTGTCTCGGACTGCTTGCTGATTCAAGCCGTATCCGACGCACATGAGATCTGTATGAAACGACTTCTCAATCATACTGCTAGACAAGTTCTACATATCAACTTGCCTTACCAATAGTAGCTTCAGGTTTTTTGCTTTCAACCGCTTCCCTGCTTGTCCTAGTGCCGTTCAAATTGCAGCTAGCAAGCTCATCATCACGAATAGCCCTCCCACGATCCTTTTTAGTGCTTCCGACCCATCTATATTCAGCTGAGTTAGTTGTAGGAGACGATATTTTGCGGGAAGAATGCGGCAACCTTTTCTGTAAAATTTTTCGAGAACTAAAATAAGCATACAGGAACATTCTTAGTAAATTTCGGGAAGTTTCGCCCACAATTCATTTTCGCTCACACTAAATCGCCCACAGTCAGTTTCGCCCACAACCAATTAAATACCTAACTACAACTAGAACGCTCGATATTAATTATAATTGAGTTACAATTAAGTAAAGAACAAATTATAAATTATAAATTAATAATGGCGACTGTCACGACAAAGTTCGCAGTGGCTTCAAAAATTAAAGTATTAATTGCGTGAATTTCCGGACGGAAAGAAGTATGTAAATTAGATGGACTTTTTCAAAGGAATCGCGCTCCAGGAGCTGCATGACCATTTACTCTAACAATCTCTGTTGTATTTTTTCTATTTTTAAAAAAATTCATATTACTTGTAACGTTAATTGTTAATTTGATTTATTTTGAATGTATGAACTTCGTCTCTAAGTTACGAAATGAATAAATTTGAGCAGAGATGTAGTGTGGGCGAAAATGTATTGTGGACGAAAATGAATTGTGGGCGAAACTTTCAGGCACCTTCTTAGTACCTCGGTTTCGTTTACCACGCGGTTATCCAAAAGAGGTATTGAAATAGGGAAGCAACGCTTCAAGCGACTTTCTCGCTTCTGTCCGATTACGATACAGAACGGGAGCTAATTTCAGCAAAGAATAACCAAAACACAGTTTTTGTTGTTAATTGTTTATTTCGTCTTGGCTTTGGCTAATAGTCTATTGCAACATAACACTTTTACGCACTTCACACTGATACATATAAGGGACAAATTTTTATGACTAGATCTACTTCCAAATAATATTACTCGACTAAGCTACTCCACCACCAAAGAACAAAAAAATAAAAACGGTACCATACACAATAAATAAAAAGAAAGTGGAAAATTAATTTGCATCAATTGAATTAACTGCGAGGGGGTTTCACTACTTTACAATATGTTGTCAATAATTGATGGAGGGCATTTAGGGTCGTCATAAGAAATAAGACAATGGTTAAAAGAGATCATAGCAATGTTGTTTTTGTACATAACTTTAATTACTTTCTTACGTTCTTCAGATAATAAGGGGCAAGTCAGTAGGATATGGTTGATGGTCGCAGTTACTTTACATTTTGCGCATAATCGGATGTGGCTGATCCTATTAAATGCATGTACTCAGATGTAGGGAAAAATTATTGCGTACAATTATATACAGAGAAAGAAGATGTCTGGGTGTCGCCACGTCAATTGTGGGTTTATGCAGGACTGTGAGTTAAAATCGACGTGTTTTCCCCGTCGTGGTATTTCACCAAGCACCTTGCATCGGTTCCAAGAGATCTCCCTCAGAATTGTCTTGTAGTATGACTGAGGTATGCCTTTTGTTGCAATTCGGGTGGCTGTGTAAGGTTTGGCGCCCTTCACAATTTTGTCCATGATTTCATTACCCGAACTCCCACCATGAGCTGGAACCCACATGCAACATAGTTTTAATCGATTGGACATTGGTGAGATCGTCTCCCAGCATTCTTGGATGACCTAATCCGTTTGTTTCCATGTTCCAGAGAGAAGCTGGATTGAGGAGAGGGAATCGGTTGCAATGAGGACCTCACAGTAGCCCTGTACGCAAGCGTATCCGATTGCTCGCGCTATTGCAACCATTTCCCCATGGAAGCTGGACCAATGTTTTGGCAGGAAATATTGGCGAATTTTTCCGTTGGCCGAATCGTAAAACCCCAGGCCGACTTCGGAGTTATGTCTTGGAGGCGTCCGTGTTGATCACGGAAAGTTTCCGTGACTGTTCGTGGAAAAAATCAACGATCTCATTGAAATTCCTTTTTACAACGCATATCAGAGGTGGCGGTGCCAACTCCCAAGGTGCTCTAGGTTCTCGAAGTTTTTTCTTGCCACAAGATTAGGGTCTATGGCAAGCAGTCCCTCTATGATCACTGACATTGGACTTACGTACCTTTTGTAGTGGAAGGTGAAGTCGTGATTTAGTAGATCCACGAGGGGATGGTCAGGATATTCAAGAGATAAGGAGGTCCTGCATCGAAAACGTTTTTCCTCTATCTTGTATTCCAAAGGCAGCAAACCCAGATCGGCACATAACGATCTTGCGGCTGTTGCTTTGGATGCTCCAGAGACAACGAGTAAAGCTTGTTTATATAACCCTTCCAGTTTTCTGCCGTTGGATGACGAAACTGTAGAAAAACAATTCGTTCCGTGTAGGAGAATAGGCTCTTTTTTTGATCGGATGATTGTTAGTGCAATGTGAGCCGGCATTCCATTTTGTTTTGCAAGAAACGGGGATAAGTATTTGATTGCCAAGCTTGCTTTTCTACATTGGGTCGCCACGTGTTTTCCCCAGTTTAAATTACTGTCCATTTTTAATCCTAGGTACTGGATGTTATCTGTTGCCTTCACCCCCGTGTTGTTAACGAAAATAGTGTCGCTGCTCGAAAGCCGTTTTCTACTGAAGTGGATCAGCTGGCATTTTGAAGGGTTGAGATTCACCCGAATCTTCTTGACCATGGTAGTAATTCTATCCGTTGCACGCTGCAGTACTTCGATGGTGGCAGGTGACGTTCTGCCGCTGACAAATTGAAGAATGTCATCTGCAAAAGCCAGCGCTTTGCACCTTGGGCTATTGATGACACCAATCAGGTCGACGACGTAGTAGTTAAAGAATATTGGTGATAACGGATTTCTTTGCGGGACACCATTTTCGATAACTAAAAGTTTGCTTTTTTCTCTAGCAGCTTACACATGAAACGTCCTGCCAGTCAAAAACTGAAGAAGCCATTTCACGTAAATTTGCGGGACATTCAGACTCTTCAGTTTCTCCACAAGCGTCTCATGATGTACGCCGTCAAACACCTTCTCAGTGTCCAGCTATATCACGGAAGTAACGTGACGTTTATCTAGGGCACAATGAATGTTCTCTGTTAAGAAAAAAGCAGCATCTTCTGCAGAAGTTCGGGGTCTAAATCCAAATTGGTACGGATGAAAGTGACGATTCTTTTCTGCGAGGTAGAGGCTCCTGTTCTTGATGATTTTTTCTAGGGATTTTTGATATTGTTTGAAGGAGAGAGATTGGTCGAAGGATGAGGGGTCGTCGTAAGAGTTTTCGTTCGGCTTCGGTAACATGACAACTTTTGCAGGTTTCCATCCTTTGGGTAGGTATCCGGAGGATAGGCTGTTGTTATAAATAAATTTCTCAAGAGGCATCAAGGAATCTATTGTTTTTTGCCAGAAAATAAAAGGCACCCCATTCGTCCCTGGCATTTTGTTCGGGACCGATTCGAGAATTGACTTATTGATTTTTTCCTCCGAAAGTTCAGGAAGTTTTAAGCGGGGCGTCTTATTCTTCCTGTTGTACATCAGTTCAGGTGATAACTTTCCCTGCAGACACTACATACCGGCATGAGTTAATTTCTCTTGTACGCTGTGTGTGACTGCTTGTCCTGACAGTGCTATCTTTTCGATCCCTGGGAGTGTTTTTCATGAGCTGCCGGTGCGTTGAATGAAGTTCCATGCCTCAGTCCTGCTCATTGATGAAATTTTGCCAATATTTATTTCTTGTCTGGCGAAGCGTTGCTACAGACGCATTTTTGACCTCCTGCCATTTTCCCCTGTGCTCCGTTTTTCTAGTTTTGAGATAAATATTGCGAAATCTTCTCATTTTCTTATGTTGTTCGGTAAGCTCTGCAGCCCATCAGAATTGTTGTCTCGGATGAAATTTTGAATTAGGCACGTATCTTTCAGTCGCCGTCTGTACCGTTGTGTTGAGCCAATAAGTAATTTTTTCTAGGTCCTCTTCCATTTGACATACCCCGGTGGAAGAAAATCTCCTCGATTGCATTTGTTCTGTCAGAAACCTGTTGATGGCGTCCCAGTTAGCCTTTACAAAATTCCTTTTTCCTTGCGGGTTCCCTGGCGGCTTAATTTCAAGTCACAGCTGGAGCGTTACAGGAAAATGATCCGATGTTACATCAAGTTTTATTGCTAGTTCAACAGATAGTACAATTTCCCTATTTTTCTCTGTTCCAAACACGAAGTCAATGACCGAGCTGTCGCCATTGGTACTGAAGAAAGTTGGCGTATCTGGTGGAGAGAACAAGAGTCATGTTGTCGTCCTGGATGAAGTTGTAAATTTCCCCTCACGTGTGGTTGTTATCTCTTTGAGAGCCCCAGAGCCAGTGATGGCCGTTAAAGTCTCCGGCATACATTATGCGCTTGTACTCCAAGGAGTACATGGAACAGGTCGAGGGGAGGATGCTCGCTTTTTCGGGTTGTTGAGGTGGAGTATAGCTCGTAATTAGAAGCAGTATTTGGGTACTTAAGTTAATGCTGGCCGCTGCATAATACTCTGCGATCTCCTTAATTTCAACATGGTAAACCATGGACTGATGTGGAGCTGTAGCCACATTCTGTTGGCCTGAGAAGGGGGAGGAAGAATTTTAAATTGTCGAGGCTCCTCTTCTTCCAGTTTGAATTAATCTCTTGAACGAGAAGAATTGCCACATCGTTTTGGTTGGCTACTCTCACTGCTACCTCTATAATATTTACACTCTTTCTACAGTTGATGGCCGTGATTTGTAATATGCTGTTGTTGAATAGAATCGATTGTTGGTTCCTGCTTAATTTGCTGTCCATTTTTATTTAAAAAGCCTTTTTTATTCTCGCATTTGCTGTAATTAGCGGGATGGTTTAGGCCACGGCGCATTTGGGCTTGTCCGGTTGGTTGAAGTCTTTCGTTGAGTGGTTGTTTGCGCATTTGTCACAGGTCCATGTGGTGGCCTTGCATTTCCACATGGTGTGCCCCCACTTTTGGCACTTGGAACACATGAGGCAGACATTTTTGTTGAAGTCTTCGGCCTTAATGTTTTGGTTGAACACAGTGACATATCCTACTTTCAAGATGGTGTTGTAAGTGAGGAGTCTTGAAGGTCGACAATTAGGGATCCGTGCTTTTTTCCGCTGTTGGGGTTAATCCATTTGTAGGTGAGTTGAAAAATGTTTTGCTGGAGGCAAATCTCCATTTCTGCCGTCAAATCCGCGGTGATTCGTCTGTAGGGACACGGTGAAGGACAAGGGTAGTGTTTTCTTTTTTTCGTTATCTTTTTGATTGGTCCGTTTTGGGGCATGGTGACGTTTGGAGCAATCAGTAGTTGTTCAACTTTTTGTTTTTCCTCTTTCTATTTGAATGTTCTTGAAATGAACAATGTAGAACATTAGACAATGTATCTCAAGGCCCAGGTCAGCGTCCTACAGCGCAGTGTAGTAAACGCGTAAAGCTGCGGCCATTTTCAAGGGCTTGTTTCGTGAGTGTGCGATTAAATTTGTCAACATGTATGTTTTCAAGGGAAAAAATTTTAAAAGGGATATGCCTCCAGATTATAGCACCCGCCAATTGCATTTAGGCCTCCTGGGAGCACAATCAACAGATTATTAATCGTTTGGTCAGTCTGGATGGTTTATCCACTGCAAAACTCCCTTTGATGACCGAATATTGCTGCTCATCGACCCAATATGCAACCGCCGTCTTGAAGTTTTCTTTGCACCATTTGGGGTCCTGTTCCTTTTTTAGATCGTCCCAAGGCGGAACGCTTGGAAAGTTTAGAAAAAGTAATTTTGCGTTTCGTAAAACAGGATCTATCTGAAAGTAATACAGTAAACAAACATGTTTGTGGTGTTTGACAGCTTCTGTTGAACGACCAACTCCAACAATTGGCTACCGTGTACGTAATTTTTCTCTTGAAAATTACAATGCGCTGTGTGAATTACTCATTAGAAAGTACTTGTACTATATCCGCCAATTACCCACAATGCGGAATTTTAACATAAAACTCCTGGATCGAACCTGATGAATTAAGGACTAAGTTGTTGACTTAATCAGAAAGTACTAAAGTAATGCTTCTTACAATATTTACATAACGACAGGTTTCTACAGAATGGCGAGAAAAACTGTTTATTTTTACCTGAACCCAAGATCCGTATATAAATCGGAATCAATGTCATTGAATTTTTTAGATTCTTTGGGGTTAAAATCGGACGTAAACTAGACCTACTCTCAAAGCAGGTTTTGGTTGTTTTGCAGTCTTAAAGAAATATATTAAAGATAATTACATCAAACTACTTCCATCGGATTCCAAAATGAATTTTACAAGCACTAAGATATATTTTATGTTGTACTAACCTTCAAATTGTCACAGTATAATTCGGTTGGTGTAAATAAAGGGGCCGTGATTTCCCTCAACAGTGTCATAAGGCTAACCGGTGTATTCAACCCCATACACAACACGATACAAAAATAAGTCTTACTAAGAGGAACAGAAATCGGACTTACGGTGGTTGAGTCTGGGCTCGAAGCTGGAAGAAGGCTCCCAGTACTTTCTAGTACTCTGGAAGAGGGCCTTAACTACTTTCCCTTACTAGGGAATTGGTGTCTCTTATACTGAATTAATGAGGACAGGCCACCGGAATGCTGGGGTGATAATTAGACCCGTCGGGTGTAAGATCTCTGGTCTTTAGGGTCACTTATGTGTGTGTTTAAGGATGGTACATTATTCACCGCATCCGCTCTGTAGAAGAGCTTACGCAAAGGTTACACTCGGTCTTGTTAGTCCCAAATTACATAGATTGTATAAATCCACCTTATAATATTTTTAATTTTTTTTTTTTACATACGTCGACTGTCCGTAACTGTCACAACTGAACTGAAACTTTACTCTTCGAGCGTTCAACGGTCCCCTTTGATAGTTGCGCTGCATTGTTTCCTGGAAATAACCCTTCAATCGGTGGGCGTTTCTCTCAGTTTCATTTTTATGCAGACTTCGGGCGAAGTAAGTGGAAGTTGGCTAGGAATGGTAGTGTAGGAAGATGATGTCGAATCTCCGGGTAATTTCTGGGGCCGGCCACATTTCTGTGCCGTATCTTTATACTCTTTAGAGATGATGGGACGGAGTTCGGTTGAATTCCACCAATCAATAGGAGGGTACAAATACCGGTCTTCATATACTGATCAGTGTTGAGTCCTTCCGCAGACATAAATTTAGAAATGAAATTAAAAGCACTTGCATAATTTATTGTTGAGCTGTTTTCATATCACGGGTAGGAAGGGCAAACTTAGTGCAAAAAGTCGCAACAGCATCCTGAAAGTCGAGAGGTCAACACCCATTTTTAGAGCTCACTTGGGCACGTTCGCACCCCTCAAAGGATTAAACAGACTGATTGTAATATTATTCCATCAATTTATACAAAAGTTTGTTTTTAGATGTTCAACAGACTTAAAAACGGAAACTAAAACACGAGGTTCAGAAATGTACTCAATAATTTTTTACGATGCTTTTTTCTTTTTTTCAACATAAAAGGCTTAAACAGCACATAATAGTAAAGAACACAAGAAAAAGAATTACATAATTTTTCAAGGAAATATCTAACTGGCAAACCAACTCCTCGTTCTCAAGTAATTGGGAGTGCTCAGTAGACTTGTAGAGCAGCGTATAAAAGGCGTCGACACATGAAAGTTTCTTTCCATCTGGCCTATTGTTGTCCCCTGGTCGACATCGGTGGCCAGGGCTGTCAAGGTTGTTCTGGGTTGTCGGTTGGTTGTTGTCAAAGTTGTCGGTTGCTGTCTTGTTGAGGTCACCGCAACGGCTTTTTACCTCCGTCTTGAGATCACGTAAATCATAGCCTATTTTCTAGCATCAACTTTGGCAGCTTCACTACGTGCAGCCTTGATGCTTGAGAATCACGGGTTGTGAAGTTCTGGAGTCCTAACGTGCCACGAGTTTAGTAATTTAAGTTTCCCGGTATCTTCACTGAATTATCGTCTTCAGCAGCGAGAAGCACAGTGACCTATGGGGAGCACCTGTGCATATTAAAAAAGGGGTAGACGCTCGTCCTGAACAGCTGCACTTGTGTTGGTTTCTTGACGGACCTGGTTTTCAATCCCTATTTCCTCTGTTGTCTGACTTTGATAGTTAGCTTGCCTGGAGTGGCTTTGATATTCCTGATACCACAGGTTTTTCCTGCCTACGAATACACCATGCTTGTATACAACAAACTTGGTATCCCAACATTCGGATCCCACTTTTGGATCTACGTTTTTCCGAGCAGGAGCAGCGACGTATTGGTTTAACTTGAGAACTGGCACTGGGACCTTGCATCCCCGCAAGAAGATGTTATTTATTGTTATCAGATGCATCATGGAATTTTTTATTGATTGAACAGTGCAGTTAATACGCTAAAATTTATTGGGTACTTATTACCCTTTTTCCATCAAACAGTTTCGTGATGTGTGAACCATTTCTATAATTCCATACATTTTCTGAATAATTCTTAGGATTGTCCTACGAATTACTGAATCTCTTGAATATTGATGTTCTAATAAGATTGTTCTCTTCAGACTCCATCCTGATAATGAACGGGACGGGAAAATCCTAATTTCTCGACGATGTCTCGGATTGCGAGTTAGAATTGCATCTTTGCCAATCATAATGAAAAACTGTCAAATAAAATCCATCTCATGAAGGCAATGTTTCGAATTTATAAGGTGTATGAAGTCATAAGTGTCCCAACCGGTCTGTATGATGTATAAAGCTGGTCAAGTGGTAGGGTGAAGTATTCCGGAGCCCACCTGTACGTACCCCATGACTTCCTTGTTCATCCTTGGCTTGTAGGGGACCACGTTGCTGAAATGTCCACGAACAATTTAAAGAAATCTAGTGAAGTCAATGTGTATGTTTCAAGTGGTAGCTCAATGAAAATTGAATGCCATGTTGTATAAAGTTACGAACATGTTATATGTATATACAACAAACATTGTGTATGACCTCTCGTATTTTTTTCATACTCCTGTAACACTGCTCGAATACTCACTAAGTCATTTTTTCTTTGGATGATTTTACTTTATGAACCTATTCGTCAGGAAAAAAGCCCAGGGAACGGTCCTTCAGTCGCTCAGTAGCTTCAACTTCAAACCACTTTTCAGAAATTCAGGAGTATCGGAAAGACCGTAATGTCCTAACATTCTGCAACTGATACTGAAGTTAACAAAAAACTATTTTAACAGTTTATATGTGTATACTGCGGGAAAGAAGAAACCAATCAGGAAAAGTGCTAAAACAAACACCGCGGACATAACGCGTACAGAGTTTCAAAACTGAATTTAAATCAGGGTGTACATACCCAGTAGAAAAATCTGGGCATGTCCAGGGCACTGAACGACACCTGGATACGTCGTAACGCTGCATAAAATGCAAGGGCGTCCGCAGTGCCCTGAACGTCCTGAAATTGGGCCACTTTCAGTACACTACCAAGGTCCTTACAAAACCCTGAAGGTTGTTGCGTGATAGTGGTTTATTCAGTACCTGAACCAAGCCCTTACGGTAACCTGGCAGTGTCCTTTCAAAATCCTGAATAGAACCTTCAAAACGTTCTAACAATGCCCTGAATTGGGTCTTAAAGTACCCTGAACGGGTCCTTATGATACCCTGAAAGAATCCTTACGAAACCCTAATCGGTTCCTTATGATATGCAGAACAAGGGTTCTCATAGAAACCTTGTGGCGTCCTGGACAAGGTCCTCTCAATATCCTAAACTGTCCCTTGCAACACACTGAACATAGTTTTGTTTTTGCTCCAGTTCGGTGTCCTGAATTACTCCTGAAACAGCCCTTACCAGTTCTCTCCTCTAAGTAAATTACTTTTCTTGCTTATAATACTAAATAACCAAGTTCGTTCATTGGTGCACAAAGTTAATACTACACTGCAAAGTACTCAATGAAAATAATCAAATGAAAACCAATCTTTGCATTTTTCTTAACGTCTTCTTTTGGCCGGGACAACTAGTTCGTCGTCGGACGAACTGTACGACTGTTGTCCCAAGCCAGTGCTGTCGTCGTCAGTCTCTCCTTCGCCATCCTCCACGATGGCTGGTGGAGTAATAGCATTAACAGAATTTATCCTCTGTGTTGTATGGCGTGGCACCTCAGCTGCTTTCCGCTTGTTGTACTCCCTCTTATTGTCCACGTATCTGCGGATTTTAAGGCGGATTGTAGATGCATTGCAGTCTCCTTCCCCCACACTACAAGCCAGAGCAAAACCTGCAAAAGAGACAATAAAAGTTAGCGTTAAGTAAGTTAAAAGTAAAAGTTAATAAAAGATGAGGTCAATAGTTGATAATTTTGTATGTTCCTTTATTAATTACCGACAATAAGTTTAAATTTGGCGGGATCTAATATCTTCACACTCCCGTGAACCAGCTTGTCACCGAACAGCAGCTCCAGCAGCATAGCAGTCACGTCGTTAAAAGAAGGAGCCCGCTTTGCCTGATAAAGGTCCACTGCCCCCATGTATTTCAGTAGTTGAGCC
This sequence comes from Eulimnadia texana, assembly GCA_002872375.1. NCBI lineage: Eukaryota > Metazoa > Arthropoda > Branchiopoda > Diplostraca > Limnadiidae > Eulimnadia > Eulimnadia texana. The sequence goes on from NKDA01000007.1 coordinate 2,263,849, forward strand.
TGACGAATCCGGTAAAGAATGACGGGGATTCGCGCCATGTTTCTTGGATCCTTGACGTAAACATACAAACATAGTGTTTTGGTTTGTTAACATAAATAATAGATGTATGGTATATACCGACACGAGGTGCATGTAGGAGACGCCCTAAGCGGGTTTCCAACAAATTCCCAAGACCTTGGTTGAGCACTCCCTTACAAATAAAGGGTTGCTTTCCTCAGTGGGCGGGTTAGTTGAAGTATCGGCTACCTTCTCCAGAACCAGAATAGAGTTTGGCCGCAACTTCCTCGGGCGAAAGTCTCCTTTGGTCAAGACATTTTTAACAATGAAACTTCTCTCGGCGATTTTCTGCTCTTTGCTACCGCCATCTGAGTAGTTGTTCATGTGTAGAATCTGCTTAATTGGTTGGTCGCTTCAGGGGAGGATTTCCCCGAAGTCTCGAGCTACACGACGGATGACGAGGACTGCGACGAAAGGTGATGACTTGTCCTCGAAACTGACTCGGTTCATCTGGAATGTTTTCGTTTTTTCGGATTTTCCCTCAATCAGAGATAGCTGTGGTAACCAGCGTATTTGGGGCAAACTCGAATCCGGCTAAATATCGTGTTGATGTCCGCTACAGCGACATACGTTACAGTTCGAAAGTGGATGATGATGTGGTGCTACGGCTTAGGGATGGAAGTCAGGTAACGTGAGCCGAGAACAAAGTTCGTGGCTTGTAAGAATTGAGTGAGTAAGATGGGGTATTTTTGTGTAAAATATTTTATTAAACTAAACTCTGGAGTTTACACGGCACTGCAAAGGACAAATCAAAAGTAAGTGAATGAAATTCGAGAATCGGTTAAACTTAAATGAGTCGACCAAGTGTCACTCTGACACTGAAACAAAACGGACATAAGATCCACCACAGAGAGTGGTCTTAGATTGGCAGAACCGAAGGAACTCTACGGCTAAATCCTCGACTCACAACTGAGCAGACCGACTCGTTCTCATTTGCTATTTACGTCCGGTGGTCGAGCGATTGCTCCACGAGCCAGCCACCCTAAAGACGCTTTAATAGCCACCGACTTTCCTGGTGATCGCGTCCATATTCTTCCGCTACAAAGAGGTCTGCGTGGACCAGACCTATTATTAAGTCTGTCTTACCCCGAACTCTCGCAAGCGGGAAATCCTGTAAAAAGACCACACTGGGACTGAGTTATCGGTCACGCGACGATTGGTGCAGGTTTTCAGATGCTAGGTACCAAACTGCTTTGATGAAAAGACGGCTTCGGCCACACAACTTCTCAGTCTGCAGTTTGACCCGTTGCAAGACGTTTATCCAAGCCCTGGCAACTTCGCGTAAGCTGAGTGACTGAGAAGATCCGCCAACGGCTGGTTTCTTTACGAAGTCCTCGCGGATGAGCGCACAGCAGCTGTGTTCATCCGGAAACGCCTTTGCGAGAACCCTATTAACCGTCTGATCGACAACAGCTACTTTTATCAAGCCCAAGGCAACCTTGGCTGAAGAATCGGAACCCGCGTTAACATTGGTGCTGTTGACTGCAGTCGCGTCCTTTCCAAAAAGATGTTATACTTCCTCTGACAACCGTTTATAATATAGATTTTAGAGTGTTTGCTGAAACTCAGCTAATAGCGCATACCGAGGCAAGTAAAAAACAACTTGCCTTAACTACAGTGCCTTTGGCGGTCGACGACTGCTGTGTTGCTAACCATGATGAATTCTGCCAGTTGATGTGGTCGCTGACAGCTACTGCAGGGCTCCTGTCTCTCGGTTGAACCTGGAGCCTTGCTTGACTGGGTGGTGTGACTTCGACCTAGTCTCTTCCCCTCCCTCTGAACAGTTGAACTAGGTAGTTCCTTTCGACTGCCCTTATACTTTGTCGCAACGTCAAATGCATTGGTATATGCTGTAGCCGGGTTATCAAGCTATTGACCTAATTCCCTGAGAGAGTGCGGTAACGGATCCAGATGGCCAATTTCTCTCCAGCAGACATTCCACTGTCGAGGAACAGGAACCTAAACAAATCGGTACGCTGGAAACAGTCGAGCAGAGAGCCGTCGTAAGATTCAAGGTCCGTCCGCACCGACGACGTGTAACCCGCTTCTTGACACCGTGGCTCTTCCGGCTCCCTCCCAGAAACGTAGTCTTCGATCCACGCGTCTGGAACCGGAGCAAGGTCCGACTGTTCCTGGGTTCTGAGCTGAGTTCTTGTAACATCTTCCAAAATGACACCCCATCAACCTGCTGTGACACGAGGTTGATCTGGTATGTGGACTTAGAGAATCCACTCCACTTGGGGCACCTTCCAGATCCTGTTTGACTATTTCGACAACTTCGTCGTGCTTCTATAAGTAACCGAATCGTTTTTCCAACTTCTCTGTTGCGGAATCCTCATCAGTGCAACCTTCCAGTAAGAAGTTTCGGCAAACCATGAAAAATTGTAGGAAACCTCTATCCGTTTCAGAAACCCTTTAATGACTGAACGCGAACTTGTAGGGGTCACTTGCCATGCTGACAATCCTGTTGCAGTAGCTGGTAACTTTACATCGGCCTGAAGTTCGTCGCTTCTCATCTTACAACAAACAGACTTACCTGCAACAGGACCAACATAACGAAACAACAATGAAATAAACTGACCATCGTGACCCGAATTACAGAAGCTACCGCCCAAGGCAAGCCTGGTCTTCCATCTCAACGAAGCCTACATCTTGCACAGATCAAGACGGCAGACATACCCACCACAGCCTAGTGTCCATGTTGCAGTCTTAATAATCCGATGCCCTCCAGTGAGTAACAAACAATGAAATGCGTTAACTCCAAAAGTCAACAGAAAAAATGACGGCTACGCCATCAAGCTGAAAGGAATTTTCCAGATCAACATCGGCTCTATCACAAACGAACAGATAACTGAATCATAGGCACGTTGACATCTTAAACAGAGACGAGAGGAACTGAAACTAGAACTTTGGCATACTTAAATTACAGACGTTACTCCAGTAAAGGGATAGTTCTAAATCATTCCTGATGACATCGAGGAGGCACTCGTGTCCGGCCAAAACTTTATGTACTCGACCGGAACAAAAGAGATTTACTTCCAACCACCACAGGACACACTGATCCAAACAACCAACCTTACTAACTACTTTTGATCCTACTATCCTACAAAACAGATAGCCACATAAAAGGAACAAGAGCCGAACGAGGAAATTTCCAGTAACCCCGCAGGCTTGATCTCCCTGATGATTGCGATATTTGTACCTGTATCACACATAGTATAACATGAACAGTCGAGTCCAACAAGGACCTGCGATGAACAGAATTGAAACAACAATTTAAACGAGGTAAACATAAATTTTTTTATCTAAAGGTGCACTCGATTGAACAAGTTTTGCCTCAAGACAAGGTATATCGGTGACGATGTGATAGTGTTAAGGTGTTGCTGAGGATAAAAACTAAGTAGAGATTGACTATGAGTATTAATGCGCTAGTCCGCTAGCTGCAACAAAAGAAATCATCGAATGCATAAAAAATAATAAGAAATTTGATTCTGATCAACCTTAGCGAGACAAAATACTGTAGACGGAGAAATGTGGACTAAAATCAAATGAAATTCCAAAATTTCCTGCGACTATTGTTGAAGCTCAGAAATTTGACATTTGACTACAAATTGGTATGCTGTGGTGAGTTGCTAAGACGAAACGAAATAAAAGTGGTAGTAACTGAAGTGGTCTTGATGGCTTCCAAATAAAAGGGACATGGGATGTGGTTTCAAGAGATTTAATGAAGATAAGTTGGCCTTGAATAACCCTGAATAATTGAAAGGTCTTTCTTCTTTTGCCAGCAGCACTGCCAGTGGACAAGCATAGACGAGAGAACTACCTATTTCTTGACTTGGTCTTTTAATTGGGCTGATATTTTATTTATTTTTTTTTTTTTTTGGCGGAACAGAATTTGATCTATTAGTTGTTCTTATTTTCCGCTGTCTCCTAGACAAGCCTCTCCAATACCACGTTCACACTGCATGCCAGTATAACTTTGGAAATAGCTACACCGTGTTAGAGGGTATGACTTACGGATGCGGATGAAGAGAAGCTAGTTCCCTTGAGAGTGAGACAACTGAGAATTTCTATTTCCTAGCCTGTATGCTGCTAATGGGGTGCTACATACTACGCATGCACTCGCTGCAATGCCGAATGTCGTTTGAACCAGGTCTGGAATCAGGCGCCAGACGAGTGTGAACTTGACCATTTTCAGGCGAATTCTGCATCTGAAACCTTCTTCGCTCTCAGAAAAGGAGCGTTTGTGTTAGGTTTTATCTTGGACCTTTCAGCTAACATAATACAGTCGTAATATGTTGAGGTCTCAAATAATTCTTGCGCTTCATGTCTAGCAGACCGATGCCTTCACGTCTCAAGTACCATGCGCTTTTCGGTTTGTCGAATTCCGTCTGAGAACTTCAAACTCTTGGATAGTTCTTTCCCTTTACATCTGGCAGAACATCGCATGAATGTCAAGTTTCATATGCCTTTTTTCTAGGTGAATTAACTCCTTCTAAAGGCTGTGAAGGCTCGAGTACTTCGTACGCTATATATCTAGCAGAAAGACACCTGCAATTCCTAAGTTTTTCATTCGGCTTTCATCTAGCCGAATCGCATCAGAGCTCGTTCTGGGCATTCTCGTTCAGGTGATTCATTTGCTTGATCTCATAGCAGAATAGCTCTCAACTCACATAAAAATATGGTGCCTTTCGACCGTGCCGTTTTGATGACCTTGAACTGGTCCGTGTAGTTTAATTGACGACCGCTAGATGGCGTTGCTTGTTAACCTTAATAGATTATTCATTTGAAGCCATATTCCTTTCCATCACATTTTGCGAATGCTGTAATTTTATTCCTGCAACTTATTTTTTGAAATTAACATAAGCAAAATTACCAAAACTATTTTCCTTACAACTGTCCGTTGTAATAAAAACGGCACCGTTCGTTATAACAGAAACGGTACCGTACAGGGATAAATGGAACGGATTACAGTCTCCCTCATCGCCTTCTACCGGTCGAGAAAAAAAACTATTCTTTTTGTTGTAAAACACGTGTCATGAAATAATTGACTCAATTACAAATTATTTACGTAAATTATATCATGAAATTGTCGTGTTTGGTGAATTGTGTTTATTCTGATGCTTTAATTTTCGCCCTCGTAGTCCACGCATAAAATCTTTTCATCTTCTGATGTTCACAGTAAACCTCCACGTACACTGAAAGAAGAACTGACTTACCTTACATGAAACCGGAATTTTGTTTATAATTTGAAACTTATATCAGCAACGATATTCACTTTTTCGTTGTCCAGAGATTATTTATATCTTAGTCCTTGCAAATTGGTGGGGATTTCTGCATCGAGTCCATTGAAGTTCCGTTCATTAAAGTTTGAAACTCTGTCGACTGGGTCTGCGATTTCTACCCAAAGATTAAGACGATGTTCAGAGGATAGTTCGTACTGTAGACCAGTGCAAAAGTTCAGTCCGCTTTAGATGTTCATAATTTACGAGCCTCATTCAAACGGTGTTCAGTGGATGGTTCAAGCACTGATAAAAATCTAAACACACATGCATGCCGGGTATATTAAGTAGAGTATTCAGAACACATGGACTTTTCATCGGGGAGTTCATTCAATGATCACTCAGTTTAGTTTCACCCTGTACTCACCTACCGTTTCAGTCAGCAGCATAGAAATAAAGAGGGTTGTTAGGGTTGATTGTCAAGGAATATTATCGATAGGATATTGCTGATTAATTAAAGCTTGTTTCTGAATCCAGAAATACAGGTGGTTACATAGGTGTATTTGCAAAATTAATCTGAAACTCAAAAAGTTCTATTCTCTACTTCAGAACACTCGTATCGACTAGACGATTTACATATCAAGGAAGGTCTAATTCTTCTGAACGAAATAAACTACACGTCGACGAGATAAACTTTTCAAACCAAGGGATGTAAGCTATAATTAATATCTTCTCAAGAAGCAGGCGATTCATTTTCTTAAAATTTCAGCAAAGAGAAAACAATCATTTGTGACCAAGAACGTAACCGGCAGTTGCATTACGGGGAGCGCGACCAATACGACGAAGACGACCTGCAGAAAAAGCACCAAAAATTAGTTACTTTAGAAATTTTTGTAACTAATTTGTTTTAAGTGAAAAAAAAATCAAAAACCAAGCAAAAATGTGCGAGTTTTAATGAGATCCAGAGCGCCAGTGCGAGTTGCCACGCTACAGGCTGTATTCACAAATGGACTCTTCCCTACCAGTAACTTTGCTGGTAGGGAGAATGTGAAATTTCAGTGTTTCTTTGTGACCGAATTGGTAGATTCTTCTACCAAGTCTGGACCTTTGTGAATACGAACCTATTGAGATGCAGTATTGAGGAAAAAGCTTGAAATTAAACGAAAAAGTCACGAAAGTCACACACATTCGAGGGTGTCTATAAGACCGGCCGTTAATTTTGTCGTAAAATTAATTAAATTGTAATTAATTAAGAAGCAGATTGAAGAGTGTTGTGAATATGGAGTTTGGGGGAGAAAACTCTTTGAGGAAGAAAAAGAAGAAAAATACAAAGAAGTGGGCGTGTCTGTGTGCTTGTGTGTTGGGCGTGGCTATGCTTTGGAATGGGCGTCTCTACGAACCCGGCGCTGACGCTCTGCGAGAAGAAAAAATTCACAAGAAAAGTACGAAGAAATACTCAAATCAAAAAGTTAATTTAAATTCAAAATCTCCATAAAAGTGAAGCGAGTTGTTCAGTTATAAAATGTTATAAGAAAAGCAGCAGAAAAACACGCAAGCATAAGCCACGCCATTGATAATAAAGTACCTGACTGCGCGGGGATGAAGCTTTTTACTTTTGTTTATAAAAGATTTTTTCTCGTGTTTATAAAATTTTAGTAAATTTTGTTTGCTTGTCTGGTAGATGGCGGTGCTGTGGTTTTGTTTTTGTCAAAACAGGCGCTTGGAGCGCAGACTGTGAAAGAGACGGACGCCGACGCTGACTTTGACCATCCGCCGCGCTGCAGGTGAACACATTTGCAATCAATATCAGTGCATATTATATATATACATATAAATAATAAGCAAAACATATATTAATATTATATTATAAAAGTATTAGATGTTCTTGGTTAATAACATGTGGAGAAAGCAGTTTGAAAGCTGTGGCTCTCTTGCAAATTAGAATTATAGAAATAGGAATCTGGCACAATAATAAAATATACATATTAATATTAATACTAGCTTGTCTGAAGCCAATCCAGTAGAGAAGCATTAATGAATTATGTTTCTGAAAGCTTTGGAAAATTTGCAATTTTTAATAAATTTTAATTGATTTAAATAATGGCTTATAGTAAATTCTATTTATTTCAAGTCTAACTAAGATTGAAATATTTTTACGGCCGATCTTTTAATAGAAAGGGGATGACAGGTTCTAGAAATTCCAGCAAAGTTTCAGGAATCGGCGGAATTTTTTGCAAAAATTCGCGAAAAGTCCCTGGAATTTGGCAAGAACCGTCAGAAATAGGTGCGGTATGAAGAGGGTCAGCAACTTCCTGATAAATTTACACGAAAAAAAAATGCATGATAGCATGTTGATAACTCGTTGATAGAACATATAGAAGTTGCCAACTCTCTTTAAGGAAGTTTGGGAAATTGTGGGGAAAACTGTGGGAAAGTAAACAGAAAAGAAAAGGCGCAAGCAAAAAAGGGCGGGTTTTTTTGTCAAAAAATGGGCGTGTTCAGCAAATGGGAGAGGTTCCCACCCTCTCTGTTCAAGAGGCGTGGCTTTGCTGTTGCTCCTCTTCTTGGACTTGCTCCTCTTCTTCTTCTTCGTGAGCGACGATTTGGACTGTTTTGATGGTGACGCTTCCCGAATGGTGGGTCTCTTCACTTTTCGTCGTCTCCGACTGGCTGGTGACTGTCTTCCGCTGCAGACGGACACGAACGCTGGTGCTGACGTCGGTCCGCCCTATACGGTCTGGGACAAAACGGGGGTTTAACAGCAAAAAGTGGGGTTGCTGGGATATGCTTGGGTTTTTGCATGGGTAATATTTGGGGAAACTGTTTCCCGCCCTAACAGAACCGTCCTGTTCGGTGCCGAACGTTTGAGTCGAACAAGACGTTTGTTAAAAGTGTTCGGGACCGAACCGAACAGAAATGTTGGAACGAGAAACCGCGGGACAGTGTAGAACAGACGGAACGAACAGACGGAGGACAGCGAAGTTATGAAGTTACGAAACGCGTTTGTTTGTAAATTTATTATAATAGTAAGTTAAGTTGATTAGTTAAAATACTAGTCAGGTAAAAACTTACTTCGATCGAGATTGCGCTGCAGTTGGGTCGCGACGCGACTTCTGGCGTCGTTGAATTCCAGAAACAGACCAAGTCGCAGAAGAGTCGGATTCTGCTCCACTAATTGAGTTATCTCCATCTCTACCTTGTTACCAAGGACTTGCGATCTCTGGTAAAAGTATTTCTTTCAGTATGTTGTAGAATAATGTGATTAGATGTTGCGTACTTGATTGGAAGCCCTGAACTCTTCCAAAGATTTCTGGACTAGAAATGATTTGACGAGTCGAGTGATTCCCGTAGCGCTAAGCTGGTTGGACTCGATGCTGCAGAGAAATCAGAAACTTAACTTATTCTGGAATAGTTGAGTTAAATGGCTTTACTTGAGAATACGGAGAGTCGAGTTTTTCTCGAGGGCCTGTGCGAGGAACTCTGCGGTTCGGTCCGTGAGTCCCGTGTTGCTAAGACTGAGCACTTCGAGGCGAGTGTTGATTTCGAGAGCTTTGAACAACCTCTTGAACTGATCTTCAGAAAGTGGAAGGTTGTTGAGACACAGACTGATGGTCTTGGCGTCGTCATCTCGAACCCTCAGGATGGAGTCTTCAGGGTCGGTGCTGTTCGGAGGCTCAATGGGTAAAGCCTTGGGCTGCGAGGCTTTGGTGACGCCATCCCAGCCCAGGCCGATCTTTTCTTTGTTCATCAGGGAAGCGTGGTACTGGTCCTGATTCATCATAGAATGGAAACCCAAGATGGCTGCAATGACAAGAAGTTAAGTTTTGGTTCCATAAAGTTTGGGGATTGAGAACTTACCAGCCAAGTCGACTAGCTCTTCTTCGGTGGCCACTGACAGGGCCTTGCTGTATTCTTCGTCAAGAGAGAAGGAGACGCCGTCGTCTTCCCTCTGTGGTAACGGCGGCTGTTCCGGAGGAATCCACTGAAAAATTCAAACAGAAAACAAGTTTTCGAAACTATACAGATAAACTTTAGAAAAACCTGCAGTGTTTAAAGTGCTAGTTGCCTAGAAACTGGACGCTCTTAGTACGTAGTGTCTAGTTTCTAGGCGCTTCCCTACCTTATGGTCTAGTTTTCAAACACTTTGGATTTCCCACAGGCATTATCCTGCTCACTCATAGTGTCCACATTCTAGTCCTTTTCCATACATAGTTTCTAGATTCTAGGCACTTCCCAATGCATAGTGTTTACTTTTAGATACTTTCTATTCACCGTATTAGGTTTTACTCACTTCCCGTTCTCCGTGTCTAGCTTCTAGGCACTTCAATTCCCCGGATCTAGGTTCTTAGACCCTTTCTTTTTATAGTGTCTAGTTTTCAGGCACTTTGTTTAAACAGTGCTGAATTTATCGAGCGTACGGATCATCATACCTTTTTGCCTCTGGTGACTCCTGCAACGTAAGGCACGGCTTCGGGTTTGTCGGGCGTCTCGATAGCGACTTTGTTGATGTGTTCGATGAGTTGTTTGCGGTCGACAGGACCCGTAGCCTCGCGGTTACACTCGTAGCTGCAACGCTGACTAGGCGGCAAAAACCGATCCTGCGAAATCAGAACTGTTAGACTTGGTATACAGGATCTCCTTTAAGAGGATTTGGATTTACGTCAGGATCGACTTCCTTGGACAGAACCTCGAGCTCCTCGGGAGACAGCTGGGCGAGCAGATCATCAACGTCCACATCGTCATACTCTGTCAAATCCTTACCGTAGAGCTTTTTAGAAGTCATGTTTGGACAGCAGAGACGCCGTTACACCTAGAATCACAAAAAAATGGCTTGAAAATTGTTCTAGAGAGTAGAGAACGAACTGATGTCGTCTGCTAATGGTGTCTTGGTTGACGTTTTTGCAGAATTCGGAGGATTTCTGCATCACTGGCTGTATACCGTCACAATTGCTTGTCGGACGTCGACATTTGTGTATGACTATCTTTGGAGGTGGTGGCTCGGTGTGTAAGCAGCCTGTCGCGCTTCAAGGTAATGGGTGTGTAAGGGGCTATTTTTGAAATAAAAATCAACTTGGCGACAACCTGCTGCTCCCACACTCGAGCTCCTGCTTACACACACTGATTTTTCACACAGCCCAGGGAAAATTTGAGGTTTCCAAAGATTTTTTATTACGCAACCTTCACCTGGTGCTGAACTGAATGACAAAAATAGACGAGCATAACACATAAACATACCCGCCAAAAAAGTTTCAAGGTCGACGGGATGCGCCAGGCGTTGGATCACAAGAACTTTGCTTCGGGTAAACGCTGTGTGCTAAAAATAGTTCGAGGTGGACATTCACTTGTAAGAAAAAAAAACACTTGTTAAAAGAAAACTGCGATGACCTTGATTTGTTAAAGTGGTTGAATGCGAATTTGCAAGTTTTAAAATGTATCCAGGAATATAACTTCACGGGCGAAGGTTCTCCAAGTAACTGCGAGAGCTTCCACAGCGAGCAGCCCGCGTCTATTTTGATTTGGGCGATTACCCAAGAATCGATTCACGTCTTAAGTATCGATACAAGTTCTTCTAGTAATCCCCTGTTAACACGATTGGACCGGACTCGGTATACTACCGATACTTATGACAACTGTAAGCAGAAAGCACTAGCTTCGAATTGTTGAATCGATTCCTATGGTTTAGCTTACTAGTTGATTCGTCGGATCTGACCTTTGGGTGAGGACAAAGTCAACCAGTGATTCAGTGGTATATGTTGAAATTTAGTTGCGCAGTTGAGTTGCTAAAAAAGAGGCGAAATAACAAAGAGCTTTGTGTGGAAATATCCGCAGGTGTTCAAACGAAACGACGTTTATTTTAAGGTTCGCCGACTTACAGAACTGAAATTTATGCTCTTTCTACGTTTCAAACACAAATTACGTTCTTATCATTCGGAAAATAACAAGACTAGGCCTATTCGTCTTGCCATAAGGTAGGCATGTGACAGAAAAATGTCCGAGCAACGCTAGAACATGTGCTAGAAAAATGGCGTTTCGTTTTTGTCATCTTCTGAAATTCCTACGATTTTTAACTGCTTGTATTTGTAAGTGATGGACGGTTCATGAGAAAGAATGAACGGTTCGTCACGGTTCATCTTGTAGTGCCCAACGGTTCAGTTCCGATTCTGGTTGAGTGCTAACTTAGATTCAGTTTTGGTGAACTTTTCGGTTCAAAAACGGTTCACAGGTTTAAGATACGGTTCAGATGTTCGGCTCAGTTTGTCAAAGCACGGCTGCGGCTCAGCAGTTCGGTTCAACTGAACATGAACCGTCCAGCAAATCGGTTCAGAACCACCTCTGTATCGTTGCTTGCATCTGCTTGAATTCTGACCTTCTCCACATATACGAACTTGAAGAAAAATAAACCCGTATGATAGAAGCGAAATTTTTGTGCGGTCCATAAATCGTACGTGTTGGAAGGTAAACCGTTTTTAGCAAGCTGTTTCGTATGTTGGAAATATTTTCGGCCATTTTGTTTCTAACCAGATTCTTCCGCACTGGCTCTTGTCCAAACGCGTCCTTTTTGAAAATGTTTTTTTAATTCCCCAACCAAGAAAACCTTTTTTCGTCTGGCATAGCCGTGAAGAGAACATTGAACTTTTCACCATCGCTCGAGTATATTTATGTAATTTAGCCCCTCGTTTTTCGCCTTGTCTCGAAAGGCCAAGGTTCGCCATACACGACTTCCACGGCTTTTCTAGGCTCTGCTTTAATATTTCATAACGCAGATGTATTCAACAGCAGATTGGATTTGTCATTTACAAATAATTAAATTATCTATACCTAATTTAGTGTTTTTTATTATAATAGGGAAAAAACTGTGAACTGAAAGCCAAGGACTTGATTATTTTTAGTCAGGGGCGATTGAGCTGTAAATGGCGCCTTATCTCAACGCCATCTAGCGGTAAAATATTGAACTATTTTGTTAATAAAGTTTGAAAATGAACAGCGGTACCGTCAACAGTTGATTTCAAGGGTATGTTTATTCGTTTGACACCATAATTAATATAATAATTTGATAAATTCATATTTTTTGGATTAGGTAAAGGTGTATGCATTCAATTCCATTCAGGACGTTTGCCCCGTTCGAGCTTCGCTCTGCTACGTTTGCCTCTTTTACCGAACCTGCTAAACAAATTTATTAATCGTTTATAGCTTTAGAGCGGAAAAAGCGAATATTTTCAGTACCTGTTTCGTCCTGCCATGTTGTAGTAGTTGTTCAGAGACTGCAGGTAGATTTTCAGCTCGTCGGGGATCTCGAACAAATCGTTCTGGCTCGGGGGATCAGTTCCGAGAGCCATGTTTCTGATGAACGTCAAAAGATCCTCGGAAAGAGGTCCGGGATCGGGTTCCGCGACAGCAACCCGCAGCCGCTGACCAACGAGGAACAGCACGAGAAACGCAATCGCTCGAGAAGAACGCATCTCTAGAAAGTAAGTCATCCAATAGTTACAAACGCTAATTTCTAAAATATTTCTTTCCAGCGCTCACCTACGTATCACTCGCTGCTGTTTCCCTGTTTCTCGAGCCGAGCCGCATCTCGCTGAACTTATATACCGGAGAAGGGGGCGACCCTTTACTACGTAATCGTAACTTGAAATAGACACGCAATAAGCTGGTTTGAGGCTTTTCTATTAGGGACACTTGATTGATAAGCACTTTGTTAATTTTCAATAGACTTCATTGTCATGTTTGTAATTATCTTCGGGTAAGCCTATAATAACAGAGTGCTGTGCTTTTAGCTTGTAGTTGTACGCACGTCATACAACTACTAACATAAATAGTAAGTAGTAAATAATAGTAAGTTAAAAATGTAGAATTTTTTTTTCTGAATTTGCTATATATTTGCCACACGCTAAATAAAATCGACACAAAAAAGCCGCCAAAAAAAAGACAAAAACGGGGAGAAAAGAAGGAAGGGGAAAAACAGGGAAAAAAGGGGAAATATTCAAAAATTTGCTATTTTAACTGTTTGTTCAACTACAAACTATTAATTAAAAATGCACAACCAAAAATAACGAAATAAAAAGTGGGGCTATTTAATCGGAAAAATTCTATCACAAAAAAACATGCAAAGAAAAAAAACTAATTTTACAATTAATTTAATTGAATTTAAAATTTTTTTAGGCACAAAAAAAGGCGGGAAAAAAATTTTCCAATTGACTTTTTAAATTAAAATTTTTTAATGTTTTCAGTTTTAGCACACCGGGGAGGAGAGGATAGCAGACGACAAAATCAACTAAATTTTAATTAAATTTTCTTTTACTTCGATCCGATTATTTTTTTTATCGCTTACTAGCGGGAGAGAGGGTATCGAAAAAATCGATTAAAATCAATAATAATCGATTGAAATTAATTTCTATTTAAATTTTTTCGGCGGGTTTTTTTAAACCCGTTCAGAGGCAAGGCTGGAGCCGAGTCCGCTGCTCATGTCGTGGTCGCTGAGCGTGTCGAGCGAGACGCCCAGCGACACGCCCAGCTGCTGCATCTCGTCTTTGGCCTTGAGGAGAATCTTGCGCGCGTCGCGCCCTGACGGCGACAGCTTGATGGCGACGCGCAAGTCGCTCAGCGCCTCCTCTACCCGCCTGTATATCCAATAAATTACTATTAAACTAACTTAATTTAATTAAATATATTATAGTATTGTTACCCAAGATCTCTGTAGGCCTTGGAGCGAGCATAGAGAGCTTCGTAAGAGTCTGGTTTGAGTTGGAGGATCTCTGTAGCAGTTTTGATAGACTCCTCCAGTTCCTAAATGAATTAAAATATAATTAATTAGTTTAAATATATATAAAAAATTAGTTTAAAAACTAGTTAATTGATGATTTTTACCCCTAATTTGCGTTTGCAGCGCGACAGGTTGAGCATGAGGTGAATTCTGAGCTGCTCGAAAGCGGGACGGTGTTCGGGACCCCCGTAGTCTTCGACCGGCGGGAACTTCTTCAGCGCGTACTGGTAGCGCAACGCCGACTCTTTGAGGCGTTGCTTCTTGGATAAGGTGTTGCCGTCGTCGAGCAGCTTGCCCAGCAAGATCAACCTGGAAAAATATTATTAATTAATAATTTATAAATGTAACCGGTTAAGTTAAGTATATTAAGGGATATTAAGTATATATAATATTATTTTACATGATTTCGTGTTTTCCAGCGGCGAGGGCCCAGGTGGCCGGGCCGAGCTTGGCTCCGCGCCGCAGGAAGGCCTGGACCGCCGGCGTGTTGCGGCAGCTGATGGCGCGGTCCAGCGGTCTCATCCCGTGTAGGTCGACGTGCTCCAGGATGGCGCCCTTCTCCAGCAAAATCTAATAGAATAAAATGATAGTAAATAATTAGAATAATTCGACTTAATTTTCGTTAGTTTTAATTGCCTGGACGATGGCGGAGTCGGAGCAGGTTGCTGCTAAGTCAAGAGGAGTCCTGCCGAGCTTGTCGACGTAGTTGACTTCAGCGCCCTTGTCCAGCAGCACTAGGACTGCGTGGCGGTGGCCGTTGAGACAGGCCCACCCCAGTGCAGTGATACCCTCCTTGTCGGCCTTGTTTATAGCGGCACCTGAAAATAGTAAAATATCATTAAATTAAGTGAATTAGTTAAGTTGATTGATTAATTATTTTAATATTAATATTGTGTATTATTATTATTATTATTATTATTATTAGTGATACCTTTGCTGATGAGCAGTTCGACGACGCCGACGTGTCCCTCGGCGGCGGCGACCATGAGCGGCGTGCGTCCAGCGCCGTCCGTCTGCTCGACGGAAGCGCCCGCCTCCTTCAGCAGACACTCGGCCACTTCCCAGTGGCCCTCCTGCACGGCGCAGATCAGGGGCGGCACGTCCTGTTTTCACGAAAATAAGTCAACGTTGTTAGAAACAGGTTTAATAATCGATTGGATAATGCAAAAATCGATTGGATAAGTTGTTAATGGATATAATAGTTTACGTAATCTAATAATCGATTAAATAACTAAAATAATCGATCAATTGACTTAATAATCGATTAATTAATTTCAATACAAACTTGTCCTTACTTTTAAATTAGTGACGGCAACGCTGGCGCCGCGCCGCAGGAGGATGCGACACATCTCCACTTGTCCCGCCGTCGCTGCCGACGTCATGGCCGTTTCCCCGTGCAGCGAGTCGGGCAGGTTGACCCGCACCTCGGCCATGTCGAGCAGGAACTCGACGACCTGGACGTGTCGCTCGGCGGCAGCGACAATCAGCGCCTGCTGCGCTGCTTCCGCCAGTCCCAGTTCTTCGGCGGCGGGTTCCGAGGGCCAGTCGCACGACAGCAAGTAGCCGACGACGTTGAGAAAGCCCTGCTGCGCCGCGTAGACCAGCGGCGACAAGCCCGCGTGGTCGGGGACGCCGAGCCGCGCGCCGCTTTGGACGAGAAGTCGCACAATGTCGCAGTGGCCCCTCTCGGCGGCAAGAGCCAACGCTGACGTGCCGTTGTTGTTCGTCGCGTCGACGTTGACGCCGAACTCGATGAGCAGCGACACCATGTCGGTGAAACCCTCCTGGGCGCAGACGCACAGCAGTGGGCTGTTGCCGCGCAGCTCCGTCACATGGTCCGGCGACGCGCCAGCCAGCATAAGAAGCCGCGACACCTTGACGTTGGGGCTGTAGACGTTACGTAGGGCTCCAAGTGCCGACGACACGTCGTCCGAGCTGAGCGACACCCAAATCGCCTGCAAGTCGCGCGGCGGCACCGCCAGCTGCTGACCGCACGTCTTGTACAAATGCGCCTTGAGGATGTGGTGGCCCAGCTCGAGCGTCTTGTCGCCGTCCAGAGGCGCTTCCAGACGAGACAGGCGAAACGCGATGGCCGCGTGACCCGTGCGCGGGTCGCAGAGAAACTTGTTGCTCTCACCCTCTTCGCGACGCAAGAGCCACTCCCTGAACGACGGGTGAAATAGCATGTGCGTTTCGTCGGACCGCTTGACGACAAGGCCGTTGAGGATCTTGAGTCGCTGGACGAAATCTTCCCACGTGATGGGATCGTCGACTTGCAGCGCGTTGACCGAGTGGTACATCTCCAGCAGCGTCATGGGGTTTAGCGCGGCGAGACAGACGCACAGGATGGGCTGGACGCGCTCGTACGCGCGCAGGCTGGCGAAACGCAGGTTGAAGTTGAGCAGGAAGAGTTCGCACAGCGACACGGGCAGAACCTTGTACGACGACGACTTCATGACAAGGTGGCCGCGCTCAATGAGGTCCAGCGTCAGCTTGGTGTGGAGAAAGCTGCCGCGCGACAAGCCGCACAGGTGCTGCGCAAAACGCGAGAGGAGCGACAAGCCGCCGTCCGTGCTCTTGACGCCGGCGATCGTCACGTTGCTGCGGATGCTCGGCGAATTGTTGACGCGATACGAAATGTAGTCCAGCAGATCCTTGTTCGACGCGTCGTTCGAAGGCGACGGATCCAGGCTGCGCGACAAAAAGAAAAAGCTGGCGTTACGCGATGAAACTTAACAACTAAATACGAATAGTTTACCTAATTCGCGCGTAAGGCAGCAGACGTGTAACGTCCTGCAGAGCCGTGCGCACCGTGACGACAATCTTGAGCCAAGGCGGCACGTGCAGCGCGTGTCGCGCTAGAAACGCGCCAAGCGTGTCGCCGTAGTCTGGGCGATGGTACTCAGCCTCGCAGATGCCGTCGACGACGATAATGCAAGGCGAATGGCCAATCTATTCAAAAAGCAAGAACCAATCAGATTAATTGTAAATTTAACCAAGTTCACGGTTCAAGGTTCACGGTTCATCTCGGTTTGGTTAACGGTTACATAGGTTTAAACTACCAATAATATCAACTGTTAGATTTAGTTGGCAGAGATGGCCAGATTTCATTCAAGTGTGAACCGGACTAGGTTCACGGTTCACCTCGGTTCACTTCCAACAAGGACGGTTCAGTTTGAGGTTCATCTTAATCGCACAGCATACTAGTACATCCTCTTGCCTCTGATAACCAGGATATCCGTGAACCGTTTCGTGAACCGTTTTTCGACCAAGGTTCAGTTTCGGTGGTTCATCGTAGTGAGCGTTTGAGCGTACGGTTCAATTCGGTTCAGCTCAAGATTCAATCAATCTCTCAACTGATCCAGTTCACGAACCGATGAACCGTCCAGTGAACCGTTCAAACGACGGTTCACGTCCACCCGTCTCTTAAGTTATTTTGTAAGTAAATTTAGTTTACCTGTCCACCGGCACGTTTAAGGCTCGCCAACGGTTCAAGGACGCCCTGGACGAAGGACGCGTGTGGGTCGGCGACACACTCTTTCATCGACAGCAGATTCTGCAGCTGCGGATCTGACAAAAGCAGCTGGCGATACGCGAGCAGCTGCGGCGCCTGGCACAGCTGCGCGGCGACAGAGTGGACGAAGTCCGCGACAAGACACGTCGGGCTGTTGTCCGCCTGGCAGAAGTGATAGGCGACGAGACGCGACGCCAGGGCCTGGACGCCGTCAGGCAACGCGCCGGTCCGTCCCAGCGCTTCGTAGATGCCGTCGCCCTCGTGTCGCTTGCGACCGAAGCAGCTGTAGTCGACGAGCTGAAGAATCGCCGCCGTCTTGCCGCTACCCGTCAGGCCCGACAGGACGATGCCGCGCGCCGATGGCTGGTCTGGGCGATCGCAGAGCAACTGGGACGCCATGTCGCGGAAGAGCCAAGAGCGGCCGCAGAACAGCGGCTCGGCTTCCTGCTGCGGTACTTCGAAGAAGAGCGGCTTCAGCGACAGCAACGCCGGGCGAAACTGCGCGAAACGGACTGCGCGATACACCAAAGATTAATAATAATATTAATATTCATATTAATAATAATTACTTTTAGGGTCAATCGGACCGATAACGGTTCCGGAGCGCGCGGAACGCCTGACAATCGACTGTCGCTTGGCGAAAACGTCGAGGTCTTTGCTCGTGATTGAATGACGTCGCGGCGACGGACACCTGGGTCTTGGCGACGCGGAGGTGCTGCGTCCGCCCAGCGACATGGACAGCGACGACCCCATGCTGTCGGACGACGCGTCATGGACCGCGCGCGTTGCCTCATTCTCCGACGAGCCGGTCAGCGTCGAGACGGGACTGTTGTTGGACGACGCGGTGGCAGACGACGCGACAGCTTTAGGGTCGAGACTGCCCAGCGACGAGTAGGAGTTGGACGACGACGTGTTGTGCGTGCGCGACGCCGACGGACTCCGCTCGCTCTTACGCAATGCCAGGCGTCGGTAGATCTCCGACGACGCCGACTCTGGCGACTTGCCGCCCGTACGTTCTTCATCTATGAAAATTAAAATCAAATTATACGATTAATTATTATTATTATTATACTGTAGTATATATATTATATATATATATATATATATTTTATAAATTATATATATATTATATTATTGTAATATTAAGTTAATTAATTAATAATAAATTATTATTATTATTGTGGTAGAAGCAGGGTTAGTGAAGCTAAAGCAGAGTTACAATCAAGGGTTAATAATATTCAGGGTTAAGTATCAGTGTTAACTTACACCTTGTTCACACCTAAGGACTTGGCGCCACCTTTATCCGGGGAAATTCCCTGGAAAAGGGGAAAAGGGAAAATCTAGAAGAGTAGCTTTCTATCACAGCACCAAAGGGGGAAAAAAGGGAAAAACCAGTGTGAACAAGGTACTAGTAGGTATTAGTACAATTCAGTGCTTCCACTTTTTTCCCTTTTTCCCTTTTTTCCCCCCTCCGTTTTAAAAAAAATGTCAATTTCCCCTTTTTTCCCTTCCGTGCTACAGAGTAAAGCTACATTGGCTAAATTCACTTTATCCTCCATTTTCCCTTTTCCCTCTTCCCCATTTCCATTATTTAAGGGAATTTCCCTGCAAAAGTGGAAGCACTGGTATTTATTAGTTAAATTAATTAAATTTTATTATTAATTAAATTGTAGTGCAGTACCTATAGCCCAAAGCGATTTAATTTTGCGGACCATTTCAAAAGGCCAACCCGAGCGCTCGAGTTGCGGCGAACCGGAAGCTGTTAGGTTCAAAATGTGAAAATATTTTTAATTCATTAGTTTTTTTATTATTATTGATATTATTAGTGTCAGTGATGGACGGTTCATCTTGCAGTGCTCACGGTTCAAGAACGGTTCACGGTTCAGAAGAGGTTCAATGTTCGGAAACGGTTCAGGAAAGGTTCAAGGTTCTAAAACGGTTTCAAAAGGTTCAACGTATAAAAAAAGGTTCACGGTTCAGAAAAGGTTCAAGGTTCAAAAACGGTTCACGGTTCACGGTTCAAAAACGGTTCCAAAAGGTTCACGGTTCAGAAAAGGTTCAAGGTTCAAAAACGGTTCACAGTTCAGGAAAGGTTCAATGTTCAAAAACGGTTCACGGTTCCAAAAGGTTCAACGTTTGAAAAAGGTTCACGGTTCAAAATCGGTTGACAGCTCTAAGATACGGTTCAGGTGTTCGGTTCAACTGAGGTTGAGCCGTGCGAGGACCGTCCAAGAAAACGGTTTAAACCGTCCATTACTGACCAAATCCTCAACCTCTGATTGGTTATACCCGATACCAACGAACCAACGAGAATTTAGATGCTACGTACGTGAGCTGGAGGGGCTCTTGCTGCTACGTGAACGCGACGCGTGTCGCTGGGTCCAGGCGTTGCGCGTGACGCGCGGCGACAGGACGGGACTAGACGGCACACCTTTGCGTCGGTTGAACGGCGAAACGACTGCGATTGGACGAAAAAATAAATAATTGAATTAATTAATCGATGACGAACCAATCAGAATGTTTGTTGAATCATACCGGAAGTGAGAGACGCACGCGATTGGCTGGCTGGAGGAAGTCCTGTCACTTTAACCGACGAATAGTCTCCATCGTTTAAGTTTTCAGAACGAATCTATGATAGAACAAATAATAATAATATTATTAAATCTGTCGAATGTGTGGACAGGCCAGTGTTTCCACTTGCAATTTCCCCTTTTTTCCCCTTCGTGGTCCGTGCTGGAATACAGGTTGTTAGGTTCTAGATTTTCCCTTTTTCCCTCCTCTCTTATTTTTCCCTTTCCAGACACCATTTTCCCTTTTTTCAGGGAACTTCCCTGCAAAGTGGAAACACTGGGAAAGCTGCCATGTATCAATAGACTTCTCACGCTGTCCAGATATTCAGCAGATTTGATGAAAACGCTAACTAATAGTAATTATAATGGAAAACAGTGTGAAGTCTACATCTGTCGAATGTGTGGACAGGCGCTACGTATCAATAAACACTTCTCACGCTGTCCACACATTCAGCAGATTTGATAAAAACACTAACTAATAGTAATTGTAATGGAAAAAAGTATGAATTCTAAATCTGTCGAATGTGTGGACAGGCGCTACATATCAACAGAAACTTCTCACGCTGTCCACACATTCAGCAGATTTGATAAAAATACTAACTTCAGCAGATTTGATAAAAATACTAACTAACAGTAATTATAATGGAAAACAGTACGAATTCTAAATCTGTCGAATGTGTGGACAGGCGCTACGTATCAATAGAGACTTCTCACGCTGTCCACATATTCAGCAGCTTTGATAAAAACATTTAAAATAATTTATTTACCTGCATGTAGGGACTGAAATGACCATTGGTTTTGATGCTGGAGCGTTGCGCGCCTTTGCCGAGAGATGGCGCTGCCGTCGACGCTGTTCCAGGACCACCGAGGACGCTACCGACGTTGAGTTCGTGGCTGCTACCCAGCGTCCTGGAACGTAGCAGCGGACCTTGTCCAGTTCCGCCTCCTACCTTCTTGGAGGATGTCCTGGAAAATGTGGAAAAATAGACGGTTTAAGCCGGTTCAAGTACGGTTCGATGTGATTTTAGCTGCTAATGGTTCGGTTCGACCTCGGTTCGTTAGAAATAAGTTTAGTTCATTGGAGATGTGGACGGTTCGATGAGATTTTGAGCCGGTTCACGCACGGTTCACGTCCGGTTCGACACGGTTTGGCTCGGTTTACCATTTGTAGACATAACTGAACCGTTTTGGTTCGGTTTACAGACTTTTGCAGTGGTTTCACGGCTCGGCTCGACTCGGCTCGGCTTACAGTTCTAACCAAAGTGAACCGGTTCAACGGTTCGACGGTTCGGGACTTGGGGAAAAACGGTTTAAACCGCTCGTCTCTGGTTTAGTTCGGTCTATAGACTTTTGCAGTGGTTTCACGGCTCGGTTCGATTCGGCTTACAGTTCTGACCAGAGTGAACCGGTTCAACGGTTCGACGGTTCGGGACATGGGGAAAAAACGGTTTAAACCGCTCGTCTCTGGTTCAGTTTGGTGTATAGACTTTTGCAGTGGTTTCACGGCTCGGTTCGGTTCGGCTTACAGTTCTGATCAGGGTGAACCGGATCAACGGTTCGACTTGAGAAAAAAAACGGTTTAAACCGCTCGTCTCTGGTTTAGTTCGGTCTATAGACTTGTGCAGTGGTTTCACGGCTCGGTTCGGTTCGGCTTACAGTTCTGACCAAAGTGAACCGGTTCAACGGTTCGACGGTTCGGGACTTGGAAAAAAAACGGTTTAAACCGCCCCTGTCTGGATATTTGCATGGAAAGATGGCGAGATGATGCGTCCATTGATGAGTCGTTTTCTCTCCCATGACCAAATACAAGAAACGGCACAGCGTCAGTTGACGTCAATTGACGGTAAACAAGGGAGTCAGATTCATTTAGAAAGGCAAGTCACGTAAGCCCACCGTACACAAGAATCTGGAAAAAGAATCCCAGATTCTTACAAAAAAAAGAATCTTGACCGTTAAAGAGCTACTGGTTTGGTTTTGAAAAAGATTCTTAAGATTCTTGGTTTCGAAGATTCTCAGAATCATGGAAGTGGACAGAGATTCAAGATTCTTTTAAGATTCTTACAGATTCTCAGCAAGATTCTTTCAGATTCTCAAGATTCTTAAAGATTCTTGGTTTCCAAGATTCTCTGAATCAGGGAAATCAAACAGAGATTCAAGATTCTTTTAAGATTCTTCCAGATTCTCAAGAACTTGGCAAGATTCTTAAAGATTCTTGGTTTCCAAGATTCTCAGAATCAAGGAATTGGACAGAGATTCAAGATTCTTTTCAGATTCTTTTCGGATTCTTAGCAAGATTCTCGGTTCACAAGATTCTTCAGTATAGTCCCAAGAATCTTAACAAGATTTTTTCCTACAGTTTCAAGATTCTCTTAAAATTCTTGCTAAGATTCTTAGCGTCCTTAGATTCTTTCAAGATTCTTCTCCATACGCTAAGATTCTTCCTAAGCTTTAAACAAGGATTCTCAAGATTCTTACCGTAAGATTCTTCTAAGATTCCCAAGATTCTTCTCTACAGCTCCACAATTAACTGTCCCATGATTCCAAGATTCTTTCAAGATTTTTATAAGATTCGTAGCATTCCAAGATTCTTCCCAAGATTCTTTCAGGATCCTTCTCTACAGCTCTAAAATTAACTTTTCCATGATTCCCAAGAATCTTAGCATCCCAGGATTCTTACAAGATTCTTTCCAGATTCTTAGGAATCAAAGATTCTTATAAGATTCCTAGCTTCCTAAGATCCTTCCCAAGATTCTTTCAGGATCCTTCTCTACAGCTCTAAAATTAACTTTTCCATGATTCCCAAGATTCTCAGCATCCCAAGATTCTTCCCAAGATTCTTCTCTACAGCTCTAAAACTAACATTCCCATGATTCCCGAGATTCTTTCAAGATTCTCTAGAGTTGCCCACCCCCTTACGGTTAAAGCTTCTTCTGCTGCCAACCTGGCCAGTGCAGACTCTTACAGCTTTGTCCACAAAAGGTAAAGAATCACTCTTCACCGCGCAATTTAAATAATCAACACAGAACCTATTCCAAGGGGTCCGAAACTTGCAATAATCTTCGTACACCTGGGTCATGTTATCACTGTTATCTCCGTGTTATCACCATGTTATCATGTGTTATCAGATAATCTTCGTACACTTTCCCTCGGATTTTCAGACCCCCTTGCCTAGAACTTGTTACCACTGTTATCAACCTGTTATCTCCGTCAAGGGGTCCAAAACTTCCAACAATCTTCGTACACCTGAGTCATGTTATCACTGTTATCAACCTGTTATCAACCTATTATCTCCGTGTTATCATGTATTATCAAATAATCTTCGTACACCTTCCCTCGGAGTTTCAGACCCCCTTGCCTAGAACTTGTTATCACTGTTATCATCCTGTTATCTCCGTGTTATCACGTGTTATCAAATAATCTTCGTTCACTTTCCCTCGGAGTTTCAGACCCCTGGCACAGAACCTATTCCAAGGGGTCCGAAACTCCGAGGAAGGGTGTATACGAAGATTTATTTGATAACAGATGATAACACGGAGATGATACGGTGATAACAGGTTGATAACAGTGATAACAGGTTGATAACAGTGATAACGTGACCTAAGTGTACGAAGATTATTTGATAACACATGATAACACGGAGATAACATGGTGATAAAAGGTTGATAACAGCAATAACATGACCCAGGTGTACGAAGATTATTGCAAGTTTCGGACCCCTTCACCTATCCCTCAGAGGAAATCCAACAAAAATCACACAATTAGTTATTCACGTCTCGCACAAACCACCTGTTATCAACTTGTTATCACTTGTTATCAACCTGTTATCACCTTTTGTTATTCAACAGACTAGATGCAACCAGTGTATCCACTTTCAATTCCCCTTTGTTGTCCCTTTTCCCTTTTTCCCCTCCGTAAAAAGAATATAGGCTCTACTTCTAGATTTCCCCTTTTTCCCTTTTCTCTTAGATTTCCCTTTTCCCCAGCCGTGCAAGGATACAGGTTGTAGTTCTAGATTTCCCCCTTTTCCCTTTTCTCTTAGATTTCCCTTTTCCCCATCCATGCAAGGATACAGGTTGTAGTTCTAGATTTCCCCCTTTTCCCTTTTCTCTTAGATTTCCCTTTTCCCCCTGCGTGGTACAATACAGGCTGCACTTCTAGATTTCCCCCTTTTTCCCTTATTCCTTCCTTTTCTCCGTCCGTACAAGGATACACGTTGTACTCTTAGATCTCCCCTTTTTCCCTTTATTTTTCCATTTTCCCCCTGTGTGGTAGAATACAGGCTCTACTTCTAGATTTCCCCTTTTCCCTCTTCTCTTAGTTTTCCCTTTTCCCCTGCGTGGTACAACTCAACCTATACTTCCAGATTTCCCCTTTCCCCTCTTCTCTTGGTTTCCCTTTTTCCCCTCCGTGGCACAACACAGGCTGTGCGTTTAAATTTCCCCGTTTCCCTCTTTTCTAACTTTTCCCCTTTTTCAGGAAACTTCCCTGGCTTAGCCACACACACCCATTAAACCCTAATAACACCTTGATAACACCTTGATAACACCTTGATAACACGTTGATAACACTTTCTCGTTTGTACTGTTATTCAAATACGAAATTTTTTTTCTCAATCAGAACTCTTTGGCGGCCATCTTGGCGCACCCACAGATTTCTCTCTCTCTTACTCGGTGACTCTCAAATAGTTTTTTTCCCCTTTTGCTTTTTTTCCCTTTTTTTCCCCTAATATAATTATACACATATTATAATATTTCATATATTCAACACGTCCCCAACAGTTAGATTATACATTTCCATTTGTAAATTGCCTCTTAAAACTAGCAAAAAAAAAAGACTTAGTAAAAAAAACTAGTTGGAAACTAGCAAAAAAAACTAGTGGAAAAAAAATTATTTAAATGACTCGCCATTACGTTGTACTGAAGCTAAAAACTATTGATTAGAAAGAAGAAAAAAATATATTTCCCATGTTTAGTTCCGCAAGTCGCCGCTACTCAACTAGTGGCGCTAGTGTCGCCAGACCCCCATCTCCCTGTGGCGAATTGGCAACGAGTCGGTCTGCCAGTTCAGATTGTTTGCCGATTTTGAATTTCATGGTCTCCCAGTTTTAGTTCCAAAATCTGCCGTTACAATTAGAAGTGGCGCTAGTGTCGCCAACCCCCCTCTCCCTGTGGCGAATTGGCAACAAGTCGGTCTGCCAGTTCAGATTGTTTGCCGATTTTGAATTTCAGGTTCTGCCAGTCTTAGTTCCAAAGTCTGCCGCTACGTTAAAACTGGCGCTAGTGTCGCTCACCTTCTTCTTACGCGTTAGATACAAACTAACATTGCTAGTGCCAAATCTCAGTTCTCCCAAATTTAGTTCCACATTCTGCCGCTACGCCATCACTGGCGCTAGTGTCGCCAACCCCCCTCTCCTTGTGGTAAATTGGCAATGAGTCGGTATGCCAGTTCAGACTGTTGGCCGATTTTGAACTTCAGGTCTCCCAATTTTAGTACCGAAGTCTGCCGCTACGTCAGAAGTGGCGCTAGTGTCGCCAACATTCTTCTTACGCGTTAGATACCAACTAACATTGCTAGTGCCAAATCTCAGTTCTCCCAAATTTAGTTCCAAAAACTGTCGCTACGTCAGAAGTGGCGCTAGTGTCGCCAACCTTCTTCTCGCGGGCGTTATATGGCATCTAAGATTATATTTACTAGTGCGAAATCTCTCCCAGTTTTAGTTTCTAAAAACTGCCGCCACAGCCAACACTGGCGCTAGTGTCGCCAACCCCCTCTCCTTGTGGTAAATGGGCAATGAGTCGGTATGCCAGTTCAGACTGTTTGCCGATTTTGAATTTCAAGTCTCCCAGTTTTAGTTCCAAAGTCTGCCGTTACGGCTAACACTGGCGCTAGTGTCGCCAACCTTCTTCTCGCGGGCGTTATATAGCATCTAAGATTATATTTACTAGTGCGAAATCTCTCCTAGTTTTAGTTTCTAAAAACTGCCGCTACGGCCAACACTGGCGCTAGTGTCGCGCCCTGGTGACTCACCGGCGCAAGCTTTCCCTTCACTTTCGAGTCGGGGGAGGGCACCTGGTAGAAAATTTCCTTTTTCTTCCTTCATCTTTTAAGAAGAGATTGTCGAAAATGCAAAACAAGAACAGAAAAGTTTTCTTTTATATTAACGTCTTTAGTTTTTCATTTTACTTTGCTTTGGTTTCAAACAGTTGGCGCTTGAAACAACCATGACGAGGGCTATTATCATTTTCCCCTCGACTTGTTCTTACAAGCGACAAACTTTTTCAGCAGTGTTTCCACTTTCAATTTCCCCCTTTTTCCCCGCTTCCCCTTATTTTCCCCCCTTTTTTAAGCTCCGTGCTAGAATACAAGGCCATACTTCCAGATTTCCCCCCTTTCCCCCTCCGTACTGGAGTACAAGGCTATTACTTCCAGATTCCCCTTTTTTCCTCTTCCCTTATTTTTCCCCTTTTCCCCCTCCGTACTAGAATATAAGGCTATACCGTCCAGATTTCTCCCCCTCTTCCCTTATTTTCCCCTCCGTACTAGAATACAAGGCAAATACTTCCAGGTTTTCCTTGTTTTCCTCTTCCCTTATTTTTCCCCTTTTCCCCTCCGTACTAGAGTACAATGCTATACTGCCAGATTTTTCCCGTTTCCCTCTTGCCTTATTTTTCCTTTTCCAGGCCCCATTTTCCCCTTTTTCTTTCCCAGAGAATTTCCCTTCAAGGTGGAAAGACTGTTTTCTTAAGAGGTCGAGTTTTTCTTCAAATGGGGTCCTAAAATTATAATCATCGAGCCAGTTTTTTTAATTGCTCCCACATTTCTCTTAATGGCGGGCGCCCTAATGACACCTTCACCTTTCTATAAGGGCCCAATTCCAAAATGGCGTCTGTAGACCAGCCTCTCTAGTGCGGACACTCGTATAAAGTAAAATTGTCATCAAATCTGACTTGAAAAAAAACTCTAAAAATCACAGAAAAATCTGAATAACATTTCGGCACCAAGAAAGTTGAAAAATATTAATCAGCTGATTTAATATCAGTGTCCGCTATAGAGAGGCAAGCGTTTGGATATGCCCTATAGCGTTCAGTTCTCCCGCCGTTGACCCAGAAACGACTATCGATAGTTGCAACAAGGAGATAAGTTTCGATAATAGTTACAACCAGTGTTTCCACTTTTCCAGGGAAGTTTCCTGAAAAGGGGGGAAAATGGAGTCTGAAAAGGGAAGACGAAGAGAAGAGGAGTAAAAGAGGAAATCTTAGGCCCTGTACATTCTTGCCACGGAGGAGGGAAAAGGGGAAAGATAAGGGAAGAAGAAGGGAAGAGAGTAAAGAAGAAATCTTAGACCTTATACATTCTTGCCACGGAGGGGGGAAAAGGGGAAAGATCAAGGAAGAAGAAGGGAAGAGAGTAAAGGGGAAATCTTAAACCTTCTATATATTCTTGCACGGAGGGGGGAAAAGGGGAAAGATAAGGGGAGAAGAAGGGGAGAGAGTAAAGGGAAATCTTAGACCCTGTACATTCGTCCACGGAGGGGGGAAAAGGGGAAAGATAAGGAAGAAGAAGAGAAGGGAGTAAAGATAGGAAACAGACCCTGTACATTCTTGCACGAAGGGGGGAAAAGGGGAAAGATAAGGGGAAGAGGGGGAAAATTGAAGATAGAAAAGTGGCAACACTGGTTACAACATGCTCGTTATACCCGCAGGCCCTAAACGTGCAGATATGGGAAAACATGGCGCGGGGTGAGGGTCAATTGGACCGCCCCATCTATGGAAAAACATTTCCCACGCTCTAGATGTGTGTGCTAGTGTCGCTAGTAGTGGTCCAATTGCCCCACCCTGTGGAAAAATGTTCACACGAGCTTCCCCGGGAGAGGGTGGTCCACATTGACCCATTTCCAGAGCGGTCCAAATTACCCTTTTATCATACCACACCCCTGCGGGAAAAAAAAATCTAATTGGACCAAATAGTATCCCCCAAAGAAGGGTGGTCCAATTGACCCCACCATACCACACCTCTACAGAAAAAAAAAGACTTAATTGGACTGAAACACGGTTCAAAAGGTCCCTAATGAGATTAAAGGGTCAACTGGACCACCCCTTAGGGTCATTTGGACCACCCCAAAAAACGTTCTTGGGCTCGAATCAGGCGTTTTGGGAGGGGTGGTCCAATTGCCCCATACCGGACTTCACCCAGAAACCTCCTGAAAAACGCGTTTCTCGCCTAGATAATCACTTTCAGGGGGTGGTCCGATTGACCCTACTTGGGGTGGTCCAATTGCCCCACACTGGACTTCACCCAGAAACCCTTTAAAAAGACGTTTCTCACCTAGATAATCACTTTCAGGGGGTGGTCCAATTGACCCTACTGGGGGTGTCCAATTGCCCCATACCGGCCTTCATCCAGAAACCCCTTAAAAAGGCGTTTCTCGCCTAGATGATCACTTTCAGGGGGTGGTCCAATTGACCCTACTGGGGGTGGTCCAATTGCCCCACACTGGACTTCACCCAGAAACCTCTTAAAAACGCATTTCTCGCCTAGATAATCACTTTCAGGGGGTGGTCCAACTGACCCTACAGGGAGTGGTCCAATTGCCCCATCCAGTGGGTCTCGAGACTTACCAGGGGAGCAGAGGGGCAGATTTCGTTGGAGAAGAGGCAGGAGTAGCAGCGCTCATGGCCGCACGAGTCAATCAGGCGCCGCTTGCGGTTCTTGTCGAACGGCATCAGACAACAGGGGCAAATGTCCGAGGGCAAAACAGGCAGGGGCTTCTCGGGCCTTTCCTTGACGCTAGCCCCTGATACTACCGACTGCTGCTGCTGCTGCTGCTGTTTCTCGAGCTGCTGCTGCTGCTGCTGCGTACGACTCAGACACGTACCCAGCTTGCTACTGCTACCAAAGTTCTGCTGCCTGCTGCCGCTAACTAGTTTGCGGATACTCGACAGATCTGTAAATACATAAATAATAATAATAATTAATATTTAAAATTAATTTTATTTTATTTAATTTTGATTTCAAAAGAAAAAAAAACGTCATTTTGTTTGCGCTTCCTCCCGACAGATAAGACTTACGGCGCCAGTAGTTTTAAAATTATCATGCTGTAAGATAGTGGGGCAATTGGACCGCCTCGGTAGGGTCAATTGGACCACCCCCTAAAAACGTTTATCTAGCTAAGAAACACGTTTTTAGGGGGTTCTGGGTGACGTCTGGTTTGGGGCAATTGGACCACCCCCAGTAGGGTCAATTGGACCACCCCCTAAAAACGTTCATCTAGTTAAGAAACGCGTTTTAAAGGACCTTCTGGGTGAAGTCAGGTGTGGGGCAATTGGACCACCCCCTAAAAACATCTATCTAGCTAAGAAACGCGTTTTTAAGGGCCTTCTGGGTGAAGTCAGGCGTGGGGCAATTGGACCCGTCTGATAGGGTCAATCGGACCACACCTTACAAAACAAAAGCCTGGTCAGCTTACGGCTGGTTTTATATAACTCGTATGAAATAACACATTGAAAAAAATCGGGAAAAAATGTAGAAATAATATCACACACTGACGTAAGCTCTCCATAAAGATATTTTTTTTGGTTATCGAAAAAGTCAAGTGCAAATCCAGAAGCTAGCTCTTATCAACAACTTGATGGCATTCCCGCATTCCAGACGATAACACTAAGATAACCAGTTGATAACACAGTGATAACAGAGTGATAACAAGGGCCAGTATCAGTTTGCCGGTAAAGGTTGAAAACAATGGGACACGTCCTCGGACATGATGTTATGTCTTGGACCGGGGACGACTTCGTGGGAAAAAAAAAATCCCAGGAATGGGAAAACAAACGAGTCTAACCGGAATTTGAAACTTTTCTCGGGCTGGATCGCTTTGTGTGGTCCACATTTCTTTCAAAAATCGTCTAAAAACGGGATGTTTTATCGACGTTGTCATCTTGAGCTCCCACGCATTCGATCAAGTCGCCCTTTACCTGTTGGTATGGGACCGGTCCCAATCGACCCTATCAGACGGTCCAATTGCCCCACACCAGACTTCAACCAGGAGGCCTCTAAAAACGTGTTTCTCGGCTAGACAAACATTTTGAAGGGGGTGGTCCAATTGACCCTACTGAGGGTGGTCCAATTGCCCCACACCAGACGTCACCCAGAAACCCTCTAAAAACGCATTTCTCGACTAGACAAACGTTTTTAGGGGGTGGTCCAATTGACCCTACTCGGGGGTGGTCCAATTGCCCCACACCAGACGTCACCCACAAACCCTCTAAAAACGCGTTTCTCGACTAGAAAAACGTTTTTAGGGGTGGTCCAATTGACCCTAGTAGGGGTGGTCCAATTGACCCTACCGGTCGAATTCCCAAAATAGACCACGGGTTTGGAGATGTTAATGAAGAGAGAAGAGAAGGAAGGTCCCCCGGGGAAAAATGTTCACTGAATGAATGGGCAATGACTCGGGTCCTTTTGCGTATCATGCGGGTTTTTCTTCACCTGTTGACCAAACATGGCGCTGTAAGACCAAATACAGGCAAACGGCTGCCATGTCCCAATATGGCCAAACCTCACAACGGCCCACACACAAAGAGTTTTTTTTTCAAATTTTTTCCCGGGACCCGTTCAAATCGTGTATCTTTCCCGATGACCCATCAGAAGAAACAGGTGACTGTTTACCTTAAGAACTTGACGCTAACACCTTGATAACACGGTGATAACACGATGATAACAGCAGCTTGTATCCAAGGCCCTTTTTATAAAACACAAAGGTAATTTCAAAGTCAAATGGGATTCGCTTTAAGGAAACGGCCATTTTACCAACGGACCCGCTCCAGGACAGGGTGGTCCACTTGACCCTTTATGGAGCGGTCCGATTGCCCCAGAACATAAGAAGTCACACGGAAGCCCTCGTAAAACTGCGCATTTTAAACTCGGCACTTGAATGCTGCGTTCCAACTCGGCTTTTATGGGGTGGTCCAATTGCCCCATCCTCAAATTCCAAAAATCGTTCACGTGGCATACCGTTCAAAAGACGTTTCTCGACATTTCTGACGTTTTTAGAGGGTGGTCCATTTGACCCTTGCAGGGGTGGTCCAATTGCCCCAACTACAAATTCCAAAAATCGTTCACGTGGCATAACATTCAAAAGACATTTCTCGACATTTCCAACGTTTTTAGGAGGTGGTCCATTTGACCCTTCCAGGGGTGGTCCAATTGCCCCATCCCCAGATTCCAGATATCCTTCACGCGATATACCGATAAAAAGACGTTTCTCGACATTTCCGACATTTTTAGATGGTGGTCCATGTGACCCTTCCGGGGCGGTCCAATTGCCCCATCCTCAGATTCCAGAAATCCCTCACGCGACATACCGACAAAAAGACGTTTCTCGACATTTCCGACGTTTTCAGGGGGTGGTCCATTTGACCCTTCTGGGTGGTCCAATTGCCCCATCACCACCTTTTAGGGTTAAGCAAAGCGGAACACCTTATCTGTGCGTGGTGCGGAAAGGCCAACGTGACGTGGCCCATTACCAAAGGTAAAACAACACGCCAACAGGTTTCCCCCACTGTTATCACCTGTTATCATCTGTTATCACCAGTTATCAGCATCTCCAGGACTTGCCAAAAGAGAAAGGCCCTTACACCCGAGTCAAACAAACAACTCAACGGTTTTCACATCCAGCCGAACCGTTCGCTATCGAACCGAACCGAACCGAACGGAAGCGCGACAAACGGTTCGACACTCTTCTGGTTCGAACAAGTTGGCAAACAACAAACAAAAAGCAAAGCCTTTCTACCCCCAAAACAAACAAACAAACAGATAACACCAAACACAAACAAAAAGAGCAAAACCCTTCGTTCGGTTCGGTATCGAACATTTGTTCGGTGGCGAACAACTTTTTTGACACAATCCCTCGAAATTTGGACCAATTGTTCGAAGTACCTCTCGAGTCGGTTCGAAAAGTGGCGCCAAAAAACCCCAACCACTTTTGTTCGGTACCGAACAAGTCATTACGTTCGCCGAACAAGTCACACAAAAGAAGCGCCGAACAATTTTTAAGTGCTCTCGTTTCACCGCAAACTTTTCCCAAAAAGCCGCTGGGGAAAAAACAAAAAACACAAAACAGACGTTTTCCCACAAACCGAACACGACCTCTTGACCTTTGACCTCGCATCCTTCCACACAAGTTGACCTCTGACCTCTTCCCCTTAACGATTCACTTCCGGAACCTCTTCCGGATGACCCCCGCGATGACCTTCTCCTTCAAACAAGCCGTGACACGACCTCGGCTGACCTCACATGACCTCAGATGACCTCGGATGACCTCGGATGACCTCTCAACCTCCCAGCCCTCTGGCGGCTATGCCCAGATTCAAGTGAATGGACTTTTTTACGACGTAATCGTTTTATACTGTTTAATAATCGATTATTTACATACGGACCTAGACTGACCTCGGATGACCTCACATGACCTCGGATGACCTCTCAACCCCCAGCCCTCTGGCGGCTACGCCCAGATTCAAGTGAATGGGACTTTTTTTACGACGTAATCGTTTTACACTCTTTAATAATCGATTATTTACATACAGACCTCGGCTGACCTCACATGACCTCGGATGACCTTGGATGACCTCTCAACCCCCTCTGGCGGCTACGCCCAGATTCAAGTGAATGGGACTTTTTACAACGTAATCGTTTTACACTCTTTAATAATCGATTATTTACATACGGCAAAAAAGAAATCGATAGTTTCCCATCGCCCCCGCCATAAAATTTAAATTATTAATTATTAATATTGTAAATTCCACATGTAAAGAGTAAAGTGGCAACTTTTTTTTTTTCTCTCTCCTATCCCAGAGCCATTGTAAAAGGTAAATCTGACACTGTAGACGTCCTTGGGATAAGTTTTTTTATACTATCCCACATTCAGAACTTTCATTTCAATTATCGTGTAAGAGTTAGATAAAAACTTGGTCAAATTTAATTAAATCACAAATTAAGTTTCTGTATAAGATCAAGATAACGACAAAATTTAATTACATCATCGATAACTAGTTGTTAAGAGTGTCCAGTTTTTTATCGTATTGCAAGTGTCCGGTTTTTTGGCGCGGCGGTCCGATTGACCCTACATGAGGGTGGACCAATTGAGCCGAGTTGGACTTCACCCAGGGACCATCTGAAAACACGTTTTAGGACTCGACAAACGTTTTTAGACCCCGGTCCAAGTGACCCTTCACGGGGTGGTCCAATTGCCCCACGGATGGACTTCACCTAGGGACCGTCTAAAAACACGTTTCACGACCTAACAAACATTTCTAGACCCCGGTCCAAGTGACCCTTGACGGGGTGGTCCAATTGCCCCACGGATGGACTTCACCTTGGGACCATCTAAAAACACGTTTCACGACCCAACAAACATTTCTAGACCCCGGTCCAATTGACCCTTCGCGGGGTGGTCCAATTGCCCCACGGATGGACTTCACCCAGGGACCGTCTAAAAACACGTTTCACGACCCAACAAACGTTTCTAGACCCCGGTCCAAGTGACCCTTGACGGGGTGGTCCAATTGCCCCACACCCCCCCATTGTAAAAAGAGGCAATGGGGGAATCGTCCATATACCAAAGTCATTCCCAAAGACAATTGACCTCAAAGGTTTCCTTCCTTCCCCCTGTTGTAAAAACGTAAAACTTTACCGTTTTCCTAAAGTATCTAGTAAACAAGATAACTGGGTGTCCCTATCTCGTATAGCACGGGGGCGAGTTAGGGCGAGTTAGGGCGAGTTTTGGGGCGAGTTCTTAAACGGCAGGCGTAACAAGCGGTGGGGGTAATAAAACTTTGAGCCGAGACAAGCAAAGGCTGTGTTTAAAGGCCATAAGAACCGACAAGGTTTTTCTTCCATCCCCTTGGCAAAACTACGCCATTTCGCCCCTACAAATTAACCCCCCCGGTTTGTTCGGAAGGGAAAAAATCTTCCAAAACATAATTTTTCCCTTCCCAAGAAATAGGAGGGGCGAGAAGTCGACAGGGCGAAATGAGAATTGCTCTTACTCGCCCCTCAGGGGTAAGTGAGGGGTCCCGTCGGAATATTTTGGAAAATTTTCGCCCCCATGACGCAGTGGAAAAAATTTCAGTGTTTCCCACTATTGTAGGGAAATTCCCTGAAAAATTGGGGAAATGGGGGTCTGGAAAAGGGGAAAAGAAGGGAAGAGAGTAAAGAGTGGGGGGGGGGAGGGGGAAGATATAAGGGAGAGGGGAAAAAAGGGAAAATTGAAAAGGGGAAACAATGGAAAATTTCCCGAAATTGCGTTGGCAGAGTTATAAGTTGCCCTCCACTGCGAAAAAAAAATGGCACGTGGGCGAAGTTGCGGTGGCGAGTTACGAAGGTCGCCCAAACCCAACTTCGCCCAACAACGGATTTGGGTCTAGATTCGCATGATCGGTGAAGATCTGCTGTTGGGCGAAGTTGAGGTGGCGAGTCTGGATACCTGACTCGCCCAACCAACTTCGCCCAACATCGGATTTGGGTCTACAATCGCATGATCGGTGAAGATCTGCTGTTGGGCGAAGTTGAGGTGGCGAGTCTGGATACCCGACTCGCCCAAACCAACTTCGCCCAACACCGGTTTTGGATCTACAATCGCATGACCGGTGAAGATCTGCTGTTGGGCGAAGTTGAGGTGGCGAGTCTGGATACCTGACTCGCCCAACCAACTTCGCCCAACATCGGATTTGGGTCTACAATCGCATGATCGGTGAAGATCTGCTGTTGGGCGAAGTTGAGGTGGCGAGTCTGGATACCCGACTCGCCCAAACCAACTTCGCCCAACACCGGTTTTGGATCTACAATCGCATGACCGGTGAAGATCTGCTGTTGGGCGAAGTTGAGGTGGCGAGTCGGTGGCGAGTCTGTGAACGGGTTAACTTCGCCCAAACCAGTTCTAGCTTCGCCCCCCCGTCTAATTAGAGATTCAAGGCCGGTCATCCAGAAATGGTAGGGGCGAGTTGCAGAAGTCAAGAGTTTAGGAAATTACCATAAGTAAAGAAGGTGGGCGACTCTTCCTCAAGAGGCGAGTTCAGAGTCGCCCAAACTTCCAAACTCGCCCATTTCCAAACTCGCCCTTTTAGCCAAAAAAGTCCGATTGTATGCAAATGTGGCCAAACAAACGGCCTCTCTCTCTCTCGAAAAAAAAGCGGCACCAAAAATCAACACAAGTCCCAAATTGACACAACAAATAGAGAAATCATCGTGTTATCAAACTGTTATCTTATTAATAATAAATTATCATTAGAAATATTTTAAATAATTTAAATAATTAGACCCGCCATCTTGGAAAAGTCAGACTCGCCAGCCAGCCAGCACTTCTTTTTTTTCTTGAACCCAAAAATCAACACAAGTCCCAAATTGACACAACAAATAGAGAAATCATCGTGTTATCAAGCTGTTATCTTATTAATAATAAATTATCATTAGAAATATTTTAAATAATTTAAATAATTAGACCGCCATCTTGGAAAAGTCAAGACTCACCAGCAGCGCGGAATGAAGAGGGTAATGAAGCCCTCGGCGGGGGTAATCCAACACTGCGCTTCGTTTCCGAAGGCATTTTTTGGTATTTTTTCAACAAATTTACAGTTTTCCCACAAAAGTTTCAAGTTAATTAATACGTAATTAAACTTAATTTACAGTCATTGCGCGATTCACAAACACGTGGAAGCTTTTCGGACAAGGAGAAATCAACAAGCCGCCATGGCATCTTGTTATCAATCACGTGTCACTTATTTCTCCCGCCACTGAAAAAAATTTTCAAATTTTTTTTTCGCAAAAATACAACAAAAATCCAACTCGATGATTCTTCAGAGAATTAAGATTCACGAAATTAAGAATCGTAGAGTAATCAGGAATCTCATCACGAGATAAAATACTTTTTCGACGAGCGTGAGGGACACGTCTTTACGCTTCAACGGCCGGAGCCAGACTGACCGTTTGAATTTCAGAAGCAGAGAACATGGGCTACTTCCTAATGTGCCCTGAGGGCATGAAAGATACTACACTCTCTCTCACGTAAAACTAAAAGCGGCTGTTCTCTATATTTTCTTCAATGGAACATAGGGCAATCGCCCGTAAGCATTACACGCCGCTTCGTTTTTGCTTGAGGTGTAGTGTAGTTTCCGATTCCTACTATGCAAATGAAGTAACCGTTGCTCTTACGCTTTAACGGAATAATTATATTTACTCGATTCTATTGATAATAAGCGGAAAAATTGAAATTTTATAGATATTTTATAGAAATTTTACGTGTTTTTTTGTTATTATTTAGAAACAATAAGTTAATTCTTTTGTATGGCGGTTTTGTGCCTCTATTTGAATGCAAATGCACTTTCCCTCAGCCTTTTAAATCATCTGTTCAGTGATTATTAACAGACTCTTTATGGAGATTTGATTAATTATGAATCTGGGATTCTTTTTCCAAGATTCTTGAATGAATCTGGAAAAGTTGCAAACCACATGTGAAGCCAATATGGCGAAAAGGCGGAACTTTAAATGTCCAACTACCCACGTGCTGACCATCGCCAAAGTCCAAGGGGGTCCGAAACTTCCAATAAATCTTCGTACACCTAGGTCATGTTATCACTGTTATCTGCCTGTTATCTCCGTGTTATCATGTGTTATCAAATCATCTTCGTTGACCTAGGTCATGTTATCACTGTTATCTGCCTGTTATCTCCGTGTTATCATGTGTTATCAAATCATCTTCGTTGACCTAGGTCATGTTATCACTGTTATCTGCCTGTTATCTCCGTGTTATCATGTGTTATCAAATCATCTTCGTTGACCTAGGTCATGTTATCACTGTTATCTGCCTGTTATCTCCATGTTATCATGTGTTATCAAATAATCTTCGTACACTTAGGTCATGATATCACTGTTATCTCCCTGTTATCTCCGTGTTATCATGTGTTATCAAATAATCTTGGTACTCCTAGGTCGTGTTATCACTGTTATTTGCCTGTTATCTACGTGTTATCACGTGTTATCAAATAATCTTCGTACTCCTAGGTCATGTTATCACTGTTATCTGCCTGTTATCTCTGTGTTATCATGTGTTATCAAATAATCTTCCTACACTTTTCCTCGGAGTTTCAGACCCCTTGGCCGAGTCCCTTTAAACTAAGATTTTTAATTTTGATAGTTTGAAATTTAATTAATATTAAAATAATTTTAGAAAAATTAATTATATTATTATAATTCTAAAAATAAAAGTAAAGTAAATATAAATTGATGGAAAATTTGAAAATATCTGTTTCCCATTCACTTCCGGTTCGGACTTCCGGTTTCTTGTTATCACCTGTTATCAGATGTTATCAGATGTTATCACTTATAATCAGCTGTTATCATATATTATCAGATGTTATCACCTGTTATCAGATATTATCACTTCTTATTACTTGTTATCACTTGTTATCAGACGTTATCATTTGTTGTCAACTGTTATCAGATATTATCATTCGTTATCATCCGTTATCAGATATTTTCACCTGTTATCATCAGTTATTAACAATTATAACGAATTTTTCTACTCGAGATTCATGTAGGTTTGGTGATTCTTAAGAGTTGCGAACCCCCCCTTCTGTGGTTTCCCGGTTTGTTGTTATCACCTGTTATCATCAGTTATTAACAATTATGAACAACTACAAGAAACTTTTCAATTTGAGATTCATGAATCTTGGCAAGATTCTTGGTGAGATTCTTGGTTTGGTGATTCTTGAGAGTTGCGAACCCCCCCCTTCTGTGGTTTCGTTGACTTTATAAGGAGATAAGATTCTTGTAATTCCGTCGTAACAGCTGTTGTAATGCGCTGTATGGTTGCACATCACATGCCGAGAATCTTGCCAAGAATCTTGAGAATCATGCAGGAATCTTAAAAGAATCTCAAAAAAATCTTGAAGGAATTCTTGTATTTGGTTGACGTAGACCAAGAATCTTGCAAAGAATCTTGAGAATCTTAAAAGAATCTTAAAAGAAATTTTGCAAGAATCTTAAAAGGATTCTTGTATTTGGTTATTGTAGACCAAGAATCTTGAGAATCTTGCAAAGAATCTTGAGAATCTTACAAAGAATCTTAAAAGAATCTTGAAGTAATTCCTGTATTTGGTTAACGTGGACCAAGAATCTTGCAAAGAATCTTAAGAATTGTGGAAGAATCTTAAAAGAATCTTGCAAAAATCTTAAGAATCTTGCAAAGAATCCTAAGAATCATGCAAGAATCTTAAAGGAATTCCTGTATTTGGTTAACGTAGACCAAGAATCTTGCAAAGAATCCTGAAAGAATCTTGCAAGAATCTTGAGAATCATATAGGAATCTTAAAAGAATCTTACAGGAATCCTTGTATTTAGTCATTATAAACCAAGAATCTTGAAAGAATCTTAAAAGAATCCTTTCCTTCATTGTTCTTGAACCAAGAATCTTACTAGAATCCCGCAAGATTCTTGAAAGAATCTTGAAAGAATCCCGCAAGAATCTCGCAAGAATCTTAAAAGAATCCTTCCCTTCATTGCTCTAGAACCAAGAATCTTACTCAAATCCCTCAAGAATCTTAAAAGAATCTTACAAGATTCTTGTCCATGATTCTTGTGAGTCACGAACCCCCCACCCCCGTGTGGGGGTGCGGGGGCGTGGTTGACATGGCATGTCCACTGGCTTAATTGCACAGCCAATCTCTTAATTAGAATCCCAGATTCTTGCGCAGATTATGCGCTATTTCTCTATTAACATGATGATAATAATAATAATGATAATAGTAGTAGTAGTAGTAATAGTAGTAGCAGAAGTAGAAATAGCAGTAGTAGTAGAAGAAGTAGAAGTAGTAGTAATGGTAGTAGTAGAAGTAGCAGTAATACCAGTAGTAGTAGTAGTAGTAGTAGTAGCAGAAGCAGTAGTAGAAGAAGTAGCTGCGCTATCTCTCTATTAACATGATAATAATAATAATGATAATAATAATAACAAGTGATAGCGGTTTAGTAGTTGTTGTTGTAGAAGTTGTAGTAGTAGTAATAGCATTAATAGTGGTATAAGCCGTTGTAGTAGTAATAGTAGAAGTAGTAGTAGCAGTATTAGTTGTTGTAGTAGTTATTGTTTTTCTAGAAGTAGTAATAGAAGTAGTAGTAGTAGTAGTATTAGTTGCTTTTGTTGTACAAGTTGTAGCAATTGTAATTGTTGTAGTAAAAGTCGTAGCTGTACTAATAGCAATAGGAATGAAAATGGTTTAAATAATAATAGTAGTAGTGTAGCAGTAGTAGTAGCAATAACTAAAATAATGAATGTAACAAAAGTAGTAGTAGTAATAGTAGAAGTAATAGTAGCAGTAGAATTAGTAGTAGTAATAGTAGGAGTATTAGTTGTTGTTGTTGTTGTTGTTGTTGTAGCTGTAGTAGTAGTAGCAATAATAACTAAAATAATGAATATAATAAAAGTAGTAGTAATAATAGTAGAAGTAATAATAGTAGTAGAAGTATTAGTTGTTGTTGTAGTAGTAGATGTAGCTGTAGTAGTAGTAGCAACAACACTAGTAATCTTAATTTTAATAAAATGTAATCAATTAATATTTTATTTAATTTCTAAATATTCATTAAACAATTAGTTGTATTTTTTGAATTTTTTTTAATTATAGACTTTTGTTATCACCGTGTTATCACAGTGTTATCAACTGTCCTGCTAAGTAGAGTTGCGCACCCCCTTTACCCATGTGTGTTGAATGACCAGGGGGGGGGGGGGGTCGCAAACCCCGAGGAAAAGTGTAGGAAGATTATTGATAAAATGTGATAACAGGTTGATAACAAGTGCTAACATCACCTAGGTGTACCAAGATTACTGGAAGTTTCGGACCCCTTGTGTGTGTTGAATGACCACGGGGGTCGGAAACCCCGAGGAAATGTGTGGGAAGATTATTTGATAACATGTGATAACAACGGAGATAACACGGAGATAACAGGTTGATAACAGCGATAACATGACCCAAGTGTAGGAAGATTATTTAATAAATTTGATAACACGGAGATAACAGGTTGATAACAGTGTTAACATGACCAAGGGGTCGGAAAGCCCGAGGAAAATTGTAGGAAGATTATTTGATAACATGTGATAACAGGTTGATAACAGTGATAACATGACTCAAGTGTATGAAGATTATTCGATAACATGTGATAACACGGGAGATAACAGGTTGATAACAAGTGATAACATGACCAAGGGTCGGAAATCCCGTGGAAAAGTGTAGGAAGATTATTTGATAACATGTGATAACAAGTTGATAACAAGTGATAACATGACTCAAGTGTACGAAGATTATTCGATAACATGTGATAACATGGAGATAACACGGAGATAGCAGTTGATAACAAGTGATAACATGACCTAGGTGT
The DNA here is from genome assembly GCA_002872375.1 of Eulimnadia texana. NCBI lineage: Eukaryota > Metazoa > Arthropoda > Branchiopoda > Diplostraca > Limnadiidae > Eulimnadia > Eulimnadia texana. Next base: position 2,304,388 of record NKDA01000007.1, read on the forward strand.
ACCAAGATTTACTGGAAGTTACGGACCCCCTTGTGAATGACCAATGCCCTGGGGCAAACGGTGAGTCACTTGGTTGCAGGTAAAATTTTTTTTTTCTCTTTTTTTTTTCTCTCCAGGATAATTTTTACAGCAAGACGCAACAACGAGGATTCTCACCAAGATTCTTGGTAAGATTCTTGGATTCTTGGTGAGATTCTTGAAATTTTTGATGAGATTCTAAAGATTCTTGGTGAAATTCTAGAGATTCTTGGGGAGATTCTTGAGATTCTCCCCAAGATTCCCGGTAAGATTCTCGTCAAGATTCTAGAGATTCTTGAGATTTTTCGTGAGATTATTGAAATTTCTGGTAAGATTCTTGAGATTCTCGGTGAGATTCTTTAAAGTTTTGGTAAGAATCTTGGGATTCTTGTTGAGATTCTTGAGATTCTCGCCAAGATTCTTGAAATTCTTGTTCAGATTCTTGAGATTCTTCGTAAGATTCTTGGAATTTTTTTATCAGCATTACCATGATTATTTGATGATTACTACCACTAGTAGTACCACTTTTAGTACTACTACTTCTGTTCTTATGATTATTACTACTACTACTAGTACAACTTCTAGTACTACTACTACTTTTCTTATCGTGATTATTACTACTAGTATCACCACCACTACTAGTACTAGTATTGCTACTACTTCTACCAGTACTACTACTACTACTTTTGCTACTACTCTACCAGTACTACCACTACTACTACTTTTACTACTACTTCTACCAGTACTAGCGCTGCTACTTCTACCAGTACATGCTACCACTACTACTACTACTACTATAATTACAATTAATGAACCTCATCCTATAATCTACACAGGCAAAATAACGACGTATACAAATGAATGAAATTATTGGTAAAATAAAACAGTAATAATAATGGGATACTACTACCACTACTACTACTACCAATACTAGTGCTACTACTACTACCACTTGTACTACTACTACCACTTCTACTACTACTACTATAAATACAATTAATGAACCTCACCCTTTAATCTACACAGGCAAAATTACTGATAAAATAAACCAGTAATAATAATGGGGTACTACTACCACTACTACTACTACCACTTCTACTACCACTACTACTACTACCACTTCTACTACCACTACTACTACTACTACTACTACAATTACAATTAATGAACCTCATTCTTTAATCTACACAGGCAAAATAACGACGTATATAAATGAATGAAATTATTGATAAAATAAACCAGTAATAATAATGGGGTACTACTACCACTACTACTACTACTACTACTACAATTACAATTAATGAACCTCATTCTTTAATCTACACAGGCAAAATAACGACGTATATAAATGAATGAAATTATTAATAAAATAAACCAGTAATAATAATGGGAAGATTAAAATAATAAATTAGTGAAGCGGCTGTCCTTTTGGTCGGTCATCAAAAAAGGGAAATTACGATTCCATAATTTACTGCATTTCTCCATTATAATGTCTTCATCCATAAGTGATCGTAAAAATCACACAGAAATCATCAATCTATTCACTATTATTATTATTATTATTATTATATTATTATTATTCTATTATTATAATTATTATTATTATTACTATTATTATTATTATTGTTATTATTATTACTATCATCATTATTACTATTATTATTATTATTATTATTATTGTTAATATTGTTATTATTATTATTGTTATTGTTATTATTATTATATTATTATTATGATTTTTTTTTTTTTTTTTTTTATTTCATTCAAGCACGCAGGCCTAGGCCCATGGCTGGTACAAGATTATATGTGAACAAATATAGAAAAGTCAGGAAACTGAAACTGAGTAATCTAAGTTAAGTTCGATTCAATAGTAAAAGGGCGTGAAAACTACGGTTGTTAGTAGTGACATGTGCAGAACAAGTAAAATCAATGGTGCAGAAGACGTGACATAATTAAAATCAATCAGTTTAATGAAGAAGACAAATTTAATGCGCAGGGAAATTAAATGTAAGAAAATATCATGTGAAAAAGAAAATAATCACGCTTAATTTAATATATTTTGGTGACACTCCTTAGAAACTCCTGTACTGCTGGAAACAGCTTTGGGACAGTAAGGAGGTTTGCTGTGTTGAAATTGAGTCCAAGTTTAGAGCATTCCCTAATTAAAAGCGCTCTTTCTTTATTTACAAGAGGACAGAAATAGAAAATGTGTCCAATGTTTTGAACAGGTCGATCAGGGCACACGCAGTAAGGGTTATCCCTCTTCCGAATCCTATTTAAGTATTCGTATGTTCGGTAGTGATGGGACCTGAGTTGAATTAATGTTGAAGAGAGAGGCCGAGGCAAGTTCAGTCTGTATAGGAGAAGAGGCGACGAAGGTGTGATCGTCAGATTCGACATTCTTTGGCATGCTGAATGCTGAGCCAGCCTCTCTGTCCACTGCGCTTTTATTCTCCGTTTGATCAAGTTCTTTAGTTCCCGCAGAGGATAGCCTAAGTCGATTGGCGACAAAGGAATGGATGTGGAGGTCGCAAGTTTAGCCAGGTAGTCGGCGTGCTCGTTCCCCGCTAAACCGTGATGGCCTGGTATCCAGCTTAGGCACAGACTTGATTCTTGATGACTGAGAAATTCATCAATTTTGGTCAGAGTCCAGCAGGTGTACGAGTCGGAGGACCTTCGTGGATTCTGTATCGCTTTCAGTGCAGCTTGACTGTCGCTGTATATCTTGACTCGTCTGAGGTTCTGTTTTTGACAGTGGGCGACTGCAGCGCCAATAGCGACGATCTCCGGGTAATAGCTGGGGAGATTCCACTTCAGCTTTCCCTGAATGGAGTCAAGTCCTACCTCGGTCTCCAGTACCCCTGCATAGCCGGTTCCTGTCGCTGATGACGAGCCGTCAGTGTAGATGACGGTTTCGCCAGGAATCTTTTTACAAGTTTCGTTGATAGCCTCGCTCGTAGGAAGGGTCTTGATTATTAGTCGTTCCGGAAAATTCAGATTCATCTTTGCGTCTATTTGAGAACGCTCGATCTTGTCAAATTCCGGATGTCCATCGTGGACATCAACTGTGCAGCTTTTTGTATAGGACTGAAGTACCTCTTGTGTAGAGGTTCGAGTTTTTCAAGACCCTGGTATTGCTGACCTCTCGATGTAAGTGTGGCCAGGCGCGTGAGCATTAATTCCTGGATTTTGTCGCTCAAGGACGGTAATCCTGACTCTAATTGTAGAATCGGTGTGGGTGTAGTTGAAAGGGCTCCACAGATGAGCAACATCGCCCTGCGCCAGACTGACTCGAGAGGTTTCAAAGAGCTCTTGGAACAGCAACCCCAGATGGATGCACCGTATAGGATCCTCTGATGCACTGTTCCCTGGATCAGTAGTTTTAATCTTTGCATCCTGAGCCCCTTTGTTTTAGAAGTTAAATGTTTAATTCCTTGGAGCTGTTGGGCTGCTTTAGCCGCTGTTCTTTGGATGTGGGGAATCCAGGATAGTTTGTCGTCAAAGAGAATGCCCAGGTAGCGTACCGTTCTTTGAGGCTGAATCTCTACTCCGTTCCACTTTAGGCTGATCGAAGGGGGAGGGCGTTTCTGGCTGAAATGAACGAGTTCGGTTTTTTCAGCACTGAACGCAAGTTTTAAGCGGGTACCCCATTTCTCGATGGTTTTTAAGAAATTGGTCATAAGTTTTAAGTTCGTTGACGGAGTTTTGCCCGTTGCTGTTAAGAGTAGATCATCAGCAAAAGCTTGAAGGTGTAGTTTCTTTCTGTTCACAGATGCGAGGATGCCGTCCACATAAACAAGAAACAAAATGGGTGATAGGGGAGAACCCTGTGGGACACCTTTTGATAAGGCAAAGACATCGCTAGCTTTTCCCTCCTCGAGTATCTTGAAGGTTCGCCTCGTTAAGAAGCTATCCAGTAAAGCAATTAGCGAGTCTTCGATCCTCTTCTTTTTGAGCGCAAGTAGAAGTTTTTTATGACAAACGCTATCGAAAGCGCCTTGTATATCCAAGAAAAGGGCTGTTGTAGTTTTGCGTTCATCGAATCCTCTGTAGATTTTCTCCGCTAGGTTCAGAGCTGCATCGTGTGTGGACTTTTTTTGTCTGAAGCCTAGCTGATTTACTGATAGCAGTTTGTTGGTTTCTAAATGCTTGGTTATACGGTTGGTCAAAATTTTCTCGAAAACCTTGCTGGCCGTATTCAGGAGTGATATGGGTCGGTAAGATCTTATATTACTATAGTCGTCTTTGTTGGGTTTTGCAATTATAATGACTTCACTGTGTTTCCAGGACTGAGGAAAGTGACCTATTCTTAGACAGGCGTCAAAGATAGTTTTGAGAACTGGTGTGATTTCTTTGACTAAATTTCTTAGGATGATATTCTGGATGCCGTCAGCTCCGGGGGCCTTCAGAGGTTTTGTGTCCATTAAGGCCTGTTTGATCTCCAGCTCCGATATGGTTTCAGTTTTGCTTCTATTCTGTCGTCTGGTGGGTACTTGAATTCCACGTGACCTAGGTAAGAAACCCTGGGTCGGGATGCGTCTAGTAATTTGGTAGCTATGTAGTTCAGCTTAGATTTGTCATCAAAGAAGGGACTGCCATTCTCTTGTTTTAGGTGCAAAAGGTTCCTTGGAGTCTTATTCGGTATCTTACTCAGCGACCAAGTTGTTTGGGGATCAGCTCCGTCTAGAAGGGTGCACCAGTATGAGGATTTAGCTTCGACAATCGCTTTCTTGAAAGTCCTTCTGAAATCCCGCCAGCGCTCTCGCTCTAAAGGAAGTTGTGACAGCTTGAAGTTTCGCTCGAGTCTACTGAGGGTACGTTTCATCTCAGATAACTCGGGTTCCACCAGGGTTTGGAATAGCAGGAGAGCCGTTTCGAAGGAACATATTTCTCGCCAAGGTGTTGAAGCATACCTGTAAGATGTTCGACTGCCCTGTCGATATCTTCAGGAGATTCTAGGTTAGTCCAAGAGTCAATGGTGCTTTCTGCCCAAACCGAGAAGTGAAGACGAAACCTATCCCAGTCGGCTGCTGAGTAGTTTGGTCGAAGTTTGACGGGGTTTAGAACTGAGTTGATGGGCAATCTTATCATAGTGGGCACATGGTCAGACTCGCAGATAAATTCACGCTCGCCTATAAGTTCAAAATCGACGACGGTGTGTGCACTGTGCGCCGTGACGAAGGTGAGGTCTATTGTGGACTGGAAGCCTCTCTGATTACGAAACGTTGGAACGTTGCGTTCATTGAGGAGGACCATATTGTTTTGCGATACAAAATCGTAAACCTGTTCTCCCGCTTCATCGGCGCTGTGGTCCTCCCACAACCAGTGGTGGGCATTGAAATCACCTGTGAAAATTAGGTGATCACAGTCCGGTCTGAAACGTTTCCACAGCTTGTGAAACAGGTCCAATACGCTAAGGCTGGAATGTCTATAGATACCGACGATTATAGTACTTTGGCCATCCTGCCCTTTCATTTTAAGTGCCGCGTAGAAGGAAGTGAGTTCAATGATGAATAAATTTGAGATGGACTGACGTAGCGCTACTACAACTCCCTTGTAGGATTCAAATGGGTGGTAGAGACGGTAGCTACCAAGGATTGGACGCTTGAAGGAAGGGTTTGGTTCCAGGAAGATGAGGGCCATAGCATTCTTGTGTTCTCCATGCTCAGTGATGGACTCCATAACATCTTGTCGTTTGTGACAGTTCTGGATGATGATGCTAATAATCTGATTACTTGTCATTGGTATTGGTTAAGTATTCTACTCGTTTTGGGCACTTCGAAAAGTATGCTGGGTGTTCCCCAGAACAGTTTGAGCATTTCTTGGTCTCGGACTTACAGTCTTTGGTTTGATGATTTTCGGAACATTTTGCGCAGGTATGTGAGGATTGGTTGCAGAGAAAGACGGTGTGTCCAAAATTTTGACATTTGAAACACTGGAGGGTTTTGTCACGTCTGCAGTCTTCCACCTGAGCGAGCCGATTAAATGCTAGGAGACTCGACACTTCTAGAACAGTCCGTTTCACGTCCTGTGAGGCCAATGTGAAGATCGCAGATCCGAAAACCGACTTCTTCTCTGGATTCAACCAGCGCATCTTTCCACTTTGCTCGGCGATCCTGAAGTGTTCGTTTTTAGCTTCCAGGTGTTCGGCGATAGAGGAAAGTTCCTTGTCACGTGGCAGACGGTGGACCACTATTTCTAAATTCTCTTTCCGTTGCAGTAGTTTGACCGGGCCTATGTTGTTCAACGTCGCTTCCTTGAGTCGCTGTTTCGCATCATCTTTATCCTTCTTTGTCTTATAGATGAGAGCAAGATTACCTTGCTTTGTCTTGCGGGCCAGGATCGGTGGGTTGACGGATAGATTCCGGCAGTCGTCTTCTATGAGTGCCAGCAGTTGGTTATGTTCTGGTTTTTCGCGGCGCTTCTTGTCATCCTGCTGCTGGATTATCAGGGTTAAATCCTCCTCGTCGGTCAAAGCGGGTTGGGTTGGTTGAGGGGTTGAGTTGGCCTTCTTTTGACCGCTTGGGAGGTGTTTACGGACGACTTCTACCCATGATTCTTTTTGTTTAGATTTATCCGATTCCATGAGTGTGAAACTTTCGATTTTTCCTTTAATGAATTGAAGTTCTTGAACAAGTTGAGGGATCATGCCCATTGTAGATTTTATCTCGCGCATCTCATCCTGCAGGTTTTTAATAGCCTCCGTTTGCTCTCGAATAACCTCCGCTTGTTCTCGAATAATTTCTAGCAGGTCTTCGTCGGAAGAATCACCTTCAGCCGATTTGCATTTGTCGCAGAAATGCTCACCTCGGTTGCGCGGAACGAATTCGTCGCCGCAGGGTCCCTTGCATTTTCGTGGTTTGCATGGTCGCCCTTTTCTTAGGAGAAGGGTTGCACCGTGTGCTTCTGTGTCTCCCATACTTCAGGTCAGAACCCCAGAGAAAGGGGATGGTTCTGAGAACTAATGTTGAGACGTGGGGCAGACGTCAATGACCGAGAACTCTGCCCGGTTTTTCTTCAAGTCCTAAGTTTGATATCGAGTCTTACCAAAAAAACTAACACTTTTACACAGTTTTTTTTTTTTTTTTAAAGAATACTACAACATTAAACGAGCTTATATGGACACCGTTCTCGCTATGTCAATCAAGTCAGTTTACACAAAATAAGTAGTCACTATCTTCAACAGAACTCTTTAACTATACGGAGCACTTGCAGAAACGTCCGATCAGGTCAAAGGTTCGAACCAGCTATTATTATGATTATTATTATTATTATTATCATTGTAATTATTACTGTTATTATTATTATTATTATTATTATTATTATATTATTTTTATATTATTATTATATTATTATTATTATGTTATTATTATTATTATTACATTGTTATTATTATTATCATTATTATTATTTATTTCATTTAATATATTTAATTATATTCCATATTTATTTATAATATGAAAATAAATTTTTTAAATACATAGTTTCGTATAATATATTTAATTTATTATTTATTTTATGCAAATCAGCAATGTAAACGTATACCTATTGGAAAATGCATTAAAATTAATAGTTAGAATGCGAATTTTGATGTAAATAAAATTGGCAAAAATACTAGAATGTCTGGCGAGTCTTTTGATGTATTCAAATGTGGAAAATAATAATAACAAATATTTTAAATAAATTGTAAAAGAGCGACGAGTCCTGTTTGAGGCCAACTGAACAGAACAAACGCCTCTACTAAAAAGTAGTAAAATTAATAGTTAGAATGCGAATTTTTACGTAAATAAAATTGGCAAAGATACTAGAATGTCTGACGAGTCTTTTGATGTATTCAAATGTGGAAAATAATAATAACAAGTATTTTAAATAAATTGTGAAAGAGCGACGGGTCCTGTTTGAGTCGAACTGAACAGAACAAACGCCTCTACTAAAAAGTAGTAAAATTAATAGTTGGAATGCGAATTTTGATAGAAATAAAATTGGCAAAGATACTAGAATGTCTGACGAGTCTTTTGATGTATTCAAATGTGGAAAATAATAATAACAAGTATTTTAAATAAATTGTGAAAGAGCGACGGGTCCTGTTTGAGGCGAATTGAATAGGGTAAACGCCTCTACTAAAAAGTAGTAAAATTAATAGTTGGAATGCGAATTTTGATAGAAATAAAATTGGCAAAGATACTAGAATGTCTGGCGAGTCTTTTGATGTATTCAAACATGGAAAATAATAATAAAAAATATTTAAAATAAATTGTGAAAGAGCGACGGGTCCTGTTTGAGTCGAACTGAACAGAACAAACGCCTCTACTAAAAAGTAGTAAAATTAATAGTTGGAATGCGAATTTTGATAGAAATAAAATTGGCAAAGATACTAGAATGTCTGGCGAGTCTTTTGATGTATTCAAATGTGGAAAATAATAATAACAAGTATTTTAAATAAATTGTAAAAGAGTGACGTGTCCTGTTTGAGTCGAACTGAACAGAACAAACGCCTCTACTAAAAAGTAATAAAATGAATAGTTAGAATGCGAATTTTGATGCAAATAAAATTGGCAAAGATACTAGAATGTCTGACAAGTCTTTTGATATATTCAAATGTGGAAAATAATAATAACAAGTATTTTAAATAAATTGTGAAAGAGCGACGGGTCCTGTTTGAGGCGAATTGAATAGGGTAAACGCCATTACTCAAACGTTTACTGCATAAATTGGACACCCAAATTGCTACGTTTCTGATTTATGGCTTTAATTGCGTGTTTATCAACCCTGTTATCAACCTGTTATCAAGTGTTATCACTGTGTTATCATCCTTTGTACCGGCAGAGTCTTGCAGATCAGTAGTCGTAAAGCAAATAGTAGTTAAAGTGTTATCAACGTGTTATCAGTTGTTATCACAGGGTTATTAAACCCACAGACCCTTCAGAATGTGTTATCAGTTGTTATCAAGTGTTATCACCATTTTTTGTGACCTATAGAGACCCTTCTGAACTTGTTATCAACTGTTATCAAGTGTTATCAGTAGTTATCACAATTCTTTCTGACCTACAGGGACCCTTCAGAACTTGTTATCAAATGTTATCAAGTGTTATCAATTGTTATCAGTAAGTTATCACCATTTTTTCTAACCTATAGAGACCCTTCAGAAGGTGTTATCAAGTGTTATCAGCTGTTATCATCATGTTATCAAGTGTTGTCACAATTTCTTCTGACCTATAGAGACCCTTCAGTACCTTTTATCAACTGTTATCAAGTGTTATCATCATGTTATCAAGTGTTATCACAGGACTTTCAAACCTACAGACCCTTCACAACGTGTTATCAAGTGTTATCACAATTTTTCTGACCTATAGAGACCCTTCACAGCTTGTTATCAAGTGTTATCAGTAGTTATCATCGCAGTTTCGGACCCCCTTCCATTTTGGAAATTAAAACGAGAATTTTTTTTGCTGTGCTGCAACGTAATTTATGAGATAATTATGGAAAAAACCACAGAAAATCTTCTGCTTTAGAAAAGAAGCGCACTCCTTTAATTACGTCCACTACTACTACTACTACTACTACTACTACTGCGGATGCTAATGTTGATGCTGCTGCTGCTGCTACTACTACTACTACTACGGATGATAATGTTGATGCTGCTGCTACTACGGATGCTACTACGAATGCTAATACTACTACTGCGGATGCTAATGTTGATTCTGCTGCTGCTGCTACTACTACTACTATGGATGCTAATGTTGATGCTGCTGCTGCTGCTACTACTACTATTACTACGGATACTAATGTTGATGGTGCTACTACTACTGCTAGTACTGTTGCTATTAGCACTATTAATACTACTATGATTCCTACTAATACTACGGATGCTAATGTTGATGCTAATACTACTACTGCTAGTACTGTTGATATTAGTAATATTGTACTACTATGATTACTACTATTATGATTACTACTACTACTACTACAGTGCTAGTATTACTGCTAGTGTTACTACTACTACTACTGCTACTGCTACTGCTACTGTTGTTAGAAGTAATTTCATACCTGTACGTCGACTACTATTGCTAATGGTGTCTGCTATTACTTACTACTACTTCTGCTACTACAACTCCTTTTACTGCTATTGCTTCTATTACTACTTGCTACTACCACTAGTACTACTACTAATAATACTACTCTTACTCGTATTATTACTACTACAACTTATGCTACCACTACTTTAAAAGCTAATAAACTACTGAACTACTGACGCTATCTAACTTTCAACATCTACTACTACTACTACTACTACTACTATTGTTGTTGCTTACTTCAATGTGTTGCTAATTACCCCCCAGAATAGGACTTAAATTCTCCCCACATTTTTCCCACGTGGGAAACAATGGGGAGAGAAACAACATCTGCAACTGTTGTTGCAAGTGTTGTAGCGTTTTTCCACACAAAAAAATCTGAGAATTTATTGCAATTGTGATTGTTTGATTTATTACGGGTTACGACAATGCGACCATGATTAAAAGGACCGGCGCCATTTTGTTGTAGTGTTGTCGCCAGATGGCGACAACAATTAATGCTTGTCCCCCGGGTCATGTGATCACACTGATAACACCTGATAACAGCTGGTAATGCATGATAACACCTTGATAACACTTGATAACATGGATAGGGTCTATCCCACGGTTCTTCAGGCTAGCTCTAAGCAAATTGCAGGTAAAAAATAGACTCAAGATGGCGGCCACAGGTAGAAATCTGCTTCTGGGCTGATGCTGACTCACCCAGTACCAGCGAATGAAGCAGCAAAACAAAAAATTCGAATAAAATTTACAACAAAAAGAAAAAGATGATAAAGAAAAGTGGAAGAAAACCTGTTCAAGGTGAACGAGAGCTACTCTACATAACGGAAAAACTTTCATCTTCTCTCTTCTTTGTCAAGTTTATTTGTTTTTAATAATAAATTCGAAATTTATTGCAATATTTAGTTAATAGAAATAAATTTAAAAAATAATTAAATTTATTTGTATTAATTAATTAAATTTCCATGTGCGAAATTTTTGCAAATAGCGTAGTGCTAACGTAACGGACTACAATGCGAAAGGTCCCGAGTTCAAATCCAGGCAAACTCACTTTTTTTCTCTTTTAATTTAATATAATTTTGTTATTATTTATTTCCCTGTAAAATAAAATTAACTTTACATGAACTGATTAGATTATATTTTTTATTTTGAATATTATTTTTATTAATATTAAACTATTTTATAATAATTAACATTTAAATATAATTTTATTTTCGGGAAAATAAAATAGCCGGCCGTTTGAGAAATCTGGGTCTCGTGACTCACGAACCCGCACTGTTCTTACGATAACCGTAAATCAACAGATAGAAAGATAGAAAAAAAACACTTAAAATTACTTTATAAAAAAAATCTATTTCTAAGAAACTTTTATTCATTATCTACTGAACCCACTGCACGACTTAATTAACAATAAAAATGTAATAAGAAATTTTTAATTGAGTACGTAGTTCAGAATTCTGCCGCTAGATGGCGTTGTTTTCAAGTATCTTTTTCGGCGCCAAATTCAAAGACGCGGATCGAATTTTAAGCCATTTTTCGCGCCAAAATTTTATTTTTCATTGGATTTTCGATGATTTTGATTTGATTCAGATGTTTTTCCATTTATTTTTAATTGGAAAAGTGAAAACTAGCATAATGGCGGTCATGCAGATCACCAGAAATCCAAGTCACGAACAGATTTTTCATTCACGTTTTCGTTTCTGGGCTACTTTTTTTTTTGAAGAATCTTGAAGATTCTCAAAAGTTGATAACACTTGATAACAACCGATAACACAAGTTCCGTGTACAAAAACCGGTTTCTTTTTAGTGAGATAAGATTCTTGAGATTCTTGGGACTAACACGCAATACTGGGTTATCGGACATTGAGAATCTTGCAAGAATCTTACCTGTTGGACTATTTACTAGTAAGTCGAACTATGGAATAGTTTTACGTAAGAAAGATTTACTATTGACTACTACTATTTACTATCGACGTAATGGCCAATAAAGAGATAAAACTTAAACAAAGAGTCATAAAAAGATCGACAAAAAACGTGAGCAAACGTCTCTTTATGGCTTCAAAACTTGAAAAAACATTAAAATTCAGTTGAAAATGACTATAATTAAATTTAATTAATATTCAATTAATATTAATTAAATTTAATTCAATGCTGAATTCCAGTTAGTAGACCTAAAATGGCGTCCGCAGCAGTCCAATCTTAAGATTTTTTCTAGATTTAAATATTATAATAATTAATAATTATATATTTATTAATATTAATAAATAATATAAATGAAGCTATTATTTATAATTATTTAATATTTATATTATAATGATAATTATAATTATAAATATTAAATAATTAAATATGAATATATTAAATTTATGGAAAATCTGGTCAAGGGGGTCCGAAACTTCGAGGAAAAGTGTAGGAAGATTATTTGATAACACATGATAACACGGAGATAATAGGTTGATAACAGTGACAACAAGATCTAGGCAAGGGGGTCTGAAACTCCGAGGGAAGGTGTACGAAGATTATTTGATAACACGTGATAACACGGAGATAACAGGTTGATAACAGTTGATAACATGACCTAAGGTGCAAAGGGTCCGAAACTTGCGATAATCTTCGCACACCTAGGCAAGGGGGTCCGAAACTCCGAGGGAAAGTGTGCGAAGATTATTTGATAACATATGATAACATGGAGATAACGGGTTGATAACTGTGATAACATGAAGTATGTGCAAAGGGTCCGAAACTTCCAGTAATCTTCGTAAACCTGGGATCATGTTATCACTGTTATCAACCAGTTATCTCCACGTTATCTCCGTGTTATCATATGTTATCAAATAATCTTCATACACTTTCCCTCGGAGTTTCAGGTCCCCTTGCCTAGATCATGTTATCACTGTTATCTCCGTGTTATCAAGTGTTACCAAATAATCTTCCTACACTTTTCCTCGGAGTTTCGGACCCCCTTGGGTCTGGTTTTGGCAAATGCCTTGCATGCGTTGGATCTTTCGTGAGATTCCAGAATATTCCAAATTTCTGATTTTATTCCTTGATAACTGAGATAACTTCCATACAATCTTATTCCCAGTTGTTTCCAGTTTCCGTTTCCCTTTTTTCCCCCCTCTTCCCTTATTTTCCCTTTTTTCCCCTCCGTACTACAATGCAGCGATGTACTTCCAGATTTTCCCTCTTCCCTTATTTTTCCCCTTTCCCCCCGCCATACTACAATACAACTCTGTACTTGAAGATTTCCCCTTTTTCCTTTTTTCCCTTTTTTCCCTCCGTACTAGAATACGAGACTGTACTTCCAGATGTTCTCTCTTTCCTTATTTTTCCCCTTTTCACCCATCCTACTAGAATGCAAGGCTGAACTTCCAGAATTTCCCTCTTCCCTTATTTTTCCCCTTTTCCTCCTCCGTACTAGAATACAAGGCTATGCTTTCAGATTTTCCCTCTTCCCTTATTTTTCCCCTTTTCCCCCTTCGTACTACAATGCAGCGATGTATACTTCCAGATTTCCCCTCTTCCCTTATTTTTCCCCTTTTCACCCATTCTAGTAGAATGCAAGGCTGAACTTCCAGATTTTCCCTCTTCCCTTATTTTTCCCTTTCCCCCTTCGTACTAGAATACAGGGCTGTACTTCCAGATTTTCCCTTTTCCCCCTTCGTACTAGAACACAAGGATATACTTCCAGATTTTCCCTTTTCCTTCTCTTCCCTTATTTTTCCATTTTTCCCCTCCGTACTAGAGCACAAGGCTGTACTTCCAGATTTTCCCTTTTCCTCCTCTTCCCTAATGTTCCTTTTCAGGCCCCATTTTCCCTTATTTTCAGGAAATTTCCCATCAAAGTGGAAACACTGCTTATTCCTGATAAACTAAGTCAAGTTTAATTTAATTACTATTAATAGTATTACGAAGTTCGCGAATCCAAGGAAAAGGAATATACAGCATCGTGCAACACTTAAAACGGATTTAATTAGATTCAAAATTATATTTCAAACTTAGATTTAATGTAAAATAAATAATTTTGGATTAGATTAACTGTAAATAAGGTTAAAGAGCTGGAATTTACGTAACTTTAAGGAGAAATGAAGGATTGAACACAACGCCATCTAGCGGTAAAAATTGGAACTAAGTACTTAAACTGAGCGGCGCGAATTTTAAACTGTGACGGAAAATTATTTCAGTTCAACGTTATAAATCATACACAAGTTAATTAATAAAACTTAAATTTATGAAATAATGTTTTAATATTAATAAATATATTTCTTTTTAAAATATTATAATATATTTAAATTAGTAATTTTTTGCAATATTTCAAAATTTAATCGCTATAATTTATATTAGTAGTTCGGTTTATGCAGAACTAAATATGAATAATTCATTAAAAATAAAATCTGCAAATTCTTGACTCGTGACGCAGACGACGACGTCGACGTCGACGGCGTCGTTAGCGTCAATCGACGTCCATTAAAAACTTTCGCCCCGGAAATTCCTTATTTGGACGCCGTTTGAAAAAAAAAAACTCAGACTATCAACTAACTTACAAAAATTACTTTCCAACTACTGAAAAGCTTCAACTACTAACTACCAACTACTTAAAAAATAAAAGAAAAATAACTTACGTTACAATCGTAGTTCATCGAAGAAAAAAAATTTCTTCGGTCGTTTGCATTAAGGTTAGGCTTTCTGCTAGCTGAACGAATGAATGACTGAATGAATCGGTGTTTGAATCGGATTTTTTTCACTCAGTTCTTGGGATCATGTCCCGAACTATGAGTAGTTCGTGCACACACAAGTGTACACGATGAATTGCAGCAGAAAACTGAGTTAGGGACCGGCTGAAGGGACTTTGGGTATCCCACACATAACTTCCCGGTTCCCAAAAATATCCCAGACCCTTTTGGCAGCAAACGAAATGGCGACACAGACGCCATAGAATACGAGAAAAAAATGAAAAAATACACACACCAACCTTAAAAAAGGTCCCGAACTCTTTACAAGGGTGATAACAGTTGACAACAAGTGATAACAGTTGATAACAGAGTGATAACGAGTGATAAGATTAGGTAGAGTAGACTTGTTCCGCAAGTATAGTTTGGGAATCTTGAGATTCTTGCGTGATTCTTGATTTCTGGTTCAAGATTCTTGTCACCATAATCATGAATCTTGATTCTAGAATCTTCAGTCCACATCCTCAGAGTGATAACAGTTGATAACAGAATGATAACAAGCGATAATGTTGGGTAGGACCGACTTGTTCCGCAAGTACAGTCTGGGAATCTTGAGATTCTTGCGTGATTCTTGATTCCTGGTTCAAGATTCTTGTCACCAGACTCATGAATCTTGATTCTAGAATCTTCAGTCTACATCATCAGAGTGATAACAGTTGATAACAACTGATAACAGAGTGATAACAAGTGATAAGACTGGGTAGAGTAGACTTGTTCCGCAAGTATAGTCTGGGAATCTAGAGATTCTTGCATGATTCTTGATTCCTGGTTCAAGATTCTTGTCACCATAATCATGAATCTTGATTCTAGAATCCTTAGACTACGTCCTCAGAGTGATAACAAGGTGATAACACGCTGATAACACCTGATAACAGTCTGATAACAAAAACCTATGTTCTGAATTCTGAGATCCCTGCAAGATTCTTGATTTCTGGTTCAAGATTCTTGTCGCCAGATTCATGAATCTTGATTCTAGAATCTTCAGTCCACATCCTCAGAGTGATAACAAGGTGATAACACGCTGATAACACCTGATAACAGCCTGATAACTCAAACCTATGTTCTGGATCTTGAGATTCTTGCGTGATTCTTGATTTCTGGTTCAAGATTCTTGCTACCAGACTTGTGAATCTTGGTTCTAGAATCTTTTAGCAAGTTAGCTGAGTCGCTAAGTTTAAGCAGAACTAAAAAACAATAGTTTTAGTTTTAGTTTTAGCAGTGGGACGTGGTGGCGGAGTGCTGACAGCAGCTTCTAGCACACAAATCTTATTTGACTTGTATCAAGCCTTTCATTAAGCAACGGAATTGCTAGAATTCCGCCAACTGTGAGCTAGATATAGCTAGTCCTAAGTGGAGAACAAAACTAGCTAGCTGAGTAACTAACTTCGTTGCTAAATAAGTAGATTACTAACTAACTAATAGAGTCCTGCTAACTGAACCGCAGCTAGCTCGCTAGTTAACTAACTAACTTAATTGCTAACAAACTAGCTCGCTAGTAAATTGGCGACCTAGTTTCTTAGCTAAGTAAAACTAACTAGTTAACTAGCTCCCTACTATTATATAACCAAATAGCGAAATAAGAACCGTACTAACTTGACTAACTAACTGATCAAACTAGTAAATCAATTTACTTGTATGAACTGGCTATCTTGCTAAGTAGCTAACTATAGGCGACTATCCAGATATCTTACTAACTGACTAAGTAACTAAGTGACTAACTAGCTAACTAACTAACCAATTATAGCTTCAACTAATCCAGGCTAGCTAGCCAACGACTTGCTACTCAACTTAGCAAGTCTCACTATTCCTACTAGCGAACTAGCACGCTCTACAGTAGTAAACCAAACTTAAGAATGCTAACTATTCTTCTAGTCCACATTCTCTAACTCATTAGAACGCGTGCCAAGATGGCGGGCGACTGGCGTCCGCCATTTAAATATTTTATTAAATAAATATATTATAAATATTCCGTTTGCTACTTTGCTAACCATAGTAGCAGCCAATTTACTAGTTTTTCTAGTATCTAGTCGGGAAACTAGTCGTGGGAATTCTTTAAGTCCCAGGCGTGGGGCGCGAGACAAAATTTGCTGAGTCATGTTCGCAGCAGACGACGCGAACGCGTGCGGGTGTCACTTAAAACTTTCCGGAAGCTAAGTTAAGCGTGAAACATTAAGAAAGCCATAAAATTGGAAATAGCTAGTTTTTTACGGTGCTAGTTTAAAGCTAGCAGGCGACTAAGACAAATCAGGAACGCTGTGCTACTTACTTAGTGATTTACTAGTTAGTAGGTAGTGATACTAAACGAAGTAGCAGCTGCTAAGACAAATCACGAACGCTGTGCTACTTGGTGATTTGCTTGTGAATCGGTAGTGATACTAACGAGGTAGCAGTCGACTAAGACAAAAGACAGACTGCTAAAACTCAGTGCTGCTTAGTTACTTTACTAACTTAGCAGTGGTTAGTTGATACTGATTACTGAAGAAGTCTGCTTGCTAATAGTAAGTAGCAGTTCAGATTAAGCTGTTTTTACGATATGCTAGTTAGTAGCTAGTTACACGACTAAAACTATCACGAACTTACTACTACTAAGTACTAACTACTAATTACTAACTACTAGTACTACTACTCCTGCTACCACCACAACAACAACCACTAAAGCTGCTATTATTAATAAGTACTGCTACTCCTACTACTGCTGCTACTACTATACTACAGCAACAACAACTGCTACTACATTTACTACTACAACAACAACTACTATACTACTATCATTAATATTACTACCAAAACTACTACTACCATAACAACAAGTACTACTATTGCTGCTACTACTACTACAGCAACAACAACTGCTACTACATTCACTACTACAACAACTACTACTAACTGCTCATAATCGCTGTTATTATTATTATTATTATTATTATTATTATCAATTATATTGTATCAAGGGGTCCGAAACTTCCAATAATCTCGGTACACCTGGGTCATGTTATCGCTGTTATCAACCCATTTTCTCCATATTATCTCCGTGTTATCAAATAATCTTCGTAGACTTTTCCTCAGAGTTTCGGACCACCTTGTACTGAAATACAATTTTGCATTTGACCACTAAAGAATAGTTTAAAGAATAGTCGGCGGAGGCGTTTGTGTATAAACTGGGCCGGGGCTCGGCGTATTTTGACTACACGGATCCGACGCCATCTTAAGCTGCCGTCTAAAAATTGTATCCCGCCAATTCAGCAACCTCTCCGATTAAAAGCTGCTCTCCATTTATCTATAATTACAATATAATCAAAACCACACTGTTAAAACGAGGGTCCTAAAATTTAGCCGGGGTCCTAAAATGAAACCCTGGGGTCCTAAATACCGTAGGACTCCTTCTTGTACCTATTTCAGGGTCCTTGTTTGAAGAGTGTAAGAAAAATTATTATAGTAAATAGTAACTAATGACATCAAGAAAGCTTGTAGTAATATTAGTATAATAATCAGAGTTCAAATTAGTGAATAATACTCAAATTAAGAAAATGACTAGAAAACTAGGCATTTAGAAACCAAGTGTCTAGATTTCTAGTCGCTTACTTATAGAATTGAAGACATTCTGTCTAGTCGAGAACTGAAGTACTATTCCATTCAATGTCTAGAAAACTAAACACTAAGTTCAAACAGCAGGCAGCTGACAAAAGACTAGAAAACTGGACTCTTTAAGACATGGTGCCTAGTTTTCCAGTCACTTTGATATCGACTAACTAATAACTAACAACGATTATCCCACGAACTATCTAGAAACTAGACACTAAGTCCAACAAACAGTTTTCAGTAAAACGACTAGAAAAACTAGACGCTTAGAATCAAAGTGCCCAGTTCTTCTAGTCATATCTTTATGGACTAACTAATAACTATCTATACTTTTCCCATAAAAGGCGTCTAGAAACTAGGCGCTATAAGCAAAGTGCCTAGTTTTCTAGTCACATGCGAGTCGGACACACGTCATATGAGACGACCTTGGGCAAATTTCACGTGGATTCCAGGATTTCTCCAGAAATTCTCCAGACACACCTATACGTTTGCTTATGAATGACGCACGTTTTCTATATCCGACTTACTAGCGTCTGCTAACTTAAGAGCAGCAGACGACATTTTACGGTGTGCTTACATTACTAACGACTTTCGTCTGGCTTTTGCTGAAATAATCTTAGTTTTTGCAAGTGCTGCTAATTTGTCTTCGGCTAGGACAGGAATAGCCCATAAAAGATATAGGCGAATAGTTAGCAAAGTTTTAGAAGTAATAAACCAGGTATAGTTACCTAGTAACTAGTTCTAGTTGGTTTGCTAACCAGTATTCGTGCTGACTGAACAGTTAGTAAACTTAACTAGTTAGTAGTAAGCCATAATCAGCTGCTTACCGACTAGTTCACTAAACAGCTTATTAGCAGCTTTGCTACTTAGTACGATTTAATAAACTTAACTAGCTAGCAAGAAACCGGAACTAGCTAATTACCGACTAGTTCACTACACTAGTAATAGTTCACTAAGCTACTTGTACTAACTGCTGCTAACTCACTCTAACAGCTACTTTACAAACTAGCAACTTAACTTAACTAACACTAAACTTAGACTTTGCTACTTACTTAGTAGTAGTTGTCTAAGCTATAAGCAGTAGCTATTGTTTACTAAACTAGTCATGCTAACTCACTCTAACTACGACTTATCGAACAGCAACTTAGCTGAACTAGCACTAAACGTAAACTTTGCTACTTAACATAGTAGTAGTTCGTGATGCTTACTAGAAGCTAGCAACTTCACTGACTAGCACGAAACCTTGACTACTGCTAGAAAACTAGACTACTGCTTCTCACCTTGGCAGAGCTAGTAGTTCATTAGACTACTAACATTTAGTTTCTGATCAGCATTGCTACTTTCCTTACTAGTAGTACTACGCCAAATAATAGTAAGCTAGTCTTAAGTAGTTAGCACTAACTCATACTTTACTACTTACCTTAGCAGCGCTTCGTGATACTTACTAAAAGCTAGCAACTTCACTGACTAGCACGAAACCCGGCCTCTAGACTACTGCTTCTCACTTTGATAGAGCTAGTAGTTCATTAGACTACTAACATTTAGTTTCTGATCAGCATTACTACTTTCCTTACAAGTAGTACTATTCCAAATAATAGTAAGCTAGTCTTAAGTAGTTAGCACTAACTCATACTTTACTACTTACCTTAGCAGCGCTTCGTGATACTTACTAAAAGCTAGCAACTTCACTGACTAGCACGAAACCTAGACCCTAGACTAGTACTTCTCACTTTGATAGAGCTAGTAGTTCATTAGACTACTAACATTTAGTTTCTGATCAGCATTACTACTTTCCTTACTAGTAGTACTATGCCAAATAATAGTAAGCTAGTGTTAAGTAGTTAGCACTAACTCATACTTTACTACCCACCTTAGCAGCAGTGCGTGATACTCACTAAAAGCTAGCAACTTAACTGACTAGCACGAAACCTAGAGCCTAGACTACTGCTTTCCACCTTGGTAGAGCTAGTAGTTCATTAGACTACTAATAGTTAGTTTCTGATGAACACGTCTATCAGCATCTCCCATCAGCATCAGGATTTACGAAGGGACTAATTGGAGCCTCGTGGCGCTTAGTTGCTTACTTTCTCCATTCATTAGTCAAAGTAGCAGCAACTAAGCAAGCAAGGATCCTAAGTCAATCCGATAGTGTTAATGCAGCGTGAAACAATAATGAACAAATTGAACAACGACCTGGAATTCCTTGCACATTCGAGGAAAAGGCTATAAAAAGCTTCAAGTCTAGACAGACTCTAGCCCCAGTGTTTCCACTTGGCAGGGAAATTCCCTGAACAAGGGGAAAATGGGGTCTAAAAAGAGAAAAATAAGAAAAAGGAAAAAGGGAAAATCTGGAAATGCAACCTTGTATTCTAGTACCAAAGGGTCCGAAACTCCGAGGAAAAGTGTACGAAGATTATTTGATAACACATGATAACACGGAGATAGATGATAACAGTGATAGCATGACCTAGTTGTACGAAGTCTATTGGGAGTTTCGGACCCCTTGTCTAGTGCGAAGGGGAATAAAAGGGGAAAATAAGGGAAGGGGTGAAAGGGAGGTAATCTGGAGGTACGACCTTGCATTCTAGTGCAGAGGGGAAAATAAGGGAAGAAGGGAGAAATCTGGAAGTAGAGCCTTGTATTCTAATGCGGAGGGGAATAAAAGGGAAAAATAAGGGAAGAGGGAGGAAAAATCTGGACGTACAGCCATGTGTTCTAGTACGGAGGGGAAAACGGGGGAAAATGAAGGAAGAGTGGGAAAAGGGGGAAACTGAAATTGGAAATCCTGTCTACCCGTTCACTGATAACAACTGATAACACGCTGATAACATGATGATAACACGTGATTGGAAAGCGGAAGAGTGGGAAAAGTGGGAGATTGAAATTGGAAAATCCTGTCTACCCTTTCGCTTTAATACATTATAAATTCGCTGATAACAACTGATAACACGTTGATAACATGATGATAACACGTGACTTTCCACTCCATCAAGGCAAGATTGGGGTGTGTCATAAGGCAGAAAGCGAACAAGCTGTGGAATTTTGACTTGGGAAGTTGGCATTGCATCACTAAGTTGACTTATGGATGAAGTGCTAGGGCCTATTCCAAAACGTGCACCTCACTATAGCGGACACTTATATTGAATCATTTTATGAACATTTTGAACTTTCTTGGGTATCAACGTGTTTCTCAGATTTTTTAAAGATTTTTAGACGTATTTTCAAGTCGATTAAGTGACAAGGTTATTTTACACGAGCGTCCGTAGTAGAGGGAGCTGGTCTACAGAGGTCTTTTTGGAATAAGGTCTATAGGGCCTATTCCAAAACGGGCACCTCACTATAGCGGACACTTATATTTAATCAGTTTATTAAAATTTTGAACTTTCTTGGGTATCAACGTGTTTCTCAGATTTTTTGAAGATTTTTAGACCTATTTTCAAGTCGATTCATTGACAAGGTTATTTTATACGAGCGTCCGTAGTAGAGGGGGTTGGTCTACAGAGGTCTTTTTGGAATAAGGTCTATAGGGCCTATTCCAAAACGCGCACCTCACTATAGCGGACACTTGTATTAAATCAGCGGATTAAAATTTTGAACTTTCTTGGGTATCAACGTGTTTCTCAGATTTTTTAAAGATTTTTAGACCTATTTTCAAGTCGATTAAGTTACAAGGTTATTTTATACGAGCGTCCGTAGTAGAGGGGGCTGGTCTACAGAAGGTCTTTTTGGAATAAGGTCTATAGGGCCTATTCCAAAAGGCGCACCTCACTATAGCGGACACTTCTATGAAATCAAATTATTAATATATTTTAACTTACTTTACATCAAATTGTTTCTAAGATTTTTTAAAGATTTTTAGACGTATTTTCAAGTCGATTAAATGACAAGGTTATTTTATACCAGAGTCCGTAGTAGAGGGAATGGTCTACAAGGGCCTTTTTGGAATAAGGTCTATTTTTAGAAACTTTTAGCTTTCAGGATATGTTCGCAAAAAGGAAGTGCTTACTCTACTCTGAATGCGACGACAGCTGAACTTACTCGGCAAAACTCGGCCCACTTCGAGTCTAATTAACGTTTTTCGCCAACGTCTTAACGTCAACTTCCGAGACGAATCGCCAGGCCGCCATGTTGAACAACACGCCAGACCGGCCTTGCGCGCCAAATTTCAAACAGCGTCGCCAGATTGCTTTAATTATGTTATAATTTTGGAATAAAAATTTCCATTTTTTTTTACACTCTACATAAATATTTGACATTTCTTTTGCTCGCTCAAATTTCAAACAGCGTTGCCGGATTGCTTTAATTATGTTATAATTTTGGAATAAAAATTTCAAATTATTTTTTACACTGTACATAAATATTTTATATTTCTTTTGCTCGCTTAAATTTGAAACAGCGTTGCCAGATTGCTTCAATTATGTTATGTTTATTAAATATTCTTTTCAAATATTTATTATTGATTTTGGAATAGAAATTTCAAATTATTTTTTACACTCTTACATAAATATTTGACATTTCTTTTTCTCGCTCAAATTTGTAACAGCGTTGCCAGATTGCTTTAATTATGTTATGATTATTAAATATTATTTTCAAATATTTATTATTGATTCTGTTATAAAAATTTAAAATTAACTTTTACACTCGTCATAAATATTTGACATTTCTTTTGCCCGCTCAAATTTGAAACAGCGTTGCCAGATTGCTTTAATTATGTTATGATTATTTTCTTTTATTTGTTATGATTAATTCTTTTCAAATATTTATTATTTATGATGGAATAGAAATTTCACATTATTTTTACAATCTTACATAAATATTTGACATTTTTTTTGCTCGCTCAAATTTGAAACAGCGTTGCCAGATTGCTAAAATTATTTGCAAAAATATTCTATATAATTACTGATCAATATCATGACTTGAGCTATTAGGTATTAATATATATATTTAATATTATATTTTATGTTTTCACGTAAGGAATGCCATAAATATTTCAGTACAACAAGAATATGCGACATTTTTTGTCGGATATTCAACGTCATATGTTGGTTGGCCTTCTCATATTTGGGGTCAGGTAAAGTAGCAGACGGAAGTGGAGGGTTTGCCGTTTGAATGAATGACTAAAAATAGAAACGAAGATTTCTCCAAATGCAGACTTGTCTTTTACTATAAGGTGCAACTGAAAAGAATGTTACACCCTCTACTATTTTTGAAGTCTACATCCCTCTGTAGGGATTCGGGCACGTTCACTGAACTCTATATGGAAGATCCTAGAACATTTTAAAACGATCTGGAACACAACTGAGCTATCGTAAAATATTCTGGAACGTTATTACAGATCCTGGAACCTTAGGAATGTCCTAGGACGTCCTTGTATTATTCTAGAACAGTCCTGGAATATCCTGGAAGAATCTGCAATTATCTAGAAGATCCTGGAACGTCCTGGTAGATCATGGAAACTTTACAAACGATCTGAATTGTACTAGAACTTTCCCAGAACACTCTGGAACTGTTCTGGAACATCCTGGAACATTAGAAATGTCCTGGGACGTGTCCTAGAACCTTAGGAACATCCTGGAACATTAGAAATGTCCTGGGACTTGTCCTAGAACCTTAGGAACATCCTGGAACATTAGAAATGTCCTGGGACTTGTCCTGGAGCCATAGGAAAATCCTAGAATTATCCTGAAACATCCTAGAACGGCCTTGAAGATCCTGGAAGATTAGGAATATCCTGGAACGGTCCTACAATTATTCTAGAACATCCCAAAACGCTCTAGAGCCCTTACAACTGTCCTGGAGCATCCTGGAACCTTAGGAATGTCCTGGAACTGTCCTGGAACATCCTGTAACTGTCATGGAACATCCTGGAACCTTAAAGAACGATCTGAAATCTTAGAACATCCTAGAACTATCTAGAACATTCTGGAACTGTTCTGGAACATCAGGGAACATTAGAAATGTCCTAGAATTATCCTGAAACATCCTGGAACGTCCTGGAACCTTTAAGAAAGTTCAGGACTGTCCTGGAGCTAACCTACAGTATCCTGAAACATCCTGAACAGTCTGGAACTTCCTAGAACCTCTTCAAAGTGAAAATATCCTCACAGAACCTATTGGAAGATCCTATCAACCGTGTACAGTCCATTTATATGAAAACAGTAACTGATAACATGATGATAACATACTGATAACACCCAAGAACTTCCAGACCTTCTTTTTTGTGTAATTAAATAAATCAATGTCCTGGAAAAATGGATTTGATGCAGCGTTCCAGGTTTCTGGTTTGAAAGACTTTTGCCTGCTGGGCTTGGCTGGCAAGATGGATGTCTGCCATAAATTTCAAACATTTAAGGAAAGATAACAAACATTGACGCGTTGTTAGATAATAATGTCGGCAACCGGTTAGTTATTACACTTTAACTCTAATTATTTTTAATTGAATTTTGTTCGTAAAAATTCATACAAGATCCTTGAAGTAAATTTCTTTTGCTGAAACAAATATTTACTGGTTTAGTTTCTATAATATTAGTTGATATAATTTAATTATCTTATTATATTTTATTTAATAATATAAATATTATTTATTACTTTTCTTTGATTTTGATTAATAAATATTATCTATTCATTAAATCGAATTTAGTTCACAAATTTGCCGCTAGATGGCGTTGCAAAAATTTTGTGTCATTGATCTTTCGCCTGCTACCTGGACCGTCAAAAAAGTTTCCTGAATCAATTCTGTTTTTAATACTTGGTAAATAACACTCAGATATTTATATTCTACTGAATCAGTAACACGTTGTTTAACTGTCGTATTGGTTATTCACGTATTTGTATAAAGAAAAGAAAGCTTGTAAACAATTGAAGTTAGGTGGGCAGGTACAGGTTCTTCATACTGGGAGTGGCTACATAAAAGTGAATCATTAAGTTATTTAACAAAAGACATTTCTGTACTTTTTGCATAATATTCTGTAAATATAATGATGTTGTACGTAACAGGGAACTAATCATGGCGGATCGGAAAGCTGAGCTCGAACGGAAAAAGGCCAAACTGCAGGCCCTGCGGGAAGAGAAAGAGCGTAGGCGTAAAGAAAAAGAGCAGCAAGAGGTACTTGTATTCGGTTTAAGCGATATAATTATTGTTTACTAGACTATTTTTTTAATGCATTTAGCTTGACAATGCACATCGTGTTGTTCGCGGAGAGATAGACCCCAAATCGGAGATAGACGAACTCTTGGCGTCTGTTGGCGTTAAGCCTGTTTCAGGTTCGTTAACGATAACTAAGGGTCCTGGTTAATTTTTCAGTACATAATTTATTGTTCAGATGTTTTGTCGAGCTTGTCGAGCATCACCTCGCAGGCGACTCCTGATCAGAGCGTTCAGTCGACTCCCGAGTCGAGCCTGCAGCCCACGCAGTCGCCTATGCTCGTCCGGAAACGAGGGTGAGAAATCAGTTGATGTTTTGTTTGATTGAATGATATAATAATGAAATTATACAGGAAAAAGGCTGCGTTGAGCGTAGTCAGCGTTCAGACGACAGACGTCCCTCCGAAGGAAGTGGTGACCTACACGAAGCAGACGCAGACGCAGGGAAGTCCCGACCGAGGAGGTAAACAACTTGAACTACCCGTAAAAGCAAAAAAAAAAAAAAATCAGTAAAAATCACTCGTACCTTGTTTACACACGTTCAACTGTATTAAGTATAGACAGTTAGTGATATGCGTAATTTTTCCCGCTGCTTTTCGTATTGTAAGGATATTACCATGATTGGTGGAGGCCCCGTAAAGGTAAATTGCAATAGTTATACGCTCACTACCGATTCGTAAACTTTATTAGAAACAAGATAGACGAACACGATACCTGGCACTGAAACTTTGGTTCGACTTAACTCACTTTTTTTCTGTTTTATTTTTTTCCATGTTTGGACGTATTGTGTGCAGCTCATCCAGTCGATTACTATGGTAAGTTTTTCAAACCTCAGGTTTATTTTTGTTTGAGAGAAAACTAACCGACAAAGTTCCCCGCTGCCGATTAACAAAAGTCGAGTCGCGAATAACCTCGCATAGCTTTCGATTAACACATACCGTCCGGAAATCTGAATAATCTAATGGGATTTCAAGAAAATTTCATTGTATAAAATAATTTTGCATAACAAATTCTGGGTATTCGGAATTCTTTGGCTTCTCGGCATGCCTCCTGTTCTTGATTAACCGGAAACACTGCAGCAGCGCTCGCAGCGGCCATTCGCCTAACTAAAGCCAAGATGGCGGCTGCTTGCGTTTCCACGTGGCCCAAGAGGAAAGGACCTTTATCACCTGCTTTTTTGCAGTCGAAAAATAATTACAAATTCAAATTAATTGAAACAAATCACAGCTTTTTTCCCTATACAAAACATTGCACCCGGACTAAAAAACACAAAACTTTTATAAGTCGTTAGTTAAAACAAATATTTTACATGGACATTTTCTCACTCTATTTTTTTTACTTCCCTTTTTTGTCCTTTTTTTGTCTCCAGATGAATATAACCTCAATCCGGCTTTAGAGTGGGATGATGAATTCCCAGGTAGGTGATACGGGTCCCTTTTGCTCCAAAACCCATTTTATTTTGTTACTTTTTCAACTCGTTTGGTTTTGCTGGTACCAAAAAAATTTAGTAGTCGGAAACTTGACACTGTCTTTGATTCAGCTTGGAAATACCTTGTACCCCTCGACACCTTTTCTATAGAAAAACTTCTCGAGTAACTTCGGTTTCTTTTGCTGTTTTATTTAAATGGCCCTGAACCCGCCCGCAGAAGTTTCAAATCGCATGCCCCTTTTGATTGTTTCCTTGTTCTGCATGTTTTGTATCAAGCTAAATCTTGAAGTTCTGTGTCGGCTGTCTGATCTGTGGATGTTCGTTTCTCTCCTTTGCAGTTTTGACGTACGACAGGACGGAGGAGGAGGACAGTTCGCTACCGCACATTGATGGCGGCTACTCGACTCGGGGTAGCGTGTTACCTCCGGGTATCCTACCGCACGGGATGCCTCAAGTTAAAGGTCTTTTCAAACAGGGTTTGAAGTTGTAAACAGTCGAGTGAAAGTTTTGTAAATTGTTGGCAGATGTGAAGCCGGCCGTGACTGCGGTCGATGAAGCCGTCAAGCAGGAGGCCCCGCCGAGGGAGCTCAGCGAAGAGGAGAAACAAATGATCCTCATGTCGGAAGAGTTTCATCGTTTCTTTGACAAGTCCACCCGCATTGTGGAGAGGGCCCTCAGTGAACAGCTGGACGTCTGCGTTGATTACAGCGGCGTCACTGATGCCGAGAACCGACTGTTAGTCTCGCTACTCACTACAACCATTCAGACTATTTAAAAATCTTAAATACTCTCTGTAGGGACGATCGATCGGGCTATAAGATTCTGCTGAATCGTTGCTTTAGCGATGATCGCTGGTCTCGCAATCGATGTGTGACCTGCATTGACTGGTCCCCGCAGTTTCCTGAGCTCTTTGCAGCTTCGTACCATAACAATGAGGTACGTAGGCATATCCTTAAAGTAGTTGATAGTTTCAAATGTATATTTTGAATGGTTTAGGACTCGCCACACGACCCTGATGGCGTCTGCCTGGTCTGGAATACCAAGTTCAAGAAATCGACCCCGGAATACGTGTTCCATTGCCAGTCACCAGTCTTGTCCTGCTGCTTTGCTAGGTAAACTAGCTATGTAGAGTATAATCACTAGTGTAGTAGTTAGTTGGTAATAGTATAGTGTGATCAAGTAGTGTAGTATAGCTGGTATAGTATAGTGTAGTAGAGCAGTACAGTATAGTTAGTCCAGTATAGTAGCACAGTTAGTATATTATAGTAGTCTGGTTAGTACAGTATTAGTATAGTTGTCTAGTAGTACAGTAAAGTAATATAGAATTGTTATTTAGCATAGTAGCATAATACTAATATTACTATTATTTACAATCCACCAATATCTACCATATTTCTAACTGTAGGTATAATGGGGTAACTATTTCATTAAATACTGAATTTATCTGGTTATTTTTCTAGGTTCCATCCGAATCTGATCCTCGGCGGAACTTATTCCGGAAAAATCGTCTTGTGGGATAACCGTAGCCCCAAACGTACACCAGTTCAGCGCAGCCCTCTGTCGGCGTCCGCACACACCGTAAGCAGGAATTTTTGTTATTTAATCAGTGCTTCCACTATGTGGGGAAATTTTCCTGAAAAAGGGAAAACAAGAGTCTCGAAAGGGGAAAATAAGAAAAGGGGGAAAAGGGGAAAATAAGGGAAAAGGGAAATTTAGAAGCATAGCTTTATATTCAAGCAAGGAGGGGAAAAAGGGGAAAATAAGGGAAGAGGAAAAGTGGAAGAAATGTGAAATTTAGAAACGTAGCTGTAAATTTTAGGCCAGAGGGGGAAAAAAGGGGAAAAGGGAAAACCAAAAGTAGAAAACACTGGTTTACATCATCCAACAATGATAAAGTTTTCAAAAAATGATTTCTTATTAATTGACTTAATTGATTGATTTGATTTTATCTCTTGTTTGATTGGTTCTTTTCAACCAGCACCCAGTCTATTGTCTGAGCGTTGTGGGGACGCAGAACTCGCACAGCCTGATTTCCATTTCCACCGACGGCAAACTCTGTTCGTGGAGCCTGGACATGCTGGCCCAGCCGCAGGAGACGCTGGACCTGCAGCAGCGGCAGGGACGTCCCGTCGCCGCGACCTGCCTCGCCTTCCCGCAGCCGCAGTCGGACATCAACAACTTCATCGTCGGCAGCGAAGAGGGAGCTGCTTACTCGGGTAATACTCGATCTGAGTTCACTTCATTAAATCAATTTAATTCATTTAGTCGAGTAGTAGTAGCAGTAGTAGTAGTGGCAGCAGAAGTGGTAGTCGTAATAGTAGTACTAATAGTTGTACTTAGTTTAGTTCATAGGCTGTTAAATAGAACCTCTTACGATAGTTCTGTGTCAAATTTCTAATTGTAATAAGATTTGGTACGTTTAATTAATGAAATAATTAGAAAATAATAATATAAGTAATAAAATTCATCAATAATTTATCGTAATTTAAAACTAATAAACTACTTTAGACTTTTTGTTAGATTTATATTAAAATACTTTAAGTTATATTCAGTTTAGTTAATTAGTTTTATAATAACTAAACTCTATATTCTAATTTTGCAGTAGAATGTAGTCTTGATAAAATTTTATGTATTTTCTCTATTTAATTCTATATTTATTATTATCTCTTATTATTATTATATTTGAAATGCCTAATATTTATTATTTATTTTTAGCCTGTCGCCATGGCCCTCGTGCGGGTATCATCGACACCTTTGAAGGTCACCAGGGTCCCATCCGCGGAATTTCCTGCCACAACGCGCAAGGACCCATAGATTTTTCGCACCTGTATTTGACGTCGTCTGTCGACTGGACTGTCAAGCTGTGGAGTCTGAAGGTTCTCAATATCCCGCAAAAATTCAGAAAATTTTGATTTGGGTTTACTGTTATTCGTTTGAATTATTTTATTTAGTTTTTACAATGTAATTAATTTATAAATGTATTATCTAGTTATTCATTATTATCATTTAATTTGAGTAAATTTTAATTTTAACAAATTTGCTTCTCTACTACAGGAAAATAAACCCCTGTACTCGTTCGAAGATAACGGAGACTACGTTTATGACGTTGCCTGGTCTCCCATTCACCCGGCCCTGTTCGCTACTGGCGACGGAACGGGTCGTCTCGATTTTTGGAACCTGAACCACGATACCGAGGTATTAGTCAACTCTCCAGACTCGCTGAAACAAATCTAATGATGGTTTTTACAGGTTCCCATTGCTAGCGTTATGGTAGACGGCAACCCAGCCATCACTCGAGTGAAATGGACTCCCTCCGGGACGCAGGTGGTCGTCGGAGACGACAGTGGCAAGATCTGGATGTACGATCTGGGCGAGGTACTCGTTTTTAAGTTTGAATCTTTGATTTCTTGAGTTAATTTTTGGCCCTATCGCAGCTTCTGGCTACTCCCCGAGCTGACGAATGGACCCGCTTTGTCCACACGCTGCAGGAACTGCGCCAGAATCAACTGGACGATGATATGGACAAGTTGAATTTCGGTTCGGGTGCTGGAATACCCATTGGATTGAGCAGCAATATCTCCCAGGCCACTTCACCACCCAGCAGCTTGAGCAGCCTGTCCTCGACAGCTTCGTCCGTACCCTTGCGTTAGAAAAACACTAATTAACAATGACTGAATGAAATGAGATCAATTAAGCGAATTATTATTTACAAAAATTTACACTTGTGTTGTAACACGGTTAAAACTGCTTTGCAAAAGTTAAATAAAAAGAAACAAACCAATGATAGGAAATTTAACATTTTATTTATAAATCCTTTGTATTACTGAATAATTATTCTGGATTAAAATATCCACGTTTAAAAATCAAGGAATAAGCGATTATATTTGTTAATTAGAATCAAAATATTAATAATAGTAAATATTTGTTTAAGATAAACCTCATCCTCAAAACCAAACACATGCTCCAGACTACAGTTAGGCTAGACTAGTGCTTCCACTTAGCAGGGAAATTCCCTTAAAAAGGGAAAAATGTGTCTCCATAAAGAAAATCAAAGAGGAAAGAAACAGAGAAGGATAGTTTGTTATTCTAGATGACGGGGAAAGGATAATTGGCATTTACAAGGGAAGGGAAAAAAGGGGAAACAGTACCTTCTTTAAGGGTACGGAAAACTGAAAATGGAACCACTGGGTTAGAAAGGGTTTGTGGTTTGTTAGATTCAGATTTAAACCGTGATTATTCGTATGCGTAGCAGTTATAAATTAATTTTCAAGTAGACTACCCATTTAAAAGTACAACAAAATCCTTTTTTGGTAGTTAATCGTAAAAATGGTTGAATCACGATGAAATGTTAGTTGAACCAAATGTACTGAACATATTAGACATTCACAATGGCAGTCATACGCAAGTAAATATTATCTATTACCATCTAGGGGAGATGTTGTTAACCGACGAAGTGTGCTTTGGTGGTATCAGCAAGCAGCTTAGTGGTAGCATACCGTAATACGAAGTTAAGCAAGTTGTAGACCAAAGGTAACATTTTGTTGTGATACTGCTAGTCCATTAAGACTTGAAAACTTGAGCAAAATATGATCCACCTTCACAGCGGTTGCAGAAAAGTGAAACGGCACCTTGCACTTCGAATCGGGTCATTCCTGCATGTAAAAAAATCTTATGTGTTTAGAAGATATGAAAATGCCGAAATACTGTGAAGCGACTATCTATTATATCTGTATGGCTATTTCACGGAGCTTCGTGTTTTAGCTGCGTTCAGGTGCGTTCTCAGTTTCATATTTGCAACTTAGGTAGGTAGTCGGCGATTGTTGGCGAGTTGCATGATGGTGCAGGGTAGCTGAGTGGCTTCTTGAGTTCCCAGGGGACCTAATAACCAAGCTCTTCACAATTAATTGAACGAGCATTGAAACTCATGTTCTATTTGTACGTAATTTGTTCAGCACATGGGAAGATGTCACGGCCATGACACGTGGAAAGTTCCCGATCTCGTCAGAAAGCCAGCTTGGATGGATTACCTCGGACCGAAAGGTGCTGTTGACGTTTTCTTATCTGACTGTAACCAGTCTCTTTATCTTTTCCCAGGCGATAGACTATCTGCTGTAAAGTCTTGTCAGCTTTTAGTCAGTATTTCCACAAAGGGGTCCTAAACGATGAAGCAACAACTTACTGATATCTAAAATGTGAGCTTTACAGAGCCTTTATTCAGCTATCTGCCGAACACTAAGCAGGTTGAAATTGGATTAAAGTCACTTGACCTCCTCTTGATGTTTGCTGATAAAAGATCATCCTTGAGGTCGCGTAAACACTCACAACTTTGGTCAGAATTATTCTTAACGTTCTTCCTCCAAAATACAAATCAGCAATCTACTATTTGGCCGTGAAGGCAACAGTTTGATTTGTTATAATTTAGATAAGAGAAATGATTTCAAGTTGTTTGGTTTTTGACCTGTCGAAGCAATTGCTCAGAAGACCTCGTCGGAAGATCTGGGACAGCTTGCAGCTTTTACTCCGAAGTCCTCGGCCGATTTAAGCCAGACCCGCTTCGAGGAATCGAGCGAATCGCAGGCATTTACGCTCATGTTCGATGGGCGCATGATTCGTTCATCACATAGGAAGATGTGACATCTTCCTATGGCCATAACACGTGGAAAGTACCCGGCCTCGTGAGGTCCCGACAGTGAAGCTACGTTAGGACTATTCAGTACTTGGATCACCCAGGAACGCTAGGTGCTGTTGACATTTTGTTATCCGACTGTAAAAGAAAGTTTAATTTTTTTCAGGCGATAGAGTCTATTGCAAAACTTGTCACCGTTTAGTCCATGTTTCCACAAACAGGTTCTAAACGATGAAGTAAGAAGTAAAATTGGAACTTAACCCACTCTCTGCGTTATCTGTTGAACGCAAGACAGTGTTGAAATCGGATCTAAGTTACATGGCCTACTCTTGTGATGTTTGCTGATAAAAGATCATCCTTGAGGTCACGTAAACACACAACTTCGTTTTAAATTATTCTTTAGCCTTTTCCCCCTAAAAAAGTAAAATATTAATTCACTGTTTGTCCCCGAGGATGTCTGTTTATTTCATTATAAACAGATATAGTTTCGATAAGAGAGACGGTTTCAAGTGGTTGGGTTTTACGACCCTCGAAATAAATTTTCTCACAAGACTTTGTCGGAAGATCTGGGACAGCTTGCAGCTTTTACTCCCATATCCTCGTCCGATTCAAGCCAGACCCGTTTCGACGGATAAAGGGGTAAGACGCAGAAATCGACGACTTGTGCACGACCACTACATATCTCGGTAATAATCGTCAAAATCCTAATATTTGGCATATTTTCCTAAAGTTATTCCTCAAGAGATATTTGATGAACTGTGAGCTATTTTAGTTACCACACAATAGGTATATGACACTTATTGGCTATAATTAAATTACTTTCACAATTAAAGGGACAGTCCGGACTTCTTGGAGTAAACATTTATACATCTTTTTACGCTGATTCCGACTGTATATAGTGTCTTTATCTCAATTCTGTACCGTTTGGTAGCAAAGATTAATTAAAGTTTGAAAATGCGCGTGGCAACGTTGGTCATAATGCCCACGGTCTGATTGGTTGGCACTGCGCACGTGATCAAGGCAGCCAATGGGAAACGACTTGCGGCATACTGCCAGACGTATTGGCAAGATTATTTACTCGACGCATCATTTGATTAGCCTCTATTAGTATAAACACTAATATATATTTATTCAAGGTTACATTAGTGATTAGTAAATATGTATTCATAAAATAATGTATTTCGGTATCATTTCTAATATTAGTTAACATTATTATATGGCACATTATAGCATATTAGTTTAACACCAATAAATTATTGATTCGTATGTATATTTTGATATTATACTACATCAATATCTGGTAGTTCTAAAATAAATTTTAATATGATTGTATTTATAATAATGTGCTTATATCATAACTTAATTTATCACTAATTAGTAAGTAATCTATTGTATCGTGGTATTTCGTATTCACCATTTTGATCAATGCGATATTAATAAAGGCTATTTAAATGATGCACCGAGTAAAGAATATTCTCAATTCGTCTGGCAGAATGTCGCAAGTCGTTTCCCACTGGCTGCCTTGATCACGTGAACAGTACCAACCAATCAGACCGCGGGCCTCGTGACCAAGGTTGCCACGTGCATTTTCAACTTTAATTAATTTTTGCTACGAAACGGTACATAATATATATATATATAGAGTATATAGTATATAGTATAGAGTATAGAGACAAAGACACTATATTCAGTCGGAATCAGGGTAAAAAGATCTATAACTACGTTTTTTCTCAAGAAGTCTGGAGTGTCCCTTTAACTTGCGAAAAAGAAAGTTACAGTGAAACTAATGAACCCATCTTATGTTTCAAACCCAGTTGTGTTGACAGTCTGCAGCTTCGAAATGATTCTAGTTAGTTACTTCTAAAATTTGTGGATAGCGGTGTTGTGTATCGGTGGGCTGCCGATACTTTACAAATACTTTTTTCCCGGGAAACTGAATTTAAATTTAATGGGGAAAAACTCTAAAAGAAGGGGAAAGACTCGGTTTTATTATAATGTCAACTAAACTAAATGCCTCTATCCATTGGTAGTTATATTTGTAAAAATTGTAAAGAAATAGTTAAGTTGCCAATGAGCCAAATTTACGGATATCATACAAAAATGTATTTGCGATACACCGATACACAACACTGGTGGATAGTGTTAAGCGAAACTGAAAAGTAGAACGAAAACAATTGCTAAGCTACGGTTCTCGTTTCGTACAAATGTTCTGTAGTTTAATATGATGTCACTTTGTGCTTTCCAGTTTCCTTATTCAGTCTTACACGAAGAAAGGGATTCAGAAGACAGCGACACCAGATAATGGCTGCTGTATTCTATTACTTTTGGTTGCTAAGCGTCATCGGGCTATCACTTTCGGACAATAACCAAGCAGACGACTCGTGGGGTAAACTGGAAATATCGCCACAAGCTATAGTGTCCATGCCGTACAGAAACTACCGTATCAACATCTACGAACATTCCGGTGGCCTGAAGAATGTTGACGGAAAGAAGGTAAACTACTTCTACGCCCCCATTTCACTGTTAGATCCACAGAGCGCAGTCGGTGGATTTAATAACGCTACCGGCGAGGCCGAGGTGTACTTCCGAGTCGACCTCTGGAACGAATCGGTGGAGAAACAGGTCTATGAATACCTTAAAAAGATTGTCGGTACTGAAATTTCTACCCACCAAGTCCATGTTATCCCATTTGAGAAGGTTATTCTTTCAACCACCAAACACACAGCCAATTACAGGGTTAGTAAAGACTGGATTCCGTACCAGTCGGATCAGTATCTCGAGTTCCGCTTTGTCTGCGACAGTCTAGAAGTTTGCAGCAAGTTGGCCGAGCAGATGCGTTACAATCCACAGCAATTTAAGCACCTGAAACTGCAGTTCAGTTTGGACTCCCAGCGGTCTAAACGCAGGGAAACCATCATCAGAGTCGAGAACATCGTATCAGGTTCCCTGTTTTCCAAGCTTGACCAGAAGCTTCCCGGCAGTAAAGATGTCTACTTGACTGCAGCAGATACTAAACGTCTTTTGTCAGAGACCGTTAGCAATGTCATTACTGAAACATTCAGTGATGATGAGATCCTTCACAAAGGTGCCGAGTCAACTATCTACAACCTTCTGGAAAAGTTTCTAGTTTCAGGGAAGGCAGAGATTGACAAACAAAGCAGTGGCATGTGGGACTCGGTGTTCTGGGACAACGATAACTATCGGCCTGATCGTTCAAGTAAATTGATATCCGAAGTTTACAGAAATTCAGTAGACGAGGCTAAACAGATGATGAAAGAAGCGTTTTCTTCGAGCAAGAAAGATTCAGTGGAGCTCGGGTTGAGCTTCAAAGGTTTTGGCTTCAACACTGGATTCACGAATGAACGTTCCGGTTCGAACAGCAAAGAGAAAGAAGATTTCCTCAAATTAATGAGAGAAAGCAAGGATAACGTTCATTGGGAGGGAGAGAAGTTTGTACCCAAACCTATGGAGTTGTCTAGGATTAACCTTGCCCAAATTCGCAACAGTCAGAACTTCCGAGACATCAAAACACAGGTGGTTTATACTCAGTCTGTGCTTTCAACTGCTATCAAAACACCAACTCAGTCTGATGTACGGTCCCTCGGAGGACACTACGTGTCGGAATCTAAATTCAATGGTAAGTGTGCCTTTCTTGTCCAGTATTCCAGCTTAAGTGGTATTTAAAAAATTTCTTGTTTTCAGATGCGATTGCTGATCTTCTAGAAAAGGTAGCCGATTCGAAAAACAGTAAGTACCATAGGATTGTCTTTATTCACACTAAATGATCGAATCACTTTATAAGATGCAGTCCCAAATGTGCTAATAAGCTAACGTAGTAGTAAAGAATGTACTTGTAAGTTGTTTACTTATTGTGGGTTTATTAGCTTCTTTGGATGCTTCTGCTCAGCTACGCCTGAAGATAACCGGATTGGAGGAAAGTAAGTAAATGAAGTCTTCGTTTTTTTTTTAAATTACTTGTATTAATAATCTGCCCAAAAGGCGTTCAGTAAGAGGAATTTGTTTAGTGTTGCGCAAACATCCCTTTGAAAAAGTCTCCATTGTTTCTCTTGAGAGCAACCAGGTTAACAGATAGATAGAAGTTACCTAGTTGTTAATTAGAGAAAATATAGGAGTTCTCTAGACAACAACTAGCTTTTGTCAGGACATTATCTACGTACTAGCAAACCGATGTTTTCTAGATAAAATCAAGACAACTGATGGAGATTATCTCGTTGTTAACTAGAGAATTGCTGGTTGTTATCCAGACCGTCACCATCCGTTATGTAGCTATTATACTAAGCTATCCATCATCTATCCATTTCAGCTACCTATCTATTTATATAATATCTGGAGAAAGTTAGTACATTGTTTGTATTTGTTCTTAAAGCAAATGATTCGGTCTCTTGTACAGTGTACCCAAAGGCGTCTTAATAACATCTATGGTTTCTATTTTGTCAATTAAGTTCACTGAATTGCCTTAATCTAGAAAGTGAAGTGCTTCTAACCGTAAAAGCAGAGATGGACGCTATCCTTACCTAATAATGATAAACTGTGTGTTTCTTTAGTGTTCATTTAAAAATCATTCTTATGTATATTGCAGGAATTGAGAAGCAAAGCAGGCGCATTGCCTTCTTTGTCGGAAGGCATAGTAATTTCAATCGACCAAATTCGATTATAACCTACGAGGATATTCACCTTAACGAAGGAAATGCAATGGACATACGTACAGGGATCTTCACCGTTCCTGTTAACGGGATCTACTTTCTAAGTTTCACTGCCGAGATTGTTTCCCGCTACGCTCATACTGCCAACTTTGTGTGGCTTACTGTAAACTCAGTACACAAAGCAATGGCGGCGGTGAACCCTAGTTCGAAACCTACCGCTGTTGGAACTGGCTTCTCCGTAGTACTAGAACTGAACGCTGGTGATCAGGTTGCCGTTAAATTGCATCACGCAGATGGTTTGTATGATGATAATTTTAGTCCACATACCATCTTTGTTGGATACCAGTTGCAGTAAACTCCGAATAAAAGAACGATTTTTCTCCAGTTGTTGCTTTTTCAAAGAATGCTGGGTAATATGTGCTTGTGCTTTATTCCATCTCGATAGCAATTTTATTGTTGCTGTTGACAGAGATATATTAATACATGGTATGAACTCTCAAGAATGTGTTCAGGACCTATGCACCAAAACTAGGCAGGGGCGGAGCTTACGAGTATTCGCCTTCTTGGACGGCAGCTGAGCCAGACTGCCTTTGCCGTTGGTTGAAATCAGATATAAACAAAGTTCTAATAGTGTTTTGTAATAATGCGTCAAGTTATTCTTTTTGAATATACATATGAAACTTGAAGAAAATGTGTGAGAAAAATATAACGTAAAGTTAACGCAATTAAATAGCGATTGTCCTAGAAAATTCCATTTATGCATTGGCGACCATCTGAAAATCCAAGGAAATTCGCCTTAAATCCAGAGATGGGCGGATTAAACCGTTTTCGTAAGCCGAACCGTGAATCAGTTCAGTTTATCCAGAACTGTGGACCGAATCGAACCATGGAATCACTGCCCTATCCTTAAAATGAATCAAACCGGGACATAAAAAGAAGTGAAAAGAATTTCGACGTCTATTTCGGTTTATTTTCTTCTCGTTCATTTGGTTTAAAAGCAGGAAGGAAAAGTTCCAACGGGTAAATTCTGCGAAGTAGAATGGTTTCGCACGTAAAAAATTTCGGATGAAAATTTTGGCTTAGCATACCAGCAGATCCCATGAGACTCCTTGAAAACCTTTGTTGGATTGGTCGTTTGCAATCCCTCAGTTTTTCCCTAAGTTTACCTACAGAAAATAGGTTTGAAAGTTTTGTCCTCAATCAATCAAAGAAGCCTACTTTTCTATTAGAGCTCCTTTCTTTTGTATCGATGTAAACGTTTTTTGAACCGGAACTTAGCCGAATTGAATGGGAAATTGGCTTTGAGCCATAAGCGTCATCTTTCCGTATTAATTTCAAATGTTCCCGTTCCCTGTCCTTTAACAATAGCAGGAAAACGAAAAAAAAAAATCATCGCATCCACTACTGATTGAACAGCCAAATATTCTACAGAAAGTTACCGTAATACTATTGTTAAGACACCACAAATGTAAGAAACGAATGAACCAGCAAGTAAACAAGCCGTACAAGCCGGCTCAGCTGCCATCCAATATGGCTGACACTCGTTTTATTAGCTCCACCCCTATTTTGTTGTATAGGGCCTATATCAGTATCAGACGAACAAGTTAAGATTTAGACCCAGTTATTAAGTGACTTAACCAAGTGTTAAGCATGTAAATTGACACACTTTAAAATTTCGAAATAGTTGGTTACCACATTAAACGTGGTTTGGATCAAGTTAAGAGTCGAAAAACCGTTAGAGTGCACTTGGAAAAGTATAGCTTTCTTCTTTACTATGGAACACTCTTGAACTAGTACAATTACTTATAACATTTAATATATTATTTACGTATTTATTGAGTAAGTATTTAATTGAATTCTAAAAGTCTGTCAACGCTGGACCAGACCCGGAAACAAGATGGCTGACGTTTTGTCTGCTTCGACGTCTGCGTTCAGCAGACGACGTTGTTTTTATTTCCTAACTGACTTAAACTCCACCATCGGATTCATTATGTACCAGATGTGGCTAAGTGAATGAATCAGTTGTCATAATTTGTGAAGCAAGCGACACAAGTAAGAAAAGTGTTCAACAGTTGTGTCACAGGACAACTAGGAAGAGATGCAGACTAACAAAAGGGTTAATAATTAAAGATATGTGGAATTTTCGTTAGTTTTCCACGTGGTTAAAGGTTTAAACTCTAGTATAAATCCGCAACAACTTCAGTTAATCCGTCGGTTCAAAGCATTGCGTCTGGTTTTGCTCTCTCGAGGAACATGATGCTCGTTCTCGCAACTGTTGCGGTGCTCTCCGTGCCGTGCTCCGTTCTC
This sequence comes from Eulimnadia texana, assembly GCA_002872375.1. Lineage (NCBI taxonomy): Eukaryota > Metazoa > Arthropoda > Branchiopoda > Diplostraca > Limnadiidae > Eulimnadia > Eulimnadia texana. The sequence continues at coordinate 2,343,958 of NKDA01000007.1, forward strand.
GGGGTAACTATAAACATTAAGAAATTGTTCTAATAATTTTATTTTGTAGTTATAATTGGAATTAATTTGTGAAATTTTCTTGATAGCAAACTAGGAGGCCCCCTGCAACTACCATGAGCCCCTGGTTAGCACTCTTGGCCGTGCTGCTACCACCAAGCTTCTAGCTGGCACACCCTCGGACCTGCCCCTGTTACCACTAAGCTTCCTGCAGGCACTACCATGGGCCCCGCCTCTGCTACCAATAGACTTCCTACTGACACTACTCTTGGCCCTGCCCCTCCCAGCACTAAATTGCCTGCTGGTACCACGAAGCTTCCAGTTGGCACTACCATGGGCCCTGCCCCTGCTACCACTAAGCTGCCTGCTGGTACCACCAAAGCACCTATCGTTGGTTATCAACATGCCTCCTAGGTTACTAATACATTATAATCGCTTCCGTATGACTGCCACTGTGAATGCCTATGTATTCAATACATTTAATTCAACTATCATTAGATCATGATTCAACAATTTTTAGGATTAACTACGCATAAAGGATTTGGTTAATCCTCTTAACAGGTAAACTACTTAAATAAGAGGTTAATAAACTGTTAAACTCCTATACTTACGAATAATTACGGTTTAAACCTGAATAACAAAATTGGTCTAACCTAAATTACAGACTGCAGCACGTGTTTGATTTAAGGAAGAGGGTGTGAGGCTAAACTGCGTCCTCTTCGAAAAGCGTACTCAATTTAATTCACATTGTAACGTTCATATTGTTTTATGTGTAAAACCGGAAAAATATTAAGTAATTAATTTTTTCTGTTAATTCAATCAACAAGTAACTTGCATCCATCGTGTTTTTTAGTGGGTAGAAGGTAACAAGAATTAAGTGTATCTTTATCTACACGGGCTCAGAATATAGATAGGAATAGGTATTAGCGTCTTATATTTTAAAGCTGGGGCTGTTTCACAGCTCAGGATACGACATGACTGAGTGGTCTGAACGGATCTTGGTGGCATGGGGTCTTTGACGTCTAATCGGATACGAAACAAGATGATACCCTATGCGTTTAGATTGCTATGTATGGGACGTGAACTGAAGTACCATTGTTCTTAATTACGAAAAGCTTGGGGTTTTTAACGTTCCTGACATCTTGCAGGTCAGCTGTGGTATTCTGCACCAGTATGTCTTGTCTTCCCCCGCTGCTGCTGCTTTCTGTCCGAATCCTGCGTTTGAAAATGTCGACCGTATTGTACCCGAATAATGCATTCCAAACAGTACTGCAATGAAAATTTAATATAACTAAAAGTATATGCAAGCCTTATAAAGGTGAATTTACATTTTGAAAAACCGAATTGAATGTAAAAGGCATGATTCACAAACGGTTTGTCGAACTTCCAGCTTGAACTTAAAACAAAGCTAAGGCTACTTGCAGCGTAATTACTAAAAACTAGAATGAACGGCATGTTATGAAGTAGTACTTCTACGGTTTTGTATAAAATTGTATCGATTGGGAATCGAACCCGAGCCACCCGTGTAACAGGCGAGCATTCTACCACTGAACCATCGATGCTTACACCAAATTTTCCCGAGCTTTTATTTCCAGCGCGGTGAAATTAAAACAAATTGAAACAAAGCGACTTTTGCCTCAAAATTTTCCTTCATTTTGTATATTTTCGACTTCAATCATATACGGAAATGTTCACCATGAAAAAATACGTCGATTTGAAGTAAAACGTTTTTAAAATTGAAACATTATGTGTTTTTCGTCTTAAAATGCACTATGTGCACATTTTTGCATAATATTATAAACCAAAATGTTCAGCTTAAAAAGTTACATCGAATGGTATATCAGGATACTTAACTGAGTTTATAGAAACTTAATTATAATCAATGAACAAAAATTGAAATTGAAACATTACAAGTTTTTTCAACTATACGAACTTAATTTGCAAATTTTTGGACATAATTATATATCAAAATGTGCAACTTAAAAAGTTACATCAAATAGTGAACCAGAAGTTTTGATAAAGTTAACGTGAACGTAATTAAAATTAAAAAAAAAATAAAAATTGAAACGTTACACGTTTTTTTAATTAAAAAACACTTCATTTGCCATATTTGCCCGCAGAACCAATATACCAAACTGTTCCGGCGTATTAAGTTACCTAAGCAGAGTCTATTTAAGTTTGTCATCCTTGTTACGAAATAGTAGTGACCAATGTATTTTTTCGTAGAAACTATTGCAGTATATAATTAGTATTTTCGTAACTTCATAGAATCTGAGTGTTCCGTGTACTTCACACGGTTCACGGGTTGCGAGCCCCAAACGAACTCGATTGCAAAAACCCTGATTCGAAATGCTGATTTGCATAACCTTGAACTTTTCCGATTTGGCCTGAATTCACCCAGGCCAAAGCAGTCCACCTAGGGTCGTCGGTGAGGAAAGTTGTCCTAAATTAATCTAAATTAATTATCCTTCGTTCGATTCCCTTTCCCTCTTCGATTACATTTGGTTTCATTGTTAATTCTTTGTTAATACAATTATTCTCAATTGGAATCTCTTGTAACCATTCGACACGAAATCGACAAGGCGAGCTTTCTACCCTGAACACTGAGTTAGTAATTAATTGTGGCAGTGTTGCAATAATGACTTGCGTTCTGTTCCCCGACATCAGCTAGTCACTTAGATGACCTTCAACCTGCTGCCTATGACTCTTCTCCGGCGCCACTGGGGCAGCCGCTTTGACCCTGCAGAGCCTGGGAAGCTGAAAAAGATATATTCCCAGCAGTACAATTAATTTTCCAGTAAGTGTATGTTCTATCTGTTAAATTTGTTTAAAATTAAAAAAATACGAAGTGAATTGTAAAACTGATTTAGTCGTACCATGTAATTCTGCAACTCAAGACACTTGTTTAAGACAAGTGTTGATAGAACAAAAAGGGATCATATAGCAACTCTTTACTCAAAGGGCAATAAAATGTGAAAAAAGGTTTAGTTTTCCGCCTAGCTTTACAGCTGCCCAGCGGCGCAGGAAGTCTCAGTAGTCATGGGTGGCGAAAACGTTTTGCTGAGCGAGGGTAAATCGTTGCTCAGCAGAAAGCATTAGCAGATTCTCCGGGACATCTCTCCAGGGGCAAATTCCTAAGTTTCATAAATGGACCAAGACGACCAGTACTCTGCCAGTTCAGTATCGAGATAGGATCATACGGTCGCCAACCAACAACGAAGTACTTCAATTCCGACCCATTAGTTTTGTCCGAATCGTCTTTCCTCCATTCAAGTAAGTGAATTATTTTAAAAATTATTAGATAGAATAGTATATCAGGATATACATTATTATTACGGTTAGAATGCCTGACGAAGGACCTTCTAGACACGAATGGTCTCAAATTCTGCGAGAGTATGCGGCCGGGAGATACGTGTTTTCCACGGAGAAAACGCCGAAGAATCCGACGCGAATCAGGCAGAAGCAGCAAGTGGACGACTGCTCCAGGAGGCGGGAGGTCGAGAAGAACAGGAGAAGACTGTCAGCGAGCTTTGCGGGTCAGCGCGCAGACTTCAGCGACCTTCCCTGCAGCTGCGGGTATCATGCCCCTGCAAGCCAGGTAAAAAAATGCCATACTTAGAAATACCTAAATTGATGCTAATTATAATTATTCTTTTAGACCTCTTCTTCGTCTACTTCCGGCGCTCAAGTCGTTCCTTCTGCCTCCTCGGACCAGCACACTGCTGCTTCAAGCGTAATTACGTTTTAATCCTAGTGTATCGATAGTGAATTCTAAATGCGTATCTTTACTGAACAGAATCCTGAATATACTACCTGGTCCGAATTGACGGATCCCCAGCCCGGACCGTCCACCTTTTCTGCCTCCTCTAAACTGCCAATCCCTAAAGTAAGAAAAGATTACTGCTGTAAGTTTCCAGAAGATTTCATAGTTGTCCTTACCGAACATGTTCCTAAATCTCCTGCTCAGTCCGGCGAGGTGTCACCGCAGCCAGGATCCTCTAGACTCGTGTTCTTACCTAAGTTAATAAAGTTTTAATGCTAGTATATTTTCAGAAAATTCAATAAGTTGTCTTTATTGAATAGGCTCCTAAATCTGCAACTCCATCCGGGGAACTGTCTCTCTAGCCAGGGCCTTCAACTTCTTCTACTTTCAAACTTGCACCTGCGTCTACGGTAAGAAAGATAACTATATAAGATTCAATATGTGTTGCTAATTAAGATTATCGTTTTTCTAGTCCACTGAGGAGCAGGGAGCGAGCAGCTCAGCACCTTCGTCACCTTCCATACCCGGCATGACGGCAACGGAAGCTTCTGCTCTGGCACTGGTCTCTTCAGTTAAGGTAGTTACTTGATTTCTGTTGAATCATACCTTTACTAACTTGGACACATTTACAGAAGAGGGGCCGTGAGCATCTCACGGAGACGTGCCTAAAGCAGGAGAACATTGCTGAGGTGGACATCGACTGAATTGGGGAAGCCATGTTCAGGCCGGACAGCAACTTCCACGCTGACGGTAGAAAGTGGTTCTACCCCCCCCCCCCCACCCCTCTGGCCTGTCAGGCCCCCAACGCCCAAGGAGCACCGCACCCAGGCTCCTACTTCCATCGCCACCTCTTCCTCTGGATGCCGAGGAAGATGTGGAAGATCGAGCTGCGATACCCGAGTTTCACCAGCAACCTCTCCGTACCACTGCTGTCAAAGGGGCTGTACCACCGGGTCAGGCTAGTAACGGACATCGAAGATTTCTTCTACCTAGTTGCGGAGTCTCTTTACTGTAAGCGGTGCGGAGGTAACTCTCTCACGTACAGTCAGGACTTGCTGAGCCAGCTTCCGGACGGAATCAAGGTTCGGTTCCCCATGTCCTGACGTACAAGTACGCCTGCCACATCTCCGTCATACAGATGCTCCGCTCCAGAACCTTCGGCAACAGTCCAACTGCCCTGAAGAACGACCTGTGGGAGCGTCACTCGGACAACTGGCTGAATCGCCAGCTGGCTTACCAGTCCGACTGTGACCGCCGCAGGTCAGGCTTGCAGTCCGTCCGGCTGCCTGTTCCCCAGTATGAGAAGGCGCCCGCAATGAGAATCGTGCCGTCACCGAAGTGGTTCCTAGCAGCGTACGTGCGAGACGTCTGGTTGCGCCTGGAAGTGATCCGTGCATCGATATCTTCGGTGTACGGGTTCGTCTTGAAGATGGGCTCTACGAAGGCTGTAACGAAGAAGCTTGCTGGGGTTTCCATTAACACTGCGACGTGGTGTACCAATATTGGAAACGGAAGGGGAGAAATCTTCTCTTCAATCCTTACCACGTCGGACAGTGTTCACAGGTTGCAGCCACTTGCGAACCGTCTCGTGGGTCGCTGTGAGCGTGCTGGGGAGTCTCGGCCAATTGTTCTTTATGTCGACCAAGACTGCTGCGGAAGCGCTACCGAAGCTGGCTTTGGCAGCAAGTACCACCAGGTGTTCAACGAATGGCGTGTCCTCGAGGTCCGTCTGGACATCTGGCGCTTCATGCTGCGTCTCGCAGTCGGCTGCAGCAACGAGACCCATCCGCTGTACGGCACCTTCATGGGACTCCTCTCAAACGCCATCTTCGTGTGGGGTGGCGGAGATGTCGAACTACTTCGGAAGGTGAAGGCGGTGGAGCTGAGACGGGAGGGGGATCCCAATCCATCCGATGCGACCGTGGCGAAGATGGTATCCAAGGACGAGATGGCGAGGCACTGTCGTTGACGAACCAGAGGCGCAGAAGCCACAACCAGGTAACTTACAGTCGATAGAAATACGCGTCCGTATCTTAGCTTTTCTTTTCAAGGTTAGTCGAGTCCTTGATATCATCTCTGGAGCACGCCACCGATGCCTTGCGCATCCCCATATTCTGCCCTGACATAAGGGCAACTTGGGACGTGGAAAGGCGCCACGTATCCGTGTATCCAGGACCCTCCCGTAGTTCAGCTCTACACCGTGACCGGATCACTGAGGAAAGAGGCCTCCCACTACCCATCTACCGGTGTGGTCGAGGCACAACTTCCTTGGAGAGTTTTCACCGGCATCTCCCCAACTTCATTCCGGGTACTAGATGAAGAGAAATTTTCACCAAACTTGTAATTTATTCATTATTATTTTACCCATGAGTAGGAACATCTGCGAACGCCGTGAACTTTCAGGCGTGCCTGCTGGACGGGGTGCAGCGTTGGAACGCTGCACGGTCCGCCGAGACAGTGGATCGCCCACTGATTTCATTCCGTACGTTCGACATCAGGTTCCAAGACCACGTGGAACGGCTCAGTCAGTAGATTCACGGAGAATCGTTGTTCCCGAACTACCAGCCGCCGAAGGAAATCGGGGAGACACGAGAAGTCTTCGGGGTTGAATTCCTCAGGACCGAGTCACTGCCGCCTGCTAATTCCGAAGCCCTCGACACCGAGATCGACGCTGGCGTCGATACAGAGGAATCTACTCTCTACGAGGAAGAAATTCCGGCCGAGGAAATTCTGGATGCTCCTGTTGCTTCTCTCCTTGAGAACTTGGATTTGCTCACTGAGGCGCAGCAAGCAGCGAAGGCTACTGTGCAACATCTATGGCCGGAAGAAGTCGTCGTCGGGGCACCGGAAGAAGTCTTCGTCGGGGCACCGGAAGAAGTCTTCGTCGGGGCACCGGAAGAGAACGCCGCTCCGAGGGAGATGTATTGGGTCCACTACCCTGAACTCGATGACTCCAGTTCGAGTTCGGAATCCGCAGATGACGGCGAATGGCTGCCCTCCGATGACGAAGGCAGCCTGGGGGATTCCGGTAACGAGGAGCTTCCTCTTCATGAGGAGCCCGAATTTGCCTCTCCCGAACAAATGCCTGCTCCCGCTCCCGAACCCTTTCCCGAACGAACTACTGTGCCGACTGCCAAGGAACCTGTTCCTTCCACCAGTAGGGAACTTCCTGCTAGGGATGTCACTTTGGACCAACTGTGCCGACCAGGGTGGGACGCTGTGGACCAGCTTGCTGCTCTACTAGTCGAGCTACGCGGTTTGGCTGTTTCGAAGCAGCAAGCGGCTCGAATTATCGAGTCCTACAGTCGTCTCCCTGAGTTCGACAAGCGTCCAGTTGTCTACGGCTCTGTTACCAGACAACGCGGCCAGCGGCCTGCGGCCCCATAGGTTCGGGAGTCAGAAGAGGGCTTCCTCACATCCCGGGATCGAACAAATGAAGAGGTAATATTCTGACTGAAAAATGTTAAAAAGTGTTAGTTACCACCTCTCAATGATTTTTTTTTTTTTACAGAGTCTTCGTCGGCGGCGGTGAAGCCATCGTGTCACCGGCAAGAAGGAGGTTTGTCGCGGCCGTCTGTATCCGCCTCTGCAACAAGATTGTCTCGGCGAGAAGAGGGCCTCCATATCTTTCTCGCTGGACCTTGATCGTTAGGCGGTACATCATGATCCAGCAATCCCTCTTCAACAGCGTGTCTCTACTGGAAGGGTCGACCTTGACACTGTTTCGGATAAACCAAACGACTCCTGGTATTACGAATAACAGTAAGTTCATGCGTTCCAACATTTATAACTAAACTTTTTACCTCATTTTTGAAGGTACGACGACGTTACCAGGAGGAACGTTACGAAACAGTTGACAAGGGGGCTTCAAATGCTGGAACCGCCGCTGGTCTGCGCCACTCCGCATTTGAGGCCACGGGTGAGGCCTTCCGAGGCGCCGAGGCCTTCCCATCCGCCAGTCCAGTTCGTCGAGCCGGAAGACACTGTGGGGAGGGCTAACGTGAGGCGACGGATGATCGCGGCGCCCAGCATGGAGGAGCAAGGCGCTGGCGCAGAGGCCATGTTGGAGCCTCAACCGTCCACATCCACGTCTCGGACGACCCTCTGGAGAAAGCGGAAGCGGGAGGAGGAAAGCTTGGCCCCGGAAAAGCCGAGGAAGGTTTAATCCTGCCGTATTTGCTCGCGACCGGTAAGCTCCGAAGGTCACGGGCAATACGGCGGGTTTAGATACTGCCCGGACGACCCCAACCAGACTCTCTCCCTGCAACAATGGCTAAGCTAAAAGAAGAGTGAGTCCAGACGAACTAAGCCCGCGGGAAACGGGAGAGGCAGGGGAGAGGAAAAGCTTCGCGGGCCGCAGAACAGGAGGAGGACGAAGAGGTTTCATCCGGTGCGCGATCTCGAGGACGAGGAAGAGGCCGAGGACGGGGGCGAGGTAGAGGAAGACCTCCTCAGTCTGCGGTGGAGGAAGAGGAGGAAGGGAAGCTTCTTCAGCAAGACAGCACAGAGGAGGAGAAAGAGGTCGAGGTCGAGGCCGAGGCCGAGGAGGAGGGAGAGGAAGAAGAGGGAGAAGGATCTTCATCAACCAGAAGAGCGAGTGGAAGAGGAGGAGGCAACGAAGCAGCTACCGGCAAAGGTAAGGGCGGAGGAAAGGGACGAGGAAGAGGAAAATAACACACAGACTTCGAGGAATGCGTAATTTTGTAAATAAATCTTATCGCTCCCTAGAAAAAAAAAACATTTTGGATTTTCATCCATTCGTAATTTACACGTGAAGGTTGTTTTTCTTACCTAAGCTTAACAACAGTTAAGAAATTAAACAGCAGTAAGAGTGACTTCACGTAGCCTGTGGTATACTACTCGCCGACTGACGTAGGTGAGAAACTCCTCCCCTTTCCCTCCCTTTCCTCTCCCCTTTCCCCCCTCCCTCTCCCCCCCCCTTTTCTCCCCCCCCCCTTTTCTCCCCGGCGGCGCGCGGAACGTTCCCGAGCTTTGGAGTTTTCGACCCGTTGTACTTCACTCAAAATTCCAAACTTATTTGCACCGTTTCGGTCTATTTATGGAAGGTAAAAAAGAAGAGAATTAAGGCAATGCGCATATCAAATGAACGGCGATTTTAATGTTCTACAACGAAACTGATAACAACGGGCAAAACCGCAAAAGAATGATGCGCTCCATTGCATCTTTGTAAAGGCCGAAAGTGGAGTCCGGCAGCTATACCGTGGCGCAAGCGAAATAAAAGCGGCGGCTAGCCTATCCTGCACTTGTACTCTTAAAAAAAAAAAAACGACTGTACAGTACAGGGAGGGCTTTTCGCCGCTTTTATTTCGCTTGCGCTACGGTATAGCTGCCGGACTCCGCTTTCGGCCGTTTGAAAGATGTGATCCAGCCCATCATTCTTTTGGTCCTTGTTATCAGTTTCGTTATACAAAATTACAAATCCTCTCTAATTTTGATTTGCAAATTAACTTGAGTCACTTAACTCGATAACTAGACAGGATACGGTCATCAAAACATTTGTAGTTTCAAGTTAACTATTTCATCGTAATGAAAGTGTTTAGCTTTAGGAATGTGTTTCACAATGTTGTTTTACCTTATTTATTTGTGAACCTGTATTTTGTCTCTTACCTTACATAATATTTAAATATCATCGACATTTTAGCTTGTCACAGAACTAAATGATGAGAAACATGCATAATTAGAATAACAGACATAAGCGCCCAGTGAAAAATTAAGTAGTTCGGGTAAGTAGTTCTTGCGCTGTTTACCAGTGTTGATACCCTGCTGACTACGGTGCTTACCACCGCTTACTCGAAGTAAGACGCTCGAATCTGCCCACCACGGCTTATCCAGAGTATAAGTCTTTGGTAGGTGCGTACAACTACTTGATCGGAGTAAGACGTCATAATTACACTACTGGAATCGGCAAATTTTAGTCCCGTAAGACGTCTGTGTACAGCTATGTCTTACAGCCAATTCTGATAATGTTAAAGTAAGTACTTACAGGTGTCTACGTACGACTACTTACCAACTGATTAATTTTTTACTGGGCGACAAATAATAATGGCCGAAAGGCCACACAGTATGAACGATTTGTAAGAATTTTACATGATTCGTTCGTGAAATTCAATTTTCAGTTGGCATATTCAAATGTGGACCATGTTTTTGGAATGGTGTAAAAAAATTAATGTACACGCTGTGTGAAATGTTTTGATTGGCAGTTAGTGATGACGTTATCTACTACATCCAATCAGATTCCACTAAATCTGCTGTCGTCCAGTGAGAACACTTCAGGAACCGAAAGAATCAAAAGCTGATGTTTCAGTACAACACGGTGGCGTCATCAAAGAACGACGTGTGAACTGAATATAAATATTGCCCAAGGGGTCCGCAACTCACGAAAAGGGTGTACGAAGATTATAATCTTTAGAGATTATTAAAGATGATTAAAGATTATCAAAGATTATTGAAGATTCTTGAGATATCAGGAACACTTTCGTCTAGGTCGGAAAGGTTGCGTTTGAAAGAACTTCGGCATTATCTAGTATGACAAACGCTCATACGAATTCTTCTTTAGCTATTCGTAAAATAAATGTACGGTTTGCATTTTCGTGTTTCTGGTAAAGCTCTTTACGAAGAGTTCCCAGGTTTGCCTCTATGAGCGCTGCCTCAGGGCTGCTTGACCTAATATGACCTAATGTGTTCTTGCGCGGGGAATTTGCGCACTGTTCTAATTCTTTATCTATAGGGCTCATTCCAAATTTCATAACGCCATCTATTGTTTTTTATATAAGCTTTTTGACGCCATCTTAAGGGCAACGGCTTTGCTGTACAATGTAAAAAACACACAAATATTATCCTGTGATATTTAAAATGCAATGTGATTGTGACCAGAAATGGTCAAAATCGTTGGAAAATATTCCAAGGATCTCTAAAAGTATTGATTAAGAAATTTTTGGATGATTCGTGCTCTTCTAGTTGCCATTTCAACCGAAGTGACTTGCTCCTTGAAGAACAGTTTGTTACAGGTCTAGAGACAAGAAATCAGTCAGAGTTAAATAATATACTGGTAAAAGCGAAGTGCTACCGAAGTTTTAAAAAAAAATGAGGCGCCGCACGATGACAACTTCTGTAACTCGTTGTTGGCTTCCCGTAGTTTGTTCGTCGCTTCAGCAAGAGAATATTTTAGCTGTTTGTTTTCATTTTCAAGCACTTGATTTCTCTGCCTTTCATTCAAAAACTCCAAATGAAGCTGCTGGAACCTGGATCTAAGGTCATCTAATTATTCACGCAGCTTCTCGACAGATTCCTTGACCGCAGCTTCGTTCTGCGGATCCAAGTCGATTGTTGCTGTTGAGTGATTAGCGGCATTACTGGAAGTGGATGCACCAAAATCTCATGTACCAACTACTGGTGTTGCACTTCTTAACTTTATGTTGTCTTCTCGACAGACTGCGAATTGTGACTCGTTTCCACGCTGGAGCTCTGGCTTGGGAAGAGATTTCTTTGACGTACATGATGTTTTCCTTTCCATAGGAGGCTTTCTGGTTTTCTTTTTGGGAAGAAAACTAAAAACTGAGGGTAGGACGTCAGGCCTTAACTCTCGTTTTCCAGAAGCGTAAACGTAGAAATCCTCTGGTAAATAGTGTTGCTAGCAAATCCTCGTGTGAGTTATTATCTGTGTAGCATAATTAATTTAAATCTTTTGATAACCAAAATTAAAGATATCGTACCTGAAAGTGCTTCCCGATATCATGTTTAATTCGACCTAGAAATTCTTTGAGAATTCTAGCATTACTGGGTAACTTGTGAAATGTTGTTTTTTTCAAAATCTACTTTGCCTGCCTGGTATTTTCCAGACCTTTCGAGGCAATTGGGTACACAGCAGGTTGTAGGCATTATATAAAATTTCTTCAGTTAAATGCTCTTAAAATCTTTTTTTCCCGGTTTTTTTTTCTCGTAAACAAACCACAGCGCTTTATCGTAGCAGACAGAGTTGCCCTGAACATGGCGGCTATGATAATTCTAACGCTAGATGGCAGCATTTTGGAATGAGCCCTATAGGTTCAGTAGAAATCAGTGTTGTGTATTTGTTAGCGGTGTAGCGGTATTTGTGTATTTGCAAATACATTTTGGAGTATCGGTATCGGTATTTCGCTACATCTGAAAAATGCAGTAGCGGTAACGCACCGCTACCTCAAAGGGGTAACAAATACCGTTACAAATACAAATACTTCCTAAAATCGACTGTTCTAGGAAAACCTTAGTTGCACATTCCTGGACTTCTCGCTCAAACAACTTGTAGAATGTAAATTTTTCTGGTTCATTGGTCTTCCAGGAATTATTGCAAAGATGGGTCGCATTATATAGAAATGTTTCGTCACTTTCCCCATTTCGCCTATGAAGTTTCTCACTGAATTAAACAAGAGGGTATAAACATATTTCGAAGAAATCAACATACGAAGGTATTAACTGGCCTATAAATAGTCAGACAGAACTGCAGCAATATCAGTTCAGTTTGAGCCCTTTTGATCGGAGACGAAACGTAACAGAAACCTTACATAACATTGACGCCATTGTTCTCTGTCATCTCTTGAGGTTTTCGAAAAATGTATTTGTAAAGTATTTGTATTTGTGGAAAAGTAACGGTAGCGGTAGCGCGCTACCGTTGCCAAACTTGTATTTGTAACGGTAACGGTATTTGTGACTTCTTTCAGTAACGGTAGCGGTAATCAAATACTTTTTTTTCACCGCTACACAACACTGGTAATGATCAGGTATAGTCCATCGCGAATAGTATAGAATAAGTTGGTTTATCCCAAGGATAAATGAATAATGATAAGGCATAACCTCAGGCATAGCCCATCACGAAGAGAAGTAAAACAAGTTGGTTTATTCCGGAAATCGGTCCTTTTTACTTCTGAAGACCAGTACAATATCTATTCGAGGATAAATCGAAAGATCTTAATTTTCAGTTCACGTTTAGACATCAGGATAAATCTGAATTGCCACCAAGTCCTCGTTTATCCCCGACAAAAATTTTTCTGAAAATAACAAAATAATCTGAAAAAAACTGCTTTCATATTGCCATTTTTAAACAGAATCGAACGGTTGTGTTAGATTTGTGCGCAAGGTTTTAGCAAGCGCTCGTGTAGTAATCTGGATTTGAAGTAAGACGTACTACCAACTGCTCGTCAGGTCCAATTTCTAAAAATCCAAATAAAATTAGAACTAAATACATACGCTTTTCCATATGACCCTGTTATGAATGTACCAACAAATAATAAATCATCACTTTCGTCTTTCGTGAAATTTGTGTTCACGAAGTGTAATGGTTTAGTGATTTTGTAGTTGTTTTCTACGTTATTAGAAACGCTAGTTTATTTTCACCTCAGCTGAGGAAATGAGAGATCGTAAATCTTGATTAGGAGTCACGCGGCCAATTTATTCCGTTCTTTTGAAGTATTACTATTCAGTGCGCCTCGTCCTGATCTTTCTTTTGTTGACGAGAAACTGAAACTTCGACTAAGTATTTCATTTTTTGTTTACAACATCTTACAGTTAAACCAAAATCCCTTATATTGTGTAGTACTGGATAATCAACTGACGTACTCATTCACAAGCAATACACGATAAAAATAAGAGCATTTCAAGCTACTGTTATATGTCGACGTTATTGCTTTTCTCTGCTTCATTATGTGATTCCGAGATGCAGCTCATGAATGATAGCTTTTAGGGAAACTTTTAGGGACTACTCATCAAGAATAACTATGAATTATTTCTATAATTTAATTTACCAAACTGGAGAGTTCTTCAAACCTGACAAGTTTGTCAAAGCAGAGCGGTAGTACTTCCCCAGGGTGCTATAAAATGCTGCAGCATTTGGCTGATATTTCAGTAGTCCTGTCAGCAGATCCTAACTGAAAACATCAACTTGGTAACAATAAACTATTCTAGTAATATCTTGCTAAATCACATGCCCCATATACACAATTTATAAAGTTACGAGTTTGCACTATCTGTACAAAACTTTAGGCAGTAAATGAAATCATTTAAAAGCTTCACAGAATTAGATCTCTACGTGTTACCAAAGATTGATTCAATCATCTGTGCTTTGCTTTATTTCAATCTCGCAGATCGGTTTCACGACTTTAACTCTACCGCAACAAAGGAAAATGACCAAGTTTGTTTCTTGTTTGGGAATCGTTGTCGTCATTGCCGCAGTATTTACTGCATCTGCAGAGGCTGGTCCAACTACTTGTGTGGTAAGTCTAATTGTCACTGTTACGGAGAGTGATTTTTACGTACAAGTATGTTTGTGCGTTTAGCCGTTCAAAGGTCTGTCATCGAAGACAGAAATCCGCTGCGTCAAAGTAGAGGATGCGCCATACGAGCGCGTGCGCGTCGAGAGCAAGAAAGGAGAGAAAGCTGAATACGAGTTGGCACTATGGCTGGGTCCGTGCATTAATCAAGGAATTGAATATACGAAAACACGCCTTGCAACACCCGAAAATGCGGAATTCGACCTGGACGCAACCCCCAAAGGAAAATGCCGCACGGTCTACATTTACAACTGCAAAATCAACGGAGATTACGTGAACTGTGATGAAGCCTTCAATGTCAAGCGTGTCGTGCTCCAAGATATAAATTCACAGATGGTGTAGGTGTATCAATCGTCCAGCTTGATTCGATAGTAGTACATAACAGTAACGCGACTAGTAATACACCACCTTAAAATCAGCAATTCAGAAACTAGTCTATCGATTTATTTCTTGTGTTTTGTTTAAGTCTAGGTGATCTTTCACCGTTTGCGTCCCATGGTTGTCCATCCGGTTCCGTAGTAGAAATAGTAGTATTCTATAAATTTTGTGGTTTGTGCTCAATGGCACTTTCATCTTCAAGCACAAAAGCAAAAGATTTTAGTTGGAGGAATACTTCACAATCTTCCTAGCATGACAGTTTGGGCTGTGACAGTGGTGCAACACTTGCTTCTCGCCAGGTAGGGCAGAGTAGCATGTGAGAAGTAGGGGACCAGAAGCAAGAACTGTTTTGTCTGTGAGTTGTAAGAAAAGTCGAGGACCCGGAGAGTATTGTCCGTAGGAAAACGCTTTACAAAGAAATTTTTCTTTTAATATTGTTCGTTCAGTGGATGGTTAACGTCTCTATCAAGAAAATTGGTATGCAAGATGGAACAGAAAGCTGGAGCACTATATCGAAGTGTGAAAACATCGTCGACATCAAGCTCGTACACGTTTAAAGCTCCGTGAAATTTATTTGATATTTGGTCCATTCCAGCTTTAGTTATTTCGGTTATTTCAGTACAGGGTGACTTACAAATGGAAGATGCGTTAGTTTGCACGCACAATACTGAATTTGACTGCAACGTATGACATAAACTGAAAAGGTCTGAAGAGCAGCTTGAGAAATTTGGCCTAAATTTTATGGCAAGCCACGCAAATAGCTCATCCTTTTCCAGTTATCAAGCAGAAATGTGCATCATGTATCCTGGGCAAAGCTTACTTTTAAAGGGTTAGAGGGTAGAAGTGTAATAAGGCGTAATAATGTAGGAATAGTGAGGGCATACAATTCTGCAAGTTCTCTACCAGTCAACCGAATACGAACTGTTCAGACGAAATATAGGTAAGGACGGGTTTATTTATCTACTTGTCGGATGTCTACTTCCATAAATAGGTATCCGAATTTGGCGAAGAAAACGGGGATATTATTAGTCGGTTAGTTGTTCAGCAAAGTTTGGGTCGAAGAGCGGATGACTCTAATCCCCTCAGAAGGTTTTTCTTGTGCTAAAAAGTGAATAAGGTCACTTAAAGACTTTCCAGATTAACTGATTTTGTTAAGTTGTACAACTCCAGCATCTGGCTGAACTACCGAACATCCTCTCGCCTGGATAATGTTGCAGTAGACTTGTCAGTAAGCAGACTGAATGGACACTGTAGTAACACGTAAAGGGCCACACGGGAAATTGACGTTCGTAAGATGGAAGCTGGTAGGACTAGGAATATGATCGCACTAGTTAGGCCATTGTCGTTCAATTTGTAGTGAAAATAGAAGATAAATCCCATGGAAATGATGAGAAGAAAATGCTTCTACAAAATGGACGAAACAACTTTTGATGGGGGCCTTCTTTTGCGCCAACTGGCTGTGATTGGTTTGAACTGTAGCAAACGAGAAATATTCAATCATTTAAGGTGAAATATTCAGTTCTCCAGAGAACGCAGTTCTTCGACAGCATGCAAGTTAAGAACATTCAGTGTTGAGTATTACCAAAAAATGCTCGCAGCTCCTTAAATCAAGAAGAGACAAACAAAACTGTCTTATAATGATCGTGGCGATACAGTCACAATCCTAGTCCACTTTATTCAAGCCATTATGGCTTGTGGAGAAACTTCCAACTTCGCGTTCCTGCTAGCAGAAACAAGAGGGACGTGTCTGTGCTGAAATTCTGAATGGAATTGAACGAGACACGTGAGATGAAAGCATTGCTTGTAGCGCAGTTTGAATACGCGTATAGTGAGGAAAGGTGTAATTTCCTTACGTCAAGAAGATCCAATGTTTCCACAGTTCATGGACTATATGTTTTCTGTACAAGTGCTTACTTTTTAAGTGGGATATTTTACTTCAGTCTGGGTTTTAATAACTTTATTTAAAAGTTAGATCATTTCGAGATGTAGTCAGAAAGAAATACAGCATTCAAGTTTGTAAACCGGCGTAAGTATAACTAGGCGACATTGCTGGTGGTTTATTAAAATTGTAAAGTAAACTTGACAACAGACGAACACAAGTGTTGTTGCGATTGTTGGTAACATTGCCAGTTCCTATAACCTACTTGGCTCTCACGGATAGTCCCAACCTTCTTATACATATATCAGTTATGACCTATGTTTGCTTATTGAAATAGATGAGAATATCAATCGATTAACCGACAGATTTATGAATTTTAATCGAATTATTTATCATTTACATCCGATAAGTTCAGTACTTTCAACTGGTAATTCTGGCATTTCTTTTCTTGATTCCGTGTTGTTTCATCACGGCAAAAACTGCCCACACGGTTCGCAATAAAATACTTTCACCTTAACTTCCTAGAAACAAAGAACGTGAAGTAAATTGATTTGATACACCAGCTCAAGAATTGCTGTTTTGTGAGGTTCACCGGCTGTGTATTACTTTTGCGCTCATTGTATTTTTTTGGACAATATATCCAGACATGAAATACAAATACAATGACTTTTTGGTTACTGGTTTGTGTATTACTGTGTTAGTTGTACAGCAGTGTTCGAAAAAACTATCCAGTTAACGGAAGGCATTTTTTCCATCGAATGGGAGGCACATTTTAAAGATCGCCACGTTCTTACCGTTACGTCCACACTGTTGTACGAGCCCACCATATTGGCTAACTGATACACCTAGAGTATCTGTAAGTTTTGGCGTTTGGAATGCGGTCGGCACTAGATTGAGGGCTTCATCGCAATTCACGGTATTAACACCGTTGACTCTGCAGTTGTAAATGTAGACTGTACGGTGTTTTCCTTTAAAAGTTTTCTCCAGTTCGAACTACGTACTCTCGGGTCTGGCTACAAGCTCCGTGTTCTTGTATTCACATCCCTGATCTGGGCACGAACCGATCCATATGCCAAGTTGAACACAACTCTGTGCCCTTTCTTGCTCTCAACGCGCACGCGCTCGTTTGGCCCCCTCCTCGCTTTTCGTGCAGCGGATTTCTCCCATTTTTGACAAGCCTTTATACGGCTATACGTGTAAACATGTAAATTGCGAGTACTCTTCGTAAAATGAATAATCGAACTTACCACGCAAGCGGATACACCAGCAGCTGCAGACACAGCACACACTGCGGCGATAATGACAACGATTCCAAAGCATGAAGCAAACTTGGCCATTTTCCTTTCGCGGAAAGGTTTTAGTGCTGGAAACGAGCTGCGAGATTGAAGTAAAGTAAAGTACAGATGAATTACAATAAGAAATCTCTGGTAACATGGACGAATATTTAAAATGGAAATGGTTTAAAGAACTGACGGAATTCTGTGAAGCTTTTAATTGGTTTTATACTTACGTATAGCTTTGTACAGTCAGTGCAAAATCGTAACTTTACTAGATTTACACGGGCATGTGATTAGCAAGATAATATTAGAATAGTTCATAGTTACCAAGTTGATGTTTTCAGTTGGGATCCTGCTGACAGAACTGCTGGAATATCGGCAAAATGCTGCAGGATTTTGTACCATCCTGGGAAGTACTACCTCCCTGCTTTGACAGACTTGTCAAGTTAGAAGAACTCTCCAGTACGGAAAATTTAATTATAGAAATATTTCGTCGTTATTCTTGATGAATAGTCCCTAAGTTTCCCTAAAAGCTACCGTTCATGAGCTGCATCCAAAGAAATAATAGAATGAACCAGAGAGCTTAAAATTCTCTTACTTTTATCGTGTATTGCTTGTGAATGAGTACGTCAATTGATTATCCAGTAATACACGATGTAAGAGATTTGGGCATAATTGTACGTTTTTTTAGGCATTTTGGCAATCACGGGAAGCAAAAAACTAGCGGAAAAACTAGAAAAGCGCTTGAAACTACTGCCCTTTCGCGTGTGTTCCGCCATGACGGGAAATAGTCTTCGCATTCCGTCAGTAGATGGCGTTTAACTTAACGCCCTTAAAACTAAACTTTGCCTCAAAACATTTCATCAACAACTGTTTATTTATCAAAAATGAATTATGTACAAATTCTCTGCAGGAAAAATGTCTCGCATTACCACAAAATGTCAAATTTGTTCGAACGCCACCTAGGGATGGTGTGTTGAAGCAGCTAATTTGCAAACAAATTTTGCTTCCCATGATTGCACTAATGCCTAAAAAACGATGCTCTTGGTGTCAAAAAACGTGTTTTGTCATGAAGTATTCATTTCCGTGGGTTTCAGGAGAGAAAGCTGAGTTGACTTTTCGTAGAATCGCGAAAAACCACAATTTTTCACGAGCCTCGAAACAGAAAAAAATTTCTAGCGCCCTTATTTTTCGTCCTAGGACATCAGTTAAAAAATTGTTATGTTCCTCTCGGTAATCCTAGTAAATTGTATTAAGAAAGGTTTCAAATAGTTCTATAGTTCCAGAGTAAACTTCAGAAAACTCTAAAAAAAAACGCGTGTTTTTTCTTTCTTTTCAAGTTCATTTTAGTACTCTATGACTTGCGAAAATTCAAATCAAAATTGCGAGTCTTGTGCCAGTTTTCTTAGCTATACCTAAAAATATTTTTTTTCATAATTTTACCTCAAACACACGAGCCGCAGGGCGCGATCAAAGGGAGTACACACTTTGATATCTGATTGTGTCTGAAAATAGCGTGCCGTGGGGATACTCCCGGTCCGTATTGGTTCATCGATAAACTAATCTGAGGAGGACGCTCTGAATACTGATACTTAAAACGACAAACAGCCGTGACACCCACCAGATTATAGTGTTCAATTTTCTCAGCTGATGCAAAAAGACAAGAAGCTTTCCTAATAGCATAGAAAACATTGGAATCTCAATAAAGTTACGAAGTTTTCTATAAACAAGGTACATGAAATAACTGATAGACTATAACATTAAAATTACTTTTTTGAGGTTCACCGGCTGTGTAATACTGTGTTTTTTTTAATGTTTTTTTTTTACAATGCCAATACATCTCTTTCTTTTTCTCGACGCGTACGCGTTCTTATAGCGCCTCCTCCCCTTTCCTGCATTTGATTTCTCTCGTCTCTGACACACGCCGTTAAACGACTAAACGCACAAACAGATACGTTTCCAATAATAACTCTTCGCAGCAGTGACAATCAAACTTACCGCTCAAGTAGATCTAGCAGCCGCAGCAAATACCGCGACGATGATGACTACGATTTCCAAACAAGAAGTAAACTTGACCACTTTCCTTTCGAGGAAAGGTTTTAGTGCTGGAAAAGAGTTGCGAGACTGAAGTAAAGCAAAGTACAGATGAATTACAATAAGAAATCTATGGTAACAAGTACGAGTATTATAATAGTATTATAAATATGGAAAAGATTTAAAGGATTACCGAATTCTGTGAAGCTCTTAAATGATCTAATACTGCGTATAGCTATATGTGGAGATCCTTCAAAATCTTTAACCTCACTAAGTTTACGTGGGGATGTGATCTAGCAAGATAAAATTGGAATAGTTCATAGTTACCAAGTTGATGTTTTCAGTAGGGATCCTACTGACAGACTGCTGAAATATCGGCGAAATGTTGCAGCATTTTATAGAACCTAGGAAGTTCCATCCCTGTTTTCAAACACTTCTCAGGTGTGCCCAGCGGAAAATTAAGGATGTCAGCTACATCCTGAACGATATCCGTAACATACCCTGAATATCCTGAACCACGTCCGATCGTGGATGGGTAAAAAAATTGTGTTGAGAATTGTGAATCTTGATTATTGAGGGCACCATGAAGTATCCTGAAAAGCGTGTTTTTCAAGAGGCTGTTAAGTACCCTAAACATGTATTATTCGGGTATTCCAATGTTAGGGTACTGAACACCCTGGAAGTGGGCAAATTTCACTGCACCCAGAGTCCTTATTGGCATCCTGAAAATGTCGTTTTCAGAATATTTTCAGGGTCCTGAAACTATCCTTAGTTTTTAGCTGGGTGAAGGACTCTCTAGTTTGGGAAAGTTAATACTAGAAATAATGACTTGTTATTCTTGATAAATAGTCCCCAAGTTTCCCTAAAAACTACGGTTCATGAGCTGCATCCTGGAATCACATAATGAACCAGAGGAAAGCAATAACAGATCTGCAAAATTACTGTCAGGAACCAGATTTAATATTATTTAGTAAAGTTTACTTATGAACTATCGCCATGTTGATCTTATTGCCCTGTTCGTGCGTCCCTGTTGCATCACCTGTGTCTTACCTATCTGAAGATCTTTTTTATTACGATGTTTTTCTCTTTCTAGTGTTCAACAGCGGTCCCTAACCTCTGATCCAGTAGCGCAAGTGCAAGTCTTGGTCTGCCTGGTCTAGACAACTATTCAAAGCTTCCTGACATTTTCGTTTGATCATCTATCCGATATTGCGATTTGATCTAACACGTATGTTTATTCATTTGGATCATATTGTACATTCTCCACAGTGATCTTAAATGACTTAGTTTGGAGCTTTCCCTGCAGTCCAGCAGAACATGATTGTTTTAATAATACAACTATTTGATGGAAATATACAACTAAATCAGTGTTTCCACTTTGCAGGAAAATTCCCTGGAAAAGGGGAAAATGGGGTCTGAAAAAGAGAAAAGTAGGAGGAGAGACAAAAGGGAAAACCAACGGACATCCTTTTATTTTAGCACGGAGGGGAAAAAGTGGAAAATAAGGGAAGAGGGGGAAAAGGGGAAACTGAAAGGGGAAACACTGAACTAAATGTAATAAACTTGAACTGAATTAATCGCAAGAATGCAAGATGGAAAATTTCCCCAAAATTGCATACAAATTTTCACAATCTAAAGTAAACGCAAGAAGTATGAAAAGGTTTGCTTATATTGACTAGATTATGTTGTGAATATCTTTCGTCGAGTATTACGCCTTTTCACAACGATGTTAGTTACTTGAGCACCGTATGATTTGTGTAAGATTTCATTTATTAGTATGTATTGTGCTATATTGGATTTTATTACTGTGGAATTATTTCTATACATTTCATACATTCCATCTATACATTTCGTTTTGCGTTTAATAGAACCAAGAAAATCGTATTTCTGTATCTCGTTTGCCCAAACCGTTTGGCCAGAACAGGCCTAGTGTGAACCCGGCTTAAATTGATCGCGGCCGAATGAAGTTTGCCAAACTAGCCCCAGTGCGAACCTAGCTTTAGCAACTCGCTTAGCGACAACAAGTGCTCATCATTTCGCTCAAGATTTACTCATCCTTTTCAAATTTTCATTCCGTTTTTATTCCATTTTCGAAATTTTGTTTCAATTCTATTTCAAAACTGTGCTTCAACATGGCTGAGATCCAAGTAAGTTTTATTTTCCTTATTTTACCTATACTGTATAACATATTACAACGAAATTTGCAAAGTAATCGGATCCGCGTCTTGTCTTGTAGTAATAGACTCTATGCCAAACGATAGTAGCGCCAAGCAGTTGCAGCGGCCACAGTTGGAAAACTCGCGTCGTCTGCTGTTTTAGGACAAGCTTCCGATCTCAGCGCTGTTTTACCTGTCCTAAAACAGCAGACGACGCGATTTTTCCAACTGTGGCCGCTGCAACTGCCTGGCGCTACTATCGTTTGGCATAAAGTCTATAGTCTCGTAGAGACTCATAAATTGTGCGTATGATGTGAAGAAATAAAATAATACATCACGTTTAAATCATCTTGTGTAAATTTTATTTCATTAAAATATAAAATGATTAAGTGAAATAATGTGATTCACGTTTCTTGGGACACTTGAGAATTTTTCCAAGCAAATGCAGAAATTTTCGTCACTTTTTTACTTATTTTATGAGTTATTTTACTTATGAACGTTAACTTTAATTTAATTAGAATCACGCAAAAAAATGAAATCTTGATTACCGCTAGAACTTTCTTATTTAATTTAATATTATTATTTAATTGATGAGATTAACATATACATAAACAGTAAACGACCTACGATGAACTGGATTAAAATATTAACATAAACGAACCGCTCATCATTGAAACGTGTAAATAAACAATTGAAAAACAATCGTTTCTTAAAAACCATTCATGATGAGTTATCCATACATTACTAATAAAAAGTTCTATTTACGATTACATTCACCTAAATATAACTTGGAATCATAATAAATCATAATATTGATTTTTAAAATCTTACAATAAAAAATCATGTATGTCTATTAATTATTTCATCACACTAAAAATAAACAAACACATTATTAATGTATGAAAAACGATAAATAGAAATGTTTCGTAAATAGTTCTGATTTCACCGCTAGATGACGTTGGAATCAGCCCCGTAAATAGTTCCATTTTTTACCGCTAGATGGCGTAGCTGGCAGCCTTAGAAGATCAATATCTAGAGTAGAGAAAGGGTAGAACAGGCTGTAGGCAAGTAAGGAAACGAAGCCTCCATGGAGATCATCAGGCGGAACCTTATTTTATCAGTAACTGAGTCACGTGACTAGACTACCCTGGGGATGCTAACGGCCAAAAGTTTATTGCTGTGAACCAGTCAACAGAATTCAAAAATAGAGTGATATAATTGTTTGGGTCACAACGACAGAATATTTCGCAATTACCAAAACGTACTTCACAACAAATTAAATACAAAATTTCAAAAGTATGTAATAACTCGACATTGTGAACAAAAAAAATTGGCACTATTCCAGTTTAGTTTCGTTCTTTGAAATATATCCGATTGATCTGAATAGCGAAAAAAAAACGGATCACAGCAACAAACTTTTGGCCGTTAGCATCCTCAGGGTAGTCTAGTCACGTGACTCAGTTACTGATAAAATAAGGGTCCGCCTGATGATCTCGATGGAGGCTTCGTTCCCTTACTTGTCTACAGCCTGTCCTACCTTTTGTCCACTCTAGATATTCGTGCTCTAAGGGATACCCCACAGCTCCGTCTATCTAGTGAAAAAGACCTCAGCATTAAGCTGCACCCTCAGCCAGTCCTTCTTTCTTTTATTGGTTTAGCCGCCTGAGAGGCCGAGTTTTTCTTGGAGAAGTCAAAGGGCAGAAAGCTTCAAGAAAGTTGGGGGCAACGTCGAAAAACTCAACATGGGCTCTTATGGACGACAAAATTTTTATTTCATTTTTTCTATATGAGCGCACGGTTTGTTATGTGTACGACTGCAACAGTGCTCAAGTCAACAACCAGTTTCACCCTAAGAGCCGACCCGCCATAAAACTACTGACTTTTAGTGTAAATATAAACTGTTTTTCTGCGAATTACGAGGCCCAAACTGCCGTAAATTTTGGCTAAAAAAACTACGGCATCATTTAATAACATGATTCGAGGGAAGTCTCCTATTCTTGTGCTGAAAACTACTCCACAGTTGATAAAAAGAGTACCATGACTCTGTGACCTTCGAAGCCCTATTTCAGTAGTCGTCAGTGGCCTGCAAAGGGGTGGGCGACGGGGGCGACTGCCCAGGGCACGGCATATTTTTTTTAGGTATTCTAGAGGTTACAAAACGATTCTGCAGTATTAGTGCCTATGGTGCTTGCCTAGGGCACAAAGTACCCACGGCACGCCACTGATAGTAGTGAATTTGTTCTTAGTAAATAATGATAAATAAATAAATAATATTATGATTAATATACATAGTAATTAATTACATTAGTATTATTATGTATATTATAGTGTTACGGAGTATAATTAATATACATCATATTAATTTTTTGTGTTAGAATGTATAATAATGTAATTATTATATATTATAATACATATATATATATATAAATATATACTATTTATCAAGAATAAATTCACCACCATTGAAACAGAGCTGCGAAGCCGAAAAGTTATGGTGCTCTTTTTATTAGTTGTAGAGTAATTTTCAGCACAACATTAAAAGAGTTCCAGCAAATAATGTTAATAAATGATGCCTTAATATTTTGAGCCACAAATTACGGCGATTTGGGCTTCGTAATTCGCAGAAAAACAGTTTATATTTACACTGAGCCTGATGGCAAACGTTTTGTTTACCACTACTTTGAGATTCCAACTATCGCCACTCGTAGCGCCACGTTATTTGGCACGTAGTCTATAGAACAAAAACTGAAAAAGGGTTTTATTTATCTCACCAAAGCAAACAAATTGGCATCAAGAGAGTCTCATACTTTTCTACAGTTTAAGAGGAAACTTGAAAAAGCTCAAGAATATGCCTGTTTTTTCTTTACTTTCAAGTTCATATTACTAATTAACCACTTGCGGAAAATTGAATAAGAAGTTACAAGTTCCGTAGAGCTATCTTAGGATTACTTTCAGCTGGGCAAAATTTTCTGTGTTTTGGTCATGGCGGACTCGATCGGGTAAGTTTTCTGATTTCAAAATGAGAGTAAAACTGAAGCACGGTTTTTCACTTAACTCTTCTGTCCGTTTAAGTGGTAAGACATCTGGCTTCAAGTTTCCGTTTGTGACTTTAGTATTCACTAATTAAATTACTAAATACTTAAATGTTACCATTTGCTGATTACAAAAACTGAACACTTAAATATAATATATATGTGGAGATCACAAGCAATACATCTGAAAAAAAACATATTTAAAGATATTATTAAATGATGGTAATAATATAAGAAATAGGAAAGCTGGGTTACGTTTGATCGAGAATGAAAGATGACTTTTTGTTTGAAGAAAGGGACGTTATTTTTTAAAACTTAAATTTAAAATTTATAAAATTTCATGAATTAAAAAGTATATTTCTTTAAAAAGGAAACTGATAGCAAGAGACAAACGAATGATGCGCTGGATCTCATAATCAACCCGAACGGCAGAAAGCGAAGCCCAGCAGCTTCACTATGGCGAAAACGAAATAAAAGCGCCGATTGGCCCTTCCCGTACTGTACCTTCTTTTTTAACACGACTGTAACTTAGTCAAGAGAGCGAGTAATTAAAATGTTCGTTACAAAGATTAATGAATCAAATTTCACATTTTCAGAGTTTCATCGTCCTGATTAGATTAATTACAGTACAGTGGCAAATTGTACACGTGATTCTCTACTTTCACATGACAACAAAACTTTATGCTTTATTAAAGAGTAATAATTATTAACAACTTTATACAGTAATTCAGTACGTATTATGAAAATGTTTACCATGTAACACTAAGGATGACCCATGAATCATAGGTATGTACGTAAAGGAAAAATACTATACCTTATCAGTAAAGTATCTTTTACTGTTGATCGAAACCTGCGTAGTGCTTAATATGTAGCGAGTAGTGCTCCTATGGCCAGGGATTTTGTGTGCGATGTTAAGAAAATTATTGTGTCCTAGCGGTAACAAATTAAGTGAATATTGTAATATTAGGGGAACTTCATCAGTTGGCCTATCTAATACAAATGACCAGAAGCTTAAATGTGTCGTTTATTGATTATAGTTTCACGCAAACTAAGCCAAACGTCATCGAGGTCTTCTGCCGTCATCATACGTTTTGGACTATTTGAAAATTAATAAAACAATATATATACGTAGTTTTTGTACATACATTTGAGTATGGAATGAAGAGAGAGAGAGAGAGCCAGTAGAAAAAATAGCTTTGAATTTGTGCAAATTAGGGAGCAATTTCCAAGAACTCTGCAGGCGTTTTACCAAGTGATTTGAGCTGACGTTTTAATTTATGGAAATTTCTCACAGTTTTCGGAAAATTCAGGAAAATTGCATATATCTTGAATAGAGAATGGCTTATCAGTTTTGGTAAGGGTGAAAAAGCTTGATAGCTTTGATTCTTGTCCACTTTTTGGTGACAGCTCGTCGAAATGCCGGAGTGTAGAAGGTGTAGATGATGGGGTTGAGAGCAGAATTGATCGGTAATACGAACACTGCAATCCATGTGTAGGCCTGCTTGAAAGAAACGTCAGTACAGATATTTCAAATAAAGTTTCTGAATCGAACCGTAATTGATAACTCCCAGAAGACGAGGTTCGCAATGGAGACGAAAATAACCGGCAGCCAGCACAGCATGTCAGTGCCGACGATCAAGATGATTCTCCACAGAAGCAGCGTTTCGGTTTTGTCACGGCTAACTCTGGCCTCCCTGGTCGACTGTTTCACAGTGCGTAATATCGTGACGTAGCAGAAAGTAATGACGACCATCGACAAAGTATTGATTCCTTGAAAGTAAAAGCAAAACGCTGAAAGAATCTTTTCTGCTAGTATACAAGTGTTGTTATATCCTAAACTTTACGAACGACTCTTGCTACACGTTATCCAAACGGATAAACAAACGGAAAAATTCAGTATTTAGAACCAAATCGCTTTAACTGAGAATCCTTTGTTGAAAACGTTGATACCGACGAAAACGAAGAAAGAGTACTCCCATCCGGGGTGCTGGTTTGTGACATGGATCATTTTATCCGCATCCGAATAGCTTGTCGTAAGAGGAAGCGCAAGACAAACGCTGGAGTTCCCGTAGAAATCTCTAATAACACCAGAAAAGTATTCAGTTATCATAACCCGCGTAGCAAGTGTTGTAGCAGTGTAACATCCTGTATATTTTATGCTTCTTCAACGAAATGAAGATGTTACTAGTCAAATACTACCGAAAGTACTCGGTGGGCAAAAGAGGTATCCCCGCCAACACCACAGCCAGCCCAAAGGAGACCCCGACGAGGATTTTGATGCCTCTAGCGGACATTCGACTAACTCCACCTGGACTAGTCAGTTTCCAGAACCTCTCCAGACTAAGGACTATAAAAGAGTGGGCAGTCAGCTGGAGAGTGTAACTTGGAACGGAACGACTACTGACTTGTTAAGGTAAATACGGAAAGCTCGGAGGAAAAGACGCTGGAAAACCCAGCAAGTTTGCAAATCCACGAGCTCCTCCAGTTTTCGTCCTGCAGGATGTAGTAACCGCGAAAGTGCCAATCGGCACATGCGATGATCAACAGAAACACTCCCATGAAGAAATCTCCTGAAATTCAAGTAGCGCGTAATCACGAGCCTGTGTCTGATTAGGAGCGAAACAAAAGTGAAATACCCAGAGCCAGACTGGACGATAGGATCTTCTGGATCTGACGACTTTCCTGTAGAGAGCGGCTCCCTCCAGGTTTTGTGCGAGACGCAGTTCTCCAGAGGAGGACGCCCACGTTGAAAGCCGCTGCAAAGACCCCCAGAGTCAAAACTGTGTGACGCAGCACAGTGTTGTGCATTAGATCTTCGCACGATGAAAAGCGATTGCTGAAAAAACTTGGCCGGAACCAACCCGAGGTCGAACACTTCAAGTTTTGTTTTTGAGCAATGCAGCACACCCTCCAGTCGTCGGAAGTTCTACAAGTTACAGAACGATTTCTTGGGATTCACGAAAGTTAGACGCAGGACTTACATCAGTTGAAGTTCTGACGAAAACCGTAAAGCCCCTGGATCGATACGTTCAATCTTGTTGCGCCCAAGTCCCCTGCCGAATTAAAAATTGTCACAAACTATCAACGTTATACTGTAACATCGTCGTAGCAATAATAGTAATAATAATTATTTTTATTTTCATAAATATCCATAATAAATAAAGCTGATGTTTTAATTCACTTACTGCATCGAAATCAACTACATTGACATTAGTGTGTTTGTAAGACTTACAATTCCTCCAGTTTTTCTAATCCGAGGAATGATTCCGTCTCTATGTCGGTAATCTTATTGTTCCCCAAGAGTCTAGATGATAAAAATATGTAGCAACTATTTGATGTTGAAAACGAAACGTCGACTTACAAGGTTACAAGGGAACGAAGTTCAACGAATGTTCTTGGCTCTATGGATGCAATCTCATTTTGTTCTAGGTACCTGGATCACAAAGAACAAAAAGCAAATAGTTGCTGATCGAAATAAGTTTGGTCTTTTTCATAACTCACAGCTCGGTCAAGGAAGTGAGACCAGTAAAGATTCCGGCTTCCAGCGACGCAATTCTATTCACCGGCAACCATCTGGATTGTAATCATTAAGGGAACATTTGATTAATAATTGCCTAAATCTACGCGATTCGCGTGAACTATAGTAATTTTGGCAAGCTTACACCAACTCTACATACGAACAGACTGATACAAGAACTAGAAGTGGGTTGTGTGAAGGTTAGCTTTGCTTACACTCCATAAAGAATATTGACAAAGTTCAGTTCATGTTAAATGCCATGGAACGTAGGAAAAATTTGAAGTCCACATTCACGTTCAGTTCTGGTTTAAGACTTCATGGTGGAAAGTTTCGGAAACCATGCGTCAAACGCTTTCATTGACTGTTACTGGAAAATCTATTCATGAAAGTGAAGGAACCAAATGCCTGGAATAAAGGAGTGTCAGGATGTGCGTTAGACAGATGAGACTTGATGCTATTCCAGGATTTTCCTTTCAGTTTAGCAGAAAAACAAATCGTAAACTTTTATTGTCTCGGAAACAAGTTATGAAATAACTATGGTATTCAGGTTCTAATGTTTACTCTATGAAATATCACATTGGTCGAGTAATTTCAGATTTGTTGTATCATGTGATGGCGAACATCTGAAGTATCGAAACGAGTTAAGTTTTTATCTTCAGCAATTGGATTTTTGTCCGTATCAATTTTGAGATCCAAATATCATTAATAATAGCAGGAACTTAACAAGGCTGCTTCCTTATTTAGATAACGTGAAAGGAGTGTGAAATATTCAGACATTACAAAGTACGCAGTGACGTGAGATGTTTGAAGCTTCCTCTCTCAATGGAACTGATCCTGTTGGCCCCCAGACTCCTGAAATACAAAGGAACCGCTGCTTGTCACCACAGACTCTTTTATGATTTGACATTATCTCAGAAAAGAAAACTTACATAGTTCGGAGAGACTCAAGTCCCAAGAAGTCGTCTTCATGGATGGATGTGATATTGTTGAAGTTTAAGTCCCTTTTCGAGAGTAAAATTCAAATGAATTTAGGTGAGCTCGTGCACATGGCTAACTTATTTTAAGTTACGAAATCAATCATCATTAAAGATATTAAATTAACCTAACATACTCCGCATATAGCTAACTTAAACAATAATAAAAGTAAAGACATTACAATCTGAGTAGTGACGTGAGATGTTTGAAGCTTCCTCTCTCAATGGAACTGATCCTGTTGTTCTGCAATTCCCTGAAACACAAAGAAATCGCTGCTTCTCACCAAACACTCTTTTATGATTTGACATTATCCCAGAAAAGAAACTTACAATTCCTGAAGAGACTCAAGTCCCAAAAAGTCGTCTTCATGGATGGATGTTATATTGTTGCTACGTAAGTTCCTTTTCGAGATTAAAATTAAAATGAATACAAGTTTGCATAAATACATGGCTATTGGTCGGTAAGTTATGAATCAAGGTGAGCAATATTATTCTAAAGGCGTTTTCCGTGTCATATCTACTAGAACTGATAGGTGAAATCGGCTAATGAAAAACATTACATTGATTTCACACAATGTAATGATTTTTAGTTCTTTCACTACCAGCAATGCAGTATAGCATCAGTTCACGACTTGGAATTTTTAAGGACTCTGCTCCAAAAGCCATTGAAACAGGCTTAATGAATGTTCATATACACTCGGCACTGTTTGATGATTGAATTTACTTACAGTTTTGTAGGACGTAGGTCAGAAATATTAGAAATCGCAAAAAGTCTTTGACATTCTATCACATGCCCGTCGATATCCCAACACTTACCGCCTCCTAAAGTAAACCAGGTACACATTACGATTACTGAAATCATTCTGGAACTAGATCACATGTAAAATATCAGTAGAAAGTTTTCTGTACGCGAATAATTCAGTCAAGTACCAGTATAACCCATAAATGAAGTAAAGTGCTAGAATTCAATAGAAGACAGAAATTTTCTAACTGTCAAGTAACATTATCTTGGACTCTGGTCCCCTAGAATTCTTACCTGGAAATCTTTCCACGATGCTTGCAGAGCTGTAATTTACTGATCAAGAGAATCTGAATTAGTGGATTAGAATTTAATTTACAGTCCCGAAATACTTGAGATGAAAAAACAGGCAGCAATCATCCACAAGACTATGAACCACAGGGACATTTTCAGTTGGCGATGCAAAGTGGAGCTGTTCAAACAGGTATCTAGTTGTTGCCTGCAACAGCAGTTCATTAGTGACAGTAAAACATTAATTACATGACACCACTAAAATTAGATTGTTTTGGAAGTATATCGAACAACTTCTGTTAAAGAAGATTCTCGGGAGTACTTACAAAGGAGGTCCAAGGATTCGTACTGTATCAAAGACTTGCAGATGCTCAATTATATCCTGGGCGTCTTTGAGCTGCCTCCCACAGGCTGAAACCGCTTATCTTCGACCAAAAGAACCGCAGCACTCTAACAAATTTTATATTTGGATAGCTCATCCTGTGATAGCGAGAATTATTCAGTACAAAATTGTGAAATAATACCAAATTGGGAAATATACACAGCTTCCTTTGAGGCTAGCCACAAAGCGTCAAAATATTCCTCGCAATCCCCTTGGCAACTTTCCCTTTGGTGAAACGCATCGCTTCCCTCGTTTTGTAAACCGATTAGAACTTAACAATAAAGTTGTGCTTCGTGTGCGATCTTAATACAGAAAATTGTTCCAGTGACTATCCATCTGCAGGAAAAGATTCTCTACTCAACAGCCTATTAGACATCGCCCTTGTTACGTGTGAAGTTATTACAGTAAAGTTAAATTTCAAGTTTGAAATTTTCTGACTTCTTGGTCTTACAAGAATCAAGTGCTTATCGGCAAGATGAATTTTTTTCAAGAAAGATAAACAAGTTAAATAGAGTAGTAAAAATAGTAAAATGGCACTACATCCATATTACGAAAGGGGTAGTTTGAACAAATCATAAGAAGTTCAGATGCTGTTCAGAAATTTGTAATCTGGTCTCATATAACGAGGATAAAACTAAACCAACACCCTGCTCCCTCTAAGTAAAGATAATACGATATTTAAATCTGATATGGTTTAAGGGAAAAACCCAGTAGCTCAGAACATAAAACCATTCGGTATTGGCCAAATCAGAAGCCGAAGCAGGGGCCTCCATAATGAGCTGCGTCTTGATGTCGGCTTCCGCTTCGGTCGGTTCCGTCAAGTTCTGCAGCAGAGCGCTCGACGAAACCAATGTCAGACGGGGCTTGCGTCTCGTCGTGTGACGCTCGACCCACTTGACCACCATCAGCACCGAATCAGTATCGGACAAACGGCGATCGGCAGCCGTCTTCACAGCCTTACTGGTCGTCACACGAAACGTTGCCGCAGTTCCTGCCAATAGAAGTTACCATTAATACAAGGTCCAACTATACATGTAAATAATACGGAAACGAACCTTTAAGCGCACGGAAGGCGTCTTCATCTGTCACATCGTCATCAGTCCAGCGTAGATGATTCTGACGCGTTCGGTCCAGTCGACCTCAAAAAGCAGTTCGGAGAATGTAGATCGCGGCTCATCCTTTGTACCACTTGACCGGAGGCCGGGCTTCCAGCGCACGGTGAGTCGTAACGCAGAGGAACCCGGCGTTCTCGATGAGGTACTGAGCCTTCTGCAACATGTCAGTGCGGTAAGTCTGCGGATTCTCTCTGTTAATAGATTAAAGTACGAAATTCTTCGCAAATTAACTAAGTAAATAATCGGAATATTTTTGTTCGTGTGGTGACATAGGCTTTCACTACAGCAAAATGAAGCTTCTGGAAAGTCCGCATTTATCTAACACTAAATATTGCCAAAACAAGCCATAATACAACTTGGTTGGGGTTTTAATTAGTCCACTTCATCTTCAAGTTAATTCGTATAATGTTACTTGTAACGGAAAGTCAGCATGACTCCTTTATTCTCTACCCAGGCACAATTGAGGCAAACCTCGTCCTGGGGAGCAGTTCTTCGGATCTGCTCTGGAACTCCGTCGGCACCGGATGAACAAAATCTCTAGTCCGTGGTTTCCAGCATAATTGATCTGCTCGATTCCGACCATTTGCTTGGCGTTCTTCACATCCCTTCCCGAAATAACAGCCACGTAGACGTCTTGTCGTCTCGTTGGAGATGATCGCGAGGTCAGGGTGCGGAGCAATATGCCCAGGGTCCCGTCACAGTCCAGGAGGAGCGCCAGCTTGTCCGCAACACCCAGCTCCTTGAAGAGGTAATTATCAAAATCGTCCCCAATAGAGAAGTCATACCGCTGGGTACCCAATGAATCGGTAGATGAACACTAGCTTACCGCGTGAATCCCTAGATGAAGATAGCTGAACAAAGTTTGGTGGCCAAAAGTGATCCCTCCGAACAAAGGTCTTAACACTGGCATGAGTTAGTTTCCTGACGAGACAACGCTGAAGACCCTCTGAGTGATAGACTTTACTGATAGCTGATGTAAACTATGACATCGAGCTGAGTGACTACCGAACAAAAGGCTCGCTTTCACGCTGCATGAAACAACAGCTGACCACTGAATGAAAGTGAACTGAATGAATACTGAATGAAAGCCTTGTTTCCATCCTGACTGAACATAGCTGAGTGCACTATGAAATCGAGCTGAGTGACTGCAGAATGAAAGGCTCGGTTTCACGCTGCATGAAACGACAGCTGATCACTAAGTGAAACTGAACTGAATTAATACCGAACGAAAGTCTCTTTTCAAGGCTGACAGAATTCATAGATGAGTGCACAGTGAAATCGAGCCGAGTGACTGCCAAATGAAAGGCTCTGTTTCACGCTGCATGAAACGACAGCTGACCACTAAGTGAAACTGAACTGAATGAAATGTTTCAATACTGACTGAACTGATAGCTAAGTACCCCGTGAAATTGTGCTGAGTGACTATTAAAAAATGAATGGTTTCATTGTCAAATGAAAGGGTAGCTGACCACGAAGTGAAACCGAACTGAATGAATACCGAATAAAAAAGTTACGTTTTATCTTGACTGAACTCGTAACTGAATACGCTGTGAAATCGAGCTGAGTGACGATCGAATGAAATGCTCGATTTGATTATCGAATGAAACGATAGCTGAATACGTAGTGAAAACCAAATTGAATGAATCCCGACTGAAAGCCAGCTTTCAGTGGTGACTGAATTCATAGCTGAGTAGGGAGTGAATAAATTCGTGACTTCCAAATGAAATGCTAGGTTTCATCCTCAACTGAAACGGTCGCCGTGTACATCGTGAAACCTACTGAGTGAATAACACAGAATGAAAGCTTCGTTCAATCATGGGTGAACCATAGCTAAGCAACCTGTGAGAGCTACGTGACTATCGAATGAAATGCTAATTTTTCATTGTCAAATGAAACAACGGCTGAATACGTATTGAAAACCAAACTGAATGAATACCGGCTGAAAGTCTCTTTTCAACTCTTTTTCTTCATAAGTAACCCTATACTTTTCAAAGTAGTATAAATATTATACATCACTCATGCGTTAATACACATAGAATTAAGCTTGCATTTCATTAATTTATTCAGTCATGCAAAAACCAAATGAAAAAGAAATAGGCTTAAATTCCACTAATTTTGATAGGGCACTTTCATGTATCGACAATCGGCTTAGCCTTAAGAATCGATATTTAAAGTTGGTGACCACCCGAACCATTGTGTCTTATGGAAGAGTGAGCCACGTTTCCTAGTTTTTCGGTATTTTCTAATATAAAAAACCATTAAATGACGTTGAGCTGCACAGTTTTGGAATCAGCATAAAATAACGAATATTTTGGTGCCAATTTGGAAGATTTATTACAAAAGAAAAGTATTTAACTGGCGCCAACAAAATTTTATTGACAAGTTACAATTTGAAGACTAGCATAAAAAATATTGCTCATTTTCTTCTGATTCCAAAACTGTCTAATTTAAGGTAATTTAGAGTCGTTTACCTCATTTATGTTGAAAAACAAAATCAGGGCTGTCGAAACTTGGTTCTGGGGACCACTCGTAACCACTGGCTTATGGAAGAATGAGCAGCTTTCCTAGTTTGTGGTTTTTCATATTGTAAAATACCGAGAAGTGGCCTGACCTTGTACAGTTTTGGAAACAGCAAAAAAAAAGGAATACTTTGGTGCTAGTTTTCACATTTAAATTTATCGCGAAGGTTAGTTTTACGCCAGATTGTTTTTTTCTTTTGCAATTATTTTTCAAACTCAACACCAAAATATCCGCCTTTTTATGCTGATTCCGGAACTATACAATTCAGGTCATTTCGTGGCGTCTTATATGATAAAATACCAAAAAACTAGGGAACGGCGCTCATTCTTCCACAAGCCACAGTGGTTAGGGTGGTCACCAACTTTAAATAACGATACTTAAGGCTAAGCCGATTCTCGATACATGAAAATGCCCTATTGGGTTCTGGATCAGGGCTTATTCCCAGTTATGTCGTCCAACTTAACTGAGAATTCTCAGGAATTACTTAGGTCCGTGACCCAGTTTGAAAGCACATTGAACACCCGCAATATTTGAGATACCTGACAACTAGTTGAATTTTTTAATCAAGAACCCCATTTTTCTTAAACAGATTTTACAAGGTTTCTTAGTTCTAAATATATTAAGGGTGAAGAACGTGAGCGTGCTTTCAAATTGCTAGATAAATCACTTGTTCTAACAAAACAACATGATTCTTGATCACAGTAAGAAACCCCATAATGCATAATAGAAACATGAATCATGAATCTTAAGATCAAGGGGTCCGCAACTCCCTAAAAGAGTGTACGAAGATTATAATCTTTAGAGATTATTAAAGATTATTGAAGATTATCAAGGATTATTAAAGATTCTGGGGATTATTAAAAGATTCTTAAGATTTCAGGAAGTTTTGTTTGGGTTGGTCTAGATACTAGTATGCTAGATACTAGATACGGCTCATACGAATTCCGCTTCTACTATTCGCAAAATAAACGTAAGGTTTGCATTTCCGCGTTTCCGGTAAAGATCTATATGAATAGTTCTCAGGATTGCCTCTATGAGCGCTGCATCAGGGCTGGTTGACCTAATTTGACCTAATGTGTTCTTGCACGGGAAATTTTCGTACTGTTCTAATTTTTTCATCTGTAGTTTCAGTAGAAATCATTTCTTTTGTCCCTCCATTACTGTGTAACTTGTGTAACACGGGTAATACTTACAAAAGAAATAGTCATACAGCTTACATAGATTGTAGAATGCGCGAAATTACATTTCAGTATCAATCATACAATGTAAGGTAAAGGAAGTAGATTAAATGGGAAAAATTAAGTGAGCTATAAATGAGATACAAGATTTCTTAAATGGGAAGGAAGCGTGAGCAGGGACACAAGATGTTGCGGTATGGTGTATGTCTTCAAACGACTGAAATCGCCAGTGTTTCCACTTTGGAGGGAAATTTCCTGTAAAAAGGGGAAAACAGGGCCTGAAAAGGGAAACATAAGGACACAGGGAAAAGGGAAAATCTGTAAGTACGCTTTGTATCCTATTATGGAGAGGAAAAAGGGGGAAATAAGGGAAGAAGGGAAAAGGGGGAGACTGAAAGTGGCAACACTGGAAGTCGCAGCTGCAGCTGTAGCCACTTGGTATACCTTGCGCAAGCAGAACAAAAACGGCCTTTCCCTTCACCGCTTTTCTTTAAACCAGTGTTTCCACTTTGCAGGGAAATTCCCTGACATAGGGGAAAATGTGGTCTGAAAAGGGGAAAATAAGTGAAGAATGGGAGATGGGAAAATCTGAAGTAAAGCATTATTCTAGTACGGAGGAATTAAGGGAATGAGGGGAAAAAGGGGAAATTAAAAGTGGGAACACTTCTTTAAACATGGCTGCCGCAACAAAATTTAAGTTAAAAACTAGATTTTTTTTACCTAGATGATGAAGACTACTCAAAACTCTATGAAAGACTATCGCAGTATCACTAAAATTATTGTTGTCCCTTATTAATTTCCAAAGATTATTGAGATTTTCAAAGATTATTAAAGATTATTGAAGATTATTGAAGATTATTGGAGATTATCAAAGATTTTTTGGATTATTGAAGATTATCGAAAATTATTAAGAATATCAAAGATTATTTTGAGATTATCGCCAGGGTGTACCAAGATTATCGACAGTTGCGGACCCCTTGGTCTGCACCTATCTAGGCTTTGTCCAAGGGGTCCGAAACTCCGCGGAAAAGTGTACGAAGATTATTGGATAACATATGATAACATGGAGATAACAGGTTGATAACAGGGATAGCATGGCCTAGGTATAAGGAGATTAGTAGAAGTTTCAGACCCCTTGGCTTTGTCCCAAACCAATGGAAGCAGGGAAAAATAATTTTGTCACTAAATCCGAACAAACCTAAGTTACAAGTTATCTCCGAAGTTCACTTTGGACACCAGAGGATAATCCAGAAACGAATAATCAAAACTAAGGAGAGAATCAGTAGAACTTGACTCAGCCGCCAATGAAAACAATATTGAATAACTCATGTTTAATATTAAATGCAAAATAATTGTTCTTATATAATCTTGTACTAGCCATGGGCCTAGGCCTACATGCTTTACTGAAATTAAAAAAATGCAAAATAAAAACAAATGTAAACAAAAGACGTTCGATTTGAAATGGAACGCGGGAATAAAATAAGAGAAAAATATGGAATAATTTAATTATGTTAAATTACCTTACTTTTTGATTGAATGTTGTCAGATTAAGGCAATTAAATATTGTTCCATTAAAAATAATTGCAAAATATAAAACTAAATTAATTAATATTACAGTTTCACTGTTTTGAATAATAATTAATATTTTACAAACTGTTATAGATTAATTAGCAAATTATTTTGTTTTTTTTATCAGGGGCAGGACGTTCTATTTCATTTCGAACGCCATTGTTTACATTCTGCACAAAAATAACAATCATTCGTTAAAATAAATAATAAGTAACTACACATTCGTTATGTTTAATCAATACTTGTAGGAAGTAAATATTTATTTATAAAACTATCGACTTTCTAACGAAGTTTGGTGGACTGCATTTAGTTAAGGGACTGAGAGGCGCCATTATGTTTCCTCGGCCACGTCGGTGTGTCGTCAACCATCTTGGGTCTCGCTGAAAAGTAGAGAGGAAACAGTGCGGCCTACTGAACCTTATAAAACTTTACTGAAGGACTTGAAAAACTGAGGAAGTTTACGGGACAAGTCGAAGGAAACCTGTTTCGTTAGTTCCAGATTTGAGCAAACTTTCCACAGGCTTTGCAACGAACCGAAGTAAAATAAAATTTAAGGTTTGTTGTTCGCAGAAACGAGGCTTTTTCCCATAATCTGATACCAAGTAAAACGTGCAGTTATCAAACCAACTGAACGTTACCCGAATTTTGATTTACTTAAACCAAAATAGTTGAAAAAGTTGTTGATAGATGGCGCTAGCGCAGTGTATAAAATCCGGCCTCATTGAACGAAAAACAGATGGGTTTAGTATTCATCTAAAGCGTTTAAACCGAACTAAGTGATATCTAGGTTAGGGTTAACATATTGTCAAGATGTAATCACACAGTTAGATTGGCAGCTTAATTACCTAACACATAAAGCTGATTTGGGCTATCGACGTAGGTAAGTCTCAACTTTGATTACTTCACCAGCTACTCAGCCACTTTCCGTGATGTAAAGCTCAGTTCACTGGAGATTCCGGGGTGCAGCTGCATCTTACATACCAAGTCTAGAAACGCTCGAACTACTGCTCTGAGCGGCTCACCGTCCTGCTGGACCACATCAGTATCTTCGTTGATTGGGGTAAAAAGTACAGTCAACTCCTTCAGCTTCGTCAGCTCGGCTCCACGTAGTATTCCGTGCGTTTTAATGCTCTGAAGCTTCGAAGCGAGGTCAGGATCCTTTCCCAGGGCCATGACTAACTTCTCCAGCATCATGAGTTACAAATTCCAGCGGGTGGAATTGACACTCGTGATCCAGAATGCTGCACAGCTCTGAAGAATTGCGGAATTGTAGCTACTTTTCCAGATGGACGCAACAATACGGCTAACGTTTGCTATAACGGAATTGGCTTCGTCCTTTGAAAGAAAGAAAGAAAATCTGGTTCACTCTACATGCTCTCCTAAGATTCCTACGCTTATAAAATTTTCTGTATAAGCCGCTCCAAATCCTGGAAGACAGGATTTTTCAGCAACTTGCAAGGAAATGAGCTTAACAAAACGTTCATAAGCCCTAATGCCTCATTTAGAGATACAATAAGATTAAACTCTACGTCTGCTACCGTTCATAAACACAACAGACCCCTTCAAATGAAAGGACCGTTGACTTTCACTGAGTTAGCAAATTTTGTAAGGCTTGCTACTAAGAAGATACAAAAGCTAGAATGTCCATTGATTCTAGTTTCCTATAGCTTTACTACATACTTATTAGCTTTTATTTAGGACCACTAAAAACAAGCAAAAAATTTCAAAATGAATCCCACGTGCTTCCTTCTTCAAAGTTAGGAGCCATACGCTTTTTCAAAACGTTCTTCAAACTCTTTCAAAACTTCTTCCATAGCTTTCAAAACGATGTCTGGTTCTCCATCGGAGTTGCCCTTCCTTTTTCGAGTCTCTTCAATTTCCCGAAGTGAAGTAACGATGGCTTTGAGGACAAGTAGGAAATCCTTGAGCTGTTGAAAAACATACGAGTCCTGCATCCCGTTTTCATGTACAATGCTCTGCCATATTCCGTGGTTGTAAAAATCCCAGGCGTAGCCGTTCAGACGCATATCGACGTCTAAAAATGGCATGAAGTCCATGTCCATGTACAACTAAAGAATATCAAAGAACAAAATAATAGTTCTAATAATACTAACTAATATTAAATAAGGAGAAGTTAAGTTCTAAATTTCTATACTCCGTGATGTATGTTACTGAATGGAGAATCGAGTGAGTTTGTTGAGGGAGCTTGTTGTCGTCGTTTCCAGAAAGAGCCGCAAACGGCGAACAAGCTTTGCTTTTGCTGCAACAATCCTCCAGAAGTTGTTCCACAGTCCCCTCTGCTAAAAATAAATAAATAAATAAATAAAAAAGTGAGGTAGATCAAATTTAATGTCCAAAATGTGGAATTTTCTACTGATGAAACCCTCGTCTTGGTCTCTGGCGAACGAAATTTTCGACACGGGCAAAACTGCAACTCGTCCTGGAGAAACTTCTTG
This sequence comes from Eulimnadia texana, assembly GCA_002872375.1. Lineage (NCBI taxonomy): Eukaryota > Metazoa > Arthropoda > Branchiopoda > Diplostraca > Limnadiidae > Eulimnadia > Eulimnadia texana. The sequence continues at coordinate 2,383,537 of NKDA01000007.1, forward strand.
ACGCGATTGGTCGACGTCAGCGACGCTTCTTATGAAGGCGTGGAAGATTTTCCAGGCTCGGAGATTAAACTCCATTGCGCCCTAAGCAACAACACACGATTAAGAATTTATTAGTAAACCAGTAAGTAGTCCAGACCTTTACTAAGTTTTCGGGAAAGGGAGGCAGAAGGATCCTGGAATTTAGATTACGACCTTTGCGTTTTTTCAGACTCTTCAAAACGGTACGGTGAAGCGGATACCGAGCAAAGAGGTAACTCAAAACGACGACAATCATCTCGTTCCTCTCTCTGCCACTATACTCTGTACAGAGCTCATGGAACAGTCCACGCTGCAGAAAGGAAGCCAGGACCAAGTTGTAAGGCTCGTGGTAGTACAGATGGATCACTAGTCCGGCCAAACCTATGGGACGACCTTCCTGATTGATCAGACCTTCCTGGAGAAGGTACTGGAGAATGAAGGAGAAATGCAGCTTCAGTTTCGGCTCCATTTGCGGCCGGGCGAATGACAGCATAGGACAGGAAAGCATCGACAAAGCACTGCAAAAATGAATATACATATAATATTTTTTATACTCATATTCAGAGAAGGGGGGGGGTTGAAGGGTGAACCGGATAAGCTTAAGACTAGCTTAATCTGAAATTGAACCGCGCGCTTCCTGTGATAGATCGAATACAGTTCGAAAACGGTTCACGGGATCTTGGCTACTTGAACAAAAAATATTTTATGCCGAACGATTGAACCGAACCGAGCTGAACTTGAACCGTGAACCGGATCAGCCTAACTTGAACCTTAATTGAGACCGCATAGTCCCTGTGATTAGTCGAAAACGGTTCACAAACGGTTCACGGGAACTGAGCCATACCAGAAGAAAAAAATGTACTAACCCGAATGACTGAAATGAACCGCAGACTGGACTTATGTATCTATAAACCTAGACCGGATTCGGACTGTACTTGTTGGAGTGAACCGAACCAAGCTGAACCTGAACCGTGAACCTGTCCCTCTCTACTTAGACAATCTGATAATCTCTATTACAACAAACCTGTTTAAGGCATTTCTGGCACAATCTTCATTTTCGTGCTTAGAGGCAGTCAGCAAAAGAAGTCTGAGGACTTTGACGATTCCAATCGGTATATGCCCTATCATACGCGGGAGGCTCCCTGTCACGATCCTGGCGATTTTCCTCTGCGAGATGCCGCAAAACACAACGTTGCCTGTCTTATCGAAGCCCCTTCTGCCGGCTCTTCCAGACATTTGTTGGAACTGCTGCGCGGTCAGGTAGACGGAGTCGTGACCAAAGATCACAGTCCTGCAGGGCATGTTGATCCCAGCGCCAGCGTCGCCGTTGCCATCACCACGCGGACGAACTTCTTGCGGAACAGCATCTCGGTGAGACTCCTGCGTTTCTTCCTCACCCCCGCGTGGTGCCAGCTGATTCCTCGGCGTAACGCGCGCAAGTAGAGATCGTCCTCTTCGCTGTTTCCTACCGCCTGGTATACAAAGCGCTTCATCTCCTTGTCGTCTTCGGCAATGATACCCTGTCCCGCGTACGAGAATCTGGCCAGTGGAGGATCTTCTAAAAGATAATTTGGATTTTTTCGTCTGCGGATCGACTCTTCCATGGCGTCTCTGTCTTTTTTCAGTTTCTTTTCTTCCATCTGCTTGTCAGCTTCGCGTTTTTTGACCAAATTTTGATACTCAGGACAGTTTTTCTCGCTCTGTTCCAAGTGGTCTACCAGCTGGTGGACGAGTTCCTCGCAAAGCGAACGATCAAACACGAAGACGATGACCGGCAGTTTGTCTTCGTGTTTGAGTAATTCGATGAGCTGGACGAAATTCTCCAGGACAAACTGCGTTCCAGTGACATCCGTGGAGGAGTTCTGGAACCTGGAAGTAATCTCTTGTCCCAGGTGTTGGATGACATCTCGCACAGCGTCCGTCTCAGAGGAAACCTGAAATTTTCATTACGTAAGAAAAATATAATTATATCGACCACTAAATGAAAAATGTTGATTTAGTCAAATTTTATTGATTTTACCGCCCACTGTTGGAGTTCGTCCTGGAGAACCTTTCCATACTCCAGGGCTTGTCTCCGTTCCAGAAAATTCAAAGGGAAAAAAGCTCCAGGGTCGAGTTGTTTAACATCTGAAGATTCCTCTACAACGTCAATAATACAATATAATCCTAATACGATAACATGATGTTCTAAAATACTTACGAGAATTCATGGCATCGTACAGATGAACAGCTTCTTTGGGAGACAGAGCGATCTTGGAACGTCTGGAACATTCCTTGTCCACCAGAATTTTGGTGGTCAAGCAAGCTATCGGGTTTAATGGGACAAGCTCTGCTTTCGGCTCAGAGAAATACACAAATTTATTCAAATCCGAGTACTTTTCGCCGTGTTCGATCAGCTGCACTTCGTAAGGATCTTTTGCAGAAATCTTACAGGTTCTCAAAGTTCCAGATTCCGCGTCCCGCGCTTTTTTGAAGTCTTCGGCGTTCTGGAGCCACTGCTTCAGTTGCAGAGGATCCTGGATTGTAGCTGTAGTAAGTAATAATACATATGATACTAGACTAATAGCACGATATTAATACGCTGATTCACCTGAAAGAGCGATGAAGGGACAATTGATTGCCAGAAGGATGTTTTCCCAAGCGCTACCACCTAGTTCGTACTCGTCGCCCATACAGTGGATCTCATCGCAAATTACGTAGCGGATTTTCTGGATCCACTTCCTTTGCGAAGGACTCAGCAGAAGGATCTCCAGACACTGGGGAACTGTGACGAGAATCCTACAGGACGTTTCGTTGGTGCGGAAATCCCGAGTGAAGGTTCCTACGATCGAAATTCCTTCTTTCTGCTTTTCCTGGTGACGGTAACAACAGTAGTAGTAGTGGTAGTAGTACTGGTACTAATAGTGGTGGTCACAGTGGTAGTAGCAGTAGTAGTACCACAACTCGTAGTACTAATAACGGTAGTAGGGGTAGTGGTAGAAGTAGTAGGAGCAGTAGTAGGAGCAGTAGTAGAAGTAATGGTAGTGGTAGTAGTTGTAGTGGCAGAAGTATTAGTAATACCATTAGTAGCAGTTGTACGGTACTAGCAGTAAGTAGTAGCAGAAGTAGTGATAGTACAACAAGTAATAGTGTTAGTACTAGTAGTAGTAATCTGTTTTAAATGAATTACCTGGTAGCAGTTGAATTTAGCGTAAACCGTGGCAGTGACTTGATTGACTAGGGCTTTGGTTGGTGACACGTACACGACAACATCTTCCAGCGAGTCGTGAAGGACCCGTTCCATGCAGTAGTACGCGGCGTACGTTTTGCCCGAAGAGGTGGGAGCCACGATTAGCACCGACTGGTTGGCGTCGATACTGTCGAAGAGCTCGCGCTGCCACCTGTCGGGAACAAAGTTCGCCACTCGAGGATCCTCGGGTTCTGCTTTCCCCCGTTTCAGCTCCGGGCCCGCGAAGAGGAGCTGGAATCTCGCTGCACACGTTATCTCAGTCCCGTGCAAGCGAACCGCTATTTCTATAAAATTCAAGTTCATTATTAAATGAACATAATTACATTACGCGTTATAATAATTTTCTCATATATTCAATTTTTTCTGCACTTAAAGTTTTATAGAACTGATAGTAGTATTAAAAGATTATTTAATTATTCAATTACAATATACTATTGCAAAAATAGTATCCGTTAAATTTAATTAGAACTAAATTTGCTTTTTAATTTCTGTTAATCTTTTTGCTAAATATCAAACAGCCATCAAAAGAGCATTAAAACTACACTATCAATTATACAAATAACACGAAATTATATAATACTTAATATCCTACATAGATTTACGAAAAAGTATGTTAATTTAGAAATGAAATAATTACATTTTTATCGATTATTCTATAAAAAATCGACACCTTTTTCAGAGCCCGTGCCTCGACTGGTCTCGGGCAACTGCAAACACTCGGCTAAAGTTCGCAGCCCTAGAATTTCGAGGTAAAACCTGATCCTTCCTTTGGCCTCTTTGTCCAGTTGCTTAACGCTCAGCAGTTCACGGACATTCAGGAAAAGATCCAGAGCTAATTTGTCCAGCATTTCTGTAAGAAATTAGACCACAAAAGTTAATAAGTCTAGATTATATACAAATCTTGACCAGTTACCGGGTTTTTGTCGTCTCGATTGTTCGTAGAGGAGTTGGTAAACCAGTTCACTTTTGAACAAGAGTGAATTTTTGCGAACTTCTTCAGAACTGCATTCAATACTAGCGATTCTTTGAAGGGCTTCTCTCATTTTACCACGTTTCGCTTCCTCTTCTGCGATTTTGGTGACCTGGTCGACTGAAGAGCATTATTGTTTATAATGAGAGCTTTCAAAGGGTGAGCGGGAGGACAGCATGCTAAAGAGCAGATCCTCATTAGTAAAATTTGTTTGACTCGTAGGTCAAAAGGTAAAAAACCCGCTTCCACTTCTAATGCACTGTTTGCAATTTGGTGGGTTGCCCCGGTAATGAGTAACAGGGCCTTACGGTAGACTTGCGCAGCTATGCGAAAGGAAGAAGTGTGCCCAGGATGTTGCTGCATAGAATAGCTTCTGGTTTACTATTGCGTTTACAACCAGTCTGAGTTTGTCCGTTCTTAAGCCTCTGTGTTTTTTCGCGATGCGCGTAAGACTTCCTAGAGCAGTTAAACATTTACTCTCTGTTTCTGACAAATGCTCTCTCCAGCGTAGTTTATGATCCAGTATGACACCCAAAGATTTGACCCTTTTGACAGATAGATGGTATTCCCTCGCCAAGTCAAGGGCTTTGTTTGAGGGATCTGTTTTCCCGAGAAATGCGCCAATTCAGTCTTTCCCTTTTCGAATTCTAAATTCAATCCTCTGGTAACCTTTTCTAACATTTCTAAAGCACGGCTAAGAAGAAGACAGTTGACTTTAGATGATCTTCCAGCAACGAACAGAAGCATGTCATCCGCGTATGCTTGTATCTGGATTCGTTTTTGTTTTAGGGAAGTAAGAACCGAGTTCATGTATACAATGAAAAGAATTGGCGAGGGAGAAAAACCTTGAGGAACGCCTTTACGTAAAAGAAACTCTTTACTACTAGAGTCATCGTGTGTTGTAAAATAATCATCCTTCTGTGTAAGAAGCTTTCCATCAGAAAGACCAGAGTCGGATGCACTGATATTTTTTTTTAAAATTTGAATCAGCTTCTGGTGGGACACATTGTCGAATGCACTTTTAATATCTAAAAGAACAGTGGACGTGACGAGCCTTCGCGAAACATTTCTGGAAATTTTTGTACACAGATGTAAAATTGCATCTTCAGCGCTTAGTTTTTCTCTAAAACCGAATTGGAGAGAGGCGAAAAATTTGTTCCTCAATAAAACGTTACGGAGTCGTCTGGCTATAAGAGTTTCGAATGTCGTACCTAAAACTGAAAGAAGGGAGATGGGTCTGAAAGACCTATAACATGTATAGTCCGGTTTGTTGTGTTTCGGATTGGCTTGAACGATAGCCCTTTTCCAGATGGCAGGGAAGTACCCAAAGCGTAGGGCAGCATTAAAAATGGCGACAAGTGGTTGCATGCACTCATGAATTCGTTGTAAAACCAAATAAGGTATGCCATCAAAACCTGGGGCACCCAAAGCCTTGCTACTCGTGATTATCCCTAAAACCTCTGTTTCCGTGATAGTAAAATTATCCGGTAGCTCGCGACATCGCGTTTTAGCACCACGTCTTGTCACCGTCTGTTCCAGTGGTACAGAACTAGCGTCCCGAGCACCGTCAAAAAATTTTTCAGCTAAAAGGTTCAGTTTATCCTCTGTGGACGTGAACAGGTTACCCTGGTCCGATTTTAATTCGTTCAGGCATACGGACTCCTTTTGTCGAGTCACATTTCTGGAGAGCACCCACAAATCTTTTACGGAAGCGGAGTCGAGAGCCTTGTTCCAGTGTTTTTGCTTTGCTGCACGGATAGATTTCTTGTATTCATTCCTCTTTTGTTTCCAAGCCGCGTTGGACTCTGGGGTTTGGCAGCGGGAAGCTACCCGACGTGCCCTTCTTACTTCTTTTTTTTAACTAAGTTCCTCAGACCACCACGGCCTGGAAAACTTGCAAATACGTTTTACCGGTACGGATTTTCTAAGTGACAGTTTTAATGTTGTTGTGAATTCCTCTATCAGTTTGTCTATGTCTGACGTTTCCTTAAACATTTCGTCATTTATGTTTCGCTGTTGGAGCCCAAGCCTAAACTCGGTGCGTATGGCGTCCCAGTCTGCTTTGTCATAGTCCATCTTTTCTCGCACTTCGCAATCCGTGCTTTCCACATTTAAACAAGTCTCAGTGGATAATGGTCAGGGGACCACGGATTCCAGTCCGGATCATTTAAAATATCAAGAGACTTAATGAGATCTTGGGAGTGTTCAGAAATAAAAACCAGATCGATGGTGGAAGCATGGCCTCTACTGTTCTTAAAAGTTGGAATACCCGGTGTGCTGATAAGATATAAGTCATGCGATGTGGTAGAATCGAAAAGAGCTGAACCTGCACTGTTTACTTTCTGAGATTCCCACCTCCAGTGGTGTGCATTAAAGTTCCCGATAAGAATAAAATGATTCCCCGACGATTTGTGCTGTTCCCATAGACCTTCTAAAAATAGATTAAAGTCAGTGCTGTAAGCATTGTGTACGTTAAAAATAACGAGTTTTTCCCCCATTTTGAAGGTTGTAATTTAAAACTGACACATTTTTGTAACATTTCACAACCCGCAGCCCTCTACAGCTGTTGCGGAATTCTACAGCAGCTCCTTTATAGTTTTCTGAAGGGACATGGAAAGAGAACTCAGGTGGCATGTCGGGAACTTCAGATTGTGATGGCTCTTGAAAAAGGACTGCATCAGTGCCCAACTCGGCACCTTCCTCGATTAGAAATCCCATTTTTTTCCAGATTCTTACGGGTATTATGTGACATGATGGTAAATTGCTTAGTGTGTGCACCGCTTGAAGCAGGCATCATCTTGTCGTACCTGAGATACTAGTGGTTGCTTCCGCCGAGCCGACTTTGGATTGCCTACTCGCCTTGCAGGTTTTGTCATAAGCTGAGTGAGGACCACAGCAATTTGCGCACTTGGGTGGCATATCTCGTTTACAGTTCCTTGTTTCGTGATAGACTAGATCCCTTTCCTCTATTTTCAATTTATGCGATTTTTTGGAAATTTGATATTCTTTGATATTTTTGAATTTGAATATTTTTTAAAATTTATTTCCATTATCCATTCTCTTTATATTTTCTCATAAATTTTTCTTTTTTTCTATTTTAGTTCATTAAATTTTTTTAATTTTTAACTTTTTTTTTAATTTTTATTTTATTTTTGAATTGAAAATTGAATAGAAACTTTTTGAATTTTTGTGAATTTAATTTGCTCTAATACTTTTGACTTCGAATATTTTCAAAAATTCATTTCCATTATCCATTCTCTTTACATTTTATCAGAAATTTTTCTTTAGTCTGTTTTCAATTCGTGCTTTTTTTAGGAATTTCATTTTCTTTAATCTTTTAAATAAATTTTATTAATTGAAGTAAATTTTAAATTAATTTAATTATTTTAATAAATTTTCAAATAGAGAAGACGCATTTTTCTTTTATCTATTTTCAATCCATGCGATTTTTAGGAATTTCATTTTCTTTAATTTTTTTAATAAATTTTATTTTTGTTAAATTAATTTAAAATTAATTTAATTATTTTAATAAATTTGAAAATAGAGAAAATGCATTTTTATTTTTTATTTATTTAGAAATGTAAAATTTATTAAAATAATGAAATTAGTTTCAAATTTACTTTAAAAAAATAAAATTTTAAAAGATTAAAGAAAATGAAATTCCCAAAAATTGAATTGAAAATAGAAAATATTTTAAAATAAGTTTTTTATTTTCTCTATTTTAAGTTCATTTGATTTATTTAAACTTTTTCATATTTGGTTACATTTTCGGAATTTTCAAATTTTTTGTTCAAGTAATTTTTTATCGTTTGTCACTGTTTTTATATTTGGTACAATAAAATTTTCTGTAATTAAAGTTTCAATTCAATTTTAATTCATCAATATTTTATGAATATCTCCAGCTCAAGGGGTCCGAAACTCGGGGGAAAATTGTACGAAGATTTATTTGATAACATATGATAACACGGAGATAACAGGTTGATGACAGTGATAACATGACCTAGGTGTACGAAGAATATTGGAAGTCTCGAACCCCTTGCTCTAGCTTTATTCTACTAATTACGTTATTCATTAAACTAATAATTATAATGAACTTGCATTCGTAAATTTCAGTTCTCTGATGATCCAGTCTTCGCAATGAATTTCCGCAACATTCGCAGTTTTCGCGAATTCGGATTTTTTTGCAAGTTTTCGCTTCGGGCCAGTACATTGCATATTTGACCTAATTATCAATACACGAAAAATTGATTATTAACTTGATTTCAATCAATTCCAAATTCAATTTTTCCCACTTTTAGTTTTCTCTTTCCCTGTGAAGACGTCTCTGTTTTCCCTTTTTTCCCCTCCGCTAGAGAACATCAATTTCCCTTTTCCCCTATACCATACACTGTTAAAACGAGGGCCCTAAAAGTTGGGTCCCTAAAATTTAGCTCGGGTCCTAAAATGAAACCCTAGGGTCCTGTTATTAGACGCAGGGGTTCTCTATTTAAACCCTGGGGTCTTGAAAATAGACCCTAGGGTCGTAAAATGAAAATACAGGTCCTAGAACTAGCTCTTGGGGTCCTAAATTAAAAATTAGGGTCTTAAAACAAGATCATGGGGTCCTAAAACTAATCCCCTGGGCCCCTAAAAGTGAATGGCCCTAAAACTTATTATTCTTTTTGACATTTGTTCGTTGTACGTGCGTCGAATTTGCGCTGAGATGTTGCAAAAAAAAACGCAAATAATAAATGAATATTCTTTTAATTCTAAAAAAAGTTAAGTGAAATAATGATATTTTTAATTAATAATAATAACTCGAATGCAAGGTAAAATTAATTTATCGATACAAAACTATTCGGGATGCAGTTTACCCTAGACCCGATTCGAAGAGAAGTGTAACTATAGCATCTTCAAATCCCGTTTATGAGGCCGAAGATCTCGTAGTATGGCGCTGGAGGATTCAAACTCATTTGTTTTCACTATTAAATTTTTCCTTTGATTCGTCACAATTTTAGCTATTAAGAAATTGTTAATTTTGTGTTTCGTGTTGCATTGTTTGTATTGTTGAAGAGAGATTACAACGATGTGTGTGATATATAGGGCCTATTCCAAAGGCGCACCTCACTATAGCGGACACTTCTATTAAATCAGTGGATTAAAATTTTTAACTTTTTTTGGATATCAAAGTGTTTCTCAGATTTTTTAAAGATTTTTAGACATATTTTCAAGTCGATTCAATGACAAGGTTATTTTACACGAGCGTCCGTAGTAGAGGGGATAGTCTAAAAAGGGCCTTTTTGGAATAAAGTCTACATGGAGTTCTTACTTTGCATAGAGACTATCAATTAAGCCATTAAAAAGACGCGAAACTACTTGAACAAGAAAATATATATCACTATTTTCACGTGCAGTATACCCCGGTTTTTTACACCTAAAATATCCGGGGAAAAGCCCGGAGAGATCCCGGAAATGTCGGGGAATATTGCCGGAATATCTTCATTTCGCTGGATAAACACTGGGGAACCGTTCCAAAAGTCACCGTAAAAAAACACCGGCAAAACACCCTGGAACCGGCACTTGACCTGCAAATTAGCCACAGGTGACACGGATAAAACATCGAAATTTTTAAGGTACTTTTTCGTTTGATTTATTATAAATTATCAGGAATATATTTAAACTATGAAGTATCGGTAATGAACAAATATGAATAATGATTCAAACTACCGGAACAACAAGGAAACAGATTATGGAGTTAAAAAAACCTGTTTGGAAATATATTCTGTACACCAAAGTTCTTCAACACAGACGCTGACTGAATACTGATTAGTTGTAAATAATGTAATATATATATGTTTATGTAAGTATATTTATATAATTCAAAATGTTTTATATTGATATTTAGTACAAGTTTCATAATATTGATGAGGCTTAAGTAGTAAATGAAAAAAAAAAATATTATTAAGAACACCATCTAGCGGTGGAAAAGTGAACAACATTCAGACATTTTATTATTTTATTCATAGTTTGAGTAATTTAAATTATTCTAGTTATTTAGACGTTAAATAATGTAAAAATTAGTTTTTATTATATTTTGCAGATAAACATGAAGATTAACTAAAATAATTCTGATTGGCTCAGACGAAGACTAATAATCGGAGTATAACAAACTCTCTGATTGGTTCTTTTCTGAAAGAAGGCGGGTTTACCATGAGTGAGAAGCGCTGATTGGCTGTTGCTAGTGTTAGATGTCTGCGATTGGTCAATTTGAATCTTACAACGCCCACTACGCGTACTGAACGTAACCAGATTGGCTAATGAGTGATTTTCCGGTTATTACTTACAGTATACGTAACAGGGAATCGCAATAAATCGATACTTTCATCAATATTAGTAATATTATTATATATACAACTTAAGCCCGTACGGAAAAGCACCCCCCAGTTCCCACCGGAAAAAAAACACCGGACAGATCCCGGTAAAAATTTTCCTGGAAAAATCCTGGAACAACATTGGATAGATCCCGGAAACTTTCCGGTAAATTAGAGGGAAAGTGCATGCCATGGAAAAATACCGGAATGACACCGGAAATATTCGAATAAAATACTGAAAATATCCCGGGAATATCCTGGACATTTCTATAATGCAGTTTCATGTGTCCGTCCTCTTCAAAATTATCAGTTTCCTACTGACTTCTTAAGAAGTTCCTTTAACAGTAGGAATGAATAATAATTAAGTTATATCGATACGTAAGTCGTCTGTCCCTGGTTCGTTTAGAACCTAAGATGTTCCAGTTTCTGAAAATTTAATTATAATAATTGCATTTAATTAGTTTAATTATTAATTATTTACTATTACTATGGAAGAACAGTAGGAATGAATAAAATTTCACATTATTAGTGTTACTGTCAACGTAACTCGTAAACTCGTATACTTTAAATTTCAACTTACTGTGTATTAATACTCATTTAATAAAATCTGTAACATTACATTATCAACATAGCAGAGTTCACATGTGTTGAAGAAAAAAGGAAAATGTTTAGTAAATGAACTGAAAAAATCAATGAGGACTGTAGGAGAATGTATCAATAAGCAAGAACTGGCAACGCTGGGATTGTTTATATACCCAGCGGAAAATTAAGAATGTCGGCTAGATTCTGAATGATATCCGTAACATACCCTGAATATCCTGAATCACGTCCGATCGTGGATGAGTAGAGAAAATTGTATTGAGAACTGTGAATCTTGATTAATGAGGGTACCATTAAGTATCCTGAATAAGCGCTTTTTCAGGGCATTCGAATGTCAGGGTCCTGAACACCCTGGAAGTGAGCCAATTTCACTGCACTCACAGTCCTGATTGGCATCCTGAAAATGTCCTTTTCAGGATATTTTCAGGGTCCTGAAACTATCCTTAATTTTCTGCTGGGTAATGTATCAGAAAAGAAAAACATTAATTTTAAGCAGTCTGATAATAAATGAGTTATTCAGTTTAGTCCAGTTCATATTGGTACGGAAATTCTGTGTACATACTGTTCCCGATAAGAACAATACTGAATGTTCTTTAGTGTATTCAGTATTGTTCTTATCGAGAACAGTATACACTGTGACTCCATGTCGCTTTTTGTAAAGCAGATTTTCTAGGCCGAGGTATCCGACATAAACATTTTGTGAATCTCCCTTGTTTCTGGTAATCTGTCAAATAGCCAAGCTATGTTAAAAATCATATTAATTTACTAAAGTAAGTTCTTTTCAATACCTCACACAGCCGATAACCCAGAAAACAAGTCTTCATACACGAGGAGTCTGAATCAGCTGCAGCGATTGTGTCAATTATCGCAATACAGGTCCCCAGCTTTACTGCGTAGTTCTGAGGTCTGCTGGTTTGATTGTATAATCTGGATGTAAAAGGAATCCCGTTTACTACAACCCGAGAACATGTTGAAATCTTGGCCTATAAGGCTTCAAGCATTGGAAGACGTTCACTCGCTGCTCGGCGGCACGCGGGATCAATTGGTTGTACCTGTAAAAGTCAAATTAATTGTAGCTTTTTCAGAATAACAGGACTGCAAGAAACCATACTTGCAGTTGCCCGAGGAAAACAACACCGGGGTTCAATCCTTGTCGCAGTCCGAGTGAATGGTTTTTCGTGAAGTATTCGGTGGACCAAGGAAAGCGTCCACTGTTCCATTAGGCGTGGGTGCTTCGTCAGTTTCTGCATCTCGTTCCCGAGCTCGCTGTCCTATAGCCAACCTTCGTATTATCTGGGTGGCAATATATGTGCTGGGATGGATCCCTTTATGAAGCCTGCGAGTCCTCCTTGAAAGCTTTGGTACTCGTCCATAGTAAAGACCCACGCGGGACCCCAGCGACAGACGTGCAGATCAGGTATGTGAGGCAACAAATGGTCGTATCTCCGGCCGTTCGTTGGCGGTGAGTCTCCGCAGGTTCGTGGATGGTGACACCCCTGGAAACGGTGATGCCTTGACTATAACACCAACTGCAACCGTGCCGGGATTTGCATGATGTTATATTTTGAAGGTACGGCCGAACCACATTGTCGCTTGTACAATTAAGAAGGAAAGCTCTTGAAGTAATTTTTTGCCCCACAGAATTGGCCCATACAGAGCCATTCTTTCCGAGTGCTTTCAATTCATTAAAAATTGGCTCGGCAAATACTTTAAAATGTGGTTTGTTGCCAACCCAAATTCCGCGACTATTTTGTGAACCTTCCAATGTCCAGAGGGTAATTCGTTAATCGTAGAAAGAAACGGTCAGAATGATTTATTGGAGGATTTCGAGGTGGCGACGCCATCCGCAGAGCAGCTGAGGGAGACTGCGTCAGGGTCCTTTAATAGCAGGTCGCTGCGGAATTCTTTTTATAGTCTACCGTCGTAGATGTCACTTAGAGTTCCACGTAATGTTTTACGTTGAAATCTGTAATTGAGGTGTCTGCAAAGTTTCATTGTTTCCAGTATGTCTCAGCTGCGATTCAAGTCAAACTCGCACAAAGAAACATTCCTGGGAATGCAGCTCCTTGATGTTGAGAGCTTTTTTGAAGACGCGACACACGACCTGCTTAATAGTTTCTTCCACGACCCCCAAATAGATGTTACAAGGAGGACAATAAACATGCTTTTCCACCTCTAAACTTTTTGTGACATTTTCAAGCTCGTACCATGTCCTAGGTTAGCATTTCAGATTTTAATATCGTATTATCTTTACTTCGGGGGAACAGGGTGTTTGTTTAGTTTTATTCTCGTTATATGAGACCGGATTAAAAATTTCTAAACAGCATCTGAACTTTTTATGATTTGTTCAAACTACCCTTTTTGTGATATGAATGTGTGCCATTTTACTATTTTTACTACTCTCTTTAACTTGTTTATCTTTCTTGAATCAAATTCACGTTGCCGATAAGCATTTGATTCTTGTAAGACTAAAAAGTCAAAAAATTGCAAGCTTGAAACTTAACTTTGCTGTAATAACTTCACACGTAACAAGGGTGACGTCTAGTAGGCTATTGAGTAGAGAATCTTTTCCTGCAGATCGATTGTCTCTGGAACAATTTTCTGTATTAAGATCGCACACGAAGCACAACCTTATTGATAAGTTCTAATCGGCTTACAAAACGAGGGAAGTGTTGCGTTTAACCAGACGGGAACTTGCCAAACTGATTGCGGGGAATATTCTGTCGGTTTGTGGTTGCTTTCAAGGGAAACTGGTTTTTTTCCAATTTGATATTGATTTCGCAATTATGTGGTGGCAATTCTTGCCACCACAGGATGAGTATGCAAATTATGTTTTAATCCAAATATTAACTTGGTAAAGAGTGTTGAGGTTCTTATGGTCGGAGATAAGCGGTTTCAGCCTGTGCGGGGCAAGTTCAAGACGCCCAGGATACAATCGCGCATCTGCAAGTCTTTGATACAGTACGATCCTTGGACCACCTTTTGTAAGTACTCTCTAGAATCTTCTTTAACAGAAATTGTTCGATATACTTGCTAAATATTCTAATTTTACTGTTGTAATTTTGTTAATGTTGTGTTTTCACTAATGCACTTTTGCAGGCAACAACTAGATACCTGTTTGAACAGCTTCACTTGGCATCGATAGCCGAAAATGTCCCCGTGGTTCAGAGTCTTGTGGATGACTGCTGCTTGTTTTTTCATCTCAAGTATTTCGGGACTGTTCATTTAATTTTAATCCACTAATTCAGTTTCTCTTAATTAGTAAATTGCAACTCTACAAGTCGCATCGATAGAAAATTTCCAGGTAAGAATTTTAAGGAAGCAGAGTCCAATAGAATGTCATTTGACGGTTAACAAATTCGCTATCTTCTATTAAACTCTTGCACTTTACTTCATTTATTTGCTATACTTGTACTTTACTAAATTATTCGTGTACAAAGATCTTTCTATTGATATTTCACATGTGATCTAGTTCCAGAATGAATTCAGTAATTGTAAATGTGTACTTGGTTTACCTTAGGAGGCGGCGAGTGTTGGGATATCGGCTGGCGGAAAATAGGTTGTCAAGGACTTTCTGTGATTCCTAATATTTGTGACCTACGTCCTACAAGACTGTAAGTAAATCCAATCATTAAACAGAGCCGAGTGTATAAGAAAATTCATAAAGCCTGTTTCAGTGGCTTTTGGGACAGAATCTTTAAAAATTTCAAGTCATGAACAGATGCTATACTGCATTGCTCGTAAATGAAAGAACTAAAAAATCATTACATTGTGTGAAATCAGTGTAATGTTTTTCATTACCCGATTTCACCTATCAGTTCCAGTAGATATGACATGAATAACGCCTTAAGAGTTGATTCATAAATTACTAACAACTAGCCAAGTATTCATGGAAACTTGTATTCAGTCTAATTTTACTCTCGAAAAGGTATTTACGTGACAATAATATCACATCCATCCATGAAGACGACTTCTTAGGACTTGAATCTCTTCAAAATTTGTAAGTTTTCTTTTTTGAGATAATGTCAAATCATAAACGAGTCTGTGATGATAAGCAGCGATTCCTTTGTGTTTCAGGGATTTGGGCGGCAACAGGATCAGTTCCATTGAGAGAGGAAGATTCAAACATCTTAAGTCACTGCGAATTTTGTAATGTCTGTTTTCATTCTTTTTGAATTAGCTAATCGTGGAGTTTGTTAAGTTAATTTAATGTCTATAATGGTGATTGATTCGCAACTTAAAAACGAATTAGCCATGTGGACGAGCTCACCTGTATTCATTTGAATTTTACTCTCAAAAAGGGCTTTAACTAACAATAATATCACATCCATCCATGAAGACGACTTCTTGGGACTTGAATCTCTTGAATATTTGTAAGTTTTGTTTTCTGAGATAATGTTAAATTTTAAAAGAGTCTGTGGTGATAAGCAGCGATTCCTTTGTGTTTCAGGGAATTGCGGAACAACAGGATCAGTTCCATTGAGAGAGGAAGCTTCAAAAATCTCATGTCACTGACAGATTTGTAATGTCTTTACTTTTATTCTTGTTTAAGTTAGCTATTTGCGGAGTATGTTAAGTTAATTTAATGTCTATAGTGGTGACTGATTCGAAACTTAAAATTAATTAGCCATGTCCACGAGCTCACCTGTATTAATTTGAATTTCACTCTCGAAAAGGCGGTTAAATGGCAACAATATCACATCCATCCATGGAGACGACTTCTTTGGACTTGAATCTCTTCAACGATTGTAAGTTTTGTTTTCTAAAATAATGTCAAATCATAAAAGAGTCTGTGGTGATAAGCAGCGATTCCTTTGTCTTACAGGGAATTGCACAACAACAGGATCAGTTCCATTGAGGGAGGAAGCTTCAAACATCTCACGTCACTGCGTACTTTGTAATGTCTATCTTTATTCTTTTTTGAATTAGCTAATTGTGGAGTATATTAAGTTAATTTAATGTCTTTAATGATAATTGATTCGTAACCTAAACCACTTAGCACTGTATGAATGTTCACCTGTATTCATTTGAATTTTACTCTCGAAAAGGTATTTATATAAGAATAATATCACATCCATCCATGAAGACGACTTCTTAGGGCTTGAATCTCTTCAAGATTTGTAAGTTTTGTTTTCTAAAATAATGTCAAATCATAAAAGAGTCTGTGGTGACAAGCAGCGATTCCTTTGTCTTACAGGGAATTGCAGAACAACTTGATCAGTTCCATTGAGAGAGGAAGCTTCAAAAATCTCACGTCTCTGCGAAGATTGTAATTTCTGAATTTTTCACACTCCTTTCACGTTATCTAAATAAGGAAGCAACCTTGTTAAGTTCCTGCTATTATTAATTATATTTGGATCTTAATATTGATACGGACAAAAAGTCCAGTTGCTGAAGATAAAAACTTGACTCGTTTCGATGCTTCAGATGTTACATATCACATAAAAAAACAAATCTGAAATTACTCGACCGATGTGATATTTCATAGAGTAAACATTAGAAGTTGAATACCATAGTTATTTCATAACTTGTTTCCGAGGCAATAACGGTTTACGATTTGTTTTTCTGCTAAACTGAAAGGAAAATCCGTAAATAGCATCAATTCTCTTCTGTCGGACGCACAACCTGACGCTCCTTTATTCCAGGCATTTGGTTTCTTCACTTTCATGAATAGATTTTCTAGTAACAGTCCATCAAAGATTTTGGCAGAAGTTTCCTGAACCTTTCCACAATTTAGTCTTAAAAACAGAACTGAACATGAACGTAGAATTCAAATTTTTCCTGTGTTCCTTGGCATTTAACATGAACTGAACGTTTTCAATATTCTTTATGGAGTACGAGCAAAGCTTTTCTTCACATTACCCACTTTTGGTTCTTGTATCAGTTTGTTCATATGTTCAATTCGTGTAAGCTTGCCAGAATTACTATAGTTCACGGGAATCGCGTAAATCTTGGTAATTATTAATCAAATGTTCGTTTAATCATTTCAATCCAGACATTTGACGCGGAATAGAATTACGTCGTTGGAAGCCGGAATCTTTACTGGTTTCACTAACTTGACCGAGCTGTGAGTTATGAAAAAGACCAAACTTATTTTGATCAGCAACTATATTCTTTTTGCTCTTTGTGATTCAGGTTACTAGATAAAAATGGGATTGCATCCATGGAGCCAAGAACATTCGTTGAACTTCAATCCCTTATATTATTGTAAGTCCACGTTTCGTTTTCAACATCAAACAGTTGCTACATATTTTTATCTTCCAGAGCCTTGGATAACAATAAGATTACCCATATAGAGATGGAATCATTCCCCGGATTAGAAAACCTTACAAATTTGTAAGTCTTCCAAACACACTAGTATTAATGTAGTTAATTTCAATTCAATTAAGTGAATTAAAACATCAACGTTATTTATGTAATCGATTTTATAATAATGACGATGATTATTATTTCAATTATTTTTATGACGATGTCACAGTATGAGGTTTATAGTTTGTGACATCTTTTAATTCGGCAGGGGACTTGTGGGCAACAAGATTGAACGCATCGATCCAGGGGCTTTACTGTTTTCATCAAAACTTCAAGTGATGTAAGTCATGCGTCTAACTTTCATGAATCCCAAGAAATCATTATATAATTTCCAGATCTTCCGACGACTGGAGGGTTTGCTGCATTGCACACAAACAACATGTCAACTGTTCAACGGATCCAGGCATAGATTTCTTTATCAGAGGGTCTCATAAAAGTTTTTTTAGCAATCCATTTTCATCGTGCGAAGATCTAATGCACAACACTGTGCTCCGTAACACAGTTTGGACTCTAGGCGTCTTTGCCGCGGCATTTAACGTGTGCGTTCTCCTCTGGAGGATTGCGTCTCGGACAAAACCTGCAGGAAGCCACTCTCTACAGGAAAGTCGTCAAATCCAGAAGATCCTATCGTCCAGTCTGGCTCTGGGTATTTCACTTTTGCTTCGTTCCTAATCAGAAACATTCTCGTGCTGACGCGCTACTTGGATTTCAGGAGATTTCTTCATGGGAGTGTTTCTGTTGATCATCGCATCTACCGATTGGCGCTTTCGCGGATACTACATCTTGCAGGACGAAAACTGGAGGAGCTCGTGGATTTGCAAACTTGCAGGATTTTCCTGCGTCTTTTCCTCCGAGCTCTCCGTATTTACCTTAACAAGTCAGTAGTTGTTCCCTTCCAAGTAACGCTCTCCAGCTAACTGCCCACTCTTTTGTAGTCCTTAGTCTGGAGAGGTTCTGGAAACTGACTAGTCCAGCTGGAGTTAATCGAGTGTCCGCTAGAGGCATCAAAATCCTCGTCGGGGTCTCCTTTGGACTGGCTGTGGTGTTGGCGGGGATACCTCTCATGCCCATCGACTACTTTCGGTAGTATTTAACTAATAACATCTTCATTTCGTTGAAGAAGCAGTAAATATACAGGATGTTATACTGCTACAACACTCGTTACTCGAGTTATGATGAATGAATACTTTTCTGATGTTATTAGAGATTTCTACGGGAACTCCAGTGTTTGTCTTGCTCTTCCTCTCAACACCACATATTCGGATGCGGGTAAAAGGACCCATGTCACAAACCAGCACCCCGGATGGGAGTACTCTTTCTTCGTTTTCGTCGGTATCAACGTTTTCAACAAACGATTCTTAGATAGAGCGATTCCGTTCAGAATATTGAATTTTTCGTTTTTTATTCGTTTGGATAACGTGTAGCAAGAGTCGTTCGTAAAGTTTAGGATAAAACAACTTGTGTACTAGCAGAAAAGATTCTTTCAGCGTTTTACGTTTACTTTCAAGTACTCAATACTTTGTCGATGGTCGTCATTACTTTCTGCTACGTCACGATACTACGCAGAGTAAAACAGTCGACCAGGGAGGCCAGAGTTAGCCGCGACAGAACCGAAACGCTGCTTCTGTGGAGGATCATCATGATTGTCGGTACGGATATGCTCTGCTGGCTGCCGGTTATTTTCATCTCTATTGCGAACCTCGTCTCCTTGGAACTATCAATTACGGTTTGATTCAGAAACTTGATTGCAAATATCTGTACTGACGCTTCTTTCAAGCAGGCCTACTCATGGATTGCAGTGTTCGTACTACCAATCAATTCTGCACTCAATCCAGTTATCTACACCTTCTACACCCCGGCATTCCGACGAGCTGTTAGCAAAAAGTGGAAAAGAATCAAAGCCATCAAGCTTTTCCAGCCTAACCAAAACTAATAAGCCATTCTCTACACAAGGATATATAAAATTTTCCTGAATTTTCCGAAAACTGTGAGTAATTTGCATAAATTAAAAGCTATTTTTCTCCTCCTGGCTCTCTCTTCATTCCCTGCTCAAATTTATGTTCAAATACTACATATGTATCTTGTTTTAAGAATTTTCAAATAGTCAAAAACGTACGATGACGGCAGAAGACCTCGATGACGTTTGGCTTAGTTTACGTGAAATTAAAATCAATAAACGACACACTGAAGCTTCTACAGTAATTTAATTAGATAGGCCAACTTATGAAGTTCCCATATACACTATATACAATATTCACTTAATTTGTTACAGCTAGGACACAATCATTTTCTTAACATCGCACACAAAATCCCTGGCCATAGGAGCCGTTTAGCAGAATCCGCACCAGAACTAGTCACGGACGTATCCACTGTCTCTTTCTAACTAGCTCTTACAGTATTCCCACTTTCTGTTTTCCCTTTTCACCCTTTTGCCTGAAGACACCGATTTCCCTTTTTTTTCCCTCCAATGCTAGGATATGAATCTGTACATTTTCCTTTTCCCTCTTCCCCTATTTCTCCCTTTTCAGATGCAGTTTTCCCTTTTTTCAGGGAATTTCCCTGCAAAGTTGGAGCTCTTTATGGGGCCATACGAGCCGTTTAGCAGAATCCGCACCAGAACTAAGTCAGGATGCATTTCGCAGGTCCACACGAGCACGGGCACACTGTTCCAGCTTTCAGTGTGTATTTATGAACTTCTTTTCTATGTGTACTGGTAAAGACGCAAAAATGATTCGCTTCAGGAGTAGTAAACTGATTAGTACTGTGACGAGATAAATAGACTCGTATTTGCTTCCAATAACGCTCAGTCCTCTCCAACAACTAACTCCACTGTCTCTTTGTAACTGCCTCTTATTAGTGCTCCCACTTTACAGGGAAATTTCTTGAAAAACGGGAAAACTGGATCTGAAAAGGAAAAAATAAGGGAAGAGGGAAAAGCAAAATGTGGAAACTGTCTGCACGCAGAAGATTTAACAATGCTTCACCAGAAGTATCCCTTAGCGGGACAGCAAACAAGAAGACAGCATCGCTTTTGTATACGCTGATCCGACGTAACTTAAAAGCTCGCTTCAGTGTAACCGAATGTATTCCATAATTTATTAAAAAAAGCTTAGCAGAAAAGTAAAATTACTTAGTTGCCAAACTAGTTCTCGTTCAATTTTTTGGTTTTGCATTTTCAGCTAGCAACCTGACAGTCGTACCAGCACTGTACGAGTTCACCTAAATATGGTCTATCATCTCAACCGTGTCCCAAAGTTTCAGCGGTAAAAGTTAAAAGGTAATGTTGTCCAGATGGCAGTTGCATAGTATCTTATCACTATGTTCTTATAGTGTTGGCTGGAGTCCAAGCATCCTTCGCAGGGTCAATGAAGCGACCGTCCTGCAAGTATGGTTGTTCACTAACAATTTTTATTTTTCTTCCCCGATAGAAAAATGATACGTTAGTCATACGTATGAATGACCCTCTGAATGGTCCAGAATCATATTTCGTTTCTGCTAGCTGGTCCGTACGAAACTGGCCCACTTTCGTACGGTTCATACGCGTGGATATTTCACCTTAAAATGGATCAGTCGATGGAAACAGATTATTATGGCACTTGACGGCTAGCTGATAGCCGTTTATTTCTTAGCGCTCTTGCGTATGAATGCTAGCAGAAAGCCGCGTGATCATTTTTGATAACTAGATGAATTCGGGCGATTCCGGCGCCTTTTCAATAGCTGAAGAGAGATTGAATTTTCTTGAAATTTGGAAAAACAATGCACTAATCACGCGTCAGAATGACCCTATGGATGGTGCATGATCACACCTTAAATTCTGCTAGCTGAACCGTGTAAAATTGGCCCACTTTCTTACGGTTCATCCGCGTGAATAAAATCAGCGTCAAAATGAATCAAGCGATGAAAACAGGCTATTCAGGCGCTCTACCGCTAACTGAAACCTGTTTTATTTATTCAGCATTCTTCTGTATGAAAGCAGCATTTTGGTAACTACTAACCTCGGCTTTCAGTAGTGCGTCACATTTTGAATTCCCGTGCGAAACTACCAGAGCTACAATCAGGTCCTTGGTCAGGGTAGTTATAAAAATGAAGAAGTTAGCTGTTAGTACTCACTAAATTACCGATTTTGTTCAATTTATTATAAAAATAAATTCATCTTTTTATTACACCTATTACCTAAAATATGTTACAAACTTATCTTTTTTATCGTGTCGAGTTCTTTTTGAAGTTCTGCAGTGGTCTTCGTTTGTTCTGCAATAATTCTTGATTATTCGATGTGGTCTGCTTGCAGGGAGCTGAATGCTGTAACGACAATAAAAAGTGCAAAAAGTTATAACAGCCATGGAACAGAAAGAAAGATCACTCACATTTCTTTAGTGTCAAGTACCGATGGTCGTTTTCGCCGGTCGGTGAGTTGAGGGATGATCCATTTCTCTTCTCAGCTTCGGCGATCAAGCGGCGCCTTCGCGCCCATACCGGCGAAGCTTCTGTGGGATCACGTACCTGCAGACAGCAACATGTGTTATGTTAAGCATAGCTTGTTGTCACTTTTAGACAGGGTTAGATTAAGTCACCTTTGGAGTTTCAACGTGCGTTGAAGCGTTTCCGGCAGAAGCAATAGGGTTCAGGATTTTTGCCAGGACTTCTTCAAGCTTCTCAGGGTTTTCTAAGAAGAAAGATATGAACAATAGAATTTTTTTTAAACCCTTTAAAAATTTAATAAAACAATACTTAAAAAACTTCAACTTTTTGAACATACCGTCTTTTGCAACAACCCGTCCCAGATATTTTCTTGATCCTTCCGGGAATGGTGGCTGAAGTCTATTGGGGCCCTCACCGGTGTATATCAGCATGCCGACTTTGTTAAAATTATTCAGCATTTCCCGTTCCAGCACGCTGTCTACCGTTCGAATAGTGTACGATCGCGGATCGTACCCACTCGACCAAAATCCACAGGAGAGTAGGGTTTGCAACTTGATCCTGCACTCGTTGCCGTTGGCTATCTTTCAGCGGCCTTCCCTTGTCTACAGTTTAAATTAACAACATCAATAAGTTTCTATACGAAAATTTATAATTATCTTGACTTACCTCCTGCTTTGTTCCCTCGTTTACCGCTGTTGCCCTTTGGTGGAGCCATTTCGTAGGAGACAATTAAACGAACAACACGACTGCTTGACGATCAAATGGAAAGTGAGGAAGTGAACAAGAAAACTGTCCAAAACAGTTGATTAGGATTAGGTGTTGAACCGTTAAATATCTACAAGTTCAAATGAAGAAGCCAAACAATTAAGTGATTTCTGTAGAAGTGCCCCATGTTCTTTTTCGCGCGGTCGAAGCAATGTCAAGAAGGCTTTAAATACCAAAAATTTACGTGCTCCGATTACTTTAGTTTTCCCAATAAAACCATGAAATTAAAAAAAAAGAAAATGGAGTTTAAGCAAAAACTTTAAGAAAAGGAGAACTTGCAAGTTTCAATACGCTTCAGCAATACCAAAAATGTAAAATAAACTCCACGGGATGATAATTCTTGTATTATACGTTAGTATGTTACGAAAGTAATATGTTGCTAACAAGTTTAGCCATAAAAACGCGCACATTACGAAAAACTGGCCTCACTTGTACATTTTTAATGAGAACGTAACACGAAAAATTTTCCCACGTAGCTGGTTCAGGAAAAATTACATTCCTTTGGAGGCCACGAGGGAATTATTTTTTGGGAATTTATATATATTATTTATTATCTTTACGTTTGTATAATAAATATTACATATAACATATGAAAACAATTTAAAAAATAATACACTAATTATTATAATATACATCATATACTGTAAATATGTAGTAATAAGGCTCATTATATCACATACGGATATATATGTGTATATGTATACAATACACATAAATATACAACATAATATATATATTATATTATATACAATATATATTGTATGCAACATTTTAAATGTATGTAACATATATTGTGTATATACTGGTACCAGACATGTATAAAGGCGAGCAAAAAATAACAATAATAATACTAACATTATCATAGAATATGTGAGAAGAGAACTTGTTTATTCCCGTTACTGGCCTATACGGCCTGCTGAGCCAAACGTGCGAGATCCCGCGGTTCAAAGCAACGTAACTGGAGAACAGACAACGTTTTTTCTCTAAAACGTTATCTGCGCCTATATCATGTGCAAATCTATTGCTTCAAGAAAATCTCAGCAAACTTCATTAATTGAGATTCGTTCTGTAGGTAAATTTGGGTTCATGGCTCAGCATACGTGGACAAAGTGTTTCAAGTAACTTTCATTGTAAATTTTGAAATCGTGGAACATTTATAACAGTTGTAATTCCCTTAAGATATGGGTACTGAAGTATTACTATGGAAGGGTGAAGACGAAATGAACGATAAACTATTCACTATATTTGCTAAAATTGATTGCTCCTGTATACTTTATCTATTTAAAACCCAAGTGTTATCAAAACCAGCATTTGGAACTTAAAACACTTGGAACGGAAAGAAAACTTTGCTACATGGCATATATGCACTAATAGAGGTGTATCGTAAAAGATTAATAGTCTATTGTCAGCAAATATGTGTCGAACGAACTCGTTTCTTTCCGATGGTGGCACCGTACGCCCGTAAGGACATCACGAGATCTAGCGGTTCAAAGCTTCATAGCAAAAAGGAACAAAATTTGAAATCTCTCTAGAATTTGCTCAGATCTAGCTCAGATTTTGATCGTTACACGGTTGCACAGTTTAGTTTCAAATTTATTTTAAACACTACATATCTTTAGCTTATTAGAAGCTGTTCGAAATCCGTCAAGAAAGGCATCTAGATATTTCCTTGATGAATAAAGATAACGAGATTCCAATTCAGTTATATAGTAAAAATATTTTATTACTTTGAAAACTAACGCTTTTAGTTTATTTCGATTAAAATGAGAGGGGTTTTTAACTTGAAAACAAAATTTCAACGCTGCAATACCTAGTCCCTTGGTTGTTCGACCCCTCAAAAGACCTAAAGGAATTTGTACGTAGGGCTTACTTGGCACAGCGGTTTAAACTACTCAGAAGACGTGAAAAGCTAAGACTTTTCTAAAACATAAATCAGTCTGTTTCAGTCATTTGACAACTCAAGGCTTCAATCAAATTCTCTCCCGAGATTCGGTATTGTAGATATTGTTGGAGTTTGAAATGGCTCCGCGACAAATTTACGAGGAGTATAAAAGCAAGTCATCCAGCAAGTGTATGCCGCGTAGATCAAAATATAGGAGGGATCAGCTGAGATTTCAGTATAAATTGCGTACAGATCAATTGAAGGTAAGCGAACGATTGTTTTATAAATAACTTACTGGACACAAGTACTGATGTATTATTACAACAGGACAATCGCAACTCCTCCGTGACTCAGGATTCCTCGTTGCTGCTGCAGGGACAACTTGATGGTGCGTACGTCAGAGCGGGACCGAGTTTTTCATCTCAGGTAGGCAATAAATTTTTCTTTTCTAAGTCGCATAATGTTAGGTTCTTCGCATCTAAAAAATCAGCAGCAAAATTCATTTCATTTTCATTCCAATTTAACGTACTCTTAATTAATTGTTGTTTATTTATAACTTATTTCTTTATTATTTGATTTTTAGTTTTTACATACTTCACACACACATATATTAATGTATATTTATATATATATATTTAATATACATACATATATTTATATATGTTCATACATATATATAATTGGCAAAAAGACTGGTAAAAGTAAAAATAGTAGTATAAAATAATAACAGTAAGTAATATGATTTTAATGATAATGTGAATTATAATTGGTATAATGTTTCTTTATAATAATTAGTAATACATAATTGTACAATTAATTTACTTTAATTATTACAATTATTGATATATGATATTTATTATGATAATTACTAATATAAAATCAATTAATATATATGAATATTAATTGTAGTAATAATATAGTTAACAAGATTATTTTTCAAGCAAATATCTACTTGAAAAATAAAAGTATTTATTTTTCTTTTAAAAGGCGAGTGACAGCAATCGTCATGATGGTGAGGCTCCGCATAGTGATCCTGAATCTTTATCTGATGATGACGAAGGTAACCACGAAAGTGCAGACGGGACCACACGTGACTCGCTAAGGCAACCTCTGTATAGCGGGGCATCAGTATCCCTGTACCAAGCGTTATTCCTCCTTCTGGCATTCGTAAATTTCAGTTGTATAAGCAACTCCAAGATCCAGATCCTCCTTGATATTTTTCCTCTGCTGTTACCAGAGGGATCCATTTTCCCTCAAACTGTTTACTCGTTTCGCCGACTTGTCAAATGTGCAGAATATGTCAAAATTTTGGTTTGCCCAAATTGCAAAAGCCCAATTGGGAAAACGAAAGCATATTTCGATGCAAGAGAGGAGGTTGACTCAACTGTCAGTTCTGTAATCTTTCCTTTTCTGAGAAGTTCCTTTTAAAAGAACGAAGCTTCTATCTTCATAGCGCTATTGGCACCCAATTAATATTTCTGCTTGAAGACCGAAACCTTGGCGAGCAGTTAGACTACCGATTTACCAGGAAAAAGACGAGCGACTTGAATGATATATGTGACGGCCACTTGTATAAAACCTTCAACAATGGGGAACTTCTTACAAACAAAACAGCACTCTCTCTTACTATCAATACGGACGGCGTTCCCCTCTTTGAGGCTTCGAACAAGCCAATATGGCCTCTTTACTGTACCGTGAACGAGCTGCCCCAGAAACGAGGAAAAAGAACGTAATTCTATGCTCCCTTTGGTGTGGCTCTGGACAGCCTGAGTTCCACAGTTTCTTGTGGGATTTCAATGAAGAGATTCGTGAAATTTGTGAAAATGGGATGGCCTGGGTGTCCAAAGCAAAAGGAGTTGTTCGCTCTAAAATTTATCTTCTGCTGGTGGCCTGTGATACCCCTGCTAGGTGCAAGTTTCAAAACACCAAACAGTTCAATGGGAAACTGGGGTGCTGTTGGTGCGTTGCAAACACTGTTAGGCTTTCCAACGATTCGACAAAACTTGCGTACCCGTACGATGGGAGTCATACGAACCTCAGAAGTAATGAAGCAGAAACGAGAACCCAAGCAGAAGAAGCCCTGGAAAGTGGTAGCATAGTACAAGGAGTGAAGGGACCTTGCGTTTTTGGGACTATCAATCACTTTGATACGGTCAAAGGGTTTGTAGTAGATGCGATGCACTGCGTAGATCTTGGGGTGGTCAGACAAATATTGAACAAACTGTGGCTAAACCCTAACCATCATCTGAAACCCTATTAGATCGGAAGACCAAAAGTGTTATCGAAACTCGACGACGCACTCAGGGAATGCATGGTCCCAGCGATGTACCCCGCGCTCCACGATCTTTAAACGAGACGAAGTATTGGAAAGCTTCAGAATTTCGAAGTTTTCTGATGTACTACTTCGTCGTTTTAAAAGATGTCATCCCCGATCGTTATTTGAAACATTTTAGCCTATTGTCAGAGGCAATATTTACTCTCTCCAAACCCTGTTCGCTCCTAGATGTTTATTACGCAAACCAAAAGCTGAAAACCTTTGTTGCAGATTTTCAGAAGCTGTATGGGTTGGAACACATGTCGTACAATATCCATCAGCTTCTGCACATACCAGACTGCGTTACCTCTTGGGGACCGCTAAACTGTTATGACAACTATGTTTTCGAAGGAGCGAACAGGGTCTTATTGCAGCTGTTTAATGGGTCAAAATATATTCCCGAGCAGATACTTGATAGAGTCGGCCACTCACAGTTGCTTAGAGTCCAGGCCGCGGAGCTAGAAGAATCAGCGCCCAAAGTCTACAGGGTCAGAGAATCTGCAATTGGGAAAAGGGTGATCACCAAAAAAAACCCAAAAAGTAGGCGATTGCCGTTTGATTGGAACACCACGGTTACGCGATTTTTCTGCCTCTGAAAGTAAGATTGCACATGATGCTGGAATTATGTTCGGTTCAAAAGCAAAATGTTTCGACCGTATGATTTACAAATCGAGTATTCTTACTAGTAACAAATATACGAGATCGGAAAGGCGTGTAGATAGCATAATCAGGACCGCAGAAGGTGTATTTTCAGTGGAGGACATAGTTGCTGTAAGAGACTTTTTAGGGAGAGAAAGAGTGGCTATTTTAGCAAAGGAAATCGACCTTGAAAACTATTCAACTCTTGTAAAACGTCAGATAAAAATCGCTAGGTTCACAACTCCACCTGCTACCGCTACTACAATTATCTTTCCAACCAAAATTTTATCAAAGTGTTCAATAATAAAAAACCGTGATGGCTCACGTCTAATAGCTCCGGTTCCTGATTTTTTGTGTTGATATCTTGCATGTAATTTCTGAGCATTATTGTATTTATGTGCTATTTTGATGCTATTTATGTATACTTTGAAACCGAAATAATACAACTACTTCAAGGTTGCTTTTGTAATACATTATTTCTTACTATCAACATAACAGTCAGCTGTCGTTTCATGCAGGGTGAAAGCGAACCTTTCATTCGGCGGTCACTCAGCTCAATTTCATAGTGCACTCAACTATGAGTTCAGTCAGGATGAAAACAAGGTTTTCATTCAGTATTCATTCAGTTCAGTTTCACATAGGGGTCAGTTGTCGTTTCCTGCAGGGTGAAAGTGAGCCTTTCATCCGGCAGTCACTCAGCTCGATTTCATAGTGCACTCAACTACGAGTTCAGTCAGGATGAAAACAAGGTTTTCATTCAGTATTCATTCAGTTCAGATTCACATAGGGGTCAGTTGTCGTTTCATGCAGGGTGAAAGTGAGCCTTTCATCCGGGAGTCACTCAGCTCGATTTCATAGTGCACTCAGCTACGAGTTCACTAAGGATGAAAACAGGGTTTTCATTCAGTATTCATTCAGTTCAGTTTCACTTAGTAGTCAGCTGTCGTTTCATAGAGCGTGAAAGCGAGCCTTTCATTCGGCAGTCACTCGAGCTCGATTTCATAGTGAACTCAGCTATGAGTTCAGTCTGAATGAAAACATGGCTTTCATTCAGTATTCATTCAGTTCAGTTTCACGTAGTGGTCAACTTTCGTTTCATAGAGCGTGAAAAAGAGCCTTTCATTCGGCAGTCACTCAGCTCGATTTCATAGTGCACTCAGCTATAAGTTCAGTCTGGATGAAAACATGGCTTTCATTCAGTATGCATTCAGTTCAGTTTCACTTAGTAGTCAGCTGTGGTTTCATGCAGGGTGAAAGCGAGCCTTTCATTCGGCAGTCACTCAGCTCGATTTCATAGTGCACTCAGCTATGAGTTCAGTCTGGATGAAAACAAGGTTTTCATTCAGTATTCATTCAGTTCAGATTCACATAGGGGTCAGTTGTCGTTTCATGCAGGGTGAAAGCGAGCCTTTCATTCGGCAGTCACTCAGCTCGATTTCATAGTGCACTCAGCTATGAGTTCAGTCTGGATGAAAACATGGCTTTCATTCAGTATTCATTCAGTTCAATTTCACTTAGTAGTCAGCTGTCGTTTCATGCAGGGTGAAAGCGATCCTTTCATTCGGCAGTCACTCAGCTCGATTTCATAGTGCACTCAGCTATGAGTTCAGTCTGGATGAAAACAAGGCTTTCATTCAGTATTCATTCAGTTCAGTTTCACATAGTGGTCAGCTGTCGTTTCATGCAGTGTGAAAAAGAGCCTTTCATTCGGCAGTCACTTAGCATGATTTCATAGTGCACTCAGCTATGAGTTCAGTCTGGATGAAAACAAGGCTTTCATTCAGTATGCATTCAATTCAGTTTCACTTAGTAATCAGTTGTCATTTCATGCAGGGTGAAAGGGAGCCTTTCATTCGGCAGTCACTCAGCTCGATTTCATAGTATACTCAGCTACCATATCAGCTATCAGTGAAGTTTATCATTCAGAGGGTCCTCAGCGTTCTCCTATCAAGAAACCAATTCACGCAGTGCTAAGCCCCTGGTTCAGAGGGTACACTTTTGACCACCAAACTTTGTTCAGCTGCCTTCATCTAGTGATTCACGCGGTAAGCTAGTGTTCATCTAGCGATTCATGGGTTAGCCAACCGTATGAATTTTCTATCGGGATTGCAGGGGCTACTTTTCATATTTTAATCTATCTTTCATTTTAAGATTTTTCTGGAATGTAGGATTCGAGAACTGTTGATTAACATGGAAAAAGCACAGGGTGATAATAACACATATAATACAATATTAGTCTTTCATAGAGAGTTCTCCTAACCGCGACTGCTCTTTGGTCAAACACGTTTTGGGGTTAATGTGCTTAAATCAGACTTAATATTATGTATTGTTCTGTGGGAAATGCCAGTGATCCGTGCCACCAGAAAACGTTCACAAAATCTACAGCACTTTTTGATTTGCCATGTAACAGGATTTCAGAAAATGAATTGGAACTACTTAAGACAGGGTCTGGTGTAAGCAATATCGTAAATGTTTGTGCGCACCATAACATGAAGTACACCAAATACTTTAACAGAAACGTTAGCAAATACTGTTGTGACCTACTGTCCCTGCATAGTAAGGCGAAAAAACTGGGAAACGAAAAGTAGATCTGAAGCTCGCATCTTCAAGCTTGGGCCGTGAGCTTAAGCTACTGCCCAAGAAGCTTTTGTCCGAGTCTTGCTACCAGAAACTAGATAAGGAAACTTCCCAGAGGAGAACTGTAGATGTACCCGGAGAGACTGAGAATAAGTAGTTCTATTTGGTTGTAATACTTAATAATATTAGAATCTTGCATGTTACAGACTCGCACCTGCCCAAAGCTGGAGGTCGTAAAAGATGCACAACATGTGGTACACAAAGAGATGAAGGTGTGTCGTTACTCCTCCTGCTGAAAGACGCCACGAGGGCTCAGCAATGGCTAGGAAACATTCCTGCGAACATAGCAGACGAATTAACCAATGGTCAAAACGCACTATGTTCAAAGCACTTCACCCAAGATATGTTTCTGAACAATAAACACAATCGACTGGTCCCAAATGCGATTCCTACAATATTTCTACTTCGGGCAGTAAATGTTTGTTTCCCAGTTAATGCTAAAAAGCTAGTTGGTGTTGAAATAATGCAAATAAGATCTTGACGTGTTCCCATTCACATCTCAAGTTCCTGTTGCAAACTATAGGCGAGGACCAGAGTCAGCTACGTGAAACTACACAAAATACTTCTGGAGTGGAATCCATGGATACTTCACTGCATTACCAGTCAGATAAAATGAAAGATTCAGATCCTCTTAGATGGCCCCAGCACCAGTTTAAGTTATTCTTTCTTCAATCAGGAAACGAAATCGTTGAGAGCGTCGCTGTCAACTGGAGCAGCTTGGAATCTGAAAACGTCCTCGCCACACCTGACAGCCAACTTACGAATCCGTACCACATGCCAACTCTGGATGATGATACGGATGGGCGCAATCTCTCAAACTTCGTGGAGGGGGACAGACCTAGTTTTCGTATCGGTCCCGAATCTAGTGAATTGCAAGGCCACCATAGCAAAGATCATGACAAGCTTCTGAAACTTCAAATGGAAAATGACAGACTAGGGAAGTGTAACAAGTTTTTACAAAAAAAAAGGTTACAGCACAATAAAGTTTTTTGCGGCAAATGGAAGCGCTTGGCACTAGACCGTAGAGCAAAATCCTCTACTCCTGGAAAAGAGCAGTTGATAGCTGCCATAAAGAAAATAGTACCAAAAGGTACTATGCCAAGACTTCATCATCGGGCAATTAAACCTTGCCAAATTTAAAAAGCGCGGCCGTAGGTATACAGCTACTGACAGAATGATTGCCACCTCCCTCTACTTCTGGAGCCCAAAGGCTTACGTGCGATGGTCTCGCTCGTTTTACATGCCGACCCCCAGGACCATCAAACGGTGGCTAGGACTTGTCCATCTTGCGGAAGGTTTTCAAGAAACAATTTTCTGCATGCTTGGTTAAAAAAAAAAAAAAACTTCAATAAATGAAACCAAGGGACAAAATAGCAAGTCCGTGTTCTGACGAAATGTCCTTAAAACCTCACCTTCAGTACAATGAAAAGGAGGACAAAATAATTGGGCTCGTTAAAAACTCGGGAACTAAACTAGGCGACCTTAACTGTGCTGCCGATAAGGTCACAGTGTTTCTATTCCGTGGAATCATGTCTTCGTGAAAGATTCCGGTAGGGTTTTTTTGGCAAAGGTAATAAAACCAGCATGTCTTTGAGCGAAAAAATTGCCGAATGTATTGAGCGGCTCCAGAAAGTCGGTCTTGATGTGCGGGTATGTGTTGGCGATCAAAGGGGTGGCTTTTTCTCTGCTTCAAAGCTTTCAGGAGCGACCCCTGAGAGCCCATATTTTCATGTTGGGGGTAGAAAAATATATGCAATGTTTGATGTCCCTCATTTTTGTGAGAACAATCAGTGAGTGTGAGAAACAATCTTGTGAAATACGATTTTCAGTTTGGGAGGGAGAAGGTACGTTGGAAATACGTCGTCGAAGCTGTAGAGCGCGATTCCAAGAGGCACTACCGTTTATTCCCAAAACTTTCGCCACAGTACAGGAGACTTGGCAACGCAGATAAAATGCGGGTTAAGTACGCGACGCGCCTTTTTAGCCGATCTGTAGCAAAAGGACTAGAGCTACTTATCGCAAAAAATATTTTGCCAAAAGAAGCACTGCCAACAGTCTCGTTCGTTCAAAACATGAACGATCTGTTTGACGTATGTAATCCCTCCACGTTCCGTGATGGACCACACTTGCGACGGCCTCTTAAGCGGAGAAACAAAGACAGATGGACGTCTTATCATACAACTTGAGATTATTTTCAAAAATCCATCATCATCGTCATTTCCAGAAAAACGGGAAAAATCCTTAAAATGCCTTGTTGGATGGCGACAAAGCATCACTTGCATCCAGCAACTTTGCCAAGATTTAGCTTCACATCCCAGTATTCAGTTTCTTTACACCAGAAATCTAAACCAAGATTGCTTGGGAAATTACTTTGGTGTCTCATAGAGGTGGTGTCCTGTGTGATCCCCCAATTCCTTCCATGTTCCAGGAGGTGTACCACCAGTTACTGGCTACAAGACTTCTAAGCTCACCTGGCAGTTGCAACTGTGAGGCTGACCAAGCCCAGCTCTGTTTGAAATAGAAGCAGCGTCACGAGAAGTTGCTAACTCTATCTCAATAACTAACAGGCTTTTCAAAGACCTAATCAATACGGCTAGTGAGAATAGGGTACAGGAGCCGTTTGATATTTCCGATGCAGAGCCTCCATACTCAGATGACATTGAAAAGTTTGTGGCATTATATGTGGCAGGGTACGTTGTGCGGCGGATTCTTAGTTTACACAAATGTGAGGAATGCACAAAATTGTTAACTACGTCGAACACGGAAATGGAGTCGAACGACCAACTTTATCGCTTCTTTAAGGCATATGAAAAAAAAGAAAACGAATTGGGTAATTTATGCATTGTGAGTTGACCCATGTTTTGCATGTTCCATGAGTATGATCGAATTTTCCAGCAAAACTTTTTGAACTATGCCAACGATTGTGGAATCGCAAAAATTTTAGCCTCTAAAATTATTACCTACCCTGTCCCCACAACATGCGATAATTTTCCGACTTCATCGTTAGTTTTCTTTTACATTAAATTGCGTATTTGCAATGAATGCAAATTCGCAAATGCAGATATTCGCCGATCCACGAAGGATGCCACCAACACTAAGAAATTAGCAAAATACTAATATGTTCGTTTTGGTTGTGGAACTATCGAATTAGTCCTGGTTTGACAAAACTTAAGGAAAATTGGCAGTTTTGAGTTCGTAATTTTTTGAGTCAGTCCGTTATTCTTTTGAAGCACAATTTCTTATTGGATGGGGAGAGCTGTGAAATTTTCATTTTCCCATGTTTTCGTTTTATTTTGTGCACTGTTTGTTATTCATCGTTTGCCAGTGATCAAGAAGTAGCAATTTCGTATTAAACTGACTTTTTGTTTGCTGCATAGTTTAAATGACTTTTCATTCATTTTACACGGTAAATACCAGTTCCATATATAAAACTGTATGTAGTAAAATAAAGCACTCTCTACAAGGTAGAAAAACAGAATGATATCACATGAAAATCTTCATTCTTTACGTAAGCAGAGCTACTCTATTACTAGGTGGTCACATGATGGTGAATATTTTACTTGTCATATTTGAACCACTATTATATATGCTTGATGATAAGCGGGAAATAGATTACACAGGTTCATAGTACTCGTTTTGTTCTATCCGAAGGTATCGAGTGTGTTCCTCAGATCCGTCAGAGATTTTAGTAACACGGATACAAATTTCGAGTATCACATGTGCTTTTTGAGTTCGCTGCACACTTCAATCAAAATTTGACTACATTTTCAAATGTAGCATACTGTGCTGACGTTGTCTACCAAGTTTCGTGAATTTTGGTTAACCTAGTGAATCTTAAACAGTTTTCAAAGTTTTTAGAGCTCGACGCTGAACCTGGCTCAGCATTAAGTTCTGATCCTCGCGTATAGGTGGCGTTGCATCAAAGGGTCCGACTTTCGGCGCCTGGGAGTTTCCTAACTGTCTCTGTCCTTAAACTGTGCCTTGGACTTCTCCAAGGATATCACCGCCTCTCAGGCGGCTGAACCAATAAAAGAAAGAAAAGGAGGCTGAGAGTCGGGCTAAATGCTAAGGTCTATTAATTTAAGGTGTCACTGTAACACAAAGATTAACCTAATTTAGCTTGAAACGTATTCTTCCCGTACCGGGAATCGAACCCGGGCCTCCTGGGTGAGAGCCAGGTATCCTAGCCACTAGACCATACGGGATACGATTCAGATACTCAGCTCGTACTTCAGGTAAAAATTTGAGAAACATTTTGGTACAAACCCTCGGCCGAAAACTATAAAAGAACCATCTTGCATCTCTTGGTGAACTTTGAAATTATTAATACTTAAGCGCATACTTCAGTTGTAGTATACTGTTTAAGGAAGAAAGCGGCCTGGAACTATATCACTAGATAGGATAGCAAACCTAAATCATTTCTACCCACTCTTGCAGACGAGGTCGGGCACTTAAAATGAAAGATAGGAGAGGCTTGAGATAGAGGATGATAGATATGGGTATGATTAGGGGATGATAGATGAATAAAGAGGAGATAGGGGAGAGATAGGGGAGGCTTGGAAAAGGGGAAGCAGGGACAGCAGCGCAGGGAGAAACGGGGAATGAATGAAACAGTTATGTGAATGGCTCCAGTCTACACAAAGCACAGCGCGGGAAAACCTGCTACTGACTATAGACTGTGTGTCTATCTGTATACTTGTGGCTGTATATTAATTTCGCATATTAAAATGTTAAATAACTTATTATTTGAAAGAGCTACGATATTGTGCGGGTGGTAAGCTTGGTCTCGCTTCACTATTAGATTGTTGGCCCTGAAAAGGGCCGTTGGGTTTAATAAAGTTTGCGCGTCGTTTTACTTGGAGCTGGTGTACTTGGTGACTGCCTTTGTTCCTTCGCTGACGGCGTGCTTGGCCAATTCACCGGGCAGCAGGAGTCGCACGGCGGTCTGGACTTCCCTGCTCGTGATGGTCGAGCGCTTGTTGTACTGGGCCAGACGGGACGACTCGGAGGCGATGCGCTCGAAAATGTCGTTGACGAAGCTGTTCATAATGCTCATGGCCTTGGAAGAGATACCGGTGTCCGGGTGGACCTGCTTCAGCACTTTGTAGATGTAGATGGCGTAGCTCTCCTTCCTGCGGCGCTTCTTCTTCTTGGCGTCCTTGCTAATGTTCTTCTGGGCCTTGCCCGCCTTCTTGGCTGCCTTGCCGCTAACTTTGGGTGGCATGTTCCTTGTGGGGTCTCTGAATGGACTGACGAAACAGCTGCATACCTTGTCTTTTTATACTAAAAGGAGGGTTGCAAGGTATGCCCCAGACTTTCCTCCTTTCTTATTGGCTGTGCTTTTACGAAAACTAATTAATTTTTAGGAATAAAGACAAACGCACAAACATAAAACAACTTATCTACCCATCGTCAGAAAATTTTCCTTTGACTGCTGTGTTAATGGGTGTATCGAATAAAAACTATTGATAAACTGTATGGTGAACAAAAACAAGCTAGTTTTAGACGGGAGAAGTGCCCTATATAAAGGTGTCCCTTTTCTAGTGCTGAAAAAGACTTTATTTAGTCATTACCCTAACCATTCAACATGTCGGGACGTGGTAAAGGTGGCAAAGTGAAGGGAAAGGCAAAGACCCGTTCGAGCCGTGCTGGACTTCAATTCCCGGTCGGTCGTATCCACCGTATGCTGCGTAAGGGAAACTATGCAGAACGTGTCGGAGCCGGAGCGCCCGTCTACCTGGCTGCAGTGATGGAGTATTTGGCTGCTGAAGTGCTCGAGTTGGCTGGCAACGCAGCTCGCGACAACAAGAAGACTCGCATCATCCCGCGTCACTTGCAGCTGGCCATCCGTAACGACGAAGAACTGAACAAGCTCCTCTCTGGTGTAACTATTGCCCAGGGTGGCGTTCTTCCCAATATCCAAGCTGTCTTACTGCCCAAGAAGACTGACAAATCTGAATAAAGTTTCTTCAGGCCATATCAACCAACGGTCCTTCTCAGGGCCACCAGATCTTTCTCGAAAGGAATTGTATCCCGTATTACATAATTGTAGTTCTTTGTATATGAAGTTACCTAGAATTTACCACCCATCAAAATTTCAAGTGCTTCTAATGTTCATTACGTTACTTTGGTGCTTCCGCTAACGATGGACATTGAAATCCGTAAATGCCTACCTGTCTATTAATAATTATTGATTGCTTTAGGTAGAAATTATTACGGACCAGTAAACAATGTAATATATGGGACTAAAGCGACGAAATTTAATTACTTTTTACTGACACTGTTCCCCATGGTACCCTTTGTTCTTCAATGACAGTTGTGTGATGATTAGATAGAAACATAGGTTGCGGAAATTATTCATATGGGCGCCGGCGTGGTAATATGTTAAATATGTGATAATTCAAGATTCTTGTTACAGTTTGAACTAGAAAGAAAGTATATTTAGCAAAAGTGATCAGTGAAAAACGGACTGAGACGAAACCATTAAAACGAATCGACGTAGCTCATGAAAATTATATACTGAGACGAAATTAAACAAGATTAATGTAGCTCTGATGTCTAGTTATGAATATTAAGATTTAATGAATGAGATAATGTTTATTCGTATTAACAAAAAATTTCTAACTTCTTCATTATTTGTAAGAACCAAATGACCCATGCAATCATATTAACGTGGCCCCAATTAACAACTGAGGACGGCAAAATTCTCTATTCATTTTAGTTCGTGGCCCTTAAAAGGACCGTTAGTTATAACAAGTAGTTTAAGCTCGTTCTCCACGGATACGGCGGGCCAGTTGGATGTCCTTGGGCATGATGGTGACACGCTTGGCGTGGATGGCGCATAAGTTGGTATCTTCGAACAGACCGACCAAGTAGGCTTCGCTGGCCTCCTGAAGAGCCATCACGGCCGAGCTCTGGAAGCGCAGGTCAGTCTTGAAGTCCTGGGCGATTTCACGCACCAAGCGCTGGAAGGGTAGCTTGCGGATCAGCAGTTCAGTCGATTTCTGGTAACGACGGATCTCACGAAGAGCAACAGTGCCTGGACGATAACGGTGAGGCTTCTTGACTCCACCGGTGGCTGGAGCGCTCTTACGAGCAGCTTTGGTGGCCAGCTGCTTGCGAGGGGCTTTACCTCCGGTAGACTTGCGAGCAGTTTGCTTGGTACGTGCCATTGTGCTAAAAAACTCGGTCTGAGTTTATACCTTTCTGGTTACCTGAACCTAGTTCATAGGGCAAAGACGGACGTCGACTACTCTAACCTCGTGCCGTTCTCCCATTGGGGGCTGCAGTAACAAAGGAGGGTCCCGCCTTTTTGGCTCAGACCGTACTTTAACAGCCAATGTTTGTGAAGTGGCATGGGTTTATAAGGCCACCCTTGGTATTTTCTTTTCACATTCTCCAAACAGCTTAGTTCCGAAAATGACTGGTCGCGGTAAAGGTGGTAAAGGACTCGGTAAAGGAGGCGCCAAGCGTCATCGCAAAGTTCTTCGTGACAACATCCAGGGTATCACTAAACCTGCCATTCGCCGTCTTGCTCGTCGTGGAGGCGTCAAACGTATCTCTGGCCTCATCTACGAAGAAACTCGTGGTGTCCTGAAGGTGTTCCTCGAGAACGTCATTCGTGATGCCGTCACTTACACGGAGCACGCCAAGCGCAAGACCGTCACTGCCATGGACGTCGTCTATGCCCTGAAGCGCCAAGGCCGCACTCTCTACGGTTTCGGCGGTTAATACCAATTCCTATAACAACCATTGTAACCCTCGGCCCTTTTAAGGGCCACCACATACCACTGAATAGAGAAGTCACAGCTGCTGTTACATTCTGTTACCCTGTTTCTGATTTGTTATGGGTTACTAGCGTTCTTCCTTTATATGCTTAAGTTTACTCTAATGAAAACTGAGCAGTTTGTGGAAGTGGAATCACAACTGTTAACTGAATTGCAACTTTGCTATTGTATAGGTAAACTAGAAGTTCTCGAATGATCGGGTAACTTAAAGATTCAGTATCATGCCATGCCCACGTAGTGAAACACGATTTTCGGTCGCAAAACAGTTGTAACGGGCTTCGGATCTACTCGTAACCGGATCTGTAACCCCTTACCTCCCCACAACCGACCTTGTCATAAAACAAGTGACCCCTACTCCCCTGCCATAAAACACCCAGCCTAATGCTAATACCTGATTTCCCAATTTAACGCAATCTACATAAAGTACTCTGACACTCACCTTTCTCTCCTAGAAGATCCTTTCCCTGTCCCCCATTCCTTTGTAGGCCTACGCTACCCGTGGCCTATGAGAACCGCGTAACCTCTGGTTTCGACACACACTCCGCTACCAGTACAACAGTAATCTCTCTCTTACTCACCTTGCCGTTCAGTTCACCATTGTTCTGAATTTAAAAGGTACAATATACAGTTCAGCAGTCAGAGCCTTATCTATTAATTTCGTTTCTCAACTTAGCCCCTGTAAAGTTTGTCACACAGTTACACTCTTTTCTTTCAAATGCAGAACGAGTTGGACTCTTTTCCTTAAAAAACCAAGTTAACACTCCATGTGGACACCCTACAAGTATATTACTCTCCATGAAGTAGTGAATTTTATCAAAGATGTTATAAGAGTTAACTATATACTACTATAGTTTTCAATATTGATGGTGCTTTTAATAACATGTGCTACATTACAGTTACTGCACTTCTTGGTCGAAAGATCTTACCGTCCACGTCTTTTAAATACAATTGGCAACTTTTTACCTGATCCGGAGGCAGAACCTCGTTTGTCTGAGGATTAACTAAGCGTAAAGCTTGCTAATGAACGTGTTCTATATCGTCGCCCTATTTGTGGAAATTGGTTATGGATGGTATCTTAAAAATAAAGTTAACAAGGATTCGAGAACAGTCCAGCATAGAAGGTAACCATATAGCTACGTCCTCGCAAAGACTGCAGCAGCAGTTGAGGGACACGTACAAACAATTTATTGATGTTTATGGTTTACAGGACTTCCATGGGTAACATTTTTTATTACATTTCACATATATCAACTCCATAACCGGTTTACTGCATTGAGTTTAAAGGGAATCCCCGGCCGAAGCAGTGGGACAGCAGATTATGTCGTAAAGCTAGAAATCCCCGCAAGAATACAAACACGTTTCAGACCGAACAAAAACGTTACCAAATGATTATTGTGCAAGGCACGATGGCTTAGTAATGGGTATAAGAGGAGAGCTGTGGTCAAGGTAGAGTCAAACTCAGCAGCTTCTTCTCCATAGCAAGTTACGGTTGGAATCCTCTGGTCGGGTAAATATTTCTTTACATTCGTTTCCTAAGTTATTCAAAGTATTATTCTAGTATCTTGCTGTTTCACTTTACTATTGTGAGATATATTGTTGGTTTACAACGCAGCTTAACAATGAAGTTGGCAGTAGTTGCAATTCTCTCCGCTGTTGTCGCTGTGTCGCTTGTGGCCGCCTGGCAAGATGGCGACGGTGGACGCGTTTCCTGGGACCTGGACTGCGATTTCAACTTGAATGATATCCAGGCGATTCACGATCCTCGTGGGGAAAACTGCGGATCCCATTGTCTGGCCAATGCTGAGTGCACGCACTTCAATTTCAACGGACAGCGCGGCATCTGCTACTTAAAGCGAATCCCCAGAGGTGGAAACAACAACTACGCTAAAATCTATAATCTCGGATACGTTTGTGGATTCGTTAAAAACCGCGTTTAATTCAGCTTTAATGCTACTGGTGTTGGAGGATCAAATGATATGGAATAAATGAATACTTCGGAACTGAAATTTCTGTATATTATCATCCACGCAATACAATTGAGTATTCGTATATATCAGCTCTATTATACGTCTATGAATGTGCGTATATAAGTGTGCGTAAGTGCAGGACTATTGGTAAATAATAATATAAATATAATAAAATAACATAAAAGATATACTGCAAGATTTGGTCGTCTTTCTGTCGAGGTTACATCCCAAATCGGAAATGTCGGATTTAATCGAGATATGTGAACGAGAAATTTTAAGGATACATTTTTGGAAATAAGCCAACATATTCCGTTTCTATTCGCGATTGGTATTGTGAACGAGAAGGTTTCAGGGATAAGATCGGAATAAGTCAGAGGAGTAATTTCCCGATAAAGTAATATTTGAGCATAAACCAGTGTGAACGTAGTACTACATTATGTTCACACTGTATACTGTATTGGTATAACTTTCGGAGAGTCCGTGTCTTTGTTATGTGGTTTATTCCTGGTTCAGAATTTATGCTGGAAGAAAATACTGCCGTGTGAATATAGTATTACTGTGTTGACGCGAGTTTATCCCTCAAGACAACCTCGGACACAACTATTTCAGTTGACTTACGACGCAGACCGTGTATTCACACTGCAGGTCTTATTCCAGCATAAATTACCAACTGCGGTTAAATCAC
The DNA here is from genome assembly GCA_002872375.1 of Eulimnadia texana. NCBI lineage: Eukaryota > Metazoa > Arthropoda > Branchiopoda > Diplostraca > Limnadiidae > Eulimnadia > Eulimnadia texana. The sequence goes on from NKDA01000007.1 coordinate 2,424,108, forward strand.
TCAAAGAAGAGAGCAATCCCCCAAGTTGTTATCCGGGTTATCTGATGAACCGACGTTTTTCTCCGAAAAAACTTGGTTTACGCTACAGGAGCTATTCGGGTATAAATGTCCAATCGGGTATAGATCACACATTAGAATATTCCTGAAGTTGTACCAGTATAATGTCAATGTGAAGAAACAAGATAACTCATGCCCTACATTATCCCATTAGTTTATCGGGAACTTTTCCCTGTAACTCGGCTCTATGACGTTGCATAGAAGTTAACTCTATGAAGCGACTTCTTTCTCTGTTCCTCCGACTGAATTCCGTAGCTTAGTGATGAACTGACATAATCATGGCCGCTGTGCTGGACAACAAGTCATGGAATCAGCTTCATCCTGCCCGAAATTATTGCGAAACAGTATTCAGATTAACGATCACGCTGAGAACCAGGATAAGCTGGTTTGTCCCAAAAAAAATTCGCCTTTTTACTATTTGAGGTGTAAATCAATAACTATTCGATGGAGCAACAAAAATCCTGGTTTCAGTTCGCGTATTTAGACATGCGGGAAAGAAATTTAGTAAATGGCCGTTCCGGATGTATCCCAGCAAATAATGTGTATGAAAGTAAAAAAGTAATCTAATACCGCATTCGACGCATGAAATATACTTTCCTATTATCATTTTGAAACAAAAATTAAGTAATTGTAGTTGATGTGTGCGCTTGGAAAAAATATCAGGGAAGTAATTCCCACCCTCATCCCTCCCTCGCAACCCTCCGCGAAGAAAAAATTGATCCGGGCCGTGAGCCGAAATTGAGCCGTTAGAGTTGTAATCCGAACCGTCGTAATCCGGCTCAATTTTTTCGGTGAGCCGAGCCGTGAACCGAACCGCGACCAGATTCTATAATCCGAACCGTCGTAATCCGGCTCAATTTTTTCGGTGAGCCGAGCCGTGAACCGAACCGCGACCAGATTCTATAATCCGAAACGTCATAATCCGGCTCAATTTTTCTGGAAAGCCGCCCACCACTGCATTTGATTAATAATTGCCAACATTTACGCGATTCGCGTGAACTGTAGTAATTTTGGCAAGCTTGCACGAACTCTGCATGTGAACAAACTGATACAAGAACTATTAATATAAAATATTGAAAATGAAGGTTTCAAACTCCATTTTCTACATGATTTTCTTACGAACGACAAAAACGCATCGTCACACTTTGTAGAGAAAGAAATTTGGTTTCTCTTGTTTTGTACTGAATATTTCCGTGTTGCATCCGTAATTTGTAATTGTAATTGGAATTGTAATAAACTTGTAACTGTAATTTTTAATAATCCCGTAATTTGTTTCAAAGTAGAAATGCTACGATTGCTAGCAATTTGAACGGCGTCATGGTGTCTATCAAGGGGTCTGAAACTTCCAATAATCTTCGTGCACCTTGATACCTGTGTTATCATATGTTATCAAATAATCTTCATACACTTTTCCCACGAGTTTCGGACCCCTTGGTGTCTAGTGCCGCGGCCAGTGAGAGGACGCAGTAGAAGGACAGACAGGATTTATGATTTTATGAGAATAACAACACGGTGGCGTACGAATAGTTGTTAGTTTCTCTAAATTTAATGAAATTACATGAAAATAATAGAAAAAGTAATGCCAAGCCTATTCCATCCATCCGAAATAATCTTAGAAAACAGTCAGAAAAAAATTTCGGAGAAAAATTCCCGCTTTAAAACTACTTAGTTGAAAATTCTGGGAAAAAAATTCAAGAGACATCTAGTGGACAACCTCTACCTTAAATAAAAATTTTGAAATGGGTAGCTCCATTTTGTCATTTTACACACTGACATTCCCACAGAGAGTTCCAAGTGATCCGAAACTTCCAATAATCTTCGTACAACTGGGCCATCTTATCACTGTTATCAACCTGTTATCCCCATGTTATCTCCGTGTTATCAAATAATCTTCGTGCCTTTTTCCTCGGAGTTCAGCATCCCTTGGAGAGCTCTTTGTATTAAAGGGAAGAGAGTTATATAAACTATTAACTATTTATCTTACATACTAGGATATAATTTGACACATAGCATCAACATTACATCAGAATATTGAAACTGTAAACAGAAATATTTAATAATTAAAATATAGATTTCTACACTAATTAATGTTAACAGTAAAACTTGGGTGTACGGCACAAAAGTAATATAAGAAATTAAAATTAAAATTTAATATTTAGGAAATATTTGAGAAAGATTAACTTACGTCAGCTGATGCGTGAAGAGTTTTCCCGCCAAAACGCCATGTTTCGGGACGTGACGGTCTTCCGGTCCCAGGCTAACAGCAACTGCTTTATCTCGGAAATCTTCATATAAAACACAAAATTATGTTGATTTAATGAATTAAATTTCATTACACTATTACTTAACTTAATTTAGACTTAAATGCAAGACTAATCGTTCTGAGAAAGAAGGACAGGGGTTTCAAACCAAGTAAGCGATCCAGCAGGTTTGACATTTTCCGCGTCCTCATTAGTTTACGTTTTTAAACTTCATATTCACATACTAGGAAAAATTGATTTTATCGGGTAAGTATTTACTTACTTGTGGCAACTTGAAATAACTTTTCAGGGAAAATCGCCATTGTAAGGTGTTATTCGAGCAGAACAAAACTGGATGAGATGCTGTCAGGAAGATGGCGGAGCTATCTTTGGTCACGACGAGGCGTTCTTTGCGGGAAGGAACACTACGCAACGCCATCTAGCGGCAAAATAATGAACTAAATACAGGAATCATATATCATCTGTAACTCTTTATTTAGTTTAAGCATAAGTACATTAGGATATTAAACTATTATTATTCATCGTTTATTTTGAATTAGTTTTAAATTATCGCAGATTTAGATTTTCTTAATCAAGTTAAAGTTTCGGCTTTTTGCGAGGATAGGTGACTCGCGTGTATTTATGAGAAACGATTGACATAAAGGTTCTACACAAACCCTGGAGAAAAAATCTTAAAAATGTAGACGACAAATGAATAAGTTACTATATTTCATCAGTTGACTATTACTCGGTGTACAGTAAATCTTGGTATATAGCTCTGTACTTTAGCATCCAGTGGGGGAAAAGGGGAACTTTTTACATTCAAGGAAAGGTGAAAAAGGGGAAAAAGGGAAAAGTGGAAACACTTCGCTAGATGGCGCTAGTTGTTTACAATTGTGGGCGGTTGACATTCGTTTTAGTTTCTAGACATTTGCGCATTAGTCATTTCATCATGTATTTGTAAGTTTTCAACATATTCAGCCACTAGACACTGCAATTATTCTGAACGATTCCCAAGTTATCAAATTATACAGAAATTGACCAAAATTTACTTTAGCAGGGAAAGTATCTTAGGTAAACAAAGAGTGGGGAGGAGAAGAGGGCCAATCTTGTTTACTCGTTTAGTTAATCTTGAAAGTTTGCAAGAAAAATAGAATCTTGAATAAAAATGGACCTCAACAGCGCAAAAGGAATCGTGCTCGCAACTTTATTTATCGTAACGTTAATCTTTTCTATGCTGCCATTTAAGTTAGCAGATACGATAAGAGAAGCTGTGGACCCTCGGAAAAGACTAAGGTAGAGCATCCAAGATTTGCGTTTTTCATTTTCGTGTAAAGTCTACGTTTTTGGTTACAGGTATGCCAGGATCATGAGCATGCTGAACTGCTTTGCGGGTGGCGTTTTTCTGGGGACATGTCTTCTCGACTTGTTTCCCGACGTGCAGGAGAATTTAACCGAAGTTATGAGCAAACTGGGTTATTCAGTTTCGTTTCCCATTGCCGAGTTTATCGTCGCGTTTGGACTTTTCCTCGTGCTGATAACTGAGCAGATTTCGCTGGACTGTAAACTGCCTCCACAGAGTTCGCAGTAAGTAAAAACTTAAAAAACACAAACTTTTTTCAAAATCCCTATTTTCCACTTTCAGTTTCTCCTTTTTCCCTCAGACAAGAGGGCCCTGTTTTCCCCTTTTTCCCCTCCATTACTTGAACATGAAGCTCTACTTCTGAGTTTCCCTCTTCCTTTAATTTCCCATTTTTCCCCCTATCTTTCCCTTTTGTTAACCTATTTTCCCATTTTCGGCGAATTTTCCTGCAAAATAGAAGCTACTGGTCTGAATATAAAATTTGATTTTGAAAAACAGGATCTTGCAAGTGACGGTGGAAGAAAGGGAACCTTTGACCCGATCCACTGAGTGCAGGCCAACAGATTATGGTTCGTCAGCTATTCCGGTTAACGATGAACAACTGGGACAGTCGCATGGACACGAACACGGGAATATTGTATCGAGTTCCGCGTTACGATCGTTACTACTACTTCTTGCTTTATCATTGCATTCCATATTCGAGGGATTGGCCATTGGACTGCAGGTAAAAAAATAGTATAAAGTCATTTTCAGTTTTCCCTTTTTTCCCTTTTCCCCCTCCCTGCTAGAATGCGAAGCCATACTTCCAAATTTCGTCTTCCCGTATTTTCTCTTTTCCCCCTCCCTGCTTGAACATGAAGCTATACTCCTAAATTTCCCTCTTCCCTTATTTTCTACCCTTTCCCTGCTAGAGTAGGAAGCCATACTTCTAAATTTCCCTCTTCCCTTATTTTCCCCTTTTTCAGGGAATGTCCTCCACAAAATGGAATCTACTGCATAAGCCCTATAGTAAATTGATTTTAATTTTTCATAGGAAAATGTTGATGCAGTGTTGGAAGTCTTTGCTGCCGTCATCTTACACAAGTGCGTAATTGCCTTTAGCTTGAGTCTGAACCTCGTTCAGAGCCGGTTGAAAACCAGAGTAATTCTGCAATTAGTCCTCGTCTTTTGTGTGGCCGCGCCCCTGGGTCTCGGGATAGGAATGGCCGTGATGGAGGTCAGCAACTCGCTACAGGCCATGCTCGTCAGCGGTATTCTGCAGGGACTTGCTTGCGGAACTTTCCTCTACGTGACGTTTTTCGAAGTCCTGCCGCACGAACTCAATAACAGCGATATCCGCATGCCGAAAATGTTGTTTATAATCTTGGGTTTTGGTGCAGCCTGTGCTGTCGTTTTTCTCGATCCTGATAACAGGCCGCGCTGCTACTCACAACCCGACCCTTCGAAAGTTTTATAAAAATGAAACAAAATTTTGTAGAATACTTTTCTCTGTTTTTCTTTTTCTTTTCTCACTTTTTCTCAACGACGACTCAGGATAAAGAAAATAAACAAACGTTCTTTGAATTATAAAAATTGCTCATAGATGGCGATTGATTAATGGTATTTCGATATAGTAGGCGAAAGGGAGAAATGAGGGAAAAAGGGAAATCTGAAAAGTCCAGTTTCGTATTCCAGCGCAGAGGGCAAGAAGGGAAAAGTAAGGGAAGAGGGAATTTTACAACCTAATCTTTGTACTCTAGCATAGAGGGGAAAAAGGGAAAAGCAAGGGAAGAAGGAAAATGGAGGGGAAGTAAACAGTTTATGTTTACAAAATCAAGTTACCTCAGGAGTTACGTGTTGTAAAAAGTTACAGTTTAACTTAACGAATGAATTTGCTATTCAAACAGTTAATTACTAGTGCATTAATTCTAATAACAACTTTATTAGGCGATTTAAACTTCGTAAATCTTCCTTCGTTCGGAAGAGCCATCATCGACAATGCCACACATTTCTTGATCGCGAGTTTTGCTTGGCTATTAGTCGAACTAAATGAAAATAATAAATCAAGTACACATTTAGCAATATTCAGAATTTCGCTCTGTGGGGTACTCTCCTCAGCAATAGACATCGACCATTTTATTGCAGCGGGATCATTCTCTTTACAGGTTTTATGTTTTGCTTTGCGTTTTTTGATTTATCACAATAAAAATTATTATTTGGGTCTTAGGAAGCTGTTTCATTACACAATCGACCGTTTCTTCATTGCACGACAATATTTCTTGTGATATTTGTTATTGGACTTCCCACAGCTTCCCTTGTTTTTCGTTCAGATGGGGCCTACACGTTTCTCTGGATACTTTTAACAGCAGCAATAACACACCACTGGCGAGACGGTTTTCGACGAGGGTTATGGTTTACTTCTAACGTAAAAATACCGCCTTATTCGTATATGGTTTATTTAATCGGAATAACTTGCGTTTTTCCTTACGGAATCTTGGCTTTGAAACATGTAGGGGATAGATATCTCCTCGGGAAGAAGCAATATTTGCCTATTGTTGAAATTTAAGTTAAAAGTGCCGAGTATGTATTATCCTGGTTTTTAACGTGCAGTTAAATAAAGAAAGTACACCTGTTGCAAGCAGTAAAATTTCCATAAATTCAAATATGATTATGACTACATTTGCCCTTGTTCCGTGATTAGTAATATTCGCCCACTTTCTTTGCTATAATTTGTAAACAAAATCTAAAGAATCACGGGACAATGGTGAGGGCTTATGACTTAGCTTACCATTGTCCCGTGATTAGTAAGATTCGCCCTCTTCTTTTGCTGTCATTCGGTATACAAGACCAAGGAATCACGGGACAATGGTAAAGCATAGGATTCTTTTGCCATTGTCCCGTCATTAGTAATATCCGCCCTCTTCTTTTGCTGTGATTCGGTATACAAGACCAAGGAATCACGGGACAATGGTAAAGCATAGGATTCTTTTGCCATTGTCCCGTCATTAGTAATACTCGCTATCTCCTTTTGCCGTCCTTTTACATACAATACTAGGAAATCACGGGACAACGGTAAGGTTTAATATACCGTTGTTCCCTCATTACTAATATTCGCCCTCTTCTTAAGCTGTCTTATCGTATACCACACCAACGAATCACGAGACAATGGCGAACTGTTTTTAAATGCGAATTAACAGATTCTGGTTTTATTTTCAAATTTAATTGTAGCGCCAAATCGCGCGTTGGTAACAGCAAGGGCTTTTCGCCTGCGGGCCATAAGCTTAACCTTGAGAGCAAAGCTCCTATTTCCTTTTCGAACTGATTCACGTTTATCAAGTATCAACAAGTAGCAGACAAGGGAGAAACATGCCTGTCAACCGAGCTGACTGAGCTTTAGTGCGCAGTCCAAAGATTTATCAGATATAAAGATACATTTCACTATTACAGAGAACTTAGCAAACTTTGAAACTCAGTCGTAGATTCAACCACGTCACGTGGTTCTATACAGCTGCCACATTTACCTGAAGAAAATTTACATTAAAAAATAGCTGAAGCATTAGAAAAAAAATGCTTTTTCTGCTATTTTTGTTAACCTCTCCATTACTGGGTTTCTTAATAATCAGACGGTTATTCCGGATACCCAGCAGGCCGAAACTACTCCGTTCGCCTTATGCTAGACCAGGTTTTTAACGCTTTCTAGTTACGTTTTTCAGTTGTGTTTTTCAGCTGTCATCTAAAATAACATCGTTCAGTAGCGTTTTTCGTAATGTTTTTAGTTACTGTTGACTGAACATTGTTAAGTAATTTTAATTTAACTTTTAGGACCATGGCACGTCTTAAAATTACTTTCCGCTCGTCTTTTCCTCATCTGGCGACTAGTGCGTCATCCCCGAGTGCTGAACAACTACAATCTAAAATCGAAGAATTATTCCAGGTAAGTTTCATTCAAAAATAATTCATACCGATTGATTACTTAATTAAAATTAACATTCTTTAAAGGTGTGGGATGGTGGCTAACGAGCTCGAGTCGGAATGGGAGGCCCCTCGAACCTTAGATAATCGAGAATCGATTGATAGCGTTTTCATCACGGGAGCCGATAATCGAGGGACGTTACTGAAACTGCAACTTGCACGCAGAATCAATCGACAGGCTGAAGTCTCGCTTTTGTTAACTCTACCTGACAGAACTTCGTACGAGTTACCCGGTAAGTCAAATATTTAAAAAATATTTGATTACTTTTTTAGTGTAAACTGATCATCAAATGAAAATAGTTAACTAAACCTGTTTTCTTCTAATTAAACTCTAATTAATTTTTAAATTTATTTCTTTATGTGTTAATATTTCTTTTTTTTTCATAACAGGAGCTCCGGACATGTTGTTGTCAAACACGTCAGGCAACGCTGCATTTAGCGCGGGAGGTTTGAAACTGGTTATTCTGGACCCTATGCGCAAATGGCGAATCCTCTTTAACGGACTGGCCAAACGCACTACCAAAGAAGGCGAAACGATGGTCCACCTGAAAATGAACCTCATCTGGACTGCCATTAGCCGGCCGTTTGAATTCAAGCGGGAATTTAGCAGGAAACTGATGGCACAGGCCATGGCTCGGGAACTGTGGCGAGGAAGAAGAGAATGGGGAACAATGAGGTATTATTATTACTATTATATTATGTTATATTATTATTTATTATATTTTTTGAATAGTGAATCTCTTTTTGACGGTTTCGACCAGTGGGGAGTTATCAGCGGAACTTACGAGGACCTTACCTCGAGCTCGGGCAAGGAAATCTACCTCCGAGGACTGCGGCAGAGGAGATGGGGCAAACACAACCCCACCACGCTGCACAGGTTAACTACTTGTCTACTTACTACTACTATTACTAGTACTTATCATCAAATTTTGGTATATTTCAGGAAATTAGACATTATTGGCACTTGCGAGGACGGTAACTATTTCTACATCAACGCCACGAGTGACTCGTCACATCTGACGCACGAGGTCTGGGGTCACGTCTTCCACCCCAGTGGGATGTTGTACAAGGTCAAGGCCTGCGACCTCGACCTCGAACACCTCGGCGAGAACGGACCCTTACCCCCGCACTTCTCCCTCCGCTTCACTGCCAAGCGACGCAGGTACCACGCCATCATTCACCTGGACCCTAAGAACTATCAGCTGTTCCACGGCCGACCCTGGCACCACAGGTCGGTCCTGCAGCCCTGCGTGTTGACCCTAAACGCTCGCCAGGGCCGGGCGTTGGTCATAGCCACCAATACCTTCCACGGACCCTGTAAGCTGGATACCGAAGTTTCGGTTCCTTTCCTCGGCGAACCGAAACGTCCCCTGAAGTCGGGCGAGGCCGAGAAGCTCGTACTACTGCTTGAAGATGAAGCCTGTCGCTTCCAGTCACTGGTCGGGGGTAAAGGATCATCTCTGGCGCTGCTAACTCAGCTGGAAGCTACTGGAGACCTTAAGTTCCAGGTCCCGAAAGGCTTTTGCCTGACTGTGGCCGCCTGGAACAAGCAGACAGACACGCAGACGATCGGACAAAAGCTGAAGGAGCTGGAGAAAGTCGCCAAATCAGACAAACAGCGAGAAAACCTGGAGCAAATCTGCAAGGAAGCAACTAAACTAGTACAAGAAACTCCCATAGACGAACGTAATTCCTAAAACGATATACAATAATTATTAATTGATTAATTCAATTAATTTTTCAGATATTGCTGCTTGCGTGCGTGAGGCATTAGTCGAAATCTTTGGGGAAAACTATGAAAATCGGCGGTTGGCTGTTCGATCATCAGCTTTGGGCGAAGATGGCGAGGACCTATCAGCTGCTGGACAAAACATCACAGTTCTAGGTTGTACGGGATTGGCTGGAGTCTTGGAAGGTCTCAGCCAATGCTGGGCTTCTCTGTTGACGTTCCAGTCAGTAGAGTATCGCAGACAGCACGGAGAACCTCTCGTCCCGGGAATGGGAGTCGTCGTCCAGGAGATGGTCGACTCTGAAGCTGCTGGTGTGGTTTTTACCGTCGATCCGGTCACTGGAAATCCTGGACGACTCACCATCACGGCCAATTACGGACTGGGCGAGAGCGTTGTCTCCGGACACGCCGAACCGGACACGATTGTCCTGGACAAATCGCAACCTGGACAACTGAAAATCGCGGACAAATCGCTGGGCAGCAAGAAAATGAAGATTGTTCTCCAGGAAAACGGCACTGGAGAAAAAGAACTGGACGATGAAGCTGCGGGAAGGATTTGCTTGCCCGATAAAAAGATCCTGGAACTTGGAGAGGTCGCAGTCTACCTGGAGAAAGCTTACGGAGGACCCCGAGATTTGGAGTTTGCTGTTGCGGGAGAGGTGATCTACTTGCTGCAGGCCCGTCCTGTGACTTCCCTCGATGCCTGGACAGATTTCGAGATTCGCCACGAACTGGACTCGCCCATTATTACCGACGAGGAGTACTCGACTAAAGCGAACACTGGAGAAGTGCTGCCAGGTTCCATGACACCCCTGACGCTGTCGACGACGGTCCGCGCCCTGGAGCTCAGCTTCCAGGCCGTGATGAAGCGGAGGTTCGGCCGGTTGATGGAGGTGAACCCCTGGATCCCCGGACGTTATCTGTTGCAGTGGGAGGGGCACTGTTCCCTCAACGTGGTCGAGTTTATGCTAAGGGACAACGAGAAGGAAGTCAGCGCGGCGAATAATGCAATCGATATGGCGATTTTTGGGCATTTAGTAACCACTCCCGCCATGCACAGGATTGGGCTGCATCGCTACGGAGTAGCGGACCTGAGGAACAAGTACGGCAGGTATAAGGCGATCGTCAGGGACCTGCTGTTCAACCACCGCAGACCTGGTAAGTGGGGTGGTTGTTGCCAGTTGTGGTGTTACTTGTTGTTGTTAGCATCGTTGATCGTTGTTGGTAGCACTACCATCATTAGTAATAAAGCTGTCACAACTAGTATAACTATTGCAGCTAGTCACTACTACTACTACTAATACCATTACTACTATTACTTCTGCTACTACTACCATCTTACTGCTATTACCCCATCTTAATAGGACCACTATCTCCTCCTCCTCCTCCTACTATTACTACTATCAGTACCACTAGCACCACTCTTACTACTACTACTACCGCTCTTAATACTGCTACTACCATATTACTACTACTACTGCTACTACTACCACCACTTCTACCACTACTAGTACCACTCCTACTACTACTGACACTAACATTACTCCTTCGTTTCCTCTTCCTGCTAGTATTACTACTACTCTTAACAACTCACTAACCTGACGTCAACGATTTCCGCAGGTCGAGTGGCCCCCAAGTTCAACAACTACACTCTGCACGCCGACAACTTCAGCGACTCTTCCAGTCTCTTCGAAGAAATCAGTCAGCACCTCCCAGACCTTTTAGAAATCAGCAGAGCACACACTCTAGGCTCACAAGCCAGCACCATGCTCCAGTTTATCGCCTTCATGATCCTCCTGGACGGTCGAAACGACTGGAACACTGAACTCTACGCCGAACTAGCTCAACTCTTCACCTCCATCTCCAACCTGGAATCAGCAGACGTACCCGTAGCTCTTCGCCAATTGGCCAAAACCATCCACCAGAGCAACCAGTCGGCGAAATTCCCTCAGATGGACATTGAAGAAGCCGTCCAATGGCTGCTCACCGATTCTGGGAGTGCGGAACGCTGTTTAAGGATTTTCTGAAGCGACACGGACACCGCAGCATCAAAGAGTTCGACCTGCACACCAAGACGTGGGGCCTGGACCCTAAGGGAGTCGTAGGAATCCTCCAGCGCATGGTGTCTCACCCGGAAAGCTTTACACAGGCCGACAGTCAGCAGACCAACGATCACTGGCTGGACCAGATGAAGCAGCGCAAGCCAAAAGTCTACCGGGCCCTGAACTTTTTCTTGCCGAAAGCCCGGGACGCCGTCAGCTGTCGGGAGCAGACGAAATCCCTGGTCATCCGGACGATCCACGCTTTCCGTCTGGCCTACCTCAGACTGTCTGAACTGCTGGTCCTAGAAGGCAAACTGCCCGACGGAGATTTGACTTTCTATCTCACGCACTCGGAGCTCCAGCAGCTGGTGAAGGAGACGCGGTCGGCTCCGCACTTGGTGTCAAAGGCCGTGAGGCGACGCAGAGCTTTCCCGCAGATGGACGGACTCATCTTCCCGGAGATTTCGGTTGGAGTGCCCAAACCCGTCGTCGAAACCAAAGAAGATATCGTCGCTGGGGATCTGGAGCTGCGGGCCACCCCGGTCTGCGCTGGAAAGGTCACTGGAACGGCCAGAGTCGTCCTGAACCTGGAAGAGGCGAAAAATATCTCGTATGGCGATATTCTCATCACTCGGTCCACGGATATCGGCTGGAGTCCGTACTTCCCTCTACTGGCTGGAGTCGTGACTGAACTCGGAGGCCTTATTTCTCACGGTAAGTTCACCTAAGCCTAACTATTTAGTAAAAAGTTTTTAAGTTTCCCTCCCCTCCTCTCCGCGTTAGAATATGAAGCTAATCTTCCAAATTTTCCTTTTTTCCCTCTCCCCTTATTTTTTCCCTTTTCAGACCCGATTTTCTCTTTTCAGGGAATTTTCCTGCAAAGTGGAAGCACTGCTAAGTCTAATTAGTTTATGAAATTAATGAAAAACTATGTTTGATATGTTTTATAGGAGCTGTTGTAGCTCGGGAGTACGGATTGCCTTGCATTGTGGGAGCCCAGAGAGCTACGCAGCTTTTCCGCAGTGGTGATAGAGTGCAGCTGGACGGGGCAAACGGAATCCTGGTTCGCATTGCGGAAGAGTTGAATAATTGACTTGGCAGTGAATGATATTTTCTGATATTTTGAATCCCGTTTATGACCAAAAATGCGTGGAAAAAGCCAATTGGAGACCTTATCCTCGCCATATTATCCACCCCGATGCTGTAGTGTAGTAAACTGGGTAACTACAATAAAGTTTGATGGTTTGAAATTTAAAGTTTTTTAATGCTTCATAGCTCTAATAATTTATAACTCTTTTAAAAATTAACTACGTTTGTTTTATGTTATTGCTACATGTATTAGAATTACACTTCACTACTATATAAGAAATGTGTTTGCTTGCTCTGAAGAAAACTTACTTGTGAACTTGCAACACGCAAAACAAAAAGTTGCATCGACCGGGAATCGAACCCGGGCCGCCCGCGTGGCAGGCGAGCATTCTACCACTGAACCATCGATGCTTCCTTTCCCTTAGCCTCTTTAGGGTACCGAACAAGGCATAATGGTGTAATAATTCAATGTTTTAATAATGTAATGTACTTATATAATCTTTCTTAATGAAACTGTACCAGTCAGGGCTATATTTTTCGATTGTGTGACAGCCGTAACTTGTTTCAGTTCAGGCTGAGGACGTGATACCGTTCTTTGGACAAGTTATTATAAAATCGAGGGGATTTAAAAACTAGCGCAGTTTCGTTGTATATCAGTATCAGACGAACAAATTAAGAACTAGACCCAGTTATTAAGTGACTTGACCATTTTTTTAAGCATGTTTAAATTGACACACGTTGAAATTTCGATGGAGTTGGTTACCACATTAAACGTGGTTCGGGTCAAGCGACGGGTCCGCAAGTTAGCGGAAAAGAGTACGAGCAAAAAAATTTATAAGATTATTTTGATTTTTTTCCTTTTCCTCTGATTTTTCTTGATTTTATATCATTAAACTCTTTGTTTCTCGTTGAAGATATAATGTGCTGCATATTCCTGCGTGCAGTACTCAACACATTCTCATTGCCTAATATAATTTCATATGAGCGCAAAGTAAAAATAGTACCATACAATACATAAAAATGTATATCTATTAAGTTGTAGCTAACATTCATCATGATATTATCATATTATACACCATGAAATACTAAAACATATATGCACATTGACAAAACATAAATTCCAAATACTAATCTAACGTTAGTATGTTACTATATGCCGTGGTGAGGGAATTAGTTGTGGCCTGTGGGTGGTCAACTTGCTCACCCACCCCCCACCCCCCCCCCACCCCGCACTTACCTGTATAATAATTTCAAAACATTCATGAAGAAACTGAACTTTATCACTACAAACTGCTAAGGGAAATAAATATTTAGGAAGTATTGTTCTTCAAGATAGCGGTTTCCACGGGGAGTCATTTCCCTCCGCCGGCTATGAACAGCAAGAATGTGTTTTCCTAAAATTTTCATAGGTATTCTTATTCTTTCCAATAAAAACCCTTGACCATAAGAATTGGTGGAAGATACACTGCATAATGCACCTAGCCGAAACTACGATGGATTCTGTCAACTGTCCCTGTGGTAGGATTATCAGAACATCGATTGTCACAAGGGTTGAGACTCTATATATACATTCATCTACTTAAGAAATGAAACAGTGCAACTGGATTAATATAAAATGACGCTTTTGATGTAGAGTGAAGTACTACAAGCAAATAAGTAAATAATTACAATTCAAACTTCTTCCCTTGAAGTCTCTACCTCTCCAACACAACTGCTACCGTCTTTGATTTTGTTTTCTTTACCGTCTTTCCTTTTCAACATTCTGATACAAGCACCACTGTTCATGAATTTCTTTACGTTTCATATCATGCAATCCTAGAGAACATTTTTAATGGGAAAAGAACGATAGTCAACTTTAACGCTTCATTCTTCTTCAGAGAGATGTAGTAGTCTTACTCTCAGCGTCTTTGTCCTCTGAATTTAAGACGCTCTTAATTTTCGACGAACTTTCAGCGACATTTTCACACGTTATGATTTTTTTCTGAAGCACACGATCAAGGCATCAGAATGTTAGGTTCTACTCTGAAGTAGACTTTCTCGTAACTTATACCTGAATTCAGAGGCTAGATTGGCCTACCTCGCACGGAAGTTTCATGCTGACTTCTGGCTTTCGTTCATCCATGTTTTTGTTTTGTGGGCTAGAGATACTTTCAAGAACTGTGGTCACAGGGAAGGATACGAAATTGTAATAAAACATCCAACCTTTGGCGACGTGCAGCATCATTCTAACCTTGCAACCAAACAACTGAATGAAAGCCCAGTAGAACATCTGGGTTCTTCACAAAAACTTTTCATTCCCGAAGTATTACTAATGTGGTGTGCCTAACTGCATTTCCGGGAAAAATTATTTCAAGTAAAAACGCTGGATTTCTTAATCCCTATGACGTTCAAGTACAATAGATTATGGTCAATAGTCAGTCAGGCATATGAATGAAGCTTTATACCGATTAATACCCATGGGATTTAAGTCTGTGACTCGTTGGACTATATGATTAAGTGAAACATAGGAAGTTACTTTATTTATTGGTCGAGGTATTTAAGGAATAACTTATTTCTCGGGGCTGGGATCCTACGGTGGATTCCTAACTCCCCAGATTTACATGCTCTGTTTAATTTCGTTCTGAGAAGTGCAACGCAATACTAATTCACTTTGAAAAGTCCACCGTACTTCCTATGCCACTGAGTATACGGTATACTTATATTGGTTATTAATATTTTTGCTCGAGTTCTTTGTAATCTGCGATCTATAGTTTCAAAACTTGGGCACCCCGATATTTTAGTCGATTTAAGTTTATTTTAAGTTTCCTGATTTATGTCATTTTCTGATCTAATTTTGTCCTAATTTTCTTTGACTTGTTATGAATAAATATAGCATTTCTTCATTTATCATACATTGTATACGTTAAGATACGTAAACTGTGTGAAACAGAACAATAATTTAGGTAATTATCAAATAAAGTTTTGTACGGGATGAAAGTGCGAGGAGGAGTAGAAAATGCTGAGGTATGGTGGAAGTCTCTTGGAACGGTTAAGGTTGCAGCCACTTGGCACACCATGCGCGAGCAAAATAAAAGCGGCGTTTACCTTCCCTTCCCTTCCCTTCCCTTCCCTTCCCTTCCCTTCCCTTCCCCGCAGTGTTCCCACTTTTGCAGGGAAGTTCCCTGAAAAAGGGGGGAAATGGAGTCTGAAAAGGGAAGACGAAGAGAAGAGAGTACAGAGGGAAACTAGACCTTGTACATTCTTGCACGGAGGGAGAAAAAGGGGAAAGATAAGGGAAGAGGGGGAAAATGGAAGATTGAAAAGTGGCAACACTGCTTCCCCGCTCCGCTGTTCTTTTAAACACGGCTGTAGTGTTACGATTTAAGTATTTAAGTTACAAGAGATGTAGTTATTCTACTCTAGATGGATGACCAAGACTATTAAAAACTTGCTAGACAGTAATTTTAAATTTTTTTTTACGGTTATTGCTGCTTAACGTAAATTTTTTTGATTTTTCGTGATTTTTTTTATTTTTTTTCCCTGATTTTTCTAAGGGTGTACGAAGATTTTTTTCAGTTGCCAACCCCTCGGGGTCAAGTTAAAAGTCGAAAAATCGTGAAAGTGTAATTGGAAAAGTACAGCTTTCTTCTTTACTATGGAACACTCTTGAACTAGTACAATTATTTATAAGAATATATTATAATATTTACACATTTATTGAGTAATTCTTTAATTTAATTTTAAGAATCTGTCAACGCTGGACCAGACCCGGAAACTAGACGCGGAACTTTTTGTCTGCTTTGACGTCTGCGTTCAGCAGACGACGATATTTTTGTTTACTAACTGACTTAACCTTCACCATCGGATTCATTTTGTACCAGATGTGGCTAAGTGATTGAATTTGTTGCCATAATTTGTAAAGCAAGTGACGTGAATAATAAAAGTGTCCAACAGTTGTGTCACAGAACAGTAAGGAAGAGGTGCAGACTAACAATAGCGTCAATAATTAAACATATGTGGAACTTTCGTTAGTTGTCCACGTAGTCAAAGGTTTAAACTCTAGCAAAAATACACAACAACTTCAGTCAGTCCGTCAGTTCAAAGCATTGCGTCTAATTTTGCTCTCTCGAAAAACATGAAGCTCGTTCTCGCAACTGTCGCAGTGCTCTCCGTGGCGTGCTCCGTTCTCGGGTAACTTCTAACGTCACGACATTATTTTAATCATTTTATTTTGTAATTATAATTAAAATTAATTCGTGAATTTTTTTTCACAGCAAACTAAGAGGAACCCTGCAACTACCATGAGGCCCCTGGTTAGCACTCTTGGCCCTGCTGCTACCACCAAGCTTCCAGCGGGTACTACCCTCGGACCTGCTCCTGCTGCTACCAAGCTGCCTGCTGGTACTACCCTCGTACTTGCCCCTTCGACCACCAAGCTTCTAGCTGGTAATATCCTCGGACCTGCTCCTGCTACTACTAAGCTTCCTGCAGGCATTACTCTCGGTCCTGCTGCTACCACTAGGCTGCCTGCTGGTACCACCATGGGCCATGCTCCTGCTACTACTAAGCTTCCAGCTGGTACTACCCTTGGACCAGCCCCTCCTACCACCAAGCTGCCTGCTGCTACCACCAAAGCACCTATCGTTGGTTAACAAAATCTCACCTAGATAGTAATAGATAATAATCACATACGTATGACTGCCTTTGTGAATAACTAATGTATTCAAAACATTTAATTCAACTATCGTTAGATCATGGTTCAACTGCAATCTTCTACGATTAACTATTGAAAAAAAGATTTGGTTAATCCTCTAAACGGGTAAACTACTTGAATAAGAGATTAATAAACTATTAAACTGCTATACTTACGAATGATCACGGTTTAAATCTGAATAACAAAGTCGGTCTAACCTAACTTACAGACTGCAGCACGTGTTTACTTCATGAAGAAGGTCTGAGGCTAAACTGCGTCCTCTTCAAAAAGCGTACCCAATTTAATTCACTTTGTAATGTTATCTAATGTTTTATATGTAAGACTGAAACAATAAATAAGTAATTAAATTGTTCTGTTAATTAATGTACAAACCACAAACTTGTAATTTATTTGAAAATTAATTTTATTTAACAAGTGATTCGTATCCAACTTGTTTTTTTTTTAGTGTTTAGAAGATAACAAGAATTGAGGGTATCTTTATCTACACGGGTTCAAAGTATATATACGACTAGGTGTCACCGCCGCAAATTTTTAAGCTGGGACCGGTTTTGCTTCACTGGTGAAGATACGACGTGACTGAGTGATTTGAACGGATCTTGGTGGCATAGTCTTTGACGTCTAATCGGATACGAAACTAGATGATACCCTATGCGTTCAGATTGCTATATATGGGACTTGAACTGAAGTACCATTGTTCTTAATTACGAAAAGCTTGTTTTTTTTAACATTCCTGACATCTTGCAGGTCCACTGTGGTGTTCTGCACCAGCATGTCTAGTCTTCCCTCTGCTGTTGCTTTCTATCCGAATCTTATGTTTCAAAATGTCGAACGTATTCTACTAAAATAATGCATTTCAAAACAGTACTGCAATAAAACTTTTATATAATTAAAAGTGCATAGAAGCCTTAAAGAAGGGTAAATTTACATTTTAAGAATCACGTTAATTGTACAAACTTTACTTCGTGAACGGCTTCTCGAACTCCCGGCTTGAGCGTAGTCTATGTAACAATTCATAAAAATTGCATCGACCGGGAATCGAACCCGGGCCGCCCGCGTGGCAGGCGAGCATTCTACCACTGAACCATCGATGCTCGTTTTGTGGGTCCTACCGAGCCGTGTGGAACCAGCCTAATCACTGTTGAAATACGAATTTTGAACGGCAATATTGTGTAAGCTAAAATTGAAGTGAAAATAAAAATGATAATTTGAACCAAATCAGCATTCATGTTGGATTCCTGTCGAGGACGTTGGAAGAAGAAGGTTTCGAAGCTTGACGAAGCGAGCTATAGTCTGGAGTAAGTTCACTCGAAGTGCCATGAAAACTACGAACTAGGACATGAACAACGGCATAAATCAAATACTTTACCTAGCACCACCTAGAACAAAGGTATTGGAAAGCCATATTTTCCCAAAAGTTTCGTGTTCGCACGTGTAAAAAACTGGAATTTCACAGAACTTTAGAGCAGGCTTCATACTCTCCGAGGCTGACAACTTTTGCTAATCATTTTACCGCATTTGACGCATGTAATATAAATAAGACCGACATAACTTGTGAAAAAAAAATACTGGAAATTGCTTCTTTATGGTTGCTTATCTAGGCTCTACCGCACCTAGTAAGTAAGTAAAGTAACACGTGACAAGAGATTTGACACAGAAAAGATGGCTACGTTACGAAGAAGCGACGAAGACGAGGTATAGGCACTCCATACAAATCAGTTGATAACGATGGTTACCAAGAGTTAGTTTGTATTGAACGCCAAATAAATATCCTCTGCCTCACAGATTTAGTCGGACCGGTATATAAAAGTTCTCGAGATTCGGGAATGCACTGGAGGATTTGTTAAAGAAACACCTATAGAAAAGCATCTCTATCAGTGTTGCCACTTTTCAATCTTCCATTTTTCCCCTCTTCCCTTATCTTTCCCCTTTTTCCCCCTCTGTCCAAGAATGTGCAGGGACTAGATTCCTCTTTACTTTCTTGTCTTCGTCTTCCCTTTTCAGACTCCATTTCCTCCCTTTTTCGGGGAATTTCTCTGCAACAGTGGAAACACTGATCTCAATAGTTCGGCCTACATTTCGAAACTTGGCGGTTTGGATCGCAATGTAGTTAAGAAGAGTTTTTCAGTGGTTCGCGTCTATTCTCCGGAGGCTTAGTCCGGAAGCTCGTAGAACTTTGTCCAACTAGTCTTCAGAGTAAAGTACTGAAACAGGGATGCTTTTATCAGCTATGGAGTAGGAAGGTTTACAATCCGTCGTTACAACTTTTAGCATAAAAGATTCCTAGGGTTTATCTAGAGCGAACTGGTATCCCTGTCTCTAAGAATTTTCAAACATAGCCTGTCCAGATCTTTAAATTTTGATTTAAAAGCATAAAGCCAGCTTCGAAAGAACACTAATAGTTTCAGCACTTTGGGACGTAGAGTAAATTTATTAGATGTCTCCTTGATTGTCTACTAGATGAAGAGCAAGTAAGCATCGATGGTTCAGTGGTAGAATGCTCGCCTGCCACGCGGGCGGCCCGGGTTCGATTCCCGGTCGATGCAACTTTTGTACATCAAGCGTTTAGTGTTCTTCAGGTAAATCTGAACATGTTTCTGTTGGCATGTATAACTGCATAATGACGTACCTTTTCCCTAACGAGCTGGAGTTCAGAGCTACTATACGTAATATAAATGAGTTCCTACGGAGGCTTCATCCGGAGATGTCTGTATGTATATTTTTTGTTTGTTTAAGCAATATTCTTCAGTATGAAATTTGTTCATTTTTATTCACAAAGAGTTTTGCGCCAGTGAGAAAAAAGCCCACGACCAAGATGTGAAATTTTACCATCATGACCATTTCCTATAAACATAAATACTTTTCATAGCTAGAAAATTATTATACAGCATACATACTATAATACGAAATTAAAAAGTTGTAGCCCAAAGGTAACATTTTGTTCGTATACTGGTAGTCCATCAAGACTTGAAAACTTGAGCAAAATATAATCCACCTTCACAACGGTTGCAAAAAAGTGAAACGGCACCTTGCACTTCGAGTCGGGTCATTCCTGCAGTTAAAGAAATCTTATGTGTTTAGAAGATATGAAAATACCGAAATAATGTGAAGCGACTATCTATTATATCTATATGGCTATTTAACTTAGCTTTGTGTTTTAGCTGCGTTCAGGTGCGTTCTCAATTTCATATTCGCAACTTAGGTAGGTAGTCGGCGGTTGTTGGCGAGCTGCATGATAGTGCAGGGTAGCTGAGTGGCTTCTTGGGTTCCCAGGGGACCTAATAACCAAGCTCTTCACAATTAATTGAACGGGGATTGAAACTCATGTTCTATTGGTACAAAATTTGTTGAGCACATGGGAAGATGTCACGGCCGTGACACGTGAAAAGTTCCCGATCTAGTCAGATCCTGACAGTGAAGCTACGTTAGGACTAGCCAGTACTTGGATGGGTTGCCTTGGACCGCTAGGTGCTGTTGACGTTTTCTTATCTGACTGTAACCAGTCTCTTTATCTTTTCCCAGGCGATAGACTATCTGCTGTAAAGTCTTGTCAGCTTTTAGTCCGTATTTCCACAAAGGGGTTCTAAACGATGAAGTAACAACTTACTGATATCTAAAATGCGAGCTTTACAGATCCTTTATTCAGTTATCTGCCGAACACTAAGCAGGTTGAAATCGGATTAAAGTCGCTTGACCTCCTCTTCATGTTTGCTGATAAAAGATCATCCTCAAGGTCGCGTAAACACTCACAACTTTGCTCCAAATTATTCTTAACGTTCTTCCGCCAAAATAAAAATCAGCAATCTACCGTTTGGCCCTGAAGGCAACAGTTTGATTCGTTATAATTTAGATAAGAGAAATGGGTTCAAATTGTTTGTTTTTTTTTAACCCTTGGAAGCAATTGCTCAGAAGACGTCGTTGGAAGGTCTGGGGCAGCTTGCAGCTTTTACTCCGAAATCCTTGGCCGATTCAAGCCAGACTCGCTTCGAGAAATCAAGCGATAAGACGCAGAAATGGACGACTTGTACACGACTAGTACATATGCCGCGGTAATAATCGTCAAAATTCTAATATTTGGCATACTTTCTAAAGTGATTCTTCGAGAGACATGATAAACTATGTGCTATTTCAGTTGCCGCACAGTAGATATATGACAGTTGTAACTTACTGACTATGATAAAATATCTTGTATACTTAACTTGCGAAAAAAAAAGGTTATAATGAAACTAGTGAAGGCATCTTTATGCTCCGAACCCAGCTGAGTTGACAGTATACAGCTTGGAAATGATTCTAACTAGTTACCTTTTAAACTTTGCGGATAAGCGAAACTGAAAAGCAGACTCTCTACCGGCGAGGCCGAGATGCGCTTTCGAATTTACCTCTGGAACGAATCGGTAGAGAAAGAGATTGTTAAGAATCATATTTTTCATTTCGTTAGTTTACGAACCCCTGCCTCCTCTCAATATTATAGAATCCTCAGTTGCCCCTTCCCGATTTTCATTGTGTTAAATTTCGTTCAGTTGAGTTGCAGTCGCGGTTGAAAGCATTCATGGTGTTCGTGTCTTGTTGAGTCTCTTTGAGTTAAATTTTCTCTGTTCTGTATTTGTAATACTTCTTTATTTTGTTAAATACAGAAATTCAATTCCTTTGTTCCAATGTTCAAGACGAATTCATTTCGATAAAGAACAGAGATCTTCGACTACCTTAAAAAGATCGTCGGTACTGGAATTTCTACTCACCAAGTGCATGTTGTCCCGTTCGAGAAGATTATTCTTTCTTCGACTAAACAAACTGTCAGTTACCAGGTTGACAGAGGATCAGTTGTTTGACCGTGCCAGTCGGATCAGTATCTCAAGTTCCGCTTTGTCTGCGACACATTAGAAGTTTGCAGCAAGTCGGCTGAGCAGATGCGTTACAATCCAAAGCAATTTGAGCACCTAAAACAGCAGTTCAGTTTGGATTCGCAGCGGTCTAAACGCAGGCAAACCATCGTCAGAGTAGAAAACATCGTATCAGGTTTCATGTTCTCCAGCTTGACCAGAACCTTCACAATAGTGAAGAAGTATACCTAACAGCAGACGATATCATGCGTCTTTTGTCAGAGACCGTTAGCAATGTCATTACTGAAACGTTCAGTGATGATGAGATCCCTGATCAAGGGGCCGAGTCAACCATCTACAACCTTCTGGAAAGGTTTCTAGTTTCCGGGAAGGCAGAGATTAACGAACAGAGCAGTGGTGGACGGCTCACCGAAAAACCTGACCCGGATTACGGCGGTTCGGATTATAGAATATAGTCGCGGTTCGGTTCACGGCTCGGCTCGGATGAGATTACAACTCTAACGGCTCAATTTCGGCTCACGGCTCGGATTAATTTTTTTGTGCGGGGGGTGGGGATGCATGGGAATTAATTCATTGATACTTTTTCAAAGCGCACGCATCAACTACAATTGCTTAATTTTTGTTTGAAGATGACAATTAGAAAGCATTTGTCATGCGGCTAATGCGGTATTAGATTAATTTTTTACTTTCAGACACATTATTTGCTGGGATAAATCCGGAACGGCGATTTACTAAATTTCTTTCCACCATCTAGAAACACGCGAACTGAAATCAGGATTTTCGTTGCTCCATCGAATAATTATTAATCTATACCTTAAAAAGGAAAAAATAGACAAATTTTTGGGGACAAGCCAGCTTATCCTGGTTCTCTTCGTGATTGCAAATCTGAATACTCTTTCGTAATATTTGCGAGCGGGATGAAGCTGATTCCATGAACTGTTGTCCAGCATAGCGGCTCAGAATATGTCAGTTCATCACTAACCTACTGAATTCAGTCGGAGGAACAGAGAAAGAAGTCGCTTCATACAGTTCAACTTCTATGCATCGTTAAAGAGCCGAGTGACAGGGAAAAGTTTGCGATAAACTAAGGGGATAATGTAGGGCATCTTGTATCTTCACATTGACATTATACTCATTTCGAACTTATCCCGGAAACGCTCTCGTTCACAACACCAATTGCGAATAAAAACGGAATATGTTGGCTTATTCCCGAAAATGTATCCTTAAAATTTCGCGTTCATACATCTCGGTTAAATGCAACATTTCCTATTTGGGATTTAACCTCGAAAAAAAAGGAACAAGTCTTGCAGTGTGAGCGTAATAAAAGAGTAAAGGCAAAGTCTTTTTCTACAGCATCCCCAGTTTCATAGAAAGTAGGAACCTAACGCAAGTGTCACAGTGTTCAAGGGTCTGGTCTACAACACCAATTTATTTTCCCTAGAAGCTATAACGGTTTTAGGAGCTTGAAGCGATGACTATTTTCATACGACCTATAAGCTTATATTTTGGTCCCCCGTTATTTACCGTGAGCCGAAAGATGCACCGTTTTCGGATTATTTTCGGGTCGTAGACAAATATCGGATCGGCTCACGGTTCATGTCACAATATGACGGCTCGGATGGGATCAAGGATTAATCCTTTTTTATCAGGATTACGGCTCGGGTCAAAAAACGGATTAGCCCGCCCACCACTGGAACAGAGTAACACCATGTGGGACTAGGTGTTCTAGGGCAACAATAACTATCGGCCTGATCGTGCAAGTAAATCAATATCCGAAGTTTACAGAAATTCAGTAGGCGAAGCTAAACACATGATGAAAGAAGCGTTTTCTTCGAGCAACAAAACATCATTGGAGCTAGGGCAAACTTGGGAAGTTTTGGTTTCAACACTAGGTTCTCGAATGAACGTTCCGGTTCGAACAGCAAAGAAAAACACGACTTTCTGAAATTCATGAAAGAAAGCAAGGATAACGTTCGCTGGGACGGAGACAAGTTTGTTCCCTAATCTATGCAGTTGTCCAGGATCAACATTGCCCGAGTTCGCAAAAGTCAGAACTTTCGAGACATCAGAACATAAATTGGTTACATTCAGCCCGTACTTTCCACATCCGCATGACCAGCTGGCCTTCATAAACTTCGTGGACTTAGTAGACGGACTCTTAGTAGACCACAGACTGATGTGCGATCCCTTGGTGGACACTTCGTGACGGAAACCAAATCCAACGGTAAGTAACTGTGCCTTTCTTTTTCAGCTCTCCTACACGAGTATATTGCGACAAAATGCTGTTCATACTGAACTGTCAAATTGATATACAAAAGATGCATCGACCGGGAATCGAACCCGGGCCGCCCGCGTGGCAGGCGAGCATTCTACCACTGAACCATCGATGCTTACCATTACTTCAGATAGCGGCCGTTCGCGCAGAACACACACCTTTTTGTACGAAACTCGAACGGTAATATAATGTTTGCTGAAAATAAAAATGAATTTGAAAGCAAATCTCCGTTTAGATTGGGTTCTTCTCGAGGACGTTGAAGGAAGAAGATTTCGAACCTTGACGAAGCGAGCTACAGTCAAGAGCATGTTCACTCGAAGTGCCATGAAAACTGACAAGAGTCGGAAATGCACTTAGACACGTGGCGTTTAGGATAACAATGTAAATGAAGGGGTCTTTAAGCTATTTCTGTCTATTCCTGGAGAGCTCGTAGAGCTGTTTTCTTATCTAGTCTTCAGAGTAAAATACTGAACTACTGATATTCTTATCAGCTATGAAGTATGAAAGGTACAACCCGAAGTTATAATTTTGATATAAAATATACGTAGGGTTTGTCTCGAGTGAACTGGCATCCCAGACTCTAAAAATTTCCTTACATTACCTGTCCAAAACTTTTAAATTTTAATGTGAGACATAAAGCCAACTTCCAAAGAAGACTAGGACCCGCGGTGGAGACCCGGACGCAATGGGTGACTGTCCTGGGTGAAAGCTCGCTGTCGGCGAAGGTCGTAAGCATCGATGGTTCAGTGGTAGAATGCTCGCCTGCCACGCGGGCGGCCCGGGTTCGATTCCCGGTCGATGCATATTTTGTAATGAGTATTAGAGCTCAGTTTATATCAGATAAACTTTAACTCAGGTTTTCCTTCCCATTCCCACTCCCTTATGTTGCAGAAATGTTCGTTTGACTCTAGTACAGACAAACTGGCTCACTGATAGATTGTTAGGTTGAAGACCAGATTCTGAATTATTATAGAAGACTGGCCTCGTGGACTGATTGACTATGACTCTTTTTGCGACACTGCAACAATCAATTATTAATTAAACTTACAGGAATCTGCGAAAATAGTAATTATGAGCGGCGGAGATAATGTTCACACCGTGCGACTCAGGCGTGAATTCATATTAAAGTGTATGAAGGAG
Source organism: Eulimnadia texana (assembly GCA_002872375.1). Taxonomy (NCBI): domain Eukaryota; kingdom Metazoa; phylum Arthropoda; class Branchiopoda; order Diplostraca; family Limnadiidae; genus Eulimnadia; species Eulimnadia texana. Next base: position 2,449,525 of record NKDA01000007.1, read on the forward strand.
ATAATTAAAAAGTTTTGCATTAGGCATGAACTCCAAAGTTCACTGACCAGGGGTTTGTAGACTAGAGGACTGCTGCACTTTGATCCCTATTTTTAATGTTGTAAAGGACGAGTCCTGTAAAGCTTGTTCAGTTTGACAATGTCAAGTGTCAAGACTTTAAAAACTCTACACTTTGGCTTAAGGAGATAAAAATTATTTGAATGATGTTGAACGATCTGTATGTAATTATTTCCTATACTTTAGATATTCACGACTGTTAGGAATTTTAATATAACTTGAATTAATGAATGCTGCTTCTGAGAAAGCTTTGCTAAAGTAATAATGAGCGTAACGAGTTGTCTGGCAGATCTGTTTACGAAAAAGGCTTGAGGGAGGACGGAAAACAGTCCTCTTAATAAATCTATAGAACTCACTCTCACTCAGATTGACGTCAGATTTCCTCTGAGCAAGCTGCTTGCATCACGAAGCGCCATCACGGCAATACAAGAGACGTACTACAAAACTGTGCACGGCAGAAACATAACGCGGTAACAAGTTCTGACAATCCTAAACGTTTTGTTCTAATCTTTAAAATTCCAGTAGTTTAGAATGAAATGAGTATTTCAAAAAGAGATTACTAGAAAGCATCAAGTTCAGCTATAGAGAGGAACAGTTATACGCCAAAATACTCACTTTTGTAATTTTCAAATCTTGTTTTCCAGTTATTTTACTGTTCAATACCGTAAGAAACCAAAACCAGGAAGACGTAAGAAGCCCGAAATGGTTGCTGTATCCCGCTACCTCTATTTGTTAAGCGTGATTGGCCTGTCATTCTCTGAAGTTAACCAAACAGACGACTCATGGGGCAAACTGGAAATATCACCTCGTGCTATAGCGTCCATGCCCTTCAATAATTATCGAATCAACATATACGAGCATTCGGGCGGGCTGAAGAGCATCGATACGAAGAACAAAAAGTATTTCTATGCTCCCATTTCTTTGTTGGATCCACAAAGCGCAGTCGGTGAATTCAACAACGCTACTGGCGAGGCGGAGGTGCGTTTTCGAGTTTATCTCTGGAACGAATCAGTAGAAAAGGAAATCTTTCACTACCTGAATAAGGTTGTCGGTACTGAAATTTCTATCCATCAAGTCCATGTTATCCCGTTCGAAAAGGTTATTCTTTCTACCACCAAACAAACAGCCAATTACAGGGTTAGTAAAGACTGGATTCCGTACCAGTCGGACCAGTATCTCGAGTTCCGCTTTGTCTGCGACACATTAGAAGTTTGCACCAATTTGGCTGAGCAGATGCGCCACAATCCCCACCAGTTCGCTCACCTAAAACTGCAGTTCAGTTTGGACTCATTGCGGTCTAAACGCAGGGAAACCATCATCAAAGTAGAAAACATCGTATCAGGTTCCCTGTTCTCCAAGCTTGACCAGAAACTTCCTGGCAGTGAGGAAGTATACTTAACAGCACACGATACTAGGCGTCTTCTGTCAGAGACCGTTAGCAATGTTATTACTGAAACATTCAGTGATGATGAGATTCTTCATCAGGGTGCCGAGTCAACTATCTACAACCTCCTGGAAAAGTTCCTCGTCTCCGGAAAGATAGAGATATCCAAACAGAGTAGCACAATGTGGGACTCGGTGTTCTGGGATAACGAAAATTATCGGCCTGATCGTTCAAGTAAAGCAATATCCGAAGTTTATAGAAATTCAGTAGACGAAGCTAAACACATGATGAAAGATGCGTTTTCTTCGAACAGTAAAAACTCTCGTGAGTTTGACATAAAACTATGGAAGTTTGGTTTTAAGCGTGGATTCACGAATGAAAACTCTAGTTCTTACAATAAAGAAAAAGAAGGTTTTATCAAATTAATGAAAGAAAGTAAGGACCACGTTCAGTGGGAGGGAGAGAAGTTTGTTCCCAAACCTATGCAGTTGTCCAGAGTCAATCTGGGCAAAGTTGGCAACACTCAAAATTTCAGAAATATCAGAACGCAAATCGTTTACACGCAGTCGATCCTCTCGACCGCTGTCAAAACACCTGTTCATTCTAACGTAGAGTCACTCGGGCCTTTTGTGACGGAATCCAAACTCAGTGGTACGCATGTCTTTATTTCTCAATTTTTGTTTTACATACAATTTCGTACGTGTTTTTCTTTCAGATGCGATCGCCAAACTGGATCTGAAAACAGCTGATTTGGAAAACAGTAAGTACTCAGCACTAGTTTCTTTTGCCTTGTTGTAGGATGAAGAGAGCTTTGAACAGCATATGCTTGATGCGACTTGACAAGTGCGAATATTATCGATCTCGTACCGTCTCAGAAAAGATGATCTTTCAGTAATAGGAACATTAGTCAAGATTAAGATGTTCTGAACAGTTTGCTTGATGCAACATGATTCGTATACCTTCTGAAATAAAATATTTCCAGTCCAGGGAAGTATACTGGATAGCTCGAACCGTAGTAGAGAAGTTTTCACGTCAAGTGTTTTGTTGATTTATGGGGAAATGCTTTGTTGCGCGCGTTTATAGGAATTTAGATTTAATAGTTTACTTTGCCTTGTCTTGTTTTTAGTATATTACTTTGTGTGGAATTTACTATCTTTCATCTTTAGATACAATTGCTCAACTTCTCGTAAAGGTGGCCGATTTGGAGAAAAGTAAGTAACAATGTACCGTCATTTTTACGTCACTGTCATTAATAAACCAGGATATAAGCTACCGAAATAATAAACTAGAATAATTACCGTGAATAGTTTACATACGCGTTTTCAGTTTAATGCTTCTGTTGTCTTATTTTTCTGGAACAAAACTTGGATCCATATTTTAAAGAAGCAGTTAAAAACGTAGGGAAAGACATAATTTCCTATGGAGTAATTTGGTGAAGTTACATTCCGTCTGGTTAGAATTCGTGTTTCATCGTGGCGGGTTTCATTTCATTCTCATGCACGTTACAGGAATTGAGACACGCAGCAAGCGCGTTGCCTTTTTTGTCGGAAGGCACAGCGATTTCAATAAGCCCAATTCGATTGTAACCTACGAGGATATCCACCTGAACGAAGGAAACGCTGTCAACATACATACAGGGATCTTCACGGTTCCTATTAACGGAATCTACTTTATAAGTTTTACCGCCGAGGTCGCCGTGAAAAATTTTTTCAGGAATAAATTTAACGCCGTATGGCTTGTAGTCAACTCCATAGTCAAAGCTGTCACGGTTGTGAACACTCAGACAAGAAGCACGGCTGTAGGAACTGGTTTCTCTGTAATACTCAAGTTGAACGTTGGTGATCAGGTGGCCGTTAAATTACACTTTGATGGTTTAAATGATGAAACTTGGCCAAAGACCCTCTTCGTCGGTTACCTGTTGCATGAAACTTGAGCCTGAAACAGTTCACAAACTTCCTCTTTTCTTGAGAACATTGTTAGATCATATATGTGCTTGATTTCATCTGAGAGTGAATTTTTTCCTTTCTGACCCTCTGTACTTAAATACATGTCAATACTATACTAAAAATGAAGACCATTATAGAACTGTAAAGAACTGTAACTTTATTTAGCCCTAATCTATTTTAGTAAATACTAGAGGTTTAATTTTAATAAATTTTTTACAAATACTTTCGTTTATTTCATAAAATGCTCATTTACCCTGTACATTGCAATCATTCTTTAAACCACGGGTTTCTTCATAAATCTGTCATCTAGCAACTATTATGTATATGTTTCGCGCATGTTTCCAAACGGTTTACATGCACCTCTATTCAATTTTCACATCCGCTGGCTAAAACCTAACGTCAAATTCTACTAAAATTTAAAGCTCCAGTTAGATCAAATACCCAAAACCCCTTGAAAAATCCAATGACAAGAATTTTTCTAGGAAAAAGCGAAAACGCCAAGGTCGGCCACACTACCAGAACCTATTTTGTTTCACCCCGTATAGTGTCTATGATTCAAGTTTCATTGATTTCTGTTATTGAATACGCATTATATACCGCAAGCCACTACCCAACGAAGAAACCCATAACACCAAAATTAGGACTAGCTACCTGTGTTAATATTATTCCTGATTTAGTTCTGCTCAGAGTATTCAAGCGTTCGGACGTAGCTTGTGGTTCTGTGCGTATTTGTCGTGTTTCCTGAATTCGTTGCACTTGCATCGGATAATTGTTCGGGATTCGTGAAGTAAACATTTTTACGAAGGTCTGGGGATGGTTGTCTTGTTTGTTGCACCGTGTAATTCTTTGTCTGAGTGTTTTATCTGTTGTTTCATAGTGTCATTTATACTGATTTCAGGTTTATTTCGTTTATGATAAGCGTTTCCTAGTAATGTTTGCAATCAGATTCTGTAAATAGACAGTAACTTGGTACTGGCTTCCAGTTTACAGTGCGGTTTCTGAGAGAAAGCAAAATTTTGTGTACAGTTTTCCTGTGTTTAGTGCACTATTGTTCTGCGTATTTTTGTTCAGGTTCAAAAACGTTAGTGTCGCGTCAGGAGCACAAGCTCACCCACTTTCCTCACAGTATCAGAAACATCCTGTTTCTGCAACGGAGCGTACGCAAAATCGCACCTTGACAGCTCTGTCGTAGGGTAAATGCAGGGCCGGATCTGAGCCTTTCTGGGCCTATGGCTTAAAGCTGAAGCGGGTCTACCAGATACTTTAGAAAATTCATCATCATGTCAAGTCAGCAGTTTAGCGGGCCTATTCCATGTCCGGGCCTGTGGCTCGTCGCCATACTGGCCCATAGGGAAGTCCGGCCCTGGGTAAATGTATGCCTGTGTATAAGCAACCAAGTCGTCAATACAAGTAGTCTAGTCCTAGCTCACGTCCTTGTCAGAAGCTAGCACAAGCTCCAACGAACTCCAGTTGTTAAATAACACAGTGCGACAGTTTCACATTAACCAGCTTCACACATTTCTTCTTCCTCGCATGATCGTCCAACACACCCCACAAACGTGGGACATAACACACTACGGTAAACCAGTTTGCAGCGGAAACCGAAAGATTTCAAATTTCGCTCTGGACTGTGGTCCAGGGACGAGAACATCACTCACACCATGAACGTACCCTACTTTTTCCCCAAAACCTTCCGAATAGACACGACCTCTCTTTCCGTCAGACAATCTACAATAACTCGTAAAAGTAACACCACAACACTGATAACCCAAGACACACCTTTTTTTACCACAAAACACCAGCCCCAATTAACCTCACAATGCCCAGTGCAACACGCAGCACTCCTCAGCTCAAATTACTCCCCAAAGTAACACCGGGGCTGTGAACGCACAACTCAAATATGGGTTATACATGAACTGCTAACGTTGCAATTTAAAAGGTGTATATACACCTTTTAGCACGTAGCGAATGAACCCCTCTGTAGAGCGCGTCGGATAGCAAGTTAACTGGCAAACCTATCCAGCCTTAGCAAGATAACTCGCTATTCGACTTGTTGGCTAGCGAGATCACTCGCTAACTGACCCTCTTTGTTGGTCTCTCTTGGTTCCCAGAAAAACTTTTCTCAATGTTCACTGAATTATTGTAATGAATCGTTCTTCTCGTCCTTCGAATGGACATTCAGATGACTTTACATTCGTTAAAGTCTCTACGCTTCAACTGTTCTCTCATACTTCACTTTATACGAAACCGATAACCGAAAATGCAATGTCAATAAGTCCTAGGTTGTAAGGAAGTGGGAAGATGCCCTGCGTTGTGTTTAGGGATAAAGCTTTCCAAGAACGCTGATCAAAGCCTGTAAGAATATTTATTTGCTGTTCGATACATACAGATTGATTGAAGACTGAACACTGACTAGCATGGCTACTTGGGGGTCTTTTATATTGCGGGAGTAATTAATCATTGTTTCTAAGAATGTTGCAGAATGTTCGAGAAGCTATTCGGAAAGATTTTGCAATAACACAAGAAGGGATTGCGCAATATACCGAATGTTCTGGAACAGGTGACACGAGGAAAAGATTGCAACATTTCTAAGAATACAAGGGTGAAGCTAAATTTCTATGCATGGACGGATTCCCAAATAGTACTCGCCTGGATGAAGCAACGTGAAATCAAAAACATCTTTGTCAGGAACCGAGTCAAAGAAATTACCACAATTAGCAGTGACCTCAATATAGAAATAAACTATTGCCCTACCAAGCATAATCCAGCGGATCTATGTACCAGAGGTGTACCTACCATTGAATTAACGACTTCCCTCTGGCGAAACGGACCCTCCTGGTTAACTAATCATAACGAATGGCTGGAAGCGAAGCTGTTGAAGAGAAGGTGAACTTAACTGGAGTCGTACCTGCCAACGAAGAAACTGAAACTTTTGCATTCGAGAACAATTTCAACTCGTGGGAGAAACTTAAAAGAACTACAGCCTGGATCCTACGGTTCGTCAACAATTTGAAAAGGACAACTCCAGAAAAAACAATTGGACCTTTAACAATCCAGGAGTTAATGACCGCTGAGCACATTTTGATATCTAGATCTCAGCAGAGACATTATGAAGAGGAGTTTACATATCTGAGGAATCCAACTGTTTCGAAACCTTCAAGAATCAATCAACTAGATCTTTTCATTGATACCGACAGAATCTTACGTTGCAAAGGAAGATTAGGGAACGCCGAGCTTTCCCCATCTACGAAAAATCCCATTTTGCTGGATCCCTCCGATCATCTAACTAATCTTCTGGTTTCGCATTTTCACGCTTTTTCGTTACACGGAGGCGTCAATAACACCTTATCAGCTTTAAGAACTTCTTTCTGGATTCCTCGTGGACGACAGACCTGCAAAAGAATCTTACGGAACTGTGTTACTTGTCGAAAAGTTACGGGAAGACCCTTTCAAGCGCCTTCGCAACCTGCATTGCCAGATTATCGCGTAAAACAAACCAGACCCTTTGAAATCATCGGTGTGGACTTTACCGGGATGCTGCACCTTAAACCGTCTGCTATCAGCAAACAAGAGAAAGCTTACATCTGTCTATTCACGTGCACCAGCTCACGCGCAGTCCATCTCGAGCTGGTGGAAGACTTGTCAGTTACTAGTTTTCTGAAAGCGTTTAGAAGATTTTGTAGCAGACGCTCAATACCTCGCTTAATAATCTCAGACAATGCCACAAATTTTGAAGCCGCTTCAGCTGAGATTGCTAAAGTACAAGAAGAACCCGAACTTCAACGTGCCTTAGGCAAGCTGAATATCCATTGGAAGTTTATTCCAAAGCGCTCCCCATGGTTTGGCGGATTCTGGGAGCGACTTATCGGACTAACTAAAACAACTCTGAAAAAGGTCTTAGGACGAACCAGTCTAGACTTCGTGGAAATGCAAACTCTACTAACCGAAGTAGAAACAACCCTTAACGATAGGCCTTTGACTTACCCGTCTTCCGAATTCAGTGACGAAGAGCCAATTACACCTTCACATCTTGTTCTTGGATATCGTATTCGGACTCTTCCTATTCTGCAGAAAGACGAAACAGACCCGGATTACCTTGATGCAAACAGAGTGCGGTCATCATTCGACTGGAAGCGACAGTTGCTAGAACACTTCTGGAGACGATGGAAAGCCGAATATCTTACTTCTTTGCGTGAACATCATCGCAGAGCTGTGAACGATGTTAAAGACTTGATCCAAGTAGGAGACGTTGTTCATGTTCATGACGAAAATAAAAGGCGTTACTGGAAACTTGCTGTCGTCGAACAACTGATTAAGGGGAAAGATGACCGCGTGAGAGTAGCTGTGATCCGGACTGCAAATGGAGTCACAAATAGACCTATTTCAAAGCTGTACCCTTTGGAAATTAACGTTAGTGAACCACATGGAGACAAAGTAGAAGAAGCAACAGTTCCTCAAGAAAATTCCCTTGGCCGACCGATAAGGAAAAGTGCGCTAGCAGCCAGAGAAAAAATTAGAAACCTACTCCCACATCTTTTTGGGCCGGGAGAATGTTAAGAAATCTATTAATGTACCACGGAAAGAGCTTTATTTACGTAAACAGCGAGTCTAGCAGCGATGACTAATCCCATTAGTTCCAGTTGTGGAACAGTCAGTGTTTTAAGTGGAGCTACCCTGGCTTTCGACATGACGAGTCCTGATTCACTTCCTTGGACTACATAGACGGCGGCTCCGTAAGCATGTTGACTAGCATCTGCAAAGACGTGGAGTTCCACGGGTTCTTCCGGACGGAAAGATAAACAGCGTCGTGGCCATTTCAGATTCAAGGCAGTGGTCATTTCCTTTGTGACTAAAATCCATTCTTCGCCAAGTTGAGGTGGAAGCGAGGTGTCCCAGTCAAGGTCCTGTTTCCAGAGTTTCTGAAGGAATCTTTTAGCTTGTATTACGACGGGCGAAAGAAATCCCAAGGGATCGAATATCCTAGCGGTTTGTTGTAGAATTTGTCGCTTCGTCAAGCTTTCTGACGAGATGTTTCGAATAGGAAAACTCAGATCATCCACTTTCGGATTCCACAACACTCCGAGTACCTTTGTAGTTTCCTCCTTCGCCGATGTTTTTTCCGCGGTTGATAGGTTGTCTAGTGCTAGAGAGTTTGAGACCCAGCTTCGTAAATTCATTCCGGCATCTCTGAAGACTCTTCGAGAGGCATGATAAAAGTTTGTCAATTCATCTTCGTTTTCCGTACTTGTCGCCACGTTATCAACGTAAAGGTTTTGTCTGAGATCATCAGCTACGTCGTCCTGAAGCAGTGAGAGATGTTTCCACACAACTGCATTTAGAATGAATGGGGAACTGGTGGCTCCAAAAAGTACGACTTTGAACCGGTAGCAAGTCAGTTTCGAATCCGGATTGAAAGGGTCGTCTGGCCATAAAAAGCGTACGAAATTTTGGTCGTCCTGGTGAAGTCCGATGTGAAGGAAGGCTTTCTCGATATCAGCGACACAGGCAAATTTTCCAAGACGAAAACGAATTAAGATTTGCGTCAGATCGTTTTAGAAGGGTGGGCCAGCTTCCAAACAATCGTTAAGGCTAGGAAGGTCAGGAGCGGCTCTACAAGAGCAATCAAATACGATACGAAGCGGCGTCGAAGAGGATTCTTTGAGAACGGCACGATGAGGAATATAGTGGGTTCCAGAAACAGTAGATCGGAAATCTGGCACATGCTCTATAAAACCTCGAGACTTCTGATCCATAATTACCGAATGATAGGTCTGAAGAAGGTTTTGATCCCGACGAAGTTTCTTCCAGAGGTTTAAGGTACGCTTCTCTGCAACTTCTAGGTTAGATGGGAGGGTCGGGTGGTCAGTTTTCCACGGTAGTTTAACCACATATCGGTCCTTCTCCTTCACAATAGAATCTTTACAATAATGTTCAAGAAATTCAGAGTGGCTGGAGGTTTCTTCGGGATGAATGCCTATTGACTCGGTTGTCCATAAGGTTTCGGTTTGCTTCTCCGGATCCGCGAAAGTACTAACGAAAAGGACTGAGGTCGAGTTGTTTTGATGGTCTTGGAGTGGTCCCGAAAGCAAGTACCCTAGACTAGAGCTAACAGCAGTTGGTCCGGGACCTCTTATTATTTCATCGCCCACGAAGGTCCAATAAAAATCGGCTCCGATTAAGATGTCCACTACGAAGAATTCAGCACAAGGGTTAGGATAAGCGAGAGATAACGATTTTAGGTACGGCAGTTTCTGCAATTCGCTCGAAGAATACAGTTGCAATGGAGCTGTAATTTGAGGAACTTCAGCCACGGTTATGGGAACAGGGTTTCCAGATTTTTCCAATATGTCCAGTTTAAATAGGTTAAGGTCTCTTCTTACAGCGTTTTTCTCTCCAAAGCAGCAGATTCTAGTTGACAGTTGTGAAGATGGCAGAAGTTCTAGCTGTTTTCTAAAGTTGTAAGAGATGAAAGATCTTTGTGCTCCTTCATCAAACAAGACGTTCGCTCTATAGACTTTGTTGTTTACTTTGACAGAAGCTATTGCAGTTTTTAATACAATGTTCGAAGTAGTTTTCAGTTCCGTGCCAAGAAGCTGAGTGGACTCGGTATCCATATTGGTTGTTGCTTGAAGTTCTGAAGAGTTAACGAGGTTGACTGTAGTCGAAGTAGCTAAGGTGGACTGCCTATTCTCCAAGCTTGGAATGGTGTTCGAATCAATTCTAACATTCGGTATAAAGTCACGATGAAGTGCAGTGTGATGCTTACGGTGGCAAATTTGACAAGAGAATTTTGATCGACAGTCTTGTGCTCTATGGTTGGATCCACTAAGACAGTTAAAGCAAAGGTTCTTTTCTCTTGCAAATTTTGCGCGGTCCTCGTACCCAGTTAACTTAGTACATCTACTCGACTGATGGTTTCCATTGCAGAAGATACAGTTAGCCTTTTGATTTGTTTGAATGACGCTCAACGCAGATGCTGCAGCTGGGGCAGAAGTTTTGTTTGACGAACGAAAAGTGTCACCATGATTTCGATGCTCTGAAGACGTCTTGTTGAAATCCATTGTGTGACTCGACTCCAGTATCTGGATTTCTGTCTTCAGGGCCTTCCTCAGATCATCAAGGCTCCAGTCAACTACTCGACTGTCCCTCGAGAGGTTCCGTTTGGTTTCAGTGGTAAGTTTGTCCAGCAGTATACAAACCAAGAGGTCGCCATAACTATCCGGAGTTTTGCCTAATGCTTCAAGTCCGCGAATGTAGGTTTCCAAGGTGTCGTAAAACTTCCTCAGATCCGATAGGTTGTTGTTAGCTTTAGCCAGATTGTACAGAGCCCTCATATAGGCAGCGATGATTTTGGGAGTTTGTCCAAAGCGTTCCTTCAGAAGATCGATAGCTTTAGCGTAGTTCTCATTTGTCAGGCTTAACCCTTCAATAGTTGCTGCTGCTTCCTTCTCCACAAGCGATTTCAAATAGTTGAACTTCGATACGTTAGGAAGGCTGCTATCATTGTGTACTTCGCTTTCGAATGCGTCCCAGAAGGTTCTCCAAGATAAAAGGTTGCCTGAAAACTGGGGCAAGGATAGTTTCGGAAGTTTAGCAGCATCCGATACCATATTTCTTTCGTTCAGATTCCTAGAAGATGGTTGAGCAGCGGGTCCAGTCATAGTTTGACGCAATGTTTCAATGCCGACTAAGATATCAGAAATTCGATCACGAATCTTCAAACGGTATTCGTCAGCGAGGTTAACTTCTTCTTCAAACTCCTTTTCTCCAGCAATACCCGACAAAATGGATTCTTCAATTTCGTCGAAAGATTTGAGTTTGATGTCCAGTTGATCTGCGATGTCCTTCAGTTTGACGATTTTACTTGCAGTAGGTCGAGTCGGATCATTGAACATTTCGTCAGCTCGATTGATTAGCTTAGTTATAGTAGTTTTAGTTACACGACGAGATACCTTAGGGTCCCTGGTCGTTCCTGCCGATACAGCAACTTTACTCTCCTGATCAGACAGCATCTTGGATCCTGGTCATGGCACCAAAATGTAAGGAAGTGGGAAGATGCCCTGCGTTGTGTTTAGGGATAAAGCTTTCCAAGAACGCTGATCAAAGCCTGTAAGAATATTTATTTGCTATTCGATACATACAGATTGATTGAAGACTGAACACTGACTAGCATGGCTACTTGGGGGTCTTTTATATTGCGGGAGTAATTAATCATTGTTTCTAAGAATGTTGCAGAATGTTCGAGAAGCTATTCGGAAAGATTTTGCAATGCCACAAGAAGGGATTGCGCAATACACTGAATGTTCTGGAACAGGTGACACGAGGAAAAGATTGCAACATTTCTAAGAATACAAGGGTCGTGGTACATTAATAGATTTCTTAACATAGGTTAAAAGCACGCCTACTACAGACTGTAATGGCTGTTGCGCGTGCATGAACGCCAGGCGAGTTCAAAAAGCCCACGTGTGATTCAATCACATTCACACTCCAAACAGAATAGCAGGGCTCGTCCGGGATTTGAACCCGGGACCTCTCGCACCCAAAGCGAGAATCATACCCCTAGACCAACGAGCCTTGAATACACCTTACGAAAGTGCTTGTCAATCTCATTCTTATTCTTTGCTAGAAACGTTCTTCAGGGAATATCTGTTACACACATGCGTCGGACCCGAACTGCCGTCACACAATGAAAAAAGTCAGCCATGCATCCCTGCCTAACTCGATGATTTCTTGCAAAACCAAAGATAAATTTTGTTTAACCTTATGTAAAAGTTCGGTGCAAGATCTTGTACTGAGAAACTGTCTCAAACTCAGACGTATTCCGTATTCCCCTTAAGTTCAATAAATTACGGACAAGTTTGAATTAATGTTTTGTATGTCACGATATCTTCGGATGAGTGTTACTGAAAGTGCAGTTCTAGTCGGAGATTTTTTCTCTCAAATCTAGCACATTGGTTACTTCAACCATGGTGACCTTAACTCTGAACCTGATCTGACCTAATCAAGCTAGGTAAGTGAAGACACTGAACCGAAACTTCGCTAGCTTATCTCTGGTCTCTGCACCGCAAAAGACCCTCCTCATGTAACACAAAAGCTAGACATATTCAAGATACGTAAATCTAATTCGATTTATAAAGTCAACATATTGAATCAAATCATCAGTCTCTTTATTCCTAAACTTTTGTGATACGATCTTCAGCTATTTAAATAAAAGCGGAAGTAGTCGACTTAGATATTGATCATTTGCATTACCAGAAAAACATTTTAAAGTGGACTGATAAAATTTCTTAAAAGACGCATCCTCTAAAACTACTTTAAGCGTTTTCTTTGGTATCGCAAGCTTTACTAGTCACTGAAATACATAAGGATATCTCAGTAATGTCTCGTATGTCAGTCTCACTTAATGTGATGTTTCTAAGTCACTTTATTCACGCCAACTTGAATAAACATTGTGTTCTAACTTAACAGATAAAAAAATCCAATATCTGAAAAGTGAACGACTCCTTTGTTCAGTAACATTATATGTAGCATGTCCTCGGTAGTATAGTGGTCAGTATCCCCGCCTGTCACGCGGGAGACCGGGGTTCAATTCCCCGCCGGGGAGGCAATTATTTTGACAACTCAACAAGCTTAAACTTGTCAAGAATTCGGATTCAAAGTACGTCAAGGCAGGGCAGTATAATTCAGTACAAGTATAACTCAGTTTTAGTGATCAATGAATAATTCAGTTTTACTACCTCAATATATTGAACCACTTGTTCCAAAGACGACTCTGAAACACGATCAACGTCCGGGTTCTCAGTCAGAAAGTAACGGTGCGAGCTCTGGTAGATGACGTTACGGTTTTCGTTTCCTCCGACGCCGACGTAGCAAAAGTGGAAGAGATCCTCAAGGAGTTTACAGACTGGGCCGGAGCAAAAGTAAATTACGACAAAACAAAAATCCTTGGGATCGGAACCTGGAAAGACCGGACAAGCTGGCCACTGCCCTGGCTGGAGAGTTCACCCACACTGAAACTGCTTGGCATCCCGTTCACCGCCTCGATCGCCACTACCATCTGCACCACGTGGGACAAAGTACATGGCTGCTTCATGGGTACTCTCAGGGAAAACTTCGGCCGACGACTGACTCTCCCTGAGAGAGTCAGATTTATCAATTCCACGGCGGTTGCCCATGCTCTATACGTGGCCAGGGTCCTTCCTTGCCCTGCCGAAATCGCGAGGAAAATGGAGATCGAGCTCCTGAAGTTTGTTTGGGCGGGAAAATTAGAACGCGTGAAGAAGCAAGTCCTCTTCGCGGACAAAGAGAAGGGAGGGCTCAGGCTGATCCAGCCCAACACGTTTTTCAGATGTGTATTCCTCGAGAGCACAACCACCACCCTACTCAGCGGAAATAACGACGCTGCAACTAAACTGCTCACATTCTGGCTCTCCTTCTCGCTCCGATCCCAACTCCCACGCCTGTACACCGGGAACCTGGTACCAAAATCGCTCCTTGTCCCAGACCACCTAATTGGTTTCCTGCAGGATCTGAAAATTGCTCTGCACAACGGCTGGATAACGAACCCATTCCGAGGGTCGAAGGTCAGACCCCTCTACTCATCCTTTATGGAAACCGAAACGATGGAGGGGAAACTGATGGAGAGGCTTCCGCAGCTGGACTGGAAGTCCATTTGGAAGAACGTTCACCTCCTTCGCGGCACGTCCTTGGAACGAATGTATGTGCTGAACCACAACATCCTACCGACAAGAGAGCGGCTTCACAAGCTTGACCCGAAGACAGACCCTCGATGTGAACGATGTGGCGCCAGCGTCGAAACGGCAACCCATGCTCTAGTCTTGTGCCTCGAAGTAAACACAGCAAGTAGTTGGCTGGAGCAAAAACTGCAAACCCTAGAGTATGGGGCTTCCGCGATAAACTTGGAGGAAGTCGTCCGCCTCAGTCTACATCCGGGACCCAACCTGAGACCCCGAATAGAATTAATAGCACTCTACACCTCGACGATGTGGGACTGGAGAGAGAAGAAGAAGACACCGCCGATCCCGGCCCTCGAGGAAGCTTGGAGAAAATATACGCGCCGATGAATCTCCACCGATGGCCGAATTTCCCGAAGAAGTCACCCGAACCCCCATATCAAATCATTTCATTCATTTTTTTCCCCATCTCACTTGTAAATTAACATGACTTTGACTTATTAATTTGGAACCAATACAAAATATAAAAAATAAAAAAAAAATTCCCCGCCGGGGAGGCAATTATTTTGACAACTCAACAAGCTTAAACTTGTCACGAATTCGGATTCAAAGTACGTCAAGGCAGGGCAGTATAATTCAGTACAAGTATAACTCAGTTTTAGTGATCAATGACTAATTCAGTTTTACTACCTCAATATATTGAACCACTTGTTCCAAAGACGACTGTGAAACTCGAACTACGTCTGAGTCCGAGGACGTCTGAAGTCGGTTATTTAGCGGCCGGAATCTTGTCATGCCTGGAATGAAACGACGTACTAAACAAGAGTCAGAACAGAAATAAGCTTAGAATTGTTTCCTTAGGTGTTCCATAGATATAGTAAGAAAACTGTTTCAGCAAATATGTCGAGATTTTCTTACCGGTCTCCAAAGACAGAAATGTCACAATTGTCATTGTTTCGTTCTTAAGCATTAATATCTCAATGTCATTAGCAGTGTGACTCGAAGTGAGTGTACGAAAAAGAAACTACTTGTGCTATTTAACTTAACAGCACGCTGTAAAGAAATAATCCAAAATTTAACAATAATTCTGTCGTCAATCAAATATACTTCGCTTGATAAGAAAGTATAAGAAAATATCGTCTCTGAACATTCTATTCCAGAAAAGTAATTTAATGTGAAGTTGATTAACCCTTCCTCTGGTAAGGTTAAATAATTAGAGTTACTTCAAGTAATATTTGGATTGATTCATGCACACTGTTTTCTTTTGTTTTTTAAAATGATTTTTGAAAATACTTCCGATAGAAAATTCTCATGGGACTACGTAGAATTTGGAACAGACTCAGTGAGATCTCACAGTTTTCGGAGCTTTCTCACTGAGACTAACGGTTCATCAATACTTGACCTTTGTCAAGACGTATGTCTGGCCATTGGTCACATACTGTACCCCGATATTCCCCGCCCTGAAGAACTGGGCGGACTAAACTGACTACTCAAACCTTCCTGGTCTTCCAAAATCACACAGTCATTCATGGGATACCTAGCTAAGAGAAGTTTTCACTACGATTATACTCTGGGACACATGACTGAAGTTACTAGATAAAACTCGCGTGATATGAATGCAACTGCAATAGAACCGAATGAATGTTTGCTGAATGTTTGGTGGATTGTTCTCGTTCGTTTATGTCTCCAGAGTGGACTTAAAAGACTAACTCGATTAAATACTTAAACAGAACAACATGCGTTAAAAAAAACTTGTGTATAAGAACAAACTGTTCCTTAGGATTTAACCAACGGTCGCGTACTATATATAGACAGCATACGAATCCGAAATGTAGAACTTGCGTTTCACATAAGAAAGTACTTCACCTGTTTCTATCTGTTCAAAAAACGCACCAATGGGCTCGTCCGGGATTTGAACCCGGGACCTCTCGCACCCTAAGCGAGAATCATACCCCTAGACCAACGAGCCGTACTTTAATGGAACTACATACCACAAAAGATTCTGGAGGTAACTTAAGCGTACAAGAATAAATTTCGCATGTTGCATTGCACATCACGGTTTCTCCAAAATTTTTGAAAAACGTTTTTGAAGCCGTAAGGTAAGCAATATTCCGTTTTGAAATAAATTGCCACCATACTAACAGCAAACTAAAGGGGCCATAATGAAAGAGGTTCATAATTCAGTGTCTTCGTTCTAGTTCCTTATGATTGTAAAACTATAAGTGATGAAAGTTCCTGAAAGATCTCCATCGTCCCAAGTGACTGAATCTCACATCATTCTAGGCCACAAAGTCAAGGTGCGAATTGAAGTTCTCCATGTGAGTGGTCGATTTTTCAGGGACTCGTAACCGGGTCCGAATACTGCAGGAAGTAGATTGAACTGGAAACTGAAGTACTCAGGACAAGTACATTTGTGGTCTCGGTACTTCTTGTCTACACTCGTAAGTAATGCTTCTTGCTTCAAAGTAAATACTACTTGGCCTAAATCCTCAAATGAAAAAAGGCCTGAATAAATAAAAAGTTACACCGGTTATGTCGTAGAACTTATGACAAATAACCTTTTACCAATAATAATCCTTTACAGGAATTCCAACGGAAGCAAGTACCATGACTCAGTTCCTATGATACTCTGTCTTACTTACCTGTTTTACGTTTGCCTCTAAGTGTTCGGTAGCAAAACGATTTAAGGGGAATGGCTACTTTTTACCTATTAAGTACATGCAGCATGAACAAATATTTTTTGCAGGGTTAAGAGCTTACCTACTGGAGATGTTGTTCAGCGGAGTGCAGAATCGCTCGGATAATGTTAATAAGTCATACAGTTTAATTCATTGCTATGCTGATATTTGTATCTATATATGTTTTTGTTGGGCACAGATCTAGGCATCAATAGCTTACATTAAGGCAGACTCCTGGAACGGACTCTTGGAACAGGGACTCAGTGAGATCATCATGAATCAATCCAAATATTACCTGAAGTAACTCTAATTATTTAACCTTACCAGAGGAAGGGTTAATCAACTTCACATTAAATTACTTTTCTGGAATAGAATGTTCAGAGACGATATTTTCTTATACTTTCTTATCAAGCGAAGTATATTTGATTGACGACAGAATTATTGTTAAATTTTGGATTATTTCTTTACAGCGTGCTGTTAAGTTAAATAGCACAAGTAGTTTCTTTTTCGTACACTCACTTCGAGTCACACTGCTAATGACATTGAGATATTAATGCTTAAGAACGAAACAATGACAATTGTGACATTTCTGTCTTTGGAGACCGGTAAGAAAATCTCGACATATTTGCTGAAACAGTTTTCTTACTATATCTATGGAACACCTAAGGAAACAATTCTAAGCTTATTTCTGTTCTGACTCTTGTTTAGTACGTCGTTTCATTCCAGGCATGACAAGATTCCGGCCGCTAAATAACCGACTTCAGACGTCCTCGGACTCAGACGTAGTTCGAGTTTCACAGTCGTCTTTGGAACAAGTGGTTCAATATATTGAGGTAGTAAAACTGAATTAGTCATTGATCACTAAAACTGAGTTATACTTGTACTGAATTATACTGCCCTGCCTTGACGTACTTTGAATCCGAATTCGTGACAAGTTTAAGCTTGTTGAGTTGTCAAAATAATTGCCTCCCCGGCGGGGAATTTTTTTTTTATTTTTTATATTTTGTATTGGTTCCAAATTAATAAGTCAAAGTCATGTTAATTTACAAGTGAGATGGGGAAAAAAATGAATGAAATGATTTGATATGGGGGTTCGGGTGACTTCTTCGGGAAATTCGGCCATCGGTGGAGATTCATCGGCGCGTATATTTTCTCCAAGCTTCCTCGAGGGCCGGGATCGGCGGTGTCTTCTTCTTCTCTCTCCAGTCCCACATCGTCGAGGTGTAGAGTGCTATTAATTCTATTCGGGGTCTCAGGTTGGGTCCCGGATGTAGACTGAGGCGGACGACTTCCTCCAAGTTTATCGCGGAAGCCCCATACTCTAGGGTTTGCAGTTTTTGCTCCAGCCAACTACTTGCTGTGTTTACTTCGAGGCACAAGACTAGAGCATGGGTTGCCGTTTCGACGCTGGCGCCACATCGTTCACATCGAGGGTCTGTCTTCGGGTCAAGCTTGTGAAGCCGCTCTCTTGTCGGTAGGATGTTGTGGTTCAGCATATACATTCGTTCCAAGGACGTGCCGCGAAGGAGGTGAACGTTCTTCCAAATGGACTTCCAGTCCAGCTGCGGAAGCCTCTCCATCAGTTTCCCCTCCATCGTTTCGGTTTCCATAAAGGATGAGTAGAGGGGTCTGACCTTCGACCCTCGGAATGGGTTCGTTATCCAGCCGTTGTGCAGAGCAATTTTCAGATCCTGCAGGAAACCAATTAGGTGGTCTGGGACAAGGAGCGATTTTGGTACCAGGTTCCCGGTGTACAGGCGTGGGAGTTGGGATCGGAGCGAGAAGGAGAGCCAGAATGTGAGCAGTTTAGTTGCAGCGTCGTTATTTCCGCTGAGTAGGGTGGTGGTTGTGCTCTCGAGGAATACACATCTGAAAAACGTGTTGGGCTGGATCAGCCTGAGCCCTCCCTTCTCTTTGTCCGCGAAGAGGACTTGCTTCTTCACGCGTTCTAATTTTCCCGCCCAAACAAACTTCAGGAGCTCGATCTCCATTTTCCTCGCGATTTCGGCAGGGCAAGGAAGGACCCTGGCCACGTATAGAGCATGGGCAACCGCCGTGGAATTGATAAATCTGACTCTCTCAGGGAGAGTCAGTCGTCGGCCGAAGTTTTCCCTGAGAGTACCCATGAAGCAGCCATGTACTTTGTCCCACGTGGTGCAGATGGTAGTGGCGATCGAGGCGGTGAACGGGATGCCAAGCAGTTTCAGTGTGGGTGAACTCTCCAGCCAGGGCAGTGGCCAGCTTGTCCGGTCTTTCCAGGTTCCGATCCCAAGGATTTTTGTTTTGTCGTAATTTACTTTTGCTCCGGCCCAGTCTGTAAACTCCTTGAGGATCTCTTCCACTTTTGCTACGTCGGCGTCGGAGGAAACGAAAACCGTAACGTCATCTACCAGAGCTCGCACCGTTACTTTCTGACTGAGAACCCGGACGTTGATCGTGTTTCAGAGTCGTCTTTGGAACAAGTGGTTCAATATATTGAGGTAGTAAAACTGAATTATTCATTGATCACTAAAACTGAGTTATACTTGTACTGAATTATACTGCCCTGCCTTGACGTACTTTGAATCCGAATTCTTGACAAGTTTAAGCTTGTTGAGTTGTCAAAATAATTGCCTCCCCGGCGGGGAATTGAACCCCGGTCTCCCGCGTGACAGGCGGGGATACTGACCACTATACTACCGAGGACATGCTACATATAATGTTACTGAACAAAGGAGTCGTTCACTTTTCAGATATTGGATTTTTTTATCTGTTAAGTTAGAACACAATGTTTATTCAAGTTGGCGTGAATAAAGTGACTTAGAAACATCACATTAAGTGAGACTGACATACGAGACATTACTGAGATATCCTTATGTATTTCAGTGACTAGTAAAGCTTGCGATACCAAAGAAAACGCTTAAAGTAGTTTTAGAGGATGCGTCTTTTAAGAAATTTTATCAGTCCACTTTAAAATGTTTTTCTGGTAATGCAAATGATCAATATCTAAGTCGACTACTTCCGCTTTTATTTAAATAGCTGAAGATCGTATCACAAAAGTTTAGGAATAAAGAGACTGATGATTTGATTCAATATGTTGACTTTATAAATCGAATTAGATTTACGTATCTTGAATATGTCTAGCTTTTGTGTTACATGAGGAGGGTCTTTTGCGGTGCAGAGACCAGAGATAAGCTAGCGAAGTTTCGGTTCAGTGTCTTCACTTACCTAGCTTGATTAGGTCAGATCAGGTTCAGAGTTAAGGTCACCATGGTTGAAGTAACCAATGTGCTAGATTTGAGAGAAAAAATCTCCGACTAGAACTGCACTTTCAGTAACACTCATCCGAAGATATCGTGACATACAAAACATTAATTCAAACTTGTCCGTAATTTATTGAACTTAAGGGGAATACGGAATACGTCTGAGTTTGAGACAGTTTCTCAGTACAAGATCTTGCACCGAACTTTTACATAAGGTTAAACAAAATTTATCTTTGGTTTTGCAAGAAATCATCGAGTTAGGCAGGGATGCATGGCTGACTTTTTTCATTGTGTGACGGCAGTTCGGGTCCGACGCATGTGTGTAACAGATATTCCCTGAAGAACGTTTCTAGCAAAGAATAAGAATGAGATTGACAAGCACTTTCGTAAGGTGTATTCAAGGCTCGTTGGTCTAGGGGTATGATTCTCGCTTTGGGTGCGAGAGGTCCCGGGTTCAAATCCCGGACGAGTCCTGCTATTCTGTTTGGAGTGTGAATGTGATTGAATCACACGTGGGCTTTTTGAACTCGCCTGGCGTTCATGCACGCGCAACAGCCATTACAGTCTGTAGTAGGCGTGCTTTTAACCTATGTTAAGAAATCTATTAATGTACCACGACCCTTGTATTCTTAGAAATGTTGCAATCTTTTCCTCGTGTCACCTGTTCCAGAACATTCAGTGTATTGCGCAATCCCTTCTTGTGGCATTGCAAAATCTTTCCGAATAGCTTCTCGAACATTCTGCAACATTCTTAGAAACAATGATTAATTACTCCCGCAATATAAAAGACCCCAAGTAGCCATGCTAGTCAGTGTTCAGTCTTCAATCAATCTGTATGTATCGAATAGCAAATAAATATTCTTACAGGCTTTGATCAGCGTTCTTGGAAAGCTTTATCCCTAAACACAACGCAGGGCATCTTCCCACTTCCTTACATTTTGGTGCCATGACCAGGATCCAAGATGCTGTCTGATCAGGAGAGTAAAGTTGCTGTATCGGCAGGAACGACCAGGGACCCTAAGGTATCTCGTCGTGTAACTAAAACTACTATAACTAAGCTAATCAATCGAGCTGACGAAATGTTCAATGATCCGACTCGACCTACTGCAAGTAAAATCGTCAAACTGAAGGACATCGCAGATCAACTGGACATCAAACTCAAATCTTTCGACGAAATTGAAGAATCCATTTTGTCGGGTATTGCTGGAGAAAAGGAGTTTGAAGAAGAAGTTAACCTCGCTGACGAATACCGTTTGAAGATTCGTGATCGAATTTCTGATATCTTAGTCGGCATTGAAACATTGCGTCAAACTATGACTGGACCCGCTGCTCAACCATCTTCTAGGAATCTGAACGAAAGAAATATGGTATCGGATGCTGCTAAACTTCCGAAACTATCCTTGCCCCAGTTTTCAGGCAACCTTTTATCTTGGAGAACCTTCTGGGACGCATTCGAAAGCGAAGTACACAATGATAGCAGCCTTCCTAACGTATCGAAGTTCAACTATTTGAAATCGCTTGTGGAGAAGGAAGCAGCGGCAACTATTGAAGGGTTAAGCCTGACAAATGAGAACTACGCTAAAGCTATCGATCTTCTGAAGGAACGCTTTGGACAAACTCCCAAAATCATCGCTGCCTATATGAGGGCTCTGTACAATCTGCCTAAAGCTAACAACAACCTATCCGCTTAAAGTAGTTTTAGAGGATGCGTCTTTTAAGAAATTTTATCAGTCCACTTTAAAATGTTTTTTCTGGTAATGCAAATGATCAATATCTAAGTCGATTTCTTCCGCTTTTATTTAAATAGCTGAAGATCGTATCACAAAAGTTTAGGAATAAAGAGACTGATGATTGGATTCAACATGTTGACTTTATAAATCGAATTAGATTTACGTATCTTGAATATATTTAGCTTTTGTGTTACATGAGGAGGGTCATTTGTGGTGCAGAGACCAGAGATAAGTTAGCGAAGTTTCGGTTCAGTGTCTTCACTTACCTTACTTAGCTTGATTAGGTCAGATCAGGTTCAGAGTTAAGATCACCATGGTCGAAGTAACCAGTGTGCCAGATTCGCGAGAAAAGATCTGCGACTAGAACTGCACTTTCAGTAACACTCATCCGAAGATATCGTAACATATAAAACATTAATTCAAACATGTCCGTAATTTATTGAAGTTAAGGGGAATACGGAATACGTCTGAGTTTTGAGACAGTTTCTCAGTACAAGATCTTGCACCTAACTTTCAAGTTAGGTTAAACAAAATTTATCTTTGGTTTTGCAAGAAATCATCGAGTTAGGCGTGCATGGCCAGTGGCGCAACAGAAGGGGGGGGGGACAGGGGGGCGGCCGCCCCCCCCAAAAGTTTTGAAGGGTGATGGGAAAAATTGCTCCCAAAAATGTTTTTTTTCCTTCAATTTTTCAGGAGCGTTCTCTTCTATCATTCGGATGGGATTTATTTTCCGCTTTCACTAAAAATTGAACGACTATGGCACAGCCGGTACTATCACACTCCTAGTCTTACCAGCTTCCGTCTAACGAACATCACTTTCCTGTTGGCCTTTGCATATTTCTAGTGTCCAAGTCGAGACAACAGTACTGTAGCCTGGTTACTGACCACTCTACTGCAACATTATCGAGGCGAGAGAATAATGCTCAGTAGTTCAGCCATATGATGGAGTTGTACAACTTAACAAAAGACAATTCATCTGAGAAATCTTTAAGTGACCGATGAAATTTTTTTGCTCCAGAAAAACCTTCTGAGAAGATTATCGTCCAAACTTCGACCCAACTTTGTTGAACAACTAACCGACTAATAATATTCTTGTTTTCTTCGCCAAATTCGGATATGCATTCATCGGAGTAGAAATCCCATAAATAGATCAATAATATCGTCCTTACCTATATTTCGTCTGAACAGTTCATATTCGGTTGACTAGTAAAGAACTCGCAGAATTGTACCATCACCATTACTACATTATTACACCATTATTACAGTTATACCCTCTGACCCTCTAAAAGTAGACTCTGCCCAGGACACATGATGTATTTTTTTGCTTTGTAACTGGAATAGGATGAGCTATTTGCGTGGCATGCCATCAAGTTTACGATGAATTCACCTAGAAACTTATAGATCGTTGCCAGCTTCTGGGGACTCGCCCCCAGACCCCGAATCTTCCTATTTGATTCTCATTTCCAAAGTTCGTATGCAATTTGCAAGCCACTACCATGTCGGTTTCGTCTATTTTATTAGCTTCTGTATTATTTCTCAAATGTGCTCTTGAGACCTTTCCAATTTATGTCAAACGTTGCAGTCAAATCCAGTATTTTGTGTACAAATAACGCATCTTTCATTTGTAAGTCAACCTACACTTGAATAAGCCATAACTAAAGCTGGAATGGCCCAAGTATCAAAATAAATTTCACAAAGCTTAAACGTGAACGAGCTTGATGTCAGCCGTGTTTTCGCAATGTGATACAGTACTTCACATTTCTGTTTCGTCGTGCATAACAATTTTTCTTGTTAAAGACGATAATCATACACTGAACAAACAATTAAAAGACATATTTCTTTGAAGTATGGTTTGATAGGGACAGCAGTACTCTCCGAGTACTCGACATTTCCTAGTACTAGCTTGTCATGGAACCCTAGTTCTCACATGCTACTCTGCCCCCCCCCCCCTGGTTAGAAGAGAGTGTTGCGCCACTGTGCATGGCTGACTTTTTTCATTGCGTGATGGCAGTTTGGGTCCGACGCATGTGTGTAACAGATATTCCCTGAAGAACGTTTCTAGCAAAGAATAAGAATGAGATAATGAAGCACTTTCATAGTACTGTTTTCATGGCTCGTTGGTCTAGGGGTATGATTCTCGCTTTGGGTGCGAGAGGTCCCGGGTTCAAATCCCGGACGAGCCCAAGGGTACTGTTTTAAGTTTAATGGAAACCCACATGCACTTTTATTAAAAATCGTCTGGCGTACATTATGCAAATGTCACAGTCTGTAACATGTTTTTTATTAACTTAGGCTTTCTTATCGTCGCATTTCCGATCTTCGGTTCGTATAAAGCTGAAGTATGGGGGAAAAAATTAAGTACTCAGCCTGGAGATTTTAACGAGTGTAGTTGGTGCCTCCTGAATGTTCATTTGAAGGACGAGGTAAATGATCCATATAACTGATCCAGTGAATAACTGCCTAAGTTTGTCATGGAACAAAAAAACCAATTTTGCTGTTAGATGCAAAGCCAATAGCGATTGAATCCTCCTTCAATCTTAGTACTCTAATTTATTCTAGTATTATGATAGGCAAAACTTGTAAATCGGTCACAGAGTTAGAGAAGCCTTTGGTTACAAACCTATTTTTCAGACAAAATACATCAGATTGTTACTGTAGTGAAATCTCTTAAGATGATTTCGGGGTAGCGTGGTTTAAGAGACTGGATTCGTTGCTTGTAAACGTTAGGAATAACGTACAGAGAGAGTTTGTGCAAACTGCCTTATTAAGTTAATGCTGTATCTACACTTACGCTGAAGTTCACTACAGACAAAATCTTTCACCAAGGGTTGGGAATGAAGGGCAAAGTGCGGACGCGATAAACATAAGTTGCACGAAAATACAAGGAACTATGAGAATGGGGAACGAGAGAAACTCTGACCCGAAACCAACTAACCGACTCTCTGTCGAGCGGGGCTAAGAGGGCGCTCTTATATATTCGGCAGAGACAAACATCGTAATAAAAAAGAAACTCGAGGGTAAAGGGGGTCACACAATCGGGGACACGAGGGTGTGAAACAAACAAGGTAATAAAACGATGTGGCGTAAAGTTTAAAGGTAAACTTGACTAAATAACATTGAATGTGGTTCGTGGCATTACAACCTTTCGATCAGGGGCTGATCCAGGAATTGAACCCAGGGCCTCTCGCACCCGAAACGAGAATCATACCCTCAGACCAACGAGCTGCAAACACATGACCAGGGCTTTACTACTAGCTCATACATATTCCTTAGAGGCTATGTCAGAAACATGGCTTCAAACAAGTTTACATGCACCCCGTTCTTTTTTTTTTTACAAGTTTTCCAATATTCTGTACACGCATTTTCTTCAAGATCAAATAGGCTCTCCAACGGACAAGAATGACCAGACGGTGCGAGGAATCCGAATCTTAAACCAGAAGGTTTTACAGCCTTCGCCGAGATTAAACAAAATGTGTAATGATTTCATACAGCATCCTACAGGCAAAAGAACCTCTACACAAACTAGATCTAAAATAGCTGCAAACTATTTAGCGTCACCGACCAAACAGCGGCTCACACCCATTAGCCCAATGTCCTGCTTAGTTATGTGCACCAGGAAATAGACTGCAACAGCCACTATAAACTCTAGAGTACAGGGCAACAAAGATGAATTTATAGGAAACCATCTAGCTGAGCTTATCTGCACCTTAATTCCTATCATCCATGCTTGTCTATCAAAACTGACGCTATTATTATCTTAAATGTATGGCTCGTTGGTCTAGGGGTATGATACTCGCTTCGGGGGCGAGAGGTTCTGGGTTCAATTCCAGGAAAAGTCTATTATTGACAGAAATGTTTGAATTTTGCTAAAGAAAGGGCTTTGTAACACTTCTCTAGTTCTTAAACCGATTTACCATTTTTTTCCGTTATAATTCGTGATTAAGTTAGAATTTGAGGTTGAGCTTAGGTTTGATGTACCATTAGTAAATGCATCTAAGAAAGAAATTGTTTTTCAAGAGAAACTTTCCTAGATGTTCACTGAATTAATGCAATGAATCATTCTTCTCGTCCTTCGAATGGACATTCAGATGACTTTACGTTCGTTAAAATCTCTACGCTGGACACTTCAACTGTTCTCTCATACTTCAGTTTGTACGAAACGAATGATCGGAAATTCGATGTGAAGAAGTCCTAGGTTAATAACACGCCTATTACAGACTGTAATAGCTGTGGCATGTACATGATGTACGCCAGAACAGTTCAAAAAGTTACATGTGTGATTCAATCACACTCACATTCCAAACAGAATTGCAGGGCTCTTCTGGGATTTGAACCCGGGATCTCTCGCACCCTAAGCAAGAATCATACCCCTAGTCCAACAAAGAAAGTCGGTTAGCGAGTCATCTCGCTAGCCAACAAGTCGAATAGAGTTATCTTGCTAAGGCTGGATAGGTTTGCCAGTTAACTTGCTATGCGACGCGCTCTACAGAGGGGTCCATTCGCTACCTGCTAAAAGGCGTGTATACACCTTTTAAATTGCAATGTTAGCAGTTCGTGTATAACCCTTCCTGAGTCTTTGATCTGTTGTTCGGGAGCCTCATTTGTATACACTCGTTTTGTGTTTCTTTTCTTGATGGCACGTGTGTTCTAGTAATGTGTGTGTAGTAATATTCTGTAAAGAATCATTAGTTTCTACTGACTCGTGCTAAGTTAACATTCCGGTTTCCCAGGGAAAAGCAATATTTCCTGTAGAATTTTCCTGTGTTTCAGTGTACGATTCTCCAGCGTATCTTTTTCACGTTGAGAAACGTTTGCGTCGCGTTCTCGATATTATGAGCTCGTACGTCCCATACGTTGTGCATGCGAATTTTGACACAAATACCGTATTTACTGTTTATCTGATCTCCAACTTCTGACGAATTATTGATCTCGGTAGATTTTCGTATTATTTCTCCAGTGATTTTGGAGCAATGTCCTCGTATATGTCTTGGGAAATATGTGATTAGTTATACAATATTGAAAATACTAGAGTGCTCTTCAACTCAAAATTATTCCGATAACCAACTCCACACTAGACCACCACTTCAACCAGAACTCCAATTGCAAGACCCCCCTCCCCCTCCCCTCCTCTTGCGCTGGGTGCACTCCGTGCACCCAACCCGCACGCTCGCCCTGCGCCATTCTCGGCGCAACTGTCTTGTTCTTTTTGAAGACGAAGTTGGCGTTACGTACTTTAGCCTTACGTACTGGGTTGCTCACGGTAAGCTCCTGGATAATCTGCGTCACCTCTTCAGCTGGAGCGCGTTTGATCAGAATTGTATATTCGTCGACTGGCGCAAGTGCTGTGATGATTTTGAGAGAATCTTTCTTTGATATGAGTGTCTTCATAGCGCTGTCGCGCTGTTTCATCTGGGAACGTCAAATAGCACTTGTTAACTCTACAGTTCAGTTTCTGGATGACGGGGCCTCCTGCTGATGAGTTTAAGGTGTGGTCTAGTTTTTGGGTGGTTAATGCCTCTTTTGCTTGTTCGGAAGAGGATTCCAGATCAATATAGTTTTCTTAGATCGCTGGGCCATCGGTGCTAGCCATCGATTAGGTTGGGCTGTAGTGGGGCTGGGTTACCCGCCCAGGCCACTTGCAGCCACTTGGGCATATGAGCGAGTTGACGGTGGTTGGGATTTAACCTGAAACAGTACTTTTTCCGCTAGAAGGCTTTTCAGGGTTTTTATCTCTTCTTTTCTCTCCATTAATTGTTGTTGAAGTTTTTTTAATTTCTCCATCTTTCTCTGTTGTCGTTGTAGGAAACTGGTGAGTGGTGTTTCGATAAGGCAGTTGCTGCATGTCGAACGTATTGTGAGTTTGCGGTGATTCTGGAGCTCGAGGGAAGTCGCTTAACCGTTGTTGCGAGGGATCTTCTTCATCTGAAGATAGATCCAATATGCGCGCATCGTCATAATCGTTTGATACGGGCGGAGCACTATTACTTTCTTGTTCGTATTGGGGTACCGGTTGTTGGGCCCCATCCCCTGGAGTTTTGACCTTTCGTTTTGGTCCACAGTCGTCATAGTACTTGTGAGCGCCCGATCGTGGGACGAAGTCCCTGGAGCATATGTCGCATGGTTTCGGTTCAAATTCTATTAGGCTCATGTTACTGCCCAGTTTTGTTGGGGTTTTGTCTTACGACAGAGCGCTTAGCAACTAGCGTAACTTCGCGTCTCCTTCTCTTTTCTCTCTTTGTTTTTGCCCCTTTGAATTTTAAGTTGTTGGATTTTACAAATTTTTCACCATTGAGTTATTAATTAGCCACTATTTAACATACCGAATAAATGTTAAGGACCACCGGATCGAGTATCTGTCTGATTTTCGCAGATTTCACTTGCACTTTTAAAAACGCTCTGACTCTGCGGAGCACCCAAGAGCACGTCCGAAGAGGTCGATGGGTCAAACCGAACCGATTTAATAATCTTTACTTTTTATTGTATGACACGTATTTGAGTACAGAGGGTCAGACGGGAAAAATAGTGTCAGGTAAAACCAAGCATACATACGACTTAACAATGTTCTCAAGAAAAGAGAAAGTTAAAAAACGGTTTCAGGCTCAAGTTTCATGCAACAGGTAACCGACGAAGAGGGTATGTGGCCAAGCATCATCATACAAACCATCAGTATTGGACAATTTGACAGCCACCTGATCACCCACTTTCAACTTGAGTATTACAGAGAAACCAATTCCTACAGCCGTGCGTCTTGCCGCATTGTTTACAGCCGCGACAGCTTTGGTTATGCTGGAGTTGACAGCAAGCCAAACGAAGTTAAACGAATCCTTGTATGTATTGACAATGACCTCGGCGGTGAAACTTATAAAGTAGATCCCGTTAACAGGAACAGTGTAGATCCCTGTATGTATGTTGGCAGCGTTTCCTTCGTTCAGGTCGATATCCTCGTAGGTTATAACCAAATTGGGCTAATTGAAATGGCTGTGCCTTCCGACAAAAAAAGGAATGTGCTTGCTGCGCGTGTCTCAATTCCAGTAATGTGCATGAGAATGAAATTAAACCTCCCACGATGAAACACAAAATCTAACCAGATGAAATGTAACTACACCAAAGTACCCCAGAGGAAATCGTGTTTTTACGCCATGTTTTCAACTGGTTTCTTAACATAAACATCCAAGTTTTCTTCAACGAAACAGGTCAACAGAAGCGTTTGAATAAATATTCGTGTAAACTATACCCAGGACAAAATTATTTTAGTTTATTATATCGGTAGCTTTTACTATTATGCTGGTTAATTATTCAAGTAAGAGTCTTCAAAATGACGGTAAAGTGTTACTTACTTTTCTCCAAATCGGCCACCTTTACGAGAAGTTGAGCAATAGTATCTAAATATAAAAGATAGTAAACACCATGCAAAGTAATACTGGAAATATGTCTTAATCATTAAATCTGAATTCCCCAAAAAGTGTGCAACAAAGATTTTTCCTCGTAAATCAACAAAACACTTGGCGTGAAAACTTCTCTTCTGAGCTTCAAGCTACGAAGTATACGTCCTGGACTTGAAATATTTTTTTAGAAGATATATTGAATCTTGTTGCATCAAGCAAACTGTTCAGAACATCTTAATCTTCACTAATGTCCCTATCACTGAAAGAACATCTTTTCTGAGAGGGTACGAGATCGAGAGCACTGGTCAAGTCGCATCAAGCATATATGCTGTTCAAAATTGTCTTCATCCCAGAACAAGGCAGAAGAAACTAGTGCTGAGAACTTACTGTTTTCCAAATCAGCTGTTTTCACGTCCAGTTTGGCGATCGCATCTAAAGACAAACGGGTACGAAATCGTATGTAAAACAAAAATTGAGATATAAAGACATGCGTACCTTTGAGTTTAGATTCCGTCACAAAAGTTCCGAGTGACTGTACGTTGGAATGAACAGGTGTTTTGACAGCGGTCGAGAGGAAGACTGCGTGTAACCGATCTGCGTTCTGATATCTCTGAAATTCTGAGTGTTGCCAACTTTGGCCAGATTGACTCTAGACAACTGCATAGGTTTGGGAACAAACTTCTTTCCCTCCCACTGAACGTGGTCCTTAATTTCTTTCATTAATTTAATAAAATCTTCTTTCTCTTTATTATGAGAACTGGGGTGTTCATTCGTGAAACCTCCCTTAAAACCAATCTTCCAGATTTTTATGCCAAACTCACCATATTTCTCAACGTTCGAAGAGAACACTTCTTTCATCATGTGTTTAGCCTCGTCCATTGAATTTCTATAAACTTCGGATATTGTTTTACTTGAACGATCAGGCCGATAGTTATCCTTGTCCCAGAAAACCGAGTCTCGCATTGTGCTACTCTGTTCGGTTATCTCTGTCTATCCGGAGACTATGAACTTTTCCAGGAGGTTGTAGATAGTTGACTCGGCATCCTGATGAAAGATCTCATTATCACTGAACGTCTCAGTAAGGACATTGCTGACTTCTCTGTCAAAAGACACTTAGTATCTGCTGCAGTTAGATATACTTCTTCCCTATTGGGAAGCTTCTGTTCAAGCTTGGTGAATAGGGAACCTGATACGATGTTCTCGACTCTGATGATTGTCTCCCTGCGTTTAGACCGCAGCGAGTCCAAACTGAACTGCAGTTTTAGGTGAGGGAACTGGTGGGGATTGTGCCGTATCTGCTCAGCCAAATTATTACAAACTTTTAATGTGTCGCAGACAAAGCGGAACTCGAGATACTGGTCCGACTGGTACGGGATCCATTCTTTACTAACCCTGTAATTGGCTGTATGTTTGGTGGTAGAAAGAAAAACCTCTTCGCACGGATAGAAATTTCAGTTCCAACGATCTTATTTAGGTAGTGAAAGATTTCCTTTTCTACTGATTCGTTCAAGAGATAGACTCTAAAACGCACCTCCGCCTCGCCGCTGCCGTTGTTGAATTCACCGACTGCGCTTTGTGGATCCAACAAGAAATGGGAGCGTAGAAATACTTGTTGTTCCTTGTATCGATGCTCTTCAGCCCGCCCGAATGCTCGTTTATGTTGATTCGATAATTATTGAAGGGCATGGACGCTATAGCACGAGGTGATATTTCCAGTTTGCCCCATGAGTCGTCTGTTTGGTTAACTTCAGAGAATGACAGGCCAATCACGCTTAACAAATAGAGGTAGCGGGATACAGCAACCATTTCGGGCTTCTTTCCTCTTCCTGGTTTTGGTTTCTTACAGTACTAAACAGCAATAACAGGAAAGAAGAGTTGAAATGACAAAAGTGAATACTTTGGCAAAACGGTTCTTCTCTGTAATTTAACTTGTTGCTATCTAGTCATCTCTTTTTGGAATACTCATTTCATTTTAAA
Organism: Eulimnadia texana; assembly: GCA_002872375.1. NCBI lineage: Eukaryota > Metazoa > Arthropoda > Branchiopoda > Diplostraca > Limnadiidae > Eulimnadia > Eulimnadia texana. The sequence continues at coordinate 2,480,618 of NKDA01000007.1, forward strand.
CTATGGAGTTTAAAGATTACAACAAAACTTTTAGGATTGTTAGAACTTCCCTTTGAAAAAAAATATCCATTGCTTACCCTAGATAATATCTAGACGACAGATGGATGTTGTCTGGAGAACAGCTTGGTAGCAACTACTCGTTATCCAGAGAAGAGATGGTGTAATTTTGCCGTTTTCGCTTAGCTGTTCTCTAGATGTCCTCTAGACGTTCTTCATCTTTTCTCCATCAAGCATCTATCAGTTCTCTCGATATTCTCCATCTTTTCTCCACAAAACTCACCTCATACAATTAAAAATAAGGAATCGAAAAAAGATGCCCCTATGTAGAATCGTACCTGTGCCCTATTGAACTATAGGTGGACTGCTACTGATGGCTCCACGCAGGGCCGCCACGAGGGGGGGCAAGTGGGTCATTTTGCCCCGGGCCCCCACTTTTGGGGGGCCCCCTTAGGAAGAACCCGTTATCGTTTTGCGACTCATGAAAATGTCCATATAGCTCTTACGTGATGGCCTTGAGGAATGCAGCTGGTCACGACCCTAGATTCGCAAAGTTAATTTCCTAGGGCTCTATGTTAAGTGAAAGTGAGTCGGCGAGCCGACTCTTGCCCTAGGCACTTGCCTTTGGCACTTGCTCGCCATCGCATTACTTCATTTAGTTATCTTGACCGAATTCCTCTCATTTCAAAGCGCATCAAAGATGACGTCCAAGCGAAAATATAAAAGTGGAGCAGAAAAGCGGAAATTGAAGAGAAAGAAAGACGGGGAAGTGGGAAAAGGTAAACAAACCCTGTTAAATTTTTTTGAACCAGCCCAAGTGAATTCGAGTGAAGATACGCAACACGTTACTTGTGAAAACGAAGACGATGAAGTGCGATCTAGATTCTCCGAAGAGCCAGATCTTGTACATGATTCAGCGCGCTCGACTAGTGATGACAATTTATCTGAGGTTGAAAATAATGCAGTGCTCATTGAAAAGGTATCATTGACCAAGCAATCGGAAGGACAAGTTTCAGATGACGACCTCCCTGACGATGTCGCGAACTGGACTGTGCTAAATTGGAAAGAATCAACGAAGCAGGTAGCTATTCTTCGTGGGGCAGCTGCTTTACCTAAAACGTTTCCTCGAGACGCCAACGGACGCAAAGTATCCCCCTTCATCACTAACTATTTGCTGCCAAACGGTGAGCTGGTGTTTCGTGACTGGTTAACTTGGAGTCCTTCGACAGAGGCCTTTTTTTGCTTCCCTTGTCTTATTTTATCGAATCAAGACATCACAAGCCGAAGTAAGTTACTCCAGCCTGGGGTAGGAATTTCTCATAAGAATCTTTGTGGGTGGAAAAAATTATTAGATAAAGTTGTGCAACATCAATCTTCTCCGAATCACCAAAGATTCTATATGGATTGGAAAATGGCGACCTACAACCTACAAAGGTCTTCAGGGATCGAGCATCATTTATCGAGCCAGTTACGTCATGAAATTGAAAAGTGGCGCCAGATTCTGAAGCGTTACATTCGCTGCTTATTGTTTCTCGCCGAAAGATCGTTGGCTTTACGCGGGCAGTTTTCAACCCTAACTGAGGAAAACAATGGTAATTTTCTTGGACTTTTGGAGCTGGTGGCAGAATTTGATCCATTACTGGCAGATCATCTGCACGCAGTCAAAGCTGCTCAAGAAAGGGGGGAAAGAAGGGTTAATTATCTGTCGTGGAAATCTCAAAATGAGCTTCTCGACTTATGCGGAAAATCAGTTCTGAAAGAGATTTTAGAGAGAAGGCAGAATTCTAAATATTACTCATTGATTTGTGACGCGACACCTGACAAAAGTCGAACAGAGCAGACTACATTAATTCTGCGCTTCGTACACCTGAACGATAAAAAGTGGACAGTTGAAGAACACTTCTTAGAGTTCATTGATTTCAGCAAGAAGACGGGTGCCGATCTCGCTGAACTTTACCTCACCCGCCTGAAACACCATCGCATTTCTATCGACGAAATGAGAGGTCAAGGGTACGACAACGGAAGCAATATGTCCGGTGTCCACAAAGGTGTTCAAGCTGAAATTTTGAAGCACAATAAGTTCGCAGTTTTTAGCCCTTGTGCATCTCATTCACTAAATCTTTGCGGGATACACGCCGTTAAGTGCACTAAACAGTCGGAGAGATACTTCAAAAACATCCAGAAGCTCTACGTTCTGTTTAGCTCAAGTCCCAGCAGATGGGAAATCGTGAAACAAGAAATGAGAGTAACATTCAAGTCTCAGTCTGAAACCAGGTGGAGTGAAAGAATCGACGCGTTGAAGCCAGTTGCCCAGCAAAGCACAGGCGTTGTTAAATGTCTAGATCGCCTTTTGAGTGAGCACTCTGGATCACTGTTGCCCGACTCCAAGAGAACTGCAAAAGAGCTGTTGAATTACTTCTCCTCTTTTGAAGCAGTTCTTCATGGCACTATTTGGATTAAAGTAATGCAGTCCGTTCAAGACGTTAATATTATGCTGCAGCAACGCGGGATTTCTCTGGACAAGCAAGTTTCCCTTATTGAAGGACTTTTAGTAAATCTGACTTATCTCCGTAACTCCTGGGATAAACTGTTAGCCGAAGCTAAATTAGTGGCAGCCTCCCTGGACATGACAACATCTTTGCCTGATAGAGGACGCCCGGTGAGGTTTCAAGTAACTGGTTTGCAAGAGGAAACTTCTCACGAAGAGGGAGACAACGAAGAAAAACGGGCTGAGACAAACTTCAAAATCAATTGTTTCTTAGTTGTCATGGATGTTCTGATCGCTCAACTTACTTCTCGGTTTGAAGCGTCAAAACGGATTTCAAACAAATTCGAATTCCTTTGGCGCATGGATATAGAGGTCGAAGAAGCACTAAAAAAAGCTGGAGAGCTGGTAAACCTCTATCCCGCTGATTTGACATCTTGTCTTGCAGACGAAGTACGATTACTGCGGAATTCGAATTCACTTTTCGTTCACCTCAGTTCAAACGTTCAGCCTCTCGATCTCTTGAACATTATGTTCTCTTTAGACATTCAACATTTGTTTCCTGAGATATGCGTTGCTCTAAGAATATTTTTATGCATCCCCGTAACTGTAGCTGAAGGAGAACGCTCTTTTAGCTCCCTCTGCTTTCTCAAAAACTCTCTTCGATCGACGATGTCACAGGAACGCTTGAACAGCTTGGCGTTACTTTTCATTGAAAGCGAAATTGCAAAGAAGATTGACTATGACGAAATCGTCACGACGTTTGCTAATTCCGCTGCACGGAAAGTCTTGCTATAATACTTGATACTTCGTTTGTTTAATGATACTGCCAAGATTTTGAATACATAAACCGGTCGTATTTCGCAAAACCCCGAGGGGGCCCCCATTTTTTTCTTTGACCCGGGCCCCGCGTCTCGTTGTGGCGGCCCTGGCTCCACGATGCTTGTAGTACTTTGCTAATGAATTGAAAACAAATACCCTATGTTATCGTAAGCTGGGTGCTTTCTAGAGAATAGCTAAATAACAGATAGGGATTATCTGGATAACAGCCAGCTATTCTCTAGTTAACATCTTGATAATCTCTATCAGTTGTCTTGATTTTATTCAGAAAACATGAAGCTGCTACTGTATAGATGATGTCTTGATAAAAGCTAGTTGTTGCCTTGAGAACAGCTAGACAAAAACCGGTGATTATCTGTTTAACGACCAGCAGTTCTCTGGTTAACATCTAGACACGTCTCCATCATTTGGCTTGTTTTTATATAGACAATATCCAGTCTGCCAGTGTCTAGATAATATCTAGACGACAGAAGATGTTGTCTGGAGAACAACTAGATAAAAACCGGTGATTATCTGGACAACAACCAGAGATTCTCTGGTTAACATCTAGATAATCTCTATTAGTTGTCTTGATTTCATCTAGAAAACATCAGGTTGCTAGTGTCTAGATAATGCCTTGACAAAAGCTAGTTGTTGTCTAGAAAACAGATATATTTTCTCTAGTTAACAACTAACGTTACTTCTATCTATCTGTTAACCTGGTTGTTATCTAGGGAAACAATGGATAATCTTTTCAAAGGGTTGTTAGCGCGTTAAATTTCCGCCGTGCACGATTTTGTAGTACCGTCTCTTGCATCGCCGTGATGGCACTTCGTGATGCAAGCAGCTTACTCGATGAAATCTGACTTTGATCTTAGTGAGAGTGAGTTCTGTACATTTATGAAGACTGTTTCCCGTCCTCCTTGTCACAGATTCAATAAAACGGAGTGACTTTTGAATTCAGAATTTTAATTTGTGAACTAACAGATTTAAAAAATTTAACAGAAAATCTGGAGAAGGAAAAGACTCTTTATCAATCTAATAAAGGCTCGACAATTGCTGAAAACTGACTGTTTGGTGCGGACATACTGTCCAGTTTTGATTATTTGCAATCACTTCTAAATCATAAAAGAAAGTTTCTATTCGCGATGTTTTTGCGAGGTTGACCAAGGTCGAAGCTTTATCAAGAATCTAGGGGAGAAATGTGGCAAAACCGCAGCCAAGGTCAAATTAGTTGACATTCCCGGATAACCTTCCGGATCTATCCGGAACACTCCTTGTAGCCTTTTTTCTGTAAACAGATCTGCCAGACATCGCTCGTTTCGCACATTATTAGTTCAGCAAATCTTCTCACAGAAACAGTATTCATCAATTCGGGTTATTAGAGTTTCGAGCAGTCGTGAACATCTAAGGGATAGAAAATAACTAAATACAGATCGTATATAAATCATTCAGGTACTTTCTTATTTACCTCTTCAGGGCGTAGTGTGGTGTTGTTAAGGTCTTGACACGTGACAGAGCCCTCGGACATAGCCAATTGACTGACCAAGTTCTTCAGGACTCGTCCTTTTCTACATAAAAAAATAGGCGTCAAAGATCTTCCGATGAAGTCGTACACGACGAAAGCTTCTTATAAAAGAGTAAAAAATTACAGACTTCTCTTGAAAGCATCTTTTCATGATCACGTAAGTTCATGACTACTTAAAATTTTATGCGTTTCTGTTCTGATGAGCCCACCCTCCTCAGTGGTTTGCTGTTTTGTATTTCCGAAAAAGAGCTCAGCTGAGTTCACTCGGGGCAAAACGCTGACGTGATCACAAGCAAAGTCCAGCAGATCCGTTGCTTCGCAACGACATGTATGAGGTCAAGTGACTTGCAGCCACTTAAAATCTTGATGTTTTTAATAGATAACCACAGAGATAAATACGAAACTCACATGTCACATTCCAATCATATTGATTGTTTTAATAGGGGTGCATTCATCTTGAAACTGGCACTCAGTATTGGCGGTAGCTGGGATACCAGCTACAAGCGGAGCTAGAACGGAATGAACGACTGGGGCAATCGAGTGAACAACAACTGGCGCTACGTGGTGGTTTCATACATGTGAGACAGTGACACATGTGACTGTTGCGTCCAATACAGCATCGTTCAAACTTTTGGGTTTCGTCGGTGACTTTCTATAGAGGTTTAATGAACGTCTGTCAACGGTCCCAACACGTGACACAAATCCAGTCAGATCTCGCAGTCCAACAGCAGGTACAGCAACGCTAGTGTTGGTCACGGTGTGGATGATTTTTTAATCAAAGGAACGAAAAGAACATAGCTGCTGTAAACAGTGATGGAAAAATGAATGTGCTCGTAAAACGTACAATGAAGTCGTGGTACTGGAAAAGACAGTTATAACTTTCATTCACTAATCGACTCCATGGAAGAGTACAAACATCGATATGGTGACTCGGCAACTCAAACTGACTGGGTCTAGTGAAGGTGACCACAAAAAAGCAAGCGAGGAACATAGAACATTCTGGTTTGAAGCAACTCTGTTCGGATGCAGAACGTGAAGATGAGAGATAACGCTTTGCACTGGATTACCGACATTTCCGTTATTGCTACGTCAAAAGCTTTGTCCTTTGTCCCGGTTTAGAAGAAAAAAAATGCAGTAACTCTATCAGAGCAGCTCGTCTTAATCGCTATCTGTGATATGCGGACTGACAATATAATGATGTGATATAAGGACTGGTGATAGGAGGATCAGGCGATATGAGGTGTGTAAACATTCATTCGTCCATTTCGCCTGCACCCCAACGGTCTTTCAACTCATGGGAGATTACAAAGGCCCTCGATTCTTGACATGATTCTCAGATTCTTAATCGATTCTCGTATTCCTGGAACCAAACTTGAGCTGTCAGAGTTTTCCGAAGTAATGTGCGCAGATGATGAAATGTCCATGTTGCAATCTTGACCTAAGACCTCTTTAAATGCGACAGATAAGCCCGGGACTTTTTGGGATGAAATGTGATGAAAGAGCAGCACGTTTTATCGGACGGGTCGAGTGGAGTAAGAGGTCAGAGCTCCATGCAAGGGCCGTGTGACGATTACTTGATAACTAACGATAGCAGGAGAACATGTAGATAACAGGTTGATAACAGTGATAACATGGTTTGAGTGTACCCGACAGAAAGCACTCAGCTGAGACTCAGGTAAGACTCAGCCGTGTCTCAGGTGAGAAACAGGGAAGACCTTCGAGCATGTATATTGGTAGAGACGGTGCGGGCTATTGTGGCCCTGCAGAGCAACTGTTGCCAAGCTGAGTTGAGCAGACGCCCTTAGCCGGTCCCCGAGTTCCCAATGTAACCTGTTTTTTAAGCAGTTGTCATCTAGTGGCAAAGTTAGGAACTATATTAAGAGTTCAATTATTCTGAAAAGATTTCACAAAAAATATCATAAAACGATTCATTTCAGTTTTAAAAATTATTTTGAGAGTATCAGAGTCATTCTTTTTCAAAAAAGGTGTTCAACTCATGCTAAATTCGCAGTCCATCCAGTAAAAATAAAGATGGCGTCGCGTTTGTTTACGCCAGCTGGCTGCCGTTGCTATGGCAACTCGAGGACCGGACTCTGTCCACCCCTTCCAGCCCCCTGTCCTCACCCGCTAGCCTGGCTTTACTCAGCTATACGCCGCACCTTCTCTACCAATATACATGCTCGAAGGGTGAGACTCATCCGAGTCTCAGCTGATTTCTCAGCTACATTTTCAGGTGATTCTCACCTGATTTTCTCCTTACTCTCAACTGATTTATCACTTTGTCAGCTAATTTCTTACCTGATTCTCGCCTGCCCGGCTGAAAACACTCATCTGAGAAATTAGTTGATTCTCAGCTGAGAATTTTTATTTCAGGCCAATAATGTGGAACATGAGAATCAGTTGATTCTCAGGTGAGACTCAGCTAATTCTCATGTGATTTTCACCAATTGTCTCAGCTAAGTCTCAGCTGAGTATTTTCTGGCCGGTAGGTCTTCATTTGGTCTTCATACAGCAGCTATGGAGGCAACGGTCTCACGAAAAACGTTTCCTACCCAGAGCTATAAGCAGAATGGCAGTGGTGGAAAGCTGACATGTTACTCGCCGCTCAATTTAATTTTCGACGCTTGTTCGGTCTCAGAGTTTCTTCGTTCACAGATGCTAGCTACAAGCGAATCCCGGACCCGTTGTATACTTACGCAATTCTGATTGATCCTTGATGTTATGTGGAAGTGCCGCGTTGCTCTAGTCGTTCCCTCCATACCTCATTCTCCAGATGCAACTTCTCACCCCAGTACTAGACGCTCGAAAGGGTGTTAATAAAAAAAAGTTGTTGATAAGTTGTTGATAGTTAATCTGAAAACGGTGCACAACTTAGTCTGCGCTCCAAACGTTGCCTGCCTATGGTTCCCTTTTGATACGCAGAGTTTCAAGGAATTTTTTTTTCGCGTATTGGGTTCCTGATGGAACAGGAAATGTATTTATATCTTAATTAAGATATAACCTTAACTTTAAGTGTGTATAAAACTGCATTCCTAATTTGCACTTACCTGCATTAGTGTTCAAGTTGTAGAGTTTGTTAAGCTTTCGCGTTTTTGCCTCTTGCAAACTTCTAAACCTTTGAATATGACCCCGTGACCTTCACCGGGGGCTCTGAAGTCACTAATAACTCTACGACTGAACTGAAAGTTTGTAATGTTTAATAGTAAAGAAGAAATCAAATTGGGTTGAGTTCGTTGAAATTCATTCAAGTTTAAGTGGACCCGGTACATACTGCTTTCAACCATTACATAAACCAGATGGCAACAGAGAAGAACTTCGCGAAAAATTTATCCACGAAAGCTGGATTTATTGATGAAGAAATTGCTGAACCTTCAGAAATCAAGGTCGCATTTGCACCAAGATACTATATTATAATCTTTTGACATAATCACTGAACAAAGTGCGCCACATAAAGGTTATGTTTGTTGTACATTTGATAGGTGAGCATGAAAAGGTCTAAGGAAGGACTTTGTCAGAGAAACATCCGGAGAACGGACCTTTGTAAGCCGCACTTTGTACTGTTTGTTCTGAGATTGTCAGTGCTATGAGCAAGCGGCATTTGGTGCAAACGGGACCTTGATTCCTGCACGTGCAGCAATGTCCTTATCAATAAAACAAGCTTTTATGCAAGGTTCTACTCTGTTGCTAACTGGTCGTTACTGGTTGAAAGTAATATGCTATAGGGAAAACAAAAGAAGAGAACTTCAAACCCTGCGAATAAAAAGGGAACTGTACGTAACGATAGGATCACGGACTCATTACTGTACAATTTTCAGGTTAACCATAATGAAGTATACATTCAGTCAAGCTGTACTCCTTTCTGGAGTTATGCTCTTAACCGCATCCACGGAAGGGTGTTTTGACTGGTTCTTGGCAGGTTCCAGTTACCATCCAACCCGAGTTATCAGGCAAGATCCAGGAAAAGGAAGGGAGGACGACACGGCCAGCTCTCAACCTGAGCCAAAGAAATTTCGCAATGGTAAGATTATGCAGAAAAATGGGCTAGAGTAGGACTGTACTTGTAAACAACTAAAACAAGTTTTTACTTCTTAATTGTGTGATGTAAGTTCCCTAATATTTATAACTTTTTTAATCCTATTATACAATCTTGCTTATTCTCGAATCATGGTTCTAGACACGACCGGCTGCACTTTCAATGTCGACTATAATTCCCCCCGTCACACATCGTCAGCGGAGGGGTGATCACTTTTACTGTGAAATACATGAAATAACTTGATCCTGATATAATTATACTTTCTTTCTTATACTCAGTGGTGGGCGGCTCACCGAAAAAATTGAGCCGTACTACGACGGTTCGGATTATAGAATATGGTCGCGGTTCGGTTCACGGTTCGGCTTACCGAAAATTTTGCATGGCTCGGCTCGGCTCGGATTACAATTCTAACACCTCAATTTCGGCTCACGGCTCGGATCAATTTTTTTTCGCGGGGCGTGGGGGTGCATGGGAATTGATTCACTGATATTTTTTTTCCAAGCGCACGCATCAACTACAATTACTTAATTTTTGTTTGAAAATGACAATAAGAAGGCATTTTTCATGCGTCTAATGCGGTATTAGATTACTTTTTACCTTTCATACACATTATTTGCTGGGATAAATCCGAAACGGCGATCTAATAAATTTCTTTCTCCCATTTCTAAACACGCGAACTGAAATCAGGATTTTCGTTGCTCCATCTAATATCATTCATCTATACCTCAGGACGGAAAAAAGACGAATTTTTGGGGACAAACCAGCTTATCCTGGTTCTCTTCGTGATTGCAAATCTGAATTCTCTTTCGTAATATTTGCGGGCGGGATGAAGCTGATTCCATTAACTGTTGTCCAACACAGCGGCCCAGATTTTGTTAGTTCATTACTAAGCTACGGAATTCAGTCGGAGGAACAGAGAAAGAAGCCGCTTCATACAGTTCAACTTCTATGCATCGTCAAAGAGCCGAGTGACAGGGGAAAGTTCGCGATAAACTTAAGAGGATAACGTAGGGCATGAGTTATCTTGTATCTTCACGTTGACATCATACTTATTTCGAACTTATCCCTGAAACGTTCTCGTTCACAAAACCAATCGCGAATAGAAACGGGATACGTTGGCTTATTCCCAAAAAATGTATCCTTAAAATTTCGCGTTCATACATCTCGGTTGAATACGACATTTCCGATTTGGGATTCAAGCTCGAAAAAAAAGGAACAAGTCTTGCAGTATGAGCGTAATAAAAGAGTATAGGCTGAACAAAAGTCTTTTTCTACAACCCGCAGCATCATAGAAAGTAGAAACCTAACGCAAATGTCACAGTGTTTAAGGGTCTGGTCTACAAGATCAATTTCTTTTCCCTAGAAGTTGTAAACGGTTTTAGGAGCTTGAAGCGATGACTATTTTCATACGACCTATAAGTTTATATTTTGGTCCCCCGTCATTTGCCGTGAGCCGAAAGATGCACCGTTTTCGGATTATTTTCGGGTCGTAGACAAGTATTAACGGCTCGGATCGGCTCACGGCTCATGTCACAATATGACGGCTCGGATGGGATCAAGGATTAATCCTTTTTTATCAGGATTACGGCTCGGGTCAAAAAACGGATTAACCCGCCCACCACTGGAACAGAGTAACACCATGTGGGACTAGGTGTTCTAGGGCAACGATAACTATCGGCCTGATCGTGCAAGTAAATCAATATCCGAAGTTTACAGAAATTCAGTAGGCGAAGCTAAACACATGATGAAAGAAGCGTTTTCTTCGAGCAACAAAACATCATTGGAGCTAGGGGCGAACTTAGGAAGTTTTGGTTTCAACACGGGGTTCACGAATGAACGTTCCGGTTCGAACAGCAAAGAGAAAGAAGACTTTCTAAAATTCATGAGAAAAACAAGGATAACGTTTACTGGGACGGAGACAAGTTTGTTCCCAATCCTATGCAGTTGTCCAGGATCAACCTTGCCCGAGTTCGCAACAGTTAGAACTTTCGAGATATCAGAACACAAATTGTTTACACTCAGTCCGTACTTTCCACATCCATTAAAACGCTGGCGTATAGTTCCGCGTGACCAGCTAACCTTCATAAATTTCATGGACTTAGTAGACTTAGTGGACCACAGACTGATGTGCGATCCCTTGGTGGACACTTCGTGACGGAAACCAAATCCAACGGTAAGTAACTGTGCCTTTCTTTTCCAGCACTCCAACACGAGTGTATTGCGACAAAATGCTGTAAATACTGAACTGTCGAATTGATGTACAAAAGATGCATCGACCGGGAATCGAACCCGGGCCGCCCGCGTGGCAGGCGAGCATTCTACCACTGAACCATCGATGCTTACCATTACTTCAGATAGCGGCCGTTCGGGCAGAACACACCTTTTTGTACGAAACTCGAACGGTAAAATAATGCTTGCTGAAAATAAAAATGAATTTGAAAGCAAATCTCCATTTAGATTGGGTTCATCTCGAGAACGTTGAAGCAAGACGATTTCGAACCTTGGCGAAGCGAGCTACAGTCAAGAGCATGTTCACTCGAAGTGCCATGAAAACTGACAACATGAAAAAGGAAATAAATCCAACAGTTTTAATCGCACCACGTAGAACGAAGGCATTAGAAAGCCATAGTTTTCCGAAAGTTTTGTGTTCGCAAGTGCTAAGAAACCAGAATTTCATAGAACTTCAGAGCAGGTTCCATACCGGGTAAGACGCTTCCATAGGACACAAGTGATAGAGACTTGACACGGAAAAGGCGATTCTGCAGCAAGAAGAAGGGCCCAAGACCTTCACTCGGCGTCAAGATGTAATTGAAATGGAATTTGAAGGTTCTCTAGAGTCGGAAATGCATTTAGACACGTGGCGTTTAGGATCACAATGTAAATGAAGGAGTCTTTCAGCTGTTTCTGTCTATTCCCGGAGCGCTCGTAGAGCTGTTTTTCTATCTAGTCTTCAGAGTAAAATACTGGGCTACTGATATTTATCAGCAATGAAGTGTGAAGGTACAATCCTTCGTTATACTTTTGAATATAAATACTAATGAATATAAAATATACCTAAAGTTTTTCTCGAGTGAACTGGCATCCCAGACTCTAAAAATTTCTACATTACCTGTCCAAAACTTTAAAATTTTAATGTGAGACATAAAGCCAGCTTCCAAAGAAGACTAGGACCCGCGGTGGAGACCCGGACACAATGGGTGAGTGTCCTCCCTGAAAGCTCGCTGTTGGTGGAGGTTGTAAGCATCGATGGTTCAGTGGTAGAATGCTCGCCTGCCACGCGGGCGGCCCGGGTTCGATTCCCGGTCGATGCACATTTTGTAACAAGTATTAGAGCTCAGGTTATATCAGATAAACCTGAACACACGTTCGCATTCCCATTCCCACTCCCTTATGATGTTCGCTTGACCCTAGTACAGACAAACTGGCTGACTGATAGAATCTTAGATTGAAGACCAGATCCTGAATGGTTATCGAAGAAGGGCCTCATTGACTGATTGACTATGACTCTTTTTGCGACGCTGCAACAATCAATTACTAAGTAAGTGTATAGGTTCTGCAAAAAAAGAAATTATGCGTGGCAACAGATTCATACGAAAAGATTGGTCACTACATTTTTTATGTCTGCGTACCTAAGCCTGCAGTTCCGTTTGGACTCTCAGCGATCTAGAGGCAGGGAAGTACTACTGCTCAATTTGAAACAATGATCATATGACGATCAAAACTTGGCTCTATGAAATGAAATACGCTAATACGTTTTCTAAAATTTATAGCACCCGAACTCACAATGTAGCCCCAGTTGTGTTCATTCAGCGGCACCAGTTGTCCACCACGTTCACTAGTTGTTCACTCCACTGCCCCAGTCGTTCTTTCCGTTCCAGCTCCGCTTGCAGTTGCTACTTCAGCCGCCACCAATACCAAGTACCAACCTCAAGATGAGTGCATCCCTTTTGAAAAAGTCATTATGATTGGAATGTAAAATGTATTTTCAAACGAAATGTAAGAATGTAAAGAATAAATCGTATTTGTCTCTGTGGTGATCTACCAAATACTTCGAGATTTCAAGTGGCTGCAAGTCACTTGACCTAATGCCTGTGGTTGCAAGCACAAGCAACAGATCTGCTGAATGTTGCTTGTGATCACGTTATGTTTACCCTAATGAGCTCAGCTCAGCTCTTTTCTGGAAATGCAAAACATCACACCATTGAGGAGCGTGGTCTCACCAGAACAGAAACGCATAAAATTTCAACCTTGTCATAAAATGACAATAAAATGTGATCTAAAGATGCTCTCCAGAGAAGTATGCATTTTTTACTTTTAAACTTTCAATAAGAAGCTTTCGTCGTGTAGACTTTATAGGAAGATTTTTTGTGATAAACTTCGGGGGCTTAAGTCGGGTTACGAAATGACGAGACAAGGTTTAAACTAATAAAAAGCAGTGTATTCACCCAGTACCTTAGTAAAACACGTAGAGTGGTGTGAAAACGGGAGTGCGAGTTCAATGCTGGGGCAGTGGCGGAGGGAAAGAGAGAGAGAGAAAGAGAGAGAGAGGAAAAGACTAATGGGTTTATATCTTCCTAGCCGCACGTAGGCCAGTTGCTGAGATTTAAGCAAACTTAAGCAGAGATAATATGCACACCGTGCGACTCGGGCGCGAATTCAGATTAAAGTTTATGAAGGAAATAATTAAACAGTTTTGCAATTGTCATGAATTCGAAAGTACACTGACCAGGGGTTTGTAGACTCGAGGACTGTTGCACTTTGATGCCTATTTCTCTTGTAGTAAAGGACGAGTCCTGTAAAGCTTAATCAGTATGTCAAGTGGGAATACCTTAAGAACTCTACGCTTTGGCTCAAGGAGATAAAAGTTACTTGGATGTATGTTTAACGATCCGTACATAATTATTTCCAATATTTAGATGTTCACGATTGTTTGGAACTCTAATACAACTCAAATCAATGAATGCTGCTTCTGAGAAAGCTTTGCTAAACTAATAATGAACGTAACGACTGATGTCTGGCAGTTTTGTTTACGAGAAAAAGGCTAGAGGAAGGACGGAAAACAATCCTCTTAATAGATGTGTAGAACTCACTCTCATTCAGATCGAAGTCAAATTTCCTCTGAGTAAGCTGTGTGCATCACGAAGTGCTATCACGGCGATACAAGAGACATACTACAAAACCGTGCACGGCGAAAATATAACGCGATAACAAGTTCTAACAATCCTAAACGTTTTGTTGTAATCGTTAAAAATCCATAGATTAGAATGAATTGAATATTCCAAAAGGAGATTCTAGATAGCAACAAGTTTAAATTACAGAGTATAATAGTTACGCCAATACTTCTCACTTTCTCACCAGATCTTATTTTTAGTTATTACTGTTCAGTACGGTAGGAAACAAAAACAAGGAAGACGAAAGAAAGTGGCTGCTGTATCCCGTTACCTTTATTTGTTAAGCGTGATTGGCCTGTCATAGTTAACCAAACAGACGACTCATGGGGCAAACTAGAAATATCACCTCGTGCTATAGCGCCCATGCCCTTCAATAATTATCGAATCAATATCTACGAAACAATTTGGCGGGTTGAACAGCATTGATAAAAAGAACCAAAAAGTATTTCTACGCTCCCTTTTCTTTATTGGATCCACAAAGCGCAGTCGGTGAATTCAACAACGCTACTGGCGAGGCGGAGGTGCGTTTTCGAGTCTATCTCTGGAACGAATCAGTAGAAAAGTAGATCTTTCAATACCTGAATAAGGTCATCGGTACTGAAATTTCTATCCACCAAGTTCATGTTATCCCGTTCGAAAGGTTTTTCATTCTACCACCAAACATGCAGCCAATTACAAGGTTAGTGAAGACTGGATTCCGTACCAGTCGGACCAGTATCTCGAGTTCCGCTTTGTCTGCGACACATTAGAAGTTTGCACCAATTTGGCTGAGCAGATGCGCCACAATTCCCACCAGTCCCCCACCTAAAACTGCAGTTCAGTTTGGACTCATTGCAGTCTAAACGCAGGGAAACCATGATCAGAGTCGAGAACATCGTATCAGGTTCCCTGTTCTCCAAGCTTGAACAGAAGCTTCCCAATAGGGAAAAAGTATACTTGACTGCAGTTGATACTAAGCGTCTTTTGTCAGAGACAGTTAACAATGTCCTTACAGAAACATTCAGTGACGATGTGATCCTTCATCTGGGTACCGAGTCAAGTATCTACAACCTCCTGGAAAAGTTCATAGTCTCTGGAAAGACCAGAGATAACCGAACAGAGTAGCACAGTGTGATACTCGGTGTTCTGGGACAACGATAACTATCGGCCTGATCGTGCCAGTAAAACAATATCCGAAGTTTACAGAAATTCAGTAGACGAGGCTAAACTCATGATGAAAGAAGCATTTTCTTCGAACAGTAAGAAATCTCGTGAGTTTGACATAAAATCTGCAAGTCTGGTTGTAAGCGTGGATTCACGAATGGGCATTCCAGTTCATATAACAAAGAAAAATAAGATTTTATCACATTAACGAAAGAAAGTAAGGACCACGTTCAGTGGGAGGGAGAGAACTATGTTCCCAAGCCTATGCAGTCGTCTAGAATCAATCTGGCCAAAGTTGGCAACACACAGAATTTCAGTGATATCAGAACACAGATCGTTTACACGCAGTCGGTCCTCTCGTGGGTCTGTCGTGGCTGTGAACACTCCGGCAAGACGCACGGTTGTAGGAACTGGTTCCTCTGTAATACTCAAGTTTAAATTGGGTGATCAGGTGGCTGTTAAATTATCCAGTACTGATGGTTTATATGATGATGCTTGGCCACATACCCTCTTCGTCGGTTACTTGTTGCATGAAACTTGAGCCTGAAACCGTTCTCTAACTTCCTCTTTTCTTGAGAACATTGTTTAATAATATGTGTGCTTGATTTCATCTGACAGGGAATTTTTCCCTTTCTGACCCTGTGTTCTTAAATACATGTCAATACAATACAATAAATGAAGACCATTATAGAATTGCAAAGGAATTATTTATTTAGCCCGAATCTATTTTAGTAAATACTTTGGGTTCAACCTAAATAAATTTTTAACTAATACTTTCGTTTATTTCATAAAATGCTCATTTACCTTGTACATTGCAATCATTCTCTCAAGTACAGGTTTCTTCATATATTTTGTAAATGTTGTCCGCATGTTTCCAGATGGTTTACGTGCACCTCTATTCTATTTTCACATCCGTTGGCTAAAACCTAACGTCAAATTCTACTAAAAATTAAAGCTCCGGTTAGATCAAATACCCAAAACCCCTTGAAAAATCCAATGACAAGAATTTTTCTAGGAAAAAGCGAAAACGCCAAGGTCGGCCACACTACCAGAACCTATTTTGTTTCACCCCGTATAGTGTCTATGATTCAAGTTTCATTGATTTCTGTTATTGAATACGCATTATATACCGAAAGCCACTACCCAACGAAGAAACCCATAACACCAAAATTAGGACCAGCTACCTGTGTTAATATTATTCCTGATTTAGTTCTGCTCAGAGTATTCAAGCGTTCGGACGTAGCTTGTGGTTCTGTGCGCATTTGTCGTGTTTCCTGAATTCGTTGCACTTGCATCGGATAATTGTTCGGGATTCGTGAAGTAAACATTTTTACGCAGGTCTGCGGATCGTTGTCTTGTTTGTTGCACCGTGTAATCTTTGTCTGAGTGTTGTATCTGTTGTTTCAGAGTGTCATTTATACTGATTTCAGGTTTATTTCGTTTATGATAAGCGTTTCCTAGTAATGTTTGCAATCAGATTCTGTAAATAGACAGTATAGACTTGATACTAGCTTCCAGTTTACAGTGCGGTTTCTGAGAGAAAGCAAAATTTCGTGTACAGTTTTCCTGTGTTTAGTGCACGATTGTTCTGCGCATTTTTGTTCAGGTTCAAAACGTTCGTGTCGCGTCAGGAGCACAAGCTCACCCACTTTCCTTAGAGTATCAGAAACAGCCTGTTTCTGCAACGGAGTGTACGCAAAATCGCACCTTGACAGCTCTATCGTTGTGCAAATGTAGGCCTGTATATATAAGCAACCAAGTCGTCTAATACAAGTAGTCTAGTCCTAGCTCTAGTCCTTGTCAGAAGCTAGCACAAGCTCCACCGAACTCCAGTTGTTAAATAACACAGTGCGACAGTTTCACATTAACCAGCTTCACGCAATTCTTCTTCCTCGCATGATCGCCCAACACACTCCATAAACGTGGGACATAACACACTACGGAAAACCAGTTTGCAGCGAAAACCGATAGGTTTCAAATTTCGCTCTGGACTGTGGTCCAGGGACGAGAACATCACTCACACCATGAACGTACCCTACTTTTCCCCCAAAACCTTCTGAATAGACACGATCTCTCTTTCCGTCAGACATTCTGCAATAACTCGTAAAAGTAACAACGCAACACTGACAACCCAAGACACACCTTTTTACACCACAAAACACAAACCCCAGTGAACCCCACAATGCCCAGTGCAACACGCAGTACTCCTCAGCTTCACATTACTCCCCCACAGTAACACCGGGGCTGTGAAGGCACAACTCAAATACTGTGCCACACTCGTATCATCCATTTTTTCCCCATGCCTTTCACCACTTCAAACAAAAGCGCCCTTGCACTTGGCGCACCCGTTTAAACCAATTGATTCTGCAATTTAAAACACTAGCTAAAATTTTCTTACAAGCACACGGTTATACATGAACTGCTAAGATTGCAATTTAAAACGTGTATATACCTTTTGGCACGTAGCGAATGAACGCTTCTGTAGAGCGCGTCAGATAGCAAGTTAACTGGCGAACCTATCAAGCCTTAGCAAGATAACTCGCTATTTGAGGAAACTCCCGAGATCAGTAGATCTCGCTCAGGGCGAACCGTTCGGTTACCCTGAGATTTAAATTGTAAATGCCGAGCATTTAACGATTTGGACTTCATAGACGATTGTGCAACGTTACACGATTCGGACGTTTTAGACGATTGCTTTGTGTACTACGGACGTTTGGACCCTCTGGACATAGAAACAGAACCTTGACTTCAAATTCTCTGAATTCGACGACTGACACGATTTGTCAACGTTTTTTGACTTTGAACTTTTACCCGGATGACGACGACTTTTGACCTGACAGAAGTTAGTTCTTCGCGAAATTTTGAATCGGCAATACAGTATTATCCTTAATATTTTTGTCTATTTTTTTCGATGGTCCTCCGGACTTGAACTTAGAACCAAATTTTACACTATTCGACTTGTTGGCTAGCGAGATGACTCGCTAACTGACCCTCTTTGTTGGTCTCTCTTGGTTCCAAGAGAAACTTTCCTAAATGTTCACTGAATTATTGCAATGAATCGTTCTTCTCGTCCTTCGAATGGACATTCAGATGACTTTACATTCGTTAAAATCTCTACGCCGGACACTTCAACTCTTCTCTCATACTTCAGTTTATACGAAACGGATGATCGAAAATGCGATGTCAATAAGTCCTAGGTTAATAGCACGCCTACTACAGACTGTAATGGCTGTTGCGCGTGCATGATGAACGCCAGGCGAGTTCAAAAAGTTCATGTGTGATTCAATCACATTCACACTCCAAACAGAATAGCAGGGCTCGTCCGGGATTTGAACCGGGACCTCTCGCACCCAAAGCGAGAATCATACCCCTAGACCAACGAGCCATGAAAACAGTACTATGAAAGTGCTTGATTATCTCATTCTTATTCTTTGCTAGAAACGTTCTTCAGGGAATATCTGTTACACACATGCGTCGGACCCAAACTGCCATCACGCAATGAAAAAAGACAGCCATGCACGCCTGCCTAACTCGATGATTTCTTGCAAAACCAAAGATAAATTTTGTTTAATGTAAAGGGTTCGGTGCAAGATCTTGTACTGAGAAACTGTCTCAAACTCAGACGTATTCGGTATTCCCTTAAGTTCAATAAATTACAGACAAGTTTGAATTAATGTTTTATATGTTACGATATCTTCGGATGTGTGTTACTGAAAGTGCAGTTCTAGTCGGAGATCTTTTCTCTCAAATCTGGTACATTGGTTATTTCGACCATGGTGACCTTAACTCTGAACCTGATCTGACCTAATCAAGCTAAGGAAGGTAAGTGAAGACACTGAACCGAAACTTCGCTAACTTATCTCTGGTCTCTGCACCGCAAAAGACCCTCCTCATGTAACACAAAAGCTAAATATATTCAAGATACGTAAATCTAGTTCGATTTATAAAGTCAACATATTGAATCAAATCGTCAGTCTCTTTATTCCTAAACTTTTTTAATACGATCTTCAGCTATTTAAATAAAGGCGGAAGTAGTCGACTTAGATTTTGATCATTTGCATTACCAGAAAACATTTTAAAGTGGACTGATAAAATTTCTTAAATGACGCATCCTCTGAAACTACGTAAGCGTATTCTTTGTTATTAAAAACTTTAATAGTCACTGAAATACATCAGGATATCTCAGTAGTGTCTCGTATGTCAGTCTCACTTAATGTGTACACATCTTTGTAAGTCACTTTATTCACGCCAACTTGAATAAACATTGTGTTCTAACTTAACAGATAAAAAAATCCAATATCTGAAAAGTGAACGACTGCTTTGTTCAGTAACATTATATGTAGCATGTCCTCGGTAGTATAGTGGTCAGTATCCCCGCCTGTCACGCGGGAGACCGGGGTTCAATTCCCCGCCGGGGAGGCAATTATTTTGACAACTCAACAAGCTTAAACTTGTCACGAATTCGGATTCAAAGTACGTCAAGGCAGGGCAGTATAATTCAGTACAAGTATAACTCAGTTTTAGTGATCAATGAATAATTCAGTTTTACTACCTCAATATATTGAACCACTTGTTCCAAAGACAACTCTGAAACACGAACAACGTCCGAGTTCGAGGACGTCTGAAGTCGGTTATTCAGCGGCCGGAATCTTGTCATGCCTGGAATGAAACGACGTACTAACAAGAGTCAGAACAGAAATAAGCTTAGAATTGTTTCCTTAGGTGTTCCATAGATATAGTAAGAAAACTGTTTCAGCAAATATGTCGAGATTTTCTGACCGGTCTCCAAAGACAGAAATGTCACAATTGTCATTTTTTCGTTCTTAAGCATTAATATCTCAATGTCATTAGCAGTGTGATTCGAAGTGAGTTTACGAAAAAGAAACTACGTGTGCTATTTAACTTAACAGCACGCTGTAAAGAAATAATCCAAAATTTATCAATAATTCTGTCGTCTATCAAATACACTGCGCTTGATAAGAAAGTATAAGAAAATATCGTCTCTGAACATTCTATTCCAGAAAAATAATTTAATATGAAGTTGACTAACCCTTCCTCTGGTAATGTTAAATGATTAGAGTTACTTCAGATAATAAATACATTTGGATTGTTTCATGCACGCTGTTTTTATTTTGTTTTTTAAAATGATTTTTGAAAGTACTTCCCGATAGAAAATTCTCATAGGACTATGTAGAATTTCGAACAGACTCAGTGAGATCTCACAACTTTGGAGCTTTCTCACTGAGATCTCACTGAGTCCCTGTTCCAAGAGTCCGTTCCAGGAGTCTGCTTTAATGTAAGCTATTGATGCCTAGATCTGTACCAACAGAACATAGATACAAATATCAGCATAGCAATGAATTAAACTGTATGACTTATTAACATTATCCGAGCGATTCTGCACTCCGCTGAACAACGTCTCCAGTAAGTAAGCTCTTAACCCTGCAAAAAATATTGGTTCATGCTGCATGTACTTAATAGGTAAAAAGTAGCCATTCCACTTAAATCGTTTTGCTACCGAACACTTAGAGGCAAACGTAAAACAGGTAAGTAAGACAGAGAATCATAGGAACTGAGTCATGGTACTTGCTTCCGTTGAAATTCCTGTAAAGGATTATTATTGGTAAAAGGTTATTTGTCGTAAGCTCTACGACATAACCGGTGTAACTTTTTATTTATTCAGGCCTTTTTTTTCATTTGAGGATTTAGGCCAAGTAGTATTACTTTCAAGCAAGAAGCATTACTTACGAGTGTAGACAAGAAGTACCGAGACCACAAATGCACTAAAACTGAGTACTTCAGTTTCCAGTTCAATCTACTTCCTACAGTATCGCCCGACTGTC
The DNA here is from genome assembly GCA_002872375.1 of Eulimnadia texana. Taxonomy (NCBI): domain Eukaryota; kingdom Metazoa; phylum Arthropoda; class Branchiopoda; order Diplostraca; family Limnadiidae; genus Eulimnadia; species Eulimnadia texana. The sequence continues at coordinate 2,501,637 of NKDA01000007.1, forward strand.
GTTCAAAGAACTCTGTAAGTATCTAGCTCAACTTTACCCCTACTGGTAGAGTAGAAGTTGGCAACACCTTCCCAAAAAGAATTACTGGAAGACAGCCAATGCATATTTCTCTACATTCTTTACTTGGACGAAAGACCAGTATTCGGAACCCGATTACGAGTCCCTGAAAAATCGACCACTCCCATGGAGAACTTCAATTCGCATCTTGACTTTCTGGCCTAGAATGATGTGAGATTCATTCACTTAGGACGATGAAGATCTTCTAGGAACTTTCGTCACTTATAGTTTTGCCATCATAAGAAACTAGAGTGAAGACACTGAATTATGATCCTCTTGCATTATGACCCCTTTAGTTGCTGTTAGTATGAAGACAATTTATTTCGAAACGAGGTATTGCTTCCCTTATGGCTTCAAAAACGGTTTTCATAAATTTTCGGAGAAACCGTAATGTGCAATGCAACATGCGCAATTTATTCTTGTACGCTAAAAGTACCACCACATTCATTTGTGGTACGTAGTTCAAGTAAACCACGGCTCGTTGGTCTAGGGGTATGATTCTCGCTTAGGGTGCGAGAGGTCCCGGGTTCAAATCCCGGACGAGCCCATCGGTACGTTTTGTGAACAAATAGTACCAGGTGCAGTACTTTCTTATGTGAAACGCAAGTCCTACATTATGGACCCGTATGCTGTCTATGTATAATACGCGATTAAAAAAAAACGTTGGTTTATTCCTAAGAACCCGTTTGTTCTTATACACAAGTTTCTTTTCTGTTGTTCTGTTTAAGTATTTAATCGAATTAAAATGTCTTAAGTCCACTTTGGAGACAAATGAACGACAACAATCCACCGAACATTCAGCAAACGGTTCATTTGGTTCTATTGCAGTTGCATCTATATCACGCCAGTATTTTATATAGCAACTTCAGTCATGTGTCCCAGAAAATAATCATAGTGAAAACCTCTCTTAGTTAAGTATCCCATGAATGCGTGTATGATTTTGGAAGACCAGAAAGGTTTGCACAGTCAATTTCATCCGCCCAGTTCCTCGGAGCGGGGAATATCGGGGTATAGTATTTGACCAATGGCCAGACATACGTCTTAACAAGGGTAACGCGTTGGTGAACCGTTAGTTTCTAGTTGTCAATGTACCCTAGGAGGCCCCCGATTTTCTCGTTCAGCCCGCTCCAGATGTCTTCCGGCGTTTCGGTGTACGGCTGCGGAAGGCGACACCGAGGATCTTACTGCTCCGATCCTATCAAGATATTCGATACTCCGTTCCAGTCTATTTACCGAAATTTCGATGTCTCGTATCGTGGATTTACCCATATTGAATCTGGCCCCGATTCTTCACCAAAGGATGCTGTGAAGGAACCCTGCGTTCTATGTCATCCTCCGACAAAGTGAGAACGACTACGCCCAAGTAACCGTAGTGTGGCACTCTAGTATTTTGCAACATATTGCAGATAGTAGTACTATAGTGCACTGTAGTAAATTCTTACTTGGGCATCGTTCACCATGAGTCGGTAGGTGGCATGTATCCCGAGAACCAGAAATCCTTGGATCTCTTTATTGTTTCTTTTAACCAGCGGTTGGATAAATGCTACAAACAGGTGGAACCCGAAGAGGGCTTCCCTGGCGCAGCGAGTAGTCCACTTTGATCGGCTTGCCGACCGTTTGATTGCTTCATTTGAGCCTCGGCTTGTTCATAGAGAATTTGTATCCAATGGGAGAAGCTCGTTGGATACCCCATCCTCTGCATGGTCCACCAAAGAAAGCTCCGGCACACGCTGTTGCGGCCTTCTCTAGATCCAAGCATTTCGGAAGATCATTACGTAACGCTAAGCTCTCTCCCGGAAACGCCGCCTGCCTGTTATGATCCTATCACGTGGTGAAGCTTCTTTTGTAGCCGTGCTGACCTTTGCGTTCATACGGATAGAGAAATCCGTCCCCGCCTGGAATTCAAATCCTTAACTTCCTTTATGAGTTCCTGGAATCTCAGCAGTTGTTTTGATCATCTCTTACGCGTCAGCGTTCGGCACTGCATTATTCTGATAACATCGAATCATCTATGAATTTGAATATTTGCAGAACTTAATTACACACGTCAACCTTTCGCACCTGAAGAGAGAACCATAACCTTAGACCTAGGAGTAACAGTAAACAAAGAAGTGAACGGCAAACACAGTAGAGTGGAAAAGTAGGATAAATGACGGAATCATCGGAAATTTGAAAGGGGCACTTTCTTCGGTTAGCATTCCTATTTAGCACGTAGTGCGACGTAACTGTCATACGGCACTCTAGTTCAGTCTATTTCCTATAGTATCACCAGACTATCGTCTAAAGGACTTTAACATAAACTAAGATTTGCTAGTCCTGGCAGAGTAGTGGTTTTGTTAGCACCAACCGAAGAAAAACTACTGGGCCATTGTCGATACACGGTTTCTTGAACTTAAAGAAATTTCTGACTCGAGACAATTATTCAAAGTACTGTTATTAAATGTTGAACAGTTCACAAGCGATTCCGATCCGCACTCTGACATTTTGGTCTGGGTTCAAGTGTAGGTTAATTTACCGAGGACGCAGAAAATTTCCTAGGCACTTCGTCCATAAATAGAGATTTATTTGTAATGAAAGGAACAGAGACACTGAATTACAATCTTTTTGCTTATTCCTTTGAGTTACATTTGGTATAGTGCCAACTTGTTTGGAAACAGGATATTTATTACCAGCTACAAAACCACTTTCATGTTCATTTTATTCAAAGTCCGTGCTGTAACATGCAAGTTATTCTTTTCTCAAGTAACTAACTGAAACATTTATTTAGAATTATGGTTGCGTGAACATGGCTCGTTGGTCTAGGGGTATGATTCTCGCTTAGGGTGCGAGAGGTCCCGGGTTCAAATCCCGGACGAGCCCAGTGTTATATTTTATGAATATATTAATGCGGGTGCACCACTTATTGATGTAATACGCAAGTTTTACATTTCGAGCTCGCATGCTGTCTTATATAGTACGCAGTTGGAAAATACATAGTGCATTAATTCCTAGAGCCCGTTTATTCTATATGCAAATTTCTTTTAACGTGTGCTGTTCTCTTTAAGTATTTTATGTGAACTAAAATATCGTTTGAAGTTCACTGCAGAGTCTTAACGGTAGTAATCCAGTAAACATTCACCAATCGCTCATTCAGAATTGGAATCCCATTCGTATTTAGGAAAAGTATTCGACATACTAGAAAAACTAAGAGGAAAACTGAACTAAAAGAAAACTGCATCTGTTGGAAATAGTCCACGAGACCACTCCCAAACGATAGCCGTACGAATGGGGAGCTCTGACTACCTCAGATGCGGGTCCCGGCGAAGCCACAGAGTAGCAAGGCTAAAAGAGTAGGCCAAGGGACTGAGCAAGGGTCAGACCCAAGGCAGGTACGGACGGCAAGCCATAGGATTTAAAATTAAAATGAAAAATTAACGTATTATTTGTTATAAAATAATTAAACGAATAAAATTAGGATAAATGAATAATTCAATCCATAGTTAACATATGATAAATATACATGTAGCTTTAATATAAATAGAAAATTTAATATTAAAAGTCACAAGTCGATCAATAGTCGAGTCAGTCTGTTAAGAGTCGGTCAGTTAATGCGTGAATCGTTGATGCCGCCTTTAGCTGGGCCATCAGAGAAGATCGGCGAGTGGTTTTCGACGTCCACCTTCTGAACCACTTTCAATCCCGACGGCGTCCTACGCGGAATGTTAGTCCGCGTAACCCCAAGGCTCGTTCAAAAGTCAAGTATTGAATAAATAATAGGTATTCCTACAGTAATTAAAATTAAACTGAACTAACTTAGTACGTTATCTATATATAGGCCCTATGCAACAAACCTAGGAGGGGAGGAGCTTACGAGTATCCGCCATGTTGGATGGCAGCTGAGCCAGACTGCCTTTTGTCGTTGGTTGAAATCAGATATAAACAAAGTTCTAATAGTGTTTTATAATCGGAATGTGTCAAGTTGTCCTTTTTGAATATGCATTTAAACTTGAAGAAATTGTGTGAGAAACATATAGAGTAAAGTTAACGCGATTAAATAGCGATTCTCCTAGAAAATTTAATTTATGCATTGGCGACCATATGAAAATCCAAGGAAATTTGCCTAAATCCAGAGATGGGCGGATTAAACCGTTTTTGTAAGCCGAACCGTGAATCGGTTCAGTTTGTTCAAAACCGTGAACTGCAGCGAGCCGTGGAATCACTGGCCGATCCTAGAAGTGAATCGAACCGGGACATCAAACCAAGTGAACTTAACTTCGACCCCCTTTTTCATTTTATTTTCTTCTCGTTCATTCAGTTCAAAAGCAGAAAGGAAAAGTTCCAAACGGGCAAATTCTGCGAAGTAGAATGGTTTCGCACGTAAAAATTTCACGTGAAAAATTTTGGCTTAGCATACCAGCAGATCCCATGATACTCCTTGAAAACCTTTGTTGGATTAGTCGTTTGCAATCCTTCAGTTTTTTTCCTAGGTTTAGCTACAGAAAATAGGTTTTGAAAATTTTGACCTCAATCAATCAAAGAAGCCTACTTTTCTATTAGAGCTCCTTTCTTTTGTATCGATGTAAACGTTTTTTGAACCGGAACTTAGCCGAATTGAATGGGAAATTGGCTTTGAGCCATAAGCGTCATCTTTCCGTACGAACTTCAAAAGTTCCCGTTCCCTGTCCTTTAACAATAGCGGGAAAACGAAAAAAAAAAGATTATCGCGCCCACTACTGATTGAACAGCCAAATATTCTACAGAAAGTTACCGTAATACTATTGTTAAGACACCACAAATGCAAGAAACGAATGAACCAGCAAGTAAACAAGCCGTATAAGCTGGCTCAGTTGCCATCCAATATGGCTGACACTCGTTTTATTAGCTCCACCCCTATTTTGTTGCATAAGGCCTATAGTATATCCTCGTTTGGATAAAGTGACTCTGATCATGCCGGCCCGAGGCCTGAAATCGTTGAAGTTGTTGCAATTCTACTGAAACGAATAATTTGAGAATAGCAAACAACATAACCAACTTTAATGAATACTACTATTTGAGAAAGGGTACGATACTACTTTGAAAGGAATATCGTCTACTTTGTGATAAATTTTGAACATAGCCTTTCCCGTTGGTTCAACAACGATTTCGCTATCAAGGAATGTATCTCTCTGATTATTTGAATTACTTGGTTCTAACACTAATTCACCAGAGTAGATTTCCTTAGCTAAGCTATTAAACCCCAGGTAACTGACGGCAGAAATTTCATCAATATGTGTAATTATTAGATGACAGTATAACTTAGATAACTATAACTCTAGATCCAGTGAAAACAACAGCCATAAAAAGGTACCGTTATTTCAGCTGGAGGAAAACGCTTACACTAACCTCTGGGCTGTATTATCGAGCTGCACGTTGAGCTCGATGGAAAAGTAGGGTCTTCAGCCGTCAAGACTAGTCCACTGAATAAAAAAAATGACGGAAAGTAGAAAACTAGAAGACTAAATTTTCTATCCAAACTGGCAAACGATCTCGATACATTTTATTATTCAAAAATTTAAAAGCTACTACAGCATACGAACAGTTTTAATCTAAACCTCGAATCGATTTGTACCACCGTTCAAAGTAATTCTTGTTACTGGCACAAGTAAACTTATTCCGTTCTTTACCAGCTCTTCACGATAATGCTTTGCGTCTTCTAGTGACATTCGCCATGGAAAGTAATCCATTATTTCCTGCATGATTTCTACGGGAAGGCGTTTGAAGTGTTCTCTATCGTGAAGTCGATGCATGTACCAGGATTTATGTTTAGGAGGAACGTTCAAAGACGAAAGAATTCGGACTGCAGGGTCCACTACGTAGAAAGCGAGCACTTTTCAGTACCCAGGTTTCGTCTTGTCTCCGACTCGAAAGGATCTAATCGATGTTGCAATATGTTAGGGAAGGCAACGCAGCGACCGCCTTAAATGACAACTGCTCCAGAGTACTGACTGAGAGAACGCCGTGAGCAAGGCCAAAAATTTACCGCACCTCTTCGTAGTCTAACTGGCGACATCCGGGTTCACAGATACCCTGACTGAAATGTGTCTTTGATTCCCTCACGTTCTCTGTTTGGTAGTAGTAGAGGGCTGTAGCAACAATTAGCTCGTTCTCTATTCCATATATCTGCCAAGGTTCTCCGGGGTAAACTGGATTTTCTGGAGTGGGAACGATGTTTTTCATCTCCACAATAACTTGAAGTGTTCTGCCGCAAAGATTCACCAAGTTCGTAATCAGAGGCTCCTGCATTTCGAAGACTTGGGCATCCGTGAAAACCAAATCGTGTCCTTCAAATTCGTCGAACCCAATTTCTTCTCCGTCACTGACGAAGTAGCTTCAATTTTTCGGAAGGAGCGTGTACCAGTTGTACGGATCCACATCAATGCGAACTGGATGGCCATCTATTACCCAGTGCAAAAAGAAGAAAATGGTAAGCATGCAGAATTAGGTGCTCATACATGCTGAATGACCTTAATAGAGGATGGGCCAGTTCAGCATGATTAACATGCTAATTGTGACCGATATGAGTATCGTCAGCATGCTGAATTTTTTTTAACTTTTTTATGCTAAGTAGTACTCCAGTCAGCATGCTTCTTAGCACACTTTGCGGCATCCTAAGAGTCATCCTTAAATTTACCTATGAACAGCTTCTAACATACTTACTAGCATGCCGCATGGCCACTTCCACCATTCTTACTAATGTGCTTCTGATTTGCTACAGAAACACCTTTTTACGTTCTAACTAGCATGCATCTAGTATGCTTCTAAGTAACTTCCAGCGTCCTTAAAACTGAGGTATGCTAGAAAAAAAAATATTGCTTGAACATCGGATTCGAATCCGCTTCCTTCCACACTACAGTCAGTTGCTCTGCTGAGTACGCTATTAGAACCTGTTATTCCAGCTCATGTCAGCTCTGATGGTTCTCAGGATGTCAGCGAGTTTAAGATACTGAGAATGCTGAAAGAATGCCATTCAGCACCCAAAGTATACTAGGTAATCTGTAAAGGCATGCTATTCAGTGTATCACGAGGAGTTGAGTTCGTAAAGACTCCTTAAGCATGCTTCTCAGAATGTCGTCCATGAGCTTGCTGAAAGCATATTATTCAGCAGTCGGTAAAATCATAGTCCTCTAAGCAGTTTCTGAAGCATGCTATTTAGTACACCACAAGGAGTTGAGTTCGTAAAGACTACTTAAGCATGCTCCTCAGAATGTCGTCCGTGAGCATGCTGAAAGCATATTATTCAGCAGTCGGTAAAATCATAGACTTCTAAGCAGTCTGTGAAGCATTGTTATTCAGTATATCACGAGGATTTCAGTTCGTGAAGACTCCTTAAGAATGCTTCTCAGCACGGCTGCAAAATTAGCACATTAAGCCTGCTCCAGCATATCTACTGGATCTTTCGTACTTTCAAGGCTGCTTAAGCATACTATTCAGGACAATCATAAAGGATTATTTTTTTCTGCGATCCGTTCCTAATTCTAAGTTTTCCACGAAAAAATCTTCCAGAATTCTTAAGCATACAATTCAGCACAGTCGCTTTCAGGAGGTGAGACGTTCTTAGCATGCTAGTTAGCAGGTTCAGACCCTATGAGCATACGATTCAGTATTTATCTAATATGCTGAATTTTGAATTCGGTATGTATGTTAGAGCTTGGTTCAGGAGGGGAACGACTTCTTGAAAAACAGCAGCCATGATTCTGTACATGGTTGCATGGTGTTCTGGATGTAGATTGTTGATGCATGACTTGACCTCCCACTTCACCTGAAGGAGAAAACCAATAGAACTATGTTTCAGTTGAAATGCTGTTTTAACTCTCTTCCGTATCACTGAAAATTCGCATCATATTAATTTCTCAAAAATTGTATTTTATAACTACCCGTATCATCGACCCAGGAAAGGCAGTCACTGGCACTTCTTCGATCTGCTGTACTTCTCCTTGACAGGACCGCAACAATTAGGAATTGCTATGTCCAGTGGTGGAATAACTTCTCCTCTCCCAATGAAATCCAGGGCTGAAATGACCGGTTTTGGGACGTGTCTTGTCATTCCGGACACGTGCAGTAGAGGGAAGGATCAATCAGACTGACGACTAGCTTGTTTGAGTGGGACAACCAGTCTTTTCGTGAATCGGGGATGTCTTCCAGCTTCGCTACTTCTCGTACAAGCGATTCTTTAAGACTAAGGGGAATAAGATCGTCTGTCTGCCAAACACCTGAAACGATTACAGCACATTTTAGAACTATGTAAGAGAATGAGAGGAATTGTAGGCGACAACTTGAAGGACTTAAATTTTAGTTGCCTGGAATTGCACATTTGTATCTGAATTAAATTTTAGAATAATTGCATATAATGAAAGAACTGGAATATTTGAGTATATTTAGATTAGAGAGGCTCTATCCTTTCCTCAAGAAACGTGAGGTCGGAGCTGGCCAACCACTCAAATCACTTTAGGGCGACTGTGGGATCTTAGAAGTGAAAAAATCGACGCTGTCAGAAGAAAGGAACTACCAAGAAATGTAGACTTTTCTTTTCATGTGAACCTGTCCAACACTACTCTCACTGTACTGTGAACGAAAATTTGTAGATAATATTTTCTGATAATCTAAGTTATGTTACGGGATTTGTAACAGTTTATTACAAGTAAAATGGTGGTTCGGATCAGTGGTGCTGATCCCCCCTGGCCCTATGATGAGTCACCCCCCCCCCCACTTCCCCGTAATAATTCCAGAACATACAAAACGAAAATTAACTACACATGATTAGCGTTTATTACTGGAAGTAATATTTAATAAATATTGCTCTTCACGATACTGTTTTCCATGAGGGTTATATTTAACGCTTCGCGAAAACCAAGAGAACCCCACTCCCTAAAAGATCAGCAAAAATGTGTTTTCCTAAAACCTTTATAAATATCGTATTCTTCCTCGTAAAGCACTGACCACAACACTTAGTAGGGAAACTGCATATTGCATCTCTTCAAACTATGTTGGATCCGGTGTATTGCCCCTGTGGTACGTCTATGTGAGCAATGATTTTTAAGAAGAATATTCAGGCTTAACATTCATCAGGTTGATGATATTTACTGGTAGAATCGCATTAATACGAAAAGAAACTTTTGCCCAGTGAGTCAAGTAGTACAAAGGAAATAGGTTCATAATGTAACATGAAATGCAAAACGCAAAGGAAATGGAGATAGGAGGGGGGTATGGGGGGCGCAGCCCCCATAAGCTGACGAAACATAACATTCGACTTGATTTCCTTGAAGCCTCCCCAATAACATTTCTGCCGTTTCCAGGCTTGTATTCTTTTATATTCCTCGTCCTGCCTTTTTCACGTTGTGGTACTATCCTGGATAGTTCTTACGAAAAATCCCTCCCCCCCCCCCCCCCCCCCCGTTAGCACCACTGGTTCGGATAAGAATTCACTTCGTCCTACATTGTCATGAACTTTCAAAGCCTCCATGAAAACCGTAATTTAAAATAGGAAAATTGCGAATTCGTTGTGGTGCTACAGTTTTATCTTTTATCACGCACAATGCGCTGTAAATTTTATTTTAGAAGAGTTTCGACAAGTTTTCGCACAAACCTTAAACGGTTGTTTTCAAATCGAATGCAGCGGCTAGCGCTCATCATTTGTTCCTATAATCCCACTTCCTCACCATCTCCCTCTCACCACCTACAACAAGAGTCCTAGCTCTAACTTCGTTTTTCCAAAGGGGGCTTCTCTGTTCTAAACGTACTTAAAGATTGGAATGAAGAAAACAAAACCACGTTGTAAGTTCCAAGCAGCAAAGCAAAATTTAGAATAAATGCCTTAACGATTTAGCGAAAACAGCAATACTTTTTGAGTATTACATACCGTCGACGACGGACGGTTCGACTGAGCCGGTTTTCAGTGCGGCAACCTAGTCGAGCTCCGCAATGACAAAATTTGACTGGACCTCTGTTAGCCCTTGTTGAATGGCCTCTTGTTTCCACTTGCTCCTAACCCCTGGATCTCGTCTGCTTTCCTGCCATCCTGCCTCGGAGCGAATTCTCGAACTCACTTTTATCATATTAAGCTCCATTAGCGTACTAGGTCCACACCTTACTTTACAATATCCTTTGTGGAAAGGGTGTGGGAAGGGCTGCGAGATTGTCCACCTAGGAGCAAAGAAACACACATTACAGATACACGACACAGCTTCAGTTGTAGCAGCTATAACAACCGGTTAATAGAACGGCTAAAGAAGTTTCAAACGATGAATAATAACAACAAATCGAGAATCTCTTACTGCCTGCTTTAATTCAAGCGTCCATCTTTCTGTAACCTCTCGATAGTGGTCATTGGCGGATCGTAACGAGCTAAAAATTGCGCCAATGATGCCATTTTATAGCATCCTGCTTCGTTCGTCCACCAATACACGAGCGATTTATTTTTTATCAGTTGAAGTACTCCGTTCTCCAGATTCTGACGGAAGCAGGGAAGTCAGTTAAAAGAACACACCAATGAAATAAAAAAAAATTTTGCTGACAATTTGGCTTGTGCGTCGGAAAAATATAGGAGACACTTTGTGAAAGCTAAATCATCAGAAAGACTGACTGCTGAAGAGACAATGCGCGAGTGCGGTGCTGCGAATGCTGTTGGCAAACAAGGAATGTTTTGCCGACGCCGTAGTCACCCCTCTACGGGGACTTGCAAAAATTATTGTTCCTCTACAGGCCCTCAAGCCCAGACCCAAGGAATATGCATAGATCAGACTTGTAAAAAAAAAACACCGGAAAAACACGGGGAATCGTTCCAATAAGTCACGAAAAAAAAACCGGCAAAACCCCTGAAACTGGCACTTGACCGGTAAATTAGCCCTACTCTCTTCCAAAAATGTAGGGAAATTTGCCTTCAGAATTGTAGGGAAATCGGCTTCCAGAAAATAATTAGGGAAAATTTGCCTAAATTGAAAGTAGAATTTTGTTTCTACAAAATGTAGCCTCATCTCCTTCAAAAGATAGTCTTCCTGCCTTCAAAAAGTAGGCTTATTCACTACAAAATGTAGGCTTTTTCAAAACTACTACGCAGCTGAAAATCGATACTTGCAAGTTTTATCGATAGTTCTTTCGATATTTGAATTCTATCGATACGTTTCATGTTTCGATTTATAATCTTCGATTACACTTCTGTTTCGAAATTCCAGGAAATTCCTTTTAATGATCTCGATCCATACTGTACTTAACAATAGATGCACATCGATATTGGTTTTACGAATGCAAATGAACAGAAATTTTGAAAGATTCAAAATAGAAACAAAGAATTAATTTATTTCACTATAATTATAAAAGTCACAAAGTCACAGGGAAAGAACAGTGAATGACAGATCAAGGTGACACAATGAAACAAATTTTACGAAATGGTTTACAATTGAGGTGTATTTTATGAATTTCTCAAATGTTCATGCAAATATTTGTTATTTCAGTTAACTGCACACAGTTTCAGTTGTTGACTTTCAGTTAGTAGGAAATTACAAGAAAAAGAAATATATTCTGGAAATCATATTCAAGGCAAAGGTCACCACTACGTGCAAGTCCACTTCACTCTGGAAAATGTTTACACAAAATGATACTGAACTGCCCAACAACGAAATAGCAGATATAGAAGTAGTTTCCTTGCATTCGCATTTGAATAACTCTATAGACACAATAAAGGTGCATTAAAAACGATTGAACAGATTGACACTGCCATTACACGTCTTGTAGGTCTTGACTGAATTTTCATACTGATTTTGGGCAATCGTTGGGCCACGTGACCCACAGTTCCAGAATCGTCCACTGAAATGTAGGAATTTAAATTACAAGAATGTAGGGTAGTAAGCCTAAATTTGTTGTAGGGGATAAAAGGCCACATTCCTTTAATTCAGTACTTAATGTAGCATAATTAATGCTACAATATTGTAGGCTCTTTTTCCCTGAATATTTATGTGAGATTTTTTTACTACATTTTCGAGAATCGTCTACTAAATGTAGGTATTAACCCTACAAAAACATAGGCTTTGTTTACCTACATTATTGTAGGCCATGATTTTCCTACATTTTCCCAATCGGCTACTCAGTGTAGGCAAAAAAATCCTACAATTGTAAAATCGAGTACCATATGTAGGCATGTATCCTACAGAAATATAAGATTTCTTTGCCTACATTTGTTTAGGCCTTCATTTCCCTACATTTTTGGAAAGAGAGTAGTTAACACGGATAAAATACCGGATTTTCCCGGAATTTTAAAGGTACTTAATGGCACGGGTTAGGAATAGTCAATATTCACATAATCTAACGAAGCTTTATTGTTGTTTCCATACGATGATAAAAGAATAGGTGCGATGACACAATATTTAGAGTTCAACTTCCATCAAAACTGCTCCATCCCATCAACTCCATCCCGTCACTATTCGTTGCAGTTGTACGGGGCTGAACATTATAGTGATACCCTTAATAATGTCATGTATAAAAAAAAGTGCGTAAGTGTGTATTAATGGTCAAGATTATCATTCATTAAGACAAAAGAATGGGATATACAAAGTCATCTCCTTGCCGTGGAATTCAATGGACATCTCAGTTTAAGACTAGGTTTTCAAGAAATGTAGACTGGACCAATATGAATAGAATGACGAGAGAAAGCTAAATAATTGATTACATAATTTTCGAAGCTAGTCGCGGTAGGTTTCTAGAGACTCAGTTATGATGCAACATGAAGGGAGGGTATAATAAATGCATCGAAGAAAGCTTAGCCTGGGGCGCTCGGACTTGCTTGAGGCCCACCAGCTTGGAGCATGATAACAATATAAGTTATAACTGTTCCTGCTATTCCAGGTATTAAGTGCTTGCCAATGGAGAATAATCCTCCCGCAGAAAGTCGTATTCGTTCATGTTCCGCAGATTTCAGGAGTAGCTCCACTTCTAATTTACCCGAGGAAGTCAGCGTTGCAGTGTTAGTGTCCTTGACAATTTTGCTGAAATCCATCATCTATAACAGAAAGAGTTGTACAATCTACTGATTTTATGAAGATAATATAAATAGACTTACTTGGTTCACAGGGATGTCTGCCAAGTGAAAAAGAACGAGTAGTATGCCGCAATCAACCGTCAGTTGGAGGAAAAGAGTGGAGAATACGGATGAGGATCTCTCTAACGAGTCCTCGTGAGATGCAAGGAAAAAATACAATAGTTGAAACACTGTTATAGTTATTGTAACCAGTTTCATTGTAACAGTAAACAAGACGAATGGAGAAAAAGTCTTGATTAAATTATCGCATGCGCGATTTGTGTGGTTAAGTCGTATTTTGATCTTCGTGAAGTCCGTGATAAGCCCCTGATTCAACCTGCGATTATCAGTAAACATTCGTACAGTATTACAGCAAACTTCAAAGAGAATTATACCTAGGAGTGCTGAATATTCTGCGGAAAAGATACAGCTCTGCTTCATGTATTTGTACGGCTTCGAACTTTTTCGCCAGTTGCTTGAAATCGTTGGCCATTATTTTGATATGATCAGTTACAATGGTGACGCCAGAGTATATGCAAACGTGGATGCAAATCTGGTGGGCATAGCCCAACGATCGCCAAATTGCAAACGTCCCAAGTCGAACAGCGCTGAGATTTCCCGTTGTTTTGATCTGAGACATCGCCAACCAGATTTCATATAAGACCTGGAAACGAATTAAAATCATGTAAAACGAAAGTAAGCTAATGAATTTCACATTACCCATATCATTCCAAGCAGAAGTCCCAGGCAAACTTTTCGAGTTGTTAGAGTTCCTTGACATTTTTCTGCAGACGAACCATCAAAAGCTTTTAAATGCATCAAACTGCGCCTGAAATACCAACTGCGCAGACAGAGGTATCGCGGTATCAGGTTGCCAATGATTGCTGATACGTTATGAAGAAGTACTGAAATAACGAAAATGATAGGCGTTCCTGAGCTAACCTGCTCTTGAACAACTCCGCTGAGATGCCAACAAAGTCCGACGATAAAGAGGGTTTGAAATATTAATACTAAGAAACACCAGCCGGAGAGTAAGAAATTCAGCAATTTGGGCTGTTGATGGTCCTGGAAACTGTGGTACGGGTGCAGGCCGAAAATGCTCGACCAGACAAACAGAATTTTCATGGGCTCCATGAGGTTGTCAAATACATTGACGATCAAAAGTCTGTTCCATATTGCTCTCTACTTGTTTTGTGTCACTGGATTACCATGGAGACGTTGGTGGTATACAGGAACACACTGACGTGTTTGATGGATTAAGTGGAATGCAGGGTGCGTCAAAGAACACACTACATTCAGGGGCATTCCAGAAATTCGTTGGACGGAGATGGTAAACATAGATAATTTACTGAAAATTAGGCGTAAGGGAAAAGAGAATATACAAACCAAAACGTCAACAGCATACATTATTGTAATTACTTGTATACTACTATCAGTGTGGGATCATCTGTATATAGTAAGGCAGCATCATTTTCCAGAATATTTCAGGAATATTTCGATGAATTTCCCCTCATAAATTGAGATGATAAATACAGAAAGCTGAATGTGATACAATCCAACCTTAGACTATGATTCCATTTTCGTAAAGTAAATGGCTTTTAAAGTTAGATCAGTTTAATTTAACACCAGGGACGCCTGCTTGAAGCATGATAACAATATAAGTAATGATGGTTCCTATAATTCCAGGTATTAGTTCTTTTCCGATGGCAAACAAACCTCCAGCAGATAAACGTAGGCGTTCGTGTTCAGCAGCTTCCAGCAAGCATTTGATGTCTAATTTCTCCGTAGGACTTAGCGTTGCAGTGATGGAATCCTTAACTGTCCTACTGAGATTTTTCATCTAAACATGAAATATTAGTAGTAGAGTTTACGATGTGTACTGTGTAAGTATCAGGTCTGGAATGGCCGTATATGTGTATACCTTATCCACAGGGATGTCGGCCCAGTGAAACAGAACGAGAATTGTACCGCAGTCCACAATCATCTGAAGGGACCGGAGAGTCATTGTGAGGTAGTCGGGACGTCCGTGGTAGAGGCGCACGTACAGGACCGAGTTAACAACTTGATAGATCGTGATAACTATCCTGACTAGTTTTGTCGCAGTAACAAATAGAACGAAAGATGAAAACGTTTGGATGAAATTGTCGCACGCTTGATTAATGTGATTCACCCGAGTCTTGATGGCTGACAAAGCACATGCTGTTTCTGACCTCAACCTGCATAATTAACGTTGAGCTATAGTACTACTTAGTACAATTTGCACGGTTAAATTTAAGCCTTTAACAATATAGAAGAACAACTAACTAAGAAATCTAGATCCAGTGGGTGACAACATGTTCGTATGGTGCTATGCTATACATGCCAACATGGCCGTTGATCCACCAGGCTTAAATGGGGTAGCCTTAAGTCAACACATGCATATCAAGACCTAGGCCTAGGTACAGTCTTGGACAATGAAAACGATACACCAACTTGAGATAGGAAGAAAAAAGGCAAATGATTAGTCTGATTAGCCCTGGGGCAATAAAATTTACGCTATGATTGGGCGGTTAACTGCCTGTAGGAGTTTTCATGTCTTTCCTATCCAAGTTGGTGTATCGTTTTTACTGTCCAAGAGTGTACTTTTTCACTATGTACCTTGTGGTACTAGATGTTGTACAGAAAGAACGCCCATCTCCATCAGTTAGCGGCATAGGTTCGAACTGGGCTGCAAGCTGGTTGAAATCTTCCGTGGTTGTTTGGATTTCGTCTGCTGTGAGAGTGATGACTGCGTAAATGCAGACGTAAATACAGACTTGATGAGCAGCGCCCACGGATCGCCAGAACATCAAAGCACAAAGTTGACTGTAGGTGACATCTTCAGAGGAAAAATATGCAGGTAGTGTCAACACCATCTCTGCAGCAACCTACAAAAATCATCACTGAACATAAAGAAATTCTGCGTGTAATGTTAGCTTACCCAAATTGTCCAGAGAAATAGGGCAAGACCTACATTCCAGGTAGTGAGAGAGTCCTTTCTTCCAGACAAAACTTTACAAGCTTCTAAATGTTCCAGACAGCTTTTAAATTGCAAAATGCGTAGGCATAGAAATCGTGGTACCAAGTTGGTGATAGCTGTATGTGCTGCATGTCCAAGCAGCGGTAAAACTAGAATCAGACTCGTCGCTCCATTAAAACTTAAATTCACGCTCGCGTAAATGGAGACGGAATAGCGGATGGTTATAATCACTTGAAATACGAAAACAGCGAAACACCAACTCTTCTGTAAGATTTCGAAGGCTGCGGACTTGTCTCGACATTTAGCATGATACAGAGGATGCAGCCCGAAAAGAGACGACCAGAAAAACAGTATATTCGTCTGCGTCATGATATGTAGCACTACAAAGAATGAAGTAACTAGACTAGGAAAACGAAAGGTTTCTTGATAATAATGTATCGGTTTGCTGTCATGGTTACTGGTCTACTGTACAAAGCAAATGTCAGAAGACGTAAGTATGACAGTGACGATTGTATTTCATAAATAGGGCTAAGGTCTCATACACTGGTATATAGTTAAACAAAAAGCACTAAATCCAGTCTAGTTTTTCCAGATTACTTCAGATCATTTGACGAATTTGGCAAAAATGAGCTTCTTCCGCAAGGTCTCGTAGAGAAAAGCTAGCATGGACAAAGCATAGCCCAGTCCAAGTATCACAAAGGCACTCCTCATATCAGTCAAAGCTAGTTTGCGGATAGTTTGAGGCTGAGATCTGAAGTTCCTACAAGGGTTGTCCTTGGCTGGATAGTACTGGCTATTCCATTTGCCGATTAAGCCGTAGCTGATAGCCTTGAGTATACTATAACAAAAGGCACAAGCTAATTTAGTTGAAAATGTGAAATCTTGTAATCTGAATACCTAACATCCAGTGCATTCCGTAATTTTTCTGTAGCATTAAGAGGAACAACGAATCCACTGTACGATGGAAAGTACGAGTGTTCGATCGAAGTCAAACTGCATTCGCCACTTTTCTTGAAATCTTCCTCGATAATCAAGTAGCCGCTGCCATTATCCTGTAAAAGTTCCAAAACTTATGATCAGTAGTTCAAGGTTATCTTCAAGGTTTTCGTAACTATTGCTATCACGTGATCCCCGTGCTTGACTCTCTGGACGCAGGTGTCTAACGAAGCGAATGTATTTCCGCACAGATTGGGGGAGACTCGAGCCAGGTTAGTACTCAAAGTCTTTAGATCATCCCAAGCTGTCTGTCTCAAAAAAAAAATTCATTCAGTCAGCTAGCTGAAACACTGAATGAATCGGAACATACCTGAATCAGAACTCGAACAAAGCTATCATTCAAGGCTAGCAGTTGTATATCATCTCGTTTGGCCATTTCTTCGATGCTGTTGACTACAGGGATCACTCGAGGGGTCGTCATGTAAGTGATCAGTGATCCACTGTAAGCGTTGACTATCACCAGAGCTGCTAAACACCATAAACCGGCCACAATCCGGGACGAAGAACGGGCTTTTGTCGAACAGTAAGCACCTAGAACAAACGGTTAACTTAAAAGTCTTAGGTTTTACCTTGATGTACATCGTTACCCTGGCTTGTTATTACTCCGATAACGTACATTGACGTTAGTGGTGTTGAATCAATGTTAGGTTTTCCTTGGTCATCGATTGCGTACTTGCGAGCAGCGATGACCTTGAACAGAACTGTGACCGCTAACATGGACAAGGCAACCAGAATCCAGACCTTCATTCAGACAGCACTGATTAATCCACAATATTAAACCAGAAATATTGAGTTTTGATTTTACTGTATAGACGAATGGCTTGAAGCAACTCCACGGATCGCTCTCCCGTTTCGGGTAGGGGATAACCAGGGTGTAAGCCAGGTTTCCGAAAGGGAACAAAGATGTCATTAACTTGTTCCTCCCGGCTTTTAACCCGTACAGTGTAATACCCAAATCAAGACTCTAGAACAAACAAAAGTTTATGAACAAATGATCTTAATAGATGGTTGTTTGAAAACCTTGTTAGTGAATTCTTTGGGAAGTCCATAGAAGCCTTCAGTGTAATCTATGGCAACCATTTCGTACCTATACAAAGTCATTATTAGTTTCTATGGATAGAATGAAGTGATCTAGTGCTATTGTACGTGAATTTTAGATCTGCCGACAGCCATTTGAGTACCTCGATGATATAGCCCTCAAATTCTACTTGGTTGTTTTTGTCGTAGCTCACAATAACATCAGGAGGGGTCTATAATATTTTTTCTAATAGCGAAATGATACAACTTTGATTGTGTTTGTAAAATACCTCGAGATAACCTATACGAAGTACTTTAGGATCTCCCTTACAAATTCGCTCCAACAGGAAGAGAAGAGGCAATAAAGTACCTTTTACGAACATCTCGGTTACCTGACGAATGCTTGGTTCTCCCAATCTGGCCCTATATATACCGAGCTATCCTGTTGTATTACAAAGTAAGTTTGTCTGGTAACTGCTAATGATTCGTTAATTAGAAAGATGACTGTTTGGTATTTACAGGTTCGTTTGTTGGACCACACGGAACAAGACTAAACATTTCGTAAGTTTTGAACTGACGAAAGTTAATTATTCAGTCGAGTTTTAAATGCAAAGACTAGACCCCAGGACTATAGTAGGGTAAAGTAGTATTGTCAATGCGTGTCGTAAACTAGCAAGGGTAACTACTAATTTTACTTTGTTATTCAGATATTTTTGTTACTCAACTTCGGCTGGTACGTGTCAAACTACTTGGAATGTTGTAAATTTGCGGTTGTGCAGGGGAACTATGGCTGTCAGCACATGTCTCTAACTTGCAAAATACACCTTGAAATTGTGTTTTAACTCGTTCTGTATGTTTCGAAGAACTTTGACCCGGGAATTGTCAAAGTGCTGGGCTGTGTTATTTCATAAATGAATATTTCAGTACAAATGCATAATGCTTTTGAATAAAAGTGCTTAGTGAAAGTAATTATAGATTATTTTAGTTCATTTATATTAAGACATTATTTAATTGTAATTTACATCGTTTTTTAAAATAGATTTTTCGGTAATATCAATCGCCCATGCTGAAGACCCCACTGGTAGTTCAAACTTCTGCCGCTTTGGCGCTGTAGGAGCAAAAAAGTAAACAAAGCTCAGTAGCTCAAAAATATATAATTTTATGTAAATTAGATTTGAATTTTGATTGATAACACATATTATAATTGTATTATACTAAATAAGTTAATTTTCCGACAGCTGTTTTTCGTAAAGACCAAGACACTGTTTAGCCGTAACCTTCATCTTGGCATTTCAAACAAATCCTCAAGCTTTCTCCAAGAATTTTTCTTTGTAAAATACGCAATAATCTTAATAAACAAAAGCATCTGCACGAAAATGTCTAAACCCAAGGCAAAATTAGGAGCCATAAACAAGAAAATCGAATCACCATTAGCAAAATACAATAGCGCAGGACAGTTGACATGCATCGTTTGCAACACAGTAGTCAAAAGCGAATTAGTCTGGACGGCTCACATCAACGGCAAACAGCACAGGGACACTGTAGCCTCTCTCAAGAAACAGAAGGAAGAACCCAAATTTACGAAACCAGAAATTCCAGTCATCCCCGCGAAACGAAAAAACGAGCCCTCGGCCGAGCCGCCCTCGAAAAAAGCCATACCCGCAGACTTTTTCGACAAGAAACCAGTAAAAAGTATCCTCAAGAACGCGCCAAAGCCCCCGCACCTGTCAGACATGTGGTTGTTGAGGAAAGCATGGAAGTTGAAGTTCAGAAAGGAGTTCCTGCAGACTTTTTTGACGCCAGCGAGCCGAGTTCCTCGGCCCAAACAAAAACGAGCGGAGAGCTCCCGGAAGGCTTTTTTGACGACCCCAAGTTAGATGCTAAGGTTCATTTACGTCTAAACCTATATTTGAATATGCTAATTGAATTTATTGGCGTTTTTCAGGTCCATAACAAAGAGTACAAAGATCCTGTCGAGGAAGAGTGGGACAAGTTCCAGAAAGAGATCCAAGACGAGATAACAGTCTCGGCAAAGATTCAGGACGAGGATCAAGAAGAATCGACTGTCGAACGACAGCTGGAGGAAATCGAGGAGCAGATCGCCAAGTGGGGACGAGTCCTCGAACTGGAGAAGAAGCGGGAAGAGTTAAAAACAAGGCTAGCGGAAATGAACCAAGTCTCAAGGATGGAGGAATCGACCTCGGACTCGAGTGCCGACGAACAAGAGTTTGAAGACTTTCTCGACTGGCGTTCGAAAGCGACGTAAAATAATAAAATTCAATAAAAATTTTGCTCGTTATTTCAGTTCACCTTGTTTATTCCAGAATAAATTCAACTCCTTTCTTGTATTAAAAAAAAAATAAGAAAAACTACTCTAAGAAAAGAAAATGGGAATGCAGAAAATCATTGCACACAGATTTGAATTCAAAACATTTTTCCGTTCTTTCATTTGTCGATATCAGTAATGCCTGTTGCAGGATTGGCCATGTTGCGGAGTCTGTAAGCCACGCAGAAACCGAGGATCTAAATTAAAAAATTAATTATTAATATAATAGATAATTAATGTAAAAAATTTATAAAAATGTTTCAGTTACAGAGGAAGAGTTGTTAGTAAAAGGAGTGTGTTAGAGATAAGCTCCCGGAAATCCTTTAGGGTCCCTTTGATTGCGATAGCGAACCGTCAACCAGACACCCACGAACTGCAACAACAAAACGGTTCAACGCGGTTCAAACCGTCCCAAACAAACGGTTCAACACAGACACAAATATGTTAAACAGGACCAAAAATTAAGACAATTTTAGGGAAAAAAGCAAAAGCCACCAAAACCAGAAACATGAATTAGTAGTTCAAATAAAAAATTTTAATCATTTAAGATAGTTTTGTATACCTCGGTGAAACTGAAGAAAAGTCCGACTCCTCCCGAAGCCCTGAACCCATAGCTGATGTAGTCCTTGACCAGTTCGAAACAGTTTTCGCATTTCTGCTGATCAGGGCAGAACTGTAAAACCAAAAATAAAATTTTATTTTACAAGTTGAAAAGTAAATAAAATCAAAATAAATATTACGCTAGAGCAAGCGGGGAAAGTTACGTTGTCATTCCTGAACCCGCAGCAGTGGAAATATTTCTGCGTATCATTTTTCAGACTATCCGGAGCAGCATTCCAGCCTTGCTCAGCAATGTATACCTAAGTAAAGCACAAAATAATAAAAAAAAACAATATTAATTATGATTTTCATAAAAATTACCTGCTGTTCTTCCGTAACTCCCAAGCAAACGCAGGCGATGACGAATTGGATGAAAAAGAGGACGAACAAGACGATCATGTACTAAAAATAGCAAGAATACCGAAACGTGTTTTATTCTGAGCATTCAGATTTGATACTTACGACGAAGAGCGTGACTTGATGGTGTTTAATCGCACCTACGAGACCTGCGATAGAAATAAACAGCAGAAAAACGCCACACGCGACAATCCCGCCGACCGTCGGAAGGCTCGTTACCATGTTCGCTACTTTGCCATAAGCCGCTACTCCGATGAGTATGAAACCCACCAGCTAAGAAATAATAATCGTTAAGTTAAATGAGTTAGAAATAATTTTATTGCACTTACGATGTAGAAGATGTTCAGAATGAGCAGCGAGTTTTTCAAGCATTTGAACGAGCCGCACATTTTTGTGTAGTTAACAAAAACCTGAAATTAAGATGAAAAATATTAGAAAACGTAGTACTGCCTCGTTATCTGGACTTATCAATAACTTATCAGTTTTAGAAAATATTTACTTATGTTGTAAACACACAAAGCCGCACAAGCCCCTTTCCGATTTGAATCATCAGCACTTTCTAATCTAATCTGGCTATTTGCAAGTTTACTGCAGAAGATTTTATGCGCAATGGTTAATCATATGATTCACTATGTAGTTGATTAGTGAATTAATGAGAAATTACAAGTAAGATATGGAAAATAAAAGTTGTGACGTGAATACCGGATATTACAACACAGCTGTTACCTGAAAAGGAGAAAGAAGAGAGACGAGGGCAGTGAAAGCTGTCACAGATGCCAGCCGAATCCCGCAGGTGTTTATGAAAACATCACAAGTAACCGATTACTGAGTAATCGATTACTACAGTAAGAATCGATAACTTGAATAATCGATAGTTTATTTAATACAAATTAAATATTGTAATAAAATAATGTTGCATCTGAGTTTATTTTAATTTTATAAGTGCAAAATATTTTATATGTTGTTTATGTTTTCTATTGAACTGAATATTTTATTTAGTATGTCGGGTGTTCGAAAGTATCCGGTTACTGTGGTCGATTACTCTTTCAAGTTTAGAATCGACTTTTAAAAAGCAGTAAATTAAATACCCCTGTTTTAAAACTTGAATTTCATTTAATAATATGGAGTGAATGTTTTAAATCTATTAGACTGATTATATTAAGTTTAAAAAGTGG
The DNA here is from genome assembly GCA_002872375.1 of Eulimnadia texana. Taxonomy (NCBI): domain Eukaryota; kingdom Metazoa; phylum Arthropoda; class Branchiopoda; order Diplostraca; family Limnadiidae; genus Eulimnadia; species Eulimnadia texana. Next base: position 2,524,187 of record NKDA01000007.1, read on the forward strand.
CCAGTTATTAAGATCGATTACTATTACTATGTTAAGAGTCTAAAATTTATTCGATTATGAATGTAAAAAGAAATTATAGTTTAATTAAAACGTTTTTTATTCGAAATTTGAATTTTTTACACATTTAATTGCCCATATCTGACTTTCAGTGATTACGATTACTGTAAACCGACTACGAAAACGAATCCATAAATTATAGTTCCCGATTACTTGAATAAATAAAAATAATTTCCGTGTTAATGAAATCTTCATGAAATCATTCGTTTAGATTAAGGGACATATGTCAATAATTATACATCGTTTATTTTGATGAGCAGGTTGCAGATAAGTTACAGAATTACTGCACTGAGGTTTAAGGATTTACTTAGTACTTGGACCTGTAAGCAGGGGTAGTAGTATACGCTGGCTTATAGGTTGGGGTGTAAACTGGCTTTGAGTAAGCTGGTTTAGGGTAGCTTGTCTTGGGGTTAGCCGGCGAGGACTTGGGTAAGCAGGGGCAGTGGCGGGCACGTACACTTTGGGGTGAAGTGGGGTTGTGTAAGACGGCTCAGCTGCTTTTGGGTAGACAGGTTTGGGTTCAGCTGCTACGTAAGTAGACTTGTAAGCGGGTTTAGGGTAGGCTGGCTCGTAAGCAGGCTTGGGTAAGCAGGGGTTGTGGTCACTTCGTACGCTTTAGGGTAAGCAGGGGTAGTGAAAGACGACTCGGCTGCCTTCGGGTACGCAGGTTTGGGTTCGGCTGCCTTGTAAGTGGGCTCGTACGAGGATTTAGGGTAGGCTGGCTCGTAAGCGGGCTTGGAGTAAGCAGGGGTAGTGTAAGATGGCTCGGCTGCCTTCGGGTAGGCAGGTTTGGGTTCGGCTGCCTTGTAAGTGGGCTCGTACGAGGATTTAGGGTTGGCTGGCTCGTAAGCGGGCTTGGAGTAAGCAGGGGTAGTGTAAGATGACTCGGCTGCCTTCGGGTACGCAGGTTTGGGTTCGGCTGCCTTGTAAGTGGGCTCGTATGAGGGTTTAGGGTAGGCTGTTGCGTAAGTTGACTTGGGATAGGCAGGGGTAGTGGTGTAACTTGGTTGGTAAGCTTTAGGGTAAGCTGGTTTGGGGTGAGATGGCTCGTAAGAGGCCTTGGGGTAAGCAGGGGTAGCGTAGGTTGGCTCCTCCTCTTTGGGATAAGCAGGGGTGGTAGTGTAAGTTGGCTCGTATGCTTTAGGGTAGGCGGATTTCGGTACAGCTGCTTCGTAAATGGGCTTGTAGGACGGTTTAGGGTAGGCTGGCTCGTAAGCGGGCTTGGGGTAAGCAGGAGTAGTAGTGTAAACTGGCTCGTATTCCTTAGGGTTTGCTGGGGTAGTGTAAGACGGCTCAGCTACTTTCGAGTAGGACGACTCAGGAAAAACTGGTTCGTAAGCTTTAGAGTATGCTGGTTTGGGGTCAGATGAGGGGTAAACGGGCTTGGGGTAAACAGTGGTAGTAGTATAGGTTTGCTGGTATTCCTTAGAGTAGACAGATTTAGGTTCAGCTGCTTCGTAAGTAGGTTTGTACGACGGTTTAGGGTAGGCTGGCTCGTACGTAGATTTGGGATAAGCAGGTGTGGTAGTGTAGGTTGGCTCGTACTCCTTAGGGTACACCGGCTCGTACCCCTGCTTGTACGAGGGTTTAGGATAAGCTGGTTCATAGGTAGACTTAGGATAAGCAGGGGTAGTAGCATAGGTTTGTTCGTATTCCTTAGGGTAAGCCAGTTCGTACGCCTGCTTGTACGCGGGCTTGGGATAATTAGGGGTAGTGTACGACGGTTCGTACGCTGGTTTAGGGTAAGACGGCTTAGGGTTCGATGGTTTGTAGTCGTAGCTTGCGGTGCCTTCGTAGCTAACGTCAGTGATGATACCCGACTGGTCATCGTTGACGTAGTACTTGACTACCTGGACGCGGCCGTCAGGCAACTGGACACGGTACGAACCGCTGGTCTTGTCACCGGTCCTGGTCTCCTCATGGCGAAAGTTGACGTACGCAGGGTCGTCCTTAACGTCGTAACCGAAATTATACTGAGCCGGGACCTGAAATTTTTGAAAATTTCCATTAAAGTTGAATAATTTGAGTCTAAATTTCAGTTCAAACCTCATAAGAAGTGACGGGATAATTTGGTTTGTAGTCCTTAGTGTAGGGCTCTTCAGCCAAAACTGCAACTACCAGGCAAATTAAAACCGCAAGCTGTTGGATCATCACATCAAGTGAATAGTTAGTTACAATTTATTAGTTATGTATTTAAATTAGCGTTTTACCTTAGACTTCATCTTTGTTGGCATGGTTGTGATGGATTGCGGTTGCGAATCGTTAGTCTTTTATACTTAGCCTGCTCTGTGCGAAAGGCATTTTTTGAGGCCAATCACTAAAAATAACAATTTTCATTCATTTTTCTTCCTCTCTCTTCTTTCACTCTTCCCAACGATAATTTGTCTGATTTTTTTCTCTAGGTTTTCCTTGTATCCACGCCCTGCCTGTGCGGGGGTCACGAGTGAACGCGCATTGCTTATAGCCATACACACAGTTCTAGTTTCGATTTTTGCGTTCGGGAAACCGTGACAGTGATTGCACCTTTCATTTCTCGGGGCAATAAATTATTAGAATAACAAGCAATTCGTGTAGCTGGTATATAATGCTATATATTTGAATGTAAGCATAAGGATACAACAGCAACATCAAACACATATGTTTTGTGCACACAGATGAGGGAGATCTACACCTAGAATAGGGTATTCCTGCTTTTTCAAACCAAAATGGGAGAATGTTAAATAGAAGGAACTTTGGGTAGGATGCTAGAAGCTTTAGGGAAACCACACACTTTGAATTAGTGTTTGATTTTGTTTTTCTCAGTAGCAGGAAAAGGTTGGAGCGTAGAGCTCTTCGTCTTCAGCGCGGCGGATGTCCACTTTGACGGTGTTGTGGAACCGACCGCTAGAAACTAGGCGAACAGTAGTAACTTCGCAGCCTATGGTCCTCTCGATGTCTTCTGCAAGCAGTTAAGAAGTTAAGCTAATGTGGTACAACTAGTTGATAACTTTTGAGTCATATTTTAAGCTTAAAATATGTTGGATTACCTTAAAACTGTTTAGTAGGTACTAGTTAGCAAAGTGCTAGTAGTCAGTAAACTAAGTTTTCTTACTAATATGAGCAGCACGCCCACAGAGAGAGTCGGTGAAGGTCATCTTATCCACGTTCAAGCTGTTGGAACCACCGATCTGGACGTAATCACGCATTCCCTTCTCTTGACACTACAACGAGATAATCCCATTATACTTGAACATTTCAGGACCTATACACTTGATTAAGGACCAGTGCTTCCACTTTGCAGGGAAATTCCCTTGAAAAAAGGAAAACAGGGTCTGAAAAGGGCAAAGTAAGGGAAGAGGAGAAGGGAAAATTTAGAACTACAGCTGAGTCATGGGGGCGAAAGAATCTTCAGGTGAAGGAAGAAAAAGGGAAAATGCAGCTTTCTTTAAGGGAAACGGTACTGAAAGTGGAAAAACTGTTTAAGACCCCGTTGTATTTTTTTAGGACCTCGGTTCATAGTCTAGGACCCTCAAACGAAGCTGGAAACCTTACCTTGTGAATCAGTTCAGCACCGGGACGAGCCATAGCGAACAGCGAGTGACGAGAAAACGCTGGGCTTCCGGCACCGACCTGAAGCGAGTGGATCTTGACGGTACCGGGCGTAAGAACCAAAGTGACACTGCAATTGACGTGACGTCCGTGGTTGCTCAGAGTATAAACGTCGGAAGATCCTTCGACCAGTATGTTACACGCTGGCAAGAAACTTAGCTCAGTTAAAAATTTGGCGTCAAACCTAAAACGTAGGACTTACGTTCTGGGTTCTTGACGTATCGCACGCGTAGAGAGAAGCCTTGACCCACGCCTGGTGTGTAGAGGATGAGCGCAGCGTTCTGTGACGAGAGGAACCGTTTCTGAGATGGATTGGCACCGCAGATGCTGGCGACGCGATCCTCTAATGGAAGATGGTGATCCTCGGCTGATGGGAAGTACTCGCCGTTCATTTCCCATCCGTCAACAACCTGTCGAGTAATATCAAGTGGCACCGTTCCATTAAAAACAGACTTTCAAACATTCGGTTCACAAGTTTCCAAGTGCTGAAAAAACACCATTTGTTGCAACAAGGCAAAGTTTGCACAGGGTAATAGATCGTATGCTTTTGATAATGGCTTTTAAAAGGTTGCTGTTTCAGAGATAAGTGTTGCATGGATACGAAAACATAGTTCACTGAATATTCTAGTAGTAAGTTTTAAGTAGAATGTACTGAAATGAGGCCGCCATCTTCGCAGGGAACTTCAATGTGGGCGAATTCGATTTCGATTCGATGTTCAGGATCACCGATCAAGTAGATTCCACAAGCTGGTCCTGCATCTTTGGGAGACTCCTTGACGTAGATCAGACCTTCCGTCGATGTTACTGTTAAGCAATCTAGACCGAGAGCAAGCGACTTATCAATTATTGCTTTCTACTGAGCCTCGAGCCAAGTAAACTAAGTGGACTAAATAGGCTAAGTAGAAAGACTTGCTAACTTCCATAAGCTGTCTGTACTTATGTTCGGTGTTGACAGATTATTCAAGACTTTAGGCAGAAATACATCCCACCGCTACTAACTTATTCAGCAGAATGAAGGAACTGAAGGCTCTTAATAATTTGCTGAATAAGTGGACAGATGTAAGTTGTATGTTGGAAGTTTGTATTATGTCCCAAAGACTGTGGATTTGTCTTGTGTTCATGAAACCGTGATGAAAAAAAAAGTTTATCGAGGTAAAAAAATATCTTAAATAAATCTGTCGAATACGTGGACAGATACAAGTTTTACGCTAGAACTTCATACACTGTCCACATATTCGGCAGATTACTCTTAATTGTTACAGTATCATAATCTAAGAGTAGAATACGTAAGATTAAATCTATCAACAAATCTGTCGAATATGTGGACAGACATCAGCTTTCCACTGAAACCTCCAACTCTGTCCACACATTCAGCAGATTTGCTATTCTGTCACTATTACAATACCTTCAATGACTTGGACAGCCTGTCTGCGTTCGCGTGGGCGGAAAACATCTTTGGGAAGTGCGCCATTGACCTAAACACGTCAGCACACACAGAAGAAAATACAAGAAAATCATAGAAAAGTTTCTAAAAGAGATCATTAGAACCTCAAGGGACAGTATTGAACGAAGCTTTTGTAAGACATTTACTTCCTCAGATAAAAGTTTCTTCACACACAGCGGGTCAATGAATAAAACATCGGACCCTGACTCCATGCTGTTGTGTGCTGCTCCCCGGGGCGCGAACAAAGTGAACGTGCCCGTCGTGTTATTCACTCATGAGGGTTCCTGACCCTCACACCGACTGCCTACAGTAACACTGGATAATACCTTGATAACATACGATGATAATCTGAGAGTGTATGACCCCCCACGTGTCAATTACCCAGGGGCTTGTGGGTTAATTTACGCAGTTATCCGGCAACAAAGTTTTTCCTCTTCTGGTGAAATGGATAAGTCTGTACTATATAATTCAATCGGTATAGATAAACTGAGTTAAAAGCAGCCGACTGGATATATACTCGTACAACTCGGTGATTGAGTTAAATGGAACTTGGGTTTTAAGCCTGGAAGATTCTTTACCCGATCGAAAAATGACGCGCTAATCAGTCGTTTGAATGACCCTCTGAATGGTGTATGACTATCATGGATTCAGCTAGATGATAGTGTGAAATTGGCCCACTTTCACACGGTTCGTACCCTTGAATTGTTACAGAAACTAAGTCATGCAGTATTCAAACCCTTATTCAGAGGGTTCAGTTCAGCTACTATTCAGTTAGTAATTCAGAGGGAAGCTAGTGTTCAGCTACCTGGTCATTCGATACTCAACCGTATGACTCTTCTATCGGGTACTTAACGTTATTGAAGTACCAAGTTAAGTTTTTTGAATGTGAATCTAGTCTTGCTAAGCTGTACCTTGTGACTGCTACTTAAGCCTGACACTGCACCCACGTATTCATTACCTGGAGACTTAAGAGTAAACTTAGTAGCTCTCTACTAATGAAGTACAACTAATCCGAGTAACTTAAGATCTTGTTTTAAGTTCAGTACAAGCAGATTATAGTAATAATGATATTAAAACTAGTAATTTTTTACTAGAAAATTTACTTGTTTCGTAGTCAGGGGCGAGCAGACGACGGTTTGGAGTAAACAGCAAACCAGGAACAAAGCTAGTTTATTCATTTTTTGACTGTTGTAGTAAATGCTACGTCTTAGTAACGAAGTTTAGGTAGCAAAGTTGATACTGGAACTGATTGCTTGCTACTGCCAGAGCTAATCTGTAAGCCGTGGCTTTATATAGTAGTCCGACTCAACCTCCAGACTCGCCCTCCCAAACACCCAGGATTCGCCCCTCTGTGTGTTGGACACCTCGCACAATCTGTTGATCACTGTCACGGCTCATATGAGATCTCATAAAAACTGACATGAGACTTCTGGGGTGATGTGCAATGTGGCATAAAATCCAAGATGGCGTCTGCTTTTTGCAGAACATGGTTCTACTTTCAGTACCTGTTGAGTTGTCTCAGTTACTTACTTTAGCTCAGTTGTGTGTGGCGTATACTATAACGTGTATTCTTTCCGTAAAGCAGACGAAGTTTTAACTCGGTTCTACAAGTAAGTGGACGTATAAGGGGGATATTCAGTAACCGGGGTAGTAACAGGGGTATTGTCAACACTGCTGGAGATGCTATTCAAGCAAAGCGAGTTCTCGTTCTGAGTTAATTCGCCATCTTCCGGAATAAACGCGGAATTGGAATAAGATACCATCCGAACGTAAGTCGCTGGGTTCGATTCCGGAGGTATTGTTGAATATTCTGGCGGCGGAGTAAGCGGAGTAGAAGGCGGATTATCCACTTCCAGAGTCGTAACTGAAGTCTACGGATCAAAACTGGGTTAAAAATAGTTAAGTTATGCTGGAATAACTTAGTTCACCCTCTCGGAACTGGGACTACTGTCACTGGAAACGGATTCTTCGTATGTTGGAGGTTTGTCTGAATCCTGAGAGTAAGCCGGTGGGCGATTTCGTAATCGTTCTTCGACAAACCGATCGATACTATCGATTCTCGATCGACTCTCTGCCGATAACCGCGATCCCACATTCGGGACTCTATGCTTGATACTACCAAACAACCGGGATAACTTAAAATCATCAAGTTTAACTTAATTCAATTCAAATTTACGCGTTCCAGACGATTGCTAACAGAATTGCTAGAGATACGACTATTGCTGCAGCGATTGCTACTTGTGCCGCCATTCTGTAGTTGTCTTCTATAGCGTTCATCGATAACCTGTATCAAACTACTATTAGTTCAACTAAAATCAAGTAAAATTTTGTAGAAAATACCAGCATTCATCTTTGATCTGGATGTAATTTGGATAACAACTACAAACTCCGTTAGTCGTTCTGTCAAAAGTTTTACAGTAACTGAAACTGGGTCTGCAGATTCCGTTCTGTTGCGTTTCAGGGTGTGTGCAGTTCTCGCCCAGTTCTATTAAATACGAAATATTATTAACGTTGTATTTTTGTAATATTAGTAAGATTTACCGTAGCAGGGAACACAGGAATAGAGACTGCGTACGTAGCAGTACTTCTCCTTGCAAGTGCATTTACGGTCTTCACCGCATATAGTGTTATCCAATAGACACTGACTATCCACTTGACAAGACTCTCCATAACGAGCAGCTAGGATTTCAAAATCTAATGATCAATTTTTATTAGGAAAATTTGATTTTTAAAAAATTACTGTTTAGTTTTTCTATGGGAGATGTCAAGTAGCAGAGGTTCTGTACCGATTCACTTTGTCGGAATTTGATTGTCACTGACTCGGTTAGTGGTAGAATCAATTCGTTAACTTTCTGATCGATGATATACCTGGAAAATTTCAATGAACAAAGTGTTAGTATCGATGCAGAAGAAGAGATCTTAGTAGACAATTTTTCCTAGATTAAATGTAAAGTATTTGGATTACATTTATTGAATAGTATTGGATGAAGTTGATGGAAGCTTATAGATTACCAGCACAGACTCTAGTCTAGGCATCAGCTTTTACTTAGTGCGTTACTATGTCGGAAGTCAATCAAGCATGGCACCCGCGTAATGCGGTTACCCAGTACTATTCACGCACTCTAATCCTTTCAAACTAAATACACTAAAACACCTTAATATATATGTTATAAAAATATTAAGTTTATTTAAGTGAAAATTTTAAATCTTTGGTTGTACAGTGTCTTTGAAAGAAGATGGTAGAGTTTGAATTTGAATTTGGCGCCAATTTCAAATCATTCAAAACGGCAAACTGAATATTTATGAAACAATAATCTTTCTGTGTTTAAAACGCCTTAATTTATATTAAATACTAATATTAAATTTATTTAAGTGAAAATTAAAGTTTTAGGTTATGCAGTGCCTTTGAAAGAAGATTGCAGAGTTTGAATTTGAATTTGGCGCCAATTTTAAAATCATTCAAAATGCCGGACTGAATATTTATGAAACAGTAATCTTTCTGTGGTTTAAGACACCTTAATATATATTAAATACAAATATTAAATTTATTTCAGTGAAAATTAAAATTTTGGGTTCCGTAGTATCTGTGAAAAATAGATGGCAGAATTTGAATCTGAATTTGGCGCCAATTTTAAAATCATTCAAAATGGCGGACTGTATATTTGTGAAGATAATAACCTTTCTGTGGTTTCCGACGTATTTTTACTGACGTGGATCTCGTTGAAGGGGCAGACATAGTTAAACTGTTGCAAATCTTGGCAGTTGTAGGAAATTTTCAAAAGTCCTGAACTTGAACTCGGCTGAAAGTTCACTACGTTGTCGCAATAGCTGCTATCTCCATGGAAACCTGTAGAAACTAGATCACTCAAGCTTATCAATCAATGTTTCCACATTGCAGGGAAATTCCCTGAAAAAGGGAGAAAATGGGGTCTTGATAAGGGAAAAGGGAAAATCTGGAAGTACAACCTTGTATTATAGTGCGAAGGGGAAAAAGGGGATAATAAGGGAAGAGGGGAAAAAGGGAAAATCTGGAAGTACAGCTTTCTATTATAGTGCGGAGGGAAAAAAGGGGATAATAAGGGAAGAGGGGAAAAAGGGGAAATCTGGAAGTACAGCCTTGTATTATAGTGCGGAGGGAAAAAAGGGGAAACTGAAAATGGGAACACTGCTATCAACACGGACTAGATAAGCGTTATATTTATGAACAAAGCCTCTTTACGTAATTATATATAATATTAATTTATTTGAAAATTGTGAAGTTTTAAAAGGTTTAAAGATGTACCGTGCAGTAGATCTGCTGCGGGAACTGAAGGAACGTTTTCGTTCAATACCGAACTTCGGTTCGGGACCTGTTTGAACGATTCGCTCGAAAACGCTACACTCAAAACACTAAACAATACGTATATTTTTAACTGCATTTTGTTTTTTAAACAAAATGACAAACAACAGTACTGCCTACCATTACTGTTACTCTAATTCAACTGTTTGACAATCTCTCACACAACCAAAGCTCGAACTGATTAATTTTCGTTGATAAGATATGGCCGCTCGATGCAACAAACTTGGAACATTGTTACTGATTATACGAAAAGTGTATTTTTGTCAAGAAAATGAACGACCAAAAGCGAACGACACAAAAACATTGGCATATTAAAGAGAGGAAAAAACACTTTTCCATGTTCTGAGTTTTTTTTTTTCAAATCACACGGTATTCAATTCTGGTTTGGCTAGTCTTCCGTCTCGTTCAACTGAGCGTTTGCGCTTTCTGCGTTTTCTCCGTCCCGCATCTGCCAAGTGAGACGTTCCTCGTAAAACCTGATGACTAACTGCGGGCAACGCTGACTGGCCTCGGACGAGGGGATCAGATCCGCTTCGTCGCAGTTTTTCCTGTTTAGACGAAATATTTTACTTCTACTTTATGTTTGATCGAACGTTCTCTAACCATTTGATTAGCAACATGATTTGCCCGTTGATGGGTGAAGCTCCAATAACTTTCTCGGGCTCGAGACCTCTGTCGAAGCCCCTCAATGCTTTACTTTCCTAAATAAGTTATTTACGAGAAGGTTTAGCACACATTATAGGATTTAGATACTTTAGCGTGTAACGTTCTTTTGGTAGTGTCTTTTCCCTCCTTTCCTGCATCTCCTGGTTTCTTTTTCTTTCCTTTGCCTTTGGCCGCCGTTTCCTGAGCTTTGCTCGACTCCTCGAAATCAGTGATCAGGCTGCTGCAGTCGATGTTGTCCTTCAGTTCCCACGTGCAGTCGTCTTCACTGAAATTCTTCCACTTGACCAGATACTCAACCTGGCCATCCTTGTTGACCCTGCGTTAAATAGAAAGATATTATAAAACGGAAAAACAAAAAAAATGTTAACCTCTGTCGAAGGATTTTTTCGGGGATATACTCTTCGTCGTCCCCTTTCCCGCTGGACGAGGACGATACGACGTTGCTCGAGACGTTTGAGCTGCGATTTTTGTTCGAGGCTGCCATCTCGATAAATGCAAAACTGTACGAATGAAAAGTGAACGTTAAGTTAGAAACAAACTAGATAAAGAAGGTTTGAAATTCTATTGAAATATAGCTAATTTGTGAAAAAATAATTTTGGAACTTAATATTTTTAAGTTTTGTTTTGTTTAGTACAGTTCCACGTTTTTCTCAAGGCTTGGTAAGACCGTTTGGTTTGAAGCGTAAGAAAAAAAAAGCTTTACATTTAGTCGTCATATATAATTACACGTTTAAGTAACAGCTCGATTCATCAGTTATTTTCCATTTGATGCGGACTTTGATTTACTAAAGAGACTTCAAAAATTTACATTAGAAACAAAGTGTTTACCTTAGAATTCAAAACGTTCGTCTCAGTGGCGTGTTTCCGTGACTGCAACGCCATCTAGCGGTAGAAATCAGTACTTCCAGTATCAATTTTCCGTTTTCCCTTAAGGAGGGCACGGTTTTCCCTTTTTCCCCTTCCCTTGTAGATATCAAGTATTCTTTTTCCCTCCATCTAGGATATCAAGCCACACTCTATGTTTATTTTTCCCGAATTTTTCCTTTTTTGAGACACAGTTTTCCCTTTTTAAGGGAATTTCCCTGCAAAGGGGAAGCACTGGTAGAATCAGTTAATAAAATATTTTTTAAAAAATTTAAAATATATTTTCATATCATCATAATACACTAAATCTACTTCTTTATTGATTTATGATTAAATTGTGATTATTTAATAGTATAATAATTTTCGGAAAAATTACAAGAAGATTCCAACATATTGGCTTTAACTCTAAATTAAACCTAACACCAAAAAAAAAAAAAAAAAAACCTAATGGTTTCATACAAATACTTTATTTTTTTTATATAATTACGTTTTAATTTATATTTAATTAGGCTTTATAAATATCATAAAACCATGCGGACAGCGGCTGTTTTCTACTAAATAATTTGCATATAGGCAAGGGGTCCGAAACTCCGAAGAAAAGTGTGCGAAGATTATTTGATAACATATGATAAGACGGAGATAACATATAGATAACAGTTTGATAACAGTGTTAAGATGACCTAGGTGTGCGAAGATTATTGGAAGTTTCGGACCCCTTGCATATGGGTTGTCTTGCGTGCCGCCACGTGTAGATATTTAAATGTTTTTATTAATATTCAGATTTAAATTTGATAGTTCGCAAAATAACCTTTGAACTACTCGAATAGTCAGATTTTAGATAATAACTATTTGCATTAAATATTCTGATTAAACTTCCATAATGTTAACTTTGAGTATCTCGTCAAAACCTTTTAAAAGAGACTGGCGGGTTAAACCGTTCCTTGAGTCGAACCGCTGAACCGTTCCAGTTCGTTCAAAGCCGTAAACCCGATGAACCAAACCACGGCGAACCAAAGTGGCTGAACCGACTTCAAACCGCTTCTAAGGTTCAATCTCGGTTCGGAAAAAATAGCGTAATCAGAAAGCAGAAACCGGGTTAAACCGTTTTTTGATCAAGTCGAACCGCTGAACCGTTCCAGCTCGTTCAAAGCCGTAAACCGTATGAACCAAACCGCGGCGAACCAAAGTGGCTGAACCGACTTCAAACCGCTTCTAAGGTTCAATCTCGGTTCGGAAAAAATAGCGTAAGCAGAGAGCAGAAAGCGGGTTAAACCTAGACTGAGCCGAGCTTGAAGCTAGATACGAAACCGAATCGAACCGAACCGAACTGAACCGAACTTAGTTAAATAATCTGTGTTGTTTATGCAAGTTTTCAAGTCACCACAAATGAAAGAGATGAAACAATATCTAGTTTCAATATAACTTTTCAAACGCACTTCTCAGAAACCACAAACTGACTTAGTTTAAACAAAGCTAAAATTAGTGTTTCCACTTTCGCAGGGAAATTCCCTGAAAAGGGGGGAAATGGGATCTGAAAAGGGAAGGAGAAGAGAGGAGAGTGAAGAGGAAATCTAGACCCTGTATATTCTTGCACGCAGGGGGAAAAAGGGGAAAGATAAGGGAAGAGGGGAAAAATGGAAAATTGAAAAGTGGAAACACTGGCTAAAAAACAGTAATATCTTACTACCCTTGTTATTTTCCCTTACTACTACCATGCTAATGGTAGCAAACCCATGAGGTTCTAAATTGATCTGCTGGGTTCTGTTTTTATGTCCCAGTTGTGATTGGGTCTAAAATTTCTAGTCCAGATGCCTCACTTGAGTTAGAATTTGAGGAATCTCGAATCTAATTTTACAATATTTGCAATATGGAGGCTATCTGGAGATCAAGCAGAGTTCAGGGACAGGCGCAGAACCTTCCACGGATCAGAATATAGAAACAGGTTCTTCAGTTTCTATGCAAATGGAGTACATGAATTTTGACATGTCCGCGTACTTGCAGATTAGATGACCATGGCAACACGATGGTACTTCACCACTGATAGTAGTGCTAGACAAGGGTTATGGTTTTTATTTAGCTGTTTTTCTTTTTTCCGTCTTTAACCCTAGAGGTCACGGATTCGAATGTGATATTCGTTGAAAACATGTGATCGGTTGCTAAGTGAATCAACAGTACCAAGTGCGATCGAGTATATAAGGAGCTTCTTCTTGCTGCGGAAAGTGCAGAAGTTTGAAGAACTTCCAACCGAGAAGCTTCTTCCTTCACCAGAACCAAGATGGCGGCCGGAACCAAGGTGGCGACCGGGGTTTTCCTCTGTCAAGGTATACTCCTTCACTTTAACTTAAGTTAATTACTAAGTTTAACCAAATTTAACTTAAAATTAATGTAATAATGTTGGATTTTACAGTGTTCCTGTTGATGGTGGGCCTCTCCGAAGGTAAAAACTAAATACTCAAAGTTTAGTCACGCTAAATTAACTTAAATTTAATGTAGGTTTCAGTACTGGTAAGCTGCTAACCTATCGTTACGAGTCAAGCATCGCCAACGGTCTGTGGGACCTGAAGAAACAGTTCGGAGCTGCCAAGCTCATGGGAAAACTAGAGATCCGAACCGCTGAACCGAACGTTCTAGAACTCAAGGTAAACTAAGACTTAGTCGCTCAACTGCAAATAATCTTAGAATCTCTGTAAAAATAGCTTTCGAACTTGCAAGCCTTTCAAAGCGCGGCTTACGACGCCAGCGACTTATCGACAGACGGCGATGAATTCAACCCGCACATCGAAAAAGTTGGCAAGGAGGTCACCATCCAGGATCTAGAATCACTGCAGGCGCCATTCGTTATTCAGCTCGAAAACAGCGTGGTAAGTTCCTTTACAAAAGCTCTAGAGTGAGCTGTATCTGCAATTTTACTCTCTGATTAGTTCAAAGCGCTGCTGGTCAACGATAACGAACCCGAGTGGGTTGTCAACGTCAAGAAGGGGCTGGCTTCTCAGCTGCAGCTTGACAAGACCGCCTCTCGCTCGGATGGTCCTAAACTCGACGCTCTTTACGGTAATACAGACGAACACAGCACTGCCTACACTGTTTTCGAGGATTCTCTCAGCGGAGACTGTGCCACGACGATCCAGATCAACCAACTCACCGACGCCTATGCCGATTCGAAGGCTCGCTTCCAGACTCCTATCGCCAAGTCCCTCTGCGCTGGGAAGAGGAAAGTTGAGGTTACGAAGACCAAGGATTTCAAGAGGTGCAAGACCAGCGCTGCTCGCCATTTTGTTATTCCTGCCTTGTACACGTGCGATCTGAACAGCCGCCAGTGTGGAGATGCCCTGCAGGTGGGTTTGGCTAAATTGCATCCTTCACAAAACGCAATCTATTCACGAATATTCCATTAGGGTACTGAGATTGCGAGACTCATTGGTTGCGGAGACAATTCAGGCTTCGTTAATATCGAGATCGCCGCTTACAGCGACTTCTTTGTTGCACCCTTCGGAGTGTCCACAGAGCATCTTGTCAGTTTCAGCGGCGTTCTTCTGACCCTGGAAAATGTTCAGCAGCTCGACGGAGCATCTCCTTCCGCACAGCCATCCAAGATTATCAAGTCCCTCGCTTTCGTTCATACCGAGGATCCTCATCACGCTACTAAGTAAGCCAATCTCTAATTCGCAATACTGTCACTAGTTCTTAGCTGAAATTTTCTGAAACAGTGATGCTGTTGTTAAGCTGCTTGAAGAGGTTGCTGAAGAATTGAAAACCGCGAACCGAGCCGATAAAGATGTGCTTGGAAGGCTGGATGAAGTTCGCAGAGATTTGTCAGAACTGAACTCTGCTGAACTGAAGGCGCTCTGGGAAAGTGTTAAGGGCCGAGAAATCGTCAGGTACAACTTAACTCAATTATGAAAAACCCATCAGGTAACTGAACTGGTCTTATTTTTCGATAGGGATGTTTTCCTGGACTCTGTCGTTGCTACGGGAACTGCGAATACAGTCAGACTCGTCAAGGAGTTGGTAGAAACCAAACAAGTTGAGGGAGTCAAAGCCAACTGGATGGTTATCGCTATGGGCTATTTCGTTCGGACTCCGACGCTGGATCTCCTGGAAGATGTTCAGGCCATGTACAACTCGGAAGCCGTCCAGTCGGACAAGAAACTGAAACACATTGCTGCACTGATGCTTGCCGATCTTCTCAGCGCTTCGTGCGATTCTCCTTTCCTGAGAGAGAAGCGTTTCTCGATGGATCTTCTGGGCGACAAGCCTTGCAACTCGAAGTCTCCCGTGGTTAACAGCTTCTTCGAAAGCCTGAAGAAGGACCTATCCTCTGCTGAGAGCGATTTCGACAAATCTGTCCTCATCACGGCTCTAGGAACACTGGGTACCAAAGACATCATCCCCGTGTTGATTCCCTACATCCGAGGAGATGACGACCATGACGACACTGGACTTAGAACTAGAGCTATCCTGTCACTCCATCGTGTAATCTTCTCCAACCCAGAAAAGGTACATCTACCCACTGTGATCTGAAGTAACTTTTAGGTACAATACTTTTTGATCTAGCTCCACCCGTTGCTTATGGCACTGGCTGACAACATCGAAGAGCGTCCTGAAGTTCGTATGGCATCTGTGGCGCTGCTCTTGAACTCGGCCAACAGTCCCCTGAGCGTCTGGCAGAAAGTCGCTTACAGGACTTGGTTCGAACCCAGTCGTCAAGTCGGAGCTTTCGTCTACAACCTCCTCAAGTCCTTGTCGAACGTTCCACCGATCACTCACATCCACAAAGAGCTGTAAGACCTCAGCAAGTTAGCTGGTTTACTCCTTGGTAATATTGGATTTTTTTGTTCATTTCAAGGGCCCGCAAGGCACAATTAGCCACTAATTTGGCTAAGCCCTCGAAATTCGGATTGCCCTACTCTGGATCGGACATGCGTTCGTCGTACATGTCTGAGGGGCTAGGCGTCATCATGCACACTCCTGCGTGGAGAGTTGCTGACGATCATCTGCCGGTGGGTTACGCAAACAGTTATTGGTACCAGCTCGGTCCTTTCACTTCGAACCCTCTGGCGGTAATGCGAAGAAATTAACAAGTGTAGAAAAACATTGTTGAACACTTCACTTTTTACGTTACAGATCTATATCTGGAACTACAACATGGACGATGTCTGGGACAATCTTCTGAAACGTTTCACCGGGGCTCCTGTGAAAGCTAAAATCACTTCTGACACAACACTTGTGGACAGCATCCTGGAAGCCATTAATCTCAAGTCCAGACCCAAAGACAAACGTCTGGGTACACTCCAGCTGAGTCTTATGGGATCCATTCAACGCGTATTCGATCTTGAGAACATCGATAAAGTCATCGGCCAGGCCCTAGCTGGCGCTGAAGCTCAGTTCCGGAAAGGATCCTTGCCCGTTAGCCTGCTGAAGTACCGCAACCTTGGTGAAGTCAACTTGAAAGTGCCCACAGTTAATGGTTTCAGTCTAAACTATGTCGCCAACCTTCCCATCATCGTTTCAATGCAAGGCAAGATAAGTAAACTCTCGACTCCGGACGCTGGAATGGCAGCTGATGGTTCGCTTGTCATCAGCTGGAAGCTGAACGGAGAAATCAGGACAGTCTTGCCCTTTTCTGGATCCTACATCGCTGGAGGAGTAGAGACCCACGTAGATTCTCACGGACCTCACCACCTATCGTTTGCTCTGAAGGGTCCAGAATCACCGTTGGCTGGACTCCAGACGAGAAGGAAACTGACTTGATCCGCTACGAAGTCTTCCCTTACACCGTTGCCAGATCCCTAGACCATCAGATTCCTGTTACAGAATGCAATAAAGTCGTTCCCGTTGACGCTCGTCTGCCAGCTTACCAGAAGACTACTCACATGGGAGAATGCTTGGGACTTGACATCGACTTAGAAATCACAAGCCAGCTGGCTCATAACGACCGAGCTGATTTCCTGGACTGGATTGCGAAGTGGGATATAAACAGCTACTCCAACCTCGGTTTCGTGCCACTGGACCTGTCGAGAAGGACCTACGTCCTCCGTTACATTCCGAGCAAAGCCAAAGAAGTCAAGGTGACCTTCTTCCATAAAGTCTATCCGAAGACCAACCCCAAGACTTCTATCTACCGTATCGACACCAACGAACCAGTTGCTGCTATCGCTACTGCCCCCCTTCTTGGACTGAAAGACGCAGCTCAAGAACAGGTTGTGGCAGACATGAAACCACTTATCGAAGGCGGCCATGTTAGGATCATGAGCACTGAAATAGATATTGGACTCAAGGATGGTGGCGAAATCGACGTCCGTTTGATTCTGGGCATCTCTCACGACGACGACTGGACTGAAGACTACACCGATGCTCGTTTTGACTACATCGTTCAGAAACCTGGTGAAGCCAAACAGGTTGAGCGATGCGGTCGTATTTGGAGCAACCGTACTTGGAACGCAGCGCCAGCTTTCGGACTTAGCGATGCTGAGCTGTACTTGATCGAAGATACTAAGGGCATCTTTGGCAAGACTTGCGACTTCTCCAACCCGGCCGACAGCTTTGTGCTTACCCACGTAGCTCACGTCACCCGAGACGAGGCGGCAGCTCAAGCAGCCCGCAACAATGAAGCCGGAGTGCAGTGCAAGAAGGACCAGGACCAGGGCATTCTTGATAGTCCCTCTTGCACGGCAGCTCAACTGCTGGACGCTACTTACAACATCTACGATCTTCGGGTCACCTACGATAATCTGCACAAGCCGACGGGCGATTTGGTCTGGAGGTTCGGTCGCTTGATCAATCACGCCCTCTACCCCTTCATCGAGAGTCACGAGCCAGCACGGAATCCCGAGAAAGAGCTCAAGCTTTTGGCCAAGAGAAATCCAGTCACCGGAGACGTGGATCTTGATTTCCAGAGACCTTGGGAAAGCATCTCTGCTCGTCAGGTCCGCGGCTACAACATTCGGTTCAGCCCTCTGACCACCGCGTACTCCAAAGTCTTTTTCCCGCTCACCGCTCGTACCAACTTTCTCACCGATGCTCGCAAGCTCAGCTACGCCGGCGTAGACGAGCAGAGATGCTACATCTCCGCCAACAGAATCGTAACGTTCGACCAAGTCGCTTACGATTACACCTTAGACTCGTGCGACCACGTCCTGATGGCTCCGTCCGGCTATTCTCAGCAGCTCGGTAGCTGGGTCGTTCTGGGACGTCACTCCGGTTCCGGCACTGACGTTACCATCGTCTACGGTTCCCTGAAGATCGTTCTGTCCACCAGTTCCAACTCCGTAACCGTCAACGACAAGGTGTACCCGGCATCTGAGTCGAGCCGCATCGAACTTCACAAAGCCAAGGAAAGAGTGGCTGTTATCACTCAGAAGGACGGAGTCATTACAGTCAACGGACCGCACCTTCAACTGAAAATGAAACAATCGCAAGTGACCATCAGGCCCGCTCTTCATCTCCGAGGCCGCATCGCTGGTCTCTGCGGGGACTACGATCTCGAGACATCCACCGAGCTGAAGACCCCCGGTCGCTGTGCAGTTACGTCCGGAGCTCTGATGGCTCAAAGCTTCAAGGTAAGTCTAGATTCATCCACCATAACGTTTCGAAGTTAAAAAATATTTTCTTCTGCAGCTGTCGACTCCTAGCGGATGTGCCGCGTCTTCCGATCTCGCAGCGGCGTTAGCCGCTGAAGTCGCGACCTGCGATTCCGTGGATCAAGTCATTCGTTCCGCGCTGCCCGTTCCCAAGGCCGAGGACCCGTTGAAGTGCACCAGCTACGTCCCGACTAAACTGAACCGAGACGGGAAGGTCTGCGTTTCCACCACCAAAGTAGCCCAGTGCAAGTGGGACTGCCGCCCGGCTTACAAGATCACCAGGACTCTGGGCTTCAAGTGCTACGATCCCGCTCAAGTCGAGGCTGCACTTCCCGATACCAGCGGAGTCGAACCGGATCTCTATTCCGAGGTTACCGTTCCCAGCGCTTGTATTGGAAACTAAGTGGCTCAACCTGATTCCAGTAAAATTTTCTTCTGGGGAACTTTAAAACTGCCATTTTAGTGTTTTGTAGTAATCAGTACCTGCCTCTCTATTAGAATTTTCTGATAATTTCAAATACAGCACTTTGAACCAAAACATGTAATGAACGTTTTAAGTTTTTCGAAGCCGACGAAAGCGAAGACTGAGACTTGATTGTATTTCTTCATTGAATTTTAAAACACCGATACTGAACTGAAAACGGACACTTACTCGAACAGAATTTAATTTCAAAACTGCAGCTTAAAGTGAAAATTTCTTTAAATCTTTGACGTTCTTGGTTTAGTCGAGTCCTTCTCCGCAGCGGAAACATTTGCAGTCGGCAGGTTCCCGCAGCTTGACGTCCAGGTGCGATTTCTCTCCCGTCAGTCGGTTGCCGTTGACGTCGTAGCAGTGCGTTAATGTTACCGTACGTTCTCGAAGAAAAGATTCACGGCAGCACATACATTCCTACAGTGAAAGTTAAATTGAACAAAACTAGGCACTTCGCGACACGAAAAAGCTTCAGTATCTAGAAAGGCTACCTGAGCTTCATGATTAACACTAACTAGTAGTAAATAGCTAGTTATTACTACTTGTTAGTTAAACTACGATTAACTAGCAATGTTTACTAACTATAACTGACACGCCTAAATCATGTTTACCTCGAGTGTTTCCACCGTTTTCCACTTTCAATTTTTGTTTTTTTACCTTAGAGAAGGTTCTCTTTTCCCTTTTTCCCCATCGAGTGAAGATATAAATCTCCCCTTTTTCCCTCCCAATGCTAGGATATCAACGAACAGCTTTAAATTTCCCTTTTTCCACTTCCCTTATTTTCCCCTTTTTTCAGCGAATTTCCCTTCAAAGTGGAAGTGATCTTTCCCTTCTGTCGGAGATATAGATCTCCCCTTTTTCTTTTCCATGCTAGGATATGAAACGGACAGCTGTAATCTTCCCATTTCCCACATTCCCATATTTTTCCCTTTTGAAACTTCATTTTCCCTTTTCTAGGGAATTTCCTTCCAAAGTGGAAGTGTTTTTTCCCTTCCGTTGGAGACATAAATCTCCCCTGTTTCTTCTCCATACTAGGATGTGAAACGAACAGCTGTAATCTTCCCATTTCCCACATTCCCATATTTTTCCCTTTTGAAACTTCATTTTCCCTTTTCTAGGGAATTCCCTTCCAAAGTGGAAGTGTTTTTTCCCTTCCGTTGGAGACATAAATCTCCCCTGTTTCTTCTCCATGCTAGGATGTGAAACGAACAGCTTAATCTTCCCTTTACCCACGTCCCTTATTTTTCCCTCTGTCGACCCCATTTTCCCTTTTTCAGGGAATTTCCCTGGCAAAGTGAAACTGTTTACCTTCAGAAATCCTGTGGGATGGATCACCGACGGCTGGACTTGGGAAGTGCAGGCGCCTTCGCATTTGCTGACAGCAACATCCCCTTCGCAGGTCCGGTCTAAAACGCCTCCCTCGACATACTCCTCTGATACGCAAAAAATTTAATTAAAACAATAATTAAATCTCATTAATATTCAAATCATAAACGAGAAATTAGATTAAAATATGTAAAATATTTTAGTATAAATATACGATATCTAAATACCGTATTATAAAAATTAATGAATATTATTTAAATTAACTTAGAATAATTGGGAAAAATGTAAGTAATTAATTAAAATTTTACATTTTTTTCATTTTTAAAAAGTAAATTATGAAATTAAATGCAAGTTTTACCTTTGGTGATGTGAACCGTCGAGGGCAGCGTCTCGCAGGCTCCCGCAGCGAGTCGTTTCCCGCTGGCCGACGAGCAAACCATCAGGCCGAGACCGACCAGCAAAAAGACATTGAAATTCATCTTGGGGAAATCAGCTGAACCACTCAGTACAGAGTCTTTTGTCTGAATGACACACTCCACAATGCTGCTGGACTATTTATATTCACAAGAGTTCCCTAATGGACCCTAGTCTTAATGGAAATGGCTTGTTGCTGAACTACAGGTGTCGAAAGTAGTTGCACTACAACTAGCAGGAGATCAAGTAGCAAACTCTGCGGGCTATCTCATTGTATTAAGTTCATTAGTTTTATTTTTAAGCAATATTTTCGTATATAAAAAGCTGTAGCCCCAAGACTTGGACTACAGAAAGCTACTGAATCTACTGCGAGAAGGATCTCAACGTTCAACTTTAAGTATTTAATTACATCTAAAGAACTTAACTATTACTGATTGAGTGATTTTTTTTGAAGGGATTTAACAATGAATAAACTTATGGGAAGTCTGTTGTTTGCTGCAATGATTTTGCTGTTCAACAATGGTCTGGTTCTTGCTGACGATTGCCAACTGACCCCAGTGATCCACGTGCTCCAGTACCCGGGCTGTATCCCCAAACCTATTCCTTCGTTCGCCTGCACTGGAAGGTGTACTAGCTATGTCCAGGTAAGGCTAAATTAGCTCGGTTAGTAAGCTAGGTCATATTATACGTAAGGTTATAGGATTAGCAACAATAGTTCTATGTTCGGGTAAGGCTAAACTAGCTCTGTTAGTGAGCTATAAGTTAAACGTGAGGGTATAAGATTAGCAGTACTAGTTATGTCCTGGTAAGGCTAAACTAGCTCGGTTAGTGAGCTATAAGTTATACGTGAGGCAATAAGATTAACAGTATTAGTTATGTCCTCGTAAGGCTAAACTAGCTCGGTTAATGAGCTTTAAGTTATACATGAGGCTGTAAGATTAGCAGTACTAGTAATGTCCTGGTAAGGCTAAACTAGCTCGGTTAGTACGCTAACTCTAACTAATTGTGTTACTCTTTCTAGGTATCAGTTAAGTCTAGGTAGGGCTAAACTAGCTCGGTTATAAGTTTTTACTCCTAGATAGAGCTAAATTAACTCGGTTACTAAGCTAACTTCACTTACTTTCACTACTTTGCTTTTCTAGGTATCAGTTAGGTCTAAGTAGCCCTAAACTAGTTCGGTTATAAGGCTATACTTCCAGCTCAGGCTTAACTAGCTCGCTTAGTGAGTTAGCTTCACTAATTTCACTGCTTTTTCCAGGTATCAGGATCAAAACTGTGGCAGACGGAGCGTTCCTGCATGTGTTGCCAAGAAAGTGGTGAACGTGAAGCCACAGTTTCTCTGCTCTGTCCCAAAGCAGCTCCAGGCGAACCTAAGATCAGAACGGTGAACTTATTAATCGATTACAGTTAATCGATACTTCAATAATCGATTTGTTTAGGTCGTTACCCGAGCCCCTGTCGACTGCATGTGTCGCCCCTGCACTACGGTGGAGGAAGGTTCGGTAGTTCCTCAAGAGTTGGCCCGTTTCCTTGACGACGGTTCACTCCCATTCAAATTTTAAATCCTAAAAATTCAACTTTTGGAAAAAATTCTAAAATTTTAATGTTTTAACAATTCAACGTTCAAATACAACCAAGTTTTAATTCAGATTTTACTTTAACTAATTGTATTTCACAGAAAAATACACGTTTTCTTGTAAAGGGGAATATAGCCACATCAACTAAATTGAATTACAATCGTATAATACAGCCATTTGAATATTTAAATCCTATTTACAATTTGATCGAAAATTCTGAACCAATTAAATGCTTAGGTAAAAACCATAGAAAAAACAAGTTTTTAGGTGGGAGAGTCATTTTGATTGGCTGTTTTGAACAAAAACTTCAAACTCTTTCATCTGATTGGTTGGAGCCTCGAAAACTAGACTGGCAGGTACCGCAAAGCTGCTGTCCAAAAATATTAATAATTATAATTATTTATATTTATATTATTATTTATATTTGGTTCCAGGAAGACGATGGAGGAGGGGATGAAAAATTTAATTTTTTTTGAAGAGAAAAATCACGAAAATAATATTCTCTACGTCATAGAGAAATCACGTGATTCCCTCCTTTACAGCTGATTGGTTGGGAAAAAGCAGGGGGACGTGGCTGAGTTTTTAATTCCCACCAATGATAAAACGTCACATCATGACGTCAGAGGTGAGTCCGGGGGAGGAGCTAGCGCCCTCAGGCCCTTCCCTCTCGTCTTTAGAACGCGTTCCTATTGGCGCCACGTAGAGGCCGGTGGGCGGGTAAGGGTGGGGGCGTGGCGGTGGATGACCAATCACGTACGAGTGGGCGTGTCTCTGCGGGGCGGTCGCTTGAAGCTGATTGGAGGATGAAGATACCCGTAATGCGTATTGGTGAGCGTGCTGGGGGGAGGTGGAGGTACTACCATCATAGAATCCCGCGATGGTGAAATGTGTAAACTCCTGTAAATAATAATAATAATAGCAATAAATAAATAATAATAATAAGTTCCGTGCGGGACACCAAATTCAGACGCAAAAATTTACGCTCTTGACCACTGTGCCAGAAATCTGTTGATGCCAACAGAGTTGAGGACACGAGCAGTGTTTCCACTTTGCAGGGAAATTTCCTGTAAAAAAGGGAAAACGGGGCCGGAAAAGGGAAACATGAGGAAACAGGGAAAAAGGACAATCTGTAAGTTACGCTTTGTATTCTAGTACGGGGGGGAAAAAGGGGGAAATAAGAGAAGAGGGGGAAAAGGGGGAGACTGAAAGTGGAAACACTAGACACAAGTCATCTATAATCACGGTAAGTCAATCTACAGCAGCATGACAACAAGGAAAAGATCACCGGGAAATCAATCACCCGATGAAAATGCAAAATTTACAAAAATTTCAAAGAAAATGTTCCGATTGCGGCCAACGATATCAGCACAACAGCGCCCGCCAGCAATTCTGCGAGGTATGCAGTCAGAGTTGGACCAACGACGAAGATCTTGAGCAAACAGAAGAGGTCCCATCAGCCGACCTCCTTAATCCTATTCTTCAACAAGACGTCAATTCAAAACCGAGTGTCCTTGCGGGCAATTTCCAATTCCTTCACCAAACTTGCAGAAATGGAGGAAAGATAAAAGGTGGGAAAAACCGGCACAACTGACCTCTATGCAACAAGAAATTTCCCAGCTCTCTAATGCGCTCAAAGTCCTAGTAATTTTTTCCCCCGTGTCGGTTATTCAAGCTGTGTGACCCATGGCCCCAGTGCTTAGTCTAAGAGAGGGAATTGGCAGACTCTTTCATCTGTCTGCCTAGAGTGGCTGGCCCGGGAATCGGCCTCAGGAGTGGGATCGAACCCACAGATCCAGAGGTGAAGAGCGGCGGTCGTAACCGCTGAGCTACCAGCCCTCAAAGTCCTCGTACATGAAAACAAAAAACTTGAGGAAGAAATAATCGTGCACACAAAACAACCGTGGAGAGAGGTCTACAGAACCCGACGACCTCTACCGATAATTTCCCGATGCCACCTAATTTTCCACTCTCACAAAACGAGAACACTATTACTCTGCAGCAACTGGACTAGACTAAACGAGCAGAATATATGGAAGGTAAGAAACTAAAAGAAACCATTATTCAAGGCCTAGGAAAAATTGACCCAGCCGCACCAAAATCTCTTCTCACAAGGAAATCGGCCAAAGGAAATTCAGTCCTACAGCTCAAAGTCTAAGGAAGAAAAAGAAAAAGTCCAACGGCAATGTACAACTTGAACATACTGGATCGGTAAAACGAGTCACAATGAAAGGAAATTACGCAGTCGTTGTACATAGGGTCCCGACAAAGGAGCAACCATCGGAACTTGTCCAAGAACTTCAGGAACAACTCATAGTCGACACCTCTACATCATCAGAAAAGCAAGCTCCCGTTATGTCCGAGATGTACAGCCACAGCAGACTTGAAAGACATCCTGCTCAATTGCCCCGTAGTCAGCGACGAAAGGAGAAAACTACTAAGCATCCTCTCCCGGAATCAAATGAATTGAATCTCAATTCAGATCTGTTTCCACTCCACATCGAAACCTATAACACAGGCCTTACAATCTTAATTTTGTCTGTAATAGAAGGAGAATCAGCAATGTCGTCTCAGCATAAATCTTTGTTCCAGTAAATTTAGAATTGCCAATGTGCGTAGATTAGAACAAGGTGGTGGTCTCACACGGGAGTAGAACTCGAGTTTTTAGTACTTAGAACAAAAATAGCATTCTACAAAGTGTGATTTTCCAATTTAAGTAATGTGGCAATAGGCCAACGGCCTAAGCCGAGAAGAATAAATAAATAAATAGAACTACTACTACTACTTCTACTACTAATACTACTAATACTACTACTACTACTACTATTACTACTCCAACAACTACTACTATTACTACTACAACAACGACTACTGCTACTACTACTACTTTTACTAAAAATAGAGACAATAACAAAATTTGATATATTAAGCAAATTTTATATACCCAGGCCTTTGGATGTTTCGCTGATCGTAATGCACTCTTCTAATAGACCCATACATCCCAGGATCCACTAGAACAGCAGACGAGGTAGAATGCGATCGTTCAAGCCCCTGATTCATCGTACCACAGGGTCTTACGCTACCTTGCGGTAGTCGTACGTGCTGATACAGATCCGCACTGGACCCATAGACGCTACTGTAAGGTCTCTGCGGTATCGTCTGATAGTTTTGCCGCATCCTGACTTGCTGGTAGCATGCATCGCCCTCCTGCGCGACGCGCGTCGCTTGCGTCGAGTGCCTGGAAGACGCGGCGACGCTCAGTGGGTGCGGGACGAGTTGCTGTCGCATCTGTTGAAGGATTTCCGATGTCGAGACGAACCGCGGCTTAATGCCGCGAACCGAGGGCCTCCGCAGGAAGCCGTAGTCTTCCGTCTCGTCGTCGTCTGATCCTGTCGTCGCGTTGTAGCGCTTGCGGATGCGTTCGATGCGCGGCTGGTCCTGCTGCACGAACGCAGCGAGCTCGTCACTTCCGGCTTCCGTGCTGATGCTTGTGTCGCGCGAGCCGATTCCTGAATCGCCGGAACTTCCCGAACTGCGCGAACCGCTGCCACGCGGCTCGTCGCTCAGCTCGCCGGGGAGGACCAGCGACCCGTGACTGTACGCCTGATGCAACGCGCAGTCGATGTCGTCGAGGCTGTACGAATCCGCGCCGGAAGACGACTGATTGTCGTAGCTGTTGTCGTGTTGGTGGTAGTTGTTATAGTTGTTGTAGTAATGTTGTAGGGCCTCCGGTTTGGGTCTGGGAGAGTTGCGCGGTTCAAGCTCGGCAGGAGGAGGAGGAGAGAAGCTGCGGTTTAAATTGGAAGAGCCGCGGTTCGAACCGGAAGTGCTGCTGTCCATGGTTTTGGGCTGTTTGAAGAGGAACGCGTTCAGCTTGCGGTAAGTTGAAGTTTTGGCGGGAAGTTGAGGAGGTGGAGGATCTACTTGAGTTGTACATCCTGGGACGTAGTGTGGTGCTGATCCTGGGACGTAGTGGGGTCCTTTTATCGCTGGATTTGACGATTCTGGGACATAGTGGGGTCCTTTTATTGCTGGATTTGACGATTCTAGGACGTAGTGGGGTCCGTTTGTTGATCCTGGGCCGTACTGGGCTGCATTCGCTGATCCTGCGACGTAATGGGGTCCATTCACAGATCCTGGCGGGTAATGGGGCGATTTTACCACAGGATTCGACAATTCTGGGACGTAGTGGGGTGCTTTTGCTGATCCTGGGCCGTAGTGAGTTTCTTCCACCGAGTTGATGTGTGCGGAATCGGCGTCGCTGTTGCCGTCGGCGTCTTCGCGGACCTCTTTGTTCGGTGGCGAACAGTGTTCGACGCCGATCGGTTCGTCCACTCCCGTCGTTAACCACCGGAGACGCTCGACCAGCGAATCGGTGGCTCCCGGTTCCGAGCGACGCTGCCGGATTTCTGCAGTTCGCGACGCTGGGCGTCGGTTTAAGTTTTCAGCGGACGGATCTTCAATAGTTGTTGGAGCTATTATCCTGCAAAATGAAATAGCAAGAATCAGTAACTGTGGTAGTAGGAAGTAAGAGGAGGAGTAGTAGTAGTAAAAGTAACGGAGGTAGCATTTATGATAGTGACGGTAGTAGTGGTAAATAAAGTAGCACTGGATTTATTATTATTATTATTATTATCATTATTATTACAGGTAGTAGTAGTAGTAGTAGATCATTCTGAGTGGAATTGTCGTATCTGTAGACAAAGCCGTGAAAGATATGCAATATTTCATGACTGTCCACGGATACGACATATTTCTTTTACACTATCATTACTATTACTATTATCACTAATGCTATTATTAGTACGATCAGTCTTATAATTACTATTCTTATTACTAGTCCTCTTACTGCTACTACTACTACTAATTCTATAGTAGTAATAGTAGTAGTAGTAGTGCTGTTACTGTTACTATTATTACTGTTACTATTATTACTGCTACTTCTACTGCTACTATTACTACTACTACTACTGCTACTATTACTACTAATACTACTACAACTGCAACCACTACTACTATTGTTACAACTATTATTATGTCAATTATCGCTAATATTATCACTATTACTATTTTCGGAACTGGTGAACCCCGTTAAGGAATGTATGCGGTGTACCGCACATTTGAGCCGGCCAAACGAGGCGTGACTCGCAAACACAACTTCCTATTACTTCCACCTTTTTTTTACAAATAACAGTTACTTTATTACTTGTAATAGTTAAGTAGCAGTCGCAATAATAGTAGTAGTGATAGTAATAGCAGAAACAGTACTAGCAGCAATGGTAAAAGTAGTCGTAACACTAAAATTAGCAATGGTTGAGAATCAGTTGATAGTATTTAATATAATAAAAGTAGTGACGGTACTAATAGAAGTAATAGTAGTAGTAGTTGCAGTAATAATAGTAACAGTAACAGTGCTAGTAGTAGTAGTAGTAGTAGTAGTAGTAGTAGTAGCAGTAGTAGTAGTAGTAGCAGTAGCAGCAGTAATAATAGTAACTGTAACAGCACTAGTAGTAGTAATTGTTGTTGTTGTTGCAATAGCATTAGCAGTAGTAGGATTTGTACTAGTAGTAGTGCTTGTAGTAGTAGTAGTAGTAGTAGTCGTAGTAGCAGCAGCAGTAGTATTAGGAGCAATAGCAGTAGCAGCAATAGTAGTACCATTAGTAGTACCATTAGTAGTAGCAGTAATAATAGCAACGGTGACAGCACTAGTAGTAGTAGTAGTAGTAGTAGTAATAGTAGTACTAGTAATAGCAGCAGCAGCAATAGTAGTAGTAGCAGTAGTAGTATCAACAGTAACAGTAGCAACAGCAGTAGTAGTAGCAGTCGTAACAGTAATAGTAGTAACAGCAGTAGTAGTAGTACCAATAGTAGCATAGTAAAAGTAGTAGTAAATTACATTTAATATTATTATTATTATTATTATTATTATTATTATTATTATCATTATTATTATTATTATTATAACATTATTATTATCTTATCTATTTTATCTCTATTTCTGTTCATAGCTGTCCCTTATCAGACTTAACCTGTACAAACCAGACACCTTAATCTGACGAAAATATAAATACGTACCTGGAATATTAATATATATGTTATATAATTAATTCATAATTACAAAACTACTTCCATTTTCCTCTCTATCTCTCTCTCTAAATCTATTTATAAATACCCTGTGTTTCCACTTTTCAATTTTCCAGTTTCCCCTCTTCCCTTATCTTTCCCCTTTTCCCCCTCCTTTTTCCAACCCAGCAGATTAATTTAGAACCTCATGGGTTTGCTACTAGTAGTAAGTACGGTAGTAGTAAGTGAAGATAACAAGGGTAGTAAGATATTACTGTGTTTTAGCCAGTGTTTCCACTTGTCAATTTTCCATTTTTTCCCTCTTCCCTTATCTTTCCCCTTTTCCCCCCTCCTTTTTCCAACCCAGCAGATTAATTTAGACCTCATGGGTTTGCTACCACTAGCATGGTAGTAAAGGGTAGCAAGATATTACTGTGTTTCAGCCAGTGTTTCCACTTTTCAATCTTCCCCTCTTCCCTTATCTTTCCCCTTTTCCCCCTTCCTTTTTCTAACCCAGCAGATTAATTTAGAACCTCATGGGTTTGCTACTAGTAGTAAGTACGGTAGTAGTAAGTGAAGATAACAAGGGTAGTAAGATATTACTGTGTTTTAGCCAGTGTTTCCATTTTTCAACTTTTCGTTTTTCCCCTCTTCCCTTATCTTTCCCCTTTTCCCCCTCCTTTTTCCAACCCAGCAGATTAATTTAGACCCTCATGGGTTTGCTACTATTAGCATGGTAGTAAATGGTAGCAAGATATTACTGTGTTTTAGCCAGTGTTTCCACTTTTCAATTTTCCATTTTTCCCTTCTTCCCTTATCTTTCCCCTTTTTCCCCCTGCGTGCAAGAATATACAGGGTCTAGATTTCCTCCTCACGCTCCTCTCTTCTTCTTCCCTTTTCAGATCCCATTTCCCCCCTTTTTCAGGGAATTTCCCTGCGAAAGTGGAAACACTGATAAATACAGACTCGATATAAATGAAAAGAAATTGACGAGGGGTCCGAAACTTCCCATAATCTTCGTACACCTAAGGTCATGTTATCACTGTTATCGTTCTGTTATCTCCATGTTATCTCCGAGTTATCAAATAATCTTCGTACACCTTTCCTCGGAGTTTCCGACCCCTTGATTCTGAATCACTTTACTTATTTAATTTTAATTCAATCGTAACAAACAAATATTAATTATTAAGTAAAATTATAATATAATCAATTTATATTTAATATAATATGATGTAATTAATAATAACATATTTTATTATACAAAATAATCTAATAGACCTTTCCTAAATTACATAATTTTTAATATATATATAATAAATTATTTAATATACATAAAGTATATATATATGTATATAAATTACAAGTAATGTATATTTACCCATACTGTATATTTAATATAATATGATATAGTTAATAGTAACATATTTTATTATATAAAATAATCTAATAGACCTTTCCTAAATTACATAATTTTTAATATATATAATAAATTATTTAATATACTTAATATATATATATAAATTATAAGTAATGTATATTTAATTTAATATGATATAATTAATAGTAACATATTTTATTATATAAAATAATCTAATAGACCTTTCCTAAATTACATAATTGTAAATATATATAAGAAATTATTTAATGTAAATAAAATATATAAAAAAATATATATATATATATTATAAGTAAGGTTTATTTACCTATTATCTTTAAGTTCCGCATTAATTTTATTAAAATTCGTTTCATCTTCCGGGACGTCCTGCAGGATTTTCTTGGCTCTGGGGAAGAGTTGCTGGAAGGCCGAGTAACCGGAAGCTCGCTGGGCCGGAACCGGAACCGGATTCGTTTCCGATTGGCTGGTATCCGTTACTCGGTTACCGTCCTCGGGTTCGGCAGTCGGGTCAGCGGAACCGAAGAATCGGACCCCAGATTTCTCCGCCGTACTTCCGCGCCACGTTTTGCCGCCTTTGAGGATTCCGGTCAAAGGTCGAGCCACCGGAAGTTCCGTTTCCGGTACTTCCGGCAGAGTAACCGTTCCCGAAGTCACCGGATCCGGATCCATGGGAACTGAAGCCAAGATTTCCGTTACTGGAGACTCGGATTCGCTCTCCGTTGGACAGTCAGAACCTGATTGGTTGAGAAAAAAAAGAAAATAATTAAGTAAAAAATTCTAATTGGTTAGTGACGTTTGAATCGACCAATAGGAGTGCTTTTCCTGTTAGCCAATAAGACGACAAGGAAATTAATATAAATATTAATTATATAAAATTTCTAACAGGAAATTTGATCGATGTCGATTACTTAGGAGTATCGATTACGTAGCAGAAACTCGATATGCGCTTTTTCTTCAACCAAAAGAATGTTAATACTGATAGAAAATATTATTATAATCAAATATTATTCCACTTTGGAGGGAAATTCCCTGGAAAAGGGGAAAACGGGGTCTAAAAAGAGAGTAATAAGAGAAGAGGGAAAAGGGAAAATCTAGAAATACACCCTTATATTATACCATGGACGGGGAAAAGGGAAAAATAAGAGATGAGGGAAAAGGGGAAATCTAGAAATACACCCTTATACTATAGCATGGACGGGGAAAAGGGAAAAAGGGAAAAAAGGGGAAAAGGGGAAACTAAAAAGTGGAAACATTGATTAAATTACATTTTAGGGAGTCGTTTACCGAATTCGATAAAGAATATTGCAAACTTATCGATTATTTATACGATTATAATGATTTAAACTATAAGTAATGTTATTATCGGGTGTTAACAATGATAACACGTGATAACACAGCTACATTTCGATAAGGGTGTGAAATTAGTAATAATAAAACTTATGGAAATAATAATATGGATTGTTGTTAACGATGAAACTGTCGTATGAGTGGACAGCTTAGAATCAAAGCATTGAGTAGATGAGCGCTGTTCATAGATTCGACAGATTTTGCTGAAGTAGTAGTAGTAGTAATAGCAGTAGTAGTAGTAGTAGTAACAGCAGTAGAATAGTAGTAGTAGCAACAGTAGTAGTGGTAGTAGTATCAATAGAAGTAGTAGTGGTAGTAGTAGTATTAGTAGTAGCAGCAACAGAAGTAGTAGTAGTAGTCGTAGAAGTAGTAGTAGTGGTAGTGGTAGTAGTAGTGTTGGTAGTATTAGTAGTAGTAGCAATAGAAGTAGTGGTAGTAGTAGTAGTAGTAGCAGTAATAGCATTAGTAGTAATACTAGTAGTAGCATCAGTAATAGCAGCATTAGTAATAATAGTAGTAATAACAATAATAACAATAATAACAATAATAATAATAATAATAATAATAATAATAATAATAATAGCGGTTTTACAGAGAAGAGGAAAAGGAATGCTGTCCCAGCGGACTTCCGTTTCCGAGGAAAGAAAAGGAAGGAAATGAAAGAAACGGATGAAAGGGAAGAGAAAGAAAGAGGAATAAAAAGGAATAAAAATGGAGAGAAAGTGAAACGAAATAAAAGGAGAGAATAACAGAAACTAAGAAAGGGAAGAGAAGGGGAAGAAGTAAAAGGAAGGGAATGAAAGAAAAGGGAAAAACGCTAATGAATGAAAGAAGAAAGGGAGATAGATAAATGATAAAAGAAAGGAAGAAGTAAAAGGAAAATCAGGGACAAATTGTAAAACAAAAGGAAGGAGATGAAAGAAAAGAAGAAAAGATGAGAATGAAGGAAAATGATGAAAATGAGAGAAACGGAAATAGATCAAAAATGAAGGGAAGGAAAGAGAAGATGAAAGAAAAGACGAAAAAGAGAAGAAAACAAGAAAATGAAGGAAAGTGATGAAAACGGGAGAAACGGAAATAGATAAATGATAAAAGAAGGGAAGAAGAAATAAAAGGAAAATCGGGAAAAAATGTAAAACAAAAGGAAGGATATGAAGGAAAAGAGGGAAAAGAGAAGAAAAGAAGAGAATGAAGGAAAGTGATGAAAATGGGAGAAACGGAAATAGATAAATGATGAAAGGAAGGAAGGAAGAAATAAAAGGAAAATCAGGAGAAAGAAATGTAAAACAAAAGGAAGGAGATGAAAGAAAAGAGGGAAAAGAGGAGAAAAGAAGAGAATGAAGGAAAATGATGAAAAGGAAGAAAATGGGAGAAACGGAAATAGATAAATGACGAAAGGAAGGAAGAAGAAATAAAAGGAAAATCAGGAGGAAAATGTAAAACAAAAGGAAGGAGATGAAAGAAAAGAAGATGAAGAAGAAGAAGGAGACGAAAAGAGAAGAAAAGAAGAGAATGAAGGAAAGTGATGAAAATGAGAGAAACGGAAATAGATAAATGATAAAAGAAAGGAAGGAAGACAAAAGAAAAGAGGGAAAAGAGAAGAAAACAAGAGAATGAAGGAAAATGATGAAAAGGAAGAAAATGAGAGAAACGGAAATAGACAAATGATGAAAGGAAGGAAGGAAGGAAGACAATACAAAACTAACTACAAAATTCAAACCAAAAGGAAATTACTCAAAAATTATTATTAATCAAAATAATTATTTATAACAACTAAATAAGAATAAATTATTGAAAATATGAATAAATAATAAAAACTCATCAAATTCTTTTACTTTACTTTACTTTATTATTATTATTATTAGTAGTAGTAGTAGTAGTATTAGTAGTAGTGGTAGTAGTGGTAGTAGTACTTGTTGCAGTAGTAATAGTAGTAGTAGTAGTGGTAATAGTACTTGTTGTAGTAGTACTTGTAGTAGTAATAGTAGTAGTAGTAGTAGTAGTATTACCTTTTACAGCGAATTCAAATAAAACAGAATACTTCAAAAACAAAAATACTTCAAATCGTAAGAAAATTTAATTTTCTTGTCGATTAATTGTTAAAAACATTTATTTTAATTCAAATTTTCTTCAAATAAGCGGCGAAACGTGTGGCAGCGTTGGAGTCTGGACGACAACTGAAGCGCGGCGGATACTTCACCAGTGTTTCCACAATGGGCCGAGGGGAAAAAGGGGAAAATAAAGGGAGGAGGGGGAAAAGGAGAAGTTGAAAATTGGTGGGAAATTCCCTGGAAACGGGGAAGATGGGGTCTGATTAGAGACAAATAAGGGAAGAGGGAAAAGAGAAAATCTAGAAATTTACCCTTATATTATAGTATGGGCGGGAAAAAGGGAAAATAAAGGGAAGAGGGGAAAAGGAGAAGTTGAAAATTGGAGGGAAATTCCCTGAAAAGGGGAAGATGGGGTCTGATGCGAGACAAAAAAGGGAAAAGGGAAAAGAGAAAATCTAGAAATACAACCTTATATTATAGCATGGGCGGGAAAAAAGGGAAAATTAAGGAAGTGGGGAAAAGAGAAACTAAAAATTGGAGGGAAATTCCCTGAAAACGGGGAAGATGAGGGTCTGATGAGCCACAAATAAGGGAAGAGGGAAAAGAGAAAATCTGAAAGTACAGCACTGTATTCTAGTACAGAGGGGAAAAGGGGAAAAATAAAGGAAGAGCGGGAAAGGCGAAGTTGAATATTGGAGGGAAATTCCCTGAAAAGGGGGAAGATGGGGTCTGATGAGCGACAAATAAGGGAAGAGTGGAAAGGGAAAATCGGAAAGTACAGCATTGTATTCTAGTACGGAGGGGAAAAGGGGAAAATAAGGGAAGGGGGAAGGGGGAACACTGGCAGCGTATCAGTGTTTCCATTTTGGAGGGAAATTCCCTTTTAAAAAAGGGGGGGGAAATGCTGTCTGAAAAGGGAAAAACCAAGGAAGAGGGAAAAGGGAAAATCGGAAAGTACAGCATTGTATTCTAGTAAGGAGGGGAAAAAGGGAAAAATAAAGGGAAGAGAGGAGACAGGGGAAACTGAAAGTGGAAACACTGCCGCGGATATTTCACGTCGTTTTCGTGTCTCTTCTGAACGGCCAAAGATAATAGGTGATAACAGATGATAACACGTGATAACACGTGATAACATGTACCAGCAAGTGATAAATACCAAGGGGGTTCGAAACTTCCGATAATCTTCGTACAACCTAGATCATGTTATCACTGTTATCAACCTGTTATCTTCTTGTTATCTCCGTGTTATCATGTGTTATCAAATAATCTTCGTACACTTTTCCTCGAAGTTTCGGACCCCTTGATAAAGACTGATAAGCTCGTGACAGTTCTATAGAATTACTGATAACAACTTTGATAACACTTTGATAACATGTGATAACTCTTGGATAAGGACTAACAACCAAGGGTCTGAAACTCGGAGGAAAAGTGTACGAAGATTATTTGATAACAACTGATAACACGGAGATAACAGGTTGATAACAATGATAACACGACCTAGGTTCTACGGAGATTATTGGAAGTTTCGGACCCCCTTGCACTTTTACCACACGTGATAATTTGATAACATCAGATAACTTGTGATAACATGTGATAACACACAAACCTCGCTCTTTAAGAATCTCGCCAAGAATCAAGAATCTTTTCCAAGATTCTCACGATTCCTGAAAGTAGCGGACCCCCCCTTCCTCCGGTGGAAACGTCCCATTGAATTCAAGAGGGTAAATTTAAATAAATAAAATAATTATTTTTTTCCAACCCCCCATAAGAGGGGGGGTTGTATAACAGGGTCCGCAACTTCTACAAATCCTCCAACCCCCCATTCCTGTTATCAACGTGTTATCAACCTGTTATCAACCCTCTAAAATGAGCCCAATACTCCATCCACAGGATTGATCACCGTGTTATCACTGTTATCAGCGTGTTATCACTGTTATCACCCGCTAGATTTGCCGGTTGCGGACCCCTCCCCCCTCTGTTCTGTTTTTGGGAAATTTTGTGGGGAAAAAAAGGGGAAAAGTCGTAAAATTTCAAACGGTTTTTCACTCAAGTGGTTTCTGACCCTCTCAAGAATCTTGGCCAGATTCAAGATTCACGGCAAGAATCACAAAATTTAAAATAAATATGTAATAAATTAATTCTATAATATTTATAAATAATTTTAATATAATAATGTTCTTTTTTGTTATAGGGAAATTTCAATGGGGATATTTAGTTTTGAAATTTGAGAATTTTCCCGCTAGATGGCGCTATTCAAAAATTTTCAAACAATTAAAACAATGGAAATCCAATTGAATAGGGAAAAAAACCGTCAAGATTCTTGAAAAATTCCCAGATTCTGGGATAGTAAACTGTAGTGATAACACGATGATAACAGGTGATAACACGGGAAATGTTATCGCACG
The DNA here is from genome assembly GCA_002872375.1 of Eulimnadia texana. Classification (NCBI taxonomy): domain Eukaryota; kingdom Metazoa; phylum Arthropoda; class Branchiopoda; order Diplostraca; family Limnadiidae; genus Eulimnadia; species Eulimnadia texana. The sequence continues at coordinate 2,559,773 of NKDA01000007.1, forward strand.
TCAGCTGTTTGCGAAACTTGGCAATTTGCAAAGTCGTAAAATAAGGTTCGGTTTACGGTGCCAAACTCAGATTTCGCAGTGTTTTGATTACCGGCGTATCGAGTTTGACCGGTTATCCGAGTATCCGGTAATCGGATTCGTGTTATCACATGTTATCAAACGTGATTCTTGGAAGTGGCGGACCCCCCCTGCCCCTTTCCCATTGACTTCAATTAGCCTTAATCGACTTGAATTAATTTATAATGAAATTAATTCCCGACATATTAAATGATTCCCTATCAGTTCCGTCACCTTATCTTTCTACTACGCCAAATCCCATTACAAACTGTAATCCGCATTTGCCATCTAAAACCATAAGGTCGAAATTCCCTTAGCCGTCTTCGCGATTCTCACCTTTACGGAAATTGCTAATCTTTGTCCTAATTCAATAAGGTCGAAAATTGAGTACTTAAGTTAGACAATTTTCGTCTTTATGGTAACTTAATTTTTTTAGCAGTAATCGATAAGGTCCAAAATTGAATGGCCAGGTCATGCAATCCTCGGCCTTACTGCAACGCATAAATCTACTATGATTCTCACCTTTACGGAAATGGTTAATCTTGTACCAATTCAATAAGGTCGAAAGTTGACTACTAAGGATAGGCAATTTTCGCCTTTCTGGTAATAATTTTTGTAGTAATCGATAAGGTCCAAAATCGACTGGCCAGGTCATGCAATCCTCGGCCTTACTGCAACGCATAAATCTACTATGATTCTTTAAATTTAATAAAATTGCTTATTTTTAAATTCTTTGAATAGAACAGATTTTTATCAATTTATTTTATCAGTTTACGTATTTACCTCACGTACATATACGGGGCTGTATCGACCTTCCAGAATCTTAACAAGATTCAAGATTCTTTTTAGAATCTCAGTGGATTCCAGTGTAAACTCTGGAAATAACTCGTCAGTTTGAATTCCAAGGTTTTTTTCTTGGATTTGTAATCTAAACAGCACAAGTTCTGCGTTAGAAAATGTTCAGAAAAAGACGAACAAGTGCCATTGACTTGATCCCAGCTGCTTTACGGGAAAATGGCTTCCACATTTTCCCAGCAAAACGCGCCGGCGCGGGAAATACAAAATTACCTTAACGGTTTAACACGCAATTATAATTTTTTTCTAATTTATTATTAATATATAAAATATTATATTTATTAAGATTATTTTTGGTATTATTTACTGATAATTAAAATAAATAGATAATTATTTGAATTTTAATTTCACAACTGAGCGCCATCTAGCGGTAGAAAAAAGAACTAAATGCAAAGGATGAGAAGAAGAGCGATGATTGGCAGGTTTGAATTTGAAGTCTGCCGATTGATTGGTAAGCTGCAGATGAAAGATGAATGCTGATTGGTTATTGTATGAAAGCCGTGACGCTATTGGTTGCTTTGATTGATTAGGGGGGGGGCCGAACGTTAATAAAGCGTTTTGCAAATTGATTAACGATAACAAGGCGCCAAAATACAACGGATCCGGATACAGGAACGCGGTAACCGTTAAAGTAATCACCCAAATATCGGATACTAGTAATCGATTACTGACATGTTGAGTATTCCATTGCGAAAACAGATTCCTCGAATGGTTTGCGAAACAGGAATTTTAATGGACTCACGCTACTCGCGTAAAAACCCTAATGTGTTGCTTATGCAATATCGATTAAGGCTCAAATTCGCTTGACCGCCTACGCAACTCTGATCTTTATTGCATCGCAAAATCATTAAGGATTAAATTCGCTTGGACCAGCCACACTATTTTGACCCTTATTGAAACTTTATCTCTTAAGGGCGAAATTCGCTTATCTCAGTCATGCTATTTTGACCTTTATCGTTCTTCCTACGGGAATTCCGCGTTTTTCCAGCACATCCGACTAAATGAGTAAGAGAATCTCTGATATCGATCCGCGCCGAGGCTCGAGGATCGTATCGATCCGCCGCACTTTGCGTATACAACCAACGCACTCAGCTGGAAATCCCACACTCATACCCTGTAACCCTTTTACTATATTTATACAACAACTATTAAAATAAAATATTAAATATTCATGTTACTATTTTTAGCAACTGTAAAATAGCAACAATTCGTGAAATTCTTCTAGGAAATCTGTTAGTAAAAATGTCGGCACATCTTATCACCATTTCCCATCAACAACGTCTTCTATTCCTGGAACGAAAAATCCAGAAAATTTGGCAAATTTCCACGAAAAATTCCTCAGTCTCAACGCCTATTGGTCGAAACAAGCCCCGCCCATCGATCCTATTGGTCAGAGTTCAGAGCGCAAGCATCCTATTGGCTCTGGTCTAAGAGCCTTACTCTGATTGGTCAGTGTGTTTGAAAAGGCGTTACCTGATTCGTCGACCGCCGTTTCCATGGCAACCAGCGCGTGTAGTCCATCCTTGTAACCGTCGGGCGGACTTAGCGTCGTCTGCTCTGCAGTGGGGGGTTCGCAACTCTCCGGAAGTTGCAGTTCGAACGACCGGACGCTGACCAATTGCGGAGCTTCTTCATCTGAATTTAAATATAATATTATTAATAATAATAAAATGAATTATGAATTTAAATGGATTCGCGCTACTTGCGTAAAAAGCCCAATGTGTCGTTTACGCAATCGTAGTGTTATCACTGTTATCATCATTTCACAAGTTACTTTTTCATCATTACATCAACTAGATATCGATTAAGGCTCAAATTCGCTTGGTTGTCCAAGCAAATCTGGTCTTTCTTGCAACGCGGATTTCTTAAGGGTCAAATTTGCTTGTCATAACCACGCTATTTTGTACCTTATTAAAACAACATTATCTTAAGGGCGAATTTCCCTTAACCAAGCTATGCCATTTTGACCCTTATCGTTTTTCGTACAGGGAATTTATTTAAACGAATTAAATGAATTAGATAAATAATAATATCGATTTACCTATTGGCAGATCCTCAATTTCGTATTGATATACGATTTCGTACTCTTCCGGTTCATCTTCCGGTTCACCGTATTCATCGTCACTGTCCACGTATATGACATAATCGCATTCGAGGAACGTGTTGAACGTCTCGTCGAACCGGACGCGGTTCTTCTTCTTGTTCGGCAACCGGAAGTGCGCTTCCGGTTCACGGTTCGGTTTCTTGAGGGCCGATTTGAGGCGAACCGGTTCATCGTCGTGAACCGAAGAGTCAGAGCCTGAGCCGTCCGCTTCTTCCGGTTTGAACCGATGAACCGTTTCCGGCGCTGCGTCGCCAGGTGCGTCCGCTTGACTCATCTGCGACGAACTGACTGTCGTCGCGTCGCTGGCGTCACGCGCGCGGTCGATAAGCGGCGACGCGCGCTGCGCAATCGGCGACGTCAAAGCATCTGTCGTTTTGGAAGAAACAGCACAATATTAATCATGTTTTGAATCACTGAATATTTTTCAAGTGTAAATAATCGATTATTTTTATCTATCGATAGTTAACGTACCTTCCGCTTGACTATCGATACTCGATTTGGAATCGATAGATAAGATATCGATGATATCGTCCGGCGATAAGGGGAACAGCTGCTCGATCTGCTCGTTGGCCACCATTATCTTCTGCAAATATAATAATAATAATTATTAATATTATTCTGATTATTGCTGCCATTATCTTCTGCAAGTATAATTATAATAATAATTATTAATAATATTCTAATTACTGCCGCCATTATCTTCTGTAAATATATTAATAATTATTATTATTTTTAATAATATTCTAATTTTTGCCGCCATTAAGTTCTGTAAATATAATTATAATAATTATTATTAATAATATTCTAATTATTGCCACCATTATCTTCTGTAAATATATTAATAATTATTATTATTTTTAATAATATTCTAATTTTTGCCGCCATTATCTTCTGCAAGTATAATGATAATTATTATTATTAATAATATTCTAATTACTGCAGCCATTATCTTCTGCAAGTATAATAATAATTATTACTATTATTAATATTCTAATTACTGCAGCCATTAATTTCTGTAAATATAATAATAATAATTATTATTAATATTCTGATTGTTGCCGCCATTATCTTCTGCAAATATAATTATAATAAAAATTATTAATAATATTCTAATTATTTCCGCCATTATCTTCTATAAATATGATAATAATAATTATTATTAATAATATTCTAATTACTGCCGCCATTATCTTCTGCAAATATAATAATAATTATTATTATTAATATTCTAATTATTGCCGCCATTATCTTCTGTAAATATAATTATTATTATAATTAATAATATTCTAATTTTTGCCGCCATTATCTTCTGTAAATATAATAATTATTATAATTAATAATATTCTAATTTTTGCCGCCATTATCTTCTGCAAATATAATAATAATTATTATAATTAATAATATTCTAACTATTGGCATCATTATCTTCTGCAAATATAATAATAATCATTATTATTAATATTCTAATTATTGTACGTGTTAATTAATTATAATGTATTTAAATTAAACGGGAGTTTTGCGATGGGCCGGTCCTTTATTTAACGAGGACCGGAAGTGCAGCGGAAGGAAACAAAACGACTTCCGGTCTGTGACTTTTTCATTGTTTACACATGCGGCTTACGGCTCTCCATCTTTGTCACCCATATATTCAAGTTCGAAAATAGTTCACTTCCCTACCGCTAGAGGGCACTGTACTCGATCTTCCATTCAGACGGCTATACCGAGATTTTTGCTAAGAATCTCACATAAAACCTGAGATTCTCTACTTTCTGCGTAAAGAATCAGGCTGTTTGAAAATGTGACTGAAAACATTAGTCGTAATGTGCTTATGACTCGAAGCCATCACAGCTACTCAGATTTGAAAATAGTTCGCTTTTTCACCGCTAGATGGCGTTGTACTCCGTCATTCCAAAACGGCTATTCCAAATGAATCCGCATGAATCTCGAGATTCTCTAACTTTTACTTAAAGAATCAGGCGGTTTTAAAAAGTGACTGATAACAGTAGTCGTACGTGCTTATGACTTGACGTTACCAGGCCTTCTCAGATTTGAAAATAGTTCAGTGTTTCACCACTAGATGGCGTTGTTTTCCCTGTCATTCCCAAACGGCGGTTCCGAATGAATCCGCATGAATTTCGAGATTCTCTTAACTTTTATTTAAAGAATCGGACAGTTTGAAAACGTGATTGAAAATATAATACAAAGTTGGGAGTTTTTCTGCTGGATTGGGATTCGTGCTTCACATCCCAATGAGGACCCACTTTCTCCCCTCACAGCCAACCAACCCAACCAAGACGCCATTCACTTTCCAATGCCACGAAACCAAATAGGTTTGATACATAAATAGAACGAATTAAGTTATTATTAACCGGTAGAATATTTGTAATAGCTGGAGTAGAAGTAGTAGTAGTAGTAGTAGTAGTAGAAGAAGTAGCAGTAGAAGTAGTAGAAGTAGCAGTAGAAGTAGTAGAAGTAGCAGTAGAAGTAGTAGTAGTAGTAGTAGCACTAGTAGCAGTAGTAGTAGAAGGAGAAGTAATAGTAGTTGCAGTAGCAGTAGAAGTAGTAGTGGTAGCACTAGCACTAGTAGTAGTAGTGGAAGTAGTAGCAGTAATGGTAGTAGAAGTAACAGTAGTAGCAGTAATAGTAGAAGTAGTAGTTGTTGTTTTTGTTGCTATAGTATAAATAGAAGCAGTAAAAGTAGTACTTGTAGTAGCACTAGCACTAATAGTGGTAGTAGTACAAGTAGAAGTAGTACCAGTAATGGTAGTAGAAGCAACAGTACTAGCAGTAGCAGTAGAAGTAGTAGTTGTTGTTTTTGTTGGTATAGTATAAATAGTAGTAGTAGTAGTAGCACTAGCACTAGTAGTAGTAGTAGAAGTAGCGTGATAGTAGTAGCAATAATGGTAGAAGTAGTAGTAGTAGTAGTAGTATAGTCGTGGTGCTGTTCATAGCAGTAGTAAAAGTAGTAGCGATTGACCAACTCCAAGGACTGTCCACACATACGACAGATTTCCATCACGACATGTTAGGATTCAAGAATCACTCCCAAGAATCTTGCCAAGAATCTTGATAGGGCTCAAGAATCACACAGGAATCACGTGATCGGCAAATTAGGGTATAAGATGCAAGAATCTTGTAAGAATCTTGGTGATAACCAAGAATCACGTGCACAACTTTCTCCAAGGGGTCCGAAACTTCCGATAATCTTCGTACACCTAGGTCATGTTATCACTGTTATCAACTTGATATCTCCATGTCATCATGTGTTATCAAATAATCCTCGCACACTTTTCCTCGAGGTTTCCGACCCCCTCGTACACCTGGGTCATGTTATCACTGTTATCAACCTGTTATCTCCGTGTTATCATATGTTATCAAATAATCCTCCTGCACTTTTCCTCGGAGTTTGCGACCCCTGGTCATCCAACACACACAAGGGGTCCGAAACTTCCAGTAATCTTTGTACACCTAGGTCATGTTATCACTGTTATCATCCTGTTATCTCCGTGTTATCAAATAATCTCCCTACACTTTTCCACCGAGTTTCCGACCCCTTGGATCAAGCGAGAGATAGAGAGAGGTGTTATCACTGTTATCACCATGTAATCAAATAATCTTCCCACACTTTTCCACTGAGTTTCGAACCCCCTTGGACCAAGCCAGAGATAGAGAGAAAGATGTTATCACTATTATCATCCTGTTATCTTACGTGTTATCAAATAATCATCCTACACTTTTCCACCGAGTTTCCGACCCCTTGGAGAGAGAAGGGAGAAAATGCAAAGTTCAGGTTGTGCTTCAGGAGAAGGTAAGAAAAAGGAAAAGTGAAAATGAGCACGCGCTCAGGTGAAACTTGTTCAGCCACTTTTACTTCGCATAATGCTGACGACGAGGCGCAGCATCTCTCTCCTCTTCTCTCTCCTTTCATCCTTTTCTCTTTCTCTGTTCCTTTCTTCCTACTTTCCTCCTCTTCCTCTTCTTCTTCTTTCTCCCTTTTTCTTTACGTTCTCTACTTTCTATTTCTTCCTTTTTCTACTTTCCTCTTCACATCTTCTTCCTCTTCTCTCTTTATCTTCTTCTTCTTCTCTTTCCTTTTATGTTTCTCTCTCTTCCTTCCTTTTCTTTCTACTTTCCTCTTCTCATCTTCTTCCTCTTCTCTCTCCTTTTCTCTTCTTCTCTCTCTGTTCCTTCCTTTCTACTCTCACTTCTTCTTCCTCTTTTTCTTCTTCTTCTTCTTTTCTCTCCTTTTATCTTTTTCTCTCTCTTTTTTCCTGTTCTTTTTACTGTCCTCTTCTCATCTTCTTCCTCTTCTTCCAACTTTTTCTTTCTTCTTTCTCCTCTTCTTATTCTTCCTCTTCTTTCCCCGTTTTTCTTTACGTTCTCTCTCTGTTCCTTTTCTTTCTACTTTCCTCTTCTCATCTTCTTCCTCTTCTCTCTCCTTTTATCTTCTTCTCTCTATGTTCCTTCCTTTTCTTTTTTCCTCCTCTTCTTCTTTTTCTTCTTCCTCTTCTCTCTCCCTTTATCTTTTTCTCTCTGTTCCTTCCTTTTCTTTCTACTTTCCTCTTCTCTCTCCTTTTCTCTTCTCTCTCTGTTCCTTCCTTTCTTCTTTCCTCCCCTTCCTCTTCTTCTTCTTCTCTCTCCTTTCTCCCTTTTTCTTTACGTTCTCTCCTTTCTATTTCTTTCTTTTTCTTCTTTCTCTTCCTCTTCTTTCGACTTTTTCTTTCTTCTTTCCCCGTTTTTTTTACGTTCTCCTTCCGTTCCTTTTCTTTCTACTTTCCTCTTCTCATCTTCTTCCTCTTCTCTTTCCTTTTATCTTCTTCTCTTTCTGTTCCTCCCTTTCTACTTTCCTCTCCTCATCTTCTTCCTTTTTCTCTCTCTTTCTTCCTTTTCTTTCCACTTTTCTCTTCTGTCTCTTTCACTTGCTCTCTCTCTTTTTCTTCCTCTTCTCTCTCCCTTTATCTTTTTCTCTCTGTTCCTTCCTTTCTTCTTTCCTCCTCTCCTCTTCTTCTTCTCTCTACTTTTATCTTTCTCTCTCTCTTTCTTCCTTTTCTCTCTTCTTCTTCGTCTTCTTTCCCATTTATCCTTTACCTCTTATTCTCTTGTATCTCTTCTTCTTCTTCCTATTCTTTCTCCGTTTTCCTTTACTTGTTCCCTCTTCTTCTATTTTACCCCTTTCTTATCTTTCTCTTCTTTCTACTTGCTCTTCCTCCCTTTCTCTCTCTTTTCTATTTCTTCTCTTCCTCTTCTTCCTTTCTTTCAACTTTTTCTATCTTCTTTCTCTCTTCTTTTCCTTCTACTTTCTTCTTTCTTCCTCTTTCTCTCTTTTCGTTCTTCCTTTTTCCCTCTTTATTTTCCCCTTTCCCTCTTTCCTCTTTCCTTTTTCCCTCTTTGCCCGTTTCCCTCTTTCCTCCTTCCCTTCTTCTTTCTTCCTCTTTCTTTCTTTTCGCTCTTCCTTTTTCCCTCTTTTTCTTCCCCTTTTCCTCTTTTCTCTTATTTCTGTCATTCTACACACCCGTACAACTTTCCCTCACTACACACCCAGCAAGAATCCCACTCTACGAATCTTAACCCACGAATCTTAACCCAAGAATCTTAACCCAGGAATCTCAACCCAGGAATCTTAACCCAAGAATCTTAACCCACGAATTTTAACCCACGAATCTTAACTCAAGAATCTTAACCCACGAAACATAACCCAAGAATCTTGACCCAAGAATCTTAACTCAGAATCTGGGAATCTTCCGGAAGAGCCCTTTCCGACGTTTGTAAGCAGCTTTTTTCACCAGGTGATAAGTAAGACGCGGACGTCAATCGACGTCAATTGACACAGGGCATCATATTTCGTTGTAAACAACTCACCAGGGATTCCTCCGTTGTTTTCTTACCAGGATTCTCACTTTTTAAGATTCTCAAGAATCTTACAAAAGAATCTCAAGATTCTTACTTTTAAGATTCTCAAGATTCTCAGAAAACGTTGACACTCTTGAGAACTGGGGCGAAAACAACTGGGTTAAAAATTTTCGGGGTCAACTTTATGATTTTCTCTCATTCTATTTTATCGCTTCCATTTTTTTCCCACGCCTTTTCCCACGGTGGGGTTCGCAACTCTCGAGAATCACAGATTCAAGATTCTTGCCAAGATTCACAGAGATTCTCAGGATTCCGGTTCAAGATTCTGTCCAAGACCTTGAGAATCATAAAGATTCTTAATCAAGATTCTTGCCAAGATTCACAGAGATTCTCAGGATTCCCGTTCAAGATTCTGTCCAAGACCTTCAGAATCACAGAGATTCTTAATCAGTATTCTTGCCAAGATTCACAGAGATTCCTAGGATTCCGGTTCAAGATTCTTTCCAAGACCCTGAGAATCATAGAGATTCTTAATCAAGATTCTTGCCAGGATTCAGAGATTCTTAGGATTCCGGTTCAGGATTCTTTCCAAGACCTTGAGAATCATAGAGATTCTTAATCAAGATTCTTGCCAAGATTCACAGAGATTCTCAGGATTCCGGTTCAAGATTCTGTCCAAGACCCTGAGAATCAAAGAGATTCTTAATCAAGATTCTTGCCAGGATTCAGAGATTCTTAGGATTCCGGTTCAGGATTCTGTCCAAGACCCTGAGAATCATAGAGATTCTTAATCAAGATTCTTGCCAGGATTCAGAGATTCTTAGGATTCCGGTTCAGGATTCTGTCCAAGACCCTGAGAATCAAAGAGATTCTTAATCAAGATTCTTGCCAGGATTCAGAGATTCTTAGGATTCCGGTTCAGGATTCTGTCCAAGACCCTGAGAATCATAGAGATTCTTAATCAAGATTCTTGCCAGGATTCAGAGATTCTTAGGATTCCGGTTCAAGATTCTGTCCAAGACCTTGAGAATCATACAGATTCTTAATCAAGATTCTTGCCAGGATTCACAGAGATTCTCAGGATTCCCGTTCAAGATTCTGTCCAAGACCTTGAGAATCATAGAGATTCTTAATCAGGATTCTTGCCAAGATTCACAGAGATTCTTAGGATTCCGGTTCGAGATTCTGTCCAAGACCTTGAGAACCACAGAGATTCTTAATCAAGATTCTTGCCAAGATTCACAGAGATTCTTAGGATTCCGGTTCAAGATTCTTTCCAAGACCTTGAGAATCATAGAGATTCTTAATCAGGATTCTTGCCAGGATTCAGAGATTTTTAGGATTTTTGGTTCAGGATTCTTTCCAAGACCTTGAGAATCATAGAGATTCTTAATCAAGATTCTTGGCGCGTAACACTTTTTAAATGGAAGACAAGCAATTTGCGGTCTTCACAAGGTTTCAAAAGTAAGTCAACCACAAAATCCTAAATTTCCAAACTTAACCAAAAACCCAATTCCCTCAGAATATCATAGAAACACAATTCAACTTTATTTTAATACAATTTAACTTAAACACGGCTATTTTAAGTAGATCTGAAACTATGGAGGAAAGGCGGAGAAAGTTTTCCTTAAGGAAAATAAATTTCCCTGAATTTCAGGGGTAAAAAATGTAAATCGATTTCTCAGTAATCGCAAGAAACTCACCTGAGGACTCAGCAAAGCTTTCGTAAGGAAAAAAAAACGCCTTGAAAATTGTCAGTTTCTGGTTTTTACTTCGCCTCAGCGAATCTGGGAAAGTCAATAACTCAAGGCCATCGTAAATCAACACTCAATTATCTCTCAGTAATTTCACAATTCCGTTCAATAATTTCGGAAACAAAATTTCACAATCCGCGTGTGCGTGGATGTAAACAAACGGCGTTCCACACCGGAAGGAATCCCAAGAGTGTTCTTTTTCAAAAGGAACGTCTTCGTGGAGACCGCGCGCGTAGGGACCTCCTCTCTCGACCACGTCTCGAAGACGACTGAGGACGGTGTACGTAGTAAAGGTGGCCTTGTACAGGGCTTATGCCGAAAAACTGAACCCTCTACTACGGACACTCCAATTAAATACACATATTACAAAAATGGCATTTGAAATACATCAAAAAATTTCAAAAAAATCCACAAAATATTTTGGTGCAAAAACATTTGCCAAATTATTTCGGACTGATTTGATAGAGATGTCCGCTATAGAGAGGTACTCCCTGGGCGCATGAGCTAGCCTGCGGCCACAAACAGTCGAACCGTTAAAAACTAGAAACCGCCCCGCTATATTCGAATGAAAAAGGAACACTTTATCTTTTTTCAATTATCTATAAACTAACAAAACAATAATGTCTTACATTCAAATTAAAAATTTTTTATTATGTTATTAAATAGTAAAAAAATAAAAACACAAAATGGCGGTTACGAATCGAGGCGCATCCGGTGTTCTTTTTTCTTTCGAACGCGACGCCCGCCCGGCCACCTGAGCCGGGGTTTCCGGTTTGGCACGGTTTGACGGTTTGGCCTGGTAATCGTATTCGGTTCGGTTACTGGAAACTGATTACTAAGTCCAATATCTCAAGTGACAGTGATATATGAACCGTTCCTGGGAAAAAATCTGTGGGTAAGTTTTTCCGTAGTAAAAATTTTTTCTCAACCTGTTTCAGTGTGGCCAACGCTTATCAACAGGAGAACGTGCCGGCAACTGATCGCCATCTTGGGTTGGACACGAACCATGGCGAACATTTTCATTTTTGCTTACAACTTGAAACATTTCAGTGGAAACAGTAGCAGGAAACATGTTAATCAGGTGAGTCTTTAGAATAACGGGACAATGTTAGTCTATAGGGGCGAATCTTAGGAATTACGGGAGAATGGATTCCGTATGTGGCGAGTCTTAAGGATGACGGGACAATGGTCTCGGTATAGGTGCTGGCGATACTTGTGAATCACGGGACAATGTTAGTAAATGGGGCGATTCTTAGGAATCACGGGGCAATGGATTCCGTATGTGGCGAGTCTTAAGAATGACGGGACAAGGGTCTCGGTATAGGTGTTGGCGATACTTATGAATCACGGGACAATGTTAGTAAATGGGGCGATTCTTAGGAATCACGGGACAATGGATTCCGTATGTGGCGAGTCTTAACGATGACGGGACAATGGTCTCAGTATAGGTGTTGGCGATACTTACGAATCACGGGACAATATTAGTATATGGGGCATTTCTTAGGAATGACGGGACAAGGGTATCGGTATAGGTATTGGCGATACTTACGAATCACGGGACAATGTTAGTAAATCGGGCGACTCTTAGGAATGACGGGACAAGGGTGTAGCATCGAATCTTATGAATCACGGGACAACGGATTCAGCGTATGACGTTTCTTGGGAATCACGGGACAATGATTCAACATATGGCGAGTCTTAGGAATCACGGGACAAAGGCTTCGTACAGGGGACCAACCTTAGAAATGACGGGACAACGTATTCAGCATGTGGCGATACTCACGAATGACGGGACAACGGCCTGACACTGAAACTTGGAATTGACGGGACAATAGCTTTGCATAAGCAATCATCCCAAAGGTGATTATTACATTAACTGAACCTTTAATTACTTTTAATCAACCAATAATCCAATTATTATAGAATTCCCGAGGCAATTTACGAACCTATTGTCCCGTGATTCCTAAGATTTACCCACCAGGCGCCATCACAAGTCCTAAAGATTTTCTCGAGACCCGCACTTCTATTTTCGTTGGAATTAGGGGATGCAACTTCACCTTTTGACCTTTGTCTTTGACCTCAGGTCACCCAAATACTTGCTAAACAGGAATCTGAATCTAAAAACAGAAACACAAAAGTGCCTTTAGGCATTTCTTTCGCAGAGGTAAAAGCCTAGTCCGCCATCTTGGTGGTTTTCCAGAAGTTGGTAAGCAATTTGTAATCGTCTGGATTTACAAACGACCCTTTTCTACTATGGAAAAACAAGCTCAATTACAAGCTAAATGGACCCAAGATTTGGCCCCAGCACTAAGAACATCTTTCCATAAAGTGCACATTAGCAAAAACCCCAGCAATAAAGATTGTTTGTGCAAAAAGTTTTTCTCAGAATGTTTCAACATGATTCCAGTGTTTCCACTTTGCAGGGAAATTTCCTGAAAAAGGGGGGAAATAGAGGCCTCAGAAGGGAAACATAAGGGAAGAGGGAAAAGGAAAAATTTCGATATACGCTTTGCATTCTAGTGCGGAAGGGAAAAAGGGGGAAATAAGGGAAAACGGGAGAAGGGAAAAACTGGAACTGGAAGCACTGCATGATTCGTGAGCAGTGTTTCCACTTCCAATTTCCCCTATTTTCCCTCTTCCCTTATTTTTGCCTTTTTCCCCTCCGTGCTGGATTACACGCCAAACGTATAGATTTTCCCTTTTCCCTCTTCTTTTATTTTTCTCTTTTCAGACTTCATTTTTCCCTTTTTGCAGGGAATTTCCCTGCAAAGTGGAAACTCCGTTCATAAGCTCGTTCACTTTGTGGGAAAGAAAACAAAACTTATTCCAGAATAAGTTAACATTTCTACACGCTTATCTCAGTACTCAAACATTTCAATCCTTATCTAATCAACTGATATCCATAAGGACTAAATAAAAAGATGTCGACATTTTTCGTGGGTACCACTTTTAGTTCAAAATCCACCACCAGGTGGTGTTTTACAATCAGTTCCTCATTTAACCGCTAGATGGCGTTGCTTCATATACCAAAAACGCATGCAGCAAGGTAAGTGGTTTACTAGGTCACCTGCTGTTTCGGTAGGTTGCAGCAGTATTCCTAACAGTAGTTTCCGTAGTTTAATTTAAGATTTTTTGTTTAATTTAACTAGGTTTCACTGAAAATTAAAAGTGATTTTAGTGTGGAAAAACAGAAACAAACGGAACTAAATACGTAAACGGAACTGGTTTTCTGCAAGTGGGAATTTCCCCGGGAAACGGGGAAAACAAATCTCTCAGGAAAAACGAGGTTTGCGCGGGGAGGGAATGCAAGATTTAATTTGTCGTGCACCGAAAGAGACAACAGACGTGTGACTGAAAAATCCGGAGTTTATTAAAATAGAAGGAAGTGTTTTTGGGAGAGTTGAATACAAGTAGCATCTCCATTGTTCCATTGTTTACATTGCTATTCTGGAATCTGTGCTACGGTTGGCCACACAAAAGGTAAAAGCAGGTAAACATTCACAAGTTACTATCTTAAGTGGATTAGTGGACTGAACCGTACTGAACCGTACTAACCCCTGGGAATTTGATAGAACACATATTTTCAGTTATTATCTACACAAAAGGACTTTTCACTTGATAACTACTGACTTGTTTTCTGAACTTTTCAGAGGTACGAAGTTCTAGTTTAAGCAGACGAAACTAGATTTGTCAGTCAGCTGACAAAAACACTTGAAATTCGATTCTCTGCAGACGAAACTTTGTATTGGATTCTTCCAAGGTTGAATTTGTTTTATCACAAAAGTCTTATCTTCTGTAGGATCGTCTCCTATTGTGAAGTAAACCACACACTTAGACTCGCTTTGGTACTTACAGGTTGTGTTTGCAGAGGTACCATGAGTTCTAGTGGTGTAGACAATCCAGCTTTCACGGAAGCTCCGGACGTTCTCAACGAACCGGACACACAGGTCGTGAAAAGAGGAAGCCGGAACAGTTCAGTAACTGCGGTAGAACTCGAAGATTTGGCAAAGAAAGCAGACGACGACGCTAGCGACGCCAGCGACGAAGAGGATGAAGACGGCGGACGAAACGTTTGCGGAATCGTCGGCGATGCTTTCGAGAACTTCTGGAAGTCCCTCGGAAAATTAATAGCCGAACACCATTACGGAGTTAAAACTGCGGTGCTTATTATTCTGGGACTGGCATACAATGGTTTCTTCGTTGGTGCGGTTGTCTACAACACTAGCAACAACATTCCCATTGATTTCTGCGACGGACTGGGATTTTTAATCATTCTTACAATCATCGCCTACGTCGGGCTGTTCTACTTCCAAATCGTCAAAAAATTCTGGGTGAAAGCCATCTACAAGAAATGCCTCAAGCCACTACAGCAGAACGTAGACAAACTCTGGAATTACAGGTATAAAATTTAACTCGGTTCACTAGATCTTGTCAAAATTTAACTCGGTTTTGCGACTGTAGAGTCACGCGGTATGTTGTGTATCTGGCAATCCTGGCTGGGTTGATAACGTTCTTAGTAATCGATACGGAAAGTAACCGTTCCCGTTTGATTTCTGCGCTGGGTCTGGTGGTTTTCATTCTGCTCGGCTGGGTGTTTTCAGCCCATCCATCAAAAGTGATCTGGAGACAAGTCCTCTGGGGTACGGCACTTCAGTTTATCTTCGGTCTGATCGTCCTGAGATGGGATGTCGGGCGAGACGTGTTCCAGTGTGTTGGTGACAAGGTGACAGCCTTCCTGGACTACACCAAAGCAGGTTCAGGATTCGTCTACGGATATCTTGTCACTGACAGCAATAGCTCCAACGTAGTACTGGGAACAGTCTTTGCCTTCCAGGTATAACAGGTTTTCCCTTTTCCTCCCTTTACCTGAAGATTCTTTCCCCACGTGATTAAGCTGTAGTTCTAAATTTCCGTTTCCCCTCTTCCCTTATTTCCCCTTTCCTCCCCTCCGTGCTAGAATATAAAAGGTACCCCTCTTAATTCCCCTGTTCCCTTATTTTTTCCCCTTCGGGACCCAATTTTCCCTTTTTCGGGGAATTTCCCTGTAAAGAGTGGAAGCAATGCACCAATCAATATTACTGTGTACAGAGATGGGCGGATTGGCAACGGTCTAAGCCGTCCATCTTCGTCATTCTAGGTGTACATATGATTTCATTATGTGGTTTTTGTATAGGTGTTGTCAGTGATCTACTTCTTCAGCTTCTCCATCAGCATTCTGTACTACTATGGAGTGATGCAGTGGTTGGTTGTCAAGATCGGTTGGCTGCTTCAAGTGAGTGTTGGAACCACTGCAGCCGAGTCTATGAACGCTGCTGCTAACATTTTTCTAGGCCAGGTGAGATAGCAACCGAAAAATTTCTGTGATCTTTACACTATTGATGTTTGGACAGACTGAAGCACCACTGCTAATCAAACCTTATCTCCCACTGATGACCAAATCAGAACTGCATGCTGTTATGACCGGCGGTTTTGCTACTATCGCAGGTCCCTTGTCCTACATTCTTATCCCGGGTTAACTTTAATTAACTCAGTTTAATGTCAAATTATAGGTTCGGTTCTGGCCGCTTACATCAGTTTCGGAATCAGCGCTTCCCACTTGTTGTCAGCGTCTGTTATGTCAGCACCAGCAGCACTGGCTTACTCCAAACTGTTCTATCCGGAATCCGAGAAATCTAAGACTAAAGCTAGCGACATCAAAACCGAGAAAGGACAAGAAGCTAACGCTCTAGATGCCGCAGCACAAGGAGCTTCCAACGCAGTCTTCCTCATCATGAACATCATTGCTAACCTTATTGCTTTCTTAGCTTTCGTAGCTTTCCTCAATGGGATACTGTCCTGGTTTTTCGGACTTGTTGGAGCACCAGAAGTTACTTTTGAGGTAATACTTCCAGACTACGATATCTAAAATAGTTGATTGAAGTTCTGTGTTGTAGTATATCATGTCGAAGATCTTCATCCCAGTGGCTTGGCTCATGGGTGTTGACTGGGAAGAATGCGAGTACGTAGCAAGTCTGATCGCTCTCAAAACCATCGTCAACGAGTTCGCAGCTTACAGCAAACTGAGCGAATTCGTTAGCAAAGGACTACTTTCAGTAAACCAACTACTAATTCCAACTTTCAGCAAATCTTGACGGAAATTTTTCACAGAAACGTGCTGAAGCTATTTCGACTTACGCTCTGTGTGGGTTCTCCAATCCAGGATCTATTGGTTGTCAGTTAGCAGCGTTAGCCACGTTAGCACCCAACAGACAATCGGACTTGGCTAAAGTAGCATTCCGTGCTTTCGTAGCTGGAAGTATTGCTTGCTTCATGACGGCTTGTATTGCTGGTAAGCATAGATCATCCGGTACATCAGCTAGCAAAGCTAAATTGCTATTTTTACTAGGCACTTTAACGTCAGAACCAGGCTATTCGCCGATGACTACAACAGTTTTACCTACGACGATATCCTTCATGCCCAATGTAACTGCAATGATATTGAAATAGCGACAAAATTTTATGATATATGCTTGTGAAATCGCATGGTTATTGAGGAACATTAAAACTCTTAGTTCTTCCTGAATGTTTGTTTGAATCTTCTCGCTAGATGGCGTTCTGAATACTCAAGGTTCTGCCAATGGCCGCAAGATGTCCCCGGTTATAGTAGAATCTTGATAGGTAGTGGTATGTGGGTTGAGAACATTTGAATCTTCCAGGAAACTAGATGGCCGTAAGAAGGAACATTATCAAACCACGAGATCGGCTTAGTACTTAGCTCCTAACGCTCCTCATTCCTACTCCAGTACCTCTGGTACCTCTGCTACTTGTATCAAGGCCTAGTACTAAGATCCTCACGCTCCTCGTTCTTAATCTGGTACCTCTGCTACCTCTGCTACCTGTATTACAGCCTAGTACTGCGCTCCACAGGCTTCTTGTTCCTACTCCGATACCTCTGGCACCCATGCTGAACATAGTATTAAGCTCCACAAGCTCCTTGTTCCTACTCTGGCACCTCTGCTACCTGTGTTTAGGCTTGGTACTGTACTAAGATGTTTGCTGTCCTTGTTGCTACTCCGGTAGCTCAGCTACCTCTGGTACCTTTGTTTCGGCTTGATACCAAGCTCCTCACGCTCCTCGTTCCAACTACGATGCATCTACTACCTGTATTTCGGCTTAATGCTAAGCTCTTCATGCTTATCGTTCCTACTCTGGTACCTCTGGTACCTCTGCTCCGGTTTGGTACTGAGCTTCTAACGCTCCTTCTTCTTAGTCCGGTACCTGTGTTTCCTCTTGGTACTAACCTCTTACACTCGTCGTCCCTACTTCTGGTACCACTGATACTGAGTTTCAGCGTGGTACTAAGCTTCTATCGTTCTCCATTCCTAGTCTGATCTGTCTGATTGGTCTTGGTAGTACCGTTTCAGGTACAACGACTATTCTGGTGAGCAGGACATATCAACTAGCACTTCAATCATAAGACTTTATCGACTGACTTAAGACTCAGTTAAAGGGTTAAAAGGTAAAGGTTTTTGGCGTGTTAGGTGACTGTTCACCACCTTTTCACGTCCGTACAGTTTCTTTTCGAATTCATTGTTTGGGTAGGGACAGATTAGGACTGGGTGGGTTACAGACTTCGCTGAGGCTTTGTTAAGAGGAGTTCGCCCGGGATAAGCTTCACACGAGAGTGGAACCGATCCCACAGACCCAGAGGTGAGAGGAGACGGTCTTAAACCGATGAGCCGCAAGCCCCCCTAGACTTAGTTGAGTAATTAGACGAAAGATGGCGTCTATTTGAACCGCTCAAACCTTCTGCTATTCCTTCCAGTTGGCGATATGTTTAATTGTGAAGTATCCTCACCATACTTGGAAGCTTTTATACTCGACTAACAAGTTTGCTATTGTCGACAATCTTCGCACAGCTTTCCATACATCACGTGATGATAATCTATGCTGAATATCCAACTAACTTTGATTAGAGTCTTTATGTAATCTTTCGTCATCTCCGATAATCACTTGATTCGAAATTAATATTTAAATTAATAATTAATAATTTAATTAATACTAAATAAAAAGTTCGTAATTAAGTGAAAAATTATAATGGACAATTGATGAATGAACTAGTAATTGAATTTTCATTAACCTTATGATTTTTACTTGAATTGTCACCCTTGTTACCCAACGAGGCATTCATCAGTGACCTCGTCTGACCTGAAGCTTTGCAACCTTGCTTGACCTCGCGTTGACCTCAACTCATTCCACTTTTGAGGGAAATTTCCCTTTTTAAAGGAAAAGGGAGATCAAACAGGGAAAATCAGGGGAGAGAGAAGAGTGGAACTTAGAAGTATATCTTAAAATTCTAACATGGAGGGGAAAAAAGGGAAATTGATCTTCTCTAGTGAAGGGGAAAAAGGGGAAACATTTGAAGGTTAACGACGTTTCGCGCCAAAATTGGCATGTCGACGTTCTTAGCATTTGCTATTTGACAACGTCCCGGTTATAGCTGCGGTCAAGGTCTGGTCGCAGACGAACTGGCAAAATGCCCAGACGAACATTAACCAGTTTAATCAAACAGAAAAACGTACGCTAGTCAAACGGTCAGAATGACCTTTCTGAATGGTGCATGATTGTAATGGGTTCAGCTAGATGACAGTTTGAAACTGGCCCTCTTTCACACGGTCCGTACACTTGAAATTTAAAAAAAGCTAAGTTCATGCAGTATTCAACGCCTTATTCAGAGGGTTCACTTAGCAACCAAAAGTAAATTCACCTACTATTCAGCTAGTGATTCAGAGGGATGAAGCTAGTGTTCAGCTACCTAGTCATTCGGTACTCAACCGTATGACTTTTCTTTCGGGATAATCTTATAACATTTATATCGATCTTCAATATATCGATCAATTAGTACCTTTACAACAAACCAGAGGTCAATCAGTCGATCACACGCTTAAAACGCGTACTAAAAACTGCAGAGTCATCATGACTCAGCAGAAAAATCACGTAGGCCCAACACTGAAGACATAGAAAAAAAATCACGTAAGCCTAGCATTGAAGAAACAACTAGTTTTTCCACATTTTAAAGTCACGTGATCAGTAGGCGATACCCAAGGCTGTCCTACTGCTACATGTGGGTTCAACAGGCAAACTTTAGAAACACGTGGCTACTCAACACGTGTCCCTGGTCACGAGGCCTCCTAGCGAGCAAAAAACCGCACATAAAAATAGTTGCTTTTTCGTTAAATTCAGAAGTCCCGTAAAGTTTTAATTAAGATTTGTGCAATCCTAGTTTCTTAGTAAAGGCTTCCTATGATTTTGTAAAGGAGAGATAAGTTTTAGGACCCCTGTTTCAGTAAACAGGACCTCATTTAGCAACACAGTGCCCCTTGGAAAATTTCAACATCAACAAACGAAGTTGGCGAGTTTCAACCCTTTGACTTGTAAACATAAACAAAACCACGTGGCTGTTTAAAAAAACCCGAACTACTTTTTTCTCCAATTGATAGTTAGTTCCTGGTTTTTTTCGCTTTTATTACAAGAAATACTCAATCAACTATCGATTATTTATAGCATTTATTAATAGTTTATAGTTTGTGACTATTTTCCAAGTTCGAGAAGCACGTGCTTCCTACAAAACCAGTTATAGACTACTTTTGTACTATTTTTTTTCACTTTTAATATAAGAACTACTCAATTAAATATCAATTATTTGTAACATTACTAATAGCTGATAGTTTGTGACTATTTTCCAAGTCCGAAAAGCACGTGCTTCCTACAAAACCAGTTATAGACTAGTTTTTTTCACTTTTAGTGCAAATACTACTGTATTAACTTTTGGTTATTTATAACATCTACTAATAGTTGATAGTCTGGTAGTGTTAACCGAGTCTAAAAACGGGGACAGTGCTTTTGAAAGGCAGCTTTTTAAAAAGGAAAATCTCTCGCTGCATGGCAAGATGGTCTACGTGACCACTACCACGAAGACCCGAGTGCTTACACATATCTAAAATAATACAATTAATTCAAATATTATTATTTTTAATGGCAAAGCTGGATATTCAGACAATTTATGACTTGGCTGACTAGTAAAATCGATTCGATTAACTAACGATTTACCAGTTTAATTAATTTTAATTGATTAAAGTTTTTAAGATCAGGTATTTGAAACTGATTAGGGTTAAACTCGATTTTGGTCTTCCGGAATAGTGATTAGTGGGTTAGTGACTTAACCCTGTTCTGTGAACCTTTCAGTGAAGTCTTGTGGGTTGAGGGTAAGTATGGCCACTTGCTTTGGGTGTGGAACTATTTAAAGCAACAGGCGAGTGTAGATCCTTTGCCAGTTCTCCACAAACCGAGGTAAGTCAAGTATTAACTCTGTTACCGAGTTTAACTCTGATACTATCCCAGTTTTTAGAGTATGAAGTCTATCAAGAGTTTAATTTAAGTAAGTTAAAATTTAGTTTAACTTAAATTTTAATTTTAATTATATTAAACTTAATGAATACACTTCAATTGTTTAACTTTGAATGCAGTTACAGGTTTTAGAAAGTAATTTTCGCAGAAATAATAGTTATAGCGAATTCTAGTTAACCTCAATAGTTAATGGAGCGTAAAATTCAGTCTTTTAATTATGAAATCTATTGTAATATCATATAATAGTATAATATATAATAATTTAATATTCCAACTTTTCAGAAATCAGTTTTTAAAAAACCCGGAACTAAGATGGCGGACCTTCTGGACAACGACGAAGTTCCCACTCGTATGTACATGAACGATCCCGACATCAAATGGCGAAACGTTAAGCCGAACTACGACCTGGTGAACCGGAAGTACCTCGCGGAGAAGACGCGCAGTCACAAAGCCGGTTCGCTGGAGAAACTAGTCGAGAATCTCGTCAAGACCTGGGAGATGGAGAGCACACACAAAATCGATCCCAAGGTAAAATACAACTGTCAAGTTAGCACTGTTATCATCGTGTTATCGTAGTGTTATCAGTTTAGTGCTCCCTTTGCAGTGTTTCCACTTTCAATTTCCCCTTTTCCCTTTACAGACTCCATTTCCCTCTTTTTCGGGGGAACTTCCCTGCAAAATCGCAACATTGTCCCTATGGTTGAGGACTTATGTATGTGGTTTAGTAGTATGGTAGTGTAGTAGCAGTGTACCGGTACTGTAGTATCAAAGTGCACTTATGTTACTACATAGTTAGTACGAGAATAGGTAAAGATAGTAGTACAGTATAATAGTAGTAGTAGCAAGGTAGCACTGTCTACAAATACTAACGTATGGATTTCATTTTTCCTAGGACTGGGGTACCATCGACCTGTCCACGTATAAGTTGACCTCGAACGGAGGTCCTTCACACGACATTGAGTCCAACATCCAGAATGGCAACTACAACATGATGTTAGTCGATTCCCCACTCTTCGATGTGACTAAAGAAACTAACGCCAGTTCGCACGCACTCTTCAAATCTGCATTCCCCGATGGATTCGCGTGGGAACTACTTGAACTATTCTCAGGTAAAATAGTTCCAAACTACTCGAGTGAGCACTAGTTAGTAGTTATACTAGTCCAGAACTAGTCAAGCTAGCACTTGATTAGTTAGTTTCACAACTAGTCCAAACCCTCTACAAGTAGTTTATAGGTTAACTGCTCACAGTACTAGTAACTATCTAGAAACCAGTTTTACTACTATTACTAGTCATTTTAGTGCAACTATTAGATCTGCTAGTGAATAGTTCGCCCTTGGTTCAGCCGTCTAGTTTCAACTATCACTAGTCATTAGCTTGCAACTACTAGAACTACTAGTAACTACTCAGCTCGTATTTCAATCGTCTAGTCTCAACTGCTACTAGTCATTAGCTCACTACTACTACTACTACTATTCAGATTACTACTAACTACTCAGTAGCAGCACATATATAGTTCATTGATCTAGTCAGTAGTCCCCACTATTAGTCCATTTTGTACTACCACTAGATCTACTACTAACAACTAAGCACATAGTTGAGTAGTCTAGTCTCAACAATTGCTACCCATTAGAAAACTACTACTCAAACTACTACTAACTACTCAGCACCCATAGTTCAACCGTCTAGTCATAATTAACACTAGCCATTAGCTTACAACTACTAGATCTAGTAGTAGTACTAGCTACTCAGCACATAGTTCAATCGCTCAGTCTCGACTACTACTAGTCATTAGCTTACAACTACTAGATCTACTACTAGCTACTCAGCACACAGTTCAATCGTTCAGTCTCGACTATCACTAGTACTCATTAACTTACAATTACTAGTTCTATTACAAACTACTCAAACAGATACTTCAATAATTTAGTCAGTAGTCTCAAACTATTCAACTACCACAACTACAACTACTAACTGCTTTATATCTTCCATAGGTCCACCGAAGGTCTCCTTCACTTGGCGTCACTGGGCTCACTGGACCGGACCTTTCGGCGACCGCGAACCTACCGGCGAACTGATGGAACTAGTCGGTTCGTGCGTTGCTACCGTCAACGACGACCTGAAAATCACAGACCTCCAGATTTACTTTGATCCGCACCCGATGCTTGGAAAAATGATGGGACACAAACCTTCGGCTTGTCCCTTTACCAACAACTGGAAGAAAACGGCTTAAACCGTGAATCATCGACATTTTTTAGGACAATTTACATTTCTGTGGCCAAATTTCATGTTTTCGTGTCATGTTTCATTCAAAAAGCGATCAAAAATACACCAAATTACAATATTTAAGCCGGTTCAGGCTCGGTTCGATGCTTATGAAGGTCCTAACGGTTCGGTTCGATTCGGTTCAGTTTGAAAACAAAACAACGGTTAGATTTGCCTTACGATTTTTCAATAAAATTTGAAGCGGTTCAGTGGTTCGGTTTAAGAAAACGGTTCAAACCGCATATACTAACAGGAAACAAATTCATCTGGGTACAAATCGTCAAAACTGCGTCCATCTTTACAGCGTTTTCCCAAAGATCCAGCAATTTTACTCAGCAAATGTCTGTTTCCAACTATCAACCATTTCATATCGCAGCCGCACTCAAAATCGTATTGACCTACAACATACAAAATATCAATTTCTCTATATTTAAATTTTTTTTCTAACTATTAACTTATTTCCAATTAAAACTGACTTAAATAATGTTATTAATAATGATTACCATTAAGTAAATACCACTATTTACTATTGAATTACGTAGTGTGGACCAGTGTTTCCACTTTGCAGGGAAATTCCTTGAACAAGGGGAAAATGGGGTCTGAAAAGGGAAAAAGTAAGAGAAGGGGGAAAAGGCTAGATCAAGACCCTGTGTGTTCTAAGCACAGCGGGGGCAAAAGGGAAGGATAAGGGAAGAAAGGGAAAAGGGAAAATTGGAAAGTGGAAACACTGGTTGTGGACAATGGACACTTTGTAGGATAATTCCCTGAAAAAAGGGAAAATCAGGGATAAAAGGAAAAGGCAGGGAAAACGAAAATATGGTTTAAAAATGGAAACAAAGGGGAAATCCAACCCTTTTTAAGGGAAAAGGGAAAATTGAAGGTGGAAGCACTGTAATGTAAACTACTAGTAGTTCGTAACTACCTCCGAGGTACAGATATCCAGAATGTGGGACCATTGATTCCAGAAGTTCTCTGAATGCGCCTTCGTCGAAAGTTGTTAGGTTGGCGTACGTTAGGACGAAGTGCGTGTTTGCCAGATTCACTAAAAAATTTTTAGTAAATGTTATTTTTGTGTTATTTTAAAACAATCTTTTGAAATCAGTTAGTTATGATGAAGTGATGGATGGTTTCGTTAACAAGACATGAACGGTTCAGGACGGTTCACCTTGTTGTGCTCACGGTTCGGTTCGGTTCAAATACGTTGCACATTTGGCAAAGCAGTCTATAGAAGTGTATTCAAGAAGCGGTTCGAAAACGGTTCACAGCTCTGAGGTACAGATCTAGTGAAGGTGAGCCGTTCAAGACCCGGTTCAAAATACGGTTCACACCTCTAAGGTACGGTTCAGCGGTTCAACGTGTCGGTTCAATTGAAGGTCGGCCTTTCACGACACGGTTCAAAATACGGTTCGGTTCAAAAGATGCTCTTAAATATCGTACAAAGCAAAGAAATAGTCGATGAAAGTGATATTCGAGAACCAGTTTAAAAACGGTTCAAAGCTCTCGGATACGGTTCAACGGTGAACCGTTCAAGACACGGTTCAGTAAACGGTTCAGAACCACCCATCACTTCTTACATTACCTGGTACAATGGCTCCATTCTCTATATGCAAATCCGTTTTCTCCAGTGCGAAAACTTGCAGATTTCTGGAAGCGAAACTAACAGAACCTTCCCGAAGTGTTATTTCAGAACTTCCAGAAATGTACAACACTTGCAAAAGTTCAAGTTTCATGAAACCTTGCGGAATTTCTGAAAAATTTGCGTAGTAAATGTCGAGTCTAGTCATTTTAGAGCAACTCTCGATTCCTTGGAAGTCTTGCTGATCTAGAACATTGCTTTCGGTAGCAAGATGAACAAGGTTCGGAGTCTTCCAGAACGGATACAGCTGTTCCAGTGAAGGTTCTAGTAAGTACAACTTCTGAAGACTTGGTAAGGAAGGCATTTTGATGTTAACTATTTCATTATTTCGTAATTGTAGAACTTCTATTGCAGTGAATCCGTCTAGAAAGCTCAAATCTAGAAGTTCTAGACTACAGTACTCGATAGTTAGTTTCCGTAAAACTTCTTTAGTGTTCGAGAACGAGTCCCGATGAATGGATTTCAGGTTGCCGTTCGAACATCGCAAGTAAATTTCCTCGATCCTGGTTCGTCCGAAAATGTTTTTGGGAAGTACTTCTAAGTAGAAGTCGTGCAAGAAGACGTGGTGAATGTCTGGTAGTTGCGGATTCCTGTCGAAGATACTCGAGAGCTGGTTCGGGGAAGTAACGTTGAAGCAGTCGAGACTGAGGCCGTCTTCGTTGGCTTTACACGTGCAGTAAGGTGCGATGTCGTCTTCTAACGGGCAAGTAAATGCTTTCGCAGCAGGTATTATGGCAACCTGTTAGAATTTGTTAATAACGATATTATTAAGACCCGAGAAAGTTGTGAGATATGTGTACCTGCAGCAGAACGAGTAATGCAGCAACGGGAACGAGCATTCCTAGCTACACTTGTCGTTGGATCTTGTAACGGAACTATCCGCAGAATATGCTGGGATATCGTAGTGTAACTCGTTATGGACGTCAGCGTTGTATCGTGCAGCTTTATTTATCCCCGTCCAGATAAGATAAGGAAAAGTATCCAACTGCAATTGTAAAAGGCTTTATTTTATGATACTCTAATAAATTATACTTAAAAAAAAAACATTTACGCGCATTTCCATATATCTCCAGAAACTTGATCGAGACCGAAACTGAAGCGGGATGCCCAAGTAAATATGACGGTGCCTTTTGCGGTGCCTTTTTTGGTGACGCTACACTGGCGCTCTAAGTGTTGATTAAAAATAGGACTTTATGGTATAATACTGCACTTGATATTTATTATAAAAACTTATGATAATGAATTGCAGGTTTCTAATCTTGTTCAGCAGCAATGTGATACCAACGTTTCCCGCTTTTTGTTTACAAATAGTACAGCGCCATCTAGCGATAGAAATAGGAACTAAGTTTATTAAAAATAACAAAATATATTTACTTTGTTATGATTGTCTATATTTATGACAATGTAGCATAAATAAAATAATATAACGATGTAATTAACTAAATTATGTATTATTTTCAATTATACATGTTTTCCAAACACACGTCCTTAAACGGTAATCGTATAACGGAATCGAGAGACTTGTTCCTCCAGCAAAAAGGAAATTTTATAAATAAACACAGAAAACCAATTGCTTAGTCAGAGTTCGATTAAAATCTAAACTTTTTAATCGGTTTTAAATATCACACCTCTTCCTGTTCATAATATCTATTTACAATTATTTTATCCGGGGACAGTGTAAACAGATGACATTTGAACTATGTTGGCTTCAGCAGAATCCTTATAAATTACTGATAAAACTTACTTTACAAAGTCTCTCAATGTTATGATTTAATAAACAGAATTTTACAGTTGAAAAGACTTTGAACAACGGAAATGGCGTGTCTGTGTATACGATCGCCATGTTTGGCGCGAAATCTACAAACGAACCAAGGCCACAAGATATATCGTAGGCGTAAAATGATTCAATAATATATTTAAAAAATAAACTACTTTTATTTTTTAAAACATATTTTATTGTTTCATAAGTATTAAAAATGTTGTTTAATAGAAATGTGAAAGCAATTGGAAACATTCTACGGTAAGTAGAACACGCGTGACGTCACCGTAGGCGTAAAAAAATTGTAAAAAAATATTTAATTACTATTATATGAATATTCGATAAAATATATTATAATGAATAGTAAACATTTATAAAGTTTATTAATCGAAATATGAAAGGAATTTGATGCATTCTATGATAAAGAGAACATGTGTGAAGTTTAAGTAATCGATAGTTAAGACAAGAATCGATAGTCGGCAACACTGCGTGGCTCTTGGCTCATTCTGCAAAGTGCCGCCGGCCTGTTCGCACGCGCTTTCCAAACGTTTTCACAAATCACTAACTAAAATTTCAAAATGAGAGAAATCGTCCATCTTCAAGCCGGTCAGTGCGGTAACCAGATTGGTTCCAAGGTATTTTGAGTATTTTCATGAAGTGTCATATTTAATTTTTGTACGAAAACGTAAAATACGGCCGCCATTCTTGAAGCCAGGCCCGCGCCCTTCTTTTGTAATGGCGGCTTAAGGACGCACCTTGAAAATTGTAAAAAAAAAAAATTGAAAATTATTTTGTTTCTACAGTTTTGGGAAATCATTTCTGATGAACACGGTATCGATCCCGAAGGAAAATATGTTGGCGACAGCGTTCTGCAGCTGGAGAGGATCAGCGTCTACTACAACGAGGCCTCGAGTAAACTCTACATCACATTATTTCAGCAGAAAATTACAAACTAAATTGTTTACGTAATTTTCAGGTGGAAAATACGTTCCCCGGGCTGTGTTGGTCGATCTCGAGCCCGGAACCATGGACTCCGTGCGCTCGGGACCTTATGGAAAGATTTTCCGCCCCGATAACTTCGTTTTTGGGCAGAGCGGAGCTGGAAATAACTGGGCTAAGGGTCATTATACAGAGGGCGCAGAACTCGTGGACTCTGTTCTCGACGTTGTCCGCAAAGAGGCCGAAAACTGCGACTGCCTCCAGGTAACCTTTAGTCGAAAACAAAAAAATCTGTAACTAAAAGTTAAACATTTTTTTGTTAAACAGGGTTTCCAGCTGGCTCACTCGTTGGGAGGCGGTACCGGCTCGGGTATGGGTACCCTCCTCATTTCCAAGATTCGTGAGGAGTATCCCGACAGGATCATGAACACTTTCTCCGTATTTCCATCACCCAAGGTAAGTTTTTTGTGTTTGGACGTTTGTTCGTTTTTTGTTTTTTTTTTCCCTGTTGCTTGTGCTTCACGCTTCTTTTTTTGTCGTTTTTTGTTGGGTTTGGCATCGTCTAGGTCTCGGACACTGTCGTAGAGCCCTACAACGCCACCCTTTCCGTCCACCAGTTGGTTGAAAACACGGACGAGACTTTTTGCATTGACAACGAAGCCTTGTACGATATCTGCTTCCGCACCTTGAAGCTTACCTCGCCCACTTATGGCGACCTTAACCACCTCGTCTCGGTAAGGATTGTTTCATCGTTTTTTATTGTTCATCGCAGGTCTCGGAAGTTGTGGTCGAGCCCTACAACGCCACGCTCTCGGTCCACCAGCTGGTCGAGAACACTGACTCGTCATTCTGTATCGACAACGAAGCCCTCTACGATATCTGCTTCCGAACTCTGAAACTCCAGAACCCGACTTACACAGATCTTAATAATCTCGTTTCTGTAACCTATTCAATTATAAGATATTTGAGTTATTCATACTTTAATGATTATCTAATATATTTATTTTCTACTAATATATTTTATCTTAATAATCGTTTTTGTAGCGTACTTGGTAATAACATATTAATCTCCTTAATTACTCAATATTTTTTCCTGTATTTTCTAATAGAATATTTTATCATTACGTAATATTTTAAAACGAGTTGACGAGATGTAAAAAGGGTTAATTTTAGTATAATTAATATTACATGATTTGTTATTCATATTTATTTTAATTATTAAAATATTCGTCCCTCTTCATCTTCTCCATTGACTTACCATAATGAACTATAATAAATAAGATAACTTTTAATGATATGAATATTTGTGTGCAGGTTACAATGTCGGGTGTGACAACTTGTCTCCGCTTCCCTGGACAGTTGAACGCTGATTTGCGCAAACTGGCCGTCAACATGGTGCCTTTCCCCCGTCTTCACTTCTTCATGCCCGGATTCGCGCCCCTGACTGCACGCGGCTCTCAGCAGTACCGCGCCCTGTCTGTCCCTGAACTCACTCAGCAGGTAGAAACGTTCAAGGAATAGCCGTTAGTCTTACTTTGAAGGGAAATTTCCTCTTGAAAGAAAGGCTGGAGGAGATACGAGGGTAAAATAGACTTTACAGGGAAATTTCCTCGGAAAATTGTATAATGGACGGGAAAAAGGAAAAGTGGGCTTAAGCTTCCAGTCTGAAGGGAAATTCCCTGTATAAAGGGCAAATGTGAAAATGAGGAAAAGGGAACTTAAGCCACCACTTTGCAGGGAAATTTCCGTAAAAAGGGATAATGGAGGGGAAAGGAGGGAAAGGAAACTTCCTACTGTGAAGGGAAATTCCCCCTAAAAAGAGAATTGCAGGGAGAAAAGGCAGAAAAAGAGAACCTAAAGCTTCCACTCTGAAGAGGAATTCGTCGTAAGAAGGGAAAATGTGAGCGGAAGGGGAAAATGAGGGGACAGGGAAAAAGGAACTTAAGCTTCTAATCTTGAAGGGAACTTCCTCTTAAAAAGGGAATAGGGGAAACTAAGGGAATAGAGAACTCAAGCCTCTATTCTAAATGGAAGTTCGTTCTAAAAAGAGAAATCGGAGGGAGAAGAGGGGGAAAAGGGAACGTAAAGCTTCACTCCAAAGTCAAATTCCTCTTAAACAGGGAAAATAAAAGTGAAAAGGGAAAATGAGGGAAGACGAAGAAAGGAACTTTATCATCCAGTCTGAAGGAAAATTCCTTCTTAAAAGGAACAGGAAAACTAAGGGAGAAAGGTAGCTTTAGCTTCCACTCCTAAATTGAAATTTCTTCTAATGGGAAACAGGGGAAACTAAGGGAAATGGGAACTCGAGCTTCCACTCTTAAAGGGAAACGCCTTTTTAAACGGAACAGGGGAAACCAAGGGAAAAGGGAACTTCAACTTCCAATCTGAAGGGTAATTCCCCATGTTAAGGGTAAAAATGGAGAGAGATTTATAGCACAGCTTACTTGCATTACATTTTTCAAAATTAAACCTTTTTAAGCAACTGAACTCACAATTTTTTCTACAATTTAACAACGAAAACTTAGATGTTTGACGCCAAGAACATGATGGCCGCTTGTGACCCTCGTCACGGACGCTACCTGACTGTGGCCGCCATCTTCCGCGGCCGCATGTCGATGAAGGAAGTCGACGAGCAGATGCTCAACGTCCAGAACAAAAACTCGTCCTACTTCGTCGAGTGGATCCCCAACAACGTGAAGACTGCAGTCTGCGACATTCCACCCAGAGGACTCAAGATGGCCGCCACCTTCATTGGAAACACGTAATATTTTTGAATTACATTAGTAGGTAATTAAACAAATTTGTTTGCTTTTGTCGTTTTCTAGGACCGCGATCCAAGAAATCTTCAAGCGCATCTCCGAGCAGTTCACTGCTATGTTCAGACGCAAGGCTTTCCTCCACTGGTACACGGGCGAGGGCATGGACGAGATGGAGTTCACTGAGGCCGAGTCGAACATGAACGACCTCGTCTCTGAGTACCAGCAGTACCAGGAGGCTACCGTCGATGATGGGGAATTCGTCGAGGAAGGAGACGAGAACGCAGAAGAAGACCTTGCTTAAATAATTTTTAAAAAAACGAAGAAGAAAATCCGGTGGAATTTTCTCGAGAAAAGTCTTCCCCATTTCTTGTTCGATTTTTTTTTTTCTAATTCTACTACTACTTGCATTGTTCAAATATATTCAATTGAACCTAAATTTTCCCTTGCTTTTTCAAATGGAAATATGAATCAATAAAATACATTCATGGCCAAACAAAATCACTGCTTTTGTTCAGGAATTTCCTAACATTAAATTACCGTTTTCTTTCCCTGCTTTGTTCCAGTCTATGTAACGGAACCAATTCCAAGTTGATGCAACGATGAACAGAATAATCCAACACAAAAATGACCAAACAGAACTTCAGCTCATTACTGTTATAGTTCGAACTTTCCTTACCATTTTAACACACACATTAAGTGAACGTTTAGATTGGGTGTACCACTTTTATTTCATTTCTAACATTGTACAAGTTTCACGGGCTAGATATATAGACGCTGGAACGAGGACGCTGAAGTTACTCGCGCGAACGGTAGTTCTTCATGTTGACCAAGACCCAGGCGGGGACGGTGACAAGTCCAAGAGTAATAGCAGCTCCAAGAATGAGCTTTTCCTATTAGCAAAACAAAATACGTTCATAAATCTTGGTTTTTAGTAGAGTTTGATAACGGCTAAGTTTTTCTTACGCCAAGGGAAATCCTGACGCGGGGAGGTCCAACGATAACTGATGTGCGGAACTGGATTCCGTTGGTTCCAGCCAAAGATTTGGTCAACTGAACGGCGTTCCTGGACAGCATTTTCGTTCTTTAATCTGAAAAAATGTGAATAGTTGGAAAATTTGTAAGAGAATAGAGTCTACGTGAGTCTTACGAGTTCAACCAAAATGGCGATTGTGTGAAGATCGGAGAAGTGCAGCGTTGCCAGATTGGGAATTTTTAATTCCAAGAAATAATTAATTTAATTACAAATTTGTTTTAAAGTTAACAATTTAACGGCTTAGAAATTAGGGAAAATACAAAAATTTAAAATAAAATCATTTATAACAAATAATAGCGTTCTTAACATTATTAAATGAAAAAATTAAACATTTAATTTCGGAGCCCTGCGGCCAGTAACTGAAACAATATAAATTAATTTTTGAACGAATACTTTCATCTAAATTAATTGTTCAATGAAGCACAATAAAAGTTTTTCAAAAATTTTTTAAATATATCATTTATTTTTTTCAAAGTTTTGGCAGTTTATTGGGTGGCGTTTCGTCACTGTTCGAGTCTTCGTTTTCCGACTCGCTCTCGAACTCTTCGTCAGCTTCACCGTTTACACCTGCGAACACAAAAATCTTTAGTACACAAATAAATGAGTCTACATTTAACTTAATTACCGTTTGTAGCTGAAGTCTTTCCTGAAATTTGAATTATTTCAGTCAAGTAAGAATTCGTTTCCCGCTGAAGCGTTTGTAGAGATGCGACTAGCTCGCCTAGCGTCCCGTCTTTCGGGACAACTTCAAGTGTTTTGACATTTCTTTGGTTTTGGTTTTTGAATTCGGCGCTTATACTCATTTTATAAAATCTATAGTTTCCCGGTTTTATTTGTTGGGAATGAAGTTTTCAGTTCGAAATAAATTTGAATTCGGCTGCTTTTCAGTGTTCTCAGTTTTCCCGTTTCCTTAGGGGGCTCTCTTTTCCCTTTTTCCCCTTTTCCCCTTTTCCCCCTGCGGCTCAAGACACGAATTTCCCCTTTTCCCCCTCTATGCAAGGATATTAAGCAGCGCTTTTAGATTTCCTTTTCCTATTTTCCTTATTTTTCCCTTGTGAAACCCAGTTTTCCCTTTTTTAAGGGAATTTCCCTGCGAAGTGAAGCAGTGCTGCTATCGGATTAGGATGAGGCTGAACAGCAACCCGCTAGTTTTCGAATGATACGCATCACGAAATTTTAAAAATATTTCCTCAAGTTTTGCAAATGCTTAATAATTTTATGAATATTGCAGTAACTCATTATGTTGTTCTATTTCTATTTATTTTCTTACTACATTTTCTTTTTTCTGTCCAATTTCTTTAAATTTTGTATTAATTTTTTATTTATTCTACAAAGTATTATTCTCAGTACGACTTGCCAAGTTGCTAATGGAGCTATATTTCATTACTACTACTACTACTACTACTACTACTGCTTTCTCTAGTATAGTTAATAGAGTTTGACAAGTATATGGAATTGTCAGCTAGTATAGCTTATTAGCCATTAACTACTAACTATTACTAGCCATGCTGTTACTACTGTTCGTATACGCGTGCTAGATTTCCTTTTTTTCTGTAAGTAACATTATTATTATTAAAACTAACCATTATTTCACATAACTAGAATATCTTCGACAACCTACAAGCTATCATGTCAAAGTAAACAGCAGATAAATCCAACTTCAGAATAACTACTGCCCTCAATCACGACACGAGACAAGATAAAAATATCAATATTCCAGTATCTTTTTACCGATAAACTACACAAAAACTATTCAGTACAACAAACTACACTTCACTACTTGCTACTCATCTGTTGAAAGTGCATTTAACCAAGCACTGTAAAAAATAAAAAATTTCCAAAAATGCCAAGCAGTGTTTCGTCCAAATCCTCGTCTGAGGTTCATTCATTCTCCATTAAAGATATCCTTAAAGGTAATTGGTATATACTCTATATTAGTGAATTGCTTCAATTGATTTTGGTTCAATAGAGGGTCTTCCAGCTCGTTACGTGTTGACACTAGTAGCATTCATCGGTTTTACGTTTCTGTTTATGCTTCGAGTGAACATCAACATCGCCATTGTGGCTATGGTCAACTACACAGCGATTCCCCATTTCAATTCAACGGACAGTTTCAACGAATGTGGAGGCAATATCACAGAAAACAGTCCATCAGAAGTGAGACTTTCATCTTAGTTAAGAATCAACTGACGTCAATTGACGATCTGTTTTCAAACTAGGACGGACCATTCGCTTGGGACGAACAGATTCAGTCCTTGGTGGTAGGATCTTTCTTCTGGGGTTACATCGTCACTCAGATTCCCGGTGGGAGACTGGCTGAAATCTTCGGTACCAAAATCATGTTTGCTTGTGCCCAAGCTATCGCTGGACTCATCACGGTACTGCTACCGCTGCTTGCTACTCTCGACTACCCGTTCTTCATCGCTGGAAGAGTACTCCTGGGTATCGCACAAGTAATTTCATTCAAGTTTAGTAAAAATACGAATAAACTAAAGCAAATATTTGATTTGAAAGGGCGTCAGTTTCCCTTCCATGCACGTCTTGCTTTCCAAATGGGCTCCACCTGGAGAAAAAGGTGGCATCTCCACATTTATTTATGCAGGTAATTATAATAATTATAATAAAATTTATGTAATTAAATGTTCGTTTTGATATTTTATCTCGTGTTTGATTTTGTCTCGATACACATCACAAGTTTATCAAACGTGATTCCCAATCTCTGCTATGTTGGGGTTTTGCAAGTTTACTGTTTAAACAAGAAAAATAAAGACGCGCGGACTTTGTTTGATAGAAATGCTGATAGCACATGATAACACAATGATAACAGTGATAACTAACCTAATTATTTACAGGAATTTAATTCGATTGAAATTGATACAGGATCTCAGATGGGAACGATTATCGGTCTGCCGCTCAGCGGTCTGATAGTCGAGACTCTCGGTTGGGAAGCCGTGTTCTACATCGAAGGAGCGATGGTCCTAGTGTTCGTGGCCCTGTGGCTCTATTTTGTCTACGACACCCCGGCCAAACATCCCAGGATCTCTGCAGCAGAAAGAGAGTACATCGAGAAGGCCATCGGACAAGTCCGCAGCAACGAGAACGAGGTAACCGACAAACCAACGAAACCGTCCCGAAAAACAATGATCTGACTTCAGTTGACGGATTTGTATTGAATTTATTTGATTATTCGAGTGAATGGATTTTTTAAATTAGAAATTGCCGTTTCCGTGGAAAGCGATTCTACTGTCGCCTCCGTTCTGGGCTCTGCTCATCGCCAACTGGGGCAACAACTGGGGATTTTACATGCTGCTAACAGAACTGCCAATTTACATGAAAAATATTCTTCATTTTGATATGAAAAGTGTAAATAACATCTTGATTCTCTAAGCTGAAACGTCAAATTCAAGTTGAATGTTTACAACAGAACTCGCTACTCTCTGCGCTGCCGTATCTCGTCATGTGGGTTTTCGGTATCATCATCGGACAGGTCATGGACGCCCTTCAACGCAAGAAGATTCTATCAGTCACGGCAATCCGGAAAATAGCCAACACCATTTGTAAACTATCAAACTATCCTTAACTGTTTTTAAGAAGTATACAGAAGTATGTATTTTCTGCTTACAGCGCACGCTGGTCCAGCTGTCTGTTTGCTGGCCGTGTCCTTCGTCCGATGCGATTCAGTCTTGACGATGGTCCTTCTCACTTTGGCCGTGGGTCTTCAAGGCGCTCTTTACAGCGGGTACATTATAAACCATTTGGATCTGTCGCCTAATTTCGCTGGAACCATCTTCGGTATCACGGGAGCACTCGCTACCATCCCAAGCTGGTTAGCACCTCTCGTTGTAGCCACGCTGACTGAAGGGCAGGTACCACAGTATCACGATAAACTAAAATTACTTTGTAATAACAAGAGAGTGTGAATACGATTCCAGCAAACTGCGGGACAGTGGGCTATCGCCTTCCAGATCACCTGCGGGATCCTGCTGTTCGACACTCTAGTGTTCCTGGCGTTCGGGTCCGGCGAAGAGCAGAAATGGAATCGACCCCTGACACGAAAGTCAGAATCTGAAGCTCACACTGCTGGAGACGTCTATTTGGGAGCTTCGCTAAGCAAGAACGCAGTAGCAGGACACGACAACCCTGTGTTTGACGTAGAACGCAGTTCAATAGCTTCTTCAACTACCCATGAATGATTATTAATATGTAAAAAAAGATATTATTAAAAATACATGAATGTTAGATAAACGTACTGGAAATTAATTACGAATTCTTACGCTGTCGGACAGTATAAACTTTTTATTCAGTATGCAACAGAATAACGTCTGCTTGAAGTAACAGGTTCACCCGTTGATTGATGTCTTAATTAGTTAATGTGACCGACAGGTCAGAGTATAAGCCACTCATGCCAACTCACCGATTTACTCTTAAGTGATCGGCAGGGTGATGAGAAATAATCTGCCAAGTTTCGACCAGCAATTTATCTCCGAATTCCTCCTTGCTTCATGTAGTTTAGAGTGCCTGTTTTTATATAGTTCTTACTTGTTTCTACTTTTTTATTTGCTTTCTGTCAGCAAATACAAATATTTTGAGTATGTTAAGGAGCGTTCTACAAGTGACAACGGTGCAACCGACCAGGCAGCAAGCTACCATGGAAAGTAAGGTAAAGTTTTGAGATTTTCACTTGCCGGAGGTAATTTCGTTACGTTAGCTTAATTTACGTATACTACCTGGAGTCATTCAAGCTATTTGGGGGTTCTTGGGAATCGAACCTGCTGGTCATAGTACCTCAAAATGCAGAGGCATAGGGCCAAAGGCTACTGCCAAGCGTCGCGCAAATTGAGCGGAAGAAGTGACAACCCTACGACAACTAAGCCTCGATCTAATCGCTAGGTATGAAGAGTGCTTGCACTGGCACGCCGAATAAGAATCCTCTACACTTCTCGACGAGGTGGAGACGGAAGAGGTAGAAAAGCGGCGAGAGGACCTCTACAGCGTCCAAACTTTATGCATGTCGACCATTCAGTAGGCGTTGCTGAAACGAATTCTGATGTCCCTTCAGTTTCCCTCTCCAACATACCAGAGCTTAACATCATCCGTAAAGCTGAGAGATGCCATGCGACAGCGTCAGGAAGCAGAACTTCATTTGGTGCAAGCTAGAAGAGCGGCCGAGGCGGGAAGAGAGCGGGGAGAAGGAGTCCGGTGACTTGAAGAGCAAATACCACAGACCGAACAGGGACTGGAAAGAAGGAAGCACGTATTCGACTCAGAACCGTCTGTATTAGTTTCCGAAAGCGAGTTCATAATAACTAGCAAAATGTCGGGCGCTTTTATACCCAAATTTGGACCGTGAATTAACTCTCGAACAAAACATTCACAAAACACAAAATGCAAATTAGACAAAGTGAACCCAAAAACAAATCTCTAGAATTCTTATGCCTCAAGGGGTAATTTCGCTCGTCTATCCCCCCCCCTCCTTTGCGGAAGAATCGGGGGTTCTGCTGTCCGGGATGTTGCTAGATGTTCGGCCCCCAAGTCTAGGTTTTGTCCCACAGGTTCAAGGGTCAGGCCGCTTCGCACCCAGGTGCGAAAAATCCCTGCTTCATCATCGTTCTGACAGGTAGATCATCTTTTGCCGTCTGAACTAAGACGTCTGCGTTGATCCTGAAGGCGTTCGTGCTCCAGAGTCTCCTGAGATCTTCATTCTGGTTGCCGTCGTTCTCTCGAAACAAGAAGTTCACGCTAAAACCTACTGTCCAAGCGTGGCGTTCGGGCTTCTCTGAGGCTTCATCTTGGGTCCGTTGGCGCCTCTCTTAGGTCTAGCGACGCTTCTCTTGGGTCCGGCGGCGCCTCTTTCGGGTCTGATGGTGCCTCTCTTGGGTCTAGCGGCGCCCTCTCGGGTCTGACGACACCACTCTTGGGTCCGGCAGCGCCTGTCCGGTCCGGCAATCTCTCCGGTGGTTCCTGCGCTACCCCGTCCTGCACTGGTGGCTCCTCTGGTGGATCCTGTGCTACTCCTTTCAGGTCTGGTAGGGTCTCTCTCAGGAAGTGATATGCATATTGTCTGTATTCACTATAGCTGTTCCAGTATTTTTCCAATGGCATCTTGTAACGAGGGAATGAGGCTGCAATTGTACCATTGTTTTTATTTTATGGCTGATATTTATTACTGGAACTTCATGGTCAGCTGAGGTCAAAAGATCTGTTGGCGTAAAAAGTCTTGAGGTCCACGTGGTGCGATCAACTCTGTTTATAGCTGTTGTAAAAAATTCCTTGTATTGAATACTTATTACTTTTGGCACCATTCGTACTTGACATAAGACGGCCAGACATAGTCAGAGCAACGATAAAAGATGCATGGGTAGACAAAGAAATCAAAAAGTACTTTTCCGGTCGTGATACGCTTGTCTTCCACGTGCTTGCGCCATCTCAGCTATGAGGGTCCTTAAGAAGCCGTAAAGATAGTTAATCTGATCGGATGGCGATATTTTGACCTTGTAACTTTCACTTGTTTCCTGAAATTATTCACAAACAATCGATCCACACTATATCGGCCGTTCTGGGTGGTGCAGTGCAACACGTTCCATTTGATTTTTTCAAGGTGCTCTGCTAAAAGTGCCTGGACATGTAAACGTTGTGGTTGAAGGTTATCCCATTACCCATCAAGAATATGGAAAGTGATCTGGTACAATTCCTAATAACCACTTTATAACATATTTGCTTAAATCCTGTAAGTTTATATAATGACCATCATGTGATGTGTGGTTCGGCGTACCCCGGTAAAAAATGATGCGCTAGCCATACGTCTGAATGACCCTCTGAATGGTGCATGACTATCATGAATTCAGTTAGATGATAGCGTTAAATTGACCCACTTTCACACGATTCGTACGCTTGAATCTCTCAAGAACTTTGTCATATAGTATTCGATCCCGTTTTCA
This sequence comes from Eulimnadia texana, assembly GCA_002872375.1. Lineage (NCBI taxonomy): Eukaryota > Metazoa > Arthropoda > Branchiopoda > Diplostraca > Limnadiidae > Eulimnadia > Eulimnadia texana. The sequence continues at coordinate 2,598,107 of NKDA01000007.1, forward strand.
GAGGGTTCACTTTTAGTAACTAGAGTCAGTTCATCTACTATTCAGTTTGTGATTCAGAGGGCAGCTAGTGTTCATCTACCTAGTTATTCGGTGCTCAACCGTATGACTTTTCTATCGAGAGCCGAAGTCTTAAAGCAATTATCACGCACCGGTAATTCCAAAATTAAAGCAAACGATGCAAAGATAGTTTCTTTGATACGCCTTTTTTTATTAGAAACACGGCAGCTATGATTGATGACGAATATGCATAGTATTATACTTTATAGACTACACTTTTTACTACAGACTTAGAGTTTGTCTTATTCCAGTCGTCTCCATTAAGGCGAGTTCACCTATGAGAAAATTTCAAATAATTAGTAATGCACTCAAGATAATAAATTAGCTGCATTGATGTTTACGGAACATTGTATCCTACTTTACGCTACTTTCAATCCTTTGCGCAAAATACAGAAAAGGCTGCCAAGTGTGCATTTGCTGATTCTATAGCTTCTTGAACGAACTTTCGAGTCATGTTACATAAAACTAAATAAATTGTTGATTACAGGTAAACCTTATGGCCGTTCATTCTACAAGCTATTGTGTGAATTTGATATTTTTACAACTACAGCCAATATTGACAACCTCCGTCGGGAGATTTTCAGCAGGAAGATTGCTGAGTAACTCGATCATTTCTGTGTGAGAGTATTTCCTGGCATAATCAAGAGGGGTTTTTCCATCTTTGTCTTTGCAGTTGACTTTAGCACCACGTTCGATGAGTAATTCTGCGACTTCTGAGTGACCATCTGATGCGGCTAAATGAAGAGGAGTCTGTTCATTATTCTTATTTTTGCAATTGATTTCAGCGCCATGTTGGATGAGTAGCTTCGCAACTTCTGAGTGACCTTTGTGTGCGGCCAAATGAAGAGGAATGTTTCCATAATTGTTTTTGTAGTTGATTTCAGCGCCATGTTGGATGAGTAGCTTCGTAACTTCTGAGTGACCTTTGTGTGCGGCCAAATGAAGAGGAATGTTTTCAAAATAGTCTTTGCAATTGATTTCAGCGCCACGTTCGATGAGTAATTCTGCGACTGCTGAGTGACCATCTGATGCGGCTAAATGAAGAGGAGTCTCTTCATTATTGGTTTTGCAGTTGATTTCAGCGCCACGTTGGATGAGTAGCTTCGCAACTTCTGAGTAACCTTTGTGTGCGGCCAAATGAAGAGGAATGTTTTCAAAATAGTTTTTACAGTTGATTTCAGCGCCACGTCCGATGAGTAATTCTGCGACTGCTGAGTGACCATCTGATGCGGCTAAATGAAGAGCAGTCTCTCCATATTCGTCTTCGCAGTTGACTTCAGCGCCACGTTCGATGAGAAGCTTCGCAACTTCTGAGTGACCTTTGCGTGCGGCTAAATGAAGAGGAGTCTCTTCATTATTGGTTTTGCAGTTGATTTCAGCGCCACGTTGGATGAGTAGCTTCGCAACTTCTGAGTAACCTTTGTGTGCGGCCAAATGAAGAGGAATGTTTTCAAAATAATTTTTGCAGTCGATTTCAGCGCCACGTTTGATGAGTAATTCTGCGACTGCTGAGTGACCATCTGATGCGGCTAAATGAAGAGGAGTCTCTTCATTACTGGTTTTGCAGTTGATTCCAGCGCCTCGTTCGATGAGTAGCTTCGCAACTTCTGAGTGACCTTTGTGTGCGGCGAAATGAAGAGGAATATTTCCATAATTGTTTTTGCAGTTGATTTTAGCGCCACGTACGATGAGTAATTCTGCGACTGCTGAGTGACCATCTGATGCGGCTAAATGAAGAGGAGTCTCTCCAAATTCGTCTTTGCAGTTGATTTCAGGGCCACGTACGATGAGTAATTCTGTGACTGCTGAGTGACCATCTGATGCGGCTAAATGAAGAGGAGTCTCTTCATTATTGGTTTTACAGTTGATTTCAGCGCCACGTTGGATGAGTAGCTTCGCAACTTCTGAGTGACCATTGAATGCAGCGTCATGAAGAGGAATGCTTTCGTAATTGGTTTTGCAGTTGATTTCAGCGCCATGTTGGATGAGTAGCTTCGCAACTTCTGAGTGACCATATGATGCGGCTAAATGAAGGGGAGTCGCTCCATCTTCGTCTTTGCAGTTGACTTCAGCGCCACGTTCGATGAGTCGCTTCGCAACTTCTGAGTGACCATTGAATGCAGCGTCATGAAGAGGAATGCTTTCGTAATTGGTTTTGCAGTTGATTTCAGCGCCACGTTCGATGAGTAATTCTGCAACTGCTGAGTGACCATTTGATGCGGCTAAATGAAGAGGAGTCTCTCCAAGTTCATCTTTGCAGTTGATTTCAGCGCCACTTTCGATGAGTAATTCTGCGACTGCTGAGTGACCATCTGATGCGGCTAAATGAAGAGGAGTCTCTTCATTATTGGTTTTACAGTTGATTTCAGCGCCACGTTGGATGAGTAGCTTCGCAACTTCTGAGTGACCTTCGCGTAAGGCTGTATGGAGAGGAGTCTTTCCAACTTCCTCTTTGCAGTTGATTTCAGCGCCATGTTGGATGAGTAGCTTCGTAACTTCTGAGTGACCATATGATGCGGCTAAATGAAGGGGAGTCGCTCCATCTTCGTCTTTGCAGTTGACTTCAGCGCCACGTTCGATGAGTCGCTTCGCAACTTCTGAGTGACCACTGAATGCAGCGTCATGAAGAGGAATGCTTTCATAATTGGTTTTGCAGTTGATTTCAGCGCCACGTTCGATGAGTAATTCTGCAACTGCTGAGTGACCATTTGATGCGGCTAAATGAAGAGGAGTCTCTCCAAGTTCATCTTTGCAGTTGATTTCAGCGCCACTTTCGATGAGTAATTCTGCGACTGCTGAGTGACCATCTGATGCGGCTAAATGAAGAGGAGTCTCTTCATTATTGGTTTTACAGTTGATTTCAGCGCCACGTTGGATGAGTAGCTTCGCAACTTCTGAGTGACCTTCGCGTAAGGCTGTATGGAGAGGAGTCTTTCCAACTTCCTCTTTGCAGTTGATTTCAGCGCCATGTTGGATGAGTAGCTTCGTAACTTCTGAGTGACCATATGATGCGGCTAAATGAAGGGGAGTCGCTCCATCTTCGTCTTTGCAGTTGACTTCAGCGCCACGTTCGATGAGTCGCTTCGCAACTTCTGAGTGACCACTGAATGCAGCGTCATGAAGAGGAATGCTTTCATAATTGGTTTTGCAGTTGATTTCAGCGCCACGTTCGATGAGTAATTCTGCAACTGCTGAGTGACCATTTGATGCGGCTAAATGAAGAGGAGTCTCTCCAAGTTCATCTTTGCAGTTGATTTCAGCGCCACTTTCGATGAGTAATTCTGCGACTGCTGAGTGACCATCTGATGCGGCTAAATGAAGAGGAGTCTCTTCATTATTGGTTTTACAGTTGATTTCAGCGCCACGTTGGATGAGTAGCTTCGCAACTTCTGAGTGACCTTCGCGTAAGGCTGTATGGAGAGGAGTCTTTCCAACTTCCTCTTTGCAGTTGATTTCAGCGCCATGTTGGATGAGTAGCTTCGTAACTTCTGAGTGACCATATGATGCGGCTAAATGAAGGGGAGTCGCTCCATCTTCGTCTTTGCAGTTGACTTCAGCGCCACGTTCGATGAGTCGCTTCGCAACTTCTGAGTGACCACTGAATGCAGCGTCATGAAGAGGAATGCTTTCATAATTGGTTTTGCAGTTGATTTCAGCGCCACGTTCGATGAGTAATTCTGCAACTGCTGAGTGACCATTTGATGCGGCTAAATGAAGAGAAGTCGCTCCAAGTTCGTCTTTGCAGTTGACTTCAGCGCCACGTTCGATGAGTAGCTTCGCAACTTCTGAGTGACCTGCGTGAGCGGCTAAATGAAGAGGAATGTTTTCATGCTTGTTTTTGCAGTTGATTTCAGCGCCACGTTCGATGAGTAATTCTGCGACTGCTGAGTGACCATTTGATGCGGCAAAATGAAGAGGAGTCTGTTCATTATTCTTATTTTTGCAGTTGATTTCAGCGCCATGTTGGATGAGTAGCTTCGCAACTTCTGAGTGACCTTTGTGTGCGGCTAAATGAAGAGGAATGTTTCCATAATTGTTTTTGCAGTTGATTTTAGCGCCACGTTCAATGAGGAACTGTGCGACTTCTACGAGACCTTCTCTCGCAGCAATAAGAAGAAGATTGGCCAAAAAGTTTGTACGTTCGACGTCGGCACCGGTTCCGTCCTTAAGCAAAACTTCAACGAACTCTTTCCTCCTTTTCAGAACTGCTGAACGTAATGCATCTTCCCATATTTTGCCCCCTAGTCGTTTCACTTTCTTTTGGAGCTCTTTAGGATCTCCTAGGTGGTCTTCGTCTATAGTTCGGAGTAAGGGTGTTTCTGCATTTCTTCTGCGAACCGATTCTGGTGCATAGTATCCGCTAAAAAGAGCTGCCAGGTGCGTTATTTCCACTTTTTCCCACAAGTGGACGACAAGAAACGGGAATCTTTCCAACCAGTAACGCCGAACCCCTTCGATGTTGCCTCCGTATTCTGCTTTCACAGCTTCCTTCAGATCGTAGAAATGTGTGGACTATCAACAAAAGAGAAAATTTGACTAATGGGTTGAAAACTGTTTCGTTTGTGTCTAATAGAAACAATTTGACATAATAAAGAAACTAGAAGAAAACTTAAACGAAAAGAAAACTACATTTGTGGGAAATAGTCCACGGGACAACCTCCCAACGATAGCCGTACGAGCGGGGAACGCCCACTCTGATCACCTCAGGTGGAGGTCCGAGCAATAGGCACAGAATAGTTAAGGCAAAAGAGAAGGCCGAGGGACGGAGGGCCAGACTCGTGACAAATACGGACGGTAGGGGGTCTACGACTTAAAGTTAATAATTAGCATATGGTAAATCGAAATCTTAATATAGCATCAATAGTTACTTTAATTCTGAAATTCTAAAGTCGATCTACAGTCAAGTCCGTCCGATAGGAGTCGGTCAGTCAATTCGTGCATCGTTGGTGCCTTTCATGGGGTCATCAGGGAAGAACGGGATGAAGTGGTTTTCGACGCCTTCCTTCCGGACCATTTCAGTTCCCATTGCGTCCTGCACGAAATGTCAGTCCGCGTAGCCCCAAAGCTCGTTCAAATGTCAATAATTGATGAAACTATAAGTGTCTTTACAACAATTAAAGTAAAACTGAACTACTTCGTGGGTAAATAATGCTTTCTATATCCACGCTTGGATAAAGCAGCCCAAATCATGCTGACTCGAGATCTGAAATCGCTGAAGTTATTGCAAATTCGACTAAATCAAACAATTTTTGAATAGAAAACACGAAGGCAATGTGCGATTGAGTATTACTATCATGGAAAGGGCACAGAACTACGTTAAGAGGAAACCTGTCTACTTTGCGATAAATTCTGAATGTAGCCTTCCAAGCTGGTTCGACAACGATTTCGATATCGAGGAAGTTATCCCGCAGATGATTAGAATTGCTTTGCTCCAGGACTAGTTCAGTAGGGTAAATTTCCTTAGCTATGTTGAGAAAGCCCAGGTAATGACGACTGATATGTCATGCAACAAATTCAACGATTTCAGATCTCGAGTCGGCATGATTCGGGTCACTTTATCCAAACGAGGATATAGTATATATAGAATACGCACTAAGTTGGTTCAGTTTGAATTTACTGTAGAAATACTAATAGTTTTATTAATTATTTGACTTTTGAACGAGCCTTGGGCTACGTGGACTAATACACCGGGTAAGACGCTGTCGGGATCGAAGGTGGTTCAGAAGGTAAGCGTTGAAAACACATCCCGATCTTCTCTGATGCTAAGGCATCAACGATTCACGTATTGACTGACAGACTCTTAACGGACTGACCCGACTGTAGATCGACTTTTGACTTTTAGCATTAACTTAGTTATTTCCGTTATAGCTACGTTCATATTTATCATACGTTAATTATGTTTTCAATTGTACATTTAATTTTATTTTATTCGCTTAATTATTATCCGTAATATTTAATGTGTTAATTGTTAATTTTAAATCCTAGGCCCCTGCTGTCCATATCTGCCGTGGGTCTGAACCGAGCTTTGTCCCTTGACCTACTCTTTTAGCCTTGGCCTACTCAGAATCTACTATGGGATGTGGATTTACACAATCTCGTCTATCTTCAACCGCATCTTTTACTGACACTAGGTGCTTGAGCTGGCCTAGAGAATATAATATTTACCTTATTTCTTATAATGCGAACCAGCTCAGCGCAGGATTTGGTGTTAACGTTACGAGGGCAATCTGTTTTTACTTCCGGCGTCAGAGAATGAGTCCAGTCAGCACACGCGGCAGGATCAGGAGGAGTCCGCTGATTTCCGCAATTTTTAGGTGAAGAGCAGATCACATGATGAGAATCTTCTTCTATCACTTCCTTGATGAGAAAGGAGTTCTTTTTGTCCTCTGTTATTTGGTGGACATCTTTGATAAAGTTTAGCTTCTTCTCGTCGTTCCAAAAGAAAGGGTGGTGAACCACTTCAGACATCCTGGGTCTCTCTTCTTGGTTGAAAGCAGTTAGCCATTTGACCAGCGAAAGAGCAGTCGGCTGTCCATTCAGCTTCTTTAGGTTAACAGGGTTGCCTTGGATTATGTGGCTAAGATTGTTACCAAACAAGTGTTCTCCTGTGCTGAGTACGTAGAAGACGACAAGTCCGAAAGCATAGACGTCACTTCGCCATGAAAATGCCGGAGTTAGCAGTTCGGGGGCTTTGTACAAGTCTGTTCCAGCACTAAAGTTGCCCGAGACAGTTTGATAATCCGGTATGAAACGGGAAATACCGAAGTCACTTATCTTGGTAACCAACTTGTTTTCCTTGACGAAGAGAAGGATGTTACTGGGTTTGATGTCTCGGTGGATAATGTCTTTCTTGTGGATGTGAGAAAGTCCTTCAGCCGCTCCTCGGAGAATTTCTTCGACGGGCGTGTTGGGTAAAGGCAAAACTAATCCTTCACGTAGGTAGTTTCCCTTCTTCTCGACGTATTCTTCCAAGTTACACGGGCAAAATTGCATGGCGATGTAGCTGGAATCAGAAAGACCAAACATGTTTTAAGTGAAATTTGAGTTGAAAGAGCCATACGTACCAGAAATCGCGGTCTTGTTCCTTACAGAAGTACTTGACCACGTTATCGTGGTCAGTTTTAAGCAGAAGCACGTCGATTTCATTCTCTGCCAACTCGGCCAAGTCGATTGAAATTCTCTTCACAGCAACGTCCATCTTTCCTTCAAATCTGCCCTTGAAAATAGTTGATAATGGAGTTCTACCAATTACATTGTTTCTCCAAAGTTCGATTTTTCCTTTTGTGATTTTTTCATCTTCTGATTTAGCCATCTTAGTTTGATTCAAACTTAGTGTCGAACAAAGTATCACTCCTTTTTACTCTGTTTTACCCAGTTCAGCACACGGGGACCACAGCGCAGTTCTCGACTTATCTTGCCCTAAATAAGATAAGATAATAATATAAATATAATAAATAAAATAATAACAAAATAAATAAATAAGTAAATAAATATAATAATAAATATATTAAGACAAGAAAAGTTGCCAGTAATAACGGAACACATGTATTTTGTGTGGCAATAGACAAAAAGCCTTGGCCGAGAGAAATAAATAAATAACGGAACCAAGTAATCATTTTTAATGAAAGGTTTCGCAAGAATGATAAAACCTACGGAAGAAACTTCGCAAACTACAAACATAGCCCATGACAAATTTTGGGTGAACTAAAGCGGTCAAGAAGGGAAAAATACCTTCTTTTAGGGTTAGAACTCGTGTATCGTTGCTTACCTTTGTGAAACTATGATTAGTAAATGTTGCAAGCTTCGAGTATTTTATCAGGCTGATAAAAACCTATGAAAGCTTGAACTGCACTCTGGCGAATAAAGACCCGATTCAAGAGCCCACTTGTGGCAAGAGTGAACGTTGTTACTCTAGGAGTTCAGAAACTTGCAAAGTTGCGAACCACAAAACATTTTGTTTCTAGAATAGTCAAATGTCTAAGCGTATAGTGGAACAATTTAAGCGGAACTTGGTGGAACTAGGCCATAACTGGATTTATAGCCGTCATCGAACTTGTTGAATGAAACTTTAAGTTGCAGAGTACATCTGTTACCTCTACTCTAGGCTACTGAAGCCGAATTTATAATTTATCGAAGACATTTTTTTTATTGGTTTCAGATATTTAGTAAAACACACTGTTGAGATAATGAAAAGCGAAATTTAAAAATCATGCTTTATGATGTTTTGTGAGAATTCCTTGAAATTCAAAATTTCACGCGCATTTGGTCACGTGGCTTATATTCCATTTTTTTACGAAATATATTATGAATATAAAAAAAACAGAATGAAATATATAAAATTTGATTGTTATAGACGAAGATAAATAAGATTTAAAATTCATGCTCTGTACCTTTCTGCGCTAAATTCAGTTATTTATTTCGCGCGTATTTTGGTTACGTGTCATTATCAGTTTCGAATGTTATCTTCGTATTAAAAAAATTTAATGATAAGAAGAATATATGAAACTTGTTGTTAAATATTTCTACCTCCCGCCTCTTAAATCGAGAACGCGCATTTCTAATCAGACGCCTTAAACGCGAGCGCATTCCTTTTACTATGACACAATGCTTTACCAGCCACAGCGTGTTCTTCCACGTAGCTATTATTTTTAAACAATTGTCAGTTCTAAATAACTGTTTTTAATTGAAAAAAGAACTTGAACATCGAAAATTCAAAATCTGCGGATGTAATACCGCAGCATCCATTTCATTATGAAAATACTGCACAAAAGTAGGGCCATGGGCGAAAGCCTGAATGCCCTTGTTGAAATAAATAAATAAATATTTCTGTCACATGTGTGTTCAAACATAGGTGAGCATTACAAAACATGTGTGAAATTATATTTATATGAAATTCATTAAACACCATTTAGATTTCGTCCGATTTCGTCTTCCAGACCAATGCTTAAAGTTAAATAAATTGTTGAACTCCGCGCCATTCCTGGTTTCACGTGAGTAAACAGAATAAAAAAATTTAAGTAACATTATCTTTATTTGAAGTTTTGGGTACACTAAATAAATTTATTGTAACAAAAGGTGTTCTGTTTCAAAAATGTGATTTTATTTATATTTCAATTTCGCGCGCTTTTGGTCACGTGACCACTATTCAAACGTAAATATATCGTACGAGTTATTCTTCCTCACCCAAAATGTCAAAAACGACGATGCCCAGTCGACATTCAGTTTTTGTCACGTCTCGGTGTTAGAACTTCGCCAGATATTTTGCTCGGTGAGGAAGCTAATTCACCCGAATAATTTTGACTACAGTCCTTTTATAATAATACGTAAGTAAAATGCACGTATTATATTTTCGCACATTTTACAAATATAAATTTCAGTTGAATGTTTCGTTGATAAGCTGAACACTAGGCAAGTTCTTCCCATTTGCTGGGGGATAAATGGAGCAACTGAGCTAGTGCATGAAATATACCGAATATTCTTCAGTTACATTTCCGCAACACATATCATTGTGCGTATCACGTAATATACTATATACCAGTAGTTGTATTCATGTTTTTAATTTCAGTTGACCGACTGTATTTAGGCCGCTAAAGCTGGCGTCTTTTAGCAATGGAAATGCATTCACTTGGTGTGTAAATCGGTTTCTTCGCAATTTATCGTTTCTGATTATACAATTTACTTAGAACTCCTCTGACTGACTTGAAAGATGAAAAATAACACAGAAAGGCAAAATGATAATCAGAAGTTCACAAAGATAAACTGGCATATTTGATAGCTCTATAGAAAAATGATGCGCTAGCCGTACGTCAGAATGAACCTCTGAATAGCGCATGACTATCATGGATTCAGCTAGATGACAGTGTGAAACTGGCCCACTTTCACACGGTTCGTACGCTTGAACTTTTCAAGAACTGATTCATGCAGTATTCAGCCCCTTATTCAAAGGGTTCAGTTTTACTAATTAAAGTGAGTTCAGCTACTATTCAGCTAGTGATTCAGAGGGAAGGTAGTGCTCAGCTACCTAGTCATTTGGTAATCAACCGTATGAACTTTTCTATCGGGAGGCTGTGTTGGGACAGGTTGGGGTATGAAAATATGCTTCCCGGCCTCGTGGGTTCAACACCGTAAAATGGGTATGGAGCAAAAGCTGCGAGGGTTTCCCTAGTAGGTACGGCCAGGATAATATCGTCAGTAGTGAGTTTCCCGAGTCGACGTTTTGCGGCGAAGAGCAGTTTGAAGTCCAAAAAAGTCGCAAAAAGCGCTCGCAACAAGACCATCCAGTTTCTTAATTTAATGCTAATATGTACTAATATGTGAACACATATAGGAAAATAGCCCACTTTAACTGGATAGCGGTCGCCAATTGAAGAAAAACATTGTAAAGGACTTCATAATGAAATAATTCAAAGAAAAAAAATTTTAGACCATATGAATATCCCGTGGTTATGGGAAATCAACCATAGTGGATGAACTTCCGGTTGAAAGGAACATTCTATGAGCGGGGGGGGGGGTGGTTTTATGTAAATTTTCTGCTTTCTATTATGGACTATGTCGTATAAGTTTTATAATAGGATAAAAACACATACCTAATTAGCATGAGGAACAAGATAATTACTAAAACTTAATTTTTTTCAACTGACACAAGTTTATACTGATTAGAATTGAATGCCACACGAATTTGCGCTCATTTGTGTTGAGTATTCGACACTAACCTAGCCTATCAAAATCTCTATTTGGAACGTTTAAAGTACAAGTGACAATCCAGTAAGAAATCTGCTACATCAGGCCAAGATTTGCCAAATAAATTTGGCATTAAAAGTAAGTCTCCAGAGAGCCAATTACTGAATTTTCTAGAGAAACACTCAGATGTAAGGCACTTTGAATTACTTCCACATAAATCTTATTCTTTGAACTGAATAAATTTTAGCAGCTTGAGCGACTCGAGCTGCATGTTCTGGCTCGAGCTTGAACCAAAAGCTCGAGCACTCAGGAAACTCGGTAATCGTCGGTGTTGCTATGTTCAACATCTTGTTCGTTTGACGACTGGCCTTTCCATCCTCCTAGAAGTCGTGTGTAGCAGCGTCATCACAATGGTTCTTCAACGCCAGCCAAAACAAATTGGTGTCTTCACTATAACCGATACCACGGCAGCTTCCTTGTGACAGTGCACACAAGGTTTCATAAATAAACAAGAAGGCGAATTTTGATATTTTTTGTCACAGACGAATTGTACGAGAAAGGGTGCTATGTCGTCAATCCCATCCTCCTCTAGTCGTTGAAGACATAGATTGAATCATTGATACTTATTTTATCTGGAGCAGTGCTCGCCAACAAGGCTGTGACGTCTCGCGCGTGATTGTTGGCACTCAGAGGCTTTACGTTTGGGAGACTGCCACATCAGGCAGTGGTATGGCATGCGATGGGCCAAATGGGGCCTCAAAAGCCCAGCCCCACTGTCCTGGAGAGGCCCTGTAAGGGCCACTAGTCTTAGGGGAGGGGGCACAATCAAGGGCCACGGTCTTGAGGTGGGCCCAGCTAAGAACCATGGTCATAGACAGGTCAAGTCCACGGATTTAGGCGTCCTAATCTGGGTATCTTGAGATCCTATAAAAGCACCCTCTCCTGGGCCTTAGTAAAGGGACTTGTTTAACTTCTGTTTAAGTCCTTTTTTAAACCAGCAATTCCTTGTCATCCCCAGGGATTTGACATTGGGATGCGCACAAAAAAACAATTGGTATTTTGTTTTCACGTATTACATGGTCTGGTCTAGACATTTTCTTATCTTCATTGTTTTCTAATAGACTGTTCCTCAAGCATCCTTAGAATTTGTACATTTTTAAACCGATTTTTTGATTGATTAGCACGATTTGAAGAACGTGAGTTAGTTTTCAGTCACAGTGAACTGGGAGGAGCTCTAGAAACTGTTGTTGTATTACCAAGCAGAATCGTAATAGACGACAAAGTCAGTTGCTGATCTTTCACTTCCAAGTGAAGCATTCGGCTCGTGCACTTGCAATATTTTTAAATCATGGTTGGCAAGGATTCAATGTTAGAGGGAGAAGTTGAAGGAGGCTAGGGATCAAGAAGCTGAAAAGTCTACTGGTGTCGCGGGCAGGTTCGTAAAACATGTCAGCCATTGGATTCGGAAACGCGAGGATTGTTTCGTCATCAACAACATCCGCTTTCAGTAGTCTGGGATGTATTCTATTGCCTCCGACTCGTATTTGGGAAGCGCGGTAAATAATTTAGATTCGTTGAGTCTAGAAACACAAGGTTTCGTAGGTCCGTACGTCGAAAGTCCCGGATAGACAAGTCTTCATAGAGCCTTGAAATGAGAAGCGGTAACAAAGTAGAAAAATAATTGTTAATTTATCACAATGTAAAAAAGGGCGTCCATGGTAAGAGTTCTGCACAGAGCCCACAAGTCCCTAGCCACGCCATTGACCTCAGGTAAATCGTGCCAGTTTAACGAAGTCCCCATCGAGTCGAGTACTACTTGTAAGGTTAATTAGTTAATGTGAAGACGGCGGAATAGCCTGATCCTGTTCCGACGTCTCCGAGCCACAATGCATAGTACTTGCGCGATTCGTACTGGGAGATTCAGATTCACAGAGTAACTGTGTTCCAAAATTCTGTGAAGTTTTAGTGCAGCTAAACAGAGAACGCCGAGGACGTCGTTGTGGGGTACGGTGGTCCTCCACAGCTTCTACATCTGTCACGGAGTTGACACTCGATGGGCAGAAAGGAAGATTCTGACCAAGTGATCTGGAAAGATTGCAATGACGTAAGTCCCTGGTGATGTCCTCTTCAGGACGTCCAACCATTGCAGCCACTTCCAAAAGCATCACCAAACTTAGATACCCTGTCTGTCCAGCTTCGGAATCTATAGAAAACAAAATTTCTAGTTACACAGAATTATGAATTGTTCCCTTCGTTTACTTGTAACACTAGGAACTTGACGAGCTGATTCTCCACACAGCTTATAAGATGTCTCTTAAGATGTTGCTGGTTGCAACCGTTCCCCTAGAAATAAGAATTGGAAGAATCTTTAAACAAAACATATGAACAGTACCATGTTACCATGATGGTCGTGCTCCTCTCTGGAAGTTTCTGACTCTTTAGATGAAGCGGACTGATTCCCTGTATTGTTGTCCTCTAAAAACGCAGAATTTTTGGGCGACTTGATTTCATCCTTGTCACAAGTATTACCTAGTGGAAATGCAGTCGGGCCCAAACACCAGACACTGAAATGCAGTTCCTTCCTGGCACCACACTGCCTTGTCTTTGGGCACATTCTGTTTCACACTATTGCAGAAATTGTAAGTTTGAATTACACATATACGGTACATGCCTTTTCAGACTTTTCCTGACAATACGAACTGGCAAAGATTAAAAAAAAAATCACAGCGTCCCTGTCGGCAACAGACCTAATACAAGTAAAGTTTTGAGTGCAAGGTTAAGTTTTACACCAACGAAAGCTTGTTGATTTTTATCTGTCAGTGTGAACTTGAGCACTAAATGAAAAATTCTATAATTAAATAAATATTCTGAGCGAAGAACACTACACTATCCGCCGTAATCTCTACTGTTGTGTTGCGTCTACTTCAGTGACGCGGTTGTTTATCGATTTATAACTCTGAGACATAAAACTAAAACCACTTAATTTTGTACTACACGTATCACGCAAAAGAAGTTTTCGCTATGTTTAGTTTATTTTCGGAGGCGATTAAAAAAAATAAAAAAAACTAACTTGGCCCTGGGCGCATCCCGCAGATCATTCTGGGCGTTGGGTGCAACATGCTGGGTGAATTTGCGCAGTTTTCCCCGGGTGTAACTTTAAAAACGCAATTTAATACATACAGATAGGATGATGCAAGACTTCGATAAATGGGGGAAAATGTCCTTAGTTAAAATGGCTTGCCCCACGCTCTCTTTACTCAGAATCCCAGCTGGCCATCAGTTGTCTTTAATTAGCATCTTGATGTGTGACAGTAAAATGTTAACCTACACCAATGTCTCGATGCTTTAAACAGACAAGAATGTATCGAACATTCCACATGTATTCCACTGAAGCTGTTAACTGTTTTTCAAATGGCCTATTGTAACGAGGGAATGAGGCTGCATTTACACAATGTTTGTATTTTGTGGCTGATATACTGGAACCTCATAGTCAACTGTGGTCAAAAGATCTGTTGGCGCATGAAGTCTTGAGGATCCACGTGGTGCGATCGTCTCTGTTTATAGCTGTTGTAAGAAATCCTTTTATTGAATACTCATCATTTTCGGCACCATTCTCATTTGATATAAGACGGCCAGACATAATCAGAGCAACAATATAAGACGCATGCTTCAAGTCGCGGTACATTTGTCTTCCATTGGTTAGCGCTATCTCAGCTATGAGAGTCCTTAAGAAGCCGTAAAGATAGTCTATCTAATCGGATTTTACCTTGTAACTTTTACTTGTTTACTGAAATTATTGACAGACAATCGATCCACACTATATCGGCCGTCCTGGGTGGTGGAATTCAACACTTTCCATTCGATTTTGTCAAGGATATTCCGCAAAATTGTCTGGATATATGAACCTTGCGGTTAGAGATATACAAGTTATATGAAGCTACAATGTCCCATCAGGAATATAGAAAGTAATCTGGTGCACCTCTTAATAACCACTAAATGATATATTTGCTTAAGTCCTGTATGTTTGTAAAATGACCATCGTGTGATGCGTGGTTCGGCATACCCAAAGTGCTAAATTAATTATCGCGTACCGGCAATTCCAAAACTAAATCAAACGATGCAAAGATAGTTTCTTTAGATACACCTTTCTATTTAGAAACATGGCAGCAATAAATGATTTTGAATACGCGTAGTATTATATTTCATAGACTACACTTTTTACTACAGACTTTCACAGTTTGTCTTATTCCAGCCGTCTCCGCTTAGGCGGGCTCACCTGTGAGTAAATTTTAAAAAATTAGTAATGCACTTACGATTATAAGTTAGCTGTATCAATGTTTAGAAACATTTTAACCTACTTTATGCTACTTTCAATCCTTTACGCAAAATACAAAAAAAACTGCTAAGCGTGCCTTCGTTGATTCTATAGTTTCATTAACGTACAGCCATGAGCAAAAAAAAGTACCCACCTGGATTCACAGAAAATCGCTCTTAAATTAGCTTGAGCACTACCATAGAGGTCGAACCCAGCTAAAAGACTTCGGAAGCTTCAAATCAATTCAATTTTTACCCTTGTTATCAGTTTGACCGCTATGGTATTAGACAAGTTTAATCTAGGACAACTTTTCTTTAGTTCAAGTGGATACTTTTTTTTGCTCATGACTGAACTTTCGCGTGACATTACCGTAAAACTGAATACATTGCTGATAACTGATAAGCCTTATGGCCATTCATTCTACGAGCTATTGCGTAAATTGCTATTTTTACAAGTATAGCCAAAACTTACACACTCCGTCGGAAGATATTCAGCAGAAAGGTTGCTGAGTAACTCGATCATTTCTGTGTGAGAGTTTTTGCTGGCATGATCAAGGGGAGTCCATCCATATTTGTTTTTGCAGTTAACTTCAGCGTCATGTTCAATGAGCAGCTTTGCAACTTCTGAGTGACCGCCCAGTGCGGCTGCATGAAGAGGATTGTTTCCATCCTTGTTTTTGCAGTTGACTTCGGCGCCACGCACGATGAGTAACTGTGCGACTGCTAGGTCACCCATTTCTGCGGCTTTATGAAGAGGAGTCTCTCCAAGATAGTTTTCGCAGTTGACTTCAGCGTCATGCTCGATAAGTAGCTTCGCAACTTCTGAGTGACGTTTGCGTAAAGTTGTATGAATAGGAGTCTCTTCAAAATTATTGTTTTTGCAGTTGACTGCAGCGCCACGTTTGATGAGTATCTGTGCAACTGCTAGGTGACCCCTTTCTGCGGCATAATGAAGAGGAGTATGTCCACAATAGTTTTTGCAGTTGACTTCAGCACCACGTTTGATGAGTAATTCTGCGACTGCTAAGTGACCTTCACCTGAGGCTCTGTGAAGAGGAGTTTCTTCAAAATTATTATTTTTGCAGTAGATTTCAGCGCCATGTTCGATGAGTAAAGTTGCAACTTCTGTGAGACCTTTGCGTGCGGCAATATGAAGAGGAGTCTCTTTCATATAATTGTCTTCACAGTTGACCTCAGCGCCATGTTCGATGAGTATCTGTGCAACTGCTAGGTGACCGTATTTTGCAGCTTCATGTAGAGGAGTCTCTCCATGATAGTTTTTGCAGTTGACTTCAGCGCCATGATCGATGAGTAATTGTGCGACTTGTACGAAACCTTCTTTCGCAGCAATAAGAAGAAGTGTGGCCAACAAGTCTTTGATGTCCGTAACGGTCTTGTCTTTAAGCAAAACTTCAACGTGCTCTTTCCTCCCTTTCACAACTGCTGAACGTAATGCATCTTCCCAAATCTTGCTCCCCAATCGTTTGACTTTGTTCTGGAGCTCTTGAGCATCTCGCAGTTCGCATTCATCTATAGTCTTGAGTAAGGTTTTTTCTACGTTTGTTCTACGAACCGATTCTGGTGCATAGTATCCCCTTAAAAAAGCTGCCAGGTGCGTTATTTCCACTTTTTCCCACAAATGGACGATAAGAGACGGGAATCTGTCCAACCAGTAACGCCGAAAGTCTTTGATGCTGCCTCCGTATTCTGCTTTCACAGCTTCCTCAAGACCGTTGAAGTGAGTCAACTGTCAACGAAAGAAAAAATTGAATAAATGTGCTGGAAAGTGTTGTTTCTGTTAGCGTATCGAAAGGTAAACTAACGAACAATTGCAAAAGCTCTATTCAAACAACCATAGTTGCGCCCTCGTGGGGCACATGGCGTACGTGCACTGCTTGCAATTATGTGGTGTGTGTTATGGTGTGTGTGTGCTGGGTTGGGTCGTGTGTTAGCGGATACGATGGGTCGAGTGAAGAGGTATGGGACACGTGTGATAGGTGTAATGTGTTGCATGTTGTGTTTTCAATTGTGAATATGTTGAGAGTTGGGGGATCTTCGTATAATATACTCGCAAAATCAGAAATTCGTGAAAACTTCAGTTCAAATTTCCTAGGAACTTCTGAAGCGGAAAAAATCGTGTGTGGTTTGGCAGTCGATGCAGATTTGATGCGTACAAAGTATCACCATCAAACGAAATCAAATCCAAATGTTTCGAAACCCAACATCTCAGATTCAAGACACAACTAAAAACCAAACAACAAAATGCATTCATCGTACACTGAGCGCCTCGACTAAACTCACTGAATATTTCACCTCCCTGATGAAATGAGCCGAGCTGTATGAGTTTCATCTTGAATACAAACTAAACAGCAATATACAAATGTACGACAACTTTGTTAAAAAACAAGTACAATGTAAATAATGAACCAATCGTACAGAATAGAGATAGTCCATGCAACTACAAACTACTCTCTTAAATCTGAACAATAGCCAATCCACAAATATTACAGGAAACGAATGAGCGTACCAATTTCTGTAGGAATAATACACAGGACCACCCGCAAAATGGTATGACAAACACACTGGACACGAAGACTGTATTTGCAACGTCTTTCTCAAATCAGAGTATGCGAACAAACTGACAAAATATCAGTAAGTTTCTTAGCAACAGCGTTTCTACCCTTCAACTTTTCTTTCATTCACAGCAGCCCTTTCCTTTTGTCCTTTAAGCCCTATAACAAGTATATCACACTTCCCTCTATTTCCCTTCTTCTTTTATTCGTTTCTTCAGTTCCGCTCCCAGCACAAGAAAATAAGGACAAAAATACAACTAGTTCCAATATACAGCAAATGTCCTCAGTAATGTACAACTAACCAAAAAATTTTACCGGAGTACCAGATTGCGTACATTTGTAAAATGTATTGTAATTGTAGCAATAAATTGGTTTTTGCCCTTCCTGTTCCTACAAATATAGTGGTATTCAAAATAGAAAATGCACCCTAGCAACGCAACTACACTAGCAAAATAATGTGAAGTCCGCCATATACGCTCGAATAAAAGTAAGCACTCCAATTACCCCATACACCCAGAACAGCAATATGCACTTTAGCAAAAATAGGCACTCCAACCGAACCGGCTTGCTTCAGAAAAAGGCAACACTGCGAGTGCAACATAGCTCTTATCTGTCCTTGACGGAGCAGATACTTGCACAATACGTGTCACTCCTACAGTTGCTTGAATAGCAGTATACATGGCAAGAAACTATTTGCTCCTACAAGTGCTTGACTGTGGAGCATACTTTGCACAGAAACACTGCTCCTACACGTACTTGATTGCAATCCATCCTTTTTACCGGAGGCGCCCAAATTCCTCAACGAAAGACCCCGTTTTTAGACGCTCAGTGCATTTACAATGGAAGTTCGCCAAAAACTGAATCTACCATGGGAATGTGAATTAAAACAATTTAGTCTATCTTCAACCGCATCTTTTACTTGACACTAAGTGCTTGAGCAGGCCTAGGGAATATTATGCTTACCTTATTTCTTATAATGCGTACCAGTTCAGCGCAGGATTTGGTTTTAACGTTTTTTAACGTTGTTTTGGTTTTAACGTTTTTTAACGTTGTTTTGGTTTTAATGTTTTTTGACGTTCTTTTGGTTTCAACGCAATCTGTTTTTACTCCCGATGTCAGAGAACGAGTCCAATCAGCACACGCACCAGGATCAGGAGGAGTCCGCTGGTTTCCGCAGTTTTCCGGTGAACAGCAGATCACGTGGTGCGAATCTTCTTCAATCACTTCCTTGAGAAAAGCTTTGTGTGGGTCTTCAGTTATTTGGTGGACATCTCTTATATAATTAAGCTTCTTCTCGTCATCCCAAAAGAAAGGGTGGTTAACTACTTCAGGCATCCTTGGTCTTTCTTCTTGGTCGAAAGCAGTTAGCCATTTCACCAGCGAAAGAGCAGTCGGCTGCCCACTCAGTTTTTTAAGGTTCACAGGGTTCCCTTTAATTATGTGGCTAAGATTCTCGTTAAACAAGTGTTTCCCTTCGCTGAGCACGTAGAAGACGACAAGCCCAAAAGCATAGACGTCACTTCGCCATGAAAATGCCGGAGTTAGCAGTTCGGGGCTTTGTACAAGTCTGTTCCAGCGCTAAAATTACCCGAGACAGTTTGATGATTCGGTATGAAACGGGAAATACCGAAGTCACTTATCTTGGCAACCAATTTGTTTTCCTTGACGAAGAGAAGGATGTTACTGGGTTTGATGTCTCGGTGGACGATGTCTTTCTTGTGGATGTGAGATAGTCCTTCAGCCGCTCCTCGGAGGATTTCTTCGACAGGCGTGTTGGGTAAACTGGGGTTGTAGTTTCCCTTCTTCTCTACATATTCTTCCAAGTTGCATGAACAAAGTTGCATGGCAATATAGCTAGAATAAGAGTGATCAAACATTTTAGGTTTAACTGTGTTGAGAGAGCCGTACATACCAGAAATCGTCATCTTGTTCCGTGCAGTAATACTTGACAACGTTGTCGTGGTCAGTTCTTTTCAGGAGCACTTGGATTTCATTCTCTGCCAACTTAGCCGAGTTGAGTGGAATTCTCTTGATGGCAACCTCAGTCGCAACGACAACCTCAATCGTTTCTTTAAATGTACCCTTGAAAACGATTGATGATGGAGTTGTACCAATGATATTTTTTCTTAGAAACTCGAGTTTTCCTCTTCTGATGGTTTCGTTCCCTGATTCAGACATCTCAGTTTGATTCAAACTTAGTGTCGATCAAAGTACCACGCCCTTTACTCTGCTTCGCTCAGTCCAGCACACGGGGAAGACAGCGCAGTTTTGGGCTTGTCTGCACTATCGGAATCTAGATAAGAAAGGTGCCATTCAATACGATCTGGGAGTATCCCCGCGCTACGCTCCATTCAGGCCTAAAACCCGACCTCAAAGTGCGCTTTCTTTGATAGCGTTTCCCAGCTCTTGTACTTGACATAAAAATATAAAAAATAGTTCTAGTTAGATCCAAGATAGCTCTACGGAACTTACTACTTTTTATTCAATTTTCCTCAAGTGGTTCCTTAGTAATATGAACTTGAAAGTAAAGGAAAAACAGGGATTTTTTCGAGTTTTTTTCAAGTTTGCTCTTAAACCGTCTCAAAGTATGAGACTTTCTTGATGCCAATTCGTTTGTCTTGCTGAGATGAACGAAACGTTTTTTTAGTTTTAGTTCTATGACGAAAAATAAGGCGCTGAAAATGTTTTTCTGTTTTGGAGCTCGTAAAAAATCAAGGTTTTTCGCGATTCTACGGGAAACAGTTGTGCGTTTTTTCCCTGAAACCGACAGAAATGAAAACTTCATGAAAAAATACGTCTTTTGACACTAAGAACATCGTTTGAGATCCATTTGGGCAACCCCGGGAAGAGAAAAACGCTCGCGAATTGGCAGCTTCAGTACGTGAGTCCTAGATGGCGTTGTGCAGGGCTTTTTTTTGAACGCTTAAAAAACATAAATTTCTGTCCTGGATTCACTGTATCTGATTTTTGATGCAGGATAAAAATATTTAATCAAATAATACGCAGCAAAGTTTATTTTAAATGCTAGTAAGTTCAGCGCCATCTACCAGTAAGAATGTCAAGTATACTTTTATCATGGCGTAACTCGTCGAGAAGGCAGCATCTGTCTAATTTTGGAAGCATTGTTCGCTTCCCGTGGTTGCCCGAATGCATCCCAAACGATGTTCTTAGTGTCAAAAGACGTATTTTTTCATGAAGTTTTCATTTCTGTCGGTTTCAGGGAAAAAACGCACAACCGTTTCCCGTAGAATCGCGAAAAACCTTGATTTTTTACGAGCTCCAAAACAGAAAAACATTTTCAGCGCCTTATTTTTCGTCATAGAACTAAAACTAAAAAAACGTTTCGTTCATCTCAGCAAGACAAACAAATTAACATCAAGAAAGTCCCATACTTTGAGACGGTTTAAGAGTAAACTTGAAAAATTCGAAAAAATTCCTGTTTTTTCTTTACTTTCAAGTTCATATTACTAACGAACCACTTGTGGAGAATTGAATAAAAACTATTAAGTTCCCGTAGAGCTATCTTAGATCTAACGAAACATATTTTTTTCATATTTTTATGTCAAGTACAAGAGCTGCAAAACGCGATCAAAGAAAGCGCACTTTGAGGTCGGGTTTTAGATCTGAAAGGAGCGTGGCGCGGGGATACTCCCAGACCATATAACGGAACAAAGAAATCGTTTTTAATGAAAGCGTTGGCAAGAATGTTAAAATTCGCGGAAGAAACTTCATCTTAAACTACAGGCATAGCGGATGACAAATTTTGAATGAACTAAAGCAGAAAAGAAGGGAGAACATACCTTGTTTTAGGGTTGGATCTCGTGTGTAGCTGTTTCGCTTGGTTAGACTGTTTAGTAAGTGATGAATATTTCGAATATCTTCAAATATTTAAACAAGCTGATAAAACGTCTGATAAAGTGACTCAACCGAAGCTTGAACCGTAACTGTTTCAAAACGAAAAAATGCAGCGCGACGATCGATTTCTTAATGGAAAACTTAATATTTTCAAGCGTATAGTGGATGTGCAGTTGTCGTCTACTAGCCGGTTTTTACCCCGGAGCCGCCATCTTTATGATAAGTTTATTTACCTGCTATATGGTGCAGCGCTTAGTTTAAATAAATTTTATTAATCTGCCAGTAAAAAAAATGACGCGGAGCAAAGATAACTGATAAGCGGGTTATGGTCAGGTGTCTTTGTAAGTGTGCGACAACAATTGATGTATTGTGAATCCCGAACGGAATCATGGGATAGCTGAAAGAAAAATACTGGTCGATACATTTTTTTCACTGTAAAATATTTGACTGAAACAGTAAATACACAGTACAGAGTACATCAGTTAAAACTATTTTTCGTAATACCGTCTTATAAGTGTTTGACGTACTTAAACGCCTCCGTAAATCTTCGTCCTGTAGTTGGAATCGAAGTTTCATTAATCCATCAAGAACTGCTTAAGCAAAGCTGGGCCAGTTCTTTTTTTCCCTTTTATACCCAGATGAGGGACAAGCATTTTGAATCTAGCTTCCTAAAAATGGAACTGTATGTCGACAATCCAGTACGAAACTTCAGTTCGCATCTCGACATGATGTTCGGTAAAACGTTCAACGAGGAACTCAACGTTGCATCTGCTTCAAATCCGATTCCGATTCCTTCAACTCGCTATAAGTATCTATAGATTATAGCCTTCATTTAAAGATCAGTCAGTCTACAAAAGCTACTATGGCAATTTTATGTCAATACTTTTCGTGAAGTCGATTACCGAATAAACGCTGGCAACTTCCATTCCGGTATCTTCGACGCGGCTGCACGTTTCACAAGGATACTCATAGTTAGTCCAGTTTCACTCGGCACATTGTTCCATGTTGCGGCCAGCACACTATGGTGTTTTATTTGTGGTTGTACAAGACGTTGCTGGATCTAAATATCGTGACGACTGTCGAGACCAGCTACGGCATCATTTTCGATCACCACTGAGGCAGGCAGTTCTGAAAACAGATAGTGTTCTTAATTTTAAATGTAAAGCAACCAACCGAATACTACCTGAAATAAAGTGTCTGTCAAAATCTTGGCAGTCCACAATAGCCTTCTGCGACATCTTATTTCCTGTAATATTAAATTCGCTCCCTCTGTTATTTAGAGAAAAGGACCTAGAATTCGTTTCTTTTGCCCAGAAGAATTTGGGAAACTTCTAAAACTTGCAGGAAAAAGTAAGTGTTGCTTAAAAGTTTACACAAACTTTATACGTAAACAAGTATTTCAACAGACAAGCTATCATAAAGATGGCGGCAACTAAGCTTGAATGGCCTAGCACACGACAACTGCACATCCGCTATAGTCTGAAGCGCGTGGGAACCACTGTAGTATGAAAGCAGGGCGAGAAACACCCATAGTGCCTTGAGTACAGTCCCCCTTTAGGCCTAAGGCACACTACTAAATAATGAAGCTGAGAAGAATTTTTGGGATAAACTTAAATGATGGCTGGGGGAATGGGGATATGGAAGTTACCATTGATTGATAAAAATAAGTTTTACATACATTGATTAAATTGACAGTTAATTCGACATCTGGCGAGAAAACTGCGAACGCAGTGTTGATTACGTATGATGTGCCCCTTGGTAAACGGCAAACGTAGTTTCTAGCGGAATAGGGACTCGTGGGTAACAGTCATATTTCCAGTCCAAAATGAGCAAAAGCAAAATGAAGCTTTACAAGAAGGTATACGTGGAGACGATAAAGAATTTAGTCCGCAGTGTGTGCATTACTGTACGCAAGACTTAAATGTGAGCTCATTTAAGTATAAAAGTGGATATCAAAAGACCAGAGAACGTAAGAAACGTAGGGTGGAAGACTGTTCAAGCCCATTCTCTAGTAAATTTCTTTAAGGGCATATCTGGGGTACAATGTGGCTCAATTTCTGAAGACGTTGGTTTTGAGCAAGAAACTTCTCCATTGTTCAGATGTTCAGAAAGCTCAGATGAGCTTTCGGCATTTTCTGAAAATACTCAACCACCTGCACCTGACGACTCATCGCTAAGTGATGCATCAGTCCAGCCTGCAGAGCCAGATCGTGCGACTGTTGTCCTAGCATCACCAATAGCATGCGGTAAATGAAAAACGTACACTTTTTCAATGTCGCATTATCATTTTACAATTATTCTAGATAAATCTACAAGGGTAGAATTAAAGGACAGCCAGAATTTCATAGCTTTCGACCCCTCAGATCCTACCAAATGACCTTCAAAAAGTGACTTAGTGCGTTGTTTCCTCATACGTAAAGTGTCAGCTGTCAGTTCGGAACAAGATTTTTCTCCAATTATAAGTCAACGAGATCGACGCAAGATTAGGAAAGCCTGTGTTTTTTTATAAAATCGCAAACCAAGAAATTATTAGGCGAACACGGATGCTGTACAGTTTATCACCAAATTTCCTGTTTTGCTTTCCATGCTTGTGCTCCCAGCTTCGTCGCGTGTCGCTAATGGTGCAGGTGGTACGATGGTGTCTTCTTAAACCGATTCACGCAAAGGATCTATAGAAAATGCATCTGAGAAACTGTGGAGCTACGATGTTTCGATCTCCATAAAAAAGTCTTTTCAAAATGGATCTTGCTAAGACAAGGGCTTGTACATGAAGGGACGATTGATAACGAGCTGCAGGATCATATTGTTCAACAAAAAGAAATCTGGCGTGCGATTCTTGAGCGATTGCTTAGAGTAACACACTTGCTGAGAGGGATCTCAATTTTCGGGGTTCAGTGGAGAAGCGGGGCATCCACAGAACGGGAATTTTCTTGAAGTCTGGAAGTACTGGCTGCTTATGATCCCGTTTTCCGATCACATTTTGACATCGTGAAATCAAGGAATGCCCGAGTTGCATATTTGGCTGGGAAGATCCAGGACGAATTTATTTCCTGCATCGCCCACAAAGTTAAACAAAGCATTGTGCAACGTGTGAAAAGATTGAAAGATTTACCATAGGACTAATTACCTATGGTTTCCTGTGGAGTGAACCAGGAAGACGCTGTTGAAGGGCGCATCTACGAACTCGAGGTTGAGCTTCGACCATTAAACTAGATAGACGGAACTTTGGGGTATCCCTGTGCTGGGAAACCCAGAAACCAAGTTAGCGGAAAATGGGAGGAGCTTTGGTCGAACTTGATTGGCTTGGTCTCAAACTTCAACTGATGACGTAATAATTGTACGCGCCACCTAGTAAAGGCTTCTTACACTACGTGGTTCATTTCTTTGTTTATGGCCGACCTGAGCGGTTGTGAATTTGCCCTCTCGGTATCCAAAGCGAAAACCCTAATCCTGAAAAAAATCCCTGCTATTACCATACTTTTTTCTGTGGCCAAACAAGATCTGTATTCACAAAACTTTCTTAATTAAATAGCAAGTGAACAGTGACAATCAGTCACAAGCAAAAGCGAGATCATGCATCGTGTAACAAAAGCGTCCGAGCGATCAAGTCTGAAGATCTGTTCTTTTTTAACGACTTGAGTTTTATGTGGAGTGCAACGTTTGTAAGTCAGATACAGTCATTTTAGTTTTTCACAAAGCTCGAAGATGGCGCTGACGTCAACTACATCATCAGTTCAAGTTTGGGGCCTCAACCAATCGCGTTCGACCAAAGCTCCTCCCATTTTCCGTTAACGTTATGGTTTCACCAAAAGGGCCCAAAGCTCCGTCTTTCTAGCTTAATGGTCGAAGAGGTTGCGTATACTGACTCATCCATACATGTGGTCTCCTTCACCGAATAAGTCGCCGAAGACATGTCCCAAGACATTTTGGAACTCGCGAATAGTTCGAACGAATATACGAAGAAACCTGGTAGGAATTCTGCTTTTGAATACGTGTAGTGCTTGTTCTGATGAAAAGAGACTGTCGAGAAGCACCCTTAAGTTTTTTCCTGTTAATTTATCTCGTTCCCTTTATTTGCATTTGAGTACATGGAAAAAAAATAAATTTTATTCAAAGCCTGTTTAGTTATCCGTTCTCTTCAGTTGCCAACGGTTTAGCTAAAAGTTCAGTGTATGTCGATCCGTGGAGGTAGAGTCCTTCAATTTTAATGTACTTCGTTAACTTTATCATCCGTTTTCTGTTTAAGGTTTAAATCACTGGAAATACACCCCGGGCCCCAAAAACCTTGTGCGCCTTATTTGCACAGATACTAGAGAGATGATCATGTCTCATTTGTGAATCCTAGAAGTAGCGATCTGACTAACGCTTTTTGGAAAACTAGCCGAGCGTTAAGTGCCTTTGGATCGTCTGTAATCCCCAAGCACCTTCTGACTTGTGACTTGCACTTACGAGTTTTCTGGTGGCTGTCTGCAGATACAGTTTTTTTCTTGTTCCGCATCGATCCCAGCACTCCGCGACAATGTAGCATACCCAGCGGATGGTGGCGTAGCGAGTCGAACTAACTGTGGCCAGAACCGACTATGCACATGAAGATTGTTGGCCATAAACTGTGGAACTACATAGTCGAAAGTTTGTGAATCGGCAATTCTTTTCCGACTCTGAAGTTTTCTTGTCTCTAAGTTCCTTCATTTAGTATTTAACGAAAATTAGTCACGATGGAACAGTTCGAACTATATTGGAGACGTACTGTGACCAAGACAGTGTTTCCACTATTAGTTTCCCCAATTTTCCCTCTTCCCTTTTTTACCCTTTTCCCCTCCATACTAGAACAATGCTGTACTTCCAGATTTCCCCATTTCCCTCTTCCCTTATTTCGCCATTTTCAGACCGCATGCTTCCCTTTTTCCAGGGAAGTTTTCCCGAAAAGTAGAAACACAGGATCCATAAATCTTGGCTGGGAGACAGTTCTTTGATGTGGTGTGCTGTTTTTTTGTTTAGATGTTTCTTCTACTTCTAAGGTGATTGGCAGGGTGACGAGATAAAATCTGCAAGACGAGTGTTCTCCTGCGGTGCTTCGGCCGAAAACCACGTTCTGATTTTTCTCTCATATCCTCCTTGTTTTAAGAAATGTAGATGTGTCTGTCCCGATTTTCTTGTTACTTGTTTCTGCTTTTTCTTTGCTTTCTGTCCACAATACGAAACATTTTGAGTTACAAAGAGTGTTCTACTAGTGACAGTTAGAGCGTACGTAATTACTTCAACAATTCATACATATGTGAAATAATAATCAAACTGAACAACCCATTTCCTTACAAATATGTTTTCAAAAAAGTTTCAAGTAATTTTATTTGTTTTCTATGTCCCTCATCCCTCAACAATCGTAAAATGTTTTGTTCTGTTTTCAAAGCGAAATTTCAATATTTTGGTGTGCTTATATAAATAACATCATTCGTCATAAACAGGAGAGCTGCGTTCTGCATCAAATACAGGGTTGTCGTGTCCTGCTACTGCGTCCTTGCTTGGCGTAGGTCCCACGTCCACGTCTCCAGCAGCATGAACTACATCAATTTCAGGTTTTGACTTTTGGGTCAGGGGTCGATTCCATTTCTGCTCTTCGCCGGACCCGAAAACCAGGAACACCAGAGTGT
Organism: Eulimnadia texana; assembly: GCA_002872375.1. Classification (NCBI taxonomy): domain Eukaryota; kingdom Metazoa; phylum Arthropoda; class Branchiopoda; order Diplostraca; family Limnadiidae; genus Eulimnadia; species Eulimnadia texana. The sequence goes on from NKDA01000007.1 coordinate 2,625,234, forward strand.
CGAACACCAAGATCCCGCAGGTGATCTGGAAGGCGATAGCCCACTGTCCTACAGTTTGCTGCAATTGCATTGACATTCTCTTGTTATTACAAAGTAGTTTGAGTTTATCGTGATACTGTGATACCTGCCCTTCAGTCAGCGTGGCCACCACGAGAGGTGCCACCCAGCTAGGGATGGTAGCGAGTGCTCCCGTGATACCGAAGATGGTTCCAGCAAAATTAGGCGATAGATCCAAATGGTTTATTAAGAATCCGCTGTAAACAGCTCCTTGAAGTCCCACAGCCAAAGTGAGAAGGACCATCGTCAAAGTTGAGTCGCATCGGACGAAGGACACAGCCAGCAAACAGGCAGCAGGACCAACGAGCGCTGCACAAAGAAAATTACACACTTCTGTCCACTTCTTAAAAACAGTTAAGGATAGTTTGATAGTTTACAAATTGTGTTGGCTATTTTCCGGATTGCTGTGACTGATAGAATCTTTTTGCGCTGAAGGGCGTCCATGACTTGTCCGACGATGATACCGAAACCCCACATAACGAGATATGGCAACGCCGAGAACAGTGAGTTCTGTCGTAAACATTAAACTTGAATTTGACGTTTTAACTTAGGAAATTAAATGTTATTTACACTTTTCATGTCAAAGTGAAGAATATTTTTCATGTAAATTGGCAGTTCTGTTAGCAGCATGTAAAATTCCCAGCTGTTGCACCAGTGTGCGATGAGCAGAGCCCAGAACGGTGGAGAAAGTAGGATCGCTTTCCATGGAACTGGCAATTTCTGTTAAAAAAATCAATTAACTTAAAAAATCAAATAAATTCAAAATTAATCCATCAACTGAAAGCAGATCATTGTTTTCGGGACTGTTCGTTGGATTGTCGGTTACCTCGGTCTGGTTGCTGCGGACTTGTCCGATGGCCTTCTTGATGTACTCTCTTTCTGCTGCAGAGATCCTGGGATGTTTGGCCGGGGTGTCGTAGACGAAATAGAGCCACAGGGCCACGAACACTAAGACCATTGCACCTTCGATGTAAAACACTGCTTCCCAGCCGAGGGTATCGACTATCAGACCACTGAGCGGCAGACCGATAATCGTTCCCATCTGAGATCCTGTTCAAATTTCAATCCAATTAAATTGCTATGAATAATTAAGTTAGTTATCACTGTTATTATTGTGTTATCATGTGCTATCAGCATTTCTATCATACAAAGTCCGCGTGGCTTTATTTTTTTGTTCAAACACTAAGGCGTAAATGCCTAAACAAGCTGAGACTGGGTATCACGTCTGATAAACTTGTGACGTGTATCGAGACAGAATCAAACACGAGATAAAATATCACGACAAACATTTAATTACGTATATATTTCATTGTTATTATTATTATTATTATTAGTATTATTATTACCTGCGTAGATAAATGTGGAGATGCCGCTTTTTTCTCCAGGTGGAGCCCATTGGGAAAGCAGGACGTGCATCGAAGGGTAACTGACGCCCTTTTCAAATTAAGTATTTTATTCAATTTGTTCCTATTATTAGAAAATGTGAATGACATTACTTGTGCGATACCTAGGAGCACTCTCCCAGCAATCAAGAACGGGTAGTCGAGAGTAGCAAGTAGCGGTAGCAGTACCGTGATGAGTCCAGCGATAGCTTGGGCACAAGCAAACATGATTTTGGTACCGTAGATTTCAGCCAGTCTTCCGCCGGGAATCTGAGTGACGATGTAACCCCAGAAGAAAGATCCCACCACCAAGGACTGGATCTGCTCGTCCCAAGCGAAAGGTCCATCCTATAGTGTTCAAACAAATCGTCAACTGACGTCAGTTGATTCTTAAATGAGATGAAGTCTTACTTCTGATGGACTGTTTTCTGTGATATTGCCACCGCATTCGTTGAAACTGTCCGTTGAATTAAAATGGGGAATCGCTGTGTAGTTGACCATAGCCACAATGGCGATGTTGATGTTCACTCGAAGCATAAACAGAAACGTAAAACCGATGAATGCTACCAGTGTCAACACGTAACGAGCTGGAAGACCCTCTGTTGAACAAAAATTATCTAAACCAATCCACTTGTATAGAGTATAAATTAATTACCTTTAAGGATATCTTTGATGGAGAATGAGTGAACCCCTGACGAGGATTTGGACGAAACATTACTTGGCATTTTTGGAAAAGTTTATAGTTTTTACTGTTTAATTTAATGTGCTTTCAAAAGATGAGTAAACAGTGAAGTCTACAGTCTGATGTAGACTATAGTTTTGATGTACTTTTAACTCTTTGAAGATAAACTATCAATATTTTATCTGAGTGCGAGTCTTACTTCTCGGTTGATAGTGTGAATTTTTCTATATTTACTTGATTTATTTGCTGTCTTTATTATTGATTTTATTATTGTATTGTACTCTGATTAATATTGTATTTATTATTTGCTGTAACTATGCCGAAGGTGTAACTTCCTTCTTAAAACTTTTTAAAGTATGTTTAACATATTCGAACATGGATTTGTTCACTTTAAAAATATTGGGATAAACTTCATTCTGAGAAAATTAATTTTATCTGAAACAGATTATCGTGAATAAGATTAAATTCTATTATCGATTTCATGTACTACTAATTTTTTACTAAATTAATAAAGTATAGATGGTAATAACTGATAAACACGTGGTTTTCGTTACTTCGCAGTCGACTGGCCAGTTCACATAATTATTAAAAATATGATAAAATTATTAGTAAGTCCATATGTAAGTAATGATCAAATTGACAATTTTTACACTTAGGCAACATGTACTTTGATAAAGAGGACGGACATGTTCTACAACCGACAGAAAACTCTTCTGATACAAACAAAGAGAAATATTCTTATCTTTATCTGTCAGCTGAGAGAACAGTTTTATTCTGGTCACTAGGAGACCAGTCTACTTCTATTCACAAAGTACAGTCTTCTATTCCACTGAGTGAACAGTCTTCTATCATCTGTGAAGACAATCTACTTCAGTTCACTGAGAGAACAATCTACTTCTATCAACTGTGAGAACAGTCTTCTATCTTCAAGGAGAACAATTTTTTTCTTTTCAAATAGAGAACAATCTTCTATCCACTGAGAGAACAGTCTGTTTCTATTCATTGAAACAACAGTCTACTTCTATCTACTGAGAGAACAGTCTTCTATCACCTGTACGGACAGTCTACTCCTATTCACGAGAGGACAGTCTTCTTCTATTTACTGAGAGAACAGACTACTTCTGTCAACTGAGAGAACAGCCTACTTCTATCTACTGAGAGAACAATTTTCTATGCACAGAGAGGACAATCTTCTTCCATTCACTGAGAGCCCAAGTACACTTCTATCCACTTTGAGAACAGTTTTCTTCTGTTCACTGAGAGAACAGCTTTGTGCTCACACTGAGAACAGTCTACTTCTATCTAATGAGAGAACAGTCTTCTATCCACCGAGAGAACAGTCTTCTATCCACCGAGAGAACAGTCTTCTATCAACTGAGAAAACAGTCTTCTTCTCTTCACTTGAGAACAATATTCCTCTTACAGTTATAAGAGGAATAACGTTCATAGACACTTTTCTGCTTCCTCCCTAATGACAGAGGCTTACCGGGATCTAGTTCCGTCAACTGTTTACCCCACACTTAATTTTATTCAAATTGTTATATGTGTTTATTGATGTACAACAATTTAATGTGATTAATTCATGTTAATAAAGAAAATTTATTATTTGCAATCAACAGAAACCAGTTTGTGGTACCAATGCAGTGACATATTTCAATGAATGATTCTGTCGCACTCTTCCTTTTAAATAATTCAAATCAAGTTAATTTTAATTAATGAAATTACTTTCAGTAACTATGGTAGATTTAAGAAATCCAGTAATCCGTTAATGATTACAATAAATAATTTGTTTAGTTATACAGAAACTAATTAAGCAGTTACGTTAAAAGACACGTACTACAATGGCCTTGCAACTGATAGGTTGATAACAGTTGATAACATGCTGATTACACAGTAGCTTAGTATTTCGCTGAATCAAGTTTTCACGGTAAAACTGATTCGTATTTCATGTATGTTTGTGGATTTGTGAGTTTTATTTGATGTTAGTACTTGAAACGAGCAAGTTGTAGCCGTTGTAGTTAGTTGTAGCTATTTTTCAAGGTTGTATTTGATAACTTAAGATGAAAATTGCTGTTGGTTGTTTCTTCCTCCTTCTGGCTGTGGCTCTTGGTTCTGCGAAAGTAAATTCGAACAGTAGTAGTAATAGCAGTATAGCATTGGTGGTTGTAGTAGTAGTAGTAGTAGTAGTAGTTGCAGCATAGTGGTAGAAAAAATGGTAACAGTAGCACTAGCACCAATAACATTAGCTATAGTAGTAGTAGTAGTAGTAGTAGTAGTATTTATAGTGGTAGTAGCAATAGTAGTAGAAGTAGTCGAGCAGCTACAGTAGTAATAGCACCCATAGCAGTAGCTATAGTAGTAGTGGTAGCAATAGTAGTAGTGGTAGTAGTAGTAGCAATAGTAGTAGAAGTAGTCGAGCAGTTATAGTAGCGATAGCACCCAAAGCAGTAGCTATAGTAATTGTAGTAGTAGTAGTAACGGTAGTAGTATTAATATTAATTGTAGTAGTAGTGGTGGTGGTAGTAGCAGTTTTCCAAAACTTACTATTTTTCGTTTCTCACCAGAAGCCGACCGGAGTTTCTACTTGCGTCTGTACACTGGACGTAAGAAATACAACTAATTCAAATAATTCCGTTACTGATATTATAATTAACCAATTTCATTAATAATATCAATAATATTAATATTACAGTACAGACCCGTTTGCGGCTCTGATGGGAAAACTTACTCCAACGAATGCTTCTTCAAATGTCAAGCAGGTAGTAAAATAATTCATAATAATATAATTATTATAATAACTATAATGACCGTATTATAAATATAGTGGTAATAATTATCAATAATTATAATAAAAATAAAGCAAGAAAATCAATATCTATGATTATTAGTTAAAATATTACTTTGATTATTAAAATATATTGAAAAGCAGTGTTCCCACTTTCAGTTTCCCTTTTTTCCCCTCTTCCCTTATTTCCCCTTTCTCCCCTTCGTACTAGAGTACAAGGCTGCACTTCCAGATTTTCCCTTTTCCCGCTTTTCTCATTTTTCCTTCTTCAGACCCCATTTTCCCCTTTTAGAGGGAATTTCCCCGGAAAGTTGAAATACCGTTGAAAATTTTGCAGGAAACAGTAAAACAATATTAAATAAAAGTAATAACATTAAACATATTACTTTAGAATAATTTAGTGTAAATAGACTCTATGCCAAAGTGATAGTAGCTCCAAGCAGCTGCAGCGGCCATAGTAGGAACCTCGTCGTCGTCTGCTTTTTTAGGACAAGCTTCTCATAGCGCCATATGGCTGAACGTTATTTTTCTTGGTAAAATAAAATAGAAATACGTTAAAGTTACGTGGTTTTAAAATTTAAAAGTTCTCTGTTGTGTTCGTGGATGCAATAACTGGTCAGGAAAGGCCTCGACTCTGGAAAAAAAAATATTTTTGAAGTATTAATGATATTGAAAAATTATTGCCATTCCGTTCAAATATATATATATGTGTTAGTGATTATGGAATTATCATTTAGTACATATTATTGATCATTGATTAATATAAATATATATTGAATTATATTGAAATACTATTATATTGGAATGTAGCTTGAAATCTTTTTTCAATAATTTTTTTTCGCAGTCTGGGCTTTTACCGACCTGTTGTTGCATCCAAGAACACAACAGAGCACTTTTAAATTTTAAAACCACGTAACTTTAACGTATTTCGATTTTATTTTACCAAGTAAAATAACGTTCAGTCATATGGCGCTATCAGAAGCTTGTCCTAAAAAAGCAGACGACGGCGAGGTTCCCACTGTGGCCACTGCAGCTGCTTGGAGCCACTATCAATTTGGCATGGAGTCTATACAACTAGTACCTATTAAATGCTAACTACTTAATCAACTATTATTATTATTAAATATTAATTAAATTATTTTCAACAGGCCCGGATGAGATTATCGTTTCTCAAGGACCTTGTAAGGACGTAAAACACTACCAAGTGGACGGCGAATGCAGCGCCTAATTTGAGAATTTTAAACAAAATTAACATTAATTGTGAAATAAAATCAGTTTTATCGATAGCCATAAGTATGATAATAAACTTGTAATTTGAATTTTAATATTAATGGAATGGGAATAAACAAATAAAAACAAAATTAATTAATTTAGTTAAAATTATTATTATTATTATTATTATTATTATTATTATTATATTGAAGTAAATGGTGTATTTAATTTCAAATCAATTAAGCTTTATTGAGTTAATCAATGTTAATTAACTAATTAATTAATTTTAGCCATTAAATAAAATTTCCGTATCTCCCTAGTAGAGAAGTCATACAGTTGAGTACCGAATGACTAGGTAGCTGAACACTAGATTCCGTCTAAATCAGTAGCTGACGAGTAGCTGAACTTACTTTATTAAAAGTGAACCCTCTGAACACGGGGTTTGAACACTGCATGACTAAGTTCTTTGAATATTCAAGTGTCCGAACCGTGTGAAAGCGGGCCAATTTCACACTGTCGTCTAGCTGAATCCACGGTAATCATGCACCACTAAGAGGGCCATTTTTATTGACTGGTGCATCTTTTTCCTACAGAGTCCAGCCGTAATCAACCATAAAAACAATTCAAATAAATTTTTTATACAAAATCAACTAATTATCTAAGTTCATTCATATTAAATAGTCATAAAAATAATAATTAGTTGATAAAACTGTTCACCTCTTTGGTGTAGCGGCACACAGCGGACGACTGGCCTTGTTTGGAATATATTTAATAAAAATAGTAAATGAATTAGTTGTGTTAATTTTATATAATAATTATACACCGCAGTTACCATAGAAACTGCAGCCAGAACTATAATGATATAAATAGTTATTTTCTGCATAGTTATTCCCAGCGGAAAATTTAGGATGTCGGCTACATCCTGAACGATATCCGTAACATATCCTGAATATCGTGAACCACGTTCGTTCGTGGATGAGTAAAGAAAAAAATGTGTTGAGAATTGTGAATCTTGATTATTGAGGGCACTATTAAGTATCCTGAAAAGCGTTTTTTCAGGACGCTTTTAAGTATCCTGAACATGTATTATTCAGGCATTCCAATGTCAGGGTCTTGAACACCCTGGAAGTGGACCAACTTCACTGCACTCAGAGTCCTGATTGGCATTCTGAAAACTTCCTTATCAGGATATTTTCAGGGTCCTGAAACTATCCCTAGTTTTCTGCTGGGTTTCAATTGAAAAGTTGGTTATTAGTTTATGAAGCGACAAATGGTGAATGAAGTCACGAACTGCTCGACACGCTGTTTATATACTACTATCGCTTTTACTGCAACTACTACTACTAGTGCTAGTACTACTACAACTACTAAGGTACCAGTTGTTCAACACCCCGTTTAAATACAAGAAACTCGATAACAATTGATAACAGGTGATAACAAATAACTCCGTGGATAGAGAAGACTGAGTATTAATTATGAAAATTATAATAATTATAGTAATTGTAATAGTGATTAAAATGCATAGTGTGTAAAATTTTTCACTAAATTCTTCAATTCTTTATTATTAATTATAATCATCAAATTATTTTTTTAAAAAAGATTAGAATATATTTGGGTTCAACGTATTTAACATGGATTAATTGGAAGTGAAGTATTAAAACAAGTATTAAAATTAAAATGGGAACGAATTTAATTAAATGCTTTAATTCATGAATTAGTTCAGTCACGTAAAAATCACGTCCGGAGCTAAAAATATTATATATGCAAATAACATAGCATATTAATAAATGATTTTCGTATGTAAGGTTGTATTAGTTACAGAAAATGTAAATAATTCTAGTAGTAGTAGTAGTAGTAGTAGTAGTGGTAGTAGTAGTAGTAGTAGCAGTAGTAGCAATAGTAGTAGTAGTAGTGGTAGTGGTGTTAGTGGTGGTAGTGTTGGTGGTACTATACTAATAGCAGGAGTAGGAGTAGTAGTACTAGTAGTAGCAGTATTAGTAGTAGTAGTATTGGTGGTGGTGGTACTATACTAATAGCAGGAGTAGGAGCAGTAGTACTTGTAATATTAGTAGGATAGTAGTAGTAGTAGTAACAGTAGTAGTAGTAGTAGTATTAGTAGTAGCAGTAGTAGTAGCGGTGGTGGTGGTGGTGTGGTGGTACTATACTAATAGCAGGAGTATGAGTAGTAGTACTAGTAGTCGTAGTAATAGCACTAGTAATAAGAGTGGAAGCAATTAGTAGTCGCACTAATCACACTAGTAGCAGTGATAGTAACACTGGTATCGGTAACACGTAGTTGTAAGAGTAGCACTTGCAGTTATTGTTTTAGCAGCCGTAGTACTGTGTTACACTAGTGTGTTACACAAGTAACTATTAGCTACACACTAGTAGCAGTAGTAGTTGGTAGTTAGTTAGTGTATAGTGGTAGTAATGTAAACACTTACATCCCAGGAATGCACTTTCAAATGTCAACCAGGTAATAAATAAATAATAATTACATATTAAATATAATATTAATAATATAATCAAAAAATAACAGTAATACTAAAGTAGTAATCGTAATAAAAATAATATAGTAATCTATTGAAGCATCAAATTTTATTACTACTAAATTTATACCAAAATAATTTATTAATTCGTTTAAAAGACACGTACGAGAATGGCCTTGGCAACTGACACGTTAATAACAGTTGATAACACCTGATAACATGCTGATAACACAGTTAGCAGTTTAGTATTACCCCGAATCAAACGTTTTACGGTAATTTAGCTGTATTTTACCATAAATTCATGGATTTGTGAGTTTTTTTATGTTGCTATTTGAAATAAGCAAGTTGTAGCTGTTGTAGTAGTTCTTGTTGAAGTAGTTTGATCAGAGTTGTACTTTATAACGTAAGATGAAGGTCTCGTTGGTTGTTTCATCGTTCTGCTGGCTGTGGCCCTCGTTTCTGCTATAGTAAATATGCAGAGGAAGTAGTAGTAGTGGCAGTTACAGTAAGAGGAGTAGTATAGTAGTAGTAAAAGTAGTAGTTGTACTAACACAAACAATTTAGTACCAGTATTAGTAATAATAATACAGTAACAGAACCAACACAATCACAACAGTAGTAGTATTAGTTGTAGTAGTAATAGTTACAAGAAGAGTAGCCGTATAGTAGTAGTAAAAGTAGTAGTAATAGTACTAGCACAATCATTCTAGTAGCAATAGTAGCACTAATAGTACAGTAGCAGTACTAACACAATCACAACAGTAGTAGTAGTCGTAGTAGTAGTAGTAGTAGTAGTAGTAGTAGTAGTAGTAACACAATAGTAGTAGAACTAGCACAACCAATTTAGTAGCAGTAGTAGTAATACTAGTCCAGTAACAGTACTAACACAATCACAACAGTAGTAGTAGTAGTAGTTACAAGAAGAGCTGCCATATAATAGTAGTAGAAGTAGTAGTAGTAATACTAGCACAATCAATTAGTAGCAGTAGTAGCACTAATAGTACAGTAGCAGTACTAACAAAATCACAACAGTAGTAGTGGTAGTAGTAGTAGTACTAAAACAAACAATTTAGTAGCAATAGTAGTAATAATAGTATAGTAGAGCAGTACTAACATAATCACAACAGTAATAGTAGTAGTAGTAGTAGCAGTAATAGTAGTAGCAGTAGTAGTAGTAGTAGTAGTAGTAGTAGTAGTAGTAGTAGTAGTAGTACGAATTTGACAACTTTTCCCAACTTGATCTTTTCACGAAGGTGACGCCCAGACTTTCTCCTTGCATCTGTCCGCGACTGGTAAACCACAACTAATTGAATAAACAATATTGCTAAATATACTTATTATCATATCACATAACTTACTTACAAATTATAATACTAAGGGCGCTGGTGGTGTAAAGGTTATAAGACCTTAGGTCAGGACCATCGCCCTTCACCTCTGGGCCTGTGGGTTCGATCCCACTCGACTCCAAGTGAGGCCTCTCCCAGTCCAGCGACCCTTAGCAGTTAAATCTGCATTCCCTACCCCTGGTGTCATGGGTTAACGCCTGCATACCCGTCAATGAAATTTTAAAAAATAATTATTATACTATAAACGTATTTTCCACTTATATCGATATTAAATACTAATTAACTTTTTTTATTTGTTTCAGTCTAGGCCGGTTTGCGGCTCTGATGGAAGGACCTATTCCAACTCTTACTTGTTCAAATGCTTAGAAGGTCAGTAACAGAAATCAACTATTTCATGCCATTATCATGTTATCAATTAGTCAGCTGAATTACTTTCTTCTTAAATTACAGGTTCATCTGCGGATATTCTGTATAATGGCCCGTGCGATCAGATCCCACTTATGTTCTGATCAAACCTGGAGAAAAACTGGAGAAATCTTGAAAGACGAACTATCTGATTGATGAAATGAATTGATTTTTTACTGCTTTTTGAATACATTGGCAAGAAAAGATGTTAAAATTCGTTTATTTAAGCACAAGTTGTAATGAATCTAATAATGATAAATTTTAGTAGTAAGTTATAGAACAACTGAGATTAATACTGATTAACAGTATTAGTAGTTGCTGTAATAAAATTAGTGGCGTTAGTAACACAAGAAGTAGTAATAGCAGCAGCAGTAGCAGTAATAGAAGCGGCATTGTCTGCTGTTGTACTAGTAGCTACATTAAAATTAGTAGCGTTAGTAATACAAGTAGAAGTAGTAGTAGTAGTAGAAGCAGCAGTAGCAGAAATAGCAGTAGTATTGCTTGCTGTTGTACTAGTAGCTACATTAAAATTAGTAGCGTTAGTAATACAATAGTAGAAGTATAAGCAGTAGCAGTATAGTAGCAGCAGTATTGGCTGCTTTTGTACTAGAAGCTGTAATAAGATTAGTAGCGCTAGTAACACTAGTAGCAATACTACTAGCACTAGTAGTAGTAATAGCAGTAGCAGTAGAAGTAGTAGTTAGTACTAGTAGTACAGTGGTAGTAGTAGTAATACTAGCACTAGTAGTAGTAATAGCAGTAGTAATAGTAGTAGTAGTGGTAGTAGCAGTATTAGTACTAGTAGTAGTAGCAGTAGAAGTAGTAGTACAGTAGTAGTAGTACAGTGGTAGTAATAGTAGTACTAGCACTAATAGTAGTAGTAGTAGTAGCATTAGTAATAGCAGTAGGAGCACTAGTAGTAGCACTAGTAGTAGTGGTAGTAGTAGTAGTAGTAGTAGGATATAAAACAGCGTGTTGAACAGTTCGTGACTTCATTCGCCATTTGGCCCTTCAAACAAAGTAACAACTTCAAATTTCAGTCACTATGCAAAAACTAATTATTTATATCATCGTAATTCTGTCTGCCGTTTCTATGGCATCTGGGGTAAATTAATTTTATATAATATTAATACAATTAATTCATTTATTATTTTTATTTAAATATAATTTAAACAGGCCAGTGCTCCGGTGTGCCGCTGCAGCAGATTGGTAAATAAAACATTTTGCTAACTTATTATTATTTTCTACTTATATTATTATTAAAAACCAATTTACTTCGATACTTAGTTATTTCATTATTAAAAAATTCATTTCATTTGTTCTAGTTTAAGCCAGTTTGCGGTTCTGATGGAAAAACGTATTCCAACGATTGCATGTTCATGTGCTTGGCAGGTACATTACAGCATTTAATGTTATTATAATTTTATTAATTATTTAATTGTAATTAATTTTATGTTTAATTACAGGCAAAAATGAAAAAATTGTGTCTGAAGGCCCTTGTGGTCGAGTGAAGTATCTCCGCGTCAAAGCGGATTGTTATTAAGATAAATTAAATACACGAAAATTCTGGACAATAAGAAGGTTCACAAGTTCGCTCTGAAAAAGTTCTTCCGGTTCAACTCGGTTCGGTTCGTTTCCACTAGTTCAGTGTTCATAGAAGCATATAGGCTTAGTTAACTTTTAATTCTAGAATAAAATGTCATTTCACTTTGACCCGTGGCCTGAAACTTGGATAAAATTTGGATTCCTTAGTCAATGTTATGTATTTGGAACAGTGGTTTTAATGGAAACCGTAATAGAATAGGTGTTGGTTGAAATCCTGCGTTACTAAAAGCTAGTCAAAACCCAAGCACAAGGCATTTAATTGAGTATATGCGAAAAGGTAGCTACCATTTCTACGCTTCTGAAGTATATAGGTGCTGCCTTCGAGCATGTATATCTAGAGGGGCACATTATAGCGAAGCCCCATACAAAGTAAGGGAAAGAAGCCTCCTAAAAACAAAAGGCTAGCTGCTTGCATAATGGCGGCCATCGAATCACGTGATGAAGTCACGTGATCTGTTAGTAGCCGCAAGGCAACTTTTGACGGTTGAAGGATCGTTTGAATTCCTAAACTCGCCACTTGATACTCCCAAGGGACCGTTGTGCAACCACGCGATCTTGATCCGATAGTGCCTCCGGGCAGAAGTTCAGCAAACAGACCACATGATGAAGTCACGTGATCGGCGGCCGCCAATATACAAGCAACCAGCCTTGCGTTTTATTATAAGGCTTCGTTCCCTTACTTTGAACGGAGCTTCGCTGAAGCAGGCACTCTCTAGATATATACGCTCGAAGGGTGCAGCATTCAGAGTAATTCAGGTTAGGTTTACTGCTTTCGACATTGCCAACCTCGTCAAGAGCTGGAACACCCAGTATCCAGCCACTGATGCTGTAGGAGATTTAATAAGCAAAATAAGAGCTGACATAAAATAGCTGGACGAACTGATCAAGTCTCTAGATTGTTAGAAAAGAAGCAGCAGTCGTTTCTTTTCCTTCTTGGGTTTTGGTAAGAATTAGTTTCTTTGCTTGTTTGGTTTAAAAACCTCTGTACGCTGTTTGTCACTGTAGTATAGTGAAATAACAGCAAAACACACTTTTCGAATGCAATCTTGTATTTCTTGATAAACACTCCCGCAAACGCTTCCAAGATGGATATCCAAAGAACAGTGTTTTTCTATACTTCTGATATTGCAATGAAACCATGCATTTCAAAATAACGCGTTGTATTTTAATACTGAATTAAATGTACTGTACTTTGCACACGAGTTTAATGGAATGTTCGTTTTACCATATCAGTTGTTATCGACTACAAATGATTGACTGAAATACTTGATAGGACCATAGTCTAACTCCGAGTTTTCGTGCAGCAGTACTGAGTTCAGTATAGGCGTGCTAAAAATTTGTGCTGCAACGAAGTGAGAGAAAAAGAGAGGCAAGTATAAATGGAACACCGAAAGTGGCTCTTCAAATAAGAAAACAATATTAATACCAGTAGGAGAACAAACAAGTAGTAATACATTACAAATGAAACTTTAGACCTAAACAAGTTCTCATTTCTAATTTCTTTTCTCTCATTCTGAGATCTTTTCGTGGATCTCGATGATTAGAAGAAGCAAACACTTCAAAAGCGCATTGAAAATCACCGCATGAATCAAATGGAACGAAACTGACGTAAGTATAACAGGCATGCACATGCGGCACGTCACTAGTCGTAAACCGCCTAACGGAAAATTAAGGTTGTCGGCTACATCCTGAACGATATCCGTAACGTTTCCAGAATACCCTGAACCGCGTCCGTTCGTGGACCAGTAAAGGAAAAATGTGTTGAGAATTGTGAATATCTATTATTGAGGGCACCATTAAGTACCCTGAAAAGCGGTTTTTCAGGACACGGTGAAGTACCCTGAACATGTATTATTCAGGCATTCCAATGTCGGGGTTCTGAACACCCTGGAAGTGGGCCAGTTTCACTGCACTCAGAGTCCTGATTGGCATCCTGAAAATGTCCTTTTCAGGATTTCTCAGGATCCTGAAAATACCCTTAATTTTCTGCTGGGCGAGTTCTAGTTTTGTGTCACTCGTTTGATAAACACGTTTGACGACGAAGTTTTTAGTCCACTTTACTCTTTTTGCAGAGAATCCCAAGAACTGATCCAGTGTCGTTTCGTAGATAACTTATTTCGCTGTGAGCTGATGTAAGCAATGTGCCTGAATCGGAGATATTCGTTCTCGGTCCACGTCGGATGTAATGTCGAGTTTCCCAATGACCTGTTGATTTGTCTTAATATATTTTGACACATACATGGCAAACCACGACATACATGCGGACATATATGTCCAGCTATGCGAGGTAAGTCTTCGTCATGGCTGTATAAAACCCTCAGCATCATCAGTCAACATCCACAGTTGACTTTTCATATTGAAGCAGAAAGCGACAGGAAGAAATCTTCATAACATTTTAACTGTAGACAAAAGCGAGTCTAGCCACCCTTCGCTCCGGCAAGAAACCGCCATCATGCGAAATTTCGTCTTCCTTGTAGTTCTTGTGGTAGCGTTGTATGCTTTTCCGCGTAAGTTTTTATACATTAATTTTTAGTAGTTTGTATTCAGGGTTACTGAATAGTAAAGCTGCAGAAGTAACCTATTGGCAAAGTAGGAGTAAAGTAGTAATAAATCGTGAAAATTTCATTCTCACGAACAAAATCACACAGCGAGCAGTTAGACTTACAGTTGTATAATTAAAATATAAATATGTGTATCAAAGTAGACTGGGTCATCAGGAACGGTCTATCCCCAGATGCCAAGGTTTTGTAGATAATCCCTGCCCGTATTGTAAAACCCTACACAATCGTATCCAGTTGCGTTATTTAAGAAAATATTTAATCTTAAATGAATTTTTAGGGACGTAGGTTATGGCTACAAATTAATTGTTTTCTTTACCGCTAGATGGCACTGCTTATTACTGGAAGTGTAAGTCGGTCATAGGTTCTTAATAAATGTCAATCTTGGTTTTGCACTACAATTGAGAAGTCCTTTCATTCCTCATGCTTAAGTACATTTACTACAGTGGGTTACAGGTGAACTGCTAACATTGCAATTTAAAAGGTGTATATACACCTTTTAGCTCGTAGCGAATGAACCCCTCTGTAGAGCGCGTTAGATAGCAAGTTAACTCGCGAACCAGTCCAGCATTAGCAAGATAACTAGCTATTCGACTTGTTGCTTAGCGAGACGACTCGCTAATCGACAGCGTTGCCACTTGCACACCTTTTAAGTTGCAACGATAGCGACTTTGATTTTACCCGGAGACAGAAAGCCGATTTTTAAACTTCCTGGAAAAGCTGTATACAACAGACTACATTTTTGAACTCAGATTATTCTTTTATTACAAAATAATTCAGATTATCAAGTTTTGTCGTTGAATTTGGCGTTGCAACGTATACATTTTCGAGTAACAGAAATAAATTAAACTGGAGTCACAGAAGTCACGAGGTAAAACAAAACAGGTTTAGGTGATCTGGCCAACCTTGGCGATTTTTCTGTTTCCAAGAAAAATTCTTGTCAATGGATTCCTCAAGGTACTTTGGCACAGAGGGGAAACTCGAAACGCTCGAAGTGGACCGCGCAACGATCGAAGCGGAACGCGAAAGGCTCGAAGCGTATAGCTTGATTCCAGTTTTGGCAGTGGAAATAGGGAAAAAATTATTTGAAAATCATGTGTGGGCGGGTAAAAGATAAAAATACCTCAATGCCTGTAAAATTCACTGCAGAATCTGATGGGAATGTTTTTATTTTAATATCATCATTGGACTTTGAATAAACTTACCAAAAACAGATACACACTGGCGCAATAGCTATTGTTGGCTTCACGTTATATAGTGCTATAGAAAAGTGCGGCACCCCTCGGGCGCTTTTTGAGGAGTCCTGAAATTTGAATATAGGGAAATTAATTTCACCATGACTTTCTAAGAATATGAGTGAGGTACAATTTTTTTTACAATTCTAGTTTGATTTAACTGTTTTTTTTTTCCTGAATCCGTGAGCAAATTAGAGAATAAGCGATATAGTTACTTACTATAGGCATGTGTTCTTGGCAATTTATTCGAAGTCCAGTGATGATATCAAAATAAAAACATTCCCATCGGATTCTGCAGTGAATTTCACAACACTAAGGTATTTATCATGTTTTACCCGTCCACACATGGTTATTATATATTTTTTCCCCTATTTCCAGTGTCAAAACTGGAATAAAGCTATATGCTTCGAGCGCTTCGCGATCCGCTTCGATCACTGAGTGGTCCACATCGAGCGTTTCGCGGTTCCCCTCTCTGTTTGCGTACTTCATCGAAATAGAATCTTGTTCTTTTGTTAGAGTATGGCATTGTTTTAGCTAAGAGGTTTGAAAGTAAAATGTAGTTGCACGTAAACCATTCGGAAACATGTGAAAATACAGAACGGAAATTCTCGCATTCAGTCGCGAAATTATGAACCTGTATCAAGTGCAACAAGCAGGACTTACGTGTTCTCGAAACGAAGTTTTGATGTAAACCCAAGTTCCTCGACTCGACTGTTGATTAGAAAAAACTCTGGATCGGGGTCAACACCTGGATCTACATTCACAAACAAATTTCGAAGATAATAAAAACCAGTTGTTCCTTTAAGCCTCAACCTCTTCGGCATCCGGGGAGAACCAGTTATTTAAACAGAATTCACTTTGTTCCTGTGGTGAAAGTTACAGCATACGCGCTAATTTTTTGCAGTGGAATTAGACATGTATAGCTTTTTGTAACACAGTCTGAGAGTTCATACTTTGTATTGGTTCACCTTTGTCAAAAGCAACAATATAAACGCTACCAAGATGAAATAAAGCACATGTTACCCAGCAGCAGCATTTAAAAATAGTAGCTGAATGAAAACATTTCTAGTTCCAAGTTTACTGCAACAGGTATCCAACAAAGATAGTATGTGGACTGAAATTATCATCATACACACCATCTGCGTGATACAATTTAACGGCAACCTGATCACCAGCGTTCAGGTTTAGTATTACGGAGAAGCCAGTTCCAACAGCGGTAGGTTTCGAACTAGGGTTCACCGCCGCAGTTGCTTTGTGTACTGAGTTTACAATAAGCCACACATAGTTGGGATTATCAGCGTTGCGGACAACAATCTCGGCAGTAAAACTTAGATAGTAGATCCCGTTAACAGGAACGGTGAAGATCCCTGTACGTATGTCCATAGCATTTCCTTCGTTAAGGTGAATATCCTCGTAGGTTATAATCGAATTTGGTCGATTGAAATTACTATGCCTTCCGACAAAGAAGGTAATGCGCCTGCCTTGCTTCTCAATTCCTGCAATATATATAGGAATGATTTTTAAACGAACACTAAAGAAACACACAGTTTATCATTATTGGGTTAGGATAGCGTCCATCTCTACTTGTACGGTTAGAAGTACTTCACTTATTAGGTTATGGCGGTTCAGTGAACTCAATTGACAAAATAGAAACCATAGATGTTATTAAGACGCATTTGTGTACACTGTACAAGAGACCTTATCATTTGCTTAAAGAACTAATATATAAAATGTATTTAATTTTCACAATTTCTGGCCCAAGCACCAGACACTAAACAAAATTCCTCTTACTGAACGCCTTTCGGACAGATTATATTAATACGAGTAACTAAAAGAACGAAGACTTCGTTTACTTACTTTCCTCCAATCCGGTTATCTTCAGGCGTAGCTGAGCAGTAGCATCTAAAGAAGCTAATAAACCCACGATAAGAAAACAATTCACTAGTTCATTCTTTACTACTACGTTTGTAAAATAGTAAATAACATAAGATTTTCATCTTAGAAGGAAAGGAGCTTTTGATTGGTGGAGTCTTCAGATAGTCATACATCAGGGGATATTTGCAAGTTTAAAGGAATACCGAAAAAGCTTAGCATATTTGGGAATGCATCTTATAAACTGATTCGATCATTTAATCTGAAAAATGACAGTTCTGTGGTACTTACTATTTTTCGAATCGGCTATCTTTTCTAGAAGACCAGCAATTGCATCTAAAACAAGTAATTTGTTAAATACAACTTAGGCTGGAATACTGGATAAGAAAGGCACACTTACCATCGAATATAGATTCCGACACGTAGTGTCCTCCGAGGGACCGTACATCAGACTGAGTTGGTGTTTTGATAGCAGTTGAAAGTACAGACTGAGTGTAAACAATCTGTGTTCTGATGTCTCGAAAGTTTTGACTGTTGCGAATTTGGGCAAGGTTGATCCTAGACAACTGCATAGGTTTGGGAACAAACTTCTCTCCTTCCCAATGAACGTTATCCTTGCTTTCTTTCATTAATTTGAGGAAATCTTCTTTCTGTTTGCTGTTCGAACCGGAACGTTCATTCGTGAATCCAGTGTTGAAACCAAAACCTTTGAAGCTCAGCCCGAACTCCACTGACGTTTTGTTGCTCGAAGAAAACGCTTCTTTCATCATGTGTTTAGCCTCGTCTACTGAATTTCTGTAAACTTCGGATATCGATTTGCTTGAACGATCAGGCCGATAGTTATCGTTGTCCCAGAACACCGAGTCCCACATGATGCTACTCTGTTTGTCAATCTCTGCTTTCCCCGAAACTAGAAACTTTTCCAGAAGGTTGTAGATAGTTGACTCGGCACCTTTGTGAAGGATCTCATCATCACTGAATGTTTCAGTAATGACATTGCTAACGGTCTCTGACAAAAGACGTTTAGTATCGCCGCAGTCAAGTAGACTTCTTTACTACCGGGAAGCTTCTGGTCAAGCTTGGAAAACAGGGAACCTGATACGATGTTCTCGACTCTGATGATGGTTTCCCTGCGTTTAGACCGCTGGGAGTCCAAACTGAACTGCAGTTTTAGGTGCTTAAATTGCTGTGGATTGTAACGCATCTGCTCGGCCAACTTGCTGCAAACTTCTAGACGGTCGCAGACAAAGCGGAACTCGAGATACTGATCCGACTGGTACGGAATCCAGTCTTTACTAACCCTGTAATTGGCTATGTGTTTGGTGGTTGAAAGAATAACCTTCTCAAATGGGATAACATGGACTTGGTGGGTAGAAATTTCAGTACCGACGATCTTTTAAAGGTAGTTATAGACCTGTTTTTCCACCGATTCGTTCCAGAGGTCGACTCGGAAGCACACCTCGGCCTCGCCGGTAGCGTTGTTAAATCCACCGACTGCGCTCTGTGGATCTAACAGTGAAATGGGGGCGTAGAAGTAGTTTGCCTTCTTTCCGTCAACATTCTTCAGGCCACCGGAATGTTCATAGATGTTGATACGGTAGTTTCTGTATGGCATGGACGCTATAGCTCGTGGCGATATTTCCAGTTTACCCCACGAGTCGTCTGTTTGGTTATTGTCCGAAAGTGATAGCCCGATGACGCTTAGCAACCAAACGTAATAGAATATTACAGCCATTATCTGGTGTCGTTGTCTTCTGAATCCGTTTCTTCGTGTAAGGCTGAATAAGGAAACTGGAAAGCACAAAGTGACCACATATTAAACTACAAAACATTTGCACGAAACCGGAACCGTAGCTTAGCAATTGTTTTCGTTCTGCTTTTCAGTTTCGCTTAACACTATCCACAAGTTTTAGAAAGTAACTAATTAGAATCATTTCGAAGCTGCAGACTGTCAGCACAACTGGGTTTGAAACATAAGATGCGTTCATTAGTTTCATTGTAACCTTTTTTTCGCAAGTTAAAGGGACACTCCAAACTTCTTGGGAAAAAACGTAGTTACAGATCTTTTTACCCTGACTCCGACTATATATAGTGTCCCTATCTCAATTCTGTACCGTTTGGCAGCAAAAATTAATTAAAGTTTGAAAATGCACGTGGCAACCTTGGTCACGAGGCCCGCGGTCTGATTGGTTGGCACTGTTCACGTGATCAAGGCAGCCAATGGGAAACGACTTGCGGCATTCTGCCAGACGAATTGGCAATATTCTTTACTCGATGCATCATTTGATTAGCTTTTATTAATATCAAATTTATCAAAATGGTGAATACGAAATACCAAGGTACAGTAGATTAATAATTAATTAGTGATAAATTAAGTTATAAACATATTATAAATACAATCATACTAAAATTTATTTTAGGACTATTAGATATTGATGTAGTACAATACCAAAATATACATATGAATCAACAATTTATTGATGTTAAATTAATATGGAGTTTATTAGGAATGATATTGAAATACATTATTTTATCAAAACATATTTACTAATCACTGTGTTACCTTGGATTAATATATATTAGTGTTTATACTAATAGAGGTTTATCAAATGATGCGTCGAGCAAAGAATATTACCAATTTGTCTGGCAGTATGCCGCAAGTCGTTTCCCACTGGCTGCCTTGATCACGTGCGCAGTGCCAACCAATCAGACCGCGGGCATTGTGACCAACGTTGCCACGTGCATTTTCAAATTTTAATTAATCTTTGCTGCCAAACGGTACAGAGTTGAGATAGGGACACCATATATAGTCGGAATCAGCGTAAAAAGATCTATAACATGTTTTTTTTCAAGAAGTCCGGACTCTCCCTTTAATTGTGAAAGTAATTTAATTATAGCCAATAAGTGCCGTATACCTATTGTGTGGCAACTCAAATAGCTCACAGTTTATCGAATATCTCTAGAGGAATAACTTTAGAAAAATATGCCAAATATTAGGATTTTGACGATTATTACCGAGATATGTAGTGGTCGTGCACAAGTCGTCGATTTCTGCGTCTTACCCCTCGATCCCTCGAATCGGGTCTGGCTTGAATCGGACGAGGATTTGGGAGTAAAAGCTGCAAGCTGTCCCAGATCTTCCGACGAAGTCTTCTGAGAAAAGTTGCTTCAAGGGTCGAAAACCAAACCACTTAAAACCATCTCTCTTATCAAAATTATATCTGTTTATAATGAAATAAACAGACATCTTCGGGGACAAAGAGTGAATAGTTATTATACGTTTTTGGGGGAAAATGCTAAAGAATAGTTTAGAACAAAGTTGTGTGTTTTGGTGACCTCAAGCATGATCTTTTGTCAGCAAACATCACAAGAGTAGGCCATGTGACTTAAATCTGATTTTAACTTGTCTTGTGTTCGGCAGATAACTCAGAGAGTTGGTAAAGTTCGAATTTTATTTGTTACTTCATCGTTTAGAACCAGTTTGTGGAAACACGGACTAAACGGTGACAAGATTTGTAATAGACAGTCTATTACCTGAAAAAAAAAAAATCAAACTTTCTTTTACAGTCGCATAACAAAATGTCAAAAGCACCTAGCGTTCCTGGGTGATCCAAGTACTGACTAGTCGGGTAAAATCAAAGTCGCTATCGTTGCAATTTAAAAGGTGTATGTACACCTTTTAGCACATAGCGAATGAACCCCTCTGTAGAGCACGTCGGATAGCAAGTGAACCTCGCGAACCAATCCAGCCTTAGCAAGATAACTCGCTACTCGACTTGTTGCTTAGCAAGACGACTCGCTAATCGAGTCGGATACCCATTTAAACGGCAAACCAAGACCCTCAATAGCCGGTTGAAACGCTAACAAAACGTGCCTCATTTGCTCGTTAGATGGCAAATCAAATAGATTGGTTAGCGAGTCAACTCGCTAATCGATTCTTTCGAGTTGAAATCAACTTGCAAACGGTCGTAACTTGGATTTGCATTCAAACTCAAATTATGTGACAGTTTTGTGTCTACCTTTGCTCTTTAATCATTCCCGTTTTCCTATGCATCCTTCGATAATTCTTCGTTACTTTTCACACTTACTGCTGAAAATAACAATAGCACTGGAGGTTTATTAAATGACTAATTAAATGACTTGTTTCTCAAGAGTACCCACGTCTTGCTGCCGTTCTAATAATATTAAGTTATAATACAGACCGTGATTACTTGGTTTGATTACTACCTTTAAAGTAAGTTTATTTTTCGAAATTGGGAGAGAAGCATCAAATAAATTTAAGGTTTAACAAAAGTGTAAGTAGCTCTACGTAAAACAAAAAACGTTGGAGCTGATAAGCCGGATTATGAAAAAATTTCATTCAGTAGGCGAATTAATTGTTAATATACTTTTCAGGTTTTAATGACTAAACTGATTTATTTCGATTATCGCATCAGGTTTAGAGTTAATTACTTTTAATCAATCAAAAACTATAATAAAAACAAATAACACCATATTATTATATTCCACAATAAATATAGCGTAATAAGAGTCTAATAAAAGTTATATCATTACAGAATAATAGTATTACTCGTATTTCTTATTGGTAATATTATATGATTCATATAAACAATTATGAAAATAATTTGAATTATTTCACAATTATCATTCTAACATTAGCATATCTAATAACTCTTAACTCAGAAATATCAATATGTTGATAATTTTGGGATCTGAATCTGAAGTTAAGGAATTTTCATTTAAACTTGGAAAAAATAGAAGCGAAGGATTCTTGTTTTGCAGACAAGGTCATCCACCCTGACCTGGTTTCAACAAACATGATCCTTTGCACCCTGAGGCTTGGGTTTCATTTCAAATTTCTCCAGGAAGAGCTCGCATGTATACCGTAGAATTTCTAGCCGGGAAACCCATATTATTTATGATCCAGGGCAATATCATATGTGTGGCAAATTAATGAAATAAACATAGTTTACTTTTGCTATGAGATATTCCCTTACATTTTATTTAATCCTCTAAAGTCAATTCTCTTGTTAAATTAGTTATGAGCATAAGATATTTATCTTGGATCAGGAAAATCTCGTAATAATCGAAAGACAACGACTAGGTGATAGGATATGGGATTTAATATTCAAAAGGCATGAAAAATCACCATTGAAATGAGGCACAATCTATTTTGAAAACCAGTAACAAAACAATACTACATTATAATAGACTAGAATGCATTAAAATATTACGACACTACTCATTACCCACATTACAGATATTTTTATGCATAACGGCAATAAAGAAATATTTAACGTTGATTTAGGAAACCGCAAATATACCACTGTACAAGGCTGAATTTAAAAGCAAAGAAGTTGACACAAACTGTTGCATAATTGCAAAACAAATCACACTTAAGGCCGCTTGCTAGTTGACTTGCAATCCAAGAGGCTCCGTTAGCGAGTTAACTTGCAAGCCGGGAAAATCGCTTAGCGAGTTGACTTGCGATCCAATCTTTCTGGTTCGCCATCTAACGAGCAAATCGGACAATAGTTGTTAGCGTTTCAGCTGGCTATTTGACTCGGTTAGCGAGTCATCTCGCTAGCCAACAAGTCGAGTAGCGAGTTATCTTGCTAAGGCTGGATTGGCTCGCGAGTTCACTTGCTATCCGACGCGCTCTACAGAGGGGTTCTTTCGCTACGTGCTAAAAGGTGTATATACACCTTTTAAATTGCAATTTTAGCAATTCATGTATAACCCGCAGAATCTTTGAGTAACATATACTTAACAGGATCCTTTGCGACACTGAAAGAGTGTGTCCGTTAACAGTAGACTGGAATCCTGAAAGTAGCCCGATTTCAGTGTATTCGGTCCTGAGTGAGACTACCTGAACTTTTCCTGTTCACATAGTCGAATCTTAGTTACTGGAATCTTAAAATTTCCTATATTGTCCGAAATCTACAGGACCCGATGATGATGACAAAGACGAGTCTTTCGTTGTAGAACCCACTGATATTTGCTCTTTCACCACCAATCACTCCGGGACCATCTGAATGTGATAATTTTTCCGAGAAATGGACTTATAAAAAACTATATGGATTATAACAAAACTGCCGGTACCTGCGTCCACTATGCCTAAAGAGGTTGCAGGGGAACTACCAACTTGTTTAACGCAGAACTGGACTGCCTGCAGAAATGCTACACAAAAGGTATTCCTTACAAAGACACGTTTTTGAATTTCTCTTAATAATTTGCTTTATATGGTCTTGTATTGAGAAAAATGAATGGGTTTATGATCTCATATAAAGAATGAAATATACTAACGTACAGCTAATTTCGTATGACTTTGCTTCTTTTATAGACTCTATACCAAACGATAGTAGCGCCGAGCAGGAGCAGCGGCCACAGTTGAAAACTCGCGTCGTTTGCTGTTTTTAAGACAAGCT
Organism: Eulimnadia texana; assembly: GCA_002872375.1. Taxonomy (NCBI): domain Eukaryota; kingdom Metazoa; phylum Arthropoda; class Branchiopoda; order Diplostraca; family Limnadiidae; genus Eulimnadia; species Eulimnadia texana. The sequence continues at coordinate 2,649,290 of NKDA01000007.1, forward strand.
TCTGATTGTCATATGACTTAACGCTGTTTTGCTTGTCCTAAAACAGCAGACAACAAGAGTTTCCAACTGTGGCTGCTGCGGCTGCTTGGCGCTACTATCGTTTGGCACGGTGTCTATTTACTGTGGTAGTTTTAGGCAAAAGTATAAATGTACTATTTTACAGGAGCTGCTGATAGTCCAATTCCACCAAAAATTTGCCTGTTGCCGAAGGATCGTGGTCAATGCTTCGCTGCCAAGCCAGCATTTGCTTTTATCAAGGTATGAAAGTAGACTTACCCACAGTAAAATTGTTTTCAACGGTATTGGGTGTTAAATGGAGGCATTACAGAAACGATAACAATAGGTCAGCGATTGATTTGTTCGTAATAATGAAACAGGAGAAGAATTGCTGCGAAGCGTTCATTTACGCGGGCTGCGATGGAAATGCTAACAATTTCGGTACTGCCGAGGAATGCTTTCAATCCTGCGGAGGAGATACTCCCAGCACAAGTAATAACCCTATAAGCTCAATAATTTCATTTCCGTTCAGTTGACTGTTGATTAATCAAATAATTTGTTAGATACCCTGTGCGAACACGTCAAGTGCGACCCGAGTCTGCTTCGGTACTATAGAAATCTGGGATGTCGCCCGCAGTACTAGCCCGGAGCTTGCTGTCCCACACGTTACGTTTGTCGTAAGCATACTGCAGTGTTCTATAATTCTCGATTATTTCGAGTTTTTACAGTCCGTTTTAGTACATACACAGTACCTAAAATCCTTACATTTCTAAATACGAGCATTACATTACTCGTCTCGTAAGTGTTATTGCTTATTTATGCGCTTAGATATGGCAGTTGACGTTCAACATGTTGATAACAATAAGTAGACAAACTGGTACGATTACTACTGATTGATTTCGAATCTTTTGGGTACGCATAGCTGACGGAGAAGTTGCAAGTGCACCATCCTGCTTGTATTGTGGAGTGCGCTACACCGTTGGAGAACGTATACCCCAGATCACGGAAGATACATAATGCAAAGCAGGATGCTTTTGTCATGGCGACGGCAACAGGTATCTATTTATATTGTCTACCCACAGAAAACTGAGAGTGCCGGTAATATCCCGAGCAATATCCTGAATCCATCCTCAACAGCCTGAATCACGTCCTGATCGTGGCTGAACTGAAAAATCAAGTTTTAGACAAAGTCTTTGAATAAAGTAACATCCACAAACTGACTATTAGACAATCAAATAGTGAGTGTCCTAAACAATGTCCCGAACAGTATCTTGAACATTCTGAGAGTACGCTAGTTTCATTACGTTCAGTCCTGACTGAGCCTTCCTGACCATGTCTTGTTCAGGAGGGTTTTTAGGATCCTGAGACTATCCTTAATTTTCTGCTAAACGTTCTATGTCATTCATCTGAAACTTTTTTCAGTACGGAAACTGTTTGCGCGAACGTTGAGTGTTTCCATCCGAATCTGCTCAAATGGTATTGTTTTGGCGTGTACGATCACAGTAGCTGCTGCCCAACGAAATACATATGTGGTAAGCAACATTTAGTGTATTGATTGTTTTTATCTAGTTAAACTTATCACATTCTACTCCGTCCCAGGTGGTGATAAAACATTCAAAGAAGCTGTCGATGCCAGTTGCTGTCACAACAATACCATCTACTACAAAGGCATGCGTGTCTCTTCCGTTGATCCATGCAAAACCTGCATTTGCCTCGAAAACCGCTATGGTATTGAAACATCAGTATCATACTTTTGGCTGTTCAGTGTCACTATAGATCATTGTACCAGCAAAAAACATTTCGGAATCTAGTGTGAACAGAACTAACCCTTATTTCGATTATGTTTAAGAAAACTATTTTATCCAAGACTGAGTTACAATACCATGTCAATGTCACTTTATGCAAAGATCGTTTGCAAAGACGTTCACTGCATCATCCAGCTTCCCGCGCCTGAGTGAGTTCCCATTTACGCAAAATATTATTGCTGTCTAGTTGACTCCATGTGCCGTAAGCTAATGTTATCGAGAAATACTGGGTCAGTATACTTCACGATACTTTTCTTTGACATAACCAAATCAGCAAACTGAGTGATCGAGCCCTAGCAAGAAATGGGAACAACCACAGTTGCTAAGTTGCCCGCAGCAGTCGAGGAAAGTTCTGCTAATCCCAGGAATCCCCCCATGATCGATCCCGTGCAGGTACCAGGTACGGTTCCCGTAACTGTTGACCAGACCCCGGCTCCCGGAGCAGCAAACCTCTCTGCTTTGATCCCCGGAGGAGGAATAGGATTCGAGGTCAAAGACCAACGCTGCTTCCTACCCAAAGAACTGGGACCTTGCCGCGGATTCAAACCCATGTTCTATCACGATGTCGACAAGCGGGAGTGTTTGGTGTTCAACTACGGTGGATGCAAGGTACAGTACATCAAGTACAATTGTATAGATGTGTGCAACTCTCTTTGATTATAATGAGACTTTTAGTAATATGTAAATAGCGGCACATGGTTTTGTTATTCACGGTTTTGGTTCTAACAGGGTACCGAGAACAGATTTGAAACTTCCGAAGAGTGCCAGCAAGTGTGCAACGTTCCAATTCGGAAACCCAAAAATGGTAGTCAACTTTATTATCGTACTTAACGGTACTTCTATCACTAAAATTTCTCTTCTAAAGATCTGCAATCTGCCAAGGGAGTACGGTCGCTGTTCACCCCGCCACTACTTCGACGCCGAGTCGGAGACTTGCAAAATGTTTTTCTGGACAAGCTGTTCATTTCAACGGCAATAGCTTAGGTCCCGATAAGGAATGTCGGGAAACTTGCGAAATCATTCTTGAACCCAGAACCGCCACTTCTGCAGAACCAGGTCTCGCCAGAACCGAGACTGAATTTGAATCAAATAATTTGATTTTTCCATTTTCCATTTTCAAATTAAAAATTTATTCATCCTTTAATTTTCACACTATTCAATAACTGATGAACTGATGACTTTGGTTCTGATATAGTACGAACTCAGTTCGGCGGCGAAACGTACGATTTACCTGGTGGGGGACGAGTGCGTTTTTGGCAACCTGACCCTGAAGATTGCAGAATCCGTTAGAACGGAAGATCCTTGCGTCCAGTGCACATGCCAAACTCCGCCAGCAGTTTCATGTACCAGCCAGACTTGTCCTTCGTTCCACTTTGTACCGAATGCAACTTGTCGGACCATCGAACAACCGGGACAGTGCTGTTCGTCTTATGAATGCGTTCCCAATGACGTCCCGTCTACTGATCCTTGCATGGTTTGTTCGAGATTACTATCACAACTTGAAATAATAGTATACGCATTACATTAAATAGAAATTTTAATTATGAATAATTTTCTTTTGGATTAGTCTACTTTTTCAATATGTTGTTTCTCGTAGGAACATGTCTGCCCTGAAGGAAAGGTTTACCAAGTACAGCGCAACGAAGCCGGTCCTTACGCAGACTGTGTTACCAAAGAATCTCATTCCCTCGATGCTGATACTGATGAATACTACGATTAAGTTCTCTCGGATAACATAGCATATGGGTTGGATTTCTGTTGTTTAGCTCTCAGTTCAGTAAAACTGAATTAGTTTGTAGACTAGTTGGTAAAACTCTTTATCAGAAAGTATCTGGTATCTGTAGACTAGTAGACTAGTTGTACTAGTAGTAGTACTAGTAAACTACTAGTTGTACTAGTAGACTAGTAGACTGGTATTGTAGACTAGTTGGTAAAACTCTTATCAGAAAGTATCTGGTGAAAATGTTTCGTCCCTTCGAGTTCAGAACGATATTTATGACAGAAAATGTTCGGACGAAAATTAAAGTTTATGACCAACGGAAACATCTCATATATTTTATTCCATTCGGTAGGTGTTCGATAAATAATGCATAGAGAATATCTCCTCAACAAGTGCGCAACGTAGAAAAACATCCTTCCTATTAATTTTATCTCCGTGGGGGGCAAATAAATTTTAGTTTCGTTAGCTGAAAAAACATTTTTGCCTATTTATATCCTGATCAGAGGGGCTCGATGTATTTTTCACTTAAGTTCGACAACGCTAAGGGGCATTGGGTGTGCCTTAGTAGTGACGGATAAGCCTTAGCAGCCCGGCCCCTTGCTCACCCTGTAAGAAAATATATTCTCCAAAGCGTTTGAAACCTTGGCCTCACGAGGTGAAGTCTGTAATTTGCACTAGTGCTTCTGTAAACTTACGGCACTAAACTGGGCTTGTGAAAACGTAAATCACGTTCAAGGCAAGAAGGAAATAGCAATAATAACGTTTCTTCACGGTCCAGTTCTCAAATCTTATTCCAAAAACCGACTACAACAAAATTCGAACATTAAATGTTTTGAGTTTAAAAAATCACATACAGCCTATTGCACTGTCGGTGAGGTGCCGGTGGTTGGCAGTCAGCCGTTACCCGAAGAGAATAGGATCAATAGAATTTGGTTAATTTAATTAATAAATTTAGTGCCTGCTTACGAGAAAAGGGGAATATGCTGGGCAGCAACCCTAAATTGATATTTCTTTGCACAGAATGAATTAGTTTCTTGTCTTTAAATAGAACTTGTATTTCGTCTGCCACGAAGGGATGCAAGGATTAGTTATTTAATATTTGGTCTGATCGACGCGAGTGACTTGAACAGACTGACCGTCAACCTGGTAAGCATAGGCAGAGTCAACACGGTAAGGGCTGCGAGTTGAAGATTCGTATCTGTGTTTAGAAGAGCAAAGTTATAGCCCACGTACGAAGGAATACAGGTTTACCAACTAAAGTAAACTTCTAAGGAAACGGAGAATACCTTAAAGCAACTTTATAGTAAGGGTGTTGTGCAGGAGCTCCGAAGGGTGGCAGCAGTGGAACTCCGGAACTAGCGTAGTTCTTGTATCCTCCATAACTGGGAGCAGCATTCAGTGAGTAGACACAAGCAGCAACCAACATCAGTACGCAGAATTTCGAGTTCATGTTGAGTTACTAAAACGTTCGTGGAATTACTTTCAAACGGAGCTGGTAGTAGCACAAAGTGAACATACTACAATTGCAGTATCTCCTTGCATTTATAGGTGGTTTGTGTCCCTGAGTTCGACAGAAAGGAAACTGCAGCCATTCTTGCGTGAATTTTGTCAATGATTTACTTAATTCAAGTAAACATTGGGCGTTTCCTTGTGTTTATTAAAGAAATTTCACACTTATCCAGCTATATGCTCTGTTGGTGTTACATTTATCTGAGGCGTGAATAACAAAAGAACAATAGATCAACGCAGTAATTGAAGAAAACACACACCAGACCATATCTGTATCCTTAACTCGAAGAAAGATAAACCAAGCGTGAAGATTCTTACTGATTCCAGTTTTATGGCGCAATGTATTTATAGAAAACGGAAATATAGAAGAACCATAGCAATACCTCGAGATATTATGTTCCTGTATCCTTATTTCTGAAATGCCTTGGACCCGTTGATGGAGGATGAAGAAGTGACAGTATCTATCACTGAAATCGTGGCTTCCCTTGACTTATTACCGTTATACCTCTAAAACTCTTTCGACTTCACAATAAGTCTACACCACTGGGCTGTTGCACAATAACATAGAAATCGATTGGAGACATACAGAAACGCCCAACTTTTTCCGCTTCGAAAACATTTAAATGACGAAATCAATCATTCGTAATGTCCTTCGATGTTCACTCCAGTGAATTTACTTTTTCTATCAAACCACATGGGCATATTCAAGGGTATAAAAGCAACCTATATACCTTAGTAAAACTAGCAGTACTCTCTCAGATAAATTCAAAAGCAGTTGCAAACATTCATACTAACGTAAAGATGAATTACAAAGTTTGTGTAAGTGGCTAGCCATCTCCATAGCTTAACTTAATCCTCTATGATTAACGTATAATTTTTTTCCCTGTAAATAGATCCTTCTGGTTCTTGTTGCTGCTGGGGTCTGCTTGTCAGATGCTGCACCCAGTCAAGGCGCATATAAGAACTATGGTGGTTACGGAGTTCCAGCTCTGCCACCTTTTGGAACTCCTGCTCAGCATCCTTACTATAAAACTGCTTTAAGGTAAGTTAGAAGAATTTACAAGCATTATACTCCTTATGATAAGAAAATGAGCTGTGTCGTATGCAGGTACGAATCTTCAACTCGCAGTCCTTACCGCATTGATTCTGCTTACGCCTACCAAGTGGATGGCCAGTCAGTTCAAGTTGCCCGAGTAGACCACACTCAATACTAGACATTAAAGACACTCCATGGATACTGAAATGTGCGAGCACTGAACGGAATACAAATTTTATTTAGCAAATAAAATGACTTGTTGCTTATTTCGACCGTATTGGGGGTTTTCATGAGGTAGAGTCTAAAACTTAACTGATCACGTGACCCTACAATCCGATGAAAAAAATTAAAAATTACCAATTCAGGTTCCAGCTCTGCAAGGCGAAGAATGTTTATCTGGACCAGCAGATTTCTACAGTCTGGCAACAATGTGGTCACGTGATCCACGACCGCAGGATCAGGCTTATGGAAAATGCCCCCTATGCCATGTAGACTGGAAATTATAATCTGAAATGCAAAAACTCAACCGCACTCGGTGTTTTCATGGAGTCACCTGAACAGGTCCTGACTGAACCTGACGTTCTCCACTGGCGAGATCTGCACTGTAGGACTAATTCCAGAATAAGTGATCAAACAACTGACGTTACATACCAGCGATTCTATTGTCAAATGCGAAACGCTATGAACCGGAACTTGAACCTATGTTCCTATGAACCTGAACTGTTGGAAAAGATCCGAACCGAGTTGACCCGGAAGTGTTTTTTTTTTCAGAGTGAACCGTGAACCTTCTTAATTTCCAGAGTTTTCGTGTATTTGATTTATCATAATGACAATCCGCTTTGACGCGGAGATACTTCGCTCGACCACAAAGGCCTTCAGACACAATTTCTTCATTTTTACGTGTAATTAAACACAAAATTACCGAAAGTCAACTCATTAATAATACGATTATGACAGATTAATAACATTATGAAACGCAAAATAGTAATTAATAGTATTTACCTGCCAAGAACTTGAACATGCAATCGTTCGAACAGGTTCTTCCATCAGAGCCGCAAACTGGCTTAAACTAAAACAAATTAGAATAAACTTATGAATAATAAAATAATTAAATATGTAAGTAAATTAGTTTTAATTATAATATAAATAGAAAATAATAATGAGTTAGCAAAACGTTTTATTTACCAATCTGCTGCAGCGGCATATTGGAGCACTGGCCTTTTGAAATACATTTAAATAAAATAGTAAAAGAATTAGTTGTGTTAATATTATTTAATATTAATGTACTCCAGATGCCATAGAAACTGCAGATAGAATTACGAATATATAAATAATTAATTTTTGCATAGCGGTTTCAAGTTAAACGTTTGAAGGGACAACGGAGAATGAAGGCACGAATTGTTCAACACGTCCTTTAAGTACTACTACTACTGCTACTATTACAACAACAACAACTACTACTACTTCTACTACTACTACTAATATTACAACTACTATAATACTACAACTCCTGTTTGTCGCTAATTCTACAAGCATCAATATTTATATTTCTACTTGTATTACTATCACTGCAATTACTACAACTAGTACTACTACTTCTACTACTACTACGAGTACTACTACTAATATCACCACTGCTATTAGTACAGCAGTTGCTCTTTGTCGCTAATTCTACAAGTATCAATGTTTATATTGCTACTTGAACTACTACCACTGCAGGCACTACTACTACTACTATGCTACTGTTACAACAACTACTACTACTACTACTTCTGTTACTACTACTAATACTTCTACTAATATCACCACTACCGTTACTAGTACTACAATTGCTCTACTTCACACGTTCGCAAGAATCCTGTCATGTCTACGACATCTAGCGAGCCTCTTATAGACTTCAAAGTCAGAAGTTGTTAGGGCAGCCCTTGACACCGCTAGTAATTTCATATCTAAGGTATAAAAACTATTAACCATTTATCTTACAGACTAGGATATAATTTGGACAATCAACATTACTTCAAAACAATAAATCTATAAATAAAAAAAAGTTAAAAGATTTTTACGTTACTAATGTTAACACTAAAAACTGCATACACGACACAAAAGTAAAGTAAAAGAACTGAACATTTAAGTTTAATATCTACGGAATACTCGAAAAAGATTAACTACTACTACATTACCAGTATTGCTACACTGAAGAGCCCTTAAGAAAAAAATCTTCAACATCAAGCGAAAGCTAACAGCAGCAGCAGCAGTGGTAGCAGTAGAACTACTTCCAGCATTTGTAGTCGCATTAGCAACTACAGAGGTACCATAGCAGCAGTGTTAGTAGAACAGTAGAAGTAGCACTTGCTTCAGCAGCAGGAGTAACAACTATGTAACAGCGACAACTTCGGTAGCACTAACAATAGCAACGACGGTAAAACAGTAGCAGTCTTAGTAGTAGAAGTAGAAGCAGTAATGGTGGCAGTAACAACAGTTGTAGCAACAACAGTAGTAGCAGTAGGAGTGACTAATCTCATCTTCTTTAAAAGAGTTGTATTACATTCAAATTTTTAAGAAATTACTCGTAAAATTATATGAGAAATACAGAAGACAATAAAACCGCGGAAATTTCAAATTATACCAAATGAAACTTCTTCGGTTAGTTACACCTAAATCAGGACACTGCGATACGTTTTCTTCAAAATAGAAAATCATTAGAAATAATTAAAAAAGATAAAAATTCAGAAAAAAAATAATGAACTGAAACTATATTACAAAGATTAATGAATGAAAATAAAAAAATACTCAAATAAAAAAGGAAATTTGAAAGAAAATTTAGAAGTCTGCATCTAGTGTGAATTCGTGATTATTCAGTCCTTTGGCCTGACTCATGACTCCGGCCTTCTGGTACTCGCCGACTTTTTTCTCGAAGAAGTTTGTTTTTCCTTCAAGCGAGATATGCTCCATGAAATCGAAGGGATTTTCCACATTGTAGATGCGGGGACAGCCCAGTTCGACCAGAAGTCGGTCTGCGACAAACTCGATGTAGCGACACATCAGGTCACAGTTCATGCCAATCATGGCGACGGGCAGAGCGTCTGTCAAAAACTCCTGCTCAATGGAGACAGCGTCTCGAATGATCTGGCTGATTCTGTCGTGGCTTGGTTTGTTGACTATCCATTTTAAAATATTAATTAAGCTTAAGTGTAAAGCTAATTGATAGAAGATTATGTACCGAGATGGTGGAACATAAGGCAGGCAAAATCGCAGTGAAGTCCTTCGTCTCGAGAAATCAGCTCGTTCGAAAACGTGAGACCAGGCATTAAACCTGAAAATAGTAACTAAGTATGCGACACTTTTTTGTTTTAGTTTTTGAATTACCTCTCTTCTTTAACCAGAAAATCGCAGCAAACGAGCCAGAGAAGAAAATACCCTCAACAGCAGCAAAAGCAACAACTCGTTCAGCGTAGGGCGCGTCTTTGTTAGAAATCCACCGCAGAGCCCAGTCAGCCTAAGACAATTGATTAATGATAATTAAGCAATTAAGTAAAATTTTAATATATATTTTACCTTCTTTGCAACACAGGGCAGCGTTTCAATTGCCCGGAAAAGCTTCTGCCGTTCGGCAATATCTTTGATGTAAGTGTCGATGAGAAGGCTGTACATTTCAGAATGGATGTTCTCCATGGCAATCTGGAAACCATAGAAACAGCGAGCTTCAGGGACCTGGACTTCCTGAGCAAAACGTTCGACAAGGTTTTCGTTGACAATTCCGTCAGAGGCGGCAAAAAACGCAAGGACGTGAGAAATGAAGTGGCGTTCAGAAGGTTTCAGGGTCTCCCAATCGTGGTAATCCTACAAAACCAACATTTATCAAGTGTTAACTTGAATAAAGACTCATTTCTTTTACTTTTGACAGATCGACTTCTTCCGCAGTCCAAAATGAGGCTTCAGCCTTCTTATACATTTGCCAGATGTCCTGATATTGAATCGGGAAGAGGACAAACCTGTTGGGATTTTCGCGAAGCAGAGGTTCAAGCTGAGCTGCTTCGTAACTAGCGTTCGGTTTCTAAAGAAAGTCAAATCTTAGAAAAACATGTCCAGTTATGTAACATTGTAGATTTACCTCATTTAATGCTGATTTTTGTGATGCTGAATTGTAGTCGTGGTCCTTGAGAACGTTGGAAATGGAGTTTTCCTTGTTGTCTCCGACGCTCAGTTGCGAAAAATGGTTGATTAGACCGGGAGCCATTTTATTGAAATGATAAATGAAGTAAAGGAGCTCAGTAAAGAAAAATTTTAAGAGAAAATTTGAGTCGCGTCCACCAGGTACGAGGAGCAGACAACGAATGAGTAAAACATTTGCGCGCTAAAGTTTTTATCCGGTCAGTTTGGCGGGAAATGAAACAACCAATGGCTGAGGATCTTCTAAAAACATCCAATCAGACAAAACCTTTCAAAAATCTTCTGACCAATCAAAGAGCCGTTTTTATAAGATGCACCAATCATCGTCTTGCTTTGTAAAACATTGAGAAATATGCGGTTTTGGCGCTAAATTTGTGTTCTTTGTAAACGGACTAGTTACGTAAGATACCGGTTTCCGTTATTGATTTATTTCAAGCAGACTTACCAACCCCCTACTTTGTTAATAATGGCATTTTTTAAAGATATTTAACATTGACCTACTAATACAATTCGTTTTCTTAGAGGTTTAATACATTTGCGACAAAAGGCTGACCTGATTTTCCTTTCACTACAGTTAACGGGAAAACATATGAACATCTGTTGGGGTGTACCGTTTTGTAATAATATCCTATTTCGAGTAAAACAGTGCTGAAATCAACTTTAATTTTAATTGTAAATAAAATAAACTATAACTTAATTATAACTATACGTAAAGGAAGAGGACTTTCACTAAACTGAAAAATGTAATTCAATTTTTGCAAAGTCGGTACACTGTACAATTTCCACTGTTTCTTATGAACGCAAAAACATGAGAAACAAAAAGTCAAAAACTCCACACACGCAAAATCCCTATTCAAATGAATTATAGGAGAAACAAAAAGTCCGAAATCTGTTCGTCAGTCGAGATTTGCTCAGAAGCGAAGGTGGGGCTTGTTCTTCATCATATGCCTAGGTAGAAAAAAACAACATTTAATTGAATTGAAATCGTTTGAAAAGGAGTAAATCACATACTTGTCCAGTCTTTCCCAGAAGTTCATAAGAGCAGCCCTGTCCAAATGTCGTTTCGTGCGGGAAAGCGTTATAACGTTCACCGCCCACTTCGCGACGTTCTGGTCGAGCGGGATGTCGTCCCACTTGAGGTGGAAAGCACAAACTGTATGAGAAAAAATTTGATTAAAAAACAGAAGCTTTAACGTTGAGGCGATTCTTACTCTGCACGAAAATCTGCACGGGATTGCCGTCCCACGGCCAGCCTTTGAACTGCCAGGCCGGACCCATGACGAAGACGGCCACGACTCGGTCCCAGTCGCCAGGAGCCAGTTTCATCGGAGAGTCGATAACACGGTAGGGCACGGTGAGGTTTCCTTCCTTGCGACGCTGCAACAGGATCTCGTTGTCTCTACGACAGCCCTGTGCTTTCTTCTCTTCCGTACTGACAAACCTGAGAGAATAAAACTAAGTTACAACCAACGGCTTAAAAAAAAAAAAAAAAATACTTTAAGACAGAATACTTTTAAGTATTCTCTTAGACTAGATTAGACTAGACTAGACTACACTGTACTGTATACCTTACTATAGTATACTAAACTGTTCTCTGTTCGACGAAACCGTAACAACACTATGCTAAACTAAGCTAGACTTGACTAGATTACACTGTACCAGATACTATTAGCATACTATACTATACTACACTGTACTCTACTAGACTAAACTATAACTATACTATGCTAAACTAAGCTAGACTTGACTAGACTATTCTGTTCTACTATACTAAACAATACTATACATACTATACTATACAATACTAAACTTAGACCAGAATCTACTAGATTAGACTATACTGTGCTAAACTAGACTTTACCATATCGTACTATTTAACAAACTAAAATAGACTAGACTTTATTGGACTAGAACAAATTAAACTAGACTACACCATACTAAACTATACTAACTAGACTAGACTACACTGTACTCTACTTGACTGGACTAAATTAATCTGTGTTAAGTTTGCATTGCTAACTAAACTACACTAAACTTTACTAAATTATACTAAACTAGGATTGGCTTTACTAGACTATACTATACTACTGTACTATGCTATTCTATATTTTACTAGAATCCACTCTGCTCTGTTGTACATTATACTCTACACGACTATACTACAGTGTACATTGCAATACCGTATTATGCTGTACTACTATCCTGTACTATACTATACTAAATTATATTACCTAGGAATCTTCTTATCTCAGGTAAAATTTTATTGCACTGTTACATTGCATGTTTATTATTAGATATTCATACTTAAGATCCTGCAGGACATCCTTGGCGTTGAACATGGTAATCAGCGAGTTGTTGGCCGCGGGAATGATGATGATGGGAGTACGGGAGACCCTCTTGTTGGGCACAGGAGCAGGCACTCGGACAGGCACGTTGCTCGACGGGGTCGCGGGGGTCGGGGTCCCCGAAGGAGCACTGGGTTTGCGAGGTTGACTGCCCTCAGTCACGGACTTGAGCGTCATGCCGTGATAAGTTCCCGTTGTGTCGATCTTGAACCCTTCCGTCTCCTCCTTGCCGCGGAAACGCTCCTGGTCGTAACGACTGTACACAGGGCCCTGCTGCTGCTGCTGAGGCGCTAGAGATGGAGGGGCAGGCCCTCGACTCCCTGCCGGATTTGTCGGCTGCGGGGGTTTGTGTTTGCCCTCTTCACGAGCTTTGATCGACTGCAGGATGCCAAATATATTCTTGGCAAAAATCTAAAATTGTAAAATGTTAACATAGAGTTGCGGTAATCAGATTTTTCGAATTTTAAGTTACTTTTCCAGTGCTCTGAAGTATAGTCGTTCTGTTTCTCCACTGCCTTTCATGCGATATGATGTCTTTCGTAACATCCATATCAAAATCGAGAATGCCCGACCCCGAGCCGAGACCCAGGTCCTCGTTATCGCCCTTGATCGTCTTGCGTTTTGTGGCCATGCGCTTGGCTTTGATGGCAGCAATCTTCTCGATAGACATGGCTTCGGACAAGGACCTGCATTTTGATTCGAAATTTAATGACCAGAGGATATATTAGCGATAAAGATGATAATACTTGATATTGTCAACGCTCAGAACGAGGTTGTCTTGTCTGGGAGCATCTAGTCGAGCAGCGAGATGCTCTTTGACACGTTTCATCTGAAGCTGCATCTGATCTTCAAGTCTGGGCTTCTTGTTGGGCGGAAGGTCTGTCCCGTCATCTGCATGCTGACCAGCAACTCTGCGGACCTGCATGGGGATTTCGATTGGAGCCGCTTTGTCGATAGACGCGGAACTTGCAGTTTCTCCATTCAGGTAGGCGAGAAGGTCCTTACGATCGGGACGTCTCACGACGGGGATGTTTTCCGCAGCTGCCTGTCGAACATAAACGGGATGCTGGAGCTGAACGTTTTTCAGTAAAAACAACAGGCATTCCAGCGTGTAGTATTCTTTTGGAGCTCCGTCCTTTCCCGAGCTGGATATATACAAAATTAATAACTTTCTGATTTCAGTTGTTGTAAATATAACACTTACCCCCATACTAAATAGTTGGTCTTGACATTTTTGGGCCAGGAGAATTCGCCAAATATAATTTGGCCTTCCCGTTCGATGATTTCTTTTTTGTTGACATTGTACTGCCGAAGTAAACTCAGAGGATCCGCCATTTTCGTTTATGTAAATATTTTTCTTCAAATTTGTTAGGTTTGTTGTTTCATGTGCGAAATGAAACAATAACTTGTGGATGTGATGCTTTACGACGGCCTGGATAGAAGGGAAACAAGATTGCAATATCCAGGTTGGTGCTAAACTACGTTTTCTATTTTCAGTTTTCCCATTTCCCTTAACGAGGGCGCTGGGTTTCCCTTTCTTCCCTATTCTTGAGAAAGTGTTTCCCCTTTCCCTCTAAAAACTAAGTGTGAAGCCGCACTTCTGAATTTCCCTTTTCCATCCATTTTCCCTTTTTCAGGGAATTTCCCTTCAAAGCAGTAGCAATTGTTCCATCCGTTATGGAATTCCTACGAATATTTTTAATTAATTATTTAACATTAAAAAAATAACTAATTAAATAATCAAAAACATGAAATAAATCCTAATTTGTTTAAAACTTGAAACTGTAATTTAAATATATTTTAAAAACATTTATAGATGCCACTAACTGTCTTTACCGAATTTCGTCTGCACAGTAAATATGTATATTTTGCATGCTGCACCGGTGTTGGCTAATTCAATTCTAATAAAATTGAATTAGATTTACCTCACTCTAAATCTATACACTTACATAATAACAAATTCATAAATTAATCAAACAAAAATCTTGTATCAAAGATATATAGGAAAGCAGGACGTTAACAAAAATGGCCCTCAATTTGCGTTGTTTACCAAAACGCATCTGCCAGTCCTCAGCTTCATGGACTTCAGTCAAACTAACAGAAAATCCCAGTTCTTCAACTCCAGATTTATTTTCTACCCGAGTCTGCTGCACACTGGCTCCGAGGATGGAATCGTTTGACTGCCGAGGTTTGCACGTCGAGAAACCAAAGGTAAACAACTAAACTTTACGTTTGTTGCACGTTACGAGATTGTTTATTTCTTTTCAGGCTAATGCTCTCGTTCTGCCTCGGCACAGCTCTGCGGAATTACTTTCCATTAGTTCGAAGCCTTCAAGCGTGGAAACTAAAATTAATCTGGAGAAAAACCAACTGCTATGGCTCATAAACCAGCATCTCGAGGCTCGGCAGTACGTCTCGAAAGTTTCCTCCATCTCCGCGCTTCCGGCCCGAGTGAATAACGTTTCGCTCCGAGACGTGCCCGACATGAGTAATGTTATGGAGTATGTCTCCTCGGAAGTTCCCGCAATTCAACCAAACAGTCTGATGGCGTACTTCAACGGGCAGCTCACTGAATCAGAGCGCAGTATTGTCTTCTGCAAAAGCGTCGAGCAGACCAGTAATTCACCCGTTCCGAACTCAGGCAGCAGAGGCCTGCCGAGCGAAGAGCAGCTTCAACACGTTTTTAACGTTCTTAGCCATACAGTAACTTCACATTTTATCGTTTTGCACTGAACATAGAGTGGAAATCAAATGTATTTTCCTTTTTCAGCTTCCGAGACTGTTTCTCGAGCCGCTGAACTACAAGATCTACGCGCCAGATATCGTGTTTGAAAATCGCATCCGAGGAGTTCGAACTGAGTAATATATTAATAACTATGTATTTTAGTGATACAAAATTTATGTATCTTTTTGTTTGTTTACGTTTTAGGGGACTGTACAATTACGTGAAGCAAGTGGCATTGCTGCGTACTGTCGGGCACTTGAAGTTCGCGTACGTCCGGTTTGAGATCCTGAAGATAACGATGCATCCTGAGGAAGGGACGATTAAAATCCGGTGGAGGATCAATGGGATTTCTGGACTGAAAGTATAAAATTATTAATAATTTTAATAAATTATAATAATAATAATATACTATTGGTAGTAACAAAATATGTACACTAAGAAAATAATAAATATTATGAAGATAGAGTAACAGTAGTAGTTGATAGCAATAAAAGGATAATTCTAGTAATAATGAAATAACAACATTTTACAGAATAATGCCCATGTAACAGTGTTTCCACTTTCCAGTTTTCCATTTTCCCCTTTTCCCTTTTCACACCCCATTTCCCCCTTTTTCAGGGAATTTCCCTGCAAAAAGTGGAAACACTGTATAGTAAACATAAATATATAACAAAAAATAATTTCAAATAAGAATAATAAAGGTAAAATCAAATAATAATAATATTATTAAGAAGAATTGTTGTACTGGCCCTATGGCCAGGGAAGAGCAGTAAAGTAACGTGTAAGCAGCTCGCAGGGTGGAAACGAAGGGAGGGATTTTATTTCACTATTTTAATAATCAAGGTGTTACAGGTGTGAAGTAATAGTTAATTAAGCACTGACATCTGGCGGTAATTGTGTAAACTAACGTAGAATATAACAAGGATAAAATTATACTACCACTGAAATATACACACTATTTTTATCAGATTAATGAAAATTAATAAATACATTTTTTTAGGTGATGTTGAATTTCTGGCGCTACAAGCTTTGGGAGTGGAAGGAGATGATGAACAAGCAAGAAGCGTACGTGTCATTTTTTCTATGTTCTTTACAGAAGTGTCTTTTTTAATTCATTTCAGCAGTAATTGAATTAAATTTATTTTAACTGATAAAAATTAAACCAAATTAATCGCGCGATCGAATAATAACATGAAAAGAGCATTGATAAGGATAATCTTGAATATTTTATTATTTATTCTGATTATATTTTACTGAAATGTATTTTAATGAAAAATAAAATAAACTTGGTAAATTATATTTACAGGTGGTACGATGGCTTCTCGACGTTCCACGTCGGTAGCGACGGACTCGTTCATCTGCACGTAGCAGACAAGGTAGAACCGTTAACTATAATATAACAAGTAAAGTAAAATTTAATGAATATATTATATTAATATAATTTTTTCGTATATATAAAAGGCATACTTAGTGTTTTTCCACTTTTCAATTTTCTAATTTTCCCCTCTTCGCTTTTCTTTCCCCTTTTTTCCCCTCCGTGCAAGAACATGCAGAGTCTAGATTTCCTATTTACTCTCTTCTCTTCTTCTTCTTCCCTTATCTTTCCCCTTTTTCCCCCTCCGTGCAAGAACATACAGGGTCTAGATTTCCTCTTTACTCTCTTCTCTTCTTCTTCCCTTATCTTTCCCCTCATTCCCCCTCCGTGCAATAACATACAGGGTCTAGATGTCTTCTTGACTCTCTTCTCTTCTTCTTCTTCCCTTATCTTTCCCCTTTTCCCCCCTCCGTGCAAGAATATACAGGGTCTAGATTTCCTCTTGACTCTCTTTTTCTCTTCTTCTTCCCTTTACAGACCCCATTTCCCCCCTTTTCCAGGGAATTTCCCTGCAAAAAGTGGAAACACTAGGCATACTCGTATAAACAAGTTTTACCTGCTTTCATTATTATCCATTTTGTTTTACTAATTTTCGTTTTATTTAACTTATTAATTTTATATCAAAATATTAATAATGCATTATTATAGATGATGCCTGACGAGGAGAAGATAGGAGCTGAGAAGAATACGGGAGCTCTGGCTGCCAAGTTAGCGATTCTTCTCGGGCTACTTCCCCGCCCGTCGTGGAACGAGTTTTCCGAAAACATTTTCTAGTTTGAAAACTTAGTTCGAGCGACAACGGTGAACGAGGAGAAAACTGCTTCAGAGACTGGACAGAAAATTTAGTAGAGAAAAATAAGTTAAATTAAAATCTTTTCACTGTACAGTTAGGAATGATGTTAAATAAACCAATCTAGCTAAGGTATATTAATTATAGTCTAACAGAGATCAGTTTAAATACTAAACTGTTGAATACGTGGACACGCCACATGTTCCTATGGACGAATCCTTATTGCGTCCACGTATTCGACAGATCAAGTTTGGTTCGAGCTAATCCGGAGACTGGACAGAAAATTTAGTAGAAAATAAGTTAAATTAAAGTCTTTTCACTGTACAGTTAGGAGTTATGTTAAATAAACCAATCTAGATAAGGTATCGTCTACATACTTTTCTGTCGAATAGGTGGACATGCCACATGTTCTTATGGACGAATTGCTATGGTGCCCACGCATTCGACATATTGACTTTAAATAATGTGAAACGTTATTTAAGAAAGAAGGCAAACTGTTTATTTCTGATATTCCTTCACTTATTATCAATTATTTTTTTCAAAAAAAAACTCGAAACCCGTAACCCAGAAAAAAAAAATTATAAATGGCGAGTATAACGGGAAGGGCAGCTCTCTCTTAACTGTTTTAAACTGTTTCACTTCGAATAAAGGGCAGCAAAATGCACTGGTCACAGCAAAAACCATAGATTTATATGCGAAAAAATAGGGAAAAAACTGGGATAAACGACGGGAGGGAAGTAAAGTATGAGATTCTAATTGCACGAGCTGGAAGGAAATTGGTCCGCAGAAAAACGTTGAATGTAACAAGTTGCTTCCACTAGGCAGGGAAATTCCCTTGAAAAGGGGAAAATATCGGGGAAATCCTCTGAAAAAGGGGGAAATTAGGAAAGAAAGGAGAAAAACGGATTTAATGGACGTAGAGGGAAAATCCCTTACAAAGGCGAAAACCAGGGAAGATGGGGAGGAAAGGGGAAAAGTGGAAGCATTTGCGTTGGATAAAACTCTTAGACTGCCGAGTCTTCTTCAGCGGCATCAGCGACAGCGGCCCGCAGTTCGCTGTACGGCGCAGAGCTGTAAATGTTTTCTCCGAGGCTGGGGCGTGCTAGTCACGCGTTATTACTCTCGTTGGTCTCAATCTTGCGGGCCAGCTCGCTAACCACCTCACGATAAACCAGCGGCTCGAGGTTTCGGCCCAGCATGTAGAGGACCCACCAGTCGCCCAAGTCCGTCTTACTCGTGATCGACTCGACCAACTGTAGAAGGAAAAGATTTTAAAAATGGATAAATTATTAATCTGTCGAATCCATGGACATGCCATAAGTGCTTATGGACAAATTACTATTCAGTCCAACGATAATGTGTTAATGAAATACCTCAGAGGAAACAAAACGATTGCGAGCATGCAGAACGAAAGGACGAATGCGGGGTACTGCCAACAGAACGGCCCTAGATTTACAAAATCATCAATTAAAATACATCCAATATTATTATTCAGCAGAACAGTAAAGTGAATTACCTGTAAACGACAACAATGGACAGCAGGGTGGCCAAGATGATAAACCAGAACCACAGGAAAATGTACGATTTCTCGTTAATAATATTCTGTGGCAAAACGCACATAGCGTCGTGCCGAGAAACTGTTCCCGAAGGTCCGTACTTGTGGAAGGTGCATTTCGTCACTCGAGGGAAAACGTAGATCATGGGATCGTAACGCTGTTCCTGGTCTGCGTTGGCAAAAGCCAGAACTACAGAAAAATCACAGCATTATGAATTAGTTACTCATTTCTTTAAGTCAATTAATTAATTACCTTTCCACCCGTACGAGAAGAATTCACCTCCGACGAAACGATTCATCAAATAAAGTTGTCCGATAATATTGACGAGGCAAAGAGCCTCGCAGATAAAGTAGCGAATGGCGTAGGCGCTATGTTGCTAAATTTTGAGAAATTATTCTTATTTTTCATGGAGTAATTTTTAATCAAGTGTCAAAATACCTTAAAATGGATGACCAAGTAATCGATGAGTACTCGTTTCTTGGCGTTACGTTCCTCCTGCGTCTTAAGCCCACTGTTAAGACCAAGAACAATAGTCTGCATGAGTCCATTCTCCCACGAGTCCCACAGCCATTTAGGAACGTAGCACAAAATGGCTTGGAAAAAGAGCAAGAAACACATCCACTGGTAATAAGCGTGGACTTTCTTTTCTCCAGCATCATGGTGTCCAGGCGCAATACCTTAAATTCAAATATTAGTACAAGCTTAATTATTACGTTCGAGCAAAGTCCGATACCTGGGTGGGGGATATCAACGCCTACTTGTCTGATAAAAGCGTTCGGAATGGTGAAAGTCGAAGAGATCCAGCAGTAGGTGTTAATCACGTGAATCGGGACGTCATTATCATTCATGCAGTTAATCGGGTTACCAACAAATTGCGAGGCAGTAACGATTAGCGAGAAGGCGATCAGCAGGGCAGTGGTAAACATGTAATGGAGCCTGAACACCGCATTGTCAGTTATGATTTCCTGACGGCGGAAATAGTCCTTCAATCCCGCTAAGATATTGTACATTTTCTAATGTTCCCGAACCATAGAAAATACAAAACACAATTATTGTTAGTTATTTTCATTAAATCAAAATAACTTTAACTATTTCTGTCAAGAAACAGGTACAAAAATAGTAAAATCAAGAATTTATTTTGAAATACGCGCGCTGTCATACGATTGGCTGGAACTAAAAAGTCACGTGACACCTTGCCATCCAATCAAATCTTTCGCAAAAACTTGTTTAAATAATTAACTTATATATTTAATTTTAATTCAATTATTAATTGCTGTTAACCTAATTACCTGTCACGTGACTTTAAAAAAAAACTATTCAATTTATTTAAATTAAGTTATAAAAAAAATAACACCTAATTAAAAAATAATAAAAAATATCTGATTTTACCTTTTTTTAAAGGGATTATAGGAGCAAGCACTGTACGCCGTTCAGTTCTTCCTAAACCACTGACTGGTTGCGCGTAACGCCAGCCGACCAGGCAAGTATCCCCTTTCGACTGATAATTCAACGGGCGGTATTTTACTACCGCCCGTTGAATTATCAGTCGCACGGGGTATACTTCTTTTGTTCCCTCCGCTTCGGAACCGAGGGGTGACTTTCAAAAGTTTCCACAAGTCATCCACCCTTGTAGAAAAACATTTCAGGGCTTTTGCTTCTAACCTCGAGGCCATTTTTGTCTGCAAATAATAAATACCAACAGGATATTGAGGACATTTCGGCTTGGAAACTTGAAAAACCTAATAAAAATGCGTTGCGAAAATCAGGACTTGCAAGCATGGTACCCACGCTAATTTTTTTTTTACATTCTTAGTTTTTGCATAAAATTAAAATTAATTAGACATTATGACCTCACTTGAGAAATATGTCTTGGTGAATATATTCTAAAAGTTTCTGAAAGGTTTTTGAGCAAAGAAAGAACTAGAAAAAGAGACAAAAACAAGTTCTGAAGAGTTCAACGTCCCAACACAAGTCGTTTCACTTGAACTTTAGCAGTTTTTTTCTCTAACATACAAAACTTGACTTGTAAAAAAATAATTAATTACAGTTATAAGATAACTATTATACTTTTCAGAAGATCATATAAACTTTAATGTCGAAGAATTTCAGTTAGGGAAAAACAGGAAAAAATGGCCGACGCCCCCAGAAGAGGAGGCCATCTTGTTTTGTTCCAGAAGCTCGCCATTGGTTGAAGCAGGTAGTCTCGTAGTCAGGTACGAGTCCTCAACTGTTAAAAAGTCTAGACACTTTTTCCATATAAATTTTTCTTTTCTGGTTTTTTGTCCTTATTTGAATATTTGTGATGCAATTGAAAAATGGCGACTCTGTTCGTCTGCTCTTCCTCTGTCCCGCTTGATTTTCTTCTTTTTCTCATGTTCCGTCACGTACAAAACTTATGGCCACGTGACCTTTTTTGGTTATAGAAACTAAATACTGGTCATTTTGTGCAATTTTTGATACTTGATAAGAGATTCCGTGACAGTAATTAAATACGCTTCAATTGTAGAACGGATCTGTACAACACGTGCTGTGTCCTGAAAATAGCCTTCGTCGGCTAGAGACATGCACATGCATTGACGTCATCTTTCGGTTTAATCTTTACAAAAAAAAACGAGTTAATTAGTTTCTTGATAATGTCAACCAGTTTTGTTGTCGAATTTAAAAAGTTTTAAGACTAATTAGCAACACTTTAAGAGTAATGGACGCTCTATCTGATCAAACCTCAAACGTTGAAATGGCGGTTTCATTATTTACGTTTATATCAGTGAAAATATCGATAAATTGACATATTTGGGGTTTAATCGATATTCTAGAATAATCGAAGATTGATTTAAAAGTATAATTGATTCAAATTAAAAGTTAGAATTGGTTGTTTCAGTGGTTTGAACTTAGGGAAGCCTCTTCTGACCACCATCTTCTTGGAGGTCCCAAGTGGAGCAGACAACGGTTCTGTGGTTAATTACAGTACCTAACCCCTCAATTATGTCAAATTTAAGTTTTCCGGTTAGTTTTTGACTTTCATGAACTGAAAAATTGAATTTTTCTGTGGTTTTTTTACTTAAAAACAAACCAACAACGCACGCGTGCTGTAATGGCGGACTTGCCTACTGCGTAGTAGGTCACTTCAAACATTGTTTTAAGGACTTGTTATTTAAGTTATTGAAGCGTAATCTATGAAATTTATTGAGTTCATTAATCTCAATTGAGTGAAGGACAGACAAGTTCCCGTTTGTTGACTCAGTTGATCAAATAACGGCAATAAACCGTGAGGAGGAAATGATCGTTCAGGTTCAGGACGGTTCGATTGCGGTTCACGGTTCGGTTCACCGGTAAACCGACGATCATATGGGCTGATAACATGGATAACATCGTTCAGGATGACTTGAAAAATACGGTTCAAACCGTCAAGAGAACTGGGGGGGATGCGCCTAATTGAACTTCATTTCCGCAACTTCCCTCTTGGAATTTCTTTGAGCCCATTGACTGCTGGAAGAAAATATTCGTTAATTTGAATGAAATTCCAAGTATTTGTAGAATATTCCACGTTAATTTGGTCTGAAAGACTCTTGGAATGACGGTTTTCCACGGTAAAAAAGGCACCATTACAGTGCCTTTTCGTAGTTCCTCAGTTCCTTTTTACAGTGCCTTTTCACAGATGCCTCCATTGCCTTAAAGCGCCCTAACTTTAAATTACGTTCAGACTACCTAGTTCAAGGTCATTCAAAAAGGCACCATTACAGTACCTTTTCGTAGTTCCTCAGTTCCTTTTTACAGTGCCTTTTCACAGATGCCTCCATTGCCTTAAAGCCCGCTAACTTTAAAATACGTTCAGACTACCTAGTTCAAGGTCATTCAAAAAAGGCACCATTACAGTGCCTTTTTCGTAGTTCCTCAGTTCCTTTTTACAGTGCCTTTTCACGGATGCCTCCATTGCCATGAACCCCGCTAACTTTAAATTACGTTCAGAACTATACCTAGTTTCAAGGTCATTCAAAAGATTGAATGACGTTTTCACGTAAAAAGGCACCATTACAGTGCTTTTCTAGTTCTCATTTTTTTTACAGTGCTTTTTCAAGATGTCCATTGCTTTTAAGCTGTACTTTAAGTTACGTTCAAACTACAGCTAGTTCAAGGTCATTCAAAAAGGCACTTGGAATGACGGTTTTCCACGATCATATGAGAATGACGCCATAAAGCACGTGTTACAATCTCAAGGTGTGAAAAGACCTTGAAATACTTTTCAACCACCTTAAACCGCCTGAATCTCAAACAAACCACTTCTCACACATGTTACAAAAAAATTCTTTGTATTTTTCCCATACAAAAAGGTGAAAAAAATCGATACGTAAAATAATTCTTGGCTATTTTCAAAAAAGTTTGAAAGGAAAAAGTCTCGGGAATAAGTAAATGACTTTTAAAAAAAGACTATACTTCTACGACAAGTGCTGATTTTATTCAAGAAAACCCTTTTATTTTGTCGTGGGTTTTTTATTTTATCTTAGAAAATATAAAGCACTTGAATACAAAACACAAATGAATGATCAGGAAAAAAAAGTTTAAGTGAGAATCGGGGTGTCGTCTCCCCCGTTCGAACTCGAGGCGTAGCTGAGTTTCTTCGAAATGTTTCGGAGAAGGCTGCCGTAAGTCACGGTGTCGAGATTCTTGCCGAGGAGCGACAGCAGGACCCAGTCGCCGATCTGAGCCTTCTGCGTGAAGACGTCAGCGTCGTCGTGACCGCCCCGCCCGACGCTCGAGCGGATGACAGCAGTGCGAAGCGGGACGTAAACGATGGTCAGCACGCGGAAGATGAATGAGATTCCCGTGATGACGGCTAACGTCACAAACCAGAACCAAAGGAACGTGTAGATCTTCTCGTTAATGACGTTCAAAGCCAGAACGCACATAGCGTCGTGCCGCTGGATAGTACCTGAGCAAAAACGTAAACGAGGTTTGAGTTGACGTTAGCGGGAAAAGTACGATGACTTACCCGATGACCCGAACTTGTGGAATGTGCACTTGGTGACTCTCGGGAAGACTCGGGACATTGGGTCAAAACGGACCTCGGGGTCCATGCTGAGGAACTTGACAACATTGATGCCGTAGCGCAGGAACTCGCCACCGAGGAAGTAGTCGGTGAAGTAGATTTGGAAGATGACGTTGACAAGGTTTAATACTTCGCAGGTGAAATACTTGATGGCCCACCAGTTATGCTCGTGCAGGTTATTGACAATGTAATCGCTGAGGATTTCTTCTTTCTTCTTTTTGGCAGTAGCTTCCTCGCGAATAGTAAACGCGTTCATACCTTGGACGATAACGCTTATCTTGCTGGCTTCCCATGCTTTCCATAACGCATGAGGTAAATAAAACATCAAAGCCTTTTGACAAATACAAAAACAACTTATTAGATAAGCCCCTGAACAGGATGTAAACATTAGCGTGTTTCAGCATTGCCAGATTTCAATAAACAAGATAGGTGTTCAAATTATAATTTACCTGAGCGAAAAGCACGAAAGGTACCCACTGATAATAGGCATGATACTTGATTTCGTCTTTGTCGGTATAAGTACCGAGACCGAAGTAGGCAGTTTCGTGGCCGACCTTGTTTCCGTACGTTTTCGGGACGGAGAAGGTGGTCGAGATGAAGCAATAGTTGTTGAGCACGTTATCGGGGACTCCGTTACCATCCTGAATGCAGCGTATGTGATCGCCAAAGTTCTGCCGCATGGTCCCCAGAATGCAGCAAGCGACCAGGACGCCGAACGTCAGTTTGTAGTGCAGACGAAAGATCCCGCTATCGATAACCACTTTGGTGTACTTGACCTTCACCAAGGATTTGAGACGTCCAAAGGCGCCTATCATCTTCGTTCAAGTGGCCTTGTACGGAATAATAAATTCAGTAAAAATTTTGAGTGAGTTTACATAAGACGAAGTACTGGGTGTTCAATGAGAAATACAATCCGACAGCTGTGCTTTTGCTTGCGTAGAAAAAATGCCTGTGTGGGGTGGCCGATAACATATTTCATTCATTTTGCTTTAAACTAGCTTTTATTAATTATTATACTTTATTTCCTGTTTCTTATATTTTGACTCGTTGCCATGGTAACTGTCCTCCTATTGGGAGTCTGCTTTCTTGTCATTTGAAATTCGAACACTTTTCCGCGCATTCTTGTCACTGAACTTCCCGTTACGAATCATAAACGACAAGAATCTTGATTAAGAATCAAGAATCACGACAACTGCATGAACCACTGAATGAATCAATGAATCAATGAATGAATGTATCCGTAATCTCAAGTCAAAATTTTCATAGACTAATGAAATAATTAGAATTAAAACTTACAGTTTTGAATAGAGAAGAGAAAAATGCTGCAAAAATGCACGAGTTTCTTCGGATCACGTCGTCCAACTCCAACTGTGAGTGAACCGAATGGAGGCATAGCAAAAGCAACAGCAAAAGCAAAAGCAATACCCGAAGCTCCCTGTTGGTAGCCACCCTTCAAACAAACCCCTCTCCTTACACCCACCCTCCAGCCCAGCCCCTCTTTCCCTCTTTCCCTCTTTCCCCCCTTTCTCCCTTCTTCCCCCTCACACCCTTGGTGCCAAGCCTCCCGTCTTATCCCTCCTTTTCCCTCCTTCCCCTCTCTCCCTTCTCCCCCCTCACACCCTTGGCGCCAAGCCTCCCGTCTTATCCCTCACTTTCCCTCCTTCCCCCTTTCTCCCTTCTTCCCCCCCCTAACACCCTTGGCGCCAAGCCTCCCGTCTTATCCCTCTCTCCCCTCCTTCCCCTCTCTCCCTTCTTTTCCCCCCTCATACCCTTAGCGCCAAGCCTCCCGGTCTATCCCTCCTTCCCCTCCTTCCCCCTTTCTCCCTTCTTTCCCCCTAACACCCTTGGCGCCAAGCCTCCCGGTCTATTCCTCTCTCCCCTCCTTCTCCCCTTTCGGTGTCTTGCACTTCAAGTTCCCCCTTTTCCCCCCCCCCTCTTCCCTTACGTTTTCCTTTCCAGACCCAATTCCCTCTTTTTTCGGGGAATTTCCCTGCAAACTTCGTGGCCAGCCTCCCGTCCATCCCTCTTTCCCCTCTTTCTCCCCCTTCGGTGTCTTCCACTTTAAATTCCCCCTTTTCCCGCCCCCCCTCTTCCCTTACGTTTTCCTTTCAAGAACCCATTTCCCTCTTTTTTTCGGGGAATTTCCCTGCAAACTTCGTGGCCAGATGTTTACCCTACGGCGGTATAGGCTTTAAACTCCCCCACCGACCAAGTTTGAGGTCAGACAGGGGTCAAATAGCGTTATGTTGAAATATTTCATCAGCCATTGGATTTTTATATAAGAGATGGAGAAACAGTGTTGCCACATTTCAATCTTCCATTCTCTTCCCTTATCTTTCCCCTTTTTCCCCTCCCGTGCAAGAATGTACATGGTCTAGATTTCGTCTTCCCTTTTCAGACTCCATTTCCCCCTTTTTCAGGGAACTTCCCTGCAAAAGTGGAAACACCGCTGGAGATTTTTGACTGTCGGTTCAAATTTTTGTCTGCTTGTTTTCTCAACGGACGGAAATGATGGCTTATTATCAGCTGAACTGAAAAGGCGATTTGCTTTTTTCATTCAAGGTCATTCAAGGTCATCCAATATCTACACAGGAGGGTGAAAGTACGAAATATTTTGGCAAAGCTGTCCAGCTTAACCGTCAGCTGTTAAACATCAGTCGCCCTATTTTGCAGACCCTTAACACTAAAACCAGTGTTTCCATTCTTACAGGGAAATTCCCTGAAAAAGGGGGAAATGGAGTCTGAAAAGGGAAGACGAAGAGAAGAGAGTAAAGAGGAAATCTAGACCCTGTACATTCTTGCATGGAGGGGGAAAAAGGGGAAAGATAAGGGAAGAGGGGGAAATGGAAGATTGAAAAGTGCTTAACACTAAAACCAGTGTTTCCACTCTTACAGGGAAATTCCCTGAAAAAGGGGGGAAATGGAGTCTGAAAAGGGAAGACGAAGAGAAGATAGCAAAGGGGAAATCTAGACCCTACATTTTTTAGCACGGAAGGGGGAAAAAGGGAAAGATAAGGGAAGAGGGTAGAAAGGGAAAATTGAAAAGTGGAAACACTGACTAAAACATAAACCATACGGGCCTCGCTAAAGCGGACAGCTGTATAAAATCAGGACTTCGTTCAGTACACTTAAATTACAGCTTAAAAATCTTCAAAAAATCATACAAATCATTTAACGTAACTTAAAAGTCAGTACAACGACAAACTGATCTAATCTAAGCGTCCGCTGTACTGAAAATATCATTCACCTCTCTATAGCGGACAGCTTAACAGACACTAATTTCGTGTCTGTAAGAGTTATTTTAATCTTAAAAATCTCAGAAAAATTCATACAAAATTTTGGCATCAACTAAAAGTCTTAAATCTGAATTTTAGTATTTTATTTCAGTGTCCGTTATAGCGAGGAGCTGAATATTTTAAAAGTTCTACGCCTCTTCACAAGGGTCATGTAAATAAGATATCGAGGTCAAGTGAGGTCAGCCAAGGTCAAAACCAAGTTTCTCTGGAGGTCTTACATAAGGAGGCAGTGCTTCCACTTTTTTCCCTTTTTTCCCCTTTTTCCCTGCTCCGTGCTACAGAGTAAAAGCTACAACTTGTAGTAGATTCACTTTATCCCCCATTTTCCCTTTTTCCTTCTTCCCTCATTTTCCCTTATTTGAGGGAATTTCCCTGCTGAGTGGAAGCATTGCAAGGAAGGACTTTGATATTCGATGAAAAGGATTTCGTCAGCAGTTCCTTTATGAAACAAGAGACTGGACGAGTCGCTTTCCCAATTGCCTTTACGTGATTACAGTCAACAATAGTCTTTTTAAAAAGAATTATAATCTAGGTTGCGACATTACCCTTAAAGTAGGACATGAAATTACAATCTAATTTTACAGTATTTTTGCCAATTTTTTAAATTCCTATAAACTTTCACTGAACTTCTAGGTAAATCTATGAAAGCGTAAGATAGTCTAGGCTAAATGTGTGAAAGCCCTACAGCAAGTTAAGGCGTTGCTGAAAATCTCAAGGTCTTAAAAAGCATTTTAGGCTTAAAAAGAAATTCAATGGGAAAATAAATTTTTTTTTGTCCTCCTTTTATTAAAATCTATTCACGTAGCCATTTAAATAACACGTGGTCAAAGAATCTCTACTAGAATCTTACTCTTAAAAG
The DNA here is from genome assembly GCA_002872375.1 of Eulimnadia texana. Classification (NCBI taxonomy): domain Eukaryota; kingdom Metazoa; phylum Arthropoda; class Branchiopoda; order Diplostraca; family Limnadiidae; genus Eulimnadia; species Eulimnadia texana. The sequence goes on from NKDA01000007.1 coordinate 2,677,517, forward strand.
ACTTAAAATTCAGTAGTAGTAAGTCATTTACTAACACGTGGTCAAAAGATTCTTAGTATAATCTTACTCTTAAAAGACTTAAGATTCAGTAAGTAAGCCATTTACTAACACGTGGTCAAAAGATTCTTACTAGAATCTTACTCTTAAAGATTCAAGTTTCAGTAGTAGTAAGTCAACATGTTTTTCGAAATTCAGTTCCAAGAAGAATTCCAACAAGGGAAATCCTTTCTGTTGTTGTTAAATAACTTCTGAATCATATCTGAAGTTTCCGGTTCGTACTTCCGGACAACGGCAGGGGGCTACACTTGAGTGATAATGTGATAACAGTCTGATAACAGGTTGATAACAGGCTGATAACAGTTTCGTCATTTCCTACTTCCTAATTTAAAAAAAATAAACCTGCCGGCTAATTACAGTAAAATAAATGCAGTGACGCGTTCGCACCCGCATATCACTAACCCGGAAAAAAAGTTAACTAGATTAAATCTGGATAAAATGTAGATCCACTTTGGAGGGAAATTTCCTGGAAAAGGGGAAAACGGGGAATCTAGAAATACAGCCTTATATTATAGAAGGAACGGGAAAAAGGGGAAAAATAAAGGAAGAGGGGAAAAGGGGAAATCTAGAAATACACCCTTATATTGTAGAAAGGACGGGAAAAAGGGGAAAATAAAGGAAGAGGGGAAAAGGGGAAATCTAGAAATGCACCCTTATATTATAGAAAGGACGGGAAAAAGGGGAAAATAAAGGAAGAGGGGAAAAGGGGAAATCTAGAAATACACCCTTATATTCTAGAAAGGACGGGAAAAAGGGAAAATAAAGGAAGAGGGGAAAAAGGGGAAATCTAGAAATACACCCTTATATTGTAGAAAGGACGGGAAAAAGGGAAAAATAAAGGAAGAGGGGAAATCTAGAAGTACACCCTTGTATTACAGAACGGACGGGAAAGAGGGGAAAAATAAGGGAAGAGGGGAAAAGGGGAAACTAATTTAAATACAAATTTTTTCCCGAAACATTTTTAAGAAAAATTTATTTTATTTTCTCTCAAAATTTCAATATTTCCGAAAAAAATGCGATTACAAAATTGATGGAGGAGGCTGGAGAGAAAAAGTAATATTATTTGTAGATTTTTACTGCACCTATATGGAGGAAAAATATGATTAAATTGGTCCATGAAAATAATGGAAAAAGTCTTATAATAACTATCACTACAATCAAAGGAGAGAGGGAAAAAAAGTTACTAAATTGGAAACTATGGCTATTAAGTTATAACTTGTGTAAAGAGGAGCTGCTGAGTACGTGTGAGGAGAACAGTTTTGAGAAACTTTTGTTTTGAGAGAAACATACAAATCAAAGGGAATGATAAAGAGAGTATATCAAATATAAGGCGCAAAAAAGATGTTTGGACCCTTTAATGTTTTGTTTCATCGTGGGAAAAAAAAACTATTACAAAGCTGCTTTTCCTTAGAAAAAAAGAAAAACTAGCAAAAAGTGAACTTTTCGTGTCAAAGAGAAAATGTATAGTGTTAGACGGCTTCTTTTCCTTCGAATCTGCGAGCGAGATCTCCCATGAGTTCCTTGTAGATCAGGGGGTCCATGTTCTTGCCGAGGAGCAGCAGGACGAACCAGTCTCCGATCTGGCACTTGCGGGCAACCAGCTCGACTTCGGCCCGGGGAGCGAGACGGGCCTGGGCGCGGAGAAGGTACATGCGGGCCTGGCTGCCGAGGATGACTGCCAGGCGGTAGAGGAGCGAAAGACCCGTAACGACCGAGAGGATGATGAACCAGAACCACAAGAAGACGTAGATTTTCTCGTTGACGATGTTGAGGGGCAGCACGCAGAGACCATCAATCCTCTGGACAGTACCCGAAGCACCGAATTTGTGGAACGTGCACTTGGTCACTTTGGGGAAGACCTTTTTTTCCGACACAGAAAACGAAAAGCATGAAACAAAACAATCAAAGCGGGAAGTGGAAACGTTCGACTTACCAGAGCCATGGGGTCGGGCGGTCTTCAGGTTCCATCTCGGTGAAGGAGAGGACCCTGCTTCCATAGGTGGTGAACTCCCCACCGAGGAAGAGGTCCATGAAGTAGATCTGTCCAATGACGTTAACGAAGTTGAGGACCTCGCAGATGAAGAAGCGGATGGCGTAGAAGTTGTGGTTGTGCAGGTTGGTTGCGAAATAGTCGACCAACAATTTCTTGCGCTCATTCTTTGTGTCCTCACTGATGATGGGGCAGTTGAGGTCTAGGACGAGCATCTTCATCTTGCCAGACTCCCATGTTTTCCACAAGTAACGGGGATGTAGAAAAGCAGAGCCTAGTTTTTCAGATTTCGCAAAATCTTAGTCCAGCTAGTCCCAAAACCAAAAAAAAATGCAAAATCTTACCTGGAAGAAGAGGACGAAGCAGACCCACTGGTAGTACTTGTGGTGCTTGATCTCATCTCCTTCTCTCGCAGTTCCCGTTCCAGGGTGCGGGACATCTTTTCCCACCACTTCGCTCAAACGGTTGGGGATGGTGAAGGTCGAGTGGATCCAGCAGTACGTATCCATGACATTTCCGGGCACCCCCTCGACTATACAGTCGATGGGGTCTCCGATATACTGTCTGGAAGTGACCAGAAGCGAGAAAGCGATAAGGATAATAACAGTGGCCTTATAATGCAACCGGAAGATGTTATTATCAATGCAGACTGTGTCGAGCTTCAACAAGCTCTTCACCGAGCCGAAAACATCAAACATGGTGACTGCTGAATATTAATTTTTCTATATATCTTTCAACAAAAAATTCAAATCTGGTTTTAAAAAAGCAAATTTTTAATGCCGACCACGTAAAGTTTTAGCCGTGACTCCTTGTAAGTGTCAACGTGACACCACGCTCCGCCAGCAACTGAATGCGCCAGCAGGTACGTTTGAAGTTGCGGGCGGATATTCCCCAACGTCTAGCCTCACTGCAGGGTACGAGCGCGCGCCCCTAGCGGCAGACTGGTGAACTACAAATTCCAATAAAATAAACTAAATCAATTATCTATAAAATATAGATTTTCAAGATTATTTTATAGTTTATAGTAATAGTAAAATATTATTATATAGTTATTTGATAAATTATTATTATTAATTTATGTAATGGAACGCTGGCGGGCAAGTTGTTGCACGGACAGGCTTTTCAAACATTCAAAATGGCGACTGGAATATTTGCTTGAGTGGCTTGAAGTTTTATATTATCCAGAAGCTGGAACAATTGAACTGCATTCTTCTGCATAATTTAATGAGCATCACCTTTTTATTTTAGATTTTAGCCATAAAAAGGTGTAAAAACGAGTTTCGTGATCTTTTTTTTTGTAGTTGATAATCTCGTTGGGGTTTGAGGTTTTTCTTTGGAAAGTTGCACCTTGTGGTTGTTGCTGGGTTCTCTCTCTCAGTTTCTTTCGTCTCTTGAAACGAAAACCGAGAGATTCCCACGCTTTTGAAGTTTTCTCACGTTTTCAAATTTCGGTTTGTCGAAAGTCAACAACAAGAACAGAGGGGTTCAACTCTTATCGGCCCGTGCGCCAAAAGCAATGCTCATAAAATCACGACATGAATCTTAAATAACCAGAAAACTTTTCATAAATTCAGAGCATAAATCCTGAAAATTTGTTTCTTGTATTAATTTGTTTCTTATTTCGTATTCTTTGATTACGTGATTGGACCGTTTCAAGCCTCTGGGCAAATAACTTCAACCCAAGCAACTCGAGGGACTTAGAAAAAATTTTAGAGGGTTTGATTCTTATCAGTGCTTCCAATTTTAGGGGAATTTCCCTGTTTTCAGGGGAAAAAGAGGGGGAGAGGGAAAAACCAGGGAAACTGAAAGAAATTTGATGCATTTTTGGTCAACAATAATTAGATTTCCCTTTGGAAATCAATAACGGTGTTTCTCAATAATTATAAATGGAAGGGAAGAACGAGGGAAAACGGGAAAATGAGAGGGGAAAAAGGGAAAACAGAGGCTCCTACCAGGGAAAGCCCAAACTTCTCTTTACTCTCTTCTCTTCGTCTTCCCTTATGTTTCCCTTTTTCCCCCTCCGTGCAAGAATATACAGGGTCTAGATTTCCTCTTTAATCTCTTCTCTCCTTCCCTTATCTTTCCCCTTTCTCCCCTTCCGTGCAAGAATATACAGGGTCTAGATTTCCTCTTTACTCTCTTCTCTTCGTCTTCCCTTATCTTTCCCTTTTTTCCCCTTCCGTGCAAGAACATAGAGGGTCTAGATTACCTCTTTAATCTCTTCTCTCCTTCCCTTATCTTTCCCTTTTTCCCCCATCTGTGCAAGAACATACAGGGTCTAGATTTCCTCTTGACTCTCTTTTTCTCCTCGTCTTCCCTTATCTTTCCCTTTTTTCCCCTTCCGTGCAAGAACATACAGGGTCTAGATTTACCTCTTTACTCTCTTCTCTTCTCTTCGTCTTCCCTTTTCAGACTCCATTTCCCCCCTTTTTCGGGGAACTTCCCTGCAAACACTTGCTAAAGGCTATCAAGAATCCTTTGAAAGATTCATGAATCTCAAGAATCATGGGGTTGTTGCATATAACTTCAGGCTATTGGGATGCAGACGAGATAAATAACCCGCTGAAGGTCATTTCCCTCTTGAATCCAACAACCGTCTTCCAGAATTCCAGAGTTGCCATTATTCCCAATTTATATTATAATACTAAAATTGAATTCTTTGAAAATGTCTAGGAAACCTTTAGCCTGCCCTAAACACGCAAACAAGAGGATGGTCAACACCTTGGTCAACACATAGGATATCCATGACAGGGACGTGAGGGGGAGATAGAATTTATGATTCTTATCTTATTTTACGTATCGTTTCCTTCTTCGACGAAGTCTGTAAACATTATTGCACTAGATAGTTATCCACGCCATATAAAAATAATAACCGTGATGTTTTCCTCGTATGAGAGTGGCGTCTGTATGCAGTGGAAAAACATGGGCCTGAATGAAATCTATGAAATATATTTATGTAGGTCGATTGTTTGGAACAGCTTATTTATTGTTGTCTGGAAATTTTACGAAATTGAGTATTCCTTTGTCGGTAGAAGCTTAGTTAACCTTTGATCCCTGTGCGTTTCTTGAGTTTGTATATTATCGCCATCTAGCGGGAAGCTCAGTAATTAAGTCCTTAGCAAAATGCCATCTAGCGGTAATTTTATAAACTAAGTGCTTGATTAAAACTTGTCAACTGTTATGTAATCCCAGTGGCTTTTGGATAGAAAAACTAGACCCTGCGGCCATCTAGTGATAAGTTCGAGAACTAAGTTTACTTCAAGATTAGAACTTGGTGGTTAATTTAGATATTATTTTCACTGTTATCCTTAATTATACAAATCTTCTTCTCATGGATCAGCCCAGTACGTGTTAATCTTGACCTTAGATACTAAAAACACTGTATAAACAGAAACCAACACCCTACGGATTGTTAACTCTTTTGCTCTCCATTGTTCTGTAAATATATTTATCAGATTATGCATTAAATGCCCTTTATGAACGCAGTAAAACAATGCTCTATTGATAAGCAAACAGAGCAAGGTGAGACTTCAGGATATCATTTTTTGTAACGGCCGAAAAGCAGACGACGCCACGTAATTCAAAACTGCGTACACTCAACAGGTTGCAAAGAGGGCAGATATGAATGAACCCTTATCATTAGTAAAGCAGATTCCAAAGGAGTGGCAACGTTTTTTAGCGTTTTAAGTAAAAATGGCCTATGCACTGAATGCTTTGGACGACGGTATCGACGATTTAAAGCAGTGCGTTATTTGTCAGGAAGATTATAACAACGAGGACCGACTACCAAAGTTTCTGAACTGTACTCATACGTTCTGCTTACACTGTATCAAGGTACTGCAACTGCACAAATCAGTTTTAATAATATGATATTTAATTTGTGGTGTTTTATTTTGATATTTAGGCTTGGGTGAAGAATAAAATTATCGACTGTCCCATTTGTCGTGATGTGACGGCGTTGCCTTCGGCTGTTTCTGACCTGAAAACTAATCACTACATCCTGAAACATATAGAAGGGAGTGCCAGGAAGACTGAAATAGTGGGGTACGTCGTGCCACCTAGCGAGCAGTTAGCAAAGTAGTTCGTCAAGTAGCTAGGACGGAACGTTACAGTAGGAAGCTGGTATAGCAGCTAGTTAGTAAAGCTTAAGTAGAAGGCTAACCAAAATAGCTAATAAGGTAGCTCGAGAGGAAGAATAAGTAGGAACTAGTGAAAGTGAGTAGTAGCTGGTAAGTAACGTAGCTAGTTACTAGCTATTAAGTGAAGCTATAGGTAGTAAGTAAGTGACAGCTAGCAGAGAAGCAAGTAAGTAGCAAGAAGGGAGGTCAAGTTGGAAAGTACAAATGAGTAGTAAGTTAGTTAACGAATTAGCTCAAAAGTAAAGCTACTTAATAAGCTAAAGAAACTAAGCAGGATGGAACGCTAAGTAGAAAGCTAGCAAACTAACAAGTCGCAAGCTAGTAGGGAACTAGTCGTAAGCTATAGTAGCAAGCGAACTAGTAAGGTAGTCAGCAAGCTAGTAAGTAAGCTGCTAGCAAAATGGCAACGATGAACTAAATCTATTTTTATCCAGGAATTTTTTATGGTGTTTCCCATGTGGTCAAGCAGCTAAGTTGGAGTGTAGCCAGTCTGGCCATCGTCTGCTAATGGTAGAAAGCCATCAAGTTCACCAGAAGCTCAAACAACTAAACGACGACATCAACGAATGTAAGACTAACTGGAGTCTGTTGATAAACTGTCGACGTCAGTTCCAGGAATCGATACTCGATCGGATCCAGAAATCTTTTAAGATCGTCCAGGATCAACTGAACAAACTGATCGATGAAAACCAGTGGCATATTGCTCAGGCTGAGTCGCTACTTGGCAGTGCGGAAGAGTATCGACTGAATCAGGATCATAGTACTGATATAGTCAGTCTGACTGAATCTTACGCAAGTAGCGCTCGCGTTTCGCGCAAGCTTCTTCAAGATGCCGAAACCTTAGTCGGCCAGTTTGAGGGTACGCGCCGTCTGCGTTGTAACATATTTACTACTACTACTGCTAGTAATGCTGGGGAGAAGAGCTTAGACTTATCGTTTGACGACAACCAGCCGGACGTAACGGTAGCTACTTACGCTCTGATGAACGCACTAGAAACTATGTTTTCAAGTACTGAAATTACTGGAACCAGCACCGAAACCGCTGAAGAAAGGACTGCTAAGAAAGCTTCTAGCATCAACACTAAAACTAAAACAGCTAACGGCTACGCAGCAGTTCTTCGACACGGGTATATCAATATAGATCCACATGATACTAGTGATGTGTCCGAGCCTTCGAGTCCTCGAGGGCTCGAGCTTTTCGTCGCAGCTCGAGCTAAAACTTTTGGCTCGAGTCAGTGAAATTTTGTTTATACTATAAGCCATAAACATTCTTCCTAGGTATTCCTTTTGTATCAGTGTAGGGTCCACTGTTTGGGAGATATCATACGTAGAAAAAGTGCGGACCAACTCTCAGGGGATCGTTGGTATTGCAAAAATGTAAAAATATTGACAATTTGCACCAATGAATGTGCAATTGGTTTAAAAAAGGCTCTGAGAAACAGACATGTTCAGAAATTTCGTTAAGGTTCAGTTGCGATCGAAAGCGCTGACATTTTGGCGAACATGGCCAATCCCCCGCTATGTATGGAAGTTTCTTCGAGCTCTCCTAGAGGAGGGAAACTGTGAAGAATTAAAAGAGATGTATTAGCTCATACTGGCCAGGCTGACAACACAAAACTTCCTAATTCGAGCAGCTAGCTGTCTTTGCGAAAGAGCGTTTTAAACGGCCGGTAATCTGATCATTAAAGCGACAAGCTCGGTTAGGTCTCTATCAGGAAGTAATATTGAAAACAGAGCACGACAATACCAGACACTCCTTTACCCCCTTGTCCCATTCTGAAACATATACAGAATTCTATGGCCCCTGCTCCAGTACAGATTCAGGAGCAATTGGTGTCTCGAAGGTGTAACGAGATACTGATTTGTCTCTAATTTTTATGTTGCCCAGCTGATGGACAACTAGCAACGAATACTTGAAGCATATCATGTTAATTTGCTCCTGTCCCTTTACGTCGTCCTGATTTTTGGTTACGTTGGCAAAATATAGGTGGCGCTGATTCGAGCCTTCGAGCCGCTCGAGCTCGAGACTCCGAGCCGCTCGAGCCCAAAAAATCCGGCTCGGAGACATCACTACATGATACAACATATAATTTTAATATACCTCCAGGCACGGTGAGCAGAACGGACAGATCGCTCGTCCGCTCTCCAACGGACAAGTGCGATGCTTTATGGATTTTAACGTGGATGGTAGACCGTTCGGTCGTGCTGTAATCTTGCTAGAAATGAAAGCGGCTCCGATAATGTGCAAAGCTTTCAAAAACACTTGCCTGGGCAAGAAAGCAAGCTACGAGGGTTCGCGCATCTTCCAGGTAACATCTTATACAACTTTTAGTCACTGATGATATATTTCATTTAAAAAAACAGTCGAAACAAGGCGAATACATCTGCGGTGGGCGTATGGAAGAAACTGGGCTTAATGAAATGTTCGTTGCTGATAGATCGACACTGAGAGATGAACTGGGTGCTATTCGGATGCGACACAGAGACAACGAGGACAAGGTGGTCCTAGTAGGAACCGAGTTCCAGATTTTAGTGAGCAAAGGTCCCCATAAGCAGTTTCGGTTCACTACAGTGTTCGGTCGTGTTATCGAAGGTCTGGACACTTGTGAACAACTCAGCGAGATCAACCCGTATCTTAATAATGTGCGCATCGCTGGCTGCGGTGTGTTGTAAGGAGCGTTACAAGTTCAGAATTTAAAATTTTACTATATTAGCTTACACAGAATGTATTCATTCGTTCCAGTTGTAATAATACGGTTAAAGGTTAATTATGGGGTAATTAAGTAATATAGGAAAGATAAACCGATTAATAGGTATTTAGTATGGTGGGCCAGGTACTCACTGGAGACCAGGCTAGGCCAGACTAGACTAGATCAGGCCAGACTGTAGACCAGGACAGGCTGGACTAGACCAGGCCAGACTAGACCAGTATAGGCCAGAACATTCTACCCGGGAAACGCCTGTTGTAGAACTTTAGGTAACATGCTCTTTTCTGGAACATTCAGAACCTTTTCAAGGCTTTGTCTGATTGCCTGGTCATTTTTTAGGGGGTTTATTATTTGACCTGGTGGCTATTTGCTTGGTCTAGCCTGGTCTCTAGTGAAAGCCTGCCTTAATCAATGAACTGGACCGGATTCCAATATCTTTTAATTACACTGAACATGTACCAGTGTTACAAGGAAGCACTGGAAGTTGCAGTTCGATTTATGAGGTTCGGTTCGGTTCGGTTCACCTGTTAACAAAAGAATGAATTAATTTTAATATACTGTAATACAATTTATAACATGAATTGAATTAAGATAAGTTCAGGCTGCTTTATGTTCGATTTGTACTGAAACTGCTGTTTTTCGGTTTAAACCGCTGTGTAGGGTTACATGCAAACGGTTCAGTACACGGAATGGAATCCAAACAACAGAGTTAAACTTAATTATTCTAACTTAATTATAATTACTGTTAAATTAAACCTGTTTTAATCCGAATTCTTGTACGAATGGATAACTAAAACTTAATTTATCGAACATACAATTAAATAAATAAATTAACCAAACCGTGACAAACTTAAATGCAATATTTGCCTTGTCCTTGGGTCTTTTACATGCTCTGCTGATTGCTCAGCTGTCCATTACGTCCCATTCACACCTTTTACTCTCACTCTGGCGTGTATATAAAACCTCGTAAAACCACTAAACCAGCATCCAGTCAACTGCTGAACTAACTGAAAATGTTCTCCAAGACTATTGTAAGTTCCATTACCGTAAATTAACAAGAATTACTTGATTAACTAGGTTAAACCTGGTATTGTTTAGGTGTTCCTGGCTGTCGCCATCTTGGCCGTGGTTAGCAGCGCTCCCAGCGGCTATTACTCCGGTTACACTGCGCCGGCTTACGGAGGTGCGGTGCCTTCTCTACCGCCTTTCGGTGTGGCTGCGCGTCATCCGGCTTACGGTTACGCTCACGGATATGGATACAATAACGCATACAATAACGGATACGTAACTGCTCTCAGGTAAACCAACATCAACCAGTAAAAACCTATTTGCTTCTCAGTTAACTTAATGATGTTTAAAATATAATCTACAGATACGAGTCTAACGTTCCCTACCAAGGCAACTCTGCCTATGCCTACCAAGTGGACGGACAGGCCGTCCAAGTGGCTCGCGGCTCTTCCCGTTATTAGATCTACTGCCGAACTATCACGAACTATCAACCAAAACTACGATTCCAACGATATAAGTAACTGAAATAAAAATGAATGAAACCACAAATCAGTTTATTCAGTACTCAAGTTATATCTAGTTTATTGTAAATTTTCTAAAAGCGATTCTTAACATAGTAATTCCTAAAATAGTCAAGAATCTTAATATTCTTTAAGTATTAGATTGTGGTCAAGATTGGGATTTGATAAAAGACTTGGAATTAAAGAATTGCAGGCCGAAAAATCATTGCACACCCGTAGAAAATTGCACAAAATTTGACAAATCAGAAGAATCAAAATTTACCAGACAAACTCAAAAGATCAAACAAAATCGCCAAGAAATCGAAATCGTGTCGTTTGATTGGCTCGTGAACCTTTCTGTTGACATTTCGAGCCTTCGCTTGGCACTCTCCATCATGAACCACCGTGACTCCTGTTAATTGAATTCGGAATTAATACTCAAGTAGTAAAATTCAGTAGTTTTTTTGTGATTATTTGAGCTAAATATTAGTTCACCTGGACAACGCGAAAGCATGCAGTCGTTTCCGTAAGTTTTTCCATCGCTGCCGCAAACAGGTTCATCCTGCAGTTATTTATACATGTTATAAAAAATAAGTATAGATAATTGTAACATAATTTAGCATAATATTTTAGTTTGAAGTAAATATTATTTATAACTTACCATTAAAGAGCAAATAATCGTCGGGTCACAACCGGGGTTGGCGGTAAGCCATTCGTCAGGTTGGCACTCTCCATCATGAACTGCAGTGACTCCTGTCAAATTAAATTAAAATTAATGTGCAATTAGTTTAGTGATATCTCTGAGTGGCTCGAGGGCTCCAATCAGCGCTACTTGTATTTTACCTACTGTAAAGAAATGTGACAATAGCCCTGTGTTGTGATTTGGGTAAATAGCTATCCAAGATGGCTAATCAAAGTTAGAAGATGAACGGCTAGTTGAGGCAGTTTATTGCTGACGATCGATACAAGCTGATATTTAAAGATTGGTCTTGAAGACTATGCGGGATCAATTAGATATTGCGCCAGTGTCACTTCTCTAGAAGGATTGCGAAATACATGGAATGTTTCTAGAACTATTTCGACATATTTCGACACTAGAGTGCGATAAACGGATTTTGCAATTACATGCTTCTTAAGCAGTCCACAGGATTTCTCAACACCTGCGTATCTCAAAATCAGGACGATGTAGAGGAAAAGGGGCAAGTTAACAACAGGCTTGAAAAATTTCTTGCTAGTTATTCATCTTCTAGAGAACATAAACGTTTCGACACAGAACAGAAAATCGTCACATTTAAGACAACGGTGGTTTCTGGGTCTTCACTGGAGCCTTTTAAAATGCTCTTCTGCAGGGATAGCTACAGAGCTAGTCGCCCGAATAAGGAGGATGTGCGACAGCAACCAGGCCTCCATAAAAAGTCATACGGTTGAGTACCGAATGACCAGGTAGGTGAACATTAGCTTCCCTCTCTGAATCATTAGCTGAATAGTACCTGAACTTACTTTAGTTGCTAAAACTGAACCCTCTGAATTAGGGGTTAAATATTGCATGGCTGAGTTCCCTAAAAATTTCTAGCGTACGAATCACGTGAAAGTGGGGCAATTTCATACTATCTTCTAGCTGAATCCATGATAACCATGCACCACCCAGAAGGTCATTCTGCCGTTTGACTAGTTCATCTTTCTTTTATCGGGGCTAATATAGGTTAGTGCTTCTAATGAAGTTACTGCAGGTTCTCTCCTCAAGAAGATGATATAAAAAAAGAAAAAGCTTCCATACATTTGCTTAAGGCAGTCCATGTTCGACAAGACGTCAACGCTCGGAACTTAACAGTAACGCTGAACGGCTCTATTTCTCAGTCTGTTACGCTTTTTTGCATGTCCCCTGGCAAAGTTTGTCAGTATTCTAGAATTTCTGCAATGGAGTTGGGAAGGCATTCTTTCTAGGTCTTTCTCTCAACAAAGTTCACCCCACACTACTCCTAGAAGAGTGTCTAGTGCTCAGGCCTTTTGGGTGATTCTGTGTTAACTTGTATTTTTTGGTTTTCGAAATTGTCGAGGCTTTTGTAGGTAGCAAGAAGTTTGGTGGCCAAAGTTCAGTTTCTTGAAGTTAGTCGTCTTGGAAAAGGGCACTTCGAGCAAGTTTTCGATTTCACTTATACATTTATTTATTCTTGAATTTGTAGTCCTTCTCGTCAGCACGTACTTCTCTTCAGTTTAACGAGTCTAATAAATGAGCATCTAGGGCGCTGGTGGATATGGTTAAGACCTCATGTCAAGACCAATGGCCCTTCACCTCTAGGTCTTTAGGTTCGATCCCACTCGACCCAGGTGAGGCCATTCCCAGACTAGCGACCCTTAGCAGTTGAATCTGCAATCCCTCCCCTTGGGGTCATGGGCTAACCAGGGGCGTAGCCAGGATTCAGTGAAGGGGGGGCAGGTTATAAATTTTTTCTCTAAAGTCTAGATTTTGCTAAATTTAACGAAGAATTACACAATTTTTAAAGACGGAATAAGGGGGGGGGCCACGGCCCTCGGCCCCCCTCTAGCTACGCTCCTGGGGCTAACGCCTACATGCCTTTCAATGAGCTAAAAAAATGAGCTTCTAATTTACGTAAACTTCAGTGTTTTTGTGGTAGTTCGAATTAAACATGAATTTACCTGGACTACGTGAAAGCTCGCATTGGTTTCCGTAAGTTTTTCCATCGCTACCGCAAACAGGAGCATCCTGCAATTATTCAATGTACAATGTAAAAAGTAAGTTATAATTGAAATTCAACATAATGTGAGTTAATTGCTGTAATTTTTATATTTACATCTAAAGAACAAATTTGGTCGTCAAGGAATTGCTGACCCTCTGGTTTGCACTCTCCTTCATGAACTGCAGTCACTCCTGTCAATTAAAATTGATAAATTAATTAGATAAATTCAGTAGTTCATATTCCAGTGAAATATCTCTGAGTGGCTCGAGGGCTCACTTCAATAGTCGGATAATCTTTTCCAGGATAATTACTGAATATTCAGGACATTTTGAGAAACCTGAATGACAGGTACTGATAGTTACCCGATTGTCCTGGAGAAACCCTGAACGTAACTCCCACTTGAAGCAATATAAAACTTGTTCTTACTAATAATCAAACTAGGGTTCTAAATGTCCTGGAAAGGCTCTGAACAGGTCCTGAATACATCCCGACTACTATTCTTTGCTCAGGAGGTTTTCAGGATGTCATTCAGGATCCTGAGGTTCCGGTTTTTTTCTTATACCTAGCCTTGTGGTTTAACAAATACTATAGGTCTCTGCAGAACTAGCTGCTTAATTTGCTTTGCATTGATTCTTGACTTATACCTGTCTTCAAGGGACAGTCCGGATTTTTGGGAAAAAATATTTATAGAACTTTTTACGCTGATTCGAATATGTATAGTGTCCTTATCACAATTTTCCACCGTTTGGCCACTTAAATAATGAAAGTTTAAGAAACGCTGGGAATTAAGCACACAATCTGATTGGTTCGCACAGGTCACGTGATCAAGTCAGCCAATAAGAAAGTTTTTCACCTCATAGTAGCAGACGATTTCCTCATACTGTTTACTCCTACAATATGCTACATGTCTATTGCTATGAGGCGACGAACGTTCTAATTGGCTCTTATGATCACGTGAAATTTCTTTTAACGACTACAGTGCAGTAGTATTAACTGGAGGGACGAGTTAAAAAGAAAACAATGAAAGATAGCTACACAGCTATACAATATTTCGAGGAGCTTCTGGACACCCCTAAGAGTTGAGGACGTTAGACATGTTTTCAGTCTTTGGCCATTTGTGCATCAATGAAAGCTGTTCAGTGAGTAGTAAGCCAGGGATGACAGGACATAGCCCGAGAACTCGTCTCTTGTTTTTCAAGTCTACTGTTTCAGCCTGGATAACTCTCGGGGGACTCAATGTCTGCTTTACTTGAGAAGCTTCTGTACGTGACTAGAACATTTGATTCACTACTCACTTTCAATCGTTAGTTTGTTGAAATTGTGGGCTTGGATGAACGATAAACTTCTGGTTCTTATATAATTGGAAATAAAAATAATAAAATTGGTATTGACGAAAGTATAGTTTACCTGGACAACGTGAAAGCTCGCAGTCGTTTCCGTAAGTTTTCCCATCGCTGCCGCAAACAGGTTCGTCCTACGGTTATTCAAATGCAATATAAAAACTTGTATTTATTTCAAGTTCAATATGATGTAGGTTCGTTGTAGTATTGATGATATTTACAAGCAAAGAACAAATCTTCGTCTGGTCGCAACCGTCGTCACTGACTTGGTCATCATCTAGTCGGCATTCTCCTTTATGAACCAACGTAACTCCTATTGATGGACAGTTAAGTAGTTTTTATGATAGCTCGAACTACTAAATGGTTTACCTTGACATCTTGAGAGAAAACACTCATTTCCGTAAGTTTTGCCATCGCTGCCGCAAACAGGTTCGTACTTCAGTTATTTATTTTCATAATAAACAACAGTACATATAATTCAAGTTGAAATAATGTGAAGTCAGATTAAGTATTATTTATACTTGCCATGAAAGTACAAAGTGTCGTCTGGTCGCATCCTTCCTCGAAGATATCTGCGATCCTGTAACCCTGTTGTTGTGAGATAAAATATTTACAACTATTTTTTTAGTTGTAATTAAATTATATGTATCGTGTGATAGCTGACCTCAATGGAAGAAACAGAGACGGCGACAACAGCGAAACAAAGAAGAAAAACATCGGGTCTCTGCATTTTCTGGAGAAAGAAACGAGAAGTTACTTGGTGTGCTTCTACTACAACAACACAAGCAGCCAGCATTAGCAATTAAAGTAGGAGTAGTAGAAATAGTATAGCGGCATATATGTTCAGTCAGTAGTTGCTGTAACAGTGGTAGCACTAATAGTAGTAATCATAGTTATTCTAGAGTTAGTGTTACCAACGGTAGTAGTACAACAGTAGTAGCAGTAGTTTTAACAGCAGTAGTAAGTGACAGTAACACAAGTAATAATACTAACAGTAATAATGGTAACACTGGTAACAGTAACAGTGGAAGTAGTAGCAGCAATAATAGTAGGATTAGTAATTACAGTAGTAGTAGTAGAAGCAGTAGTAAGTAACAGTAACACTAATAATAATACTAACAATAAAATGGGGGCACTGGTAACAGTAACAGTGCAAGTAGTAGTAGCATTAACGTAGGATTAGCGATTACTGTAGTAGTAATAGTAGTAGTAGTAGTAATAGTAGTAGTAGTAGTAGTAGTAGCAGTAGTAGCAGTAGTTTTAACAGCAGTAGTATGTAATCAGTGCTATTAGTAATAATACTAACAGTAATAATTGTAGCACTGGTATTAGTAACAGTGGAAGTAGTAGTAGCATTAACATAGGATTAGGGATTACTGTAGAAGTAACAGTAGTGGCAGTAGAAGTAATATTGACTAGATTGCAGTGTGTATTGTACCTTGAGAATAGCAGCGTAAAACACGTCGAGATACAGGGGGGTCGTACCTAGTGACAGAGCGAAAGAAGGGGTCGCTTAGGTTTTTATAGACTTACGGACACGTAGGCCTATACAAAAATCTTCGACTGGATTTCCCGTGGGGACGCTTATCGCTGGAAATGTTTATGTAAGGATGTTTACAGACAGACTGTTGTATCAAACACACAAAAGGTCGTGACCCGACACGTGAAGACCAGCCATTGATTCTCAGATGTTACACCATTCCAAGAAAAACCAATCGACTAATCGCAAGAGGGGGCACTGTCTCCGAGTCACTTAGTAACAAGCCAAAATGACGGTATTATGAAATAAATTGAATATATTCCCTGTGATTATGGAAATAAATGTAATTATTATGTTTATTGTATTAAATCACTTCAATATCTTCAAGGGTATGAGTTCTACGAAACTCGGAAAGCATTTTCTAAACTCCTAGAAGTATCTTTTCAGTTTTATTTCTATTTCTCTTTTTCTAATTCTATGATTTTTCTGGAACAAAATAGTTTTACTACTACTACGAACTATTGTATTACCATATCTATAATAAATGATAATATATGTAATGAAATCTAGGTCCTCTGCTCTTAAATCTGTAAAGCTAAGTGAAGCAAGCGTTCGCCATATTGCGTGTCTGCTGAACTCGTTTGTTTACGTTCAAGTGTCTTAGTCAAATGTGGTCTTTTTGTCTCCAGTTTCAATGGTCATGATGAAAATAAAATATGAATATTATAATAATATTATAATTGTTCTTGTTTTTGTTGGACTGTACTCAGGACATAGCAGACCAGAATACCAAACTCTATGCAGTGCTTCCACTTTGAGTTTTGCGTTTTCCCTTGCAGAGGGCACGGTCTTCCCTTTTTCCCCCTTCACTTGAAGACATATAGTATCCGTTTCCCCTCCATCTAGGATACAAAGCTATACATCTATGTTATTCTTCCCCTATTTTTCCCTTTTCAGACCCGGTTTTCCCTTTTTAACGGAGTTTCCCTGCAAAAGTGGAAGCACGGGGCTTTAAGACTACTTTGCCTAAAAGTCTTTTTCGGATTTATACAGATTAAAAAGCTTAGGTGATAACAGGATGATGGCATAGTTATAACACGATGAAGAGATAATTCATGTAGCTTTAAAGGGCAAGTTAATGTAATGTAGCTGCAGGGAAGGGAGGAATAACGGGTTCGTTACGGAAAAATGAGACTGACCAATGAAAAGTAGATAAAACGGGAAAAACTCTGACGTCTGATTGGTCCGATTAAGGCTATAAATTACCGGGGTTACAGTCAGGCTAGGTTAAATTTGCCATAAAAAGTTTCTGCTGGACAGAACAGGTAAAATTTTGCATTAGTCTAGTAGCATTTTATTCAATTTAACTATATTTGGACATAATGTTAGTTGATATGATAATATTCGATGAAATATGAATTAGTTACGTTATCATATTCTGGTAATATAGTAGTAGTAATAATTGTAGTTGTAAGGCAGTTGTAACACCCAGCGGAAAATTAAGGATGTCGGGTACATCCTGAACGGTATTCATAACATATCTTGAATACCCTGAAACACGTCCAATCGTGGATGAGTAAAAAAAAAAAAAATGCGTCGAGAACTGTTAATCTTGACTATTGAGGGCACCCTTAAGTATCCTGAGAAGCGTTTTTTCAGGACGCTGTTAAGTACCCTGAACATGTGTTATTCAGGCATTCCAGTGTCAGGGTCCTGAACACCCAGGAAGTGGGCCGATTCAATTGCATTCAGAGTACTGATTGGCTTCCTAAAAATATCCTGAAAAGGACATTTTCAGGGTCCTGAAACTATCCTCAATTTTCTGCTGGGTAGTAGCAGCAGCAGCAGTATTCATACCACAGTGCTTTAAACTTTATGTTTATTATTTCGTATATCATAATTAAATTTATCAACTTATGTCTTTTGAATTACTCTATTTTTGTATTACTATTTATTTAAGTTTTCTTTGGATTTGTTATTTTAGATTTGAACTGAGGATGTCGAAACTGGTTGTTCTGTTTCTGGTTGTCCTCTGCGTCGTTGGCACTACAGCTGGTCGTAGGGTAGTAGAAGCAGTAGTAGTAGTAGTATAGGCAGAACCGGACTTCCTCATGGGCCAGTATGGAGACGACCCATAGGCCCGCAAAACGTCTCCACTTTTTTGCTCACCATATAAAAAAAAAAATGTTTCTTAAGCCCTGTACAAAGCTTCTCAAAGCTGCAAATTTAATTTTAGTTACAAATTACTGTTTACTCAGAACACGCAGACCTGGTACTTGAAGTTGTACTTGAAAAGCCAGGAGAACAGAGAATGGTTTGCTACTTACTTTCGAAGGTCCTCATCATACGTCCAGTTACCTTATTTTATCTTTGACTTGAAACGAACGGACAATGTTTGATCGAAGGTACCAAAGTACAATACTATATGTTGTTTAAGTCACTTTCCACTGCAAAAGCTTTATTTTTTTGGAGGGGGGGGGGGTGGACTGGGGTGGGGGGCACTTGCTTACTCACTACCTGCCAGCACGCTGGTCAAGTAGATTATTCTGTTTTTTTTTCTTTCAAATTTTAGGATCAGTTGCAACAAGCATAAGAATCAATGGAAAAAAAAATTATTATAGGCAGGGGGAAGAAGATAGGGCCTTGGTAAAGGATAGTGAGAAGTTATTTAGAAGGATTATACACCCTTCACCTTCATATGACGAAAAGGAAACTGCTGGTGTTTCGAATACCTGAGAGGGCTTTCTCCAGCAATTAGTTGTCTTTGGGCTCAAGCTTCCATGGTGGGATTTGAACGATTGAATGATAAAAATGCCCAGTATCAGCAATTGACAGGTTCAGCAAGAGTTACGACTTTTTTTAAACACCTTCAGTTGATACCCTTACTGAATCTTTCTTTCCTGCCGTCAGCCTCATCAGAAGACAATACAGGCATGTTAAGTACAAGTTCGTCCATGTGCTTGGTAAACCTGCATTCTTAGTTTGATCTACAAAAAAGTTAGAACTGGGTGACACGAGAAATTAAAGAAAAAAATCTATTTAAAAAGAATTGTGCGGCTCCAGTCGAAAGAGGATGAAACGCAAGAATGGATTTGTAACACGACTTCCCAATTGTTCTTCAGAAGTTAAGAAAACGAGTGGCAGGGTAAAATACTAAGGACGAGCTGTTTCATATCTCAATGGATCGCTTTATAGAGCGCCGTTTATTCAATATGGATTCTGATTATCCATCATATATTATTACATATTATTATTTATTTTGTATATATAAGTATTATGTATTTTATTTTGCATTGTATATGTATTTATTATGTATACTATGTATTATATATATATTATATTATATATGTTTTTTAACACATATGATAAATTATAATATATTATCGTTTATTCTTCATGGTTCCCATACATAGAACGAATGTATTAGTGCGACGTTTCGTATGGGTAGTTAAGCTTACTGATGATAAAGAATCTAATACGACCGGTGGTGGTACCCTCTCCTGAAGTGCAAAAGAAGTCGCCAAACAACAACTAAAGACCGTTGATGACGAAGAACCGTTTTGTGTTGTGATATTGTTTCCCATATCAGTAAACCCTATCTAATCGAGATAGTTCAATAAAACAGAAAATTTCCACTTTGAAATACAGGGAAGAACGACCTGTGCTTAACTCGTTTGGCGGTGGTTTCGCGCATATTTTCATCCCCGTCAGTGTTGATAAAGGAGAGGGAGGTTTAGTACGCCTGAAGTAAACTAATTAAATCATCTCTGCGCAATAATATAGAGAGAATTGCTGAAGATTTTTTTTTGATTCTAACATTCCTGGTAACTCTACGTCAACTTTGAGCACAGGCCCGAGAAGGGTCAGATCCGGCTCTGTTGCATAGGTGTTTATATTTATTGAAGTCAAAATATGTATAAAATTAGAATAAGTAATATAAATATTTGTGATTAATTTTTGCATATTTTTAAAATTTTTAAAAATACATACATTTTTTATATTAATCTATCATGTTACATGCTATATTTCATATGAGCAAGGATTCACGTTTCAGAATATTTCTGTACTTCTCATTAGTTAATGATCGTGTTTTTTCATAACAGAATAGTGCGCAAAGGGTGGACTATTGAAGAGAATGTACAACCCTGAAGCCAACCTGAAGGAACTTGTCCGAAAACTCGAAAGAACTTCCTAGGCGTCCGAAAATAACTATAACGGAAGGTAGAAAGTAACAGTTGATGTACTGTCCAGACCGCTGAAGATCCAGAAGATGTGCTGCATACATTATGACATATTGGACGTCTACGAACGAGAAGTATTTATTAGTTGCCGCCAACTTCTTGGTTGTCAATACACTCTTGCATTTCTGCCTTCGTGTTACTTCAGGACATCGCTAAGGTTGCTGAATATTGCTATTGTTAAGGGCACTGTTAAGGATCCTGAATTTAGATCATTCAGGCAACAGCTGAGAATCTTGAAAACTGATCATTCAGGATATCTTTGAGGATCCTGAATTTCGACTATTCGGGGTATAATTGAGTATCATGAATATTGACTATACCGGATATCGTTAAGGATCCCGAAATTTGACTATTCAGGACACTGATAAGGACACTGAGTATGTGTTATTCAATGTTGCAATTTCAGTGTCATGAACATCCGGAAAGTGGACCAATTTCTATGCGTTCAGAGTCCCGACTGAGCCCACCTGAATAATGTCCATTTGATGATATCTGTCAGCGTCATGAAAACATCATTAATTTTCTGCTGGGACCTTAATCTGCTCCGAACTCCTGCCCTGAATACCCTCTGACTGTGGGCTGCGGTTCCTGCAGTGACCAGATGTCCTACTATGGCCACCAATTATTCCTGGTTGAGGGAAGCTTCTTAGTCGGTCTACGAAACACCTCGTCCTTTATAGAATGAACTGAAATGGTTTTTTGATAGATCGGGCTCCGGGAGAACCAATGAACTTGAAGGAAAGGCGTGAACTCCAACCGAACCACCAAACTCCATTTCTTGGTAGCCAAAAACCAGCTTCGTAATAAAAACAGAATAATGGACATTTAATCCGTGCTGTTGTATCCTAATAACTTGAAACTTAAAAGATCTACTTCCGGAGACTCGCTAGGGGTCGTCAAACTTAAACGATGAAGCAAACAATACTGAAGCCATGTCGATCTGTGAAAACTGTTACTCCTTCGAACACTCACGGCACCTGTGAAGCTATCATTACCGGGTCAACTTTTGGCAAGCCAGCTAGTTCCTAATATATCAGCCTCCCGTAGCCTTACAGAGAACTGTTTCTTCCGATACTTGTATTAAAAGAAGTGGCGCGTTTCTTCGTCGGCAGGACAAACTTAAATGTTTTCAATGTGGTCAGGAATCCTGCACCGGACAGGGGCAAAAGGCAATGTTGCTCGTGTCATGGAACTACGCGGAAAAAGGTTTACTTGAACCAAATTAGCCATCTAAATAAATGAAATAAACATATCGTGAGAATTTCTTTTGGACACAATTTTTACCTTGTCCTTGGGTCTTTTACATGCTCTGCTAATTGCTCAGCAGTCCATTATGTCCCATTCACACCTTTTACTCTCACTCTGGCGTGTATATAAAACCTCGTAAAACCACTAAACCAGCATCCAGTCAACTGCTGAACTAAATGAAAATGTTCTCCAAGACTATTGTAAGTTGCATTACCGTAAATTATTAAGAATTACTAGATTAACTATATTAATTCTGATGTTCTTTATAGCTGTTTCTGGCTGTCGCCATCTTGGCCGTAGTTAGCAGCGCTCCTAGCGACTATTATTCCGGCTACACTGCGCCGGCTTACGGAGGTGAGGTGCCTTCTCTACCGCCTTTCGGTGTGGCTGTGCGTCATCCGGCTTACGGTTACGCTCACGGATATGGATACAATAACGCATACAATAACGGATACGTAACTGCTCTTAGGTAAACCAACATCAACCAGTAAAAACCTATTTGCTTCTCAGTTAACTTAATTATGTTTTAAAATATAATCTACAGATATGAGTCTAACGTTCCCTACCAAGGCAGCTCTGCCTACGCCTACCAAGTGGACGGACAGGCCGTCCAAGTGGCTCGCGGCTCTTCCCGTTATTAGATCTACAGTCGGACTATCACGAACTATCACCAAAACTACGATTCCAACGATATAAGTAACTGAAATAAAAATGATTGAAACCACAAATCAGTTTATTCAGTACTCAAGTTATATCCAGTTTATTGTAAATTTTCTAAAAGCGATTCTTAACATAGTAATTCCTAAAATAGTCAAAAATCTTAATATTCTTTAAGTATTAGATTGTGGTCACGATTGGGATTTGATAAAAGTCTTGGAATTAAAGAATTGCAGGCCGAAAAATCTTCGCATACCCATAGAAAATTGCACAAATTTTGACAAATCAGAAGAATCAAAATTTACCAGACAAACTCAAAAGATCAAACAAAATCGCCAAGAAATCGAAATCGTGTCGTTTGATTGGCTCGTGAACCTTTCTGTTGACATTTGGAGCCTTCGCTTGGCACTCTCCATCATGAACCAGTGTGACTCCTGTTAATTGAATTCAAAATTAATACTCAAAGTAGTAAAAATCAGTAGTTTTTTTGTGATTATTTGAACTAAATAGTAGTTTACCTGGACAACGTGAAAGTCACAATCGTTTCCGTAAGTTTTTCCATCGCTGCCGCAAACAGGTGCATCCTGCGATTATTCAAATAGAATATAAAAACTTGTATTTATTTGAAGTTCAATATGATGTAGGTTAGTTGTATTATTGATGATATTTACAAGCAAATAACAAATCTTCGTCTGGTCGCAACCGTCGTCACGACTTGGTCATCTTCTAGTCGGCACTCTCCTTCATGAACCAACGTAACTCCTGTTGATGGACAGTTAAGTAGTTCTTATGATAGCTCGAACTACAAAATAGTTTACCTGGAGATTTTGAGAGGAAACATTCATTTCCGTAAGTTTTGCCATCGCTGCCACAAACAGGTGCGTACTGCAATTATTTATTTTCATAATATCAGAAGTAATATATAATTCAAAGTTAAAATAATATGAGTCAGATCAAATATTATTTATAAAGTGTTATTTAATATGATGTAGGTTAGTTGTAGTATTGATGATATTTACAAGCAAATAACAAATCTTCGACTGGTCGAAACCGTCGTCACTGACTCGGACATCTCCCAGTTCTCGGCATTCTCCTTCATGAACCAACGTAACTCCTGTTGATGAACAGTTAAGTAGTTCTTATGATAGCTCGAACTACAAAATAGTTTACCTGGACATCTTGAGAGGAAACATTCGTTTCCGTAAGTTTTGCCATCGCTGCCACAAACAGGTTCGTACTGCAGTTATTTATTTTCATAATAAAGAACAATACATATAATTCAAAGTTGAAATAATATGAGTCACATCAAGTATTATTATACTTACCATTAAAGTGCAAGGTATCGTCGAATTGCATCTTTCGTCGAAGATATCTGCGATCCTGTAACCCTGTTATTGTGAGATAAAATGTTTACAACTCTTCTACTGGTTGTAATTAACTTATATGTATCATGATAATAGCTGACCTCAATGGAAGAAACAGAGACGGCGACAACAGCGAAACAAAGAAGAAAAACATCGGGTCTCTGCATTTTCTGGAGAAAGAAACGAGAAGTTACTTGGTGTGCTTCTACTACAACAACACTAGCAGCCAGCATTAGCAATAAAAGTAGGAGTAGTAGAAATAGTATAGCTGCATATATGTTCAGTCAGTAGTTGCAGTAACAGCGGTAGCACTAATAGTAGTAATCATAGTTATTCTAGAGTTAGTGTTACCAACGATAGTAATACAACAGTAGTAGCAGTAGTTTTAACAGCGGTAGTAAGTAACAGTAAACTAGTAATAATACTAACAGTAAAATGGTAACACTGGTAACAGTAACAGTGGAAGTAGTACAGCAATAATAGTAGGATTAGTAATTACACTAGTAGTAGTAAAAGCAGTAGTTTTAACAGCAGTAATAAGTATCAGTACTACTAGTACTAATACTAACAGTAATAATGGGAGCACCGGTAACGGTAACAGTGGAAGTAGTAGTAGCATTAACGTAGGATTAGCGATTAATGCAGTAGTAATAGTAGTAGTAGTAGTAGTAGTAGCAGTAGTAGCAGTAGTTTTAACAGCAGTAGTATTTCATCAGTGCTATTAGTAATAATACTAACAGTAATAATTGTAGCACTGGTATTAGCAACAGTGGAAGTAGTAGTAGCATTAACATAGGATTAGGATTACTGTAGAAGTAACAGTAGTGCAGTAGAAGTAATAGTGACTAGATTGGAGTGTGTATTGTACCTTGAGAATAGCAGCGTAAAACACGTCGAGATATAGGGGGATCGTACCTAGTGACAGAGCGAAGGAAGGGGTTTCTTAGGTTTTTATAGACTTACGGACACGTCGTCCTAAACAAAAATCTTCGACTGGATTTCCCGTGGGGACTCTTATCGCTGGAAATGTTTATGTAAGGATGTTTACAGACAGACTGTTGCATCAAACACACAAAAGGTCGTGACCCTACACGTGAAGACCAGCCATTTATTCTCTGATGTTACACCATTCCAAGAAAAACCAATCGACTAATCGCAAGAGGGGGACATTATCTCCGAGTCACTTAGCAACAAGCCAAAATGACGGTATTATGAAATTCATTGTATATATTTCCTGTGATTATGGAATACATGTAAATATTACATTTATTGTATTAAATCACTTCAATATCTTCAAGGATATGAAGTCTACGAAACTCGGAAAGCATTTTCTAAACTCCTAGAAGTATCTTTTTATTTTATTTCTATTTTTCTTTTTCTAATTCTATGATTTTTCTGGATCATAATAGTTTTACTACTACTACGAATTATTGTCTTACCATGTCTATAATAAATGATAATGTATGTAATGAAATCTAGGTCCTCTGCTCTTAAATCTGTAAAGCTAAGTGAAGCAAGCGTTCGCCATATTGCGTGTCTGCTGAACTCGTTTGTTTACGTTCAAGTGTCTTAGTCAAATGTGGTCTTTTTGTCTCCAGTTTCAATGCTTATGATGAAAATAAAATATTAATATTATAATAATACTATAAATATTCTTATTTTTGTTGGACTCTATTCAGGACATGGCAGACCCAGGAATACCAAACTCTTCACAGTGCACTTCCACTTTGAGTTTTGCGTTTTCCCTTGCAGAGGGCACGGTCTTCCCTTTTTTCTCCCTTCACTTGAAGACATCAAATATCCGTTTCCCCTCCATCTAGGATACCAGGCTATAGATTTATGTTATTTCCCCTATTTTTTCCTTTTCAGACCCGGTTTTCCCTTTTTAACAAAGTTTCCCTGCAAAAGTGGAAGCACGGGCTTTAAGACTACTTTGCCTAAAAGTCATTTTCGGATTTATACAGGTTAAAAAGCTTAGGTGATAACAGGATGATGACATAGTTATAACACGATGAAGAGATAATTCGTGTAGCTTTAAAGGGCAAGTTAATGTTATGTAGCTGTAGGGAAGGGAGTAGTAACGGGTTCATTACGGAAAAATGAGACTGACCAATAAATAAGCAGATAAAACGGGAAAAACTCTGACGTCTGATTGGTTCGATTAAGGCTATAAATTATCGGGGCTGTAGTCGGGCTAGGTTAAATTTACCATAAAAAGTTTCTGCTGAACAGAACAGGTAAAATTTTGCCTTAGCCTAGTAGCATTTTATTCAATTTAACTATATTTGGACATTATATTAGTTGATATGATAATATTCGATGAAATATGAATTAGTTACGTTATCATATTCTGGTAATATAGTAGTAGTAATAATAGTAGTTGTAACACCCAGCAGAAAATTAAGGATGTTGCTACATCCTGAACGGTATCTGAACATATCCTGAATACCCTGAAACACGTCCAATCGTGGATGAGTAAAAAAAAATTATGTCGAGAACTGTGAATCTTGATTATTGAGGGCACCGTTAAGTATCCTGAAAAGCGTTTTTTTTTCAGGACGCTGTTAAGTACCCTAAACATATGTTATTCAGGCATTCCAGTGTCAAGGTCCTGAACACCCAGGAAGTGGGCCGATTCAATTGCATTCAGAGTACTGATTGGCATCCTTAAAATATCCCGAAAAGGACATTCTCAGGGTCCTGAAACTATCCTCAATTTTCTGCTGGGTAGTAGCAGCAGCAGCAGTGTTCATACCACAGTGCTTTAAATATCATGTTTATTATTTCATATATTATAATTAAATTCATCAACTTATGTCTTTTGAATTACTCTATTTTTGTATTACTATTTATTTAAGTTTTCTTTGGATTGGTTATTTTAGATTTGAACTGAAGATGTCGAAACTGGTTGTTCTGTTTCTGGTTGTCCTCTGCGTCGTCGGCACTACAGCTGGTCGTAGGGTAGTAGAAGCAGTAGTGGTAGTAGTAATAGCAATGACAGTACCAATAGAAGTAGTAGTAGCAGCAGCAGTAGTAATAGTAGTAGTAGCAATAGCAGTGGAAGTACTAATAAAAGTAATAGTAGCGGTAGTAATAGTGGTAATGGTACAGTAGTAGCACTAGAAGTACTAGTTGCTTTGTTACTAATATTACACTTATTACGAGAACTAATTGTTACGTACATAAAGATGTAGACATTTCTATTTTAATATTTTATAAACTTATTAACTGTATTAACTATAGCTAATTGCAAACTTGTTTTTATCAATAAATGTTAATTACAAATAATTTTTACTGATTTTGCTTTCCCATATTTAATTATTTTATTTTCTTAATTAGCATCATGAGACGATCTTCTGTCCAGCTGTGGTAAATTATTATTATTATTATTGTTATTTTCATCATATTAATTTATGTTTTAATCATCAGTATGATCCTGTCTGTGGAACCGATGGAAGGACCTACGGCAACAGTTGCGAACTTTCTAGAGTCAAAGGTTTATTGATAATAATAATAATAGTAATAATAATAATAATTCAAGTAATAATAATATGATTTGTATAAAGGAGTGGAAGTTGCATACAAAGGCGAATGCGAAAAAACTTAT
Organism: Eulimnadia texana; assembly: GCA_002872375.1. Classification (NCBI taxonomy): domain Eukaryota; kingdom Metazoa; phylum Arthropoda; class Branchiopoda; order Diplostraca; family Limnadiidae; genus Eulimnadia; species Eulimnadia texana. The sequence continues at coordinate 2,704,555 of NKDA01000007.1, forward strand.
GGATCAGAAGAAATTTCACCTTAAATCAATTACTGTTGAAAACAAATGAATGCACGAAATATTGGCAATATCAATGTTGTTTTCTTTCCGTGTCGGCATTTAGGCTGTGAGCCCAATACTCAGTGTAAGGGAGGGAACTGGTGGACTCTTTTATCTGTCTGCCTAGAGCGGCTGGCCCGGGAATCGGCCTCACTTGGGAGTGGGATCGAACCCACAGACCCAGAGGTGAAGATCGGCGGTCGTAACCGCTGAGCTACCAGCCTTCAGTATTATTAGTATTTATCAATGTTTTATAGACCATTTCCTAACACGATTGAAATCAAAATCACGAAGCGCTCAAGTCGAAGTTATTTAATTTGTCTTTTGAATTAAATGATTCCAGTTGTGCCTGAGATTATTCAAATCTAAACTACCATAAAATCGAATCAGAAATGATGTTTTCGAAGCTTAATTGGACTCGGGGTGGTTTTTTAAAATACTGTTTCTTATTCAATTTTTAAAAAATTTAAGCAATGTTCTCTGAGTTTTTCTACTACGTCGAATTGTTTTTCTAATAAGTCAGATGGGACATTTGTAGATCAAGTTTAAAATTTTATGGTCAGACCAATAGCACATGTAGTATAACACGACCTATATATTATAACAGTGTAGGTATAATTTCTCTTATTTTTATTACGTTCTCCTTGACGACATCCTGCTACATCAGTACTTCTGAAACTCCTTTGCCTAAAGTAAGTTTTCTTCTCTTCTTCTTCTACTCACTTCTATGAATAAAAAAATTTTGGTGGCAACACATGATTATGATAGGATGATAACAGGAGGTAAACATGATAGAGAGATAATTCGTGTAACTTTAAAGGGCAAGTTAATGTAATGTAGCTGCAGGGAAGGGAAGGGATAACTGGTTCATTACCAAAGACGAGATTAAACCAATCAAAAAACAGATAAAACGTGGAAAAACCCTGGATGTCTGATTGGTCCTATTAAGGGTATATATATAACCGGGTTTTTAGTTGAGGTAAGTTAAATTTACCATTGAAAGTTTCTGCTGGACAGAACAGGTGAAGTTTTGCAATGTTCTGGTGTCATTCAAATGAATAGAATTATGTTTGACTGTAATTTAATTTGAAATAATACTAGTTTTATGAAATATGAATTAATTACATTATTACATTCTGGTGATACAGTAGTATAGTAGTAATAGTAGTCGTAGCAGTCGTGCCGTAGTATTTATGTAAATTTGAATATTAAAATTGAAAATTTAACAATTTTTATTAGTTTAATAAATTATTATAGCAATGTTTATTTTAATTATCTTTACACTTTAATTTCAGATTGAATTAGAGATGTCTAAACTGGTTGTTTTGGTTCTGGTTGCCCTCTGCGTTGTTGGCGCTACAGCTGCTAACAAGGTAGTAGCACTAGCCATAGCAGTACTTGTATTAGTAAGGGTAGTAGCAGTAGAAGCAGCAATAGAAGTAACTGAAAAAGTAGCACTAATAGTAGTATTAGCAACAGCAGCAAGACAGTAGCAATAGAAAAAGTAGTGTAGCTACCATAATACTGTTGTTAGTACAAGAACTGACGGGTTCATACACAGACATACGCATTATAACTGTATTTTTCTTAAACTTGCTAACTACATAACTTACTATGAGTTACAACTTATATTTATGAATAAACTTTAGTCTCATTTAACTGATTTATTCTTTTTCCAAAAGCATCGCGAGACGATCTTCTGCCCAGCTGTTGTAAGTTATTTTTACTACTATTACTATTAATTATACTCATTCATGTTTTAATCATCAGTATGATCCTGTCTGTGGAACCGATGGAAGAACTTACGGTAACAGTTGCGAACTCTCCAGAGTCAAAGGTAAAATAATAACAACGATAATAGTTATAATGACAATTACAGTTGATTTCTTATGCAGGGGTCAAAGTTGCATACAAAGGCGAATGCAAACAAACTTACGGCTAAACCCCGAAGAAATTCACTTTGAATCGATTACCTTTGAAAACAAATAAATATACGAATCAATATTAACTCACTGAGCAAGTTTATTCCATAAAAGTTAAATATTTGAAATAAACTTGAACTTCAAACTCAAGGTACCTGTCCGGTAGACACCTGGAAACGAACGAACAATGCGAAAACTGAAGAGAGTGAAAATCCTAATGACCCTAAAGGGAAAATTCATCTAGACTTATAAATTTTAGAGTCTACCAATAAGGAGCCAAGGTATAGCTAGCGTGCCAAAATCAAAAAGTAAGTACTTTAAGAGCACTGTGAAATTCCACGAAAATTCCATTCTTCTATTCCCGGCCTCCGTTTCAGCTTTTAGCCGATACCTCAGACTGGGGAATTGCTCGAACGGTTCCTCTGCAGCGTCCGGAACTTTGTGGGTCATCAATGCCTAATAGCGGTCCAAGATCATCGCAAAAGGAACTAACTTATGGAGAAGAACACGGTACAGAGAGCTTTGCTCTATCCGGACTGAATCTGGAGGGACCGGAACTGAAACGGGATTCCTAGATGTCTGGCGGCACTGGCTCCCGAACGTAGGACACTTACTCGAGAGGCGCGGGAACCAGACTCTTCAAGAGCCAGATCTATCGATGTTGCCATACCAACTTGAACAAGGGCTAAGACTGCACCCAACACGCTGACCAATTAATTCAGCTGCTCTCCTAAACCGCTCGATTGCAATTCAAAAGTCCAAACAACTTTTTCTTAACAGAACCTACGAAGTCCTAACAACAGGGTCTTCCCGCTGTACCCTGGGACAAGCAGGAGGCCGCGAAGCAGACGCATGAACGAGCTGCTTTCAGAAGACCCAACCCGACAACCAGGCTCAGTAGGAAGCGTCTTTACAGGGACTGCGGTAGCGGGTTGTTTTCGGATCCTCTGAACGCCAAAACTATGAAGTCTGTGTCACTACAGAACAAAACAAAGCAGTGACAACGCAACAAGCAATAGTAGGATAATTACTCTAATTTTTGTTACGTTCCCTTGACGATATCCCACATCAGTGCTAACCTATCTGAAAGGTTCTTGGTAGTTATTATTGCAATTTTACTATAGAATGTTAAGGGGAAAGTGAAAACACGACTATACAGGATGATGACATGGGGACAACTTAATAATGACATAATAGAAAGATAATTCTTTGTTATTTTTAAAGGGCAAGTTAATGTAGTGTAGCTGCAAGGAAGGGAGGAATAACTGGTTCATTACCAGAGATGAGACTAACCAATGAAAAAAACAGATAAAACGGGAAAAAATGGATGTCTGATTGGTCCGATTAAGGGTATAAATAACCGGGGCTTTTAGTTGGGCTAATTTAAATTTGCCATTGAAGTTTCTGCTGAACAGAACAGGTAAAATTCTGCATTTAACCTGGTAGCATTAAAATCAATTCAATTTTAATTAAATGTAATTTAAGTTGAAACAATAGTAACTTGATGAAATAAGATTTATGTGCACTATTACATTCTGTTGTTATGGTAGTAGTAGTAGCAGCAGCAGCAGCAGCTATAGCATTCATACCAGAATATTCATGTGTATAACTTTTAGTAATACATTAATTAGTGTTGATATTGTATTTAAATTCATAGATTTAATTTGTTAACAGCTTTAAAGTTTCTATAAACCATTCATCGTAACAATATTTTGACCTTTTAAAAATTTAGATTGAATTAAAGATGCCGAAACTGGTTGTTTTGGTTCTGGTTGCCCTCTTCGTCGTTGGCACTGCAGTTGCTAATACGGTATTAGTAGTAGTAGTAGTAGTAGTAGTAGCAGTAGTAGAAGAGATAGTAGTCATAGTAGTAGTTAAAGAAGGAGTAAAATAGCAGTAGTGGTAAAAGTAATAATAGTAGTAGAAGGAGTAGTATTAGTAGTAGTAATCGTAGTAGTAGTAGGAACAGTACTGTAGTAGCAGTAGTAGAAGTAGTACTAGTAGTAGATCAAAAAGTAGCAGTACAAGTAGTATTAACAGTAGTAATAGTAGCAGTAGTAATAGAGGTAGTAATAATAGTAGTAGTTGAAGTAGTACAATAGTAGTAGTGGTAGTAGTGGTAATTGTAGTAGTAGTAATCGTAGTAGTAGAAGGAGTAGTATTAGTAATAGTAGAAGTAGATACCGTAATAGTAGTAGCAGTAGTATTCTAGTATCGGTAGTAGAAAAAGTAGTAGTAGTAGATTAAGAAGTAGCAGCAGTAGTTCTAGCAACAGTAGTATTAGTAGCCCTACTAGTATTAGTATAGCAGTACTAGTAGTATTGATACGGTAGTAGTAGCAGCAACAGCAGGGATATAGTAGCAAGAAATATAGCTGTAACAGTAACAACAGTAGCAGTAGTTGTAGTATTGTTACTATTATTATTACAATAACTGATTGAGACATACATGAAGATGTAGAGACATCGCTAGTTCATATTCACAAACTTTTTAACTACATTAACTATGCTTTACTTACTAACTTGTTTGTTACTATGAATAAAGTTTAGTAGCAATAGTTTATATCAATTGTAATATTTTACATTCACTTAATTTATACTTCTTTCAATAGCATCATAAGTTCGACTGTCACGATTTGGTAAGTTATGCTTATTATTTTCATTTATTATATTACATTAATTATACTAGTTCGTGTTTTAATATTCAGTATATTCCTGTCTGTAGAACCGATGGAAAGACTTACGGCAACAAGTGCAAACTTTCCCGAGTCAAAGGTATAATAACATTAATAATAACATTAATAATTATTATAATTTTCTGAGGGTTGGTAGCTTAGAAAAAAACTGAATCATTTAATTCAAAAGACGAATGAAATAACTTTGACTTGAGCGCTTCATGATTTTGATTTCAATCGTGTTATGAAATGGTCTATAAAATATTGATAAATAACAATACTGAGGGCTGGTAGCTTAGCGGTTACGACCGCCGCTCTTCACCTCTGGGTCTGTGGGTTCGATCCCACTCTCAAGTGAGGCCTCTTCCCGGGCCAACCACTCTAGGCAGACAGTTGAAAGAGTCCACCAGTTCCCTCCCTTACACTGAGCACTGGGGCCATGGGCACACAGCCTGAATGCCCGACACGGAAAGAAAAATAAAAAAAATTTTCCACATTTACAGGGGTGAGAGTTGCGTACCCAGGTGAATGCAGAAAAACTTACGGATCCGAAGAAATTTCACTTTAAATTGATTACCCGTGAAATCAAATCAATACACGAGACCCTATTAAAATCTGTATTTTTCAAAAATAATACTAAGAATTATACTAATAATTGTTATTACTGCTTGGTTGTATTGGTTACTTGGTTTGCAAAATTTTCTGACGACGGACGCAAAGTTCTTCTTTTAAAACATTTCAATATAATATTTTATAAATAATAAACATTATACTACGTTTAATATGAATGTTAAATATATGCAGAAATAATATCACAACTAATTCAGTTATTGTGTGTATATTCTGATGAACTGGATTAAAATGGAAATATCTTCTTTTATCTAGAGATTTTGATGCAGTTACCATTTAACTTTATCCGCATAATTAAAAATTAATTATCCAGCGGAAAATTAAGATGTCGGCTACATCCTGAACGATATCCGTAACAAATCCTGAATACCCTGAACCACATCGTGGATGAGTAAAAAAAAATTGTGTTGAGAATTGTGAATCTTGATTACTGAGAGCACCATTAAGTATCCCGAAAAGCGTTTTTTTCAGGGCGCTCTTAAGTACCCTGAACATGTATTATTCAGGCATTCCGATGTCAGGGTCCTGAACACCCTGGAAGTGGGCCAATTTCACTGCACTCAGAATCCCGAGTGTTATCCTGAAAATTTCCTTTTCAGGATGCTTTCAGGGTCCTGAAACTATCCTTAATTTTCTATTGGGTAAGTTAATATGTTTATCAACACAAACGAATTAAACCGCATATCATCAGTTTATTGAGGCATTTGGATTGCATTTAATCTAACAACTACATTTTTTTGGAATGATTTTTAATGCTGTGATTCTTCAAAAATAGTTAAGAAACGTATAAGTTTATTAACTAATCAATTAGTTGTAGTCAGGTTTCAGGGTTCTAACGGCGTTTGCATTCTCCTTCATGGACCAACGTGACTCCTGTTGATGAAAAAAAGTAAAGTTAGTAATCAAGCAGTTAAGTTCAATAGTTGTGTGATAGTTCACCTGGACAGCGTGAAAGTTCGCAGTCATTTCCGTAAGTTTTTCCATCGCTGCCGCAAACAGGTTCATCCTGAAATTATTTATGTATAAAATAAAGTTTTATTAACAGAATTAACACATAAAATTAGATTAAATATATTAAATAGTATTGATATTTACCAGTAAATGACAAATTTTCGTCTCGTCGCAACCGTCGTCGTCGACTTTTCGACTCTCTGATTGGCACTTTCCTTCATGGACCAACGTTACGCCTGTCAAATTAAACTGAGATTAATATGCAATCGGATAAATTCAGTAATTTTTGTTTAGCGATGTCTCCGAGCCGGATTTTTTTGGGGACTCGAGTGGCTCGAGGGTTCGAATCAGCACTACCTGTATTTTACCTACGTATCTCAAAATCAAGATGATGTAGAGGAAAAGGGGCAAGTTAACATGAAGTGGTTCTGAATATTTCTTGTTAGGTTCTCAACGGCTGGAAACATAAGAAATTTTCGACACAAATCGAAATCTTGTTACATCTAGGACGTCAATGGTTCCTTAGGGGTTGGTGGTACAAAGGTTAAGCCCTTCACCTCTGGGTCTGTGGGTTCGATTCCATTCCCAAGTGAGACTGATTCCTGGGCCAGCTACCCTAAGCAGACAGACGAAATAGTCCCTAAACCCTCCCTTACATACTCAGCACTGGAGTCATAGGCGAAGAGCCTGAATACCAGTTGCTTGTATTTTAAGACGCTCCTATTCCCAGGGACAGCTAGTTGCTCGAATACATCGTCCTTAACAGTATGCAGTAGCACATCTCACATAGTTTACTAAGGGCTCCTTCCTCCGGAAGATTTCGAAAAAAACTGTCATACATGGGCCTAGACAATTTCGGTATATGTTCACCAAGAGGTCAACGTTTGAAACTTAACAGAAACACTGTTTCACAGAGCCTGTTATACTTTTTGTGCATCCATTAGACATTTCGCCAGTATTCTAGAATTTTTGCAAGACCATGGATCCCCTGGGAGTTGGGCGGCATTCTTTCTAGGTCTGATTTCTCTCAATAACAGTGGACTCTCAATAGCCGACAGAAAAATCTAAGCTGAGAATTTTAATTTTAGCCTCTATTTTTGGAACATGAGAATCGGCTGAATATCAGCTGATTTCTCACCTGACTCTCATCTGCATTTTACCTGACTCATATGATTTCTCCCCTGATCTCAGATGAATCTCACTTCATCATAGCTGTTTTCTCGCGTTATTTTGTGCTGAGACTCAGCTGCGCTCTCATCTGACTATCAGGTGAGTCTCAGCTGAGTGTTTTCTGTCGGGTATACGCCAGAAGGATTATATAGGAAGAATGTTAATTGCCTATACTTCTAGTCCAAATTTTACTGAATCGAACCTAACATGTTCTCGAGGGCTCAGAAGCATCATTATTTTTGTGATAGTTCGAACTACTAAGTAATTTACCTGGACAACGCGAAAGCTCGCAATCATTCCCGTAAGTTTTTCCATCACTACCGCAAACAGGTGCGTCCTGTAATAATTTATGTATCATATAAATATGAATGGATGTAATTAGATGCAACATAATGTAAATAGTTTGTAGTAAACAGTGCTTCCATTTACCAGTAAATGACAAATTTTCGTCTGGTCGCAACCGTCGTCGCTGGCTTCCTCACGCTCCGCTGTGCACTCTCCTTCATGAGCCACCTTCACTCCTGATAATATAATTCAAAATATTATTTCATTATTGGAACTCAGTAGTTTTCGTGATAGTCCGAACTAAAAAATAGTTTACCCGGGCAACGTGAAAGGACACATTCGTTTCCGTAAGTTTTTCCATCGCTGCCGCAAACAGGTTCGTACTGAATTTATTTATTAATTATATAAAAGTTAACGTATTGAAATTCGATAAAATATTATTGAAATTTACAATTAAAGTGCAGATTTTCGACTGGTCGCAACCGTCGTCGCTGGCTTCCTCACGCTCCGCTGTGCACTCTCCTTCATGAGCCACCTTCACTCCTGATAATATAATTCAAAATATTATTTCATTATTGGAACTCAGTAGTTTTCGTGATAGTCCGAACTAAAAAATAGTTTACCCGGGCAACGTGAAAGGACACATTCGTTTCCGTAAGTTTTTCCATCGCTGCCGCAAACAGGTTCGTACTGAATTTATTTATTAATTATATAAAAGTTAACGTATTGAAATTCGATAAAATATTATTGAAATTTACAATTAAAGTGCAGATTTTCGACTGGTCGCAACCGTCGTCGCTGGCTTCCTCACGCTCCGCTGTGCACTCTCCTTCATGAGCCACCTTCACTCCTGTTAATATAATTCAAAATATTATTTCATTATTGGAACTCAGTAGTTTTCGTGATAGTCCGAACTAAAAAATAGTTTACCCGGACAACGTGAAAGGACACATTCGTTTCCGTAAGTTTTTCCATCGCTGCCGCAAACAGGTTCGTACTGAATTTATTTAATAATTATATAAAGGTTAACGTATTGAAATTCGATAAAATATTATTGAAATTTACAATTAAAGTGCAGATTTTCGACTGGTCGCATCTTTGGTCGTTGAAATCTCCGATGCTGAAACCCTGTTGTTATAAGTTCGAATACTTGGAATAGTTAATTGTAATTAAATTAGATGTATTGTAATAATATTTGACCTCAGTAGAAATGACAGAGATGGCGACAACAGAGAAACAAAGAAGAAAACCGTTGAATTTTTGCATTTTCTGGAAAACGAAACGAAAAGTTAGTAAGTATGGTGCTACTACACCACCACTACTACCACACTACAACAGTGCTATATATGTAGGTTGCAAAGCACTATAGTGGAACTACTGCTTGTGCTAAGGCTAAAATACTAACACTGCTACTACTAGATCAATACAACTGTGCTACTACAACCTTTGCCAATGCTACTACCGCTACTGATACTACTACAATAGTACAACAGCGCTGTTTCAAAACTACAAGTACTATAACAGCAATTGACTTGCTATCTCGACTTATGCCAATGTTGTTACTGCTACTACTAATCACAACAACAGTGCAACATCTACATGCAAGTGATACAACAATAGTTGCTAAGCCTAGTATACTACTACTACTACTGCTGCTGCTGTTCGTTAGTAGTTTTGCTCTTACTACCGTTTACTTCCACTATCTTTTCGTACTTCCTCTAATACTGCTACTGTGCTAGACGGTCACTATTTTTACTGCCACTAATACTAATAGCAATACCAACGCCCCACTGCTGCTATTTTTTAGCAGTGCTACCACTACTGCTACTACTGCTACTACTTTTCTACTTCCTTACGTCTAGTTTCTCTAAAGCTGCAACACAAACATTTCAACGAACAGAACAGAACAAAATGGATATCAATTAAGACTAATACCAGTAACTTCTTGGTAGATCTTCACCAGACCAAACGCAGTCAGAAAATGGCGACAGAAGTTGTTCAGTTTCCTGCTTTTTCTCTTCACATTTTAAGAGAGAGAGAGAGAGAGAGAGAGAGAGATAAAAAAAAGAACCGGTTCTATCAAGCCTTGAAAACTAGGGAAAGTTACTGTTGCTAGTGGATCCAACTTTACAGCCACAAGCAAACATAAAATAAAAAAGGACACGTAGGACTATGCAAAGGGTTTTTGGAACAAAGAAAATCTAGTAAAAATCTGGACGGGTCTATAGTCTATAGTCTAGTATAGAGGGTAATCTCTACAATCTAGGCATTCTAAAGTATTACAGTTGCAGCATTACAATAACGGAGGGGTTGAGATGAAACGACTTCTACTGAAACCTTAAGGCAAATGTTAGAACAGTGCCAAAGTTTCCTGCGTAAAAAAACGTTAAGGTCAAGCAGCACTCTTAGTGGCAAATCTAGGAACTATTCTAAGAGAGCCTTGCCAAAAACGCGAAATATGAGCTGTGTACTTATTTCGCGAATAGCTTCAAGCTAAATTTATTATTACTAACTTGATGGCATTTTCGTAAATCATTTACAGGTACGAGTCTAACATATTCAGTACCGAGTCAGTTCTGCTTTTGCTTTCAAGTAGATGAAAGCCGTTCAAGTGGTTCGTGTCTCACCTCATTAGAGCTATTCTCGAACTATTTCGAAACTATCACCATAGAACTACAAATTCCAATACTTAACCGGGATAATCGATAAAAGTGAATGAAACCATGTCAGTTTACTGACTTAGTTGAATTAGATTTTATTTTGATTAGTAGCACAATTTTCCAGAAATGACCCGGCGGCCAATTAAGGATGTCGCCTACATCCTGAACGATATCCGTAACATACCCTGAATACCCTGAACCACGTCCGATCGTGGATAAGTAAAGGAAATTTGTGTTGAGAATTGTGAATCTTGATTATTGAGGGCACCATTAAGTATCCCGAAAAGCGTTTTTCCAGGAAGCTGTTAAGTACCCTGAACATGTATTGTTCAGGCATTCCGAAGTTAGGGTTCTGAACACCGTGGAAGTGGGCCAATTTCACAGCACTCAGAATCCCGAGTGGTATCCTGAAAATTTCCTTTCCTGGATATTGTCAGGGTTTTGAAACTATCCTTAATTTTCTGCTGGGGATTCTTAACCTTGTGAATCCCGTAAACAGTTTAGAATCTTTGTGAACACAAAGATTCTAGTTATGATTCAGGACTTTGGCGGCGATGGCATTCACCTTCATAAACCAAGGTGACTCCTGTTCATTATGTTCAATTAATTAAGTTAAGATTAATGTTTAATTTGTTCAAATCAGTAGTGTTGTGAATGGTTCAAATAAAAAGTGAAACAAAGTAGAAATACGTTGAGCTTCATCATTTTCTGGAAATAGAAACGAAATAAGGTATAATTTTTGCGCCACTACGACTACTACGACTATTGCTATAACACTACAACAGCACGTGATTTATATTACTACTGCTACAGCAGCACAACTACTACTTCCAATACGGCTCAAATACTAGAACTGCTACTACTAGATTACTACACCAGTGCTAGATCAAGACTACAAGTACTACAAAGCACTTTAATTAATACTTCTACTAGGCTAATACTCCTGCTTATATTACTAGATCACTACAACAATGCTGAAATAAGACTACTACTATACAACAGTACTCCTACTACCTCTACTAAAATTAGTAACTACTGCTACTGTTATATCACTATAACAGTGCTACATCTAGGTACAAGTAAAGCAACAATTGTATGCTTAGCCTAATCTTCGACTACTACTACTACTACTACTACTACTACTGCTATCTCCATGAGTCATTTCACTGCTTATGCTACTAATACCATTTTTGCTACTTGAACTCTGCCACTGCTACTGCTACTGCTTCTGCTGCTACTATTACTACTAAGTCAAAGTTAATACCAGTAAATCCTTAGTATATCTCCAACAAACGAAACGCAGGCAGTAAATGGTGTCAAAAGTTGTTCAGTTTCCTACCTTTTCTCTTCATTTTGAGAAAACCAGTTTTGTCACGCCTAAAAAAGGGAAAGTTGTTAGTGGGTCCGGCTTTAAAGGCCACAGAGAACTTAGGCCTACGAAAGGGTCTTGGGAACAAAGAGAATATTCTGAAGGAATACAGGTTTGTCGTGGAGATTGTTATCGTTTTGACGTGATACTCACTTTCGAGAGCTTGACAACGTTGACAGATTTAGTGAGACAGGGTTAACGTCTTATGGGGGTTGTCGGTTACAGGGGATAGAATTTAAAATAGAATAGAAACCGAGTTAGAAAGTGTAGTTAGAGAAGAAGAGCACTTATAAACAAAATATGGTGGCCTTGATGGGTAAAACAAACTCCCGGACTCGACAAGAAACGGATTTGCACGGAGTTGGTTAGGAGGTGGACGAAGAATCTGTCGACAGAACAATTCAGTCGGTGTAGAATATGATGGATGCTCTGAAGTTCGGATGAACCGTTACGTTGTAACTGCGAGGAATTCTTTTTATATTCCTCATGGGATGAGAACGTGTGCCAAGGTATGTAAAAGATTTTACGCATAGTCGAGTTTGGAGGTTCCAAAAGTGCTAGATTTCTCTCTCTTTTTTTTTTTTTTTTTTTTTTTTTTTTTTTTTAACCTGCGACCTACCTTATTGAAAATCAATTATAGTTTTAGTTATGTTGACTGTTAATCACCGTTTGGTGCAGTACTAAGAACGCTGCAATCCAGTCGGAGTATTGTGGAGTGCAGAACTAGATCATCTGTGAACAGGAGGTTGGTTTGATTCGTCGTTGTTTGTTTCAGTACTGATGTCGTTGACAAGTTAAATAGTAGCAGGAATACCGACGCAAAAAACGGCCTGCGCGCCTTGCACCGTGCCGAAGACCGTAAAAAGGCACAGTAAGAGTGCCGTTTTTATTCCTTTGTTTTTGCAAATACTTATACTACGTGGGCGAAATTAAAGCATCAGAATAATCATAATTCACCAAACATGCCAATTTGATGATATAATATACGTAGATAATTTGAAATTGAGTCAATTATTTCATAAACACGTGTTTTATAACAAAAAAATAGTTTTTTTTCTTGACCGGTAGGTGGCGGCGAGGGAGTTTGTAACCCGTTCCATTTATCCCAGTACGGTACCGTTTCTATTACAACAGACGGTGCCGTTTCTCATCCCTTGGACCGTGCCATTCCAAAAAATTAGTTGCAGGAATAAGATTACAGCATTCCCAAAATGTGGTGGAAAGGAATATGGCTTCAAATGAATAGTTTATTAAGGTTAACAAGCAACGCCATCTAGCGATCGGCAGTAAAACTACATGGACCAGTTCAAGGTCATCAAAACGGCACGGTCGAAAGGCACCATATTTTTAAGTGGGAGAATGCAGACTTCCTCAAATCCTATGGTTCCATGGGAGAAATCTGTGAAAAAGGCATGGAAACAGTACGGACAGGCTGAATCAGAGGAATACATGGTTTGAAGAAGTAATAGGATAATATCCTCATCAATTTTTCACAGATGTTTAAGATTCCACTATAGTGCACCACGCCAAGCGGAATCGAAAGTTCCCCTCTTCCACCTCCTGTCGTCTGATTCTGTCGAACTTCTTCTGGTTAGAATACCACGAAACCGAGACCGAGACCGAGAACCACTATCACAACCGAGAACGAAATCTAGACCGTGACCAAAAATGAGACAAAGAACGAATCAAACAGAACAAGAGTGAGAATGAGACTGTTAATGAGATTGCGACTGATTATGACGCTGGATCATTAGGTAATGGGTTGCAGGGTTTCGGAAGTCGTATTTGGTGGACAGCAGTTCAGCTCATTTCCCAGCCAATTTAGGCTGGGGAAATTTGAACTGGATTTTGCACCGCACGCTCAAGAGTATAGGCCTCAGGCAAGCCGTGGTGTTAAAGTGCAAAATCCAGTCGTAAGAGCTGACTCCGTTTTCGGCCTCCATGCTGAACCCTGAACGCTGGATAGCAGCTCAGCAGTGCTTCCACTTTCAAGTTTGGGCTTTCCCTGGTAGGAGCCTCTATTTTCCCTTTTTTCCCCTCGGACAACATTTTTTAATTTTTTCCTATTTTCCCCTCTCATTTTCAGGTTTCCCCCCGTTCTTCCCTTCCATTTATAATTATTGAAAAACACAGTTATTGATTTCCGAGGGAAATCTAATTATTGTTGGCAAAAAATGCGTCAAATAAAATATCGCTATAGAAAGAAGTCAAGATTACTTCAATGTCCCCGGTTTTTCCCCCTTCCCCTCTTTTTCCCTTTCTAGTACCATTTGTCCCTGAAAACAGGGATTTCCCCCTGAAAGTGGAAGCACTGCAGCTCAGTTCATTTCGCAGCCAATTTTGGCTGGGGAATGAGCAACTGGATTTTGTACCGCCCGCTCAAGAGTATAGGCCTCAGGCACGCCACAGCGTTAGAGCGCAAAATCCAGTTGCAAGGGAGGGAGGTTCCTGGTTCTGAAGCCGGCATCCGAAATCGGATTGGCGCCACCTAGTGGACAGTGTTGCCACTTGGTACTGGCGGACCACTTTCCAGGGAATTACACCAAAAACAAAGGGTTTTTTTTTGGCCCGTTAGACTTCTACACTTTGGGTCCCAAATCACACTAAAAAAGTGTAATTACACTAAGTCTGGCAACATTGTGCTAACAGATGGCATAAAGTTTCAGGTCATGCAAGCGCGGCTTAGGTGAGATATCCTTCTGTCTAGAATACCTGCTACCACATGGCATGATGTGAAGTTTCAGGTCATGCAAACGTGGCATGTGTGAAATATTTGAATTAATAATTATATCTAATAATGAATAAAAAATCTTAATAAATGAATCTAAATTAGACATCGCTACCGTACGCAGTGCGGCCAAACTTAGAAGTTTAAAAAAAAAAGATTCAAATACCTCAAAAATGTGAAACGAATTGATACCATGTGCAAAAATAAAGAAAGACGGAGATTTGAACGGTTGACCCTTAATATGTGGGCCCTCAGTAAGGGTGGGCCCTGGGCGAGTCGCCCCTCTCGTCCATGGCTAGAACCGCCACTGACTAAAACACTATTATAAATGATCTATAAAAATGAATAAAAGCAAAAAGCTTGATTGAATGACATTTGATCTAAAAATTAATAAAAATTACTAAGAATAATCAATATATATAGAATATAATAAAAGTTAATACAAACAATTAGAAGAAAATATAATATCAATAATTTAGATGAAATGTTTTGAATATTTACAAATAAATAACAAATTTTTGTTTGGTCGTAACCGTCATCGTAGACTTCTGAGCTGTGGGAATCCTCCTGTATATATTTAATTATTTATAATAATTATTTACAAGTGAGTTTTATATATTATAATCATATTTGCCTCAGCAGAAATGTTAGAGATGGTGACAACAGCAAAAGAAGCAGAAAAATGTTGAGTTTCAGCATTTTCTGAGGGAAGAAATGAATGGTGTTTTCAATTTGCAGGGAAAATCCTTGAGAAAGGGGAAAACGGGCTCTGAGAAGGGCAAAATAAGGGAAGAGGGAAGAGGAAAACTTGGAAGTACAGCCTTGTATTTATGTACTTAGGGGAAAAAGAAGAAAATAAGGGGAAGAGTGTAAAAGGGGAAACTGAAAGTGGAAACACTGGAAATGAAAGAGTTGGTGCGTATGCCACTACTACTACAGTTGCTACTACAAGTACTAGATCATTAAAACAGCGCTGGATCTGGATTATACTACAGCTGTACTGCTGCTACCTCTACTAAGGCTAATTAATACTGTTACTGCTACATCACTGCAGTGTTGCATGTACACACAAGTACAGTAGTATACGAAGCCTAATACTGCTACTGCTAACACTTCATAACTACTTCTAAACTAGTGCAGCTACCTACTAATAGTTTTAATACTGCTACTAATGATAATAGTTCTCCTACTTACTACACTAGTGCTACTAGTGCTACTATAGTTACTTCCAACTAACATTACTGCTACCTATTAAAATACTTTCTCTAGTACTCTAACATACTTTAAGATCACTACTATTACTTCTACCACCCTACTGTTGCTGCTACCGCAGTAGCTGCTGCTCCTACTTTTTTACACCATCATGGCATCATACCTCCAGAACTAAGACTATAAACTTTCAAGAACTTGGACGGAGCAAAAATATCCGAAATTATATCATGCACCAGCGATTTTTTAGTGAATCTTCACCATATGTAATGCAGTCAGAGAATTGCGTCAAAAGCTGTTCAGTTCCTGTTTTCTTCTCATCACTTCGAACAAACCGGTTTTGTCAGGTCTTGAAAATATGGAAATGTTGGTGGTGGATCCGGCATCTAGGGTCACAAGCAAGATGAAAGCACTAAAAACATGTACATGTTTGGAAAAGTCTGGAGAATAAAGAGAATCTTTTGGGGGCATGCAGACTTTTGATAATCCATATCGTTGGAAATTAACGTGGTGGGGAACTGCGTTGTCGATATTTTCGCTAAGTTCCTTAGATTTAGGGAACGGGGTTAACTGTTTTATAGAGATGGTCAGCTATAGGGGATATAGGTTGTGGTCCGTAGATCATAGGACTTGCACTCTTGGTTCACCACCCGGAGTACTACAAAAATCATTAACCCCTATCAGCAAATTCCTTTTTCTTAGTCCATAACCAAATACCCCTAGATAACCAGCCCGTATACCACCGTCGCAGTCGCCATCTTTCACTTTCTAAAACTTTTTTCTTCTCCTGTATGTTCTTTCCATATAAGCCAACGCGCCTCTAGTCTGCGGGTAAGCAACTGCTCATAGTATTCGTACACCCTGGGGATATAATCTCAAAATAAATCTTCAGAATTCTGTAATATATCTCTGGCAGTTCATTAAATGCTGTAGTAGTCTTTATAGTTTTACGATAATATAGAGTTTTGAATAGTCTTCGTCATCTAGACTAACTAATTTATTTTGTTACTAAAATTCTGTCACCCCAGCCGAGTTTAAAAAGAAGCGGGAAAAGGAAATGCTGCACGTCATTCGATAAGACATATATGGCGCCAAAATTTCAAATTCATAAAATATTCTACGTCATACAGTAGAATTAGCTTACTGGCTACTAAGCGCTGATAACGAAGAAGTATGTCGCTGTGCTTAAATGTGAGTTAATATTACTTATCTTTTAGTTATATTATAATTAGTAACAGTTATATCATCAAATCAAGTAATCGTCAAATGTGAATGAAACCACAAATCAGTTTATTGAGTTAACCGAAGTTACATTTAATGTCATAAGTATCAAAATTTTCCAACAAATGATTCTTAACTTCATGATTCTTCGATTAGTTGAGAATCTTTCGCATTGATTGCAATTAATGTCAAGTAAACTTCAGGTTTGTAAATGCCTTCGCAGTCTCCTTCACGAACCAACGTAACTCCTGTAAATTAATTTAGTTAAATTTAGTTCAAATTAGTAATTAAAGAGTTGAAATCAGCAGTTTTTGCGGTAGTTTGAACCAAAAAGTAGTTCACCTGGACAACGTGAAAGTTCGCAGGTATTTCCGTAAGTTTTTCCATCGCTGCCGCAAACAGGTTGGAACTGCAATTGTTATTATTTTTCATAATAATTTAAATAGAAATTTAAATATCAAAATTAATATATAAAATAATATAAATAATTTATAGTAAAATTATTGAAACTTACAACTGCAGGGCAAATTATAGCTGGGTTGCAACCGTCTCCTTCTGTTTCTGGACTTTCACAGTGCTGTTGTAAAATTTAATATTTATAATAATTAATTATAGTTAAATTTAATTTGTTTATGATGAAATTTCACCTTAGCTGAGATGATAGAGATTACGGAAACAGCGAAACAAAGAAGAAAAACGTTGAATTTCATCATTTCTGGACAAAGAACCGAAACGAGTTAGTTTTGTATGCTACTACTACTCCTACTACTACAGCGCTACATCTGCAGTGTTGTTGCTGCAACAGTGCTACCATAACTTCTGTTAAGTTAAGGCTAATATGTGGCAACCGCTACTACTACTAAATTACACCCAGCGGAAAATTAAGGATGTCAGCTACATCCTGAACGATACCCGTAACATATCCTGAATATCCTGAACCACGTCCGATCGTGGATGAGTACAAAAAAAGTGTTAAGAATTGTGAATCTTGATTATTGAGGGTACCATTAAGTATCCTGAAAAGCGTTTTTTCAGGACGCTGTTAAGTACCCTCAGCATTTATTATTCAGGTATTCTAATGTCAGGGTCCTGAACACCGTGGAAGTGAGCCAATTCCACTGCACTCAGAGTCCTGATTGGCATCCTGAAAATTTCCTTTTCATGATACTTTCAGGGTCCTGAAACTATCCTTAATTTTTTGTTGGGGAGCAGTGCTATAGTTGTAGACCATTTGTATCCTACAACAGTACTGCTACACGATACTATTGCCATCTATTAGTACTTCTTCTAGTGCTACTACTACTGCTTCTCGTCCTCGTTGTCTACTACCTTAAGAACTATAAATAATAAAAAACTTAAATTGGTCAATCAAGTTAATACCAGTAACTTCTTAGTCGATCTTCTCCAGACAAAATTCAGTCAGTAAATGGCGTCGAAGCAGTCCAGTTTCCTCCTTTTCTCCTCCGAGTTCGCCACAAACACGTTCTGTAAAAGCAAAAAGCATTCCCCTTTAAACCAGTTGTTATATTTCAGTTCACTTAATGTTATATCTCACTTTTTACTAACATTCACGACGAAAACCCGAACGTAAAGCAAAAACACCAACTTGTTCTACAAGTGTTTGTTGGCTAAAAAGTTAAGTTTATACTTAAAACTATTAATTTATAATCTAATATTATAATAAAATTCCACATTTATTCTATTATGAATGAATTTTAAAAATCTGAAATCTAAACCCATTCTTTTCTGCTTCTCGCTGTAGAAACTTTACACTTTGAATCATTTGAGAAACAACCAAGCCATTTTCATTAGAAAACGAAGATATAAAAACGTCGCTCGTATTACAAAAACTCTACTTTTGCGTCAGGAACTTGTATCAAGAAGAAACTCCATTATATAACGAAGAAAAATGAGTAAAATTTTTGTATTTTTCATGGCCGCCATGTTGAATGCGACTTTTCCCTCAAAGAGAGCTCTATTTCCCCTTTTTTCCCTTTTGTATAGAATATAAATTTTCCCTTTTCCCCGCTCTGCATAAACTTCCCTTTCATCTCTTTCCTTATTTTATTTCCCTTTCGAGACCAAATTCCCTTTTTCAGGGAATTTTCTATTTAAGTGGATGCACTGTCGCTTACTGTGCAGGTAAACTCTAACTAAACCCACTGCT
Source organism: Eulimnadia texana (assembly GCA_002872375.1). Taxonomy (NCBI): domain Eukaryota; kingdom Metazoa; phylum Arthropoda; class Branchiopoda; order Diplostraca; family Limnadiidae; genus Eulimnadia; species Eulimnadia texana. Next base: position 2,723,580 of record NKDA01000007.1, read on the forward strand.
ACTATATTGCTACTACTTCCTCCACTACTACTACTACTACTATTAAAATCGATACTGGTGATCATCTCGTGTATTAATTTTATTTCAGTAATAATTCGTTCATTAAAAGTGGATTTTTTGGAAACTATCCACAAGTTTTTCCGCATTCACCTGTGTATGCAACTCTCACTCCTGTTAACACAAAAAATTATTTTTTTCAATACTACTTTTATTGCGGTTATCTAAAATAAAACTGTCCTATCTGTGGACAGCGTTTTATATATTATTCACTGCTTTATTCATACGCTGTCCACGTATACGACAGTTTTGCTGTTACTTACTATTATACCTTTGGTATTAGAAATCATGCAAGCGTTGGAATGAGTTTTCCCATCAGTTCCACAGACGGGATCGTACTAATTAATAAAGAATAAACTAACAAATCATGATAAATTAATAACATATTATAACTTACCACAGCAGGACAGAATACCGATTCGCGAGGGTATTAAGTAAACAGTATAAAATATTAAAAGGAAATTTTTAAATATGAACTATCATTAGTACAACTTGTTGATAATAATGACGATTGTGGTGATACTACATAAACAGATTCGTAATAATAGTAATCAGGTAGTAATAAAACATTAAAGTTACTACGATACAACTACTACTACTACTTCTGTTACTGCTGCTACTAGTACTACTACTATTCTACTGCTACTTGTGCTACCTAGCAGCTGTAGTTCCAGCGACGAAGAGGACAGCCAGAACCAGAACAACTAGCCTGGATATCTTTGATTCAATCTGAAAACCACAGATAACTTAACTGAATAGTGCTACTACTACTACTACTACTACTACTACTACTACTACTACTACTACTACTACTACTACTACTGTTACTGTTACTGCTGCTACTGGTACAACTACTATTCTGCCAATTCTAGTGCTATCTTCTTAGCAGCTGTAGTTCCAGCGACGAAGAGGACAGCCAGAATCAGAACAACTACATGTGCATATTCAATCAAGTATAATCATTAGCGTAGTAAATTACATTCACCGCTTCTGTTCAGCAGAAACTTTAATGGCCAACTAAACTTAACTCAGTTAAAATCCCGGTCATTTATACCCTTAATCGGACCAATCAGAGATCCGGGTTTTCCCCGTTTTATGTGTTTCTTCATTGGTGAATCTCATCTTTTACGTAATGAACCAGTTACTCCTCCCTTCCCTAAACCTACATTATATTAAATTGCACTTTAAACCAACAAGAGTGGTCTATCTGTATATGATCCACGTCATGACTACGTTTGTCAAACGATAGAATAACATCGGAAAGATACCGTGACATGGAACGATTACGAAATTTTGTAGCGAGGACGAAGAAATGAAAGCGATAGATTAAAATTACATATTCAACGACACAAAGTTACGACTTACTGACCAGTGACGGGGCAAGACTGAGCAGCAAATAAGCAAGACAACTCGAAAAATACTTTCTACTATCACCTAGTTTCTCCTCCTTTGTTTCTTCTACTAATGCTAGTCAAAGTGCACTCGGTTTATCTAGTGCTGGTGTTGATACGAGAAACAAAACGTTGAGCCTTCGACATGGCACCGGGCAAGGCATCAAACCTTGAACTCAGCGACCTTCCTCGAAAATGCTGATACATCCAAACTCTTGGGGTAATTAGCGGCATTTCGGTATTTTTGGGAAGATGTATAATTCACAAAACTACAAAATATTAAGAAAAGAAGTGACAAAGCTCAGACTCCTAAACGACATCCTGAAAAGCTTCTCATTCGAAGAAAAGGAGTCAGGATGTGCTCAGGATTCTTCCAGAACATTAAAGATCTCTAATTTGACTACTAACTATAGTACCAGGACTTGACTTATATCAATGGGAGAATGTGTTCAGGACCCGTTTCAGAATATTCAGCAAATCGGCTCAGCATCATTCGTGTTTTCCAAAACATCTTGAATCTTCTATCCAGAAGCTCTCAACGCTAATGTCGCTACAGCTAGCCCCAAAAGTTCAAATTTAGAAAAAACTACGCAGTAGATTGCTTGCTAGATGTGCTGGGCTGCTCTCTCGATGAATGGAACAAAGGTGAGCTTATAGAAAAATCGAGCAACTAAGGGAAGAGAACACAACTTAATAGAGAAAACAAAAATATTTTCGCGGAAAGCAAAAAATTATCTGAAGAGAACATATCTCAAAAGTACCCTTGTCGGTGACTGATAGTATCATGCTCATCGTGACCTTGCGGGTCACGACCTGTTGACATCAGCGCCCTGAGCGTCGTGACCTTGCGAGGTCAGGACCTTGGACCATGGGATCGTCGAATGATTAACTTCACGGCAATGAGGCTCAGTGCACAGTATAATCTTTAGCAGTGACGGCACAAGGAGCTAAGACAGCAGCGCTCGGACCGATTCCAGAGGAACTATAAGGGGCGCTCTTGAATCTGAGCTAGTCTTTCAGCAACACCAAGGTTGTTTGCCAAGATTTTTCGTTAATAACAAAACTGAGGCATGAAAATTTAATAAATGAATATGAATAATAATTACTAAAACATGAGAGTTTGATCCTTTTGATCGTTCGAACTCAATTGCACTTTATTATTTGCTTAGACTGGCTACTTAAGGTTTAAAACTGTAAAACTATAACAGAATCTAAAAAGTGTTTCGGTTTCGATCCATCTTGTCTCCTGTAAATAAAAGCAGTTCTAAAACTACTGTACCAATCAATTCCCGATCCCTCCTATTACACCCTAAAAGTCTCGCAATTTTAAAGGACTAGCAACAACAATATCTAATACGAATAAATGTTAGTTTTCTTCTAGTGCTCAGTCCACATTCTACGTCTTTCTACGAGTTTCGTATTCAGGGCAGCATTTCTTTACTTCGGGGGTTTCCCTAAAGGTCCGGGAACTCCCCAGATTTGCGAGATGAAATATTCCAGAAACGCAGTATGCTCAAGCAGGGCTATCCCTTTTAGTCTCCCAATTTTGGGTCTTTAGTTTATGAGACATGTGAGCACCCAGCGGAAAATTAAGGATGTCGGCTAAATCCTGAACGATATCCGTAAAATATCCTGAATATCCTGAATATCCTGAACCACGTCCAATCGTGGATGAGTAAAGAAAAAATTGTGTTGAGAATTGTGAATCCCGACTATTGAGGGCACCATTAAGTATCCTGAAAAGAGTTTTTTCAGGACGCTGTTAAGTACCCTGAACATGTATTATTCAGGCATTCCAATGTCAGGGTCCTGAACACCCTGGAAGTGTGCCAATTTCACTGCACTCAGAGTCCTGAGGGGTATTCTGAAAATGTCCTTTTCAGGATATTTTCAGGGTCCTGAAACTATCCTTAATTTTCTGCTGGGCTAGCAAAGCTTGGCTGTCATCTTAAGCCTTCTGTCATCCGGGACAAATCATGAGTTTCCACTTAACGCAGCAGACTTGTCAGTGTGTGTGGCTGACAGCTTGTTGTAACCTGTCTTTTCTTTGACGGCATAATTCTACTTACTTAACTTAAAACTGCAATTTCTACAATAATAATAAATAGTAATATTAATTGATATCGCCCATTATTTCGGTGTATTTGATTTGATGTCAGCATGTGTAACTGATTCACACTTAATTTCTTCAGGATTATTCAAGAATGGGGTTTCCGCATTCACCTTTGTACGCAACTTCCACTCCTATACATGAAACATATTATTAGTATTATTACTATTGTTGTTATTTACGATTATACCTTTTACTCTGGAAAGTTCGCAACTGTTGCCGTAAGTCCTTCCATCAGTTCCGCAGACAGGATCATACTGATTATTCAGACATGAATTAGTATGACACATTTAATAGTAAGAATGATAATAACTACGACTTACCACTGCTACACAAGCGAAACGTTCATCACGAGGCTAGTTAAAACAGAAAATTTGTTTATAACAACAACATTTGAAATTATATGTTTTACCTAAATTATTATTATTAATGTTTTATCTATGATAATAAATAATAGTAAGTTATAATATAGTAAGCATAGCTAGCAAACTTAGTAGAAATGAAATAGTAAATGCCCGTAGGTAAATGTTTTAATCAGTTATAATAATAGTACTGCAAATACCACTACTGCTACTTCAACTGCTACTACAACTACTAATATTACTGCTACTACTACTACTGCAAGTATTACTATTACTTCAACTTGTACCATGACTACTACTGCTTCTACTCTACTGTTACTACTGTAATGCTACATTATTACTGTTGTTTGCCACTATAACTTCTGCTACTACTACTATTACTACTTCTATCATACGACTGTTACTAGCACTACTACTGCTACTACTACCTTAACACCCACTGTAGTGCCAACTATAAAGAGGGCAGCCAGAACCAAAACAACCAGTTTAGACATTTTCAGTTCAATCTAAATTCAACTCACTTCAGATCCCGGTTATTTATACCTTCACGGGACCAATCAGAACCTGGGTTTTTCCCGTTTTACCTGTTTCTTCATTGGTCAATCTCAGATTTCATAACAGACCAATTCATTCCCAGTGTTTCCATTTTCAATGTCCCCTTTCTTCCTCATCGCCTTATTTTTCCCTTTTCCTCCTCCGCGCTAGAGTATAAGGGTGTACTTCTAGATTTTACCGTTTCCCTTCTCTTATTTTTCCCTTTTCAGACCCCATTTCCCCCTTTTTCAGGGAACTTCCCCGCGAAATGGAAAACGCTGTTCTTGCCCTCCAGTTCCCTGCAGCTACACAACAGTAAACTTCCCCGTAAAGTTGATCAAAATTGTCTCTTATCATTTTGTCACGTGTCGCAAAATTGAAAGTGCTGGAACTAACAAACAAGGCGGATCCGTATAATGTTGAAACATTTTGGAAAAAAAATGTTAAAAGAAGCGTAAACTATTCAAGTTTTCTTCAAACTATTGAAACTATTCCAAGCGTAGAGGATAAATGACTAACACAGAATATTACACAATAGTCCAAGTTCATAAATTATTTACGGCAGAAGCTTTCGCTTTTCACTTAGCTTATCTTCGTTTTTTTAAGTATCTCCTAGCTAAGAACTAATCATGGGTGATAACAGGCTGATAACACGTAGATAACGCGATAGTAAAAACTGGCAATATAGTTCAGAGTAATGGTTCCTGTAGTAGTAAAAGTGAAGTAGAACTTCTTAATAGTAGTACTGTTAGTTGTTGCTTAGAGTAATTTTGCTAGTAGTACTAGATTTCAAAAGCCCACCCACTGCTACTGTTGGTAGCACTACTAGATTTTTGAAAGACTTGCCTGCTACCGGTAGCAGTATTACTAGATTACAGTAGCTCACCTACAATTACTACATGTTGCTAAGACTACTAGGTTCTATTTGCTAACCTAATACTTGTACTATATCATTTCTCCTACCACAAGGCCGTTACTAATTTTCCTGCTATTAGCATTCTGCTGCTTCCGCTACCACTACTGTTGCTAGTTCTACTTGCTACAACCACAAAACACTTAGCCAATACCTTGATAACCTTGATAACACTCTCGTTACTACTTACAAAGCCTACTGACTAACTTACAGTATGAAATTTAGTAATAAAGCTACTTTAGTCGTGGGAACTCTACTGACGTGCTTACAAAATGAACCATAGTTAAGTAGGTTTTGCTAGAGTGTATTTCCCAACAATAACCTCATTACGAAGACATTTCCATCACATAACTAGAAACTTCATCCAGCGTTTCGTCACGTCTCAATTATCCAGAAACAAAGCCAAGCAAAATACGAAGCAAACGTCGCCAGATTTCTCTATGATTCCTTACAAGAAAAACTTGTACGCATGTGAACAATTAGAACGTTTTCTTCCTGGTGTAATTTTCTCACAGTAAACTACACTGTATCCTCTTCTCATTACACGAGGTTCTTGCTGTGGAGAAAGCATGAAAAGTAAGCTGTTGAGCAAGAAAGAGGTGTGGCCATGGGCAAGTTCATATAAAGAGCCCGCACATGTTGTTGATAAACAGTTCAATTTACATCTTCTTTGCATGGGAATGAGACAGTAAAAGGCTCAACAGAATGGAGTTTTTCACTAGACTAGTACTTTTCATTAGTCTTCAGCAACTATTCAGAGTTTCGCAAGCTACTGACTACAGATCTGCACCGGTAAGTTGTTCCTTTCCTATCACTCAAGAAATGAGTAATACAGAAGTTGTTAACAATACTAATACTTAAACTAAATAAACTAAGTAAAATATGCAAGAAATAAGTTAGTGGTTTTAACACCTAACCCGTTAAACCCAAGCAGAAAGTGAAATGGTTAGAGAAATGGTCGGTTTCAGTTTACAAGTATAAGATACCGCAGATGGCTAACTTTGCATCATCTGCTCACTTTCTCTGAGACTTTAACCAAAACCTATCCTGCTTGAAAAACTTGCTGCAAGTGTCCACGCGCTGTGCGGTTTTGCATTTAGCAGGGAAATTAACATGCGGTCGATCTGTAATGCAACAGTGGTCAAATGGGACACTCCTCGAAAACCAATTTCGATTGAAAACTTTCGCTGTAACCTAGCGTCGACATGCGTTCTGCGGTTGTAAAAATATTTTGGATAATTATGCGGCGGCGTGTTGTGAATGTCTCGAGCGTGACATAAACAAACCTCAAGACCTGAGCAATTTACTCTAATTTCGGCCTCTTAAAAGATAATTGCACTTGAGAGAGTCAATAATGACTCTGTATAAAACCCATACTTTCATTCCCAACTTTATGACCCAAAACTACGTGGGGTTTTGATCGGGGAGAGATGTTCTCTTTAAGAAAAAGTTTCACTTTCGACCACAAACTGCTTAAAAGTGCAGTACTATGATAGTTGTGTTACTTAAAAGAAGCTGTATACAAATATTAAACTTCAGTTTATTCATGTATTATTTTAGGCAAGACCATTTCGATACGGATTCAACGTAACGAACAGTGAACAAGGCCAGGAATTTTTTCACCGGCAGGATGTTAAGCAGGGGCAGACTAGCGGAGAATACAGGATTCACCTCCCAGATGGTCGCTGGCAGATCGTGTCCTACATAGCAGACGACAAGGGATACCGCCCCTTTGTTCGCTACGAGGATCCTAGCCAACCTGCAAGTCCTACAGGACCTACAACGTGGGATCATAGATATCACAATGTGCCTCATAGCCCGCACTATAACCAGGAACCTAGCTTTTCTCCCACGACAGAGAGCTATCGGTCCCTGATACCCCCTCGTGCTGGCTATTCTCCAGAATCCAAAGCTTTACCACCCCACTCACCTAATCCTCAGACCGATACATATAAACAGCATTCCGACCAGTATTCTGTTCCTAGATCCAACTCAGTCCCAAAGACGGAAGAATATAAGCCTCCAGGTCCTCATCATGCATACCCACCGAAATCAAATAATATTCCATTCCAGTTTCATGTTCCCCAAGGCAAGCAACAGTCCGTTCCTCAATCGTTTCTTCAACCGAACTCGGTTCCTAACAAAGATCATTATAGCCAGGTTCCTCCCCGTCCGATCTACACACCGGAATCGCAAAATAACGCATACAAAGCACTTCCTTACCAAAATGACCCCTACAAACATCACAGCACTCCTCAGACGAACCCAAGACCCACCTATGTTACTAAGGAGGAACAGTATGATCCTCGAGGACCTCCTCTACCGGCTTCCCGACCAGAACTTAGTGTCGTTTCTCATGTACCAGCAGCTCAACAAAATCATTACAAGCATCCATCGACCCATCCAGCTCCTCAGCCTTCACCACCGTCAAAGCCCCTAACCAATCTCAATCCTCAACACTTCACCCCTCCTCAACAACACCTTCAGCTCCAAACACATCTAGATAATAGGGCTCAAGACAAAGAATCGTATCTTATGAGACCTCATCCTCCACAAGGACACCCTCCACAGGCCTTTTTTAAACACCCAGAACCTTACAATGGCCCTTATTCCGCACCAAGATGGCAATTCCCAACGGAGGAGCCTCCTCGTACAGCAGTACCTCCTCAAGTTAACACCTTTATCGTACATCCAGCTCCCCCAACACGATTCTTAACTTCCGATCCGTTCCCTAAACCGGAATATTATCCATGGCAGCCCTTGGGTCCTCTAATCGCTCAGAACTTTGGTTTTCAAAACAACAGACCCGTAGAAACATTTAAAGCTACTGAACGACCCATTCAGAAACCCGAATACAAACCCACAGTCCTAGAAAAACCTAAAGAAGAAATCAACAGCACAGAAAAAACCTACGTCAATGCACATGCTGGGTACAAACCTCAAGGAAACGAACCACCTAAGCATTACCACCACTTTGACCAGCAAAATCATGAACCAGAGAGTTCGGGACCTAAACAAGAGAGACCCTCCAACCTTAGACCTCTGGTTTCACCCCAACCAGTTCGACCACCTGTTCCCAGTAGACCTCTGCATCAGTCCAGTCGACCATATACCCGGCCACCTGTATATGGTGATGGTGTGAGGTTGTTGTATGGCATAGCCCAATCCATCTCCGGTTCTCAACACCCGGCTTCTGACGGCCACATCCCACGTGACTTTGGCACGCAGAAGAAACCAGATAATCCAGTACCCCCTAAAGAGTATATCCCTTCACCACCACCTGTAGGAACTCTGAGACTCTCCACCAGCAATCCTGTGTTCCTGCCTCCTCCTCAAGGGTTCGTTCCTCCACATAGACCCTCCGTCCCTCAGTACGAGCCGGAGACCGCACCATACTTCCCAGAACACCAGAGACCTCAAGCTGGACAGCATGAACCACCCGTGCGTCCACAGATTTGGCTGAAACCTCATGGTGCAATACAAGTTGAGCCGGAGACTTACGGACCCAGACCCAACATTGTTCTTGATAAACCACCCAGTGTACCAGAAGTAGGTATAGAACGACCTTACGACAAGTACCCACAGAAACCTTTCGAGAGGCCAGAAATCCCTCAGAGACATGAGTCCAAAGACGAAGCTATTCGGTACCCACCTCTACCAGGTCACGAGGAAGTTTCCTTACCCTTAGGTCATTTGGATCCAACACTGGAAGGAGAGGCCCCAACTGAAGGTCCATCGATTCCACAAGATTTCACCACGGCATATCCAAACTTGAAACAAAAGGAGCGTCCCGGCTTCAGTTCTAGGCCTACTGTGGGATCTGTCTATGAAAACAACGTTGAAGTATCAAACGTAGTGCCAAAGGGACCTCCGAAACCACAAAAGCAGCTTCTAAAGGAACAAGAACCTAATGAACCGATCGATCTTCTGCAGTTGTATCCTTTCCCGAACTCATCTAAAAAGAAGACTAGCCCAGGCCAACGTATCAAGTCTTCGGATGACGTTCTGAAAACCGACGGTTATAAAAAAGAAGAAAAAGGCACTAAACTTTCTGAGGATGAAAGAGATCCTAACAAAGTTATCCCTATCCCCGCTCCAGCTTCGCCAGTTCCAGGAAAGCAAACTAAAAGACCAAAACTTCGTGTTAAAGTGAAGAAGAGGCCAGTTGGAAACAACCTTGAAGTATCTCCCGAGCAGAAATTTTTAAAACTAAATGAGACTACTGTAAAACCAGTGACCTTTCCACTGCGATCGAACAGAACAAGCTTTGATCCTTTTGGAGAGAGGACAAGACCTCTAAACCGTATTCCAGAACAGGATATAGACGTAAGAAGCCTAAACCCTAAAACTCAAACGTTCAGCAATCAAGGCACAGATGATCAGGCTATCGTTTTCCCTGATAGCGAGGAGGTTGAAGTTGAAAAGGGACCGAATTTTGAGACTAATCCTTCAGATGACGATTCCATTGAAGGGTTCCCTCCTGTTGAAGACGATCTAGGAACCCCACAGAGAATTAGAAACAAGAACCAGCAACCTGGTCTACGAATCAAGAGTCCAACATCAATATCAGACGAGTCAGTCCCTACTACTACAGAAGCCCCCTTTGAAACAACACTACTGGCAGCACCAAGTCCAACTGCTTCAGTCACTACTACAACAACTACTACAACACCAACTCCCACTACAACATCTCGCAGGTTAGTGTTCCCTAAAGCCAAAGGAAAACCGTCTTTCCGTTCGAGTATTACGACTACAACCGCTACTCCTACGCCAACTCCAAAAACTACCAGGAAACCAATTCGGATATCTTTCAAACCGAGAAACAGAACCAGGTTACCAGCCCCTGTTTCAAGGACCATACCCAACGTAGTCGTCCTGGAGGAACGAAACGAAACGAGTAAAAATGAGGACAAAACTAGTCGAGGTTTCAAGTTTCCTCCCAAGATTCGGTTCCTTCAGAACTCGGAACGAGTGGCACGCGAATACCCAGCCGATGCAGATGCTCTCGACCTGATGAACTTTGCTGCTGTCACTGAAGGATTCGTGGATATTATCCGAGAACCTTGTGACGATACTATCGAGAGGAATGCAGAACAAATCGCTGACGAACCAGTCTTAGAAGAAACAGTGAAAATACTTAATGAAACTACCGAGTCCATAAACCAAGTCTCCGTCACAGGTAGTCAGACCACTGCTGAAGGAAACGAAGCAGAGAATCTGATTCAAGGTGACAAGAAGCAAGAAAATGAGTTTCTTGAACTTCCCCACCAGTTACGGAAGAAATCGGTACAAGCAATGTCATTTACCCAACAGAATCTAAGCCTGAACTTGCCACTGAACCGGCTGAGACACAAGAACCAATTTATCGGAAAGCAGAAGAGGTGTCAACAAGCGATTAATCATCTCCCAAGTTACTTTTCACTGTGCAAGGATCACAACTGCACGTGCTTGTGCTGCAAGAACTACAAACACTTTGGCAGCTTTATTTGATATTTGATATTTAGCACTTCTGGACACATTTCCCTCATAGAATGAGCGTATTAATATTTAAGAGCATATTTTAAGTTTGCGATAATGTAAATTTGTGAGTCTTAAATACACGTGTTTATTTTTGAGTCTTTGTTGAATTTTAAAAATTTAAAAATTAAATCAGTTATATTTTCGATCAAGTACAATTTTATTAATTACAAAAAAAATAAATTAAAAGCGTAATTTAATTGAAAATATAGAGTTCTGTTTCGCAGCAACCTTCCAGAATGTTTGAATGAATGTTTTCGTCTGCTTGGATCTTTAAAAATTTCAGGCACGTGTTTTTGTGTGCTTTTAATTTGTAAAAAATTCTAGTTTAACTTTAAGCATCTAGTTTGCTTAATACATTTGAAAATGAGTTCGTCCGATGAAGGCGGCAGCATGTCGGGAAGTGAAGAGGAGTTCCAGACTCCTGCGGGATCTGTACACAGCAAATCACCCAAGTCAGAAGATGACAACAAGAGCAACAAAGACACAATTTACTCACAAAATATCCCAGTCAACTGTCCAAAAGGCTACAAACCAGTAGAACTACCAGGAACGATACTGAATAACGAAGAACTCAGCTCAGATGATTACGAAGCCTGGATCGTGTCAGCTCCCGCAAACGTAAACGTTTTTTCTAAAAGCTTTTGAAATCCGCATTTGTTTATTTTATTTCTATATTTGCAGATTTCTGTCAAAGACCTCCAGAACTCTAAACTTCTTTTTCGAAAAGAAACGACCATCACTGTCGGGAAGAAACAGTACGAAACTGTCCCATACCCAACCAACGACAAGCACGTCAACCTGCTGTTACTCGATTCTTCTAGACGTTCAAAAGTTATCGATTTAAAAATATCGGGAGAACTGCGGGTAAACGAACACGAAGAAGTGCCAGATATCGTGTACCCCGAAAAAGAACCAAAAAAGACACCGCAGGTCCCAACGGATTTGAAAGTGAGGCATCCCATCTATGGAATTGGTAATAGTTTTATATTTGTATAAAAATAAACCACAATTAACTTTTGGTAATGAAAAAGATTACGAAAAAGTTATTGAGGGCCACAAGAAGTTTTCACAGCCAGTCGTGGAAGAATCAAGTCCCCAGAAGAAACGGAAAGGAGTCGTCCCGCCAACACCTTTGAGTCTCGACAAAAGTTCGGCAAAGAAGAAGAAAAAGAAGAAGGTGGAAGCTTAACACTCTTACTCTGAATAAATAAAACAACTTTAACTTCAAAGTTATACCTTTGTAGTGTTTTATTTTAGCATTATCACGTATTTACAATATTCAGTTTCCTAACAAAAAATCCAGTCTTGGTGATCGGGAGGTCTGCACGCTCTGGGACAAGGCTTCATATCTTTTCTTAAGCGGTCCTTATCCACGATGACATTACCGACGAAATCTTTGTCCTCGGACCTCTGAGTCGGGAACGGGAAAACCCTCGAAGTACTTTTACGGACTAGTTTGCGAAGCTTGCAGTTGTAGCTATCGTGAGCCATCTAGAAAAGCCCAAAAAAGTATTTTAAACTTGAATAAATAAAGAGGATTTACAACATAGATGTACTTACAACATCATTCCGAGCGATAGGCCATACAACATCCTCCAAAACATCCTGGTCGACCCCAGATTCTTGGCCTTGTCCACGTTTGACTACTTTCAGCATTTTCCTTCGTGTGATATCCCCGTTTCTGTATTCAGTTTGACTCCCCACATACCCCCCAGCATGGGAAGGTGATGATTCGGATGGTCCCTCATCACGTGGAACGAGAATGTAGAGTTGATCCACTGCCGAACTGCAGAAACTTCCCGCTCGAGGATCTCGCTGTCCGTATCACGGGAAACCATAGCGTCCACCCGCTGATCGAAAATCGGGTAGAACCTCCATATCATCGGATGCACCCCGCGGAAGTCCGGAAGATAATTTCGCAACACCTCGTCCCCGCGAAGCAGGATATCGTCGTGAATCTTGTTAACGTCACAGAAATCAACGTGAGGAAACTTGCACTGTATCCTGCAGAAGGCGTCAGGGGTATGGCTAGAAAAGTTGTGGTAGATCCTCATCACCCAGCCTAAGAATTCGCAAATGTCAATACCTTAACCATAGTTGCACAAACTGTATAATTACAAACCTGCATAATATTGTTCGATTTTCCTGGCGTTATCTTCAACCAGGGAGAAGTATCTTCGCCTAAAGTTTGGGTCGCTCGAGTTTCCGTACAGCGAGTAAGACACAACTTTCTGATGATTTCCACGACTTTCGGATTCGCCATTACACCAGTTTATTCCGGAATAGTTATCGTTGACTACAGTTCTTCGGCATTGGCAAATATCGCTCCGATTGAAAACACCGTCTCTCTGGATTCCTACGAGTCCTACAATCAACAGTACAGACAAAAATATCCAGTGAATCGTTTTAAATTTTATCATCTCGAGAAAAACGGTCTTTCTATGTCTCCCTACTGAACAACTATGAGACAGCATACAACTTTTTACGTTGTATTTTTCCTCAATTTTTTTGGTGAGTTTTATCTGCACTATTTTAAGTCGTTACGCTCAAAGCAAAGGTAAACGAACTTCGGATCTCCTTATGGCGCCTCTGCAAGAGCTTTGTGTTGTATTTTTTTTTAAGTTCGATGACCGTTAGGAAGTTCCTAAAACGGAAAGCTAAGCGCTTTTTATATTTTTTATATTAAACCATAGAGTTTACTATGGATTCATATCTTGCAGCTAACGTCTCCTGTAACTAATTTCATATTTGAAATTTTGATATTAGAGTTTCAGAGACCCTGGTCACAGACTAATCTTCTTGCATGTTTCCCTGCAAAGACGCTTATAGCTTACTCCCTCCCTGCAGGCCTTTCCTTCAACGCCTGTGATACCGTTCATTTGCGCCTTGCGGCTTTTTTCTTCTCTTTACCGCTGACTCAGGATGGCGCAACAAGACAGTTCAGTGAGTTGGAGAAAATGTATAAATGATTTTCATAAGCTTAAGCCATAGCTATATTTGGACGCAGCAATCCAAGTTTATTCTATCAGGTATTTGCAGCATGTGAAGACATGTGATACCGCCTTTTTATTCCACACATCAACAAGTAAACGTGTTCTATTGGCTTCAGCTCTCAACCAGTCCAGGACTGCAGTTGTCCTAGAGACATCCATCCAATCGCTAAGACGGAAAGTGGTTGGTGCTAGAACGTCGGCTTCCATAAGACTTATCATAGAGCCCGAGTCTCTTAGATGATATACATCACGGCTACGAAACTGGATACTACTATTCTCCCATATCGAACAACTCTTACTGACTTTTATTTATAGTAATTGCTTGTTTATATGTGACACACGTGCGGATACTAGTTGGGTTGGGGGTACCTAAGAAAAGGCTTTGATGATACGAAGCTGTTTTAGAATTTACTTATATGGTTACAGAGAGCATCATAAACTTCCAATGCACGTATACCAATCCTGAGTAGTTAGTAACAAGAGATTAACAAAGAGGAAAACCTAAGCGAAGAAAAAACAAGCATGTCGTGAGGCTTAGACAAGAATTTAGATTACATGGTATTCAGAAGATAGTTGAGTAGTTGTGGTTTGGCCACGAATTTTTGGCTGACCAGTGGACCTGTTACAAATCATAGAATCACTAACATGTAAAGTGTAATGGCCAATTATAAGAGTGTTTATTCATCCATTAAAAATCCAGTTCTTTTACTGTTCAAGTTGAATTTAACGCAGTGTTTCCACTTTTCAATTTCCCCTTCCCCACCTCTTCCCTTGTTTTACCCTTATCTCCCCTCCTTGCTAGATTGTAAGTGGTTCTAGATTTCCCCTTTTCCCTCTTCTCTTATTTTTCCCTTTTGAGATCCCATTTCCCCCTTTTCCAGGGAATTTACCTCCAAAGTGGAAACACTGATTTAACGTGTTTTGGCGGTTTAAGTGTCCAAGAGGTCATCACAGCGTCCCTAATAGGCGATTTCCACACCTAAATATGCGTTAAATCAATCATTTACATTAATTACAATGAAATTAAACGGAATAGCATTTTTGCCAATATCCAGAATCGTACCTGGATTAGCGCTCAGATAACAATCATTGGAGTACGTCACACCATCGGTTCGGCAAATTAGTTTGTACTGTTAATATTAAATATATATTTATAGTGATTAAAATAACGCAGCAATAGTAATAAGTTACGAAACATTCAACTTACACTTTTTTTTAATTGTTTAAAGAGTTTGAAATTTTCAACAACTACACAAGCGGGGAAGTTCATATTTCGTTATCTTCATAACTGATAGCTTCAACAAATTAATACTAGCAGTTGAATACTGTATTATTTTAGTCAGATCCCAAATACAAGGATTACACAACACCATTTAACAATGCAGAACAGCAAAAACTAAGAAAACAAAATGCCACAACGTATTTGGAAGGCACATTATGTGAGCAAAAATTTTCAAAAGCAGGGAATGATGCAAGTAAAGTTTAACTAATTAAGCGAACTACTCGATTGTTTTGTGTAATTTCTAATTTTTTAGCTCAGCTTCACACGTCCCAGGTAATTGGTCCACGGTGAACCAAGGTACATATAATCTCCCTGTAACATTAAATATAAAATTTAAGGAATGTTCAAACTGATTTTTTGAATTTTTACCGCAATGACTCCCTCACTGTACAGTCGAAGTCCCTTTCCGTTCGAGTTCCACGACTTGAGAACGTTTCCGTTCCAATCCAGTTCCATAATAAGAGCGTAATCAGGGGTCAGTTTGCTTACAGGAGCCATACTGAGAACCTACATACCAAAATCTCATTTAACTCGTATTACCAGAGTGTAAACAAGGTTTTTTTTACAAAGTGCGACAGCGTTCTGGTGAACGGCAGGTTCAAGTATTTGTCGGCAAGGTCGAGCGGGAAGATGACCATGTGAGCCATGCGCAGCAGTAGTTTACGCAGCAGCGGTAGTTGAAAAACGACCTCGAGAGGATTTAACTGCCCCGGAAAGCGAACTGTTATGATGCCGACCATCGGATTGCCGTCCGGCGAAAGGCTAATATTGTCCGGAGTGCCGGGCAGCCCTTCGACAAAGATTTCCGTAGTTCCTGTTCGCAAAAAAATCAGTTAAGTTTCCTCAGAATATGACTAAAACTTGCTAATTTTACCTTTTTTGGATCCTTTCAACCAGTACTTCTGGATTCTCATCTGGAAACACTCGACCACCAGAACAAAGTCTTCGTCTGGGGAGAGCATGACCCCGTTGGCAAAGTGCAGGCCGCCGAGCAGTTTGGTGCTCTGCTTTGTTTCAGGGTCGTAGCGGAAGAGACGGCCTGACGGAACTCCTAGCATTTCACCCACACCCTGGTGGAGAGGATAGTTGGTACTAGAATCAGTCCAGTAGATTGCTCCGTCTTTCGCAGCGGTTACACTGTTGAACAAAAGCGCAGGGTTGCCGTCTAACGAAGCATCTTTAGAAACCAGAAGTTCATACTTCCCTATGAAAACAGATAACAGTTAGTGACAATAAATATTACTCAAAAATAATAAGGTAACCAGATTTTGGATCTAGTTTATAGATTCCACAGTAGGCGTCCGCAATAACGAGCTTTCCTTCATAGTCGAAACGAATACCGAGGGGTCGTTTGTGGCAGACGTCAGTAGGTGGGCCTACTCTCTCGATTTTAGTTGCGTTTTCTGAGATGCGAATCACCGAACCGTCCCCTAGACCCGTGTAAATAACGTCAGGGTTGTCTGGTGAAACTGCGAATGCCTCGGGTCCATTGAGCTGACCTTCGTATAACTTTTCAGCGCGGTTCAGAACGTCATTCGGTGCAAGGGGCCCTTCAAATTGCATGGCAGGAGGGAGTGTGTATGACTGTAAATCGCCATAAGGCGGAAGACCCGGTGCAAATAAAATTAAGGCAAGGATTACAGCTGCATCAATGGCGATTCGGAAAATTCGCCACATGTTAGAAATCAAAACAAAATGTCCTGATTAATCAAGCAAAGAAAAAGGGTTATCAGAATTGTAGCCGAAGTGTCTAATGATTTTTAAACGGCACGTAAACGTCGGCAGAATATTTACAAACTAATTTGGATAAATTAACCTGCTACTACGGGCTACAATTCCGCACAAGAGTTAGCTGAAGCCTCTTCCCGCCGTATTTATTTTTAAATTGAATTATTTGTTTGATTAATAAGTCTTTTCACAAATTCTAAATATTCGAAAAAGGCGTAACACTCCCAAGTTATCTTGTTGGAAATAATGAATTGTTATTTGTGTAACTATTAAAATATTTTAATAGTTGGCTTCGTCGGTCCCTTAAAATAGTTATAGGAAAACCATGAAAAGCTTTGGCCGTATTTCTTTGAATAGTATATTCCAAAAATATATTATTTCAAATTTCCTACTAGCAGCTAACTTGCGGATTCACTTTTAGCATTCGTTAGCAAAAATTTTGCTTGAAGTAGTTTGCTATCAACAATATATCTACACGAGCTACTATTTTTATCCAAAACATTATCTTTGTTTACAGGTTCATCATATTTAATTATTTATAAAACAATGTACACACTTATCTCAGGATCATTTTGGGAAAGCGTATCCAAAGGTTCTTAACAAAACAAACCACAAACAAATTGATTAATCTACACGTTCCAGTTACGAATACAGATCAACCGTAAACGTCCTTCACTTTTCGGTCGGACAAACTCAGTTTCCTTCAAACACTTAACAAAAAACTTTCCTCGAAGTGCAATGTAACAGCACTCTAGTACTATAAAAGCTACTGGTTTCTTGTCAGTAAGCATCAGTTACTAGAGTCATTTCAAGTACGGAAGGAAAGCACCGCGACTGAACATCAAACCATGGACTCCAAACTTTGCGTAAGTCATACAGCTCTACTTAGTCCTTATACAAAATGCTTAACAGTTCATTCCGTATAATTACAGATTCTTCTGGTACTGGTTGCTGTTGTAGCCTGCGTGAACGCAGCTCCTCGCGGTGACTACCAGAGTTACAGTGGCGCTGGTGTGCCACCTCTACCACCTTTCGGAGTTGCAGCTCAGCATCCTTACTACAAAGTTGCTCTGAGGTAATAGATTAAAGCTTGAACATTTTTCCTGTAAGATCTTGTGTGTAATGTGCTGTTTACTGTTCAAAGGTACGAATCCTCTACCCGCAGTCCGTACCGCATTGACTCTGCCTACGCCTATCAAGTGGACGGGCAGTCGGTTCAAGTTGCCCGCGTGGATAACCACAAATACTAAGAACTAGACCCGAAACTACATTTACTACAATAAATGACATTTTTTATATTTTCTGGCGCAAATAAAAGCAAAATGAACAAACCACAAGAATCCGGTATTTCTCTTTTTCGAAATTGAAAAGTAGCTTACAAGTATACCTAAACAACCTAACGCTAACTATTGTGGCAAATAGTTTAAACAAACTTATTCCAAAAGCAGTTTAAACCTCTTGTTCACGACTACCTACAAAAACAGCCCAAACAATGAGATAAGGGTTTGCTTTAGGTGTCTAAGAGTTTACTACTACTTAATGGAACCCTCACTGTACGTAACAAAATTTCATGTCGTTAATATTTTTACGATCAACTGAGCCTTGGTAGTTTCATGAACCACATCTGCAGAATTTAATGAATCAAAATAAGACCCAGCGGAAAACTGAAGATGTCGGCTACAATCTGAACGATATCCGTAGCATATCCTGAATATCCTGAACCACGTCCGATCGTGATGAGTAAAGAAAAATTGTGTTGAGAATTGTGAATCTTGATTGTTGAGGGCACCATTAAATAACCTGAAAAGAGTTTTTCAAGTCACTGTTAATTACCCTGAACATAAATTATTCAGGCATTCTAATGCAAGGATCCTGAACACCGTGGAAGTGGGTCATTTTCACTGCACTCAGAGTCCTGATTGGCATCCTGAAAATGTCCTTTTCAGAATACTTTCAGGGTCCTGAAACTATCCTTAATTTCCTGCTGGGGATTACTGAAGGATTTGTATCAGCTAAACGGATCACGAGTATCTGTTAATTCTAATTAGGTAAAAGAACTGAAAGTTAAAACTGAACATACGCAATCACCTAACACTATATTCAGCGAGTAAATTCTTTACATAAAATAAGAAACAAACATGTTCAAACTGGAGGACTTATTCCAGTGCAAATGTCCAGTTAGGGATAAATCGCAAGGTGAAGAGACTGTTACTAATATTCAAAAGTTACACAGTATAGTTTGCAAGAGTAAAGGTATACTCTCAGTTGTTTAAAAGTAGTTATACTTAATGCTAATTAATATTAAAGTTAAAGGAAATGAGACAAACGTATTACATAACCTATGAAACTGACTCTTGTTCCGCATTTGAAATTTGTGTTCATTGTAACTATATTTGTCTAATCAATCGATCACAAAAGCATCTTCTTAAAAATCTGTTTATTGAGTCATTCCAAATTACAGTTTCCGTTAGAGACTTGAGACTTGCCATTTAAGATTTAGTATTTCTGATGATTATCCACGCGGGCAACTTGAACCGACTGTCCGTCCACTTGATAGGCGTAAGCCGAGTCGATGCGGTAGGGGCTGCGGGTCGAGGATTCGTACCTTTGAACAGTAAACAGCACATTGCACACAACACCTCACAGGAAAAATGGTCAAGTTTTAGTCTATTACCTCAGAGCAACTTTGTAGTAAGGATGCTGGGCTGCAACTCCAAAAGGTGGTAGAGGTGGCACAGCAGCGCCACTGTAACTCTGGTAGTCACCGCGAGGAGCTGCGTTCACGCAGGCTGCAACAGCAACCAGAACCAGGAGAATCTATAAGTATACAGAATGAACTGTTAAGCTTTTTGCATAAGGATGAAGTAGAGCGGTACAACTTACGCAAATTTTGGAGTTCATTTTGTATAGTTGTGTTTGCTGGAGTAGTTGGACAACTGATGCTGACCAGTCAGGGGCTTCTCCTATTTATACTTCCTCAGCTTAAACATACGGGCATATAAAACGAAAAAGTACTAAAGTTTTGGTGCGAGACGAAGGACGTTCACGGTTTGCTAGTCATTTTTAACCGAACCATTTCACACAAAACTGCTCCCAACATGGTTTCACTCGTTCAAGTACATCGTCTACATAAGCAATAATAAACCTATCATTATTATAAATTTTATTCTAGAAACAGTACAATATAGATTTAAAGTAATTAAAATCCGTTTATTCAATAAAATTCAATCAAACCAAATATTTGAATTCGGGAAAGTTTCAGCGGCTCTTCAGCACGGACTCCCCCTGTGGTGTACATGGAGTCCTGTAAAAGAGAAAACAAAACGTTACACAACTTACGAAACACTTCATAAATATTGCCAGGAATTTTTTGGGGATTTCATCTAGATATTCACCAGGTTTCGAAAGGGCAGCACAGTTCAGCAGGCATTCGTTAGCATACGTCATATTATCAGAACCGCAAACGGGGTTGTTCTGTGCAAAAATCATTATGCAGTAGAATTATACAACTTATCGAAAATATGACATACCACGGGCGGGCAATTACAAGTCTGAGCTTCCACTCCACTAACCTAATTAGTATAAATAAAACTTGATTTTACTAATTAATGATTTTAAGAGATACTGTGAGAATACCGTGTTGATAGGGTCGTAGGAGGTGATCAGCAAAAAGCAAACTATAACAAACGTTTTCATGGTGAATGTTGTATTTAATCAACACACAGGTAAAGAATAGCAGAATTCTTTACCTTGGCATCTATTTATAGATTCTGTATTTCCGGGTTCATGAACCTAGAACGTTTCCAAAACGTTTGTTTTATTCATTTATTCGCCATTATACTGATTAAGGTATCAAGAAATGGATCTCCGAGTTTACACTGCTGTTTTAATTGTATACTTTTGCTGTATTACTCAAAAGGTACGCTTATGCACATAAATCAACAATCTAGTGTATTTATTTAATTTTTTGGAAGCGTACACACGAAATTAAAATCTGATTAAACCACAGGTGACGTCTAGATCGATATGCGTTTGCTCTCGCCAGGTAAACTATCATGCTAGTAAACAAATCGCACTAATCACTTAGTTAACTTTGTTCTTCAGCTAATACCGGTGTGCGCTTCTGACGGCTGTACTTACCCTAACCCTTGCTTCTTCGATTGTGCTGCACATAGAAAACCCGGTATAGTAATATGATTCTGTTATTAATTTTTTTTCAAATCGTAGTATTTCCAAAAGTAGTTAGAGTACTACACTGGTAGTAGAGTGATATACATGAATCACACTAAATTGTGATCTATTTTTACAGGATTGCGAATCGTCCACAGGGGGTGGTGCGCAAAAGATTCAAGCAAGCATTCACGGTTCAACGCCATGGCATATCACTACCCGGTTTACTAATACCTATACCACTGTAACTTTGAAATCCTCTTTTGTATTTTTTTCCTGACATTTATTCTTAGAATCATTACTGAACGAATAATTACGCTCTGAAAACTAAGAAGGTTTGTTTAAGAAGAATCGTATCTTGGAAAGCAGTTTGCAATTTTTTCATATCCCTCTTGCAATAGTATGCCTGCCACAAATATAAACTTTATATTATAAATCTTAAATGAACATTCATTTTTTAATAGTGGAATATCGTACATAAGAAAGAAATGGCCTAATTTCACAAGTGTGATAAAAGCGTTACGAATGTAGAAATATTTGTTTGTATGGTCCGATTGAAATAACCAACAAACCGTAAAAAGTCCTTCATTTCTCACATGAAAGGCTTCAGTTTCTTTCTGTTCTACATAGATTATGGTTGCAGCGTGTTCTACGACTATAAATACGAGAAGTTTCTTTCACTGTAAGCATCCGTTCTCCAACTACTACAACCAGCACAGCTACAGTAGCATTCTTACTTGCGGAAAGAGATCATGGACTGCAAAATTTGCGTAAGTTTCATTGATTTTGCATTAAATATGGGTGTACCTAAAAGATAAGCTGGGTTTAGATTCTCCTGGTTGTCGTTGCTGCTGCTGCCTGCGTGAACGCAGCTCCGCGTGGTGACTACCAGAGCTACAGTGGTGCTGGCGTGCCACCACTGCCACCTTTCGGAGTTCCAGCTCAACATCCTTACTACAAAGTTGCCCTGAGGTAATTTACGGAACATATCCAATATTCGGTCATACCTCATATTGTTACTCAATCTCCATTAGATATGAATCTTCGACTCGCAGTCCCTACCGCATCGACTCTGCTTACGCTTATCAAGTTGACGGGCAATCGGTTCAAGTTGCCCGTGTTGATAATCACTAATATTGAAACATGCACAAAGACGGATATATATTTTTGGACTGAATCTAATACAAGCATTTAAACTCAATTATTTATCTAAAATTTATTGGCTTCCGGACTCAGCCACGTTCAAGTAACTCGCTTACAGTCTATGTGAAAAATAAAACAATCCAATTCAGTTAGGATAACGTAACGCACAAATGCATTCTTTCTGTTTCTGAAACAAGTATGTTCTTTTCCTAATAGAGCAGACTACGTTCTTTCGGTTGCAGAACACGTTGCGTGTTTTCTCTAACAGAACAAGTGATACTTGACCAGTTACTGTCCGTAAGAAGAACAGGTATGTCCGTCTGATTTGTTGATAACACAATGAACTACGAAGTATGCAGGCAGAATTCATATGGTTGAAATATCAAAGTGTAAACTATGGAATTAAAGAACACGTTCTGGGTTTTCTCGACTTCCACAGAAACTTTCGATCTCCCCATTCCTTTTTCAGTATTTCGATACTCAGTCGTTTTGGCGGTTTTTGGCAAGAATTGAACTGTTAGCATTACGGTAGGGAAATCATTGGGAACATTTCCACAGGGGAAAAATTTACTAAGTGGGAGCCAAATGTTTGGGTCCAAGAAAGGGAACTAATTGTGTCTATTTATTATAATAGCACCGCCCTTTCTTACTTCGGCATTTACGTATTGAAAAGCAACATACACTCCATATCGAATGAAGGGACACCGAAATCTCATGAGAGTTGAAAATTGTAGGCGTTTCCTCATTCTTTCAGTCAGGAACAAAAATGAACTTAGCCTTAACTCTGGAGTTCTGTAGTTTTCCTCCCAACAGACGTACGTTTAATTAGATTGTGTTATATAAGTTCAGAACCTTTTTGTTAAATCCTGGTTTCATTTCTTAAAGCAGCTCTCTGAACAATGTGAGGGAAAACTGATTTTCTGACCCAGTCATGCCCCGTGGTATAAGTGGTACAGAATACAAGTGAACGAGTTGTAAGCTTTCATAATTTTATTGATAAATAAGATCGATGTTCACAACTTAGTACTTGGGGGGTATGCAGGGGCAGCGGGGTAAGCCGGGGCAGCAGGGTAGGCCGGGGCAGCAGGGTAGGCCGGGGCAGCAGGGTAGGCCGGGGCGGGGTAGGCAGGGGTGTAGGCAGCCTTGTAAGCGGGTTTGTAGTCGTACTTGGCTTCTCCGTCGTACTTGACTTCAGCAACGTAGCCGGAGTAGTCATCAGCCTTGTAGGTGACGGTCTGGACACGGCCGTCGGGGAGGAGGACGCGGTAGGATCCGGAGACTACTTTACCATCACTGCTCTCCTTGTGGCTGTAGTCGTTGTAGGATGGCTCATCCTTGACGGCCCAGGCGAAGTCATAAGGAGAGGCCGGCTGCAAATATCAAACATTGTTTATGTATTCCATCGATTTTCAGCGTTATAAAATTAATCTAATTTTAATGTTAAAACACTAGACTGGAGAACTGTTGCTTGCTTACTCCAAGATTACGAGGAGCAAGTGAAATGAGTTACAAGGACTTCATCCGTAAGCTGTAAGAAGGAACAGAAAATGAGTTGTTAAATACGTACGTAATCGTAGCTCTTAGTGTAGGTGGCAGGGTAGCTCTGCTTGGGGTATTCAGTAGCAGCCGCTACAGCAACAAGAGCGAGAACGATAAGGACCTTTAAGAAACAGAGCATTAATTTTAGCTGCACAAGTCCTGCTTTAAAAAAATCGTTATACCTTCATGTTGAATGTGGTTTGAATATTATCAGACGATGAACTGATGTCTGTACAAATCTGATCTACGCCTTTTATACGAAGCGTGAAGGTCGATGGAAAGGACGTTTACTCTATTATCAATGGAAGCCGCAGGCGAGGGCTTGGACGATAAAACGTTGGTCCGGAACTGTTACATTTCAAATTTCAAATGCCAAATCTAAGTCTTTATGTCAAGGACGGCTGAACCACTTTAATAATCTATGGTATGCCATGATGTAAAAAAAAAAAAAAATAAAAAAAATGCATACTTCAAATATTGTTGCAATGGATACATTACCATAACGAATAATTACTTTCACAGACTTCGATTGTTATTAATATATGATAATTAATAAATGAATCATTTTACTCTGGATGTTATGTACTTGCACATTGTATCTTGCATTTGAATTTAAAGCACTGTGTAAACCGTTTATTACCAGTTATTATGACACAGGGGGAAAAAGAGGAAACAGTCTTTATTAAATACAAAATTTTAGTTAGTATTCAGTTTGAAACCGAAATGAATAATATTCAAAGATTATCGCTGTTTCCAGCATTTCAGGTTCAGTCAGCAATTCAGACTGGTGTAGTTTGCATGTGAAATAACATAATAAATTTCGTGAGTGATATTCTCACAGATATTTTGAATCATTTTTCTATAAATCTGTACTGATACTAACATTCGATGCACTAGCGACGTTTTTGTGTATATTCTTCACAAATCTTGGGGAATTCAGGACTAAAAATCAGTTATTTTTCAATGACGGGCAATCAATCCAGTATGCCAGTGACTCCTAAATCAGTGGAGAACTATATCCCATAATCAAAACACTTTAATAATTTCATCCTTCTACTTCCTAATGGTTTACTGGCATACAAAAATTCCAGTTTTGGGTAAAACAATGTGAAAACTGTGATGCGTATGTAAAAGCAGCGGGGTTCGTGAATATTATTTCTAAATCGAGTCTGTTTTGAGATATTACAGAACTTTTAACAGAATTTGAGATATTATAGATATTGAAATTTTTTTCTTCCTCTAAAGTGTTGTAATCATAAAATAAGTAGCTTATCCCACTCCCAAGTGAGGCCTATTCCCGGGCCAGCTGCTCTAGGTAGACAGATGAAATGAGTCTGCCGATTCCCTCCCTTACACTGAGCTCTGGGGCCATGGGCACACAGCCTGAATGCTCGACACGAAAAAAAATAAAAAACTAATTGGCTTATAATTTGGTGTGCATGTTGACACTTGTACAGCTTTGTCCGGTTTTAGAAAGAGCTTTAGAAAAGTTTTACTCATATTTGTATTATAAATTACTCATGTCTTTCATAAACTTAGTATTTGGCGGGGTAGGCAGGGGTGGTGGGGTAAGAAGGGTAGGCCGGGGCGGGGTAGGCAGGGGTGTAGGCAGCCTTGTAAGCGGGTTTGTAGTCGTACTTTGCTTCTCCTTCGTACTTGACTTCAGCAACGTAGCCGGAGTAGTCATCAGCCTTGTAGGTGACGGTCTGAACACGGCCGTCGGGTAGGAGCACGCGGTAGGATCCAGAGACGACCTTTCCATCGCTGCTCTCCTTGTGGCTGTAGTCGTTGTAGGATGGCTCATCCTTGACGGCCCAGGCGAAGTCGTAAGGAGAGGCCGGCTGCAAATATTTTATTTCATTATAGTATGTCCAATGGATACCATTGCAAAAAGCCTAACTATGATCCAGTTTCGAAGAATCGGAAAGCTAGATGCAAGCATCTTATAGTTATATACCATATCATATCCTTAAGAAGGAACATAAAATGAGGGATAAATACGTACATAGTCATAGGTCTTGGTGTAGGTAGCAGGGTAGCTCTGCTTGGGGTATTCGGTAGCAGCAGCTGCGGCGGCAAGAACGAGGACGATAAGAACCTTAAGAAATAAATCAGAAATTAGGGACAACAGTTGAATGGTAGAGCTTATTTAGTTACCTTCATGTTGACTTTAGTTAACTAATATCAGACGATGAACTGATGTTTCTTCGGAATTAGTTCACTCCTTTTTATATAGACCACTAAGGCCCACGGAAAGGCCGCTCACCAAATCACAGAAGGTAGCCTGAGGTTAGGGCTGGGACAAACCGTAAGGAAACACCATGGCCAAACCACTATTACTTTCAATCTCGAACTAGGTCTATGCCGTGGAAGAAATTATGCTTTTGTAACGTAATCACATAATGCAGGGGCAAGTAAACTTTCATGTAAATGTAAAGCAGAGATGAACCATTTTTTGACTCGTCGGTTTATGAACCTGAACTGTGAACCGAATCAACCCAAGATCAATTGAACTCTGAATCGAACCGAGCCGTACGCTCCCTTTAATGTACGGACATGGAATTCAAAACGGTTCACAAGCGATTCATGGGATGTTAGTTTTCAGAACAGCAGTGTACTATGACGAATGATAGAAACGAAACGAAATTGACAGGCTGAATCATACCCACCCTTTGATTCATGTGATGGTTCCCACTGGAGGCCCAGGTCCGCCGTTGGTAAAAAAAGAACCAGTTTGAGTGGATGGCTACAAGGGTTATTGGTCTGAGCTCGTAAATCGGGAGCATTTGTGTCAACTTTCCGATCCAGGTTGACATCGTGGGGAAGGGGTTCAGGAAGTTCCGCTTCACTGACAGCTTCAGGAGTATTGTAGCCATTCTGATTTACATGACACTCGAGACTGGGGGACGAATGGACTGCCAAGATTTTTGTTGAAGGCACCGCATGTCTCAGATTTTTGGTAAGCAGGACTAGCCTAGAAGCTGGAAGAGCTTGTCCTCTAGCACAACCATGGTGTAGGTGAACGCCGATCTGGGGACCTACAGCGACAGTCTGCTCTAGGAACAGCTAAGGAATACGACTTCAGTTCAGATACATGAAAATCGACAGTACTAACAGTGGTAGATGTTGTCAATGCAGATCAGACCAGCACAGAAAGATGATCTACGATACTGTGTAACGGTTCGTCAGGTGTTAAAGTGGATTGGCGCATTGCGCAGGGAAGCAGTCGTCGCCAGGACAGCGTAGCTCGCGAATCGAGTCGATTCAGTTCAGTGTTCGAACTATAGGCCATGGATAAACAACACGAAGTCTATTAGTTGCGAATCGGATTTGGAGCCCAGAGAGGAGTCAAAGTCCGTCACTTGTCCCGGGAACGAAGGGACGACAGAAGACAAAGACAGGATCCGACACAAGACCGGTACATCGTTCAGTCAGCGTGGAAGAGAGCTGCGGTCCCCCGGAACCAAGCTTTGGAGGGAAAGGATGGTCAGGCCTTTTATATTTCCGAGTTTTAGTTTACATTTTTGGAGGGTGTTGGGGTTTGGGGATTAAGGGAGATAAAATCCTTGGTAGCCCAAGTCTGAATTCCTATGTTTATTCGTCTTGGAATAGCCACCGGGTTAAGAACTCAGTTCCAGTTATTTCTTAAACTATTGCTCATTTGGCTGCCGTCTTATTTATTTGTCTTAATTTTTTCACGTCGAATTAACTAGTTTCTGTTTAGATAAAAAATAGTCATATATGTATTATTGTTGCTTATGAATTAATTAGTTCAAAGAGTAGTACACTTAATAACACTGGCAAAATGCTACGTTAATCAAAGTAAGTTGTGAAATTTTCTTGTTCTTTCCAGGATTTCGAATAGTTACAGTGAATGCCGCAGAAAAGTTTGCAGTAGTCTTTGCTTTTACACGCTGACACATTATTACCCGGATGATTATTAGTATTCAACTATAACTTACTAGCCCGTTGCATTCTTTCCAGAGGCGTCATCAAGGGTATGGGGTGTCATCAACGCCCCCGAGCTCGAGGAAATTCTGCAACTTCTTTATATTCATATGCGCAGAATGCATGGTAATGTTCAGCTTGTGGTGGATCAGAAACGGGAAGAATAAAATCGAGCCACGGCCAAAGTGAACCTCAGTAAAGTGAATTGTTAAGGATGAAATTTTAAAATCCTTTGCTTATGGTAATCAAAATAGATTTTCTTCGTGGCTTTATCTGCATTCCCCTGAGTGTTCATCTGTCGTTCTACCGAACACTCAATACCTCAGCCCAAGGAGAACCTTCCTATAATGCGTACGAATTTCAAGATATTTCGCAGGGACTGCAGTGAAAAGAAGAAAAGTTGAAAACTGAGCACAGCCACACTCCATCGAGAAAGTTGAAGAAAATATCATCCAGAATCGGAAATATCTGCCTCAAAACTACAACTTCGAATGGAGTTTAATCATGGAGCATCGAGTTCCAACGGATTAAAAGAACAGAGCGAATCTTCAGTACAACAACACTGAGCTTTTTGACTCAGTTGGCTGTATAATTTGTATTTGTCCAAGAAGTTTTTTTTTAAGTCATCGAAAGTCACGGAACTTGACGAATGTTGCTCTTTAGTTTGCACAATGCCTTACAAAGTGAGTAAAATAAGAGATAGTTGTAAGGTGCTCCTCTGCTGTGAAAATTCCCTCCTTTTCTATGCCAGGACTTAACAGTTGCCTGCAATGGAATCCGTTCGAATCGTTAGACGTTTTGTAACCGAGGTTTTACTGTGCACTTAAAACTTATCACAGGCGCGGAGGTTCTTTTCTCAATTCTGTGTTGTCAAGAGTATATAAAATCCTCTAAGGATGAGGAAAAACTCGGTGATTACATCGTGATCTACCCTAAGAAGGACTTCGCCAAATCCCTCGACCAAGAAGTGTTCCCCGAAAGGTTTGCCTTTCTTAAATCAGGTGTCCGAATAACCCCTGAATGATGAATCTAATTGCCGGACATTTCCTTTATTTATACAAATGGTCTTCACATTCCACCTACAAAAGGGCACATTAAGAGTGATGTTGTTGATCCACATAAATAGCTGCATAGAAAATTTCATGGATTTCCGTTCCAGATTTCAATCTAAAATGACGGACGCTCCTGAGTTTTCCTGAAATTTATTCTTAGAACCATTACTGAATGAATAATCACGTTCTGAAAACTAAGGATTTCAGAGGAGTCTATCTTGGAAAGCTTTCTGCAAAATTTTTCATACTTCATTGATTTGTTCTGGGTTTTGCAGTTCATGTTAAGCCTTCTACAAATGTCAGTTTTAGATAAAAACAGTAAAATGAATATTCCTTTTGCAATATTGGAGTATCACACATAAGGGAGAAATGGCCGATTTCCACAACTCTAACATAGAAATTTACGCTTGGATAAGTGTTTGTTCATACGGTTTCATTAAAATGACAAAGAAACCGTAAAGAGTCCTTCATTTCTCACTTGAAAGGCTCCAGTTTCTTTTTATTACATAATGGACTGTATGGTCGCAGTGTTGTCTTGGACTATAAATACGAGAAGTCTCCTTTGATTGTAAGCATCAGTTCTCAAACTACTACTACCAGCACAGCTACAGTTAAAGAGTTGTACTTGCGGAAAGAAATTATGGATTCCAAAATTTGCGTAACTGTTCTTACTAATGTACTTGAATTGTACGCATACTTTAAATGTAATCTGGGCTTAGATTCTCCTGGTTCTCATTGCTGCTGCAGCCTGCGTGAATGCAGCTCCTCGAGGTGACTACCAGAGTTACAGTGGCGCTGGCGTGCCCCCTCTGCCACCTTTCGGAGTTGCAGCACAGCATCCTTACTACAAAGTGGCTCTGAGGTAATTTACGGAACGTATCGAACCCTCGGCCCTCATTAACATTACTTTCCATTAAGGTATGAATCTTCAACCCGCAGTCCTTATCGCATCGACTCGGCATACGCCTATCAAGTGGACGGACAGTTGGTTCAAGTTGCCCGTGTTGATAATAAGAAATACTGAAATATGCAAAATGACGGATATAATTTTTTTGGCTGAATATTACAACCACTTATCAAAGTATTTCAACTTTTTACGATTCAGTAGCTTAAATTCAAGCCCGGCCGTTCATTTTTTTACGTTTAAGACAGATTCAATTTTATAGAATATGAATGTACCACGATTATTGTAATACTTGTTCAGTTCCGGCTGCTTAGATGAAACAAACAGGTATACCTTAGTGATCTGCTAGAACTTAGCGAAATACTAAGTGCACAAAGAAGATTCATATGTTCGACCAGGAACACCGAAGAAAAACTGGCAAATTGTAGCTTTTCCTGAAATTTTACAGAAACTTCTTCCCTGATTCTTTTGACTATTCTGACGCTTTGTCGTTTTTGATAAAACCTGAGCCATCATCTTTGGAGTAAGAAACAAGCTGCAGGTGTACATGTATGAAGAACACTAAGGCGGGCGCGAGGTTTTCATTTCAATTAAGGACCTGAGATGGCTGCATCTAACTATCGTAGTATAAGCGACAGTTTTTAACACGGCATGCACGCACTGCAGAGCGTCCTATTTTGGAGCTTAGGCAGAGGAAAATCGAGATCTCATGGCAGTTGAAGGCCTTATCCAGTTATCCAGTCTTTGAGTCAGGGGCGAAAATGAACGTAGCGTTTACTCAGGAGTCCTGCAATTAAATTCTGCTAACAGATGTACAGTTGTGAGAAAAAATAATCTCTCTAACCAACATTACGGAAAGGCGCTTTGGTGTGAAGTTCTCTACTAATAATGCTATCATTCGAGGCCAAAACGAAGTCAAGGAAGCTTAAAGAACGTTAAATTATTATATCTTCACACTTTCTAACCAATCGACCGGTATAGTAGTAGACAGATTCAGTCTCAAAGCGCCTTACTGTGTTACTTCACCATGGCTCTTCATCTGATCACATTCTGTTGAACTTGATGCTTCTAGAAGTTGACAAATTTGTTACTAAATCCTCGCTCATTTCAAACAGCTCGACCTTAACCATCTGGGGGAAGACCGATTTTCTGATCCAGTCATGCCCCGTGATATGATCAGTGTTTAATATAAATGAACAATTTATATGCTTTCATAATTTTATTGATAAATAAGATCGATGTTTACAACTTAGTACTTGGCGGGGTAAGCAGGGGCAGCGGGGTAGGCCGGGGCAGCAGGGTAGGCCGGGGCGGGGTAGGCAGGGGTGTAGGCAGCCTTGTAAGCGGGTTTGTAGTCGTACTTGGCTTCTCCGTCGTACTTGACTTCAGCAACGTAGCCGGAGTAGTCATCAGCCTTGTAGGTGACGGTCTGGACACGGCCGTCGGGGAGGAGGACGCGGTAGGATCCGGAGACTACTTTACCATCACTGCTCTCCTTGTGGCTGTAGTCGTTGTAGGATGGCTCATCCTTGACGGCCCAGGCGAAGTCATAAGGAGAGGCCGGCTGTACAAGTATGAAAATCATTCATATTTTCCGTCGATTTTCAGTATTACACCCCTTTTAATTTTAATTTTAATTCACGAAACTGGAGAACTCCTGCATACGCCCAGGTTATAAGGAGCAAGTAAAATGAGTTACAAGGACCTCATCCATAATTTGTAAGAAGGAACAGAAAATGAGTTGTTAAATACTTACGTAATCGTAAGACTTGGTGTAGGTGGCAGGGTAGCTCTGCTTGGGGTATTCAGTAGCAGCCGCTACAGCAACAAGAGCGAGGACGATAAGGACCTTTAGAAACAGAGAATTAATTTTAGCTGCACAAGTCCTGCTTTAAAAAAATCGTTATACCTTCATGTTGAATGTGGTTTGAATATTATCAGACGATGAACTGATGTCTGTACAAATCTGATCTACGCCTTTTATACGAAGCGTGAAGGTCGGTGTAAAGGACGTTTACTCTATTATCAATGGAAGCCGCAGGCGAGGGCTTGGACGATAAAACTTCGATTCTGAACTGTTACTTTCCAAAATTCAGATCTAAGTCTTTATGTCAAGGACGGCTGAACTGCTTTAATAATGCAACGGAATGCAATGATATATAAATGCATGCTTGGGATGCTAGGGGTAAGTTATTAATTTGGTTTAGTATTATTTCATTTCAGGTAAAGTTATTACTTATTTTATCATCAGTATTTGTCACACTATATTTTTAATAACATTTACTTACTTTACTTAGTTACTTTATTTTACATTTACTATGATAATTAAAATAACTGAAAGGGTCGTTAATATTTGATGTTAGTTTACT
The DNA here is from genome assembly GCA_002872375.1 of Eulimnadia texana. Taxonomy (NCBI): domain Eukaryota; kingdom Metazoa; phylum Arthropoda; class Branchiopoda; order Diplostraca; family Limnadiidae; genus Eulimnadia; species Eulimnadia texana. Next base: position 2,755,595 of record NKDA01000007.1, read on the forward strand.
CTCATTACTTATAGGAGCATAAATAATTTAAGTACAAAGGACTCGGTGGTACTAGGTTGCAAAGCCTGTTTTGCATTGGACTGTCACAGCATGTGCTTTTAAGCCGTTTATTACTACGAACCAGAAAAAAAAACAGCAGAAAGTCACCAAACCAAATCCAAAATTTTATCTGTTACTCAGTTTAAAAGCGCAATTTAATACATTGGAAAAACTACTATTCGTTTCTCGTTTAAGTAATCATTTTTCTCAATTATCGCTCCGCATTATGAACTTGGCTTCAGTCATCATCATCATATCTGCAAGATCCTCTGTAGGCCACTCTTACAGCTAGAAAAAACAAAAGATTGAACAATCATTTACCAATACCTAACAAAGAGCTGGACTTTACGTTTTGGACTTGTAAGATTGGCACAGAAAAGAGTGCATGGATTCCTGTAAGTTTTTCCATCCGTCCCACATACAAGATTTTTCTAAATTGCAGATAATGGTTAAGTGAATACATTAAAAACATGAATATCCTGGATGAAAATTTACCTCTCCGGTACAATCGCAGCTATTCACGCCTTCCTGTGTAATAATTTTCAAATCACTACAAAATTTGAACCGCAATATTTCCATATTAACTTCTACGAGTACTTACAAGACAGCCGGAGAACAGCAAAATTGCAAGTAGCAGACCAAACAATTGCGTCTTCATTCTTCCACAACTTGGATGGAAATAAAATAGTTCACAGAAGTTAACTAAGCTACAGAAAAGGCAACAACTTCAAGTACTCGGACTTTATATACCCCCTGTTTCCACGTATATGATCTTTGTTTGTTTCGTCGCACTTCCTTGGTCAAACTGGTTGTGTTCGTCAAATCACGCATTGTAATCTATATTCCGGTTTATTTATGTTCAGTATTGGTAACAAGTTCGCAAATCAGATACGAAACTTCAATGCGTTGTATTTGATTTGCCAAATTTGAAAATACAAGGTTTTGCAGTTCAGGAAATCCACATATTCCATATTTTTTTCATTGAGAGTGTGAGCTGGGGCTCATGGCTCGTCCTTTACACCACAATTTGTACACTGATATTTTTAAAACATAGGAAATATGGTTATAGGTGACACAGGACACTAAGTTGTTAAAATTCCAAAATGGAGTACTACTTTAGCAATTGATCGGGCAAATTGTATAGGAAAACAGTTAAGGAAAGAGAGTTAACAGGATACTGAACACGAGGACAATATAGTAACGAAACAGCGAACGTGGAAGGGCAAATTATATTCTTCTTTGAATGTCGAAAACTGTTCGTGAATTTGTTTTACAATGAGGAACGCATGCATGGTAGTGTTAATGTAAGTATTTTGTGCTCTTTTTAAGTCCGTTTTTTTTGTGAATCGTTGTACAAATCTGGCTCTTACTTTGCTGATTCGAGGAAAGTGGAAGAAAAGGTGAAGTAATATCTGGGGGGGGGCATTGTGGGATTAGCATGAGTCTGCTGAAGCGACTCATAACTTGCAGAGAAAATCGTTCGTCGGGAAATGTGTTCAGTGGAGTCTAATTAATGTATGTTTTGCCACGGTATGTTGAGTTTGTATAAGTACAGTCAGGAATTGGGTGCTCTGTTCAAATTTCTCAGGCGCTATGTGTTCTGGAGTCATTTCGCCACTCTGCATTCCAACGTCGTTGAGTTAGAGGCCCTGTCCCCCTTTTCGCTGCTTGATCCATCTGTATACCATTATTGTGTGCTCTATTGTTTCTTGGTTGACTTTGCCATTTCTGGCTGACGCGACTTTTTGGAGGAAATCTTTAGTTTCGGATTATCTATAATATGGAGCGCTTCGAATCCGCTCGAACGAGATACTGCGTTTATAATGTCAAGGACATAACAAATTTGTATCTGTTTAATTTTTTGAGTTGGTGAAATGTAACGGTGACGGGTCGGGTGATCTGGCGGTGTGTTTGTTGGGGTATTGGCTGCTGTTAAGGGTGGAATTGATGCAGTGACATTTTTTCTTGCGTTTTCTTTTCTAGGAGTGAGGAGCTTGCTTCCGTTTCGGGGATGGTGGTCAGTGTAGGTTTTACTACCCCTGTCGTCATAAGGAGCAATAGCCTTCAGAGGTTCTTCAAGGGCTGGAAAGCTGTTTTATACAAACTGTCGGGGTGTACGGTCCAGAGGAATACTTTCATGATATAAATTTCCACACTAATATTTCCACAAATAATTTCAGAGGTCTCGGATCAACATTATCTCACCACTACTAGAACTCAATACACTAGTGAACGTTTCCGTTCATATATATACCCTGCCATATGAAAGTTATTTAATTTTTTTCTTTTACGATGAAAAAAAATGCTATTATTGAATGAAAATATTTGGTATTAGGTTGGTACACCATGGCTCAGTAAATAAAAAAAAATATATGCATGTGCTTTTCATATTTTATTATAAATTACTCATTATTGCAAAATTAGTATTTGGCGGGGTAGGCAGGGGTGGTGGGGTATGCAGGGTAGGCTGGAGCGGGGTAGGCAGTGGTGTAGGCAGCCTTGTAAGCCGGCTTGTAGTCGTACTTGGCTTCTCCGTCGTACTTGACTTCAGCAACGTAACCGGAATAGTCATCAGCCTTGTAAGTGACAGTCTGGACACGACCATCGGGGAGGAGGACGCGGTAGGATCCAGAGACTACTTTACCATCGCTGCTCTCCTTGTGGCTGTAGTCGTTGTAGGATGGCTCGTCCTTGACGGTCCAGGCGAAGTCATAAGGAGAGGCCGGCTGCAAATATTTCATTGCATTATACTTCTACTGATTCATACTTCGTAAATAATCTAACTTTCGCCCAATTTTGAGAAACCCAGAAAAAAAGATTAAGGTATTTCGTCGTTAAATTACGTCACATTCCCTAAGAATAAATACGAGATGCTAAGTACGTACGTAGTCGTAGCTTTTGGTGTAGGTAGTAGGATAGCTCTGCTTGGGGTATTCGGTAGCAGCAGCCACGGCGACAAGAACGAGAGCAACAAAAACCTTCACAAGAAATCAAAATTTAGGGAATACAATTAAATGAAACAAATATTTTAGCTACCTTCATGTTGATTGTAGTTGATTAATATCAGACGATGAACTGATGTTTCTTCGGAATTAGTTCACTCCTTTTATATAGAGCACTAAGGCCCATGGAAAGGCCGTTCACGAAATCACAGAAGACAGCCTGAGGTAAGGGCTGGGACAAACCGTAAGGAAACACCTTGGCCAAACCACTGTTACTTTCAATCTGAATCTAGGTCTATGTCAAGTGAAAGGTTAATCTATTTTTACAAAGTAACTGTGTGTAAGGAAATGAACCTTTAACGTAAGCATTTAAATTGATTGTGATACTCATTCAACGAAATGACACTTTTCAATAGTTTTCAATAGTTCAGTGATCTGCAACGATAAAAAAATGTCTATTTGAAGCATTTCTAATTATTCAGTTAAGTGTATTTAATTTTTAATAATTGTATTGCTAATTATATTGTTAGGTTTTCATAATTCACGTTATTAACTAATACCCATTAGAATAGTTCAATGGGTCCGAAACTCTGAGGAAAAGTGTACGAAGATTATTTGATAACACATGATAGCAAGTAGATAACATGGAGATAACAGGATGATAACAGTGATAACATGACCTAGGGGTACGAAGATTATTGCAAGTTTCGGACCCCTTGGAATAGTTACAATAATCATGTGATCTTTATTTGCTATATATTTTATAGTTTAAAAATCATTTCATATGAGACCATTGATATTTAAATTGTGCAAGACTGGGGAGTTACGAGACTGCGAATCCAGTTTTGTTCTGCATTGTTATAACATTAAGGTTTTCAAGCCGTTTTATCAATTTTGAGAACAACAGGAATAACTCTCATGTTAAAATTTAACTTCTACTCACTGTTCAGATTAAAAGGGCAAATAGAAACATTCAAAGACAACTGCTGGATTCGGTACTCTCATTTTTCTCCGTTACTACTCCGCATTGTGGACTTGGCTTCAGTCATCATAATCATGTTTACAAGGTCCTCTGTGAGCCAGTTTTACTCCTGGAAAGTTGCATAATACTTAACAGTCATTCACCAGTACCTAACAAAGATCTGGGCTTACGTTTGGGGCCCATAAAGTTGGCACAAAAAGGATGCATCCGTTCAAATAAGTTTATCCCATCCGTCTCGCATACGATATTTTTCTAATGATAGTTCTTTGGTTGAGTTAATATTACATTATACATGAATAATTAGATGAAATATACCTCTCCGGTACAATCACAGCTACTCCTTCCTGTGTAAAAATTTTGGGTTGGTAAAAAAATTGAAGGCAAACTTATGCACAGAAACTTCTACGAGTTCTTATATAACATGCAGGAAATAAAAAAACTACAAGTACCAGACCAAAGAATTGAGTATTCATTCTTCAACAACTGGGAAGGAAATAGTCCTATTCGTTGACGCCAAATGGAAGCTATAGACAAGACACAGGTACTTGAAGAGCTTTCATATTGGCTCTATATACTCCCCAGGAAGTATATAAACATTTCCACATATCTAGGCTTTGTTTGTCTCGTTGCACTTCCTTGTCTCGATTCGTTGAATTCGCCATACCGTACATTGAACTATTCACGTTTCATTATGCTTGATGTTGATACCAGGTTCGCAAATAAGATATGAATCTTTAAGGCATAGTATTCGGTTCCAGTGTCGAAATACAGGTGCTCTAATTCGGGAAATCCACGTCTTCCAGTTATATTATTGCTACTGGAGAAGTTTTTGAATTCAAACTGATGTAGTTTGTGGTTGAGAAAGAAAACTTCATATTAAAAATTTCACGACTGATGTTCTCACATATGCTCTTAAAGATCTTGAATCAACATTCTTTTAAACCTCTACTAGCACGCCATACAATAGTGACGTTTCCGTCCATGAGTATACCGTTCTAAAGATTACGTCGACAGTTGGCTTGATTTTACCTCAAAAAAATCAGTTTTACTCTTAATAAGCAACACGAAATTCGCATTAGATTGTTTTCCCAGTGTTAAGTAAAACAAAACGAAAAGAAAGTTGCGTGTTCTTTTCATATTTTATTATAAATTACTCATTATTACAAACTTAGTATTTGGTGGGGTAGGAAGGGGTAGTGGGATAAGCTGGGTAGGCCGGAGCGGGATAGGCAGTAGTGTAGGCAGCCTTGTAAGCGGGCTTGTAGTCGTACTTGGCTTCTCCTTCGTACTTGACTTCAGCAACGTAGCCGGAGTAGTCATCGGCTTTGTAGGTGACGGTCTGGACACGGCCGTCGGGGAGGAGAACACGGTAGGATCCAGAGACTACTTTACCATCGCTGCTCTCCTTGTGGCTGTAGTCGTTGTAGGATGCCTCATCCTTGACGGCCCAGGCGAAGTCATAAGGAGAGGCAGGCTGCAAAAAAAATGTTGTATTACTTTTTGGATCGATTGTTAGAACTATAAATAGTCTAACGCTAACCGAGAACCAAGAAACAAGATAATGTCATCATTACATTACATCATAGTCGTAACAGTAGAACATAAGCTTTGAATACGTACATAATCGTAGCTCTTGGTGTAGGTAGCAGGGTAACTTTGCTTGGGGTATTCGGTAGCAGCAGCCACGGCGACAAGAGCGAGGACAACAAGAACCTTCACACGAAAATCAAAATTAAAGAACTACAGTTGAACGAAAAAAAAATATTTTGGCTACCTTCATGTTGGTTGTGTTGATGAATTTCAGACGATAAACTGATGCTTCTTCGGAATCAGTTCATTCCTTTTATACGGAGCACTAAGGCCCATGGAAAGGCCATTCACGAAACCACAGAAGATAGCCTGAGGTAAGGGCAGGACAAACCGTAAGGAAACACCTTGGCCACACCACTGTTACTTTCAATCTGAATCTAGGTCTATGTCAAGGAGAAAGTTACGCTTTTACTGACGTAGTAACATAATGCAGGGGCATTTTACTTCTATGTATTTTAATTTGATTGTGCGACGCATTCAATGATTTGACATACAGTAGTAGTCTTCCATCGCAATAGATCTGTAGGCTTATGGATTTGGTTTTCTAGAAACTATGCCCAAGATACGAGTAGGCAATTAGTTAATCAAATTGATTTATTACCAAGAAAATTTTTTCCATTTTCTGTATTTAGGAAACAGGTTTGCTTCAACAGACAGAAACTGATCAGTAGAAAAAAATTCAAACTGAAAGAAAAGAACAGTCATGTATATTGAAGAAAGGATACGGCGTGGGGAAGGTTAAATGTCATTTTTTTCAGTTTGTCGGACTTCCAGCCCAACATCCTTGCTACAATGTAGCTTTGAGGTTCAACGAACATTCGGTCTTTTTTATTTAAATTGCTTTTCATACTAGGCATGAATCTTCGACTCGCAGTCCTTACCGCATAGACTGGACATACGCTTATGAAGTAGACGGACAGTCGGTTCAAGTTGGCCGTGGTCATATTAATCACAAGTATTCTGAATTATGCAAAATGATGGTTAGGTATTTTTGATTAAAATAATACGAGCAATGAGAGCCTTTCTTTGACGTGCTCAGTCAAGCGAGGAAACGATATTCTTTATTTTCTCGTACTAGCGCAACTGTACTTACAGAGAATAGCCTAGAAGACAGCAGACAGCAATAACAACTAAAAGATTCAAAATCTTGTACCGCCAAATATGCATACTTTCATTACGCTTGTGACAGATGCAATTACAACTCGCGATTCAAGGCATTGACAACAAATTGATATTTTGTCCAGTCCCAGTTTTAATTTGGATAGAGGGATAAATGAAGGTGAACGAATGGTTGAATATGGAAACGTCTCGAGTTGATAACAGGTGCGAGACAGGTTTGCATGCCGTGAACAGAATAACACATATGTTAAGTCCTAAACTTATAGCAACCCAAGAAAATTCGTGTATTGCATTGAGTTTAATATGTCAGGAGCACGAGAACCAGCGACAAACGAAGTTCTGTCCCGGCATGCTCGTTGAAGCACGAGCCTTGTTCTCCGTTCATTAGTTCAAGTTAACCCAAGATTTGGTTTTTGAATTGGCCACTATGCGAATATAATAATGGTAACTTTATTTTCAATAATTTCCTAAAATCTGGTGAATTTATTAAATGATACACCAGACTTCAGGAGAAGAAACTGACAAGCATGACACAAGATCGGACTCGCTGGTTCGTCGCTGCAAAATGAAGAGTGGACAGCGAACTGCATTCAATGTGAAACCAACGTTCTTCAAATTTTTCGAAAAAGCAAATAACAAGCATTAATTATTGACATTTCACTATCAAGGAAGCCAAGAGCTATGTTTGAAGTTGTACAGGAATAAACAAACTGGAGATGTACCTAAACGGCACCCTGTCAATCAGAAGCGTACCACTTGAGTTTTTAAAAATTATTTAAAAATCAAAACTACCTTGTCCCACCTTGGGTACTCACGACAAAAAATAATACAAATCGTGATCTACATGAAACTGGACGTCTTTTTCATGACAAACTGAGCTCTCATAAAGAAAAAAAATTAGTGAAAGTTTTTCGTCCATAAGAGCCCGTGTTGAGTTTTTTGACGTTGTACCCAGCCTTTCTTGGAACGTTCTGCCCTCTGACTTCTCCAAGAAAAACACCGCCTCTCAGGCGGCTGAACCAATAAAAGAAAGAAAGGGTGGCTGAGGGTGGAGCTTAATGCTAAGGTCTATTGATACAAGACTGCCGCACCAACCTGTCATAATAGCTCTGCCCGTTTTTACCGTGGCGTTTACTTAATGCAAGTCAAGGCAAAAATATATCTGTTTATCTTAATGGGGAAATTGCATGAATTTTGTTTTTTTTAATGATTTATACACGAACTGATAGAGCAGAAAACGTAGATTTCAAATATATATGTCTTATGTATAAAAAATAATTGTAAGTAATTAATTAATGGAATAAAAAATTCATGAAGGGGCGGAGTTTCAAAAAAGCTTGGATCTGGTGAAACCATAGCGTGACGTCATCAGCTATGCATGGCTGCTATACGGAACGCCCAATATACTTGAGTTTCTATTCATTTTTACTACTTTATTCGAATTGATTTTCATATTTTTACGTCACTAATATCTTATAATTGGTTTGTAGTAGTTCATACAGTCCTCTCAATAGCGGGTACAGTCTGAAAACCGACTTTAAAGATTTTTTTGAACTTTCTTGACATCAAAATGTTTATTAAATTATTGTGTGTTTTTCAAAAGCATTTTCAAGGAGATTTTGTCATAAACGTATTTTATTCGACCGTCCGTAGTAGAGGAGTTAGTCATTTGTGGGCTGGGTAATTCCATGACAAAACGGATACACCCCCCCCCCTCACCCCCTGGGATTTTGTTCATTTTTGGAACACTTGTAGATGAAGGTCTACGGACCCCATATACCAAGTTTCAGCCCCATAGCTTCATTTCCTGATTTTTTAGCGATTTTCAAAGTTTGGCATTTTTTCCGAAGTTTCAACTTTCTGAATTTTTTACAAAGAAACAGTGCAACTTAAAATTAAATTAACAGTTACACTAAGGATTTTCGACATTGCAGTTTCAAAAAATGGGGTCCAAAATTTTCTAGCTCTGTTCCTTTGTACCGAAACAGACTATCAATAGACTAGTTTTGCGCTATGGGAAAGTGTCAGAAACCCAAAAAAATTCTCACACGCAGAACGTACCAGAAAAAAATTTTGGAGGAGAAATCAGGGTAGTGTTTTTTGTTTTAAGCGAGTTATAGCGGTTTTTCCTCCGGCTGCCAATAGATGGCGCGGAGGAACTATACACGTTAAAGTAGGAAAAATACAAGCCAAAAAGAGGTTTTTCATTGAGAAACGTTTTGCCGTGGACTACAGCAATGGGAGCCACAAGTAATGTGGAATGTTGGGTCCCAAAGAGATAATTAGCCATCAGGGCTTTTTTCGCTTGCCCTCTCGTTCATGGATTGGTAGTTTCCTGTAAAGATTAATTGAGTTGTAAAGAATTCAACAGAATACTTTTGTAGTTCGAGTACCTCTTCTGCCCTCCCTGTTGCTCTGATTGTTTTATTTTAAATGCTCGGAGAGATTTCTGTAGCGCTGGGGTAGAAAATCAGTACTTCCGATATCTTGAAGAAGTAAAATTGGTAGCAGGTAGTACTCCGATAATATCGGGAAGTTCAACCTAACTAATATCGTCCTTAGGGGGGAACGAAAACTGGAATCGTACTCTTCATGGTTAGATTACGTATATTTACGCAAATCTACACTCCAAGGATCAGTAGAATGCAGAGGAGGCCATTCAAAAGGGTAGCCTTCTGGCTTCAGTTCCTCCACGCCATCTATTGGCGGCCGGAAGAAAAACCGCTAAAACTCACTTAAATGGAAAAACACGATTCCGATTTTTTCTTCAAAATTTTGTTTTAGTGTGTTCTACATGTAGGAATTTTTTCATATTTGTGGCACTTTCCCATAGTTGAAAACTGGTCTATGGGTGGTCCGTTTCGGCCCGAAGGAGTGCAGGTACAATTTTGTTACGCACATTTCCTGAATCTACGGTGTCGAAAACCGTGTGTCAAACTATTGGCTCAATTATATATTCTACCGTTTATTTGTAAAAAATTCGGAAAGTTGAAAACTGTGGAAAAAATGCCAAACTTTGAAAATCGGTAAAAAATCAAGAAATGTGGCTAGGGGGCTAAAACTTGGTATATGGGTCCATAGACCTTCATCTACAAGTTTTCCGAAAATGAACGAAATCCCAGGGGTGTGGGGTCAGGCGTATCCGTTTTGTCATGGAATTACCCGGCTATGGAACGGTTTGGCTCTACGAGTACGTGACGTCACGCGGACGGCTAGCTAATCACGTACCGTTGAGAGCACGTGACTTTTTCTTAACTTTAAACTATATTTAAAAATACTTTCGGTCCCCTGATAATTTTTTAAATTACATTTTCGGATTTCTGACATCGGAGACGATAATTTTCAAAACTAAAAAAAATCATGCAATTTCCCCATTAAGGGAAAACTGAAATCTCCTGAGAGTGGAGGGTTTGAGCGAAGAAAACACATGAACTTAGTTTTCACTCAGGAGTTAAGCAGTTCTGCAGTGTTTCTTCCAAGCAAACCTACGTTTGATCAGACTCTGCCGTGTCTTATAGAAACCCCGTTGACAAATCCTGATTTCGTTTCTTAGATTAGAACCTTAACCAACTGATTAAAAAAATTCATTTTCACCAACGTCTTACCCCTTGATATGGATGGCGCATATAATGCAATCGGACATTTTACTAATAATAAGCTTTCATAATTTTATTGATAAATAAGAAGTCATCGATGTTTGCAACTTAGTATTTAGCAGGATATGCAATGGTGGTGGGATAAGAAGGGTAGGCCGAGGCGGGTAGGCAGTGGTGTAGGCAGCTTTGTAAGCGGGTTTGTAGTCATACTTGGCTTCTCCTTCATACTTGACGTCAGGAACGTAACCGGAGTAGTCATCAGCCTTGTAGATAACGGTCTGGACACGGCCGTCGGGGAGGAGGACGCGGTAGGATCCGGAGACTACTTTACCATCGTTGCTCTCCTTGTGACTGTAGTCGTTGTAGGAGGCCTCATCCTTGACGGCCCAGGCGAAGTCGTAAGGAGAGGCAGGCTGCAAGTTCAAAGCATCGTTACAAGTTTGATCGATTTTCAGCAGTATGAGCCTTCTAATTCTAATTCTCGACTAAAAATGAATTTTCGTCACAGTTACTAGGGGTCAGTAAAATAGGATAAAAACACCGTTTCAGTAATCTTTAGGGAAGAACGAACACAAAAAGAACGGTTATATACGTACGTAGTCGTAGCTCTTAGTGTAGTAGCAGGGTAGCTTTGCTTGGGGTATTCAGTAGCAGCAGCCACAGCAGCAAGGGCAAGGACGATAAGGACCTTCAGGAACACAAAATCAGTTTTAGATGAACGATTCTAGTTATAAACAAAATTCTCGTTGTACCTTCATGTTAAATGTTGTTTGTATGTTATCAGACAATGAACTGATATCTCCACAAATCTGATCTACCTCTTTTATAAGAGCTTGAAGACCGATGGAGTGCACTTTTACTCTACTATGGAAGGAAGCCTCAGGCCAGGGCTTGGGCGATAAAACATCAGTCCAGAACTGTTACTTTTCAAATGTCAGATCCAAGTCTTTATGTCAAGGACGGTTTAACCACTTTAACAACGCAATGGTACGCAACGATGTAAAAAATCATATGTCATATATCAATTACTGGAAAATTCTAAAATTGCCATGACGTATTCACGAACCTCAATTATTATTAATTGTAACGCAGTTTTTGACCGGTTCATGGCTCGGAATCCTGAAATTGCAAATCCTGGTTGCATTTGACTTAAACATAGTTTTTTGAGCTGTTTATTACAACTTATTATTACAACGAAGGAGGAAAAACAAAACTAGATAAGACATTTTAATTAGTATTAAGTTGAACAGGGAGATTACTAACATTCGAAAACTAGTGTTGGTTTCAACACTCCGTTTTTCTTCGTTATCATTCCGCACTGTCAGCTGGGCCTCAGTCATCATCATCGTCATGATCATCATCACCATGTTTGCAAGGTCCATAGTAAGCCAACCTTACTTCTGAAAAATTAAAAAGGACTTCACAGTAATTCACCAATACCTAACAAAGGGCTGGACTTACTCTTGGGACGCAAACGATTGGCACAGAAAAGAGTGCATGGATTCGAGTAAGTTTTTCCATCCGTCCCACATACAGGATTGAACTGAATTTAAGTTATTTAAGTGTCTACATTAAAGAGCCAAATAAACTAGATGAAAATTTACCTCACGGGTGCAATCGCAGCTTCTCACGCCTTCCTGTGTAATAATGGTCAGATCATTACAAAATTTCAAGGTAAAATCTTTCACATTAACTTCTACGAATACTCACAAGACATGCAGCAAACAGCAAAACTGCAAGTAACAGACCAAAGAACTGCTTTTTCATTCTATGAAAGTTCGAGTTGAAATGGTATCGTTCGCAGTCGCTAAGTTAAGGTACAGACAAGACAACAAGAACTTCAAGAACTCGGACTTTATATACTCCCTGTTTGCACGTATCTGATCTTTGCTGATCTCGTCGCCCTTCCGTGTTCAAACTTGTTGCGTCCGCCCCACCATGTATTGCAGTATTCAAGTTTCATTATCTTAAACGTTGGGGAACAAGTTCGGAGACCAAAACATTGCAATACAAGCAATACAAGCTTTGTATTTGTTTGCCAAGTTTATTAACTGAGGTTACACGACTCGGGTATATACGCAAGTATTTTACCGCATATGTCTATTACTGTTGATATGTGTACTAACCAAAGGGTGCGAAGCTTCCAATAATCTTCATACACTTAGGTCAAGTTATCACTCTTATCAACCTGTTATCTCCTTGTTATCTACGCGTTATCGCATGTTATCGAATGTTGTAAAATAATCTTCGTACACTTGTCCTCGGAGTTTCTGACCCCTTGGTACTAACATACCAAAGGTATAATAAGATACACAGTGCGTACTAAATACAGTAATTACACCTTTTGAAAGGAGTCCTACATTTGATTTCGGAAAAACAGACATCTCTTTCAAAATTTACAGAGGAGTTTGTGGTACAGTGGTATCACGAGAAGTTAGATTTTTGTACTGAAAATGAATAAAACTGGCTTGAGATTGTTATCCAGAATCATATCAAAATGTTTTGTTTCATTTTATTATAAATTACTCATCATTACAAACTTAGTATTTGGCGGGGTAGGCCGGGGTGGTGGGATAAGCTGGGTAGGCCGGAGCGGGATAGGCAGTGGTGTAGGCAGCCTTGTAAGCGGGCTTGTAGTCGTACTTGGCTTCTCCGTCGTACTTGACTTCAGCAACGTAGCCGGAGTAGTCATCAGCCTTGTAGGTGACGGTCTGGACACGGCCGTCGGGGAGGAGAATGCGGTAGGATCCAGAGAAAACTTTACCGTCACTGCTCTCCTTGTGGCTGTAGTCGTTGTAGGATGGCTCATCCTTGACGACCCAGGCGAAGTCATAAGGAGAGGCAGGCTGCAAATATTTAATTGATTTTTAAATACGACAGATTCATAGAATTGCGAATAGTTTATCCATCAGTTCGAGAAACTAGCAAGTTAGGTGCAAGTGCCTCAACATTCTACGATACCATTAAGTAGTGAGTTGTTAAGTACATACGTAATCATAGCTCTTGGTATAGGTAGCAGGGTAGGTCTGCTTGGGGTATTCGGTAGCAGCAGCCACGGCGGCAAGAGCAAGGACAACAAGAACCTTCACAAGAAAGTCAAAATTTAAGAACTACAGTATAATGAGAAAAAAAATTTAGCTACCTTCATGTTGGTTGTAGTTGATGAATATCAGACGATTAGCTGTTGTCTTTTCGGAATCAGTTCATTCCTTTTATACAGAGCACTAAAGCCCCTGGTAAAGACGTTCACCATATAATAGAAGATAGCCTAAGGTAGCGGGCTGGGACAAACCGTGGGGAAACACCTTGGCCAAAACCACTGTTACTTTCAATCTGAATCTAGGTCTTTTAGTCATTGTAAAAGTTACTCTATTACTAAATTAGTCTGCCATTGCAACAGTCATTAAGGCTCCTGGATCTGAATATCTCTAAACAGTGTCCAAGGTACTAGTAGGAGAGTAGTTCATCAAACTGATTTATTACTAGAGATACATTGACTGTATGTTTTACTTGTCCATATCGTTTGTTGTTCAACTTATTGTGTATTTAGGTTCACTGAATGGAGCAAATTGAAATTTGGCTACTCTTAGGTAGTACAACAGTCCCTGTTTATCCATCTTTAGATCAATATTATCTGCAATCAATGTACACGTACAGCAAACCTCATTAAATTTTTTATGATTATCCCAATTTGCAGTTGTCTCTACGGTTTAAGTAACGTAAAGACATAAGACATAAGAAAGAACAGACATACACTTTAATACCATAATCTGGTATGAAAACAGAAATATGTGTTGATCTTGCCACGAACTCGAGGTTAAGTATAGCTTTGAAAATTTTAGAAGAAAAAGGTCGTTAGGAGTGATCAGCAAATGGCATGTCACGATAAACGTTTCCATATTAAATGTTACGTATAGTCAACGCTCGGCAAAAGAAATGCAGATAACCTATAATTTCACGATTATTTATAGATTCCATATTCCCGGATTAATGAATATTGAACGATTCCGAAACATTTTCAATCCCCACTCGTTTTTATAAAGCTCAAGGTATCAAGAAATTCTCTAGAGCACAATGCTATTTTTAATCATGTGCTTTTATTGAATTACTCGAAGGTGTGCTTATATGTTAAGAAATGCAGTTAACATTTTTACATAGGGCTATAACTTAATTGCGTTTAATTAGTCTGAACCAAGGGACGCAAACAGTAATCCAGAAACTACTTTGAACAGGTTCATCAATATAATGAACTACTATCTACCCCTTTGTTATGGTATGAACTACATTAAAAAAGTAGTGTATTGGTTTAGTTATCGATTTATTGCTTAGTTCCAAAACTTCAACGAAACTGTTTCGAGAACAGGTGACATCACGACAGTACCGATTTTTGAAAGAACTTCATAAGAAAAGTTAGTTTTCATGAGTTGACTACGGTTTGCGCTTCTGATGACTGCACTTAGTCCTGTCCCTTGCATTCTACGATTGTAATGCAAATAAAAACCCAGCCGGGGCTCAGAGGCGTCATATCAGGGCTGTATGCTGGGGTGTGGTAAACCCTGGATTGTCCCGTGCAGCTATTTACGTATTACGTGGGTCGACAACATCATTCTTAGTTTTAACTGTCTCTCTGTTTGTAGGTGGAACGTGTAAGACTGTTTCTATGAATAAAACTAATTTCTGGATATTATAGATTCCTAATTCGGAGGCTATGCGGTCACTCCTTGGTCTCAGAGAGCTCCTATCAGCGAGCATTATGTACTGTACAGTTGCAGGAGCTAGCGACAAATTTGCATTGTTAGCGTAGATTTACGAGGTAGACACCAAGTCTTCCGCCAGCCGCAATGAGTCTTATAACATCTTAATTCTTCGTAGGGCTGAGATTAATAAAGAATGATCGTTCACTGCTGCCGATACGGGTATAAAGTGAGCCGTGATTCGTCAACTGAAACAGCACACGAAAACTCGGAAGGGGTCTGCCGTTGCCGGTAATGTTAAAAACCTGGCATGCCAAGGAAAACACTTTGGCACTACAGAAGTACCCTGATAGGCGTCTCCCTTTTCATCTTGTGGGGCAGCGTTGTGTAGATGAAGAGCAGGGTCAAGTTTGCTCGCTTCCATTTGTGCTCATTTGTAAAATACAACCTTGAGGAAAAGAAGAACAAACTCAAAATTGTCCCGCAGACGTATCGATCTGTTCTGTCTGAATTCAGTGCTCGATGGGTTTATTTACTTTTCAAGATTCATTGCTGCACTCCTTCCAAAGGGTGCATCTTCAGCCACGAATTTCTCGAGCCTGGACAAAAATTTTCTTCTACCTTCTCAGTGGAGTGTGTGACTGAGTTCCAGTTGAGCAGATTGACTCAACGCTACGACACATTTTTAGCCAGATAATAATGATGTACCACTATAACTAAACTCGTCTATTGCACTGCTCCTGAAATTTGTTCCAGAATCTGTCTTGGATCTTAGAAAGCGGATTGAAGAATTTTTCATACCACATTAGTCTGCGAATGTTTTTCATTTATGTTAAGCCTTCTACAAACAAACTTGAGATTAAAAATATAAAATGAATAGAATTTTCTTTTCTCATAGTTGGACATTGCCGACATTGCACATTACTTAGAAATCGATCGTTTCAAAATTTTGATAAACGCGTTTACGCCTGCATAAGCGTTTGTTCGTATGGTCTGATTAGAATGATCAACAAACCGTAAAAAGTCCTTCATTTTTCACATGAAAGGCTACGGTTTCTTTTTCTACATGAAGGCGAACCATACACTTCGGTTGCGGCGTGTTCCACGACTATAAATACGAGAAGTCCCATTGATTGTAAGCATCAATTCTCGAACTACTACAAACCAGCACAGCTATAATTAAAGAGTCTTACTTGTGGAAAGAAATTATGGATTCCAAAATTTACGTAAGTTTCCTTGATATTGTATTCAAATATGGATGTACTTAAAAGATGAACTGGGCTTAGATTTTCCTGGTTCTGGTTGCTGCTGCAGCCTGCGTGAATGCAGCTCCGCATGGTGACTACCCGAGCTACAGCGGCCCTGGCGTGCCACCTCTGCCACCTTTCGGAGTTGCAGCTCAGCATCCTTACTACAAAGTCGCTTTGAGGTAATTCAACCGACATATCAAACATTCAGTGTTGATTAACGTTGCGTTCCATTAAGGTACGAATCTTCGACCCGCAGTCCCTACCGCATCGACTCGGCTTACGCTTATCAAGTTGACGGACAGTCGGTTCAAGTTGCCCGTGTTGATAATCACAAATACTGAAATACGCAAAATGATGGATAAATATTTTCTGGGTGAAATTAATACAAGCATATAATGAATAAGTCGTCTTTGTACGATTCAGTGGCTTATTTTGAAATTCAACAGTTCAGTTTTTCGACGGCCTAGCCAGATTCATCGCAAACAGGATGAACGTAACACGATTCTTACCAATGCTTCTTCGCCGCTCGCATTTAGTGAGAAGAAACATGTGTAGGAATAGGAGTGCTGATGCGAGATTGCAACTAAAGTTCAGTAGAAAAGAACATCAAGGGGCCTCTACATTCGAGATCAAGATTAAATGACAGCCTCCAAATGACATTTTTTACAACGGCATTTGGTTCGTGCAGAAAGCGTTTTTTGACTTTCTGCTTCAACTACTAAAATAGTTAGGCGTAGCTCTGGCCGGAATCCTCAAAACCAGAATAAGAGAAAGGGAGCTCATCTCTGGGTGAATAATGAGTGTCGAAAAAGTTTCCTATTTGTGGGGCCATGAATTCAACGACCCACAGTGCAGTGCATTTTGCTTTAGGTTGGCCTTCTTGTACTGTGTACATCAAGCTATGCGTAGTTATGCTTTTCCACACAAATCAAAACGACCGATTTTTTTTCCGCATCCTTTTGTCCCGTAACTGCCGAGGGAACGTACTTGCTCATTAGAAATACTGAGGAATTTTATAATGTCTTTGTATACATAACTGTGTATGTAGTTATAACAGGTTTAAGCAGTTTATGACCAGTTTCTGAACCGGAGTAAATGAAGAAAACTTCATCCCATGGGTAACATTTTACGTATTACACAGCTCTACAACGCAGTTGCTAAAACATTCAACAACGAAGACAATTGCTGGTTTCAGTACTCCCATTTTTCTCCGTTATTACTTCGCAGCTTGTGAACTTGGCTTCAGTCATCATCATAATTTCTGCAAGGTCCTTTGTAAGCCACTTTTGCGTCTAGAAATTACAAAACAATTAACAATCATTCACTTTTATCTAACAAAGAGCTGGAATTACCTTTAGAACCATACAAATTGTCACAGAAAACGTAGCATCGATTCCTGTAAGTTTTTCCATTCGTCCCACACACTAAATCTTTCTAAATTGCAAATTGTTCAGTGTAAAGAATAAAGACATGAATAAACTAGATGAGAATTTACCTCGGGGCGACACGAGCAACTGCTCACGCCGTCCTGTGTAATAAGTATCAAATCAGTGCGAAATTTTGAACTGCAATATTTGCATATTAATTTCTATGAGTACTTACAAGACATGCAGAAAATAGCAAAACTGCAAGTAGCAGACCAAAGAACTGTGCCTTCACCCTTTGACAACTCGGTTGGAAATGGTAACGCCCGCAGAATCCAAATTAAGTTACAGACAAGACAACAAGTACTTCAAGAACTTGGAGTTTATATTCCCCCCTTTTCCATATTTCAGATCTTTGGTGATCTCATCGCTCTTTCTTTTTCAAACTTGTTGGGTTCGCCATACCATATATTGCAGTATTCAAGTTTTGCCATAATTTCAGTGTTGGTAATAAGATCGCAAATTAGATATGATATTCAAAACACTTTATTTGATTAACAGTTTTAAAAATTCAAGGTATTGCAAATCTAAAAATCCACTTGTTTGGGCATGATGTTATTGTTTCTGTGCGTAATTTGCTGATGCAGTTTGCGATTAAAAATGAATGACTTTGTAATATAAATTTCGCAAGCGATATAATCAAAGATACTCACAGAGACCTAGAACTACATTCCAGTAAACCACTACTAACACTCATTCCGTTTTCATACATACATGCGTATGTGCCCCTCTGTTTGAGTGAGGCTATAACCAGAATTCAGTAAAGCAAACAAAAATGCACCCAAGTTTTGCATATTTTGTTATAATTACGCATTTTCAGTCAACAGGCCCATGCAACTACGGAAAACTTGACTTGGAAGTCTATTTTAGTAATTTTCTTCGTCATTAGCTTCCCCTTCTTCAGATTTTTCAGCTTGGGTATCAGTACTTAAATCTAGATGAACGTTTTAGATCATGCGATGATATGTTCACGAAAGCTGCTACTACTGGTAAGTTTATATTTCTTAAGAATGAGTGTCTATGAGAATATCCCTTGTAAAATTTAGCTCGCGAAAATCACCGTGTAATACATCAGTTTTTATTCAAAAGCCTACACAACAACAGTAACGTTATCAAGAAACGTGGATAACCCAAGTTGCAAAACCTTGAATTAATAAACTTGGCAACCTAACACAAAGCTTAAAAGTTTATGCTTTGGTCTTTGAACCTGTTCCCCACGTTTAGGGTAATCAAATTTGAATACTGTAATATATGGTAGGGCGAACACAGCAAGTTCAAACATGGGATTGCGACAACGTAACATACATCAGATGCGTGGGAAAAGTGGGGTATATAAAGCCGAAGTTCTTCAAGTACCTGTTGTCCTGTCTGAAGGTTAATGTAGGTTCTGTGGACGATAGCATTTCCACCTGAGCTGTCGAAGAATGAAGACGCACTTCTTTGGTCTGTTACTTGCAGTTTTGCTGTTTTCTGAATGTCTCGTAAGTGCTCGTAGAAGTTAATGTGGATAATTTTGCCTTCAAATTTTTTAATGATCTGATCATTATTACAGAGGAAGGTGTGAGTAGCTGCAGATGTACCACTGAGGTTAATTCTTATCTAGTGTACTCACGTCTCTAATCTTTTTACAACGAACAATTTGTCATTTAGGAAAAACTTGTACGTGGGACGGATGGAAAAACTTACAGGAATACATATATCCTTTTCTGCACCCATTCTTATGTTCCCAAAAGTAAGTCCTGCCCTTTGCTAAGTATTAGTGCGTAACTGTGAAGGGTTTTGTATTGTGATTTGCCAGAAGTAACAGTGGCTTACAGCGGACCCTGCAGAGATGATGATGACTACGATGGTGATGATGACTGAAGCCCAGTTCGCAATGAGGAGTGATGACTGTAAAAGATTCAAGAGCACTTGAACCAGCAGTTGCGTTCGAATCTTATTAACTGCGTTGTTAATCTGAATAAAGAATTTTAGATGTAGTTTTGATGTTTTTCTTATGTTTTCTGGTTCACCAACTGATAATAAACTGCTTAAAAAACTGTTACAGCAGTCCAGCATAAACCAGGATTTTCAGTTTGGCGATGAGGCTCGCATAATTTGAATTATAATTATTCTAAAAGTGGTGATAGCCACACTGTTAGTAACTATGAAGTACTGTATTGAAATACGCAGAACGATGGACAAATATTTTCTAGATGAATTTAATACAAGCATAATGAATAAGTCATCTTTGTACGAATCAGTGGCTCATTCTAAAACTCTACTTTTCAGTTTTTGGACGTGCAACACAAGTTCACTGCAAACAGGACGAACGTAACACGATTCTTTTAATACTTATTCGCTTGCGTTTAGAATGAAGAAATAGTTATATGAGTGGCGATGCGAGATTGCAACTATAATTCAAGAGAAAAGAACATCAAGGGGCCTTTACGTTCGAGACCAAGATAATATGACAGCCTCCAACTACCATAACAGCAATGTCAGTTTTTGCAACAGTTTCTGGTTCGTGTAAGCAGCGTATATTTCAACCTTCTGCTTCAACCACTAAAATATCTTGGCATAGCTTTGGCTGCGAAACCCACAAAACTATAATAAAGGGAAAAAGAAATCTGAGCTTTGGGAGAATATGACTGGCGAAAGCCTTCCTCTGAATTCGTGGGGTTATGAATTCAACGGCCTATAGTGAAGTCATTTTGCTCGATGTGGCCCTTTTTGTGCACTCTCCCAAACTATGTATATGTATTTTTTTTCCACGCAAAACCAGCGACCTAACGGTCTAGTTTTTCCGGCTTCTATTCAGTCTCCTGACTGTTAATGGAACGCATAAGCTTACTTAATACTGAAATATTTCGTGTTATAGTAGCACCGTAGAGTGGCTTGAAACTAATGATACCCGTCAATTTAAACTACGGCTCTTGCGTATCATTTTCCATTGAGGATGTTAAAAAATGCATTCTAGGAAAATTATTCGTTTACCAATTTAGGTTAGTGTTCTCCTTATATTTAGTTTCAGCACTATTTCTTTTATTTCTCGTGTTTAATTTTAACTTTATCATGATAATTCTTATCCAAAGGATGTTTAAAAATTGCTATTATAGTATGATTGTTACTCATGTAAAGAATTAGCACTTCGTTTATGCGAGACCATTTCCACGCATCAAGTCCTGCTTTGTACTGGACAGGTTTTTAAGTCGTATATAACCAGATTTTATTTTGTATAATTTTGAACCAGAACAAATTAAGAAAACTTCGTCCCAAGGGTGAAATGTCATGTATAACTGAGCACTACAGCACAGTCACTAAAACATTCAACAAAAAAGGCAACTGCTGATTTATTCACTACTGCGATTTTTCTCCGTTAGTGCTTTGCAGTGTGAGCTTGGCTTTAATCATCGTCATCATGTCTACAAGGTCCTCTGTAAGCCAGTTTTGGTTTTGGTTCTGGATGAATATAAAATATTTAACAGTTACTCGGTGACAACTATAACTTATAATATATATTACACAAAAATATGATAAAGAACTGGACTTACGTTTCGGACTATAAAAATTGAGACAGATAAGGTGGCATTCACTCCAGTAAGTTTTACCATCCGTGCCACAAACGAGATTTTTCTAAACGGTAGTTAGTTAAACGTACAGATTACAAACATGAATAACTAAACGAAAATTTACCTCGCCAGTACAATAGCAGCTACTCACGCCCTCCTATGTAATAAGTATCAATTCAGTACATAATGTGAACGGGAAATATTCGCACGTAAACTTCTACGAGTACTTACAAGACATGCAGAAAACAGCAAAACTGCAAGGAGCAAACCAAAGAACTTCGTCTTCATTCTTCGGCAACTCGGATGGAATTGGTGTCCTTCGCAGACTCCAAATTAAGCTACAGACAAGACAATAAGTACCTCAAGAACTCGGAGTTTATATACCTCCTGTTTCTATGTATCTGATCTTTGGTGATCTCGTCGCTCTTTCTTTTTCAAACGTTTAGTGTTCGCCATACGATATATTGCAGTATTTAAGTTAGTTCAATGTTGGTAACAAGATCGCAAATTAGATTTGAAATCCAAGGCACTTTATTTGGTTATCAATTTTTGAAGGTCAAGGTTTTGAAAACCGGGAAATCCCCACGTTTGGTAATTATGTTATTGTTTTTGGGCATAACGTTTTGAATTAAACTGATGCAGTTTTTCAGTTCAAAATAAAGAATTTCATAGTATAAATTTCGTAAGCGGCATCCACAAAAATACTCTCACAGACCTAAAAGAATATTCCATTAAACCACTACAAGCACTCGTGTCGTTTTCATACATACATGAATATATGCTCCCGAAATTTCTTTAAAAGGCTGTACGACAGATTGTGTCATAGTCGCACTAAGCTAAATCAATTTCACTGTTAATAAGCGATGGAAATTAGTTTTAAGTTCATTGTTCCAGGTATCAATAAATTAGACAAGAAAATGTTTTGTTTCATTTTATTATAAATTATTCAATTTTACAAACTTAATACTTGGTGGGGTAGGCAGGGGTGGTGGGGTAAGCAGGGTAGACCGGGCAGGGTAGGCAGGGGTGTAGGCAGCCTTGTAGGCGGGCTTGTAGTCGTACTTGGCTTCTCCTTCGTACTTGACTTCAGCAACGTAGCCGGAGTAGTCATCAGCCTTATAGGTGGCGGTCTGGACACGGCCGTCGGTAGGAGACGCGGTAGGATCCAGAAACTACTTGACCATCGCTGTTCTCCTTGTGACTGTAGTCGTTGTAGGATGCTTCATCCTTGACGGCCCAGGCGAAGTCATAAGGAGAAGCCGGCTGCAAAATATTTTATTACTTTGCATGTTCGTTTGATTTACGGCACTGTAAATGGTCTTATCGTAGTACAGTTCCGAGGAACGGATGCAAGTATGTTATTATCTTTATATTATAATGTAATTCTTAAGAATGAGATAATGAACAGTGAAATACTTACGTAGTCGTAACTTTTGGTGTAGGTAGCAGGATAGCTCTGCTTGGGGTACTCGGTAGCAGCAGCTACGATGGCAAGAGCGAGTACGATGAGAACCTTTTAGAATTACATCCAAATTTATGAATAACAGTTTCACGAAAAATACATTTATCTACCTTCATGTTGTTTATAGTTGGTGAATATCAGATAATGAACTGATGCGTCTTCGGAATCAATTCACTCTTTTTTTTTACAGAGCACCAAGGCCCATGGAAAGGCCGTTCACCAAATCACAGATGATAGCCCGACGTTAGGGCTCGGGCAAACAGCAAGGAAACACCTTGGCCAAAACCATTGTTACTTTGAATCTGAAACTATGTCTGTGTCAAGGGAAAAGTTACGCTACTGTTACGTTGGTCTGTATCAATCAATAGATCTTGTGCATTAACGAAACAGAATCAAACGTGGCGTGTTCCTCTTGGTCAGGAAACTGTCCCGCAGAGCATTGTGGCTGCTTTCGAAATTATAAACTCGGACGACTGTCATAGCAGCTTCATTTAACAACCTATGAATACTTATTTAACACCATTGTTATACATTACTTAAAATTGTTTTTTGGGTTTTGTTCTCTTTGTTCCCATAATTTCACATAAAAGTCATAAAATGGGTAAGTTGTAAACGGGGATGAAAAGTTACAATGTCCCTACTAGCCGCGATAAACTCTAAATTTATTTCATCATTCATATTCTTTAATGCTATTATTATATAGATTTATGTTAGTTATTATGTTGGTTAATGCAGTTATGGTCCGTAATTGGTATTACCCTAACTATCATTCATTCTAATATAATTAAAAGTTGGAGATTACGCGAGACTCATTACCAGACTACAAGTCCTGTTTTCTGGAGGGTTATTGTAAGGGTTTTTAAGCCGTTTAATACCAGTTTTTGAACCAGAAAAACAACACATTAGTGATAAAATTTTACTTTTCGTTCAGACTAACAGCGCAGTTAAAAACGTTCGAATGCGACTGCTGGTTTTACTACTCTAATTTTCCCCCGTTAGCAATCCAAATTGTGAAACGGGTTTTAGTCATTGTCATAATGTCTGCAAGGTCCCTAGGAAGCCACTTTTACTTCTGATAAGGAACAAAATACTTCAGAATTAATAAGTAATATTTAACAAAGTATTGGAATTACGGATGGGACGGTAAAGATTTTCACAGAAAAGGACGCAATCATTCCGGTAAGTTTTCCCGTCTGTCCCACATAAGAGATTTTTCTAAATGGTGGATAGTAAAGTGTTTAGATTAAAGACATGAACATAATAAGTGAAATTTTACCTCACTCTTACACTTGCAGCTACACATGCTATCCTGTACAATAATTTCCAAATTAGTACAATTTTAGGGGTAAGTTTTTGCACATCCATCAACTTCTACGAGTACTTATAAGGCATGCAGAAAACAGCAAAACTGAAAATAGCAGACCAAAGAACTGCGTCTTCATTCTTCAACAGCTTGGACAGTTGGTACTACACGAAGTTTCATAAGGACTTTATATACTCCCTGATTCCAAATATGTGATCCTTTCTTTATCTCATCGGAGATCCGCGTCTCAAACTGTGGGTGTGTTCGCCATCCCATATATTGCAGTATTCAAGTTTGATTATCTTTCAATGTTGAGAAAAATTTCGTAGTGCAAAAATGAACTTGTAAGCTTTGTATCTGGTTGCCTTTTTTGGCAATTCAAGGTTTCAAAACTCGTGAAATCCACGTTTCTTAATATCATGTTGTTGGCAGGCTTTTGAATTCAAACTGACGCACTTTCGCAGTTCAAATATAAATTCGTGATATAAAATTTCGCAATTTATATTCTTACAGATGCTTTCATTTCAGATGTCTTGAATATTCATCATCTTAAGCCACTATACTAGCTCCCAATATACACGCGATGTTTTCTTTATTATCTATATCCATCTGTTTCAAAGGGAATACTGGAATTTTTTATATTTTAACGACGTTATATATCAATTTTGAAAGTTCACTTATTAATGAGGAATAATAGTTCAGTGAAGCATACAAAATTCATTTGCAATTTTCCATGTTTTATGATAACTTACTCGATATTACAAATTAGTATTTGACAATATAACAAGGGTAAGGTAAGCAGGGTAGCCCTGGGCGGGACAGGACAGGTTATATGTACGCTTTTAAGTCGGCCTGTAATCCAACACATAGATGATTAATTACATATAAAGATGCATACTTGGGATATTATTAATATGTGAACTCATAAGTTTAGCGTCAATTTATATTTAATATTGTTATTATCACTCTCTGAAAAATATTGTTGAAGAATATTACTAGCAACAATTATTATGATGATTACAATCGGTCGGGATCATCAATGATTAAAATTAGATCGATTATTATTGTGTTAAAAGTAATCAATATTCAGATTATGCGGGACTCGTCAATCAAACTGCACATTCTTGTTTTGTGCTAGATTGCTGTAACGTAGGTTTTGAACTGTTTATTACCAGTTTTTGAATCAGAAAAAAACGGAAGAAACATATGCTAAATTAAAAATAAGGTTGGTGTTCAGTTTGACAGGAAAAGTTACTATCTATTGAAGTCTGCTGTAAATTGTCTCCGTTATCATTCCACATTGGGAACTGGGCTTCAGTCATCGTCATCATGTCTGCAACGCCCTTTGTAAGCCACTGTTTCTTCTGGAAAATTGCAAATTCATTAATATTCATTCTGTCACCGATAGAATTTAACCAAAGCGCGGTGACATAGGGAGAAATAAAACGTCGACTGGTTGAGATAAAACTGTATTGTTTCGAAGTATCAGTCCGACTCGTATATCTCAACTCTCCGATGTCAAAGTTCAGCCCGCCTTATATACCGGGCTGATTTCGCAACTCGTGTGGTGCAATGATAGACGTGGCGCATTCCAAATAATGAGCAATAGTTGCAAAATAGTAATTAGCGCTAAGATATTCTGCAGGAATTTCAACACCAAATAAGGGTAGGAATGTTCCAGAATGATTTCATAAATAGTGACAGAAACTATCAGGGCAAAATACAACAAATAAAAATTCCTTCCGGATTCTATCCGGAACACATTCACTAATTTCAAACAGAGGGTCATACTTACTGTTGGGACGGTAAAAATTTTCACAGAAAAGATAGCATTCGTTCCAGTAAGTTTTCCCATCGGTTTCACATACAAGACTTTTCTAAACGGCAGATAGTCAATTGTTTAGATTAAAGACATGAACATACTAGGAGAAATTTTACCATAGTCTCACGCTTGCAGCTACTCACGGCATTCTGTTTGCAACAATATTCAAGTTAGTACAATATTTAAAGGTAAATTTTTGCACATTCATTAACTTCTACACTACTTACAAGGCATGCGGAGAACAGCAAAACTGTACGTAGCAGACCAAAGAACTGCGTCTTCATTCTCCGATAACTTGGACAAAAGGTACTTCAAGAAGTTTCGCAAGGACTATATATACTCTCTTGGCTCCCTTTGTCTGATCATTGTTCATCTCGTCGGACATCTGTGTTTCAAACGTGTTGTGTTCGCCAAACTATATATTGCAATATTCTCCTTTCATTATCTTCAATGCTGGTAGCCAGTTTTCAGACGGACAATGAAATTTTAAGCATTATATTTTGGCACTAGGCTTGATAATTAGAAGTTTCGAGAAATCGACCTTTCATAGTATCTTGTTGCTGTAAAGACAAGTTTCAGAATTTAAACTGATATAGTGTGCAGTTCAGAAGTTTAATTTTGCAATCCAAAGTTTGCAAAAGTATTCTTACAGATATTCTCAGACATTCTGAATCAACATTCTGTTAAACATCTACTAGCACACAGTGTACTCGTGGTGTTTTCGTACATCTCTGTTTCACAAAGTAATGCTAAAGATTGTTTCGATATTTTCAGACGATGAATCGGTTTTAGTATTAATAGCGAGGAATATTTAGTGTCAGATTGCTACACCAAAAATCAACAAATCAAACAAAATTAAAATTTGATGTTTCATTTTATTAAGAATTATTCAATTTTACAAACTTAGTATTTGGCAGGGTAGGCAGCGGTGGTGGGGTAAGCAGGGTAGGCCGGGGCAGGGTAGGCAGTGGTGTAGGCAGCCTTGAAAGCGGGTTTGTAATCGTACTTGGTTTCTCCGTCGTACTGGACATCAGCAACGTAGCCGGAGTGGTCATCTGCCTTGTAGGTGACAGTCTGGACACGGCCTTCGGGGAGGAGGATGCGGTAGGAACCGGAGACGACCTTACCATCGCTGCTCTCCTTGTGGCTGTAGTCATTGTAGAAGGGCTCATCCTTGACAGCCCACGCAAAGTAATATGGCGTAGCCGGCCGTTGTAAGGTACAAAAAATTCAGTTCATGTTTATGTCTTCTTTTAGATAACAGCACCATGGCGCTGTAAAAAGTTTCGTTTATCGGAATTCACGAGGAAAACGCCTCATGTGACGATTATTAATAAATATCTATTCTGACCTACTTGATACTTGTAGCAAGTGTCCTACTGCGCTTCCTCTGTGTATGTGTAACTCCTTCTTGTAATAGTATAAATGAAATAAAATACCAGTAATAGATACATACGTAGTCATAGCTCGTGGTGTAGGCAGCAGGGTAGCCATGCTTAGGGTGCTCCACTGCAGCAGTCACAGCAGCAAGAGCGAGAACGATGAAGACCGATGGATTTAAAAGACCGTTCAGAAATCTGGGAAGTGCTTTATGAACGGTAAGACTTACTTTCATGTTGAGTGGAATTGTTTAGTATCAGACGATGAACTAATGCTTTTACAAAACTCGCTTACCTCTTTTATACTGTTCGTGAAGGCCGATTGAGAGGATGTCCACTAGGCGCGTAGTACCCCCAGGTGAGGGCTGAGGATGGAGCTTGATAACGAGAGGTATTTGTTTACCTTTTTGTTTATATATACGCCTTTTAAGTTGCAACGATAGCGACTTTGATTTTACCCGTGTTTCGCTCTCTGCCTTTTCTTTTGCTTTTCGTTTTTTTTCTTATCTTCCTTCTTTGTATAGTAAGGGTCTATTTGGAACCCTGGAGGGTTCGTTTGGATTTCATACTGTTCTGTAAAGCATTTTGGTTAGCCGTTCGCTTCTACTGAACTGTGTAGTTTCTGCATAGATACTGGAAGACGTCCCCGCAGTGTTTCAACAAATGGGGGAAATCCCCCATTTGGGGGAAATCGACTTCTCGGAGGAAGAATGAGGCAAAGGGGAAAAATGGGGGAACACGAGTGAAAATTGGGGGAACGGAGAAAAATGAGAAGCGTACTTAGGGCCTAAATAAAAAATATCTGAAATTGAGAGATTGTTCATTTTTACCACCGAAATACTTGCAATCATAACCATTTGGTTTGTTTTCTAAGAATAAAGAAATGGTGAAATGCATGAAACTTGAGTTTCGTTATGGGGGAAAATGGGGGGAATTTGGGATCCCCTGGCGGAACGTACACTAATTCGAGTACGCGGGTGATTCCACCACAATACTTTGTAATTACTGCAACTTTCACTTGCTGTACGTACACCAGTACACAATGAACTGTGCTGTCACATAATTAAAATCCTACAAGAGCATGATTTCGACTACAAGCTACTCTCGGAAAACATATCCTTCATTTCCGCACATCACACATACTCCGTACGCAATGCGCCAACACGGCGCAATCATCCTTATTTACTTCTGCTGGAAAATCGGTTAGAAAACTGAGTCTGAAACCCTCAAATTCATTTTGAAATATCAAAACTAAACGAAAGTAAAAACGAATCAGCAAATTTTGTAGAGCAAAAATAGCTTTCTCTTCCTGTAAATTTAGTTTCTCTACGTTGCGTAATAAAACCCCTGATTTTTTTCGAAGTCTCGCAAGATTAACATGGGAAAAAACTTCGAGATATTCTTAAAGACATATCTACGAAGTCAAACTATGTCCAACAAACTCTGTTCACAGACGTGTGTTTCGGCTACAAATTGAAATAATGAAAAAATAGGAATACGTTTGTAATTTTAAGGATTTTTTTTTTTAACTGAAGGGCATTTCTTGCAACGTCATCTGGCTAGTTTTCAATGGGGTTTCTAAACCGAAGTTATCAGAACGCTTGCCAGGGCTACTGACATCCCTAATACTAATAATGGTATTTCCAATATTATTCTTCACATTTTTTGTAGATTCTTTTGCTTGCAAATTGCTGTCCCTTCGTGCACTGATGTCAAGGAGTATCAGGATCTCATCAATGGACGCTTCTACAGCCAAATGATCGCCCACAGGATGCGTCTACGGCCCGTTTCTCAGGTAATGTATCACTTGGGAGTATTTATACTCGTTCGTTTACAACAAGTTCAAATTAACTGATGAATCTTAATCCAAATATCAAGCACGTCTATTTTATACATCATGCACTGTAGAGTAAACTAACGTTATTTCAACATTTAGTTTCCACCTGTTGTGTTCTACTATTTATTTTTGCTCATACACAAACTGTTGAGGTCTCATTTGCTTTTTTACTGTTTCGAAAAATGTCAAGCTAATAGTTTCACGCTACCTGGATTCGACTGATGCTTACGTTGTGAATTTCTTAAATCCTACGTAGGCCTTTCAACTCCAGTTGCGATTGGCGAGTTTTCCTGAAACATTTTCCCAGAACAAAAACTTAAACGTGATCATTATAATTAGCAGTTATTTGTAAATGCGCTGATAACAACCCCGGTTAAGTTAATTAAAGCTTGTTCGGCAACATTTAATGCTATACCAAAGTGGACTTTCCAAGTTGCATTTAATTATAGTCCAAAGCTTCTTTCACCCCATGGACATACACAATTTAAATTTACAGTACTTAATTTATTCAAGTAAATCATAATTTGTCATATATATTTATTACATTTATTTGTATTGTCATAGGCCGAGCTGGCTGCGTTTTACCGCGACGCCACGGTGGGTCTGGTGACGCCGCCGCGTGCCGGCATGAACCTTATCGCCAAGGAGTTTGTCGCCTATCGGATTCAGGAGCCCGGCGTGCTGATCCTGTCGTCATTTGCCGGAGCCGGCGAGATGATGCACTAGGCGGACATCATCAGTCCCGACGAGGTGGACGAAGTGGCTGACATGGTCTACCGCGCCCTCAAACATGCCGCGCGACGAACGCAAAGTCCGCATGACCCACCCGCGCAGGCGAGAGAAGTACGCATCTGTTCCTCGATAAAACTAATGTCAAATTAACAAAATTACATTTTCTTTCCTTCATAGAATGACTGATGACGACGCTTGGACCCTGTCATTCCTGAAAGCCATGGACAGCTCGCTATTGGGCGTGCCGATGGAAGGCAAGCTTAAAATCAATGATGCCTGTCACCCTGGTCGATTTTGATGATTACCTCCTCAAGCAGCTGGGTGATGCGCACAAGCTGGCACTCCTCCTGGACTGTGACGGGACCCTGGCGCATCCCAAAAGAGATGAAAAGAGTCCTGGAGCCGCCTCACCGATTGCACTGACGTCTACGTGGCTGTTATTTCGAGAAGGCGCGTGGACAACGTCAAGCAGATGGTCGGAATCAAGCAGATCTCTTATGCTGGAAACCACGGACTGGAGATATTGTACCTGCACGGCAAGTTTGTTCATCCGATGCCGACAGAGTTCCAGAGCAAAGCCCAGGAACATCTCTACGTTCTCCAGGACGAGGTTTGCCTCTATGGTGCCTGGGTGGAGAATAAAGGGGTCATGCTGACTTTCCGTTACAGGTAATATTATACGAATTAACTTGAGATGATGAACTGCACTAATTAAAACCCCAATCAGGCTGTCAAGACTGCTGCCGATCGCCGTTTGCCCGATTCTGATTCGGTGCTGACGATGGTCAAGTGGGTCGAACGTCACACGACGAGACGCAAGCCCCGTCTGACGTCGATTTCGTCGGGCAGTCTGCTGCAGAACATGACGGAATCGACCGAAGCGGAAGCCGACATCAGGATACAGCTCATGATGGAGGCACCCGCTTCGGCTGCAGATTTGGCCGATACCGAATAGTTTGATGTTCTGAATTATTGTTTCAGATTTAAGTATCGTATTATCTTTACTTTGGGGGAACAGGGTGCTGGTTTAGTTTTTCTTTTCGTTATATGAGACCGGATTACAAATTTTTAAACAGCATGTGAAACCTCTATAATCGATCAAACTACCTTTAAGATAATCTGAGTGTAATGTAATTTCATTTTGCTATCTTTACTATTCTGTTTAACCTCATCTATTATATTTTTTGTAACAATTTGACGTTTTCGGACAAGGATTTGATTCTTGTAAGACTAAGAAGTCAGAAAATTTCAAAACCTGACGTTTAACTTTGCTGTAATAACTACAAACGCAACAAGCGAGATGTCTAATTGGCTATTGAAGAGAAGATCTTTACCTGTAGAAGGATAGTCGCTGGAAAATTTCGTAGTATTAAGATGGCACAAAAAGCACAACTTAATTGTTAAGTTTTAATCGGTTTATAGAACGAGGGAAGTGTTGCGTTTCAGCAAACGGGAACTTGCCAAACTGATTGCGAGGAATATTCTGTCGCTTTGTGGTTGGCTTCAAAGGAAACTGCGTATATTTCCCAATTTGATATTATTTCACAATTTTGTGCTGAACAATTCTCGCCACCACAGGATGAGGTATACAAATCTCTATTTTTTGTCCAAATTTAAAATTGCTAAAGAGTACTGAGGTTCTTGTGGTCGAAAACAAGCGGTTTCAGCCTGTGGGAGGCAAGTCCATGACGCCCAGGATATAATTGGGCATCTGCAGTGTTTGATACAGTACGCATCCTTGGACCTCCTTTGTAAGTACTCGCTAGAATCTTCTTTAACAGAAATTGTTCAACATACTTGCTAAACAATCTAATTTTACTGTTGTCATGTTGTTCATGTTTTACCGTCACTAATGCATTGTTGCAGGCAACGACTAGGTCCTGTTTGAACAGCTCCACTTGGCATCGACAATTGAAAATGTCCCTGTGGTTCAGAGTCTTGTGGATGACAGCTTCCTGTTTTTTCATCTCAAGTATTTCGGGACTGTTCATTCAATTTTAATCCACTAATTATGTTTCTCTTGATTAGCAAATTACAGCTCTGCAAAACGCCTCGTGAGAGAATTTCTAGGTAAGAATTTTAGGGAAGCAGATCCCAAAAGAATGTTACTTGACAGTTAGAAAATTTGCTGTCTTCTATTAAATTCTAGCACTTTACTTCATTTATTGGTTATACTTGTAATTTACTCAGTTATTCGTGTACAAAGATCTTCTTAATGATAGTTTACATGTGATCTAGTTTCAGAATGATTTTCAGTGATCGTAAATGTGTACCTGGTTTTACTTTAGGAGGCGGCGAGTGTTCGGGAGATTTGGGCTGGGCGATAAAATGTCAAGGACTTTCTGCGATTCCTAATATTTCTGACCTACGTCCTGGAGCACTGTAAGTACATCCAATCATTAAACAGTGCCGCGTGTGTGTAAACATTCATAAAGCCTGTTTCAATGACTCTTGGGACGGAATCCTTAAAAATTCCAAGTCGTGAACAGATGTTATACTGCATTGCTCGTAACGAAAGAACTAAAAATCATTACATTGTGTGAAATCAATGTAATGTTTTTTATTACCAGATTTCACCTATCAGTCCCAGTAGATATGACACGGACATCGCCTTTAGAATAATGTTGCTCACTTTGATTCATAACTTAACGACCACTTGCCATGTATTGATGAAAACTTGTGTTCTGTTTACTTTTACTCTCGAAAAGGGACTTGAGTGACAATAAAATCACATCCATTCATGAGGACGACTTCTTGGGACTTGAGTCTCTTCAGGAATTGTGAGTATTCTTTTCTGAGATAATGTCAAATAATAAAAGAGCCTGTGGTGATAAGCAGCGATTCCTTTGTGTTTCAGGTGGTTGTCGAACAACAACATCAGTTCCATTCCGACAGGAAGCTTCAAATATCTCACGTCACTGCAAGAATTGTAATGTCTTTACTTTTATTCTTGTTTAAGTTAGTTATTTGCGGAGCATGTTGAGTTAATTTAATGTCTAAAATGATGATTGAATCGTAACTTAAAATTAGTTAGCCATGTGCACGAGCTCACCTGTATTCATTTCAATTTTACTCTCGGAAAGGTGGTTAAATGACAATAATATCACATCCATCCATGAAGACGACTTCTTGGGACTTGAATCTCTTCAAGCATTGTAAGTTTTCTATTCTGAGATGATGTTAAATCATAAAAGAGCCTGTAGCGATAAGCAGCGATTCCTTTGTGTTTCAGGTGGTTGTCGAACAACAGCATCAGTTCCATTCCGAGAGGAAGCTTGAAATATCTCACGTCACTGCAAGAATTGTAATGTCTTTACTTTTATTCTTTTTTGAAATAGCTAATTGTGGAGTATGTCAAGTTAATTTAATGTCTTTAATGATGATTAATTCGTAACTTAAAAACCACTTAGGAATGTAAAAACGTTCACCTGTATTCCTTTGAATTTTATTCTCGAAAAGGCATTTAGAACACAATAATATCACATCTGTCCACGAAGACGACTTCTTTGGACTTGAATGTCTTCGACTCTTTAAGTTTTCTTTTCTTATATAATATTAAATAAAAATAGAGTCTGTGGTGATAAGCAGCGATTCCTTTTTGTTTCAGGTATTTGAGGAGCAACGGGATCAGTTCCATTGAGAGAGGAAGCTTCAAACATCTCACGTCACTGGACAGATTGTAATCTCTTAATTTTTCACACCCCTTTCACGTTAATCTAAATAAGGGAGCTACCTTGTTAAGTTCCTGCTATTATTAATTATATTTGGATCCTATTATTGATACGGACAAAAGTCCAATGCTGAAGATAAAAACTTGACTCGTTTCTACGCTTCAGACGTTATATATCCTATGAAACAACACAACTGAAATTACTAACAACGTGATATTTCATAGAATAAACATTAGAAGCTGAATACCATAGTTATTTCATAAATTGTTTCCGAGACAAAAACAATTTTACGATTTGTTTTTCTGGTAAACTGAAAGGAAAATCCTGAAATAGCATCAAGTCTCTTCTGTCTAACGTACAACTTGACGCTCCTTTATTCCAGGCATTTGGTTCCTTCACTGTCATGAATAGATTTTCCAGTAACAGTCAATGAAACTGTTTGACACACAGTTTCTGAAACTTTCCGCCGTGAGGTCTTAAAACAGAATTGAAGATGAATGTGGACTTAAAATTTTTCCTGCGTTCCTTGGCATGTAACACGAACTGAACTTTGTCAATATTCTTTATGGAGGATGAGCAAAGCTGACCTTCACACAACCCAATTCTGGTCCTTTTATCAGTTTGTCCGTATGTTGAGTTCGTATAAGCTTGCCAAAATTACTAGAGTTCACGCGAATGGCGTAAATCTTAGCGATTATTAATCTAATGTTCCCTTAATGATTACAATCCAGAGGGTTGTCGGAGAATAGAATTGCGTCGTTGGAAGCCGGAATCTTTACTGGTCTCACTTCCTTGACCTGGCTGTGAGTCATGAAAAAGACAAAACTTATTATGATCAGCAACTATTTTCTTCTTGTTTTTTGTGATCCAGATTCCTAGATGAAAATGAGATTGCATCTATAGAGCCAAGAACATTCGTTGAACTTCGATCCCTTAAATTATTGTAAGTCCCACGTTTCGTTTTCAACATCAAACAGTTGCTACATATTTTTATCATCTAGATTCTTGGGGAATAATAAGATTACCCACATAGAGACGGAATCATTCCGCGGATTAGAAAACCTGACAACTTTGTAAGTCTTACAAGCACTCCAATATTTATGTAGTTATTTTCGAGTCAATTACGTGAATTAAAACATCAACGTTATTTACGTAATCGATATTTATCATAATAACAATAATTATTATAACTATTATTGCTACGACGATGTTACAGTATAAGGTTGATAATTTGTGGCATCTTTTAATTCGACAGGGGACTTCTGGGCAACAAAATTAAACGTATCGATCCAGGGGCTTTACTGTTTTTATCAAAACTTCCAGTGATGTAAGTCCTATGTCTAACTCTCATGAATCCCAAGAAATCATTCTGTAATTTGCAGATCTTCTGACGACTGGAGGGTGTGCTGCATTGCACAAAAACAAAACTTGAACTGTTCGACCTCGACTTCGAACCAGTCAATTCTTTTCAGCAATCCCTTTTCGACGTGCGAAGATCTGATGCACAACACTGTACTCCGTAACACAGTTTGGACTCTGGGGATCTTTGCCACGGCTTTCAACGTGGGGGTCCTCCTCTGGAGATTTGCGTCTCGCACAAAACCTGCAGGAAGCTGCTCACTGCAGGAAAGTCGTCAAACCCAGAAGATCCTATCGTCCAGTCTGGCTCTGGGTATTTCACTTTTGTTTCGCTCCTAATCAGAAACAGTCTAGAGATTACGCGCCACTCGAATTTCAGGAGATTTCTTCATGGGAGTGTTTCTGTTGATCATCGCATCTACCGATTGGCACTTTCGCGGATACTACATCCTGCAGGACGAAAACTGGAGGAGCTCGTGGATCTGCAAACTTGCAGGATTTTCCTGCGTCTTTTCTTCCGAGCTCTCCGTATTCACCTTAACAAGTCAGTATTCGTTCCCTTCCAAGTACGCTCTGAAGCTGACTGCCCACTCTTTTGTAGTCCTTAGCTTGGAGAGGTTCTGGAAACTGACTAGTCCAGCTGGAGTTAGTCGAGTGTCCGCTAGGGGCATCAAAATCCTCATCGGCGTCTCCTTTGGACTGGCTGTGGTGTTGGCGGGGATACCTCTCTTGCCCATCGACTACTTTCGGTAGTATTTGACTAGTATAACATCTTCAGTTCGTTGAAGAAGCACTAAATATAGAGAATGTTACAGTGCTACAACACTCGTTACTCGGGTTATGATAACTGAATACTTTTTTGATGTTACTAGAGATTTCTACGGGAACTCCAGTGTCTGTCTTGCGCTTCCACTTACAACAAGCTATTCGGATGCGGATAAAATGACCCATGTCACAAACCAGCAGCCCGGATGGGAGTACTCTTTCTTCGTTTTCGTCGGTATCAACGTTTTCAACAAACGATTCTAAGATAGAGCGATTCCATTCGGAATATTGAATTTCTCGTTTTTTTATTCGTTTCGATAACTTGAAGCAAGAGTCTTTTCGTAAAGTCTAGGATAAAACAACATTTGTATTATAGCAAAAAAGATTCTTTCACCGTTCTGCTTTTATTTTCAAGTACTCAATACTTTATCGATGGGCGTCATTACTTTTTGCTACGTCACGATACTACGCACTGTGAAACAGTCGACCAGGGGGGCCAGAGTTAGCCGCGACAAAACCGAAACGCTGCTTTTGTGGAGAATCATCTTGATTGTCGGCACAGATATGTTTTGCTGGCTGCCGGTTATTTTCGTCTCTTCGGCGAATCTCGTCTTCTGGGACTTGTCAATTACGGTTTGATTCAGAAACTTGATTGCAAATATATGTACTGACGTTTCTTTCAAGCAGGCCTACGCATGGATTGCAGTGTTCATATTACCAATCAATTCTGCTCTCAACCCCGTCATCTACACCTTCTACACCCCGGCATTTCGACGAGCTGTCACCAAAAAGTGGAAAAGAATCAAAGCCATCAAGCTTTTTCAGCCTAACCAAAACTAATAAGCCATTCTCTATACAAGGATATATAAAATTTTCCTGAATTTTCCGACAACTGTGATTAATTTGCATAAATTAAAACGTCAGCTCAAATCACTTGGCAAAACGATTGCAGAATTCTTACAAAACGCTCCCTAATTTCAACAAATTCAAAGCTATTTTTTCCCACGTGCTCTATTTTCGTTCCCTACTCAAATATATAAAACACATATAAATATCTTGTTTTATGAATTCTAAAATAGTCGAAAACGTACGACGACGGCAGAAGACTTCGATGACATTTGTCTTAGTTCACGTGAAACTAAAATCCATAAACGACATGTTGAAGCTTCTAGTCATTTTATTAGATAGGCCAACATATCAATTTCCCATATATTTTGGAATATTCACTTAATTTGTCACAGCTAGGACATAATAATTTCCTAAAAATCGCTCACAAAACTCCTGGCCATAGGAGCCGTTTAGCAGAAGCTGCACCAGAACTAAGTCAGGATGCATTTCGCAAGTCCAGACATGCACTGGCACATTGTTTCAGCTTTTAGTTTGGTATTTATGAACTTATTTTCTACTTCTACTGGTAAAGAATCAAAAATGATTCACTTCAGAAGTAGTTCAATGATTTGTACTGTGACGAGATAAATAGACTCGTATTTGCTTCCATTAAAGGTCAGTGTTCTCCAAAAACAAACTCCACTGTCTCTTTGTAACTGCTTCTTATCAGTGCCCCCACTTTGCAGGGAAATTCCCTGAAAAAAGGGATAACTGCATCTGAAAACGGAGAAATAAGGGAAGAGGGAAAAGAGAAATGTGCAGCTTCATATCCTTTAGCATTGGAGGGGAAATCGGTGTCTTCAGGCGAAGGGATGAAAAGGGAAAACAGAGCCCTCTTTAAGGGAAAAGGGAAGGTAGAAAGTGGGAACACTGTCTTATTACATTTTCTTGACCTTGCTTCTATGAGTATTTTATTGGCTTCATGGAAGTATGTCTGCTTTCACCACACCAACTTTCACGGAGCCCGTTTCTGCAGCACAGTTTTTTTCGTTAGAATCATCTAGAACTTCAGTAGAGCAAGTACTGAACTTATAATTACATTCGACCTTACATTATCTTCTGACACTTCGTTATCGGCCCAGGAATCGTTAGAAACAAGATGGCGGCCGCTCAGAATTTGAATCGGCGCTCGTTCTCCTGTTTGTTGCTTTGCTGACAGTTTAACGGCTGCACCTTACGAATCCATCGAAGTGTATTCAAAATTTTAATTTTATAAAGTTCTTTAATAGATTCAGATTATTTTCCAGGATGATGGTGAACTCTATGATGGTCTACCGCTGGACAAGAGACCTTTCTGCAACGCATTTGCTGGTAAAGTTTTTAGTCACAAGATGGCGTTAGTAATTTAAAGCTGTCAAGTATGAAATATAAGGTGGAAAATTAAAATTCGTGAGCCACGCCATCTAGCCGCAGTTTTTTGAACTATTTTGCCCTTATTGTTGTCTCCTGTTTTTATCTCAACTCGTATGTTTCAGGTTGCGACTGCAACAGGGCGCTGCTGAACTAGCCCATCAGCGAAAGCAGCGCTCCGACGGACATCATTTTCAACAAGCTACCGCGTCTCCTGAACGCAGACAGCAAGGCCTGGGAGAAACTGTTTTCCAGAGTTCAGCAGCACCAGCGTTTGAGCTTTGATTCAGTCACGAATTAACCGAAACATAGGTCATTTATGCAGTCAAATAGATCAAATGTTCATGTCACAGCTAGACTATATGATATTTTAACTGAACGACATGCTATTAGTTTATAGTGTTTTGCATTTTGCTTTATGTTCGTAATTTGTTTTATGGTGTTGTTTTAGATACAGACTAGTTAATACATAAATTCAATGAAGTATTTACCTGTATGAACCCTTGAAATAATGTAATAAACGGGATGAACCTCACCAGTGGATCCGTGTTTCTAAACTCCGTTGCAGCAAAACGTCGCACAAGATTGCTCGTGCTTACTCGCTAGGCTGTAGCGACTAGAAACCAGTTCGATACAGATGTCGTGCTTCACTGTTATAACATCCTTGGACCTGGGCAGAAAAGCACTCAAGTACAAATGGAGAATTATTGTTCTTAGGTTAGAGGCTAAGTAAACTAACCTAGCTAAGAGAAAATTTCTAAGAACCAAAGTGAGTTTACCAGAAGCATCTTATTTCAGTTTGAAAAACTTTATTGGAATAAATTTATACATAACTTGGAAGCTCATGGAATGTACATTCTTGCAAATAGTGGTGGTGGCCAAAATTTGAATGATTTATGTCGAACTTAGGTTTAAAAAAAGTTCACTTGTTGGATGTCTCCACTGCGGTAAACATAAACACAGCGGACGTCAACGTTGCCAGATCGCCACAAAATGTTCTTAAAAATATTCATCAAGTTTAACATTTTTTAATTAAGACCCACAGAAGACTTGATACATTTTTTCTTCTTTTATTCAGTTATTTTCTCGAGAAATATTCTTTGTACTCGTGATGTAACACACATAACGACAGCCTCCTGAAAATCAAAACCGGAACACAATCGTGCGTGAAAACTGTCTGTGACCGCCACTGGATTATTTCGTTAACTTATTACATTAACTATTTTATTTGATGATCATATGCACAGAAGTATCCCGACTTCAAGAACGCATTTCGAACCACTGAGATTGAAATTTATGCTCTCCGACAACCGCAAAGACCCGGCAAACCATGAAGCCTGTTCTGGTTTTCCTCTAGCATTTATCGACGAAGAGGTCAAAGCAGCAAAGGTGGCGGGAAAAGATTCTCCCTTGTGGATTAAAAAATGTTTTAGAAAACCTTTTTGTCTTTGATTACAGCCATCAAGTTATTCACCTTTATCTGTTATGTATACAAATAATACATCAATTCATTATCATGATGGTAGTAACAAGCTGCTTCACTGAACGGGCACGTAGCAGACTCAAGTTTATACAATATTATTTACGAATTACCTTGTTCGATGAGTCAATTTTAGTCCAGAAAAGGAAGGGCAACTTGCGGGTGGGTTATGCAAATAAAACAACTATCCCGATCACGGAATCAGCTTTTGGCTCCTAGTACAGCTAATCCCGGTCTACTAAGACTGACTTCCTTTTACATCTGGGTCTGTGGGTTTGATTCCACTCCCATGTGAGGCTTATCCCGGGTGGCACAATCAGCATACGAAAAGTCAGCATCCCCTTCCCCTGACTACGAGTCATATGAGGTGCCGGTTTAGGGAAGATTCGCCCCATTTCACAATTCGCCCTAATTCAAAAAAAATAGTGGGGCGAAAAAGATGGGAACCATTTTTTTTCGCCCCATATTTTTCATGCCCAAAAAATTCCGGGAGAAAAGTACGGGGCGAAAACAAAATGGCCACGGGGGGGGGGGGGGGACTGGGGAGGAGAGAGGACCCCGAGTCGCACATATGTACAACCCAGGCATGGTATTCTCCGCGCGTGACCACAAAATATCGCGAGCGGTAAACAAAAAATTTGCCAAACCGTAACGCAACCGTTACGCGTTCGGCACCCCGGCTGGAGGTGAAATGAACCTCCTGTGAGTGCAGGCGCCCTTTTTATAGCAATCCGGAAGACGGCCATCTTGACGCGCTATTCCAGGAATTTGACGCGTTGATTGTGAACCAGGGCAATCCCCACGCCATAGGTTCGCTTCTTGGAATCATAATGTAGGCTACCGAATGCAGGGACCCGTCACTGTTGTAACTTTCAAGTTAACTTAACCAAACTTGATCTATGAAATATAATATCAGTTTTGAATATTTCAACCTTAGAAATGGATTCGTTCGAAATCCATAAAAAATATTTCAATCACAACAGTGTTAACTAATCAGTACAAAGTTCAAGATCTCTTATTTAATTGAAATCGATTTCAGTCTACAAGACTTCATAAATAATCGATTTAATTGCCAGATTTGTTAAGATATCGACTTAAACCTTAACAGGTATTAAAGAAACGATTTTTATTAACGGTTTATTAAAGATTTGATTTGAATTACAGAATCTCATAAAAATCGATTTAACATTCAGTGTTGATTAAATAGTCGAGTTAATCAGACGGTTTATTGAAGAATCGATTTAAATTGCAATGTCTTGTAAGAAACCGATTTGAAATTCAATATTCAATACACAATGCATTTTAATGAGAGGATTTAATGAACAATCGATTTTGAGTTCAAGATTTCTTGAAGTATCGATTTGAATGACGGGACCTCTCAAAAAATCCCTTTAAATTTCAAAAGTAATTGAAACAATCAATTTTAAAAATAAATGTTGAAACTGACCAAAAGATCCTGAGATTTCAGTTGATTGTTTGATGAACATTGAAAATTCATTAAATACTGTAGAAATTTTGAAATGTAAAACGATTGCTTAAGATATGTTACAACTAAAACTGATTTCTAATAAATTTTGTTATTTAAACCGATACACCTTGGTGGATATTCAAGTTTGAATCAATTGTTCAACAAATCTTGCAGTTGAAATCGACTCTTTAAAAGTTTTGAACTCAAAAATGATTCTGGAATTAATATTGAAGTTTATATAAATTTCTCAAGAGATTTTGAAATTAAATTCGATTCTATAATTATTATTGAAAGTCAAAATCGATTTGTTTAGTCAATATTGAAGTTTAAATCAGTTTTTAAGAGATTCTGTAACTCAAACCAAATCTGTAATAAACCGTTAATGAAAAGCGATTCTTTAAAAACTGTTGAAGTTTAAATCGATTCCTTAACAAATCTGGCAATTAAAATCGATTGTTTACGAAGTCTTGTAGATTGAAATCGATTTCAACTAAATAAGAGATCTTGCACTTTGTAATAGTTAAAATTGTTGCAATTGAAATATTTTTTATGGATTTCGAATGAATCCATTTCCAAGGTTGAAATATTAAAAAACTATATTATACTTAATAGATCAAGTTTCGTTAAGTTAATTTGAAGTTACAATAGTGACGAGTCACTGCATTCGGTAACTTACATTTTGATTCCAAGAAGCGAACCTATGGTATGGGGATTGCCCTGGTTCACAATCAACGCGAAAAATTCCTGGAATAGCGCATCAAGATGGCCGTCTTCCGGATCGCTATAAACAAGGTGCCTGCACTCACAGGAGGTTCATTTCACCTCCAGTCGGGGTGCCGAGCGCGTAACGGTTGCGTTACGGTTTGCCCAATTTTTTGTTTACCGCTCGCGATATAAAACGTGAGGAAGTATCTTTGTTAATCTTGAGTCATCAATCAATAGAAAGAAAGGAGTAGAAAATGTTTTCAGAGATTTTTGGCGGATCGTAATAGACCTTGGTATAACTTACCACATCAAGAAATTAATCATGTACCACACAGCTTGAAATGTCTGAAAGAATCTTCCTTTCACTTTATGAATCATACCACACATGACTGCAAAAAACTGGAACCTTACTTATAGTTTCAAAACCTTCATTCAGTTATTAACAACAAAATCTGTTTATCACTTTAAGATTACTTTTGACTTCCATTAACTAGGACAACCTAAGTTGCTAGGTGGTAGGTGCCAGGTTAACTCAAGATTGGGACTAGTCTAACTATGTGGCTTGGGGGCCATGCTATAGGCACCGGCTAGGCCAGTTTTCTGGGGGCTGGTAGGGGAGGAGCCTGTCAGCCCAGATGCCGTTTAACGATGTCGTTTAAGAAACGTTTTGCTATTTCTGTTATGCTGAGTGCTGGGCGGTGGTATAGCGCAGTCACTCGGCAGTCGCTGTTGCAGTCGTTGGGATTGAACAATTCAGGTTAGGATTATTTTTGTGTTCTCTGTGTTAATCTGGGGAAAAATTTGTCTTAAATCTCAGAATTACATCTACACCTATCTTGATCTATCAAACAAAGAAGTATAGTGTTTCTCTGAAGATTTCCCGTAATTTCCCTGGTAAGTTTTGTTGGACAAGAACATAAGCCTATTTAAAATCTGAACTTTTGTTAATTTCCTATCCGGAAAAAATTAAGTTCGGTAAACGTAAGGGGGATCAAACACCAAAGACTACCCACAGATGGCTGTGTCACGAACCAACTTAGAGTAGAACTTAATTTAAGTATGTAATTTTAAAGCGTTTTATGATACTGTTTGTCACCCCTGGTCCCGTGAGTCGACCTCATTCTCGTGAACCCGGTTAACAGGGCAGGGGCCAGAAAGTAACCTAGCGAATGGATCCTGACCTGATTGACAAAATGGGAACACGGAGAATCGGGGGTATTTAAGACGATCCTGGACTTAGGAGTGACAGCAGTGTTTTACCCATAGTGGTGGACCTTATGTCCGTTTTCCCCTCGTGTCTCCGTGACACATCTTTATTTTGCATCCTCCCTGTTTTTCTTTTTCCATCTATTGAATTCCCGTGTAGAAAAGTGTAAACTCTAGTGTTCGGTTCAATAAAATTAGTTTACACGCACCGAGTCCAACATTCACTCAATCCTTACAAGCCGCGAACCCTATCCGGCACCACGTTACCAAACAATACGCCAAATCCGTAACACCACAAATTGGTGGCAGCGGACTTGTAAGACAAGAGTGAAATTTTGGACCTCTTTGTAAGTAATTTTGCCACGCTTGGCACAACTTCAATCGTATACACGCGTGAGTACAAACTTCAAACATTGTAGCATTTCTGTTGGTATTACCAATTTAAGAAATTCAAGTGCAACCTAGTAAAAACAACGATGGCAGTCGCAGAGCCTACTACGAACGAACTCACCTTGAATGAGCTAGACGAGCGGATCGCAAATACCGTACGTCAGAATGCCGCTCCACAGAAACCATCTTTACTACATGCATTAACAAACTTTTCCGGAAAGTCCGGAATATCAGCAGCATCCTGGTTTCACAGATTCGACAATATTGCAAAAGCCAGCAGGTGGTCAGCCAGCGACATGGTTGACTACATCAGCGTCTTCATGACAGATTCAGCTTCTGTTTTTCTGTCACAGCTGCTAGCGTCGAACCCCGAAGCGACATATGCAGATTTGAAAAAGGCTGTGATTGCAAATTTCGATCGTAAAACAAAAGCTGACTACGCAAGAATGCTAGAAAATCTGAGGCTGATCGCGGATGAACCGTTCAACGAGTTCTTGATCCAGTTTCAAACGTTATTCGAAAATGTGTACGGCACACTCACCCCAGCGATGAACGCAGACGAATCTGCAAAACAACTATACCAGAGCGTCAAGATGATGGCCTTCCAGAAAATTATACCTAAGGAACTGCTCCGCAACGCTCGTTTGACAAAGATTAAAACGTACGAAGAGCTCGTCGAAGCCGCATCAGAAGAATTCGACAACCTTCAATTGCAGCAAAGCATCGGAAACGTCACGTTGGTAACGTCTAGGACGACCGGAACATATCCGACGAATCAACAGGCCACCAAGGAAACTAATGAAGGACCAGCAACCATCAAATGCGACTTCTGCGAAACACTTGGTCACCTAGAAAAGGATTGCCGGAAGCGCCAAAGGGCTAAACAAGAAACTCTGGCAAACAAAAAGCAAGGCAAACAGCAACAAAACTCTAAGCAGATAAGTACCCAAATCATTTGCCATCATTGTCAAACCCTGGCCATAAGCGCCCAGATTGCCCACTTTTGAAAAATAAAAATAACAAACAAATTATTTGTCATACTTGCAAAACTCCCGGGCATATTGCCTCAAACTGCCCAAATCGTAACAATGTCAATTCAATTCCCACATCAGAAGCACCAAAAAAACGACTAGTGGCCGAACAAACGGGACTTG
This sequence comes from Eulimnadia texana, assembly GCA_002872375.1. Taxonomy (NCBI): domain Eukaryota; kingdom Metazoa; phylum Arthropoda; class Branchiopoda; order Diplostraca; family Limnadiidae; genus Eulimnadia; species Eulimnadia texana. The sequence continues at coordinate 2,799,753 of NKDA01000007.1, forward strand.
TTAAGGCCACTTTTACGAATACGGTGTCCCATACTAATTCCTCTGCCCCTTCACAACTAATTCGAATCCCTTTGCAATTTGGTAATTTTGAAGTACACGCCTCCTAGACACAGGAGCCGGTGTCTCGTTAATTCGAAACGATGTTTTTCGTAAACTAAACCCAATTCTTTTACAACGCAAAGAAATGCCCCTGACCAGTTTAACGACAGCCGCGGGGGAACCTTTGCCTTTCTCCGATTATTGCCAGGTCACTTTCACTTTCAAGAATCATAAATTTTCACACCCTTTTGTTATCGCCCCTTCACTAACAGAACAAGTCATCATCGGACTTGACTTAATTAAATTACTGTTTCCTTCAATTTATGAACAAATCCTAAACCCGTCCCAAGTACAAAATGAATTGTTGCCCTCCGTCGAAGGTCAATTGCGCACAGACCCTCCCCAGACGTCAACATTCGACATTTACTCTTGTGGTCGAGCTACGATACCCCCACATTCAATATTCCCTGTTTCTTGCATCATCCCAGACAACTATTGCCGTAATGGATCCACAGCAACAGTTGGCCTAGTTGATTCTCTGAATTTTTGCACTCTCCACCCCTCTCTCGAAATTGTTCCTGCTGTCGTATCTGTGAATTCTGAAAATAAAATGGTAACTTTTGTGTATAATAACGCCAGTCACCCAGTCACGATGAAAAAACAGTTGATTGCTAGGTTTGTCCCTGAGGTGGAATTACAAACTGCGACGACCCCGGTGTCAGCAGTATCTGTACAGCCCAGGATGGACAAAACCGACTTCCTGAAGCAATTTGATCTGTCTCACGTGACTAGGGAGCAGCGTAGTGAAATTGAAACATTGTTGCATGAATTCTGTGATGTTTTTGCCACCGATAAGGACAGTGTGGGTCTTATACCAAACGTCTTTCACGACATCCCCACGGACGGGACTGTAGTGAAAAAGACTCCGTATAGAACCCCACACGCCCTACGGAATGAAGTGGAAAATCAAATTAGAGACTTGCTAGAGAAAGGGATTATCGCTCCGTCAGAAAGCGAGTATTGCACGCCTCTCCTTTTGGTCAGGAAAAAGGATTCAGGTTGGCGCATGGTACTAGATTTCAGAGCCCTGAATGAAGTAACTAAACCAACCACGTTTCCAATTCCAAGAATTGACGAGGAGTTGGATTATCTGGCAAAATCGAAATTTTTTTCCGTGTTTGATTTAAACCAAGCGTACTTTCACGTACAACTAAACCCAGCGGACGCACACAAAACTGCGTTCAGCGTTCCGACCCTGGGACATTTTCAGTTTACTAGATTACCTTTTGGCCTGAGGCACGCCCCCCATACGTTTAGTAGGGCTATCGCTCAAATTTTTGCGCCATTGATTCACAAATTTCTTTTGGTATATCTAGATGATCTTTTAGCGTTCAGCCAATCTTTCAGTGATCACATGCTGCACCTACGAAAAATTTTCACTGTTTTGCGGCAGTACAATTTGAAAGTAAAGCCAACCAAATGTAGAATACTTGCGCAACGAGTCGCTTATCTGGGACATGTCGTCAGTACTGACGGCATCGAGCCAGATCCCGGAAAAATAGATGCCGTTAAAACCTTTCCGATTCCTCGTACTCCTAAGGAATTAAAATCTTTTCTGGGGCTGTGTAACTATTACCGCAAGTTTGTCGAGAATTATTCGAAAATTGCGGCCCCCTTGCACAAGTTATTGCAGAAAGACACTAAATTTGTCTGGACGCAACAACACAGTATTACATTTGAAACGCTTAAGCAAGCGTTGATCTCTCCCCCTATTCTCGCATACCCTGATTTTGATCTGCCGTTTGTTTTAACAACAGATGCATCAACAACCGCGATGGGTGCAATTTTAAGTCAAGTACAGGATGGGAGAGAACGTGTGATTGGGTACGCGAGCAAAAAGCTAAACCATGCCCAGTCTCGTTATAATGCCTCCGAACTGGAATTATTTGGAATCTTGTTCGGGGTAACGCATTTTAGACCCTACTTGTTTGGCCGGAGTTTCACGGTATACTCCGACCACAAAGCTCTTGAATATTTGATGAATCATAAAGACTCGAGTTCCAGACTCACACGTTGGAACCTCAAATTACAAGAATACGATTTCAAAATCATATATAAACCTGGCAAAGCGAATGGAGCTTGCGACGCTTTATCTCGAATGCCAGTTAACCTGCTCAATGCAGACTTCTCATCCGAGACCATTCGGCAAGCCCAAGAATCGGACGAATTCTGCGAACCGATTTTGACCTGTCTAGAGACCGGGGAAGCACCCGAAGGTGATAAAGTCCCTTTTTGGCTTAAGATCCTAGACCAGTTCTATGTGGACGAACATGGGCTACTCCGAAAACTTATTTCAAATCAAAGAAAGAATAATAGACATTTAAATGAAGTAGTCCTGGTCGTGCCAAGATCTCTCCGGCCAAAAATTCTCCAGAAACTCCATGATGATCCCTTATCCGGACACATGGGTTATCACAAAACGTTTGCCAAGGTCCGTAGTCTTTATTACTGGCCTAGACTAAGTAAAGAAGTGTACCAGTATGTGACGGCTTGTCCTTCTTGTGTCGCTCGTAAAGCCCCTCCGGCTCACCCCAAGGCACCTATGATACCTATGCCAATAGCCCAGCGCCCTCTGGAGCGGGTAAGCTTGGATATCCTAGGGCCCTTACCCGAAACGATCCACAAGAATAAATATGTCCTGGTTTGCACTGACCACTTTACTCGATACAGCCACGTAATAGCCTTGCCTGATATCACTGCGAGAACTGTAGCGTCGAATTTTGTCAAGTATTTTATTTCGATTTTTGGTTGTCCATTAAATTTGTTATCAGATCGGGGTACGCAATTCCTTTCCTCTTTGTTTCAGGAGCTTTGCAGCGCCCTCAGAATTAATAAGATTCAAACCTCAGCGTATCACCCGCAAACTAATGGACTGACGGAAAGATTCAACTCAACGCTATGTAACGCATTATCCCATTACGTCAGTACTGACCACAGTACATGGGATCAATTCTTGGAATGCGTTACGTTTGCGTACAATACGAGTCATCAGGCATCCGTTGATGACCTACCCTATTTCTTAATGTTTGGGAGAGATCCCATTTTTCCCTTTTCGGATGTGATTTATTCTCAAGACAACAACTTTGATAACGTATACGATTACAAACAACAATTGCTAAAACATTCGCGCATGGCTTTCCAAACGGTTACGAGAAATCTAGCGGAGGCCCAAGCTAAACAAAAAGTAAATTATGACAAGACTTCTAGCGAGCATAAAATTAACGTCGGAGATCGAGTGTTATTACACAGTATAGTTATCCCAAAAAACCAGAACAAGAAATTCTACCGCCCTTATACGGGACCATTCCGTGTTATAGAGCAGACGTCTCCAGTAAACTTTAAAATCAAACACTGTACGAATAACACGGAACAAGTTGTCCATTGCAATCGTTTAAAACCGCTCACGACTGTTGGACCCTACGAAGTTGACCTCGAAAGTCCACAAGTCACAAGCTCCCCAACGAGTATTTTTCATAACAGCGGGTCAACAGGTCAGTTTTATGAGGTAGTTTACCCAGTAAACGATTCTCTGCCGCGACATTTAACACCTCGACAAATGGAACAACCTCTTAGACCAACCCTTTCTCGCATACCTGTGCCGATAAACAGGCCATTAAGCAGAACACCCACCCCAACCCCTGTGCCGAACACGAGACCGACACAACTTACGACAAACTCAACCGCGTTAACGAAACCCACGAACCGATCGAACAGCACGAAATACAATTTACGGTCAAACCCAAAAAGAAAATTCACATAAAGATTTCATTTTATGACCATCTTTTTCAATCAGCAATAAAGTTTTCTCACTTCACATAAACAAGGTCAATAACTTACTTCGTATAACACAACACTTTCGCTGCCTTCGCAAAGTTGTGCCCAAATGGCATTTTTCCTTGGACTTCCTCCCCTCCCTACATGGCATGTTTATTTCAGTTATTACGTTCTTCTGTGCTATTATAATTTTGATGTGCCTTTCCCGCGCTATACCTTATCGTCAAATTGTGCTGTGGGGTTACCATAAAATAACACGCTCCCGCCGTGAGTCCCATCCGATCCCCAACGACGACCCAGAGGTTGGCCAAGGACTCACTTCCCAGAACCCGGCAGATACAGGACACTCCCACCAGCCACCGACGGTTCTTGAACCTGCACCATCGCAAACCGTCCCTGGTTCGCCGACATGTACTATTCTGCGAGATCAGAACAGGAAAGTCCAATTCTGGGCAGCACCAGCAGACTCAGATAGCTAACCGACACAGGAGTGTTCGGATCTGGTTCCGGGGGAGTGTCACGAACCAACTTAGAGTAGAACTTAATTTAAGTATGTAATTTTAAAGCGTTTTATGATACTGTTTGTCACCCCTGGTCCCGTGAGTCGACCTCATTCTCGTGAACCCGGTTAACAGGGCAGGGGCCAGAAAGTAACCTAGCGAATGGACCCTGACCTGATTGACAAAATGGGAACACGGAGAATCGGGGGTATTTAAGACGATCCTGGACTTAGGAGTGACAGCAGTGTTTTACCCATAGTGGTGGACCTTATGTCCGTTTTCCCCTCGTGTCTCCGTGACACATCTTTATTTTGCATCCTCCCTGTTTTTCTTTTTCCATCTATTGAATTCCCGTGTAGAAAAGTGTAAACTCTAGTGTTCGGTTCAATAAAATTAGTTTACACGCACCGAGTCCAACATTCACTCAATCCTTACAAGCCGCGAACCCTATCCGGCACCACGTTACCAAACAATACGCCAAATCCGTAACACCACAGCTGCTTTACTTGAAGCCGTTTTGAGGCGTTATGCACCAGAGGAATTCATGACAACTGAGGAACGCTTGCATTATGAAGGTCTTCTCAGTGAGCAAAACCAGTAAGCTTCTTTACTTTTGACGGTCTTTAGGTTTTACAGCTGCTACACCAATTACTACAACTAAGCTTATGTCATTTGGGTTTTACTAACTTAACAATCTGTGTGTGTTTTTCACCTGACATTTAAGGTGGACATTCTCAAAGCCTTTCCCGCATCCTTTCCATTTAGCCTCCTATGGGAAAGGATTGATACCTTTGACCCTTATGGAATTCCGAATGATTCAGCTGAGTGCCGAGATCCGTTCCAAGTCTGAATGGGAGGAAACACGGAGAGATCCCGCTGCTGTTGTGAAGTGGAAAGAACGTGCGGATCAAATAGGATTAACAGAGGCCCAGTTTAAGTTTGTAATTGCTGAGTTGGATTTTTATGCTTCGTTAAAGAGTGGACCCATAGAGCTTTCAGTAGTTGACAGTAATGTAAATAAGTTCTGTAGGATGAACCTTAATTTATGTATCCGGCATTCATTACAGGTGTTTGGCAAGCTGACGCACTTATTTGTAAAGAACTTGTAGATTCCCTCATCCGGGAGGTAGCAGATCTGGAGAACATTCCCGAGTCGCAGAAAGATTGGAAGTCAGGTTCCGATAAACAAGTTCTGTATCTGGTGAATCCTTCACTGTTTTGCCTCGTTTTTGGAGTAACGAAGCAAACTGAAGAGACCGGAATCTCATCTTTTGATCTTATGGGTGGAGGAGAAATCGTTCCGCCTCCAGCAAACCCTTATCTTCAGTACAGAATGGAGCCGTACATGACTTCTTTCAAGTACCAATGGCTACCGAGTGATTTTTGGGTCAGTGATAAAGGTATTATTGTGATTCTTTATTTCTTCATGGCGTCTACTAGTACTCCATATAATAACACCAGCCAAAGCTGTTTAAATACCGTTGGAGAACTTTCACCAGCTTAGCTGGTAAACTAAAATTTTGAGAAGAAAACATTATTTAAAGTATTTTCCGATTCGCTACTTAAATGCGAAAGCTATTTATTTTCAGTCATCACTCATTTGTTGTGATTTAGGTGAAGTTGAAATCAGGTCGTACATCAACAATCTTCACCCAACGTGGCACACAAATATGTATAAGATACTGGGGAAGTTTTCATGGGGATACTCCCTCTCCTCACAAAGATGCTAGCGTTCCTAGTGGAGGGAACTCCTCGTCGGATTTTTGTGGATCCCTTTAAGTGGTACACAGAACCCCTTGTGCGAATGGAATACGACAGCAACGGGAAAGAAATTGATTACGTATGGAACGAAAAATGCAAGTTGATTTTCCCGGATGCCCCGGTCTTCGAAACCCTAGGGAGGCCATCATACGGCTCGATACATCTCTCAGGAAGAAATCTACAAGTGTTCGTGGAGCTGAAAAATATCGTTCTCACTCCCGACAACCCGGTTTACCCCGAGGAACCTTGGCACATACAGGGGATGCAGAACGAGCAAATACTGGCATCAGTTGTCTGGTATTACGAATGGGAAAACATCAGCGAATCGAAGATGCACTTCCGAAACGGTATCTCTGAACCTGCCTGCCAGGAGTTTGATTATGATGGTGTGCGTCAAATTTACGGTTTGGTCGACGGAGATCCTCTCAACCAATATTTTGGAGCACTCGTTATCCGAAGTGATCGGTGCATTGCTTTTCCTAATGCCTTTCAGCATCGAGTGGATCCATTACAGCTGGAAGATAAGACGAAACCGAGTCACTGCAAGATGCTGTCCTTCTTTCTGGTGGACCCTGCAGTTCGTGTGCTGTCGACTTCAAACGTTCCCCCTCAGCAGAAAACTTGGTACGTTGCCCGTTTACAGGAAATCGATCCATTCAGCCGGCTACCTCTGGAAGTTCTTCATAAGATAGTCGACTACCTTCCATGGCCTATGTCTCTTGAAGATGCTAAGCGTTACCGCGAAAAACTCGAGGAAGAACGGAAGGATTTCACCGTTGCCAATAACAAGAATTACTTTGAGAGGCGCTATTCTCCGCGTTAAAAATGTTTTGTTGAGTGGTATTGTAAATACATTCTATCTTTACAATCCATATCAGACCCACTGTTACTGAACGCAAAGCATCTTAAACAATAACCTTTTCCATGATGACCATGGAGTTCATGATCAGTCATTTTTACGAACTTTTGCTCATGTGATGAAGCAAGACGTCATCGTAATAAAGTTAAACGTAAGGTTCGTAACTTGAGAGCGATAAGAATGGTAGACCATTGATTCGGAGCAATCGATTTTATTAAAGTCACACTATAATTGCACGCACACTACTTCTTAATTCTAAAGTTCGGAATAACGTGAAAATAACGACCAATTGACACGTATCGTGATATACGTACGATACGGTCTTAAAAGATACCCATAACCGGTGTCTACAAAGAGACTAATATAACTCGACTGACTTGGGAAAGAATCGGGATTGGGTTACATAGGTTACGGAGAAAGGTATGGTTCAAAGTCAGTCTTCGGGGTCGGGTAGGCCAAAGGTGGACAGAGGTCACAGGTGTTGACATGTCGGAAGTAAGGTCAAAGACATTGAGGTCAGTCTAGACAAAAATAAAGTAATAAATTTCACATACAGGTAATAAAAGACATATTTTTAGAAATGGAAAACACTTTAAAATAATACTTATAAAATAAGATTAAATAATAGAATATTGGTTCTTCGCACTCATATCAGTATCATGTCTCAATGAACTAAATTTTGCTTTCGCGAATTTCAAAAATCTCAGAAACACATCTTCTGTGTTTGTTATTCTGTATTCTGCAAGTTTGTTTTTTTTCATAAAGCAATGGGCTGTAGAGAGACCTTTCAAGATAATTTTTCGGTACTCTTTTTTTTTTGCTTGGCATGTATTCTTTACGACAGAAGTGTTTTACAGAATGCAACAACTAAGTAAAGCTAAAAAACAAATGGGGATACGATACTATATTCTTGTAAGATTAACTTAAGCAAGTAAGGGCAAGATAAGCCTAGGTGCAAATGGTACTGCGTTCTTGAGGTCTTCTAGTGTACAGCAATACGTATATCCCCCATGAAACTCGGACCTCTCATTAATATTTATTGAAGTTACACTGCTGCTCCTGTCTTTACATATCACATCTCCTTCCTCTAACCCGGTCTTATACGGGTCGTTAATCGTAATGAAAGCAGTTCCAGTCTGGCTGGCAGTATCCAGGACAACCTTCCAAAAAAACTTTGGCACAGGAACCTGATCGGGAGTGTCAGGGTCAGGCCCCAGATAGAATGGTACCTTTGCTCCCTCTTCTGTGGAGACGGTATATGAACCAAAGCCACCGGTGTAAATTGTGAAGTTTGCCCTCCGACGTGCTGCGAGTTCACGTATACGTTCCTCCAATTTTCCCCAGAGACCGTTATTAACCTGTTGCCATTGGGGGAGCACGTTCAGGTAATACTGGGTAGCATTTTGGCTCCCTTCATCCATGAAATCGGCCCATGGGGACAAGTGGCTCCGCGCAAGGTATCTGCTACCTGTAACAAATATTTACTGATCCTTATTACACTTTGTGTGAACGCAAGCGAGATATCCACTCAACTCGATTGAGCGTTTAATCGTACTTTTAGTTTGATCAGTAAAATTGTTCGGAGTACGTACCTTTTGCTTGATCTATATAACGGGGGTTAGATTTCCCATGACCCGCGATGCTGTTATAAACTGATCCTTGAAGGCTCGGTCGATATCAATCTCGTTAAAGTAACCACCCTTTCGAAACGGGGATCGACTTTGCCCTGTCTCTTTGGCTTTGGCTGCGATTGACTTGCCAATCAAAGTGTGGACAGTGTAGAAGCTAGAAGATCTTACCAGATTGTGGCAAACAGTAATCTGGTTAATCCAAGCATCCCACACTTGCCAGCCGATTTCAATAATCACTCCTTCGTTCTCTGGGCCGCATTTTCCATTCTCTCGAATGCTTCGCTTTATTTTTGAGTCACATCCGAGTGAGGAATAGGGGTAACTTTGTTCATTGACTGTCAGCGAGCCGGATTGGCAAGTCGCATTCACGAACTGGCTGTTAAATGTAGTGATCACGTTGCCTTCGCAAGCGATGGTCACATGCTCGTTTTCGGTGAGCGTGATCACTCGGTGGTCATTCTGCAGTTCAGGCTGAACAATTACTCCTTCACTTACAATGTGTGGCGGATGATCAGGGAGTTTCGGTCCAGGTAGAACGAACAGCCAGTTTCTAAGATAATCAAGAAAAGATTCTTAACGGTTGTTTCATGCGTGGAATCTATATGCAAAGTACACTAAGCTGGCTTAGCAAACACTGCTGCGATAACTGTTCCAGTAATACCGAGGAAACATCCTATCACAGGTTAAGAGTATACTCAGAATTTTTCGTTTAACAAAACATACCATCCAAGTGTTCCTATAATCAACTTACCATTGCGAAATCGTTTAGGTTCAGGTTGCGAGTCTTTGCTTGCCTCTCCTTCAATTTACCTTGGGCAACACGGTTTACTCGATAAGCTCTATATCGAGTAGACGCCGGTGAGCAGCCTTGAACTGACGCAGCTAGAAGCAGAACTCCTGAAAGAAGAATAAGTCTTTTCAGAAAGAATTCCATATTTACCGAAGCTGGTTATCAAAAGCAGAGCTGTGGTACGTGTGCTGTGAACGTTACTTTGAGGTCCTTTAATATGTGTAACTGCGTCATAGCACGTGACTAAAAAAGTACGTAATTCGCACTTAGCAACACAAATGCCCTTGCGTCAAGGTTACTGCGAATAGCAAATTGCGCATGTACAGCGCAAACTTATGCAGTTGCTAAGGTCCATGTGAAGGGTTGGCAACCTGAGAATTTTAGACTGCCGCTCAAAAACCTTGCAAACCTTAAGGAAACTAAAATAGACAACAAAAAGAACTGAGGAAATCCGAGAAAAATCAAGGTAAAACTCAAGGATGTAACACAAGTCAATCCCAGTGAAAAAATGGACATTTACATATCCTGAGTGAAATGCTGAATATAGCCCCAATACAGAACAATATCCTGCACACATCTTGGCAGAAGTTCTAACAAATTTTAAGCAGCCTGAAAGGTCTTTGATTGTACCTGAAAAAAATGTCACTCCCTTTATCAAATTCTAAAATACACTAAGTTTCCTGAACGAGATCCTGACGTGAAAACATCGAAACTAGATTCTATCCTGATACTGAAAGTCCCTACCTGAACGAGATCCTGATGATCTCGACTTATCTTATGCAATGTACGAATCCAGACTTCCGATAAAATAAGTTTATTTTGAAGCAACTCGTAACGAAGAGATAAAATGCTAGAACAACATCAAGCCTGCATTACCCTATCGTGACCAAAATAAGTATAAATGCTGTGAACAAATATTGAAGACATGAGTTTCATTTCAATTTTATAGCAATAGCTTCGAACTCTGGTATGTCTTCAGCTAGTTACAAGAGTCACCAATATCCTTCTTAATCTTCCCTGTGAGTAGAAAAACAAGCAACGTCAACTACAATAAAAAGTGGGAGCTTCTACAAATGAATTCTTTATTGGGGTTTCAATTTGCTTTTTGAGTAACCAACGAACCTAACAACATGGAAGATATTCTGGAATCCTTGGCAGAAACTAGTGGGTGAAGGATTAGCAATAAACGCCGCCGTCTGCATAAATTACAAGATAGTCACGAAGTCTTTATTCGCAGCCCACGTGAAATTCTTACCAGTTCCTCACTGCACTCCAGTGGTTTGGCCCGCTTGGTGGTCTTGAGTGGACCACCGCTGCGTATCCCTACCGAGGCTACTATGCCTTTCCGACACTTTCGCATTATAGTTATAGTTTATGATCCGCACCAATTGACTTACCTTGAGAGGCACTAGGGGCTTAGCGCATTTACATCGTATCTCTCACACGTTTTCTTCCTGCGTCTGCTTCGGCGAGTCCGTTTACTTTTCCCATGGGATCCCGCCACTTCACTGACACCAAGACGGATTTTAACTGGGCTGTGACTAGTTGGTGAAGAGGGGACCAAAAGCGAGAGAGCTGGTGATTATTTCCCTTGTCGTCTAATAGTAGATAATATATTTTACATATATGATGTGTAATGTAGAAATCAAACACGGAAAATAGATTTCGCAGGCGATATTTCTACAAGCTGTCTTTCTTTCTGGTGGACCCTGCATAGTTCGTGCCCTATCGACTTCATAGACAGTCAGAGTGGGCGTTCCCCATTCGTACGCCTATTGTTGGAGAGTGTTCTCGTGGACTATTTCCCAAGGATGTAGTTTCCTTTTAGTTCAATTTTTCTCTTAGATTTTCTATTATGTCGAATTCCTTTTCTAATTCAAACGTCCCACTACAGTAGAAATCGTGGTACATTGGCCGTCTACAGGAAATTGAACTAGCCGTCTTTTTCTAGAAATTCTCCTTAAGATAGTCGACTATAGGAAACAGCTGTAGAAGGAGTATTTAAAAAAGGTCTTTGATATATATATATATATATATTTATATCTATATTTAATGAGTATGTATTTTGCGACAGTAGTGCTTTAGAAATTGCAACCAATGAATAAAGCGCAAATACGATCCTGGATACTTGTAAGATTAGCTTAAGCAAGTGAGGTCAGGGGAAGCTTTCGTGTAAAAGGCACACCATTACTGAGGTCTTCCAGTGGACAGTAATACGTATATCCTCCAGTGTTGTGGAATAGGGAAAAATTTGGTAATTAATTACATTTTAAATTACTTTATCCAGAAAGTAATTAACTACAATTACAGAATAATTAATCTACAGTTATTTCTGTAAAAAAAATAGTTAGTAAAAGTTTTAAATTTTCTCTTAATTTATGTAATACATTTTATTAATTGTGTTGTTTTGTTACTGAAAATCATGTGGCTGATTTCTACGTCATTAGCGGAAAGCCTAAATTCATGCCGCAAGCTTTCAGGTGCCGTCCCTTGGAGTGCTAGCTGTACTACAAATAGGTAGTTACCACCTTGCAGCAAGTAAAGCAAACTAAACAAACCAAAACAAACGGCAAGCTTCCCAATTTTTCACTTTCACTTGCTACATACATATGGCTGAAACAATTCGCAATCAAGGGATCGAACATGGTTCAAAGTCCTCGAAGTTTTCGCCCATCGACACAAGGTATAACTCTCTATTTTACAAAAAATGAAGATTTTTCAATCGTTTGGGCTTTGCTGTGTGTTTTATGAATTTTCATGTTAGACTTACCGATTACCTGTATAGTGCATGGTTCACTTAACAGTTAACTATTGTTATTTTGAGACGCGAAAATTTTTTGAAGTGACCCAGCAACTGACAATTAACAAACATGTCAGCAGCCCTTGAAGCTGTTTGGAAGTATTATGCACCAGAGATGTTCCATGACGCTCAGGGAATGTATGCGGTATAAAAGATACATTGATGAAAACAACCGGTTAGTTTCTTCAAATTGAATAATCTGTCCCTGACACATAGATTCATCAGTACGCTATTGTTTAATACATGTTATATACCTCCACTTTGACGTTTACAGGTGGACGTTCCTGAAGCCTTTCCCGCACGCTTTCCACAAAGCTGGCTATTGTAACGGTGGGCCACCACGCACTCTCGTGGAACTTCAGATGATCCGATTGAGCGCAAAAATCCGCTCAGATGAAGACTGGGGAGAGAAGAAACAAGGCCCCTCTTTTATTGCTAAATGGAAAGAAGAGGCCGATATACTGGGACTAACAGAAGCGCAGTTCAAATATGTAATTGCTGAGCTGGATTTGTACGCTTCACTGAAGACTGGACCCTCCGAGCCGTCTGTAGTAGATGGAAATATTTATTCTTCCTCTACTTTGCAATGAACTTCACTAGGCTTCTGCTGAAGGTGTTTGGCAGGCTGATAGACTTTTCTGTGAGGAACTCAGAACATCGCTTATTCGAGAAGTAGCAAGAATGGAGAACACTCCCGAGGCGCAGAAAGATTGGAAGCTGGGCTCTAGCAAGCAAGTACTGAATTTGGTGGATCCTTCGCTTTTCTGCCTTATTTTTGGAGTTACAAAGCAGGTGGAAGGGGAGGGAGTACGATCAACGAATCCGGCTGGCGGAGGAAAAGTCATCGCACCCCCCGACATCAGTTATCAACAATCAGGAAGAAAGCCTTACATGAAATCTGAAGAGTACCAGTGGCTGCCGTCTGAATTTTACGTCAGCAATGCTAGTACTAAATGTTAAATGTATAAACCTTTTTTTGGGTTGGAAGCTGGAAAGAGAAGTAGACGTTTGTTCTCGTTAATCACAGTGTGTTACGTTCACAAATTTCGAGATAAAATACGCTTTAACCTTATTATTAACTTATTGTACATATCGGTTTGGCTAATAATTTTTTTTGTGGTCTAGGCGAAGTTGAAATTAAGTCGTACATTAATAATCTTCACCCAGAATGGAACTCTAATCGGTTTAGGGAAAATTCACCCCATTTCACAATTCGCCTCATATTTTTCATGCCCAAAAAATTCCCGGAGAAAAATACGGAGCGAAAACAAAATGGCCACGGGAGGGAACTGGGGAGGAGAGAGGACCCCCGAGTCGCACATATGTACGACCCAGGCATGGCATTCTCGGCGCGTGACCACAAAATATCGCGAGCTGTAAACAAAAAATTTTCCAAACCAAAGCAAACGATTTAAATTGCAATATCTCATAAGAAACCGATTTGAAGTTCAATATTCAATACACAATGAATTTTAATCAGGACATTTATTGAACAATCGATTTTGGATTCAAGATTTCTTGAAGTATCGATTTGAATAACAGGACATCTCAAAAAATCCCTTTAAATTTCAAAATTAATTGAACAATCAATTTTAAAAATATATGTTGAAACTGACAAAAAGATCCTGAGGTTTCAGTTGATTGGTTTGACGAACATTGAAAATTTATCAAATACTGTAGAAAATTTTGAAATGTAAATCGATTGTTCATTATTATGTTACAACTAAATCGATTTCAAATAAATTTTGTTATTTAAACCGATATACTTTGATGAATATTGAATTTTGAATCAATTGTTCAACAAATCTTGCAGTTGAAACCGATTCTTTAAAAGTTTTGAACTCAAAAATGATTCTGGAATTAATATTGAAGTTTATATAAATTTCTCAAGAGATTTTGAAATTAAATTCGATTCTATAATTACTATTGAAAGTCAAAATCGATTTGCTTAGTCAATATTGAAGTGTAAGTCAGTTTTCAAGAGATTCTGTAATTCAAATCAAATCTTTAATAAACCGTTAATTAAAATCGATTCTTTAATAACTATTGAAGTTTAAATCGATTCCTTAACAAATCTGGCAATTAGAATCGATTCCTTAACAAATCTGGCAATTAGAATCGATTCTTTACGAAGTCTTGTGCATTGAAATCGATTTTCGCTGAAATAAGAGATGTTGCATTTAATACTGATTGCTTAAAACCGTTGCAGCTGAAACCTATTTTACGGATTTCGAGTAAATCGGTTTCCTTCAATTTTAAAAGAAAAATAATATTATATTAGATAAACTCTGTTTGCAAAGAACCACAGCATAAAGGGTCCCAGTATTGACAGGGGGAGGTACTTGCCATAAGCCTTCACAGTCAGTGGAAACTAGCGCCGCCGGTGTGGGATCCTTTGAACTATAGGTATATGAAGCCAAGAGTTTACGTATAAAAACATACCTTTTCGCTACCTAGTGACAAATTATCGTATCAAAACTTTTCGGGCATATGGTTAGTAAGACCAGTCTGATCGTATACTCCTGGCTTGATTTGGCAGTAGTTCAAGGGATCCCACACCGGCGGCGCTAGTTTCTACTGACTGTGAAGACTTATGGCAAGTCCCTCTCCGTGTCAGTACTGGGACCCTTTATACCGAGCAAAGAACGTAACTTCTAAGTTATAGCATTTAGGTTAGGAATCGATCTCAAACGCTAAATTTTCTTGAACAATCAATCAAAACTTCATTATTTATCCAAAAATTGACTGAAATCTTATCGTCCTTTTGTTAGTTGAATTTGAGTTGACGGATTTTATTTTGTAGCTTTATTACTCCAGTAATGTTAAAATTATTATCTATTTAAAGCAATTGTAGGTATACGGTGTTTCCACTTTACAAGGAAATTTCTTGTAAAAAGGGGAAACGGGGCCTGAAAAGGGAAACATAAGGAAACAGGGAAAAGGGAAAATCTTTAAGTACGCTTCGTATTCTAGTATGGAGGGGAAAAAGGGGGAAATAACAGAAGAGGGGGAAAGGGGAAGAGGGGGAAAGGGGAAGACTGAAAGTGGAAATACTGACGTATACACTAATGTCTAGTAACGGAGAATGAGCAAAATTTAGAGGGGAATAAGAACGCAGTTACACTTTGAAACACAACAAAGTGGTTGGTTTAGTCTGTTAATCATTTTCTTAACAGAATAACAGTTTGGATTATTAGTAGAAATGAAAACGAAACATACTACGAAACAGAAAAACAATATACAGAAGAAGCCTGTTTTAACAGCTTTGTCACACAAATCTCATGATTTTTGTATTTCACCCACAAATCAAAAAGTTTTGCAGTTGTATTTTTCTCGTCCTTGGCTTGACATTTTTTTAATTTTGCCTTCGGACAACAAACGAACGTGGAGGGACAGGCATCTTGCTTCATCAAAAAGGAGTCTGGTAAGGAGGATAAGCGGAAGATTACCCTTCTTCGCCTTTCGGCTGAACCGAGCGTCCCAGCCCTCCAAACCGTTGTTTGTCCTAATGGATTGCTTAAAAACCGACCATGCGGATGGCGGCCAGAGCTCACTGTTGATCCATGTGTCGCGGAAGCAGCTGGTCAAATCGTGTAGTTTGCGGCCAGATGAATCTTCTGGACGATGGCGACCAATGTTCCCACTTTTCAATTTTCCCTTTTGGCCCTCTTCCCTTATTTTTCCCCTTTTTCCCTCCCCGTGCTGGAATATACAATGTCTAGATTTCCCCTTTACCCCTTCTTTTCTTCTTCCCTTTTCAGACCCCATTTCTCCCCTTTTTCAGGGAATTTCCCTGCAAAAGTGGAAACACTGGTGGCGGCGTACGTGGGCTCGATGTTTTCCGAGGGTAGGAAAGGCAGGGACATGAGTCTCCCGCAAAAGCGATTGACAACGTTCTTCGAAGTTTGTATTCCGCTTGCAGCCCAAGCTCCTGCACCTTTCTCCACACAGCTTGGGTTAAGTGGAAACAGCAGCCTTTCATCGAAACGTCCGGAAAGACGACAGGAAGCGCCCTTCATACAGCAGCCTTGAAATCCAGGACTGCCTCCTGCACGGCGGGTTCAACTCCGATGACGTCCTTGATTCTTCTGAAAACCGCGACGTCGTTAAACAAGTTTAATCGTTCTTCTTCTTCTCCGACATAACGATAAATGCCACTGGTACCTGGAATAAAATAATAGAATTCCGGAGTTAAAATTGGCTTCTTTTGCAGTAAATTACAAAGTATTACTTTTACATTAAAGGTCTTAAGAGGACATACCTGTTTTATCACTTTTTCCGATGTTCTTACGAAGATGTTGATCGAGTATAGCTGCTTGAACGGATTTTTGATGATCTTAAAAATTTACCGTCCAAGTGCCACCTTGTCACTCTGGCCAGGAGAGACAACATAACCTTCGTTGCGAAAATTATGTGCCTTCGCACTTTAACTCTGACGTCCCTCACCAGAAAATCCGCAGGAAGATGTTTTGTCTGAAGCGTGAAGTTTAAATCAGTAGGTTCTTCTGGCCTGTCCTTTCCTCGCACCATATTAGTATTGCGGATGAGGGAGTGTAACGACAGAAGTGCTGGACAAGGTTCCTGCAGATGGTTGTTGAGGATCTTCTCTACGACATTGCCTGCGCCGGCTGAAAAAGATCCTTCGACGCCTCCTCCCGAATCTACTTATCGATCTCCGCTACCGAGGCCATTCCTGGTTTCACTTCGTGCGACGAATGCTGCGAAGTTCCGTACTCGAACAGTCGCTTTACAGTAGTCTCCCTTGCGGCGGGAACACACACTGCCATGTGGTGGAGTTCTTCTGCCTCCGTTTCACGGTATAACGATGGCCGTATCGATCTACAAGGTAAAACTTCTGCCGTTCTGACCCGCACTCGATTATCTGGAACTCCTGCAAATTTTCTGCCTGGTCAAGAGCAGTGGGTTCAGCATCAGCAAGTTCGGAGTCTAAGGTGTTCTCTTGCACCTCTCGTACCTTAGCAAAGCTGCCCAAATGCGGAACGGACACATCAGCAACGCTTTCCTGGGAATCGAGTAGTAATTCCATCAGTTAGTACCATAAATTTACTTACAAACAAATAACCTACCACAGGGTTCCCACTGAAAAATCTTAATCAAATCCCCTGGCTTTTCCCTGATTTCCATGACAATTTTACCAATTTTTCCCCGACTTTTTAAACGCATTATACTTTCTAGAAGTTATTTACTAGAGGCTTGAGCAAAGATTAGCTAAAACTAAGTGTAAACTGAGTCGAGTGGTAACTCAAATTCCTTGACCTTTTCCTCATTTATTACCAATTCCCTGACATTTCCCTGTATTCCCTGACTTTTCCCTGATTTCCCGGTTTCCCAGGTTGGTGGGAACCCTGTACCAAAGTACAATCATTTTATGCCCCGCCGTCCGCAATAGACGAACCATGTCTTGCTGCGTCCGTCGTTCCAGGCTCGTTCGCCGCAGGACCAGTTTTCTTTCTAAAGTAATGAAAATTTCATTTAGTTTCTGTGACAAGAAAAGAAAAATTCCAGTACACCTCCTCTTCCCCTTACCTTCTCTTCCCCGAAATTACCGAGGCGGCCTCTCCAGGTCTGATGTTCTCCTGGAGCTCAAAATCCTGGAATCTTGTTGGTACTTTGCCGTTTCCTACATAAATAAAAATTAGTTAGGCGAATTACGTGAACTTTGTAGAATACGATGCTACTGCATACCTGGTACTGGCCTCCAAAGTCGACTTCGTAGCACCTTGGGAGTCGTCACCTTTAGAAGATCCACATTTGGAACAGGGGAAAGCCGCACGTTTTCCTTTGTACATGTTGTACTGTTGCTTCGTCATACCTAGCAAAGATCAAAGACTTAATTAAACTAAAATTGTCCAGATTCATAGAGGTATTACGTGTACATTGGATAAATATACATTACATATAGATAATGTAATTGCCATAATACTTATTCAATTCAGGGTTCCCACTGAAAAATCTTAATCAAATTCCCTTACTTTTCCCTGATTTCCCTGACAATTTTCCAATTTTCTTTGACTTTTTAAACGCATTATACTTCCTAGAAGTTATTCATTCGAGGCTTGAGCAAAGTTTAGCCGAAACTGGGTGAAAACTGAGTGGAGTGGTAACTCAAATTCCCTGACCTTTTTCCTCATTTATTACCAATATCCTAATATTTCCCTGTATTCCCTGATTTTTCCCTGATTTCCCAGTTTTCCAGGTCGGTGGGAACCCTGAATTTATGTACATGTAAAGTGCGTGTGTGTTGACTTCAATCCACCAACCTGGATTATAGACTTGAGATAAATGGAACATCGATATACAAATTTTAAGGACAAATGGCGTCCTTGTGAAATTCGATTTAACATTGCAGGGACACAAAGGACTATATTCATGTAATATATCAAGGGGTCCGAAACGTGCAATAATCTTCGTACACCTAGGTCATGTTATCACTTTTATCATCCTGTTATCTCCGTGTTTTCATATGTTATCAAATAATCTTCATACACTTTTCCTCGGAGTTTCGGACCCCTTGTCTGTTTCTTTAGCGAATATTGAAGTTTAAATCGATTGTTTAAGAAATTTTGCTACTGAGATCAGTGTTTCCACTTTTGCAGGGAAGTTCCCTGAAAAGGGGGGGAAATAGACTCTTAAAAGGGAAGACGAAAAGAAGAAAGTAAAGAGGAAATCTAGACCCTGTACATTCTTGCACGGAGGGGGAAAAAGGGGAAAGATAAGGGAAGAGGGGAAAAATGGAAGATTGAAAAGTAGCAACACTGACTGAGATCGACTCTTTTGGTGAAAACTGAAGATCAAATCGATTCTTTACGGTTATACAAGTTTAAATCGATTGTTTACGAAGTCTTGTAGACTGAAATCGATTCCAACTCAATAAGAGATCTTGAACTTTGTATATTGGTTACTTAAAATTGCTGCAACTGAAATATTTTTGATGGATTTCGAACGAATCCATTTCTAAGGTTTAGATATTCAAAACTGATATTATATTTCATAGATCAAGTTTCGTTAAGTTAATTTGAAAGTTACAACAGTAACGGGGGTCACTGCATTTGGTAACCTACATTGCAATTCCAAGCAGTGCTTCCACTTTTTCCCCCTTTTTCCCCCCTCCCTTGAATATATCAATTTCCCCTTTTTCCCCTTCGTGCTACGGAGTAAAGCTACATTGGTAAATTCACTTTATCCCCCATTTCTCCCTTTCCCTCTTCCCCATTTTCCTTGTTTAAGGGAATTTCCCTGCAAAGTGGAAGCGCTGATTCCAATAAGCGAACCTATGGGCATGGGAATTGCCCTGGTTCCCAATGAACGCGTCAAAGTCCTGGAATAGCGCGTCAAGATGGCTGCCTTCCGTGTCGCTATAAAAAGGACGCCTGCACTCGCAGAAGGTTCATGTTGTTCGTGTTTTTGAATTAATTTTTTACCTTATGGCCAAACTTGAAAGCATTAAGGGTCCTTATTAAACCTTAAGGGGAAATGTGCGATTTCCGATCTTATGGAGAACTTGGACGCATTAAGGGTTAGGGTCCTTATTGAGTCTTAAGGGGAAACGTGCGATTTTCGACCTTATGCCGAACTTGAAAGCATTAAGGGTTGGGGTCCTTATTGAATCTTACGGGAAAATGTACGATTTTCGACCTTATGGCAAACTTGAAAGCGCCAAGGTTTGGAGGGTCTATTAAATCTAATGGGAAAATGTGCGATTTTCGACCTTGTGGCAGTAGATGAGTGATAACATTGTAGATTTAAATGGCCGTTCTGTTTTTGGGTAATTGGGTTCGTCTTGTTGGGATGATAAGGCGACAGGACCTTTGACCCGCGGGATCGATCCACCTTTGTCGGGGCTTGACCTGTGCTTATTAATCCATTGACACCCACCGGCTCATCTAACTATCTTACCTTTTCCCAGTGGCTCCCGACGTTTTCCCAAGTGTTAGGAATCGGAACTATTCTTCTGGGGTAACGGCGGAAGTCAAATCGTTAGCCCTCTGGCGGAATTTTTTTGAAATAAGAATAATGATAATAACAGAACGTGGGATAGTGAATTTTACCTAAAATGTGGATGGGAAGATACAATTTCTTACTATTTTCAGTCTTTTTTAAGGTTTTTCCCCCGTCAAAAAGTTTTTCCTGGTAAAAGGTATCTTTTTCCCCACACGTCCTAAGTTAAGTGGCTGTTGGCGCCACTTTCAGTGTTTCTACTTTTCAATTTTCCTTTTTTCCCCTCTTCCCTTATCTTTTCCCCTTTTCCCCCCTCCGTGCTAGAATAAACAATCTCTAGATTTCCCCTTTACCCTCTTCTCTTTCTTCTTCCCTTTTCAGACCCCATTTCCCCCCTTTTCAGGGAATTTTCCTGCAAAAGTGGAAACACTGGCCACTTTTACCACCGACAGCAGAGAGCCTTGATTTCAAGTGGCGATTGTCCCCGGTAGGCCTATCTGGACCGAAATTCTGGGCCTACGAAATTTCCCCGAAAAAATTTTCTGATTTTTTTTTTCTCCGGAGGCTTTTCCGTAGCTGAGTTGCTGAAATTTTGGCGCGAGATTCTTGAGCCGAGAATCTTGAATCTGGTGAATCCCGGAAGTTGTTGTGCCAAATAATGACGCAGTTACGCCATCTACTGGTCGGTGATGCAATTGGCCGTTGCCGTGGCAACCAAAAAGCCTAAGGACCAGTCACAGTCCGGTAAGTTTGCTACTGTACTTGGTAATGGTAGAAAGGAGAGAGAAAGGAGAATATGATGAAAGAAGAGAGAATGAGAGAAATGAAATGATAGTGAGGAGTGGGAGATCGAGAGATGACAGGCTCATCGAACCTTTTCCCTCTTTTCTCCCCCCATTTTCTTTTCCCTGCGACGGGAGGAAAAAGCAGTGTTTCCACTTTTGCAGGGAAATTCCCTGAAAAGAGGAAGAAATGGGCACTGAAAAGGGAAGAGGAAGAGAAGAGGGTAAAGAGGAAATCTAGACATTGTATATTCTAGCACGGAGGGGGGAAAAGGGGAAAGATAAGGGAAGAGGGGAAAAAGGGTCCGGGGAAGTTTCGCCCCAACTTCAAATCAAGTGGGGCGAAAAAGGTGGGAACCATTTTAGTTCGACGTGATGTTAATCAATCGTGTTACAATCGTGTAATAAGTTAACCAATTAATTAATTACCAAACCAATTAAGTTAAATTATATATTAAATTATAATATAAGCCACAGAAGAAGGGAAAAAAGTTACAAATTTAGCTTCCACTCTTCATTATTCAAATCACTCCGCTGCTGGATACTCGAAAAAATACTATCGGATAAAACCTGGATAAAAAATGGATAAAAACTAAATCAAATCCAGGCTAAATTTTCGTCAATTGATGTCAATTGAACGGCAAATGGTACATGGAAGAAGAAAAATAAAACAGAAAATGGCGAGACGAGAAGAGGACAGGCCAAGAGACGAAGTTTCAAATTGCTACAAAAATCGTCTAGACTCGAATTTTACAACAAAAACTTGGAAAATCTTAAATAAATATCATTAAGCTTACATTTGATTTCAATAAACTTTATTTAAAACTAAATTAAATATCTAAAGTCGCACCTTAAAATTTGGCGCGTCTTTTTTCCGCAAGATGTTGGGACTTAGGAAAAATGGCGACGACAAAATTGGGCGCACAAAATATCCTTTTTCTGTTTCCAGTAACAAATTCAACACGGAATCTGCGAACTGTCTCGATTGAAGAAGAAGTTTTCTTTGAGAAAACATTCCAGGATACATAAAAAAGCTGCAAAAAGGCCGGCAAGCTCTCTTTTCCCACACAGACCCAACACTTAACACTGGGACCAAACACCACAGGAGAAGAAAGTCCCGCAACTTTTTCGTTGCGCCGATCGCATCTTTTCTTCTCGGAAAAATCCACAAAATTCGGCAACAGTTTCACTCAGAGGCACTTGAACTGTTTATAAATCGCGCAAAAGGCTATTGAAAACAGGTGCTAGTGTTTGAAAAAGCGTGTGAAGAGCAAGTGGCGCGGTGCGGGGACAAGTGCTGCGAATTGCACGCGAAGAAACCTAAACCGCGTGCGGAGATGTTTCCCTTACAGTGGTAGGCGCTCGACTGAAGTCTCCGCCTCGCTCGCCCAGTGCCTTTAATGAAATACAAATCGAACGTGCGGCGTTGCCAGATTGCGTTTTTTTCGAAATCCAGAAAAAAATATGTTTTTGAATTTTTAATTAATATTATAAAATTATGAACACTGAGACATATTATATTTAATTAATTTACTATAATTATTTTTTACTAGATAATTACTTATTTATTATAATAAAGTAATTATTTTCATTATTGTTGTTATTCAATGAAAATGAAAAATAGAACGTGCGGCGTTGCCAACTTGGTTTTATTCAAAATCCAAAAAATATATATTTTTGATTTAACTTTTAATTCATATTATATAATTCTGAATATTTACATATTTTTTAATATAATTAAATTATATTAGCGAATTTATTTTACACAATATAATTAAATAATGTTTATAATTACTTATTATTTTGAATATTTGAATTCCGAGTAGGCGGCCATAAGCGAGGCAGCTTTGGAAAATCGCTAAATAAAATTCAAATATTCATTCAGATTTTAATTAATTACTTAAAATAGTTTTAGTATAGACCAATTAACAATGTTAAATAATAACTACGATGTTTTGCGCTGTAGTTTTTTGTAAATAATTAAATGAAACCTTGGTCCAGAAGATAAGGATATATATATAAAGATAAAGATATATTAAAGATAAGGAAGATATATATCAACGTGGCTATCGCTTATCTGTCCAGCTTGCGGTTTGATTGTTGGTTGTTGTAGACTCTACAACAAACATGTCGCTGAATCTACTGAACGGAATAAGTGAAGCACATAAGAAAATTGTATGATAACAGGTGAAAACAGTTTGATAACACGATGATAACCTGAGGAGAAGTCAAGTTAGGACCGAAGATTCTGTGAATCTTAGAAGAATCCCAGAATCTTACAAGAATCTTACATATTAGCAAAAATGTTTTGACTACAAAGAAACAGAACAGTACATGAACCGAGGGGAATGATTGACAACAGGTAATAACATATTGATAATAAGAAGATGATAACTGGGCGGTAACACGGGTAAGGACTTAAGAATCTAGGAATCATGGATTAATCTCGGAGTCTTATCGAGAATCTCAAATATTAGCGAGAATGTCTTGAACTACAAGAAACTAATAGAAAAGCAGATAAGTGGAGAGGAATAGTTGATAACAGATGATAACATGGCATTAATATGAGATTCATGTACCGATTCATTTCAAAGATTCTTGAAAAGATTCCTGTAAGGTTCTTACAAGTCCCGAAAGATCTATTCTCGTCCGTTATAGTCATTAAGAAGGAACTGTAGCGTACATCCTGAGGAAGCAGCAGACGAAAAAACGTCAGTTTTTCTCCAGCAACAAACGAGAAACGGAAAAAAGGTCAAACCGATGATGAGTTGGCCAAACCTTCATTTTCTTGTCCGTTCTGCGTCCACCGTTGTCCACTCTGAAGGAAATCCCTTGAAATCGGACGCTGCTGACTCTCTCGTTTCATTCTCCGACTTCAGCGATCATCCCAAACGCTTCCAGGACGCCCAGAATTACTCAGATTCTGAGGTAGCACTGGTTTCTTCCCGATTATTTACAATTCAGTTTGATGTATACTGGGGTGTTCCGATCGTAAATCTGAATTCTGTAACTGTGTACTTGAATATTTAAAATATTCATTTCAGCATTTTGTATTGGCATTGAATGAAAACAGTTGAAATGTGTGATCACTTGAAGCAAAACTAAATGTTAAAGCAGTAGAGGATAAAAGCCCCGAATTAAATTGATTATATGGTTTAATTGAAGTAGTTTTAGACGCTGATGAACATCTTGGATCCAGCGCTTTAATAGAAGCTTTGTTTCATTTAAGAAGAGAATGACAATCTTGATTTTTCATTGGTAAAGAATGTTAAACTCTGTGGGCAGCAAGAATTTGAGCGGTTTCTTGTTTATTGTATCTCAGCGCCACGTCTCTAGGTGTTTCACCGTCATTTTTCTGGACTGTTGTACTTGCGCCTCCTCGCAGAAGAGCCTTCACTGCTTCCTTATGGCCATTCTGTGCAGCAAGGTGCAGTGGAGTCCTTCCGTCATTCCGTTTCTCGTTTGGATTAGCTCCTGCTTGAATTATTCGATCGACTGCTTCCTTATGGCCATTCCATGCAGCAAGGTGCAGTGGAGTGTTTCCGTCATTCCGTTTCTCGTTTGGATTAGCTCCTGCTTGAATCAATCGATCGACTGCTTCCTTATGGCCATTCCATGCAGCAAGGTGCAGTGGAGTCCTTCCGTCATTATCTTTGTCGTTTGGACTAGCTCCGGCTTTTAGCAGATCTTCCACTATTGGTGTGTGCCCTGTCCTCGCAGCCTTATGTAAAGCAGTACGATTATAGTCGTCCGGGTCTTTTTCATCCAGACTCAGCCCAAGCTGAATCCAGGCGCGAACGAAACTTATGTCTCCATTCTCGGCAGCTTTGAAAAACTTCTTCTTCTTTTCCGTTTCCGTTAGATTCGAAATACCTAAATCTAGCCAAGTCAAAAGACCACGTTCATCACATGATATATAGCAATAGTGTCTTAATATTCACTATACATATGTACTATATTTTTTCATTGGACAATTCTTGAGTACGTAATTGAAAGGTCTGTTAAATGAAGACATCTTACCTGAAAGCGTCCGAAAGGCTTCCTTAAAAAAATAAGAAAAATGGTTAGTGAATCTTACAAAATTCCGATTAAAAAACTTCTTACAGATCTCATTTTCAGCGATATATTGGGAAAAAGTATCAGTAAGATAAGTTTACTTGAAAGTTACCTTGACTGAGGTGCTCAAGTTCTTCAGGTCGGACGAAAAGTTTGATTTCAGAGATGGGATCCGATCACTGAGGTCCTATAAAAAGAAGTAAAAGACTGTTTCTTATAAAGAACCTCAAATTCTAGGGAAAATAAATAAGGACTTCTTAAACGAAGCTGTCGTACTGTTAACTGAAAAGTCAGTAGTAAGTGTCCTACTGCTGTCGTGTATCATTTAGCATTCGATGTGCCATAGTTACAACTGATTATAACTATATTTAAAAGTGTCACATAATAAACCACATTCGGTCTGAGTTTCTCTTTCAATGGGGAAATTGCATGATTTTTTTTTACTTTTTGAAAACCATAGTTTTCCATGTCAGAAATCCGAAAATGCAATCTGAAACATTATTTGGGGACCAGAAGCATTTTAAAATATGGTTTTAAGTTAAGGAAATGTAAACAATAATCCTTATTTACATACAATAGTTTTCGTAGTAGAGGAGTTATTGTAATAGTCTTGTCTAGGTGAACTAATTATGCTTAAAGTGATAAAAAGAATAATTAATATAATATGTAATAATTCATAATGAACCATAATATTACAAAATATTATAGTACATAATATAAAAAATAATTAATAATATGATTAATAATAACCATTACTGGTTAACAATGATTATAATCATTATTAATTACTATTATGTTTCCGTTTCAAAAAAGGTGTTAATCATTATGATTGTAATTATTGTTATTATTGTTTCTATTATTATTTGGGTTACCTGGAACAGTTTGTAACGATTTCATTTTTTATCTTCATTTTCGTTAATTGTTTTCATCACTAATTATAATTCTATAATTTTAAAAGACATTCATATTGCAAAAATATCAGACTCGGTTCGAAAAAAAAGCAGTAAAAATGAATAGAAATTCAACAAAATTAGGCGATCCGTATAGCAGCCGTGGATAGAACCGAGTTGACGACTTCACGCCACGGTTTCGCCAAGATCCAAGCGTTTTTGAAATTTCGCCCCATAAAGGATTTTCTATTCCCTGATTACTCGATTTACTGTGAACTCATAGAGATGCATAATAGCCTACGCAAGTTCCGTTTTTTTAATCTTTATTTGATTTTCCTACAAGTAGGAAATCTATTAACACAATGTCAAATTCGAAATTTCCATTCTTGACTCGCACGTATAACGATACTCATGTGCACATTACGTGGGGGTATGCCTTGCATGTGATGTATAGATTTGCCACTATACCTTGCACCGCACGTATAGGGCATATGCGACACGTTGACCCCTGTATAACGGACATTTGCTGCTAAGTCATGTGCAACAAGTATTGAAATTTTTTAACGCAGAAATGTCTATCTATTTTTTTGTAATTGTTCAGGATTATTTCACAGAGACTTCGATGTAAAATTATTCGATTCGTCTGTCCGTTGTTGAGGAGTTAGTATTCATTCTAATAGGTTTTCAAAATTAGCTAGATACGGCTCTTGAATCGGTTTAAATACATTTTATACCGAAGGAAACCATTCAATTACTTTTCTGTAGATGTCCGGTATCTTATAGGTTACTACGAGTTATAATTGAATTTTTTTTCCGGTGCCCTAGCCGCTATGGGCCATGCAAACTATCAAGCATAGATGCACTGCAGCGCTGCGGTGCGGTTCCACGCGCGTGGTTTCAATGGCTTAACCTCGTTTGTAGTCTTTCTAGTTTTTGGATTCAGTAAGACTAAGTTCACTTGTAAGTTACCTTCACTGAAGTGCTCAGGCTATTCAGCTCGGAAGAAAAGTTTGATTTCAGCGAAGCGGTTTCGTCTCTGAGGAGGTCCTACACAAAGGTGAAACAAAAACTGTATCAGTAAGACTAAATTCACTTGTAAGTTACCTTCACTGAAGTGCTCAGATTATTCAACTCGGACGAAAAGTTTGATTTCAGCGAAGCGTTTTCATCGCTGAGGTCCTACACAAACGTGAAACAAAAACTGTATCAGTAGGACTGAGCTCACTTGTAAGTTACCTTCACTGAAGTGCTCAGATTATTCAACTCGGACGAAAAGTTTGATTTCAGCGAAGCGTTTTCATCGCTGAGGTCCTACGCAAAGGTGAAACAAAAACTGTACCAGTAAGACGAAGTTAACTTGTAAGTTACCTTCACTGAAGTGCTCAGATTATTCAACTCGGAAGAAAAGTTTGATTTCAGCGAAGCGGTTTCGTTTCTAAGGTCCTACACAAAGGTGAAACAAAAACTGTATCAGCAAGACTGCATCCAACTCCGTGGGCCCTAGCGTGGCCTGTCTATGACCATGGGTCCCGGCTGGGGTGCACCTCAGGACCGTGTGGGCCCTGGCTGGGCCCCCAAAGACCGTGGGCCCTGGGCTCGATTCCCCACTTAGCTCTTCCCACGCCAAGTCACTGTCAGCAAGACTAAGTTCACTTGTAAGTTACCTTCACTGAAGTGCTCAGGCTACTCAACTCGGACGAAAAGTTTGATTTCAGCGAAGCGGTTTCGTCTCTGAGGAGGTCCTACACAAAGGTGAAACAAAAACTGTTCACTCGGACTAAATTCACTTGTAAGTTACCTTCATTGAAGTGCTCAGGCTATTCAACTCGGACGAAAAGTTTGATTTCAGCGAAGCGTTTTCATCGCTGAGGTCCTACACAAACGTGAAACAAAAACTGTATCAGTAGGACTGAGTTCACTTGTAAGTTACCTTCACTGAAGTGCTCAGGCTGTTCAGCTCGGAAGAAAAGTTTGATTTCAGCGAACCGGTTTCATCGCTGAGGTCCTACACAAACGTGAAACAAAAACTGTATCAGTAGGACTGAGTTCACTTGTAAGTTACCTTCACTGAAGTGATCAGGCTGTTCAGCTCGGACGAAAAGTTTGATTTCAAGGATGCGATTTCATCACTGCGGTCCTGTACATAGAAGCAAAAAAGAAAAAAAAACTGTTCCTTATAAAGGACTTATAATGTTAGGGAACAGAATCTAAGACTTCTTCTACAACGTTGTCGTACTGTTACCTGAAAAGTCAGTAATAAGTATGCTACTAAATTCATGTATCATTACAGCATTCAGTGTGCAATCGTTACAATCGATGTTAATTATATTTAAAAGTCACATAACACACAGAATAAACTACATTCAGTCTAAATTTTTCTTTCAATTGGTACAACTAACCTTCTTCAAGCTATCGAGTTGCACTGTCACCGCTTGCTGGGCTTGAAGTGTTCCTAGTAAAACAAACAATTTATGTTGGTTAAAAGTGTTGAACATATCAAAGTAATTGGAATGAAGCATTGGCTTATCAGGGTACTTACTGTTCTCCAGATCGGCCATCTTTTGGAGAAGTTGAGCAGCGGTGTCTAAATATAAATGATACTAAATACCAGCCAGAACGAATATTGAAAACAAAGGACTACGTACCACTGCGTTTGGATTCGGTCACAAAGAGTTCAAGAGACTGTGAACTGGAAGGAGTAGGCGTTTCGATAGTTGTCGACAGGACCGACTGCGAATAGGTGACCTGCGTTCTAATATCCCGAAAGTTCTGAGCGTTGCGAATTTGTGCCAGGTTGACTCTCGATAACTGCATGGGTTTGGGAACAAACTTTTGTCCTTCCCACTGAACGTGATCCTTACTTTCTTTCATTAGCTTTAGAAAGTCTTCTTTCTCTTTACTGTTGGAATTGGCATTTTCCGTTGTGAATCCAGTATTAAAGCCGTATCCCGCGAAGGTGACGTTGATGTCGTAGGAAAACTTGTTGCTCTTGGAAAATGTTTCCGCCATCCTGTGCTGTGCGTCGCTCACTGAATTGCGATAAACTTCAGAAATCTCTTTACTAGAACGATCGGGACGATAATTGTCTTGGTCCCAGAATACCAAGTCCCACATGGTTTTGCTCTGTTCGCTAATCTCAGTCTTGCCAGAGACGATAAGCCTCTCCAGACTCTTGTAGATGACTGACTCGGCGCTCTGTTGAAGGATTTCATCATCACTGACTGTCTCGGCAAGGACGTTTCTAACGGTCTCAGAGACGAGACGCTTGGTATCAACTGCAGTTAAGTAAACTTCTTTGCTGTTGGGAAATTTTTCGTCGAGCTCCGAAAACATGGATCCCGATACGATGTTCTCGATTCTGATGACCGTCTCCCGGCGTTTAGAGCGCTGCGAGTCCAAACTGAACTGCAGTTTGAGGTGCGCGAACTGCTCCGGATTGAAACGCATCTGTCTAGCCAAATGGCTGCATAATTCTAGATTTTCGCAAATGATCCGGAACCCGAGATACTGACCCGACTTGTACGGGATCCATTCTTTATGAACCCGGTAATTGACGGTTTGCTGCGTAGATACAAGAATAACCTTTTCAAAGGGTATCACACGGACTTGATGGATAGAGGTATCAACGCCAACCACTTTGGTCAAATAGTTGAAGATCTCTTTTTCTACCGACTCGGTCCAGAGATGAATTCGGAAACGCATCTCGAACTCGTTGGTGGCATTGTTGAATCCACTGACTGCGCTTTCAGGATCTAGTAGAGAAATAGGAGCGTAGTAATATTTTCTATCTTTCACATCAACGTTTGTCAACCCTCCTGAGCTTTCGTATATATCGATGCGGTAGCTTAGAAACGGCATCGAGGCTATGGCGCGTGGCGATATTTCGAGTTTGGCCCACGAGTCTTCTGTCTGGTTGGTGGTAGAGAACGATAGGCCAATACAGCCTAAGAAGCAAAGTAAACGGGCTAGGGTTCTCATTTCCCTGCTTTCGATTTCCTCTGAAATTTTGCTTCAGGCGCTGGATCCAAGAAACAGAACTGCAAATAAAATAGCCCCTACCAAACCCCAAGAAATCGATTTAGAACTTAGGGTGTTCCGCGCTTGACTCGCTTTAAGTTTTCTGCAGGCATTACTGTGTTACTTTAGCTAAAGTTCTATTGACTGTCAACTAAAAAACTTATTCTACAGTAGACCAGACAGTGATGATGCTATTTTTCATTACGATTCTTTAGTAATAAGGAAAAATGTAATAGAATAACAATAACTCATCAATAGGTAAAACTGTCTACGGATAATTGGTAACATTAACTGTGCTGGAAACAATATTTTTGTAGCATTTAAAAATCTAAAACAGGTAGCGCTGTACGGGAAACTGAAAGACTCTCCTACCAGGTTCAACGTGGAAGATCAGACGAGCGACGTTTGCAGGCCAACGAATCTGACGAGTGCATGTCGTCCGTTGACTTTTGGCGTGAATTTTATACACGGGCCTTTGGTTGAGTACAACGCCTGGTGTAACTGGTAACCGTTGTAGTTATCAGTCAAATCTGATTACTCTTGTTTATATGATCCTCTTAAGTTCCAGAGTTGAATGTAAACAGAATTACACAAGTGCTAGCAAATGTCGCAACTTTTGAACCCAGACGTTGAAAGGATTGATTGATGCCAGTTATCAGTGTACCATTCAAGGAATCACAGTTTCAACTTGACACTTCACAAGGAAAACTCTTCATGCACTCTAACAATGTTATCCTTTCATCTTCACTTCATCGTTCAAAATCTAGGTGTTATCTCATGTTATCCTGAAATGCAAAAAACCCTCGCGGAACTCTTTCATAGAGTTTCCGATCTCATTTGTCGTTCATCTGATGTGAGAAGTTGATTGCATCCTAAAAATTTCCGAGCTTATCTCTCGAACTGGAAGAGGTTTCAATTTATGATGGCGCCAAATAAGTATACCATTCAGTTCTTCTAAGAGCCTTCAAAGATTCTCATAAGATTGTTGCAAGACTCCTGGTCTGTTTTTCTCCAGTATGGTTCTTAAGAAGGAACCGTGGTACACTTCCTGAGGAAGCGGCAGTGGAAAAAAAACGTCAGATTTTCTCAAGCAACAAACGAGCAACGGAAAAAAGGTCAACAAAGGTCACAGAGAGAATCGACCATACAACTTAATAAAAGTAACCATAGAATGTAGTGAACATCTTGGTTGGTGCGAGTTATTAAGCACTGCTAGCAGAAAGAATCTCTCCAATTTTGATACGTCTTCAACGGAGTTGCCCGTCTTGGCGTAAAATGATTTTCTCGGGTTGTTTATTCACTACCAGTATTCTTCAGGATCATCCTAGTTGAATGAAAACGATCCTTGTTTCGACGCTTGAGTTAGGCGATCTACTATTTCCTTGTTGCGATATCTTGCAGCCGATTGCAGAGGCGTCCTGCCACCATAGTCTGTCTCGTTGGGATTGGCTCCTGCTTCGAATAACCACTCAATTGCTTCTATATCCCCATCAGCTGCAACAAAATGCAGCGGAATTTCCCTCGTTAGTTTTCTCGTTTGGATTAGCTTCCGCTTGAAGTAATCGATCCATCACCTTCGTGTGGCCATAATATAAAGCAAAGTGCAGTGGAGCCCATTTGGACGGAGTTTTATCGTTTGGATTAGCACCTGCTTGGAGTAGTCCGTCTAATATTACCTCATATCCCTTGCTTGTAGCTGAATGCAGTAGAGACCATCCATCTCCAATTTTTTTCTTTAAGACCAGCTCCTGCTGCAATCAAACGATCTACTATTTCCTTGTGGCCATTTATGCAGCCAAGTACAATGGAGTCTCTCCGTCTTCATTTTTACCGTTTACGTGGACTCCTGCTTCAATAAGTCGATTCTTTATTTCAGTTTGACCTTTTTCCGCCGCCCAATAAAGTAATGTCCATCCACTGGTATCTTTTTCGTTTAACTTGGCTAGCGCATTTAGGAGGTCTTTGATTATTGATGTATGGCCGGCTCTAGCAGCTTTAAGTAAAGCAGTTCTATAATCCTGCGAGTCTCTAGCGTTTATGTCAAACCCAAATCGAATCCACGCGCGAACAAAACGTTCATCTCCATTTTTGACGGCTTCGAAGAAGTTGTGCTTTGCGTTCGAGTCCGATTGCTGCACAAGACTTAGATCTAAGTAGAAGAATATTAAAATAAATAACTTACAATCCACGAAACAAGGAAATCTCACCTGACAGGAATTGAAGACTTTCCTGGAAAAAATGCGGAAAAAATTTTAACGACAGCAATAGTTTGCTAAATATGAGGAATTAGCCGATTGCTTACATTTTATTGCGTTTTATCACTTTCCCTCAGAATTCATTGGTTAGCAACCTCAGTATGCTAGTTCTTATACCGTGCTCGCAACATGCAGTTGTATTGGGATTCGCTTGTTTTCTCGAAATAGTTTCTCTCTTGCTTTATCACAGTTCATAAGTTTAGACTTTACTTAACAAGTTCTTGCTAATCAAAAGCTTGTAAGGGAACGACTGGAATATTAACGAGAATTTGAAAACCCTAAAAAGCCTTGCTCGGGCCCGACCAGGGTCAGGATGCCAGAGTCAGTCGAGAGTCTCAAGGGTCAATCGGAAAGAAATTAGTCAGTTGTCGTTCAGTTAAAATCTCGCAGTCAACCTGTTGTTCCTCTCGGTTAAGTCAGTCGGGCATTGATCCAGTTAATTCAGTTAAACAAAGTCTGTCAATTTTCTGTCAATTTTCTGTTTCCCTCATGTATCTCCGCAAAGGTTAAAATTTTCCGCTATAACTTCATTTCTGAAACTTGTAAAAGTTATGTTCCTCAAATAAATTGGAAAATCGGCTACTGAGATTTGTCATTGTCAGAATTATTCTACCACTGAACAGGTCTACTGATAAATGTTTCAAGCTATAATTAATTCAGTAGGGCAACTGGTTTAATTGTACGAACACGCAAGAGTTAGAATATATAAGAACAGTAGACAACAGATACGTGTAACGCTGATCATAGTATAAATGATAACATCTAAGTTTTAGATCACGTCAGTAAAAAAAAAAAAAATATGCACCAATACAAGTAATACTAAATTCCGAAGTGTCTACAACGACACGATGGATAACAGCAACGCAATCGCAATATGAAGTTGTATATCAATCAATCGAAGGAATCTAGAATTCTGACAGTAATGAGAAAATCTTTTTTCATCCCTAGATCACATTTTGCTACGCAATGTTCAAACAATAGCCTAACAACGGTAGTTATCGCATTTAATCTGAATAGTATGTAGTATAATGACTATTTTTTCAGAAAAAAAATAACTAACTACTGAAGTACATAACAACTAAAATTTCACTCGGGAATGGTACTGAACATGTAAAATTGGAATATTGAGCAAATTTAACTACATATGCAATCTGACTTGTACACTAAATAGAAAAAATAGTTTACTGTACTTTATTTTCCCTAAGGAATTTCCCAAACATGAAGCAATTGATTTACGTCACAGCATAAAAATTTGCCCGCTTTGGTCCCGTTTCTGTTCACTGCAATTTCGTCGACTCAGAGGGCCAACTGCGGCAAACCTCACAGTCTCCGACCGATCTACCTGGCCTGCAGCTCATTCCCGATCTTCGTTGCTCAGTTGGGTTGTAGTTCTCAAGACTGCGTCATAAATAATATTCATGTAATAGTCTACAACAAATGGAAAGGATTATTAGAAAATCATACAAGACTAGTTTCTGCATCTGCAGTTGTTACCTACCACCAGGCGTCCATGACTGTCACAGCACATGAAAGTGAAAGCGATTATTGTTGACGGCCCTCGTTGCGCTTTTGTAAACGAAAAAATTAGTTACGATAAGATTTAGTTAACGGTTATTAAAAGTAGAACAACGTGCTTCCTAGCTTGTGAACTATAGTACTGCGACATTTAAAATTGTCGCAATTGTATCACTTGAATGATGCAAAGTAAAGTTAACGAGTACCGTTAACTGATGCATCTTTACTGATCTTGTCCCAATTTGTTGCCCTCTTTTACAGATACCAAAGAGATGAGCTTCCAGTTGGCTTGGCAAAAATGTGGTTAAGCGTCTTGGTTGGTCCTGGCATGACGATCTTCAGTACATCAGACCTGCCGCATGGTTAGGCAGCCAACTTCTGAAAAATTTTCAACAGTATTTTATACTTACTCAAAAATTAACGAATGACAGAATGATACACGAACCTTGTCTAAGAATTAAGTGCAACATTTGCAGATGTAAAGTAAATCTACCAATTATGGTTTCTTCCAGTTCTGGTCCACAGTATAGAGAAATAGACAGTAGTGAAAGTTCTTATAACCCCCACGTTAAGAAGTTGACCAAGCTAAAGAACGCCATCTATACCTCATTTCCTGAAGCTTTTGCACACCGAGCTCTCATCGCGAACTGCAGAAACTTTGAAAATTCATATAAAATCGAATAACTGACAGAGCTACTCGACATTTTTTCTGACCAACCTCCGCCGTGTGAAAATTACGTTCTAGAAAAAATTTTACGCCTCATCGGATGCGTTGTTACGATGTTCATGAATTAGTTGAAACTTTGCACGTGCACAAGTCCGACGAAATTTGATATTATGAAATGATTTTTGCACTAAAAGGTAGAAAATTGTCTAAGCTACCAGCCAGTACCCAGTTTAATGCTCTCACTTATTTCCTTCGTTCAGAATTACTCCGAAACGCTGTCGCGCATGTCGCCGTGCTACGAACAGAGGACATCAAACTAAGTTGCGCGTCGCGCACATTCTATCTACTGTTGCTCTTGCTGAATTTAAATTGCCCAAGAAAACAATACACGGCATGAATCACTGTATATATTATTCAATACACGAATATTTCATAATATTAAGAATTAATATATCCCAGTTGCGAAGGCCAAAGAAGGAAAGAAGAAGATGAGGATCACGTTCAGAAACGTGAAAATTTTAACATCTTGTGAGAGTGTGTGTCCAAAGCTATATAAAAAAATTCCCCAATTTCCATACTGTTGGACAGATTTAGTTGCATCAAATATTTGAAGGGGCAAATTAGTAAGATTATTCAATATTTCTGTATCGAATAATACAATGATTTAAGCCGTGCATTATTTTCTTGGACAATTTAAATCCAGCAAGAGCAACAGCGGATAGAACGTGCGCGACGCGCAACACAGTATGTTGGTCGCTCTTCGTAGCACGGTGACATGCGCGAGCGCGTTTCTGAGTCATTCTGAACGAAGGAAATAAATGAGAGCATTAAACTAGGAACTGGCTGATAGCTTAGAAAATTTTCTATGTTGTGGTGCAAAAATCACTTCATAATATCAAATTTCTTCGGACTTGTGCTCGTGCAGAGTTTTCAACTAATTCATGAATATCTTAGCAACGCATCAAACAAGGCGTGTAAGTTTTACTTCAACATATTTATAGCATAACTGTGAATAGCAAGGACAAGCTTCAAATCATTCTGTAAATCATCTCATTTTAAAGAAATGTTTAAGGTTTCTAGGGTCCGCGACGACAGCTTGACGTGCAAAAGCTTCTGGAAGTGAGGTAGAGATGGCGTCGCTTAAAAAAACATTTTATCGTGCAAGTTTCACAACTGTCCATTTCTCTATACTGTGTTCAAGTCGCACTCGAACGAGGACAACTTCGCAGAACCACGCGAGAAAACGTGGCGGATTCGAATGTGACATGCGAAAGAGACGAGCTCTTATTGGTCAACGACCGAGCTGGGCGCCAACTAACTTGACGATAGGGAAAATTCCCTACTCGTGGAATAAAACGGTTTTGCACTAAACTTATCGTGTATCAGTTTTTATTTCAGTTTTCTGGTACTATGTAATATTTATTATTCATTAATAATTATTAATATTTAAAAGTAATTAATAATTTAACAATATTTATGAAAATTAATATCATTAATAATAATATTTAGTAATAACTTAGTTTCTGCGAGTTCGTGTAAATAGGTTTACCATGGAGCTCGGCGCACCCCCGCTCCTATTGGCTGTAGACAAACCCGGCAAGTTTAACATGGGCTTTATGGGCCTAAAACTTTCTTTCGCAAATATTTAAACAGTGTATTGCATTTTCCGTGTACGGGACCCAAATTCTGAATGCTTATGATTTATACTATTTGTCAGTATGAAACATACTGATGTACAACTCGGCGTTTCAGTAAAAAATTGCAAAACCTATTACCCAGACGCTTCAGCCTCGACTTGCCCGTAGTAGATGATCCCTTCTAGCGCAAATGTCCGTGTATAAGAGCCCGTTTTGGCCTGCTGTGTTCAGGGAATTAAATTTAGAGTAAAACTTAGTATAGGGTAAACCTTAAAGGGGCAAAAAAAGTCTGAATGCTGTTTAAAGTAATGACACTTTACAAAGGAAGAACGTTAAAGGAACCTGACCACGCAAGTGCTCGGGGAACGTTCCACTGAAGCCGCAGATTCTCGAGAAAAACGAAGAAAACCAACTACATTTTGTTCCAAATGTATCAGTAAACTATTTCTTATTCCGTCTTACCTACACTGCAGGTTAAGTAAGCCAGGCACAGTGTTTTCTTCAGTACACTTTCGAGAACTAACGGAAAATATCAGCGTTCGCACGCGGGAAAGCGCTCGCGCGTGCTAGCCTTAATTAAAAGTATCAGTTCTGTATGCAGTGTAAATTGCTCTATTCACCAAGAAATTGCTTGCGCTGTACAGAACAGGAAAAAATTTGGGGTGCCCGACACGCCGCGCCCAGAAAATCGTCCAGCAGAGATCGAGTAACTTTCGTTAGTAAGAAGGAGCGCGCACAAACTCGGAAGACTGTCGCGGAAGATTCTGTTGATAAGTTGTAAACAATTAAGCGGATTGAGCAATGAGGGAGACCAAGAGAATGGCCTGATAACAGGTGATAACAAGCTGATAACACGGTGATAAATTGAAGAGAGGTCAGGCGGGGACTGAGGAATTTAAGAATCATGAAAAGAATCCCAGAATCATGGCAAGAATCAAGAGTCTTGGATATCTCGACTGAAGAGACCAGAAGAAAGCAGATAGAGCAATGAGATGAACTAAGAAAATGGACTGTTAAAAGGTGATAACAGGTTGATAACACGATGGTAATCTATCCATAACTCAGGGAAGGGTTGAAGAATCTGCTTGTTCCGGATAGATCTGGAGTTTTAATTTATTATGTCTCCTTTTGTACATGTTTTCGTCTTTCGTTTTCGCTCTCCCTTTTTTACCCCAATTTGCATACAAAATTCTTCATTTTCTTCATGCTCTAGTTTGGAGTTTTATTCAGGGTGCAAAGCTAAGGTTTTAAAAGGCCTCCTAGGTGCTCGGCCACGAGCAGTCGAGCGGTACAGTACGTGGCAGTCTGAAGTCCGTCATCATCGTTAGTTCGCTTCCGTGAACTCCCTTGTCATTCTTTAGTTAGTCCAACATTACGTTCGTTTTCTTTCATAAGTAATACAATTGGCTCAACTCTTCTAAACTCTTGTGTTCTTCTTCGTATGTCGCGATTGGCGAATATATTAAATTATAACTCCACTGAACACTGCTAATCATGAAAGAATCTCGGAATACTATCAAGAATCTTAAATAATAGCTAAAATGTCTTGAACTACAAGAAACCAAATAGAGCAAGATAGATTAACAGGGGGAATGGTTGATAACATGTAACAACAGTTTGATAACACATTGGTAACTTAAAGGTAACTCAAAGAATGGTCGGAGAATCTGTGAATCATAAAAGAATCTCAGAATCTTGTCAAGAGTCTTAAAATTAGCGAAAATGCCTTGAACTACAAGAACTAGTAGAACATACTAGATGAACGGAGATAAGTAATTTCTAACACATGATAATATATCGTGAAAATCCGTGATTCATATAAGATTCTCCTTGGGAAATCTTCAAAGATTCTGCTAAGATTCTTGCAAAGTCTTGAGAGATCTATTCTCGTCCGTTATAATCATTAAGAAAGAACCGTGGCGTACTTCCTGAGGAAGCAGCAGACGAAAAAACGTCACTTTTTCTCAAGCAACAAACGAGAAACGGAAAAAAGGTCAAACCGATTGATGCATTGGCCAAACCTTCATCTTCTTGTCCGTTCTGCGTCCACCGTTGTCCGCTCTGAAGGAAATCCCTTGAAATCGAACGCTGCTCGCTCTCTCGTTTCATCCTCCGACTTCAGCGATCATCCCAAACGCTTCCAGGACGCCCAGAATTACTTAGATTCTGAGATAGCACTGGTTTCTTTCCGAGTAATTACAACTCAGTTTGATGTATGTTGGGTGTTCCGATAATAGATCTGAATTCTGTAACTGTGTACTTGAATTTTTAAAGTAATCATTTCAGCATTTCGTATTGGCATTGAATGAAAACAGTTGAAATGTGTCATCAGTTGAAGCAAAACTAAATGTTAAAGCAGTAGAGGATAAAAGCCCCGAATTAAATTGATTATATGGTTTTATTGAAGTAGTTTTAGACGCTGATGAACATTTTGGATCCAGCGTTTTACAAGAAGCTTTGTTTCATTTAAGAAGAGAATGAAAATCTTGATTTTTCATTGGTAAAGAGAGTTAAACTTTGTGGGCAGCCAGAATTTGAGCGGTTTCTTGTTTATTGTTTATCAGCGCCATGTCTCTGGGTGTTTTACCGTAATCGTTCTGGACTGTGGTACTTGCGCCTCCTCGCAGAAGAGCCTTCACTACTTCCTTATGGCCACACAGTGCAGCGTAGTGCAGTGGAGTCCACCCGTCATTCCTTTTCTCGTTTGGATTAGCTCCTGCTGCAATTAATCGATCGACTGCTCCCTTATGGCCATTGTACGCAGCGTAGTGAAGTGGAGCCCATCTGTTTTTATTTTTCTCGTTTGGATTAGCTCCTGCTTGAATTAATCGGTCGACTGCTTCCTTATGGCCATAAAATGCAGCCCAGTGCAGTGGAGTCTCTTCGTGTTTATCTTTGACGTTTGGATTAGCTCCGGCTTTTAGCAGATCTTCCACTATTGGTGTGTGCCCTGAGATCGCAGCCTTATGTAAAGCAGTACGATTATAGTTGTCCTGGTCTTTTTCATCCAGACTCAGCCCAAGTTGAATCCTGGCGCGAACTAAATGTTCGTCTCCCTTCTCGGCAGCTTTGAAAAACTCCTTCTTGTTTACGGCTGTTTGATGCGAAACAAATAAATCGAGCCATATATAAAAAACACGTTCATCACGTGATACAACAATAGTGTCTTAATATTCACTATACATATGTACTATATATTTTCATTGGACAATTCTTGAGCACGTAATTGAAAGGTCTGGTAAATGAAGACATCTTACCTGAAAACTCCCGAAGAATTACCTTAAAAAATAAGAAAAATGGTTAGTGAATCCTACAAAACTCCGATTAAAAAACTTCTTACAGATCTCATTTTCAACAATATGTTAGGAAAAAGTATCAGTAAGATTAAGTTTACTTGAAAGTTACCTTCACTGAGGTGTTAAGGTTCTTCAGCTCGGAAGAAAAGTTTGATTTCAGAGATGGGATTTGATAACTGAAGTCCTATAAAAAGTAAGTAAAAGACTTTCTTATAAAGAACCTCAAATTCTCGGGAAAAGAAATAAGGACTTCTTAAACAAAGCTGTCGTACTGTTAACTGAAAAGTCAGTAGTAAGTGTGCTGCTGCTGTCATGTATCATTTAGCATTCGATGTGCAATAGTTACAATTGAGTATAACTATATTTAAAAGTGTCACATAATAAACTACATTCAGCCTGAGTTTCTCTTTCAATGGGGAAATTGCATAATTTTTTTTTTATTTTTGAAAACCATAGTTTTCTATTTCAGAAATCCGAAACTGCAATTTGAAATATTATTTGGGGACCAGAAACATTTTAAAATATGGTTTTTAGTGAAGGAAATGTAAACAATAATCCTTATTTACATACAACAGTTTTCATAGTAGAGAAGTTATTGTAATAGTCTTATCTAGGTGAATTAGTTATGCTGTAAGTGGTAAAAGGAACAATTAATATAATATGTAATAATTCATAGTGAACCATAATATTACATGATATAATAAGATACAGTATAACAAATAATTAATAATATAATTAATAATAACCGTTACTGGTTAAGAAAGATTATAATCATTATTAATTATTATTATGTTATTATTTGAAAAAAGTTGTTAATCATGATGATTGTAATTATTGTTGTTATTAATTCTATTATTATTTGTGTTACCTAGAACAGTTTGTAATGATTTCATTTTTTATCTTCATTTTCGTTAATTGTTTTCATCACTAATTATAATTCTATAATTATAAATAACGTACGACAAACTGATTATAAGATATTCATATAGCAAAAATATCAGACTCAGTTCGAGAAAAAAAGCAGTAAAAACGAATAGAAATTCAACAAAATTAGGCGATCCGTATAGCAGCCGTGGATAGAACCGAGTTGATGACGTTACGCCACGGTTTCGCCAAGATCCAAGCGTTTTTGAAATTCCGCCCCCTAAAGGATTTTCTGTCCCCTGCGTACTTGACTTACTGTGAACTCATAGAGATTCATAATAGCCTACGCAAGTTCCGTTTGTTATCTTTATTTGATTTTCCTACAGGTAGGAAAACTATTAACACAATATCAAATTCGAAATTTCCATTCTTGACTCGCACGTATAACGATACTCATGTGCACATTACGTGGGGGTATGCCTTGCATGTGATGTATAGTTTTGCCATTGTACCTTGCACCGCACGTATAGGGCATATGCGACACGTTGACCCCTGTATAACGGACGTTGCTGCTAAGTCATGTGCAACAAGTACTGAAAGTTTTTAACGCAGAAATGACTATCCATTTTTTGTAATTGTTCAGAATTATTTCACAGAGACTTCGATGTTAACTTATTCGATTCGTCTGTCCGTTGTCGAGGAGTTAGTTTTCATTCCAATAGGTTTTCAAAATAAGCTTGATACGGCTCTTGAATCGGTTTAAATACTTTTTATACCGAAGGGGCCCATTCAATTACTTTTTTGTAGATCCGGTATCTTATAGCATACTACGACTTACACTTGAATTTTTTTCAGTGCCCCAGCCGCTGTGTGTTATGCAAACTATCAAGCATAGATGCACTGGAGCGCTGCGGTGCGGTGCCACGCGCATGGTTTCAATGGCTTAGCCTCGTTCGTGGTCTTTCTATTTTTCTGTATCAGTAAGACTACGTTTACTTGTAAGTTACCTTCACTGAAGTGCTCAGGTTATTCAGCTCAGAAGAAAAGTTCGATTTCAGTGAAGCGGTTTCATCTCTGAGGAGATCCTATACAAAGATGAAACAAAAACTGGAAGTATCAGTAAGACAACGTTCACTTGCAAGCTACCTTCACTGAGGTGTTCAGGTTATTCAGTTCGGAATAAAAGTTTGACTTCAACGAAGCGGTTTCATCTGTGAGGAGGTCCTATACAAAAGTGAAACAAAATCTGTAAGTATCAGTAAGACTAAGTTACAAGTTACAAGTTGCAAGTAACCTTCATTGAAGTGCTCAGGTTATTCAGCTCGGACGAAAAGTTTGATTTCAAAGAATCGGTTTCGTCTCTGAGGTCCTATACAAAGGTGAAACAAAAACTGCAAGTATCAGTAAGACTAAGTTCACTTGTAAGTTACCTTCATTGAAGTGGTCAGGTTATTCAGCTCGGAATAAAAGTTTGATTTCAGCGAAGCGGTTTCATCTGTGAGGAGGTCCTATACAAAGATGAGACAAAAACTTTAAATATCTGTAAGACCAAGTTTACTTGCAAGTTACCATCACTGAAGTGCTCAGGTTATTCAGCTCGGACGAAAAGTTTGATTTCAAAGAATCGGTTTCGTCTCTGAGGTCCTATACAAAGGTGAAACGAAAACTGCAAGTATCAGTAAGACTAAGTTCACTTGTAAGTTACCTTCATTGAAGTGCTCAGGTTATTCACTGAAATGCTCAGGTTATTCAGCTCCGACGAAAAGTTCGATTTCAGCAAAGAGTTTTCATCAATGAGGTCCTATAAAAAGAAGCTGTTATAATGTTATACCCTGATTAAATAAAGAAAACATTTCATTGGTTCATTTACATAAAGAGCACTAGGGTTCACGTCTAATGGAAAAATGCAGTCAGTCTCGAACTCGATTCGCACTAAACCAGTCGTGTTTAATTCCTTCTGAATACCGCATTTATAACAGAAGCCAAAAAATGTTCCTTTACATTGTGGGAAAGAGAACTTAGGATTTCTTCAACAAAGTGGTCGTACTTTTACTTGAAAAGTCCGTAATAAGTGTGCTATTGCTGTCGTGTATCATTTAGAGTTGGTTGTGTAATTGATACAATGAATGTTAATTGCATTGAGAAGTATCACAGATAATAAACTACATCCAACTTTATCTTTTGTGTACAGTGACAACTAACCTTGATCTGTCTGTTGAGTTGCTCTGTCGTCGCTTGCTGGGCTTGGACTGTTCCTAGTTAGACAACCCATTCTTGTTAGAAGATTTTCATAAGCTAACAGGTACTAACTCTGCAGGTCGGCGATCGTTTGGAGAAGTTGAGCGAAGGCATCTATTGTATGTAATGGTACTAATTAGCAGCTAAAATGAATGTTGACAAGCAAAGGACTACGTACCACTGAATTTGGACTCCGTCACAAAGAGTTCAAGAGACTGTGCATTGGAAGGAGTAGGCGTTTTGATAGCTGTCGACAGGATAGACTGCGAATAGGTGACCTGTGTTCTAATACCTCGAAAGTTCTGAGCGTTGCTAATTTGTGCCAAGTTGATTCTCGATAACTGCGTGGGTTTGGGAAAATTGTTGTTCGCAGAAAATGTTTCGGCCATCCTCTCCTGGTCGTTCACTGAATCGCGATAAGCTTCCGACATCTCGTTACTCGAACGATCGGGGCGATGACTGTCTTGGTCCCAGAAATCCGAGCCCCACATGTCTTGGTTCTGTTCGCTGATTTCAGTGTTGCCAGAGACGATAAATTGTTCCAGACTCTTGTAGATGGGTGACTCGGCGCTCTGATGAAGGAT
The DNA here is from genome assembly GCA_002872375.1 of Eulimnadia texana. Classification (NCBI taxonomy): domain Eukaryota; kingdom Metazoa; phylum Arthropoda; class Branchiopoda; order Diplostraca; family Limnadiidae; genus Eulimnadia; species Eulimnadia texana. The sequence goes on from NKDA01000007.1 coordinate 2,842,727, forward strand.
TTCATCATCGCTGAATGTCTCGGCGAGGACGTCACTAACGGTCTCAGAGAGGAGACGCTTCGTATCAGCTACAGTTAAGTAAACTTCTTGGCTGTTGGGAAATTGTTGACCGAGCTTCGAGAATCCCGATACGATGTTTTCGATTTTGATAACGGTCTCGCGGCGTTTAGAGCTCAGCGAGTCCAAAGTGAAATGCAATTTGAGTGCGCGAACTGCTCCGGATTGAGACGCATCTTTTCAGTTAAGTGGCTGCAAAATTCTAGAGTGTCGCAAACGATTCGAAACTCGAGATACTGATTCGACTGATACGGGATCCATTCTCGAGGAACCCGGTAATTGACGGTTTCCTGCGTAGATACAAGAATAACCTGTTCGAAGGGTATCACATGGACTTGATGGATAGAGGTTGCAACACCAACCACTTTTGTCAAGTAGTTGAAGATCTCTTTTTCTATCGACTCGGTCCAGAGATAAATTCGTAAACGCATCTCGGCCTGTTGGGTGGCATTGTTGAATTCGCTGACTGCGCTTTGAGGATCTAGTAGAGAAACTGGAGCGTAGTAATATTTTCTATCTTTCGCATCACCGGTCTTCAGTCCTCCTGAACTTTCATATATATTAACGCGGTAATTGAGAAACGGCATCGAGGCTTTGGCGCGCGGCGATATCTCGAGTTTGGCCCACGAGTCTTCTGTCTGGTTGGTGGTGGAGAACGATAGGCCAATACAGCCTAAGAAGCAAAGTAAACGGGCTAGGGTTCTCATTTCCCTGCTTTGGATTTCCTTTGAATTTTTGCTTCAGAGGCTGGATCCGAGAGACAAAACTGGAAACTAAATAGCCCCTACCAAACCCCAAGAAATCAATTTAGAACTTAGGGTGTTCCGCGCTTGACTCGCTCTAAGTTTTCTGCAGGCGTTATTGTTTTACTTTAACTCAATTTTTAATAACTGTCAACTGAAAACTTAACCAACAGTAGAGCAACAGTTGATGATGTTATTCTTAATTACTGATGTTTAGTAATAAATAAGAATATAGTCAACTAGGAACAATTCATCAACAAGTAATACTTTCTATTATATAATACTTAACTTGAATTCTGGTGAAAACAATATTTCTCTCAGATTTCAAACCATAAATCAGATAGCGCTGTATGGGAAACTGAAAGACTCTCTTACCAGGTTCAGCGTGGATGATCAGACGAGCGACGTTTGCAGGCCAACGAATCTGACGAGTGCATGTCGTCCGTTGGCTTTTGGCGTGAGTTTTATACACAGGCTTTCAGTTGATTACAACGTCTGGTGTAACTGGTAACCGTTCTAGTTATCAATTAAATCTGATTACACTTGTTTATATGATCCTCTGAAGTTTCAGAGTTGAATGCAAACAGAATGCAAAAGTGCTAACAAATGTCGCAACTTTTGAACCCAGACGTTGAAAGGATGAATTGATGCCAGTTATCAGTGTTCCATTTTAAGGATTCATAACTTCAACTTCTCACTTCACAAGTAAAACTCTTCATGCACTTTAACGATGTTATTCTTCATCTTCACTTCATCGTTCCAAAATCTAGGTGTCATCTCAAGTTATCGTGAGATACCAAAAACCCTCGTGGAACTCTTTCACGGAGTTTCCGATCTCATTTGTCGTTCATCTGATGTGAGAAGTTGATTGCATCCTAAAAAGTCCCGGGCTTATCTCTCGAATTCGAAGAAGTTGAACCCATGATCTTGCCATATGAACATATCATTCAGTTTCAGATTTGAGTGTAAACAGAACTGCACACGTGCTAGCAAATGCCGCAACTTTGACCCCAGACGTTGAGAGGATTAGTTGATGCCAGTTATCAGAGTTCCATTTCAAGGAATCACAATTTCAGCTTCACACTTTACAATCAAAACTCTTCGTGCACGCTAACAGTGTTATTATTCATCTTCACTTCATCGTTCCAAAATGTAGGTGTTATCTCAAGTTATCGTGAGATTCGAAAAACCATCGTGGAACTCTTTCACGGAGTTTCCGATCTCATTTGTCGTTCATCTGATGTGAGAAGTTGATTGCATCCTAAAAAGTCCCGGGCTTATCTCTCGAATTCCAAGAGGTTTCAATTTATGATGGCGCCAAATAAACATACCATTCAGTTCTTCTAAGATTCTTCAAAGATTCTCCTAAGATTGTTGCAAGACTCCTGGTCTGTTCTCGTCCAGTATGGTTCTTAAGAAGGAACTTCAACTGACTACTAAGTTGCACCGTTGCAGCTTGCTGAACTTCGACTATTCCTAGTGATAAAAGGTTCGTGAAACGTTCTATAGTACAAATAACCGCGTATACTTACTTGTCTGTGTCTCAACTATCTTCACTAGTTAAGCAAAGGCATCTAATATGAAAGACGTTTTGTTAAACCGTAAACGTTTACTTGAAAAGAAAGGTGTACCATACCGTTTAACTTGGTTTCCGTCACAAATTGTTCGGGTTCTGCAGTGGACAAGGATACCCAATGAAAAATTCATACGGTTGGGTACCGCCTGTATCAAATGTTGAAGCGTTTTAATAAATAAAGAGGATGTATTTCAGATAAGCCAATTAATTAACCAAAAGTTCAAAAGGAAGAAACCTAAGACCAAAATGAATCTTTTACCGACCTTATATGCGATCTTATCTCCGTAGCGATCAAAACGTGAATGCCCAAAAAACCCAGAAAAAAAGGGAAACGCCAAGCCAATAGGGGAAATGAACAAAAGCAAATTGCATAAATTAACAACACGGCACTAGGGGTACAACAAAATCAAATTTGATAACTTAACTAACTCAAACAAATAATAAACTAAGAATAATTCCGGATAATCCGGAACACCGCCTGAATCATGGCCTGAACACTAGTTGACCGTCTGAATCACCGTCCAAACAATAGCTGAGTAAGTTTTATAGACTAAAAGAGGACCGTCTGAACAACCCACTGAATACCGCTATACTACTTTTCGCTTTTTTAGTAGTGCCTGGATCATGCACTGAACGTCGTCTCAATAAATCTAGTGTGTGACTACCGTCTAAGGCCGAATGAGTTTTTGTAATGCTCTACCGTCTGAACGACTAGTTGAGCACTGGCTAATTTTTTCTCAAATTTACGAGCGCATGAATCATGTGCTGAACGTCGTCTGAATACAGCTAGTGTATGATTACTGTCTAAAGCAGACTGAATTTTTGTAATGTTCTACCACCCGAATTACCACTTGAGCATTGCCTGAATTTTTTCGAATTTCAATAGTGTCTGAACCATGCACAGAACATCGTCGGAATTCAGCTAGTGTGTGACCACCATCTAAGGCCGTCTGAATTTTTGTCATGTTCTACCGCTTGAATTGGCCGTTGAGCATCGCCTGAATTTCGGGTAGGCTAATAATCCCTGACAAACAAAGCAAGAAGGGCACTATTGTCATTCTTGCGGTTTTGTTCCCTCGTGAATTTTGCTTTCGAAAGGTATAGTGATCAACCGGAGAGTCGAACGGCAGACTTTCAGACCAACGAATTTGACGAGTGCATACTGTTATTCGAGATACTGTCATTACATTCACCGCAATTATTCAACATCATAATTCCATTAACTTTAATCGAGTTAAATATAATACTAATATATAACAAAATAGTACAAAGAATTAAGTAATTAAAATAAATATAGTAGAATTGCATACAATACTGTGGAATAATTGGAAAATATTAATAATGGAATTAAATATCATAATATTATTAAAATCCAATTAATTTGTTATTGTAAAATACAATAATTTTAATTATAATTAATTTAATTCATGGTTGATTTTAAACCAATGAACGAGTTAATAAATTAACGATTTTTTCGTACTTCAATTCTTCTCTAATTGGTTAGGGGAAAATAATATTTCCGCCTTGTGATTGGGCCAAACGGAAGGAAGGAAGTGGGAAAAATTTTTCCCATGCAATTCCGCTTCCAGTTTTCTGGACGGAAACATTTGGAAGACGTTACGCGAAATTTTTATCAAATGTCAAGATCTTTTTGAGGGATTTTTAGAAAAATAAACAAGAAAAAGTGAAGAATCTTGACTAAGAATCTTAAGAATAGTTGAAGAATCCTTCGCTAAGATCCTGAATCTTGGGTAAGAATCTTGAGAAACTTTGCTGAAACTTTGAATTTTGAGTAAGAGTAATGGATCGTAAGGGTTATTGCTATTGGCACGGAATTTCCGTGGTACTTAATGGAACCATATGCTATTGACACGGAAGTTCCGTGGCACCAAAGATATTCAAAAGCTATCGCCACGGAAAGTACGTGGCACCAAGAACACTCGACAGCTGTTGCCACGGAACTTCCGTGGCACTAAGGTGCTGGAAGGCTATTGCCACGGAAAATTGCGTTACACCTAAACTGCATTACGGAAACTTTACTATTTTCCGTGACACCATGTTTAATTCAGGAAGCCAGTGTCACGGAATAAAATTTTGCTAAGTCAATAGCTCTAGTCAAAAGTAAATCGATACAGTTATCGTCAAGATAGCATAAATGTATCATTTAAAAAATATCTTTGAAACTTATTTTAACTTTTCACCGTGTATTCATTTACCACAACATTACTTTTTCCCCAAGTTAAGTTCTTTCACGAACTCCTCTACCATCTCAAAACTCTGAAATTGCTTCCCGTTGTACAAAACACTAGTCAAATCAAAACTGTCACTGTTTTCCGTGACATCAGTTTCAACGTGAGAATTCACAGAGTTCATCATTTTAGCAACCGAACTGTAACTCTTGCTCAACAAGAATGAAAGAATTTGACATTTTTGGAGTTAAAATGATATAGTAAGTTCCCCAAGCAAACTCTGAGACATTCTGGAATTAGATTCTTCAGCTAAAGGACGACCGCATTAAGTTTTATGCAGTCAAGTTCCATGAAAACTATAAATCCCTCCACCGAGATTATCTCTTCCTTTCTAAGAACTCTGTAGACTGCATTTTTCATTGTGGGTAACTCTCAAGTTACTAATACTGCCTACGACGTAAGTAAAATTTGCGGGAGAAGCTTCCGCCATTAACTGCTGCCAAAAGTATTTGAAGGAATATTGTGTAGTTTAAAAAGACATTGTGTCGAACCTGTAAAAAAAACTTTCACCGCAAATTCAAGGGGTGAAAAAAACTTTCACCACTGTTTTACCCAGTGAAAGTGTCTTTTTCGCCACAGTGTATTCTTTAACCATTTTACCAGTCATGTTTTGATTTGTCTTTTTGGGAAATCTGGAGACAGTGCGAGACAATGCAGACGTTGCTCTGGAAAGCTTTTAATTTTTGGTTCTATTCCGGTATTAATATAACGTAATGTTTCAAAATTAATTTAACTTCCAAGTGTCTTTACTCGATAATTTTCATTTACTGGATAAACAGCATGTTAAATGAAATTAAAAATTTAAATTCCGAAATAAATGTACTTCGTGTGCTGTGGAAACTATACATAGTATCGGCACATGTGTTTCCGAAGGCACGGAAAAGCTGTTTACCACGGAATTTCAGTGGTACTAAGGGAAATCGAAAGCTATTACCAGGGAAATTCCGTGGCAACAGCCATCTAGTGCAGTTCTTGCCACGGAAATTCCATGGCAATAGCCTTCTCGGACAGGGATTGGCACGGAATTTCCGTGGCAATAGCTTCCAAGCTCCCTTCGTGCCACGGAATTACCGTGGCAACAGCTTTTCCGTGTAGCAGCTGCCACGAAAAATTTCCGTGGCAATAGAAATTTTCTTCTAAAATGATCAAGGGGTCTGAAACTCCGAGGAAAAGTGTACGAAGATTATCTGATAACACGGAGATAACATGGAGATAACACGGCCTGGGTGTACGAAGATTATTGGAGGTTTCGGACTCCCTTGAAAATGCTGCAGTTATAAAATATATGGCCAACGGTATGGAAGGCTTGTTGGCATTTAAACAGTTTGTCAACACTTATTTTTTTTGGTCCTTGTCGGGTATTCATGCACATATTGCCCATGACCCCCTGTGCTGAGTGCAGAGTGCGTAAGGGAGGGAATTGGCGGACTCTTTCATCTGTCTGTCTAGAGTGGCTGGCCCGGGAATAGGCTTCACTTGGGAGTGGGATCGAACCCATAGACCCAGCGGTGAAGAGCGGCGGTCGTAACCGCTGAGCTACCAGCCCTCTTAACACTTATTTAAATAACCTATAAATAAGAGGGAAAAATAAAAAAAAGAAAGAAATAAAACCCAAAACACAAACATATATGTATATAACACATGTAAAGATAACACAAATTGATTTTTGTTTTGTTTATTTTTCCTTCTTCGTAGTAAATGAAATGAACTGAATAACAAAGAAAAGTTAACTGACTGATTTAACTGACTGGCGAAACTTAGGAAAATCAGAGCTTAGAAGAGCACGTCTGAACGGTTTGACTGCCTGGACTAGACTCCTTTCCAGTGCTTCCACTTTCAGTTTTCCGTTTTCCCTTAAAGAGGGCACAGTTTTTCCCTTCCCCCCCCTTCCTTTGTAGATACCAAGTATCCTTTTCCCCTCCATATGGGAATAACAAGCTATGTTCCTAGGCTATCTTTCCCTTATTTTTCCTTTTTGAGACCCAGTTTTCCCTTTTTAAGGGAATTTCCCTCCAAAGTGGAAGCACTTGCCTGGAGTAGACTCCTTTCCAGTGCTTCTACTTTTCAGTTTTCTGTTTTCCCTTACAGAGGGCACAGTTTTTCCCTTTTTTCCCCCTCCTTTGTAGATACCAAATATCCTTTACTCCTCCATATGGGAATAACAAGCCATGTTCCTATGCTATCTTTCCCTTATTTTTCCTTTTTGAGACCCAGTTTTCCCTTATTAAGGAAATTTCCCTGCATAGTGGAAGCACTGCTCCTTTCATAGGTATTTTCAATGGAATCCGGTCTTTTGAACTTTTAAAATTACTTGCAAAATGATAAGCGAATCGCTTGGTATATTTTAGGAGACGAACTGACAATCCAAGGGGTCCGAAACTCCGAGGAAAATTGTGCGATGATTATTAGATAACACGTGATAACACGAAGATAACAGGTTGATAACAGTGATAACACGGCCTAGGTGTACGAAGATTATTGGAAGTTTCGGACCCCTTGTCAAAATCCTTATCTTTTGGCCTGAATACCCGTCACGGGAAATTTTCTTTTTAATCTTCTGTTGTATTTTGAATTTCGTTTTTATTTCATTCATTTTCATTGTTTATTATTCTCTGTTGATATTTTACTCGTAAATTTTTCTTTTCTCTATTTTCAACTCATTTAATTTTTATAAATTTTATTTTCTTTAATATTTTTAAATTTGAATATTTTTAAAAATTCATTTCTATTATTCAATTAATCAATAATAAATATTCTATTATAATCAATAATAAGATATTTTTGTCGTAAATTTTTCTTTCCTCTATTTTCAACTCATTTAATTTTTGTGAATTTTATTTTCTCATCATCTGAAGAAAGACGTAACTTTTTAGGCAACAAATTTTTTGAGGGTCAGTCCGGTCAACTAGGCGTCGGGCAAAGTTTTAGAAACAGAACAGAGGACATCGCCAACTCAAGGTCGAGGAAAAGACCAACTCATGCGCCAATTACTTTCTCAGAAAACGAAGTGGAGGAGGCTATCAAGTCCATGAAAACTTCTGGTGCCCCCGGTCACGATAACATCCCAGTTTTAGTCTTACAAAATCTGATAAACCCGTGTTCCTCTATCCTTACTCGTTTTTTTAGCGAATCTCTTAATCTGGGCATCTTCCCCGATACATGGAAACACGCAGTCGTAAGGATTTTACCCAAACCGAACAAGACGGATAGATCGTCACATAAATCCTTCCGCCCCATTTCTTTATTGTGTTCCGCGGGTAATGTCTTTGAGTCTGTTTTAGCCACCAGAATTTCACATTTTCTAGAAAAGGATTCGTTTTTCGCTCCTTCACAATTCGGTTTTAGAGCCAACAGAGGCACAGAAGATGCAATTTTATCCTTCTTCTCGGAAATCTTATGCAATTTTAAGAGAAGGCTTGTTACCTCAAGCTTACTTTTGGACATAAAGAATGCTTTCGACAACGTCGACCATAATAAGCTTGTGAAAATTTTAAAAACCACTAGCATTCCGATCAACCTTGTCGCCCTTCTCCAGGACTTTCTTGGAATAGAGTTGCTGTGTTAAGTCACGATGAGTGCCTGAGCAGTAATTTTAACTTACACAAAGGAGTCCCTCAAGGGTCTCCGCTATCCCCTCTACTGTTCCTAATTTTTATCAATAGTGCTTTAAAAGTGATTAAATCAAAGAGGATTCACATACAGGCGTACGCTGACGACCTTCTGCTCTACGTGGGAGGAAGATCCTCGAGAGTCAACTGTAAGCTGATCTCGCAAGCTTTAAAAACACTAGAGAAATGGGCCGTAAAACATAAGCTCGAGTTTGCAAAAGAAAAAACGGAGTTAATTTATTTTTCTCGAAAGAGGTCTCTTCAAAATGCACATCTGTTATGGGGCTCAAGCACGATCCAGCCGACATCGACCATCAGGTATTTAGGGGTTTTATTTGACACCAAACTTACGTGGCGCCCGCATTTGGAGCAGACCGCTCGAACCTGCTTGAACCGGCTGTTCTCCCTCAGCCGCATCGCCAGGAAGTTTAAGGGCATTCGGTCGTGCAAGCTACGTAACATTGTCAACGGGGTAGTACTTCAAAAACTTTTCTATGGTGCTACGGCCTGGTGCGTCGCCCCCGCATCTAGCTTAAAGATCGCAAACCAGGTATACAGAAAGGCAATGGTACTAGTTACAGGCGCAGGGGGAACGATGTCTTACGAGGCACTACAAGTGGAGTGTGGCTTTTTACCTCTGGACCTCAAACTAAAGCAGATGATTTTACTGAAGGCTTGCTCCATTTTAAATGACAGGGAGTCGCCGTTGCATAAGTTCTTAGAGATACCAATTGCGTCCAACTCCCCGAAGAGGTACACCACTCCATTCGACAAAATAAGAGCCTTTTTAGCTGAACTTGGCCCCTCAGTAATTTCAGAAGTCGCACCTTCCGCAAACCTTGACCTACCGAGCAAATGGCCTCCAGAAAACGTTAGTGCAAAAATAGAACAAGACAAGAGCAGTGCAGGAACAATAGTCTGTAACCTTTTAGCCGAGTCCCATAATTGAATTTTTACCAATGGTTCATGCGATACGAGAGTTTCAGGTTTTGCAATGCACGGTATTGTAAACGGCTCCAAGTACGTACATCAAGGACATTTTAAATCTCCATTCCCGAGTTATTTTACCGAAATTGGGGCGCTGATTTTAACATTTGATCTGCTCTTAGCACTCAAGCCTACTGAAGTGACGATTTTTACTGACTCGAAGTCGGTCACCCAAGCTATTCTCAGTGCAACTCGTACTAATCTAGACCCCTACACGTTTTTAGCAAAGCGTTTTTTAGCTGATGTCGCTATCTCAACAAGGGTACTTTTTATCTGGTGTCCGGGGCACATGGGTATTGACGAGAACGAGGAAGCCGACAAACTGGCCAAACAGGCGGCCCAGTCTAGCAACAAAGACAGCACTCTTTTAGACAGGGGAACTCCAAGAAGCTTTGCTAGGCAAAACGTCAAGAATTTTATACTTAATCAGTGGAAAAACACCTGGCAAGCCTCATCCAAAGCTCAGTTTTTACACTCGCTAGGCGTCGTACCAAGCACCTCGTCCAGCCTGTTTCATTTAAGTCTACCTAGACCGGTCACAGCAACTTTACTCCGCCTTCGTTCAAACAATTTGAACACAAAGATGCACGAGGCAAAATTCTCTTTTAACCAAGATAGTGTATGCCGGTGTAACTCTGCATTTCGTACGGTAGGGCACATTTTATTCAACTGCCGTCTTTTAAATCGTGAACGGGCAATCTTAATCAGAAGCCTGAGAGGTCGAAACCTATCTTTTACCATGACGAATTGTTTCACAAACCCCCATGTTTTCGCTAACGTTGCCCTCATTTTTAAGCAATCATTGATTTTAAAAAACCGTCTCCGTACATCACAGTAGACAACAAGCGAAATTTTTAAAACGAGTGACGAGAAAGATTCCTTAACTCTATAACAGAAGCGTCTTACCCCTGGTAGGGCCATGGGCGCAAGCCCGAATGCCTTTAATGAAATAATAAAAAAATTATGAACTTGTTTTTATAATTGCGTATTATTTTGAATGTTTGAATTCCGAGTAAGCGATCATAAGCGAGGTAGCTTTGGAAAATCGCTCAATAAAATTGAAATATTCATTCAAATTTTAATTAATTACTTACAAAAGCTTTAGTATAGACTAATTAACAATGTTAAATAATAACTACGATGTTTTGCGCTTTAGTTTTTTGTAAATAATTAAATGACACATTGGTCCAGATGAGATAAGGTCTCATCAAGGTAGCTATCTGTTCAGCTTGCGGGTTGGTTGTTGGTTGTTGTAGACTCTACAACAAACAACAACAGTTGGTAACAACATTCATCATCTTCCAGATTCACTATTATATATTAAGTAACTATTTTAAAAGTTAAAATTTTGGCTAAAGTTTAAGTAAAGCCGACAGAAAATTCATACGGTTGAGTACCGAATGACTAGGTGGCGGAACACTAGCTCCCCTCTGAATCACTAGCTGAATAGTAGCTGAGCTCACTTTGGTTACTAAACTTGAACCCTCTGAACAAGGGGTTGAATACTGCATGACTTAGTTCTTTGAAAATTCAAGCGTACGAACCGTGTGAAAGTGGGCCTAGTACACACTATCATCTTGCTGAATCCATGATAGTCATGCACCATTCAGAGGGTCATTCAGACGTTTGAACTAGCGCATCATTTTTCTCTTTGGGGAAGCTTCACAAACCTAATTATTATAATTAATATAATATATAATTAATCATTTAATTAAGTAATTATAGTATTTTTCCCCAGAATATGCAAATTAGTTTCGCTGATTTTTGGCCAAGTCTTTGCCGAAAAAGTTTTTATGCAAATGAGGCTCCGCTTGAGAAATTTTTCGCAAAAACTAATTTGAATATTAATTTCCAGAATCTTTTTTTCCCTACAGAAAGATTCTTGATTCTTGGGAACCGGTTACTTCAGATAGGCCTAATATGATCGGGATTTAGAGATTCGGCTTCATTTGAATAAATGACTCACAAGAATCTTGAGATTCTTGGTAAGAATCTTGGTCAAAAATCACGGAAGAAACTGAGATTCCTGCCAAGTTAATAGTCACGCAACAGGCAGACACACCTGAACAGGTGTGATATGCAAAACTGGCGAAACTGGCCCGGGTTACAGGGCATATGCAAAACGCACGCCTCGCCATAGCGGACACCTTTATTAAATCAGCTTAAAAACTTTTGCTAACTTACTGGACATAGAAATAATACTCGGATTTTTGCAATTTTTTGAAACCATTTTTGGTCAATTATTCCTACAAATGTATTTGATTATAGTGTCCGTAGTAGGGAGGTCAATCTTGATGGTATACGCGCGCCTTTCCCTAGCGGACACCTTTATTAAGTCAGCTTAAAAACTTTTTCCAACTTACTTGACATAGAAATAATTTGCTAATTTTTTGCAAATTTTTGAAATCATTTTTGGCGAAAAATTCCAGTAAACGTTATTGACACTGCTGTCCGCTATAAAGAGGCACGCCTTTGGTATAAGCGTTCAACCCCGCTACTACGGACAGTCGTATTAAATACATTTATTGGGCGATCTCACTTTAAAATATGTCTGAAAATCACCAAAAAATTCGAGAAAGATTTTGGTTTAATCAAAGTTTTAAAAATTCCAAAAATTGATTTGATAAAGTTACCCGCTATAGTGAGGTCGGCCTTTGGCATAGGCTTTATTGGCAATGGGGAAGGCAGGCATTGAACCGCACTGGACTGAGGCAAGGCATTGCGGTGATGGTAATAGCCGCAGTCATATCATCCATCAGGTAATTGCGTCAAGAGCCGCGCACCGACCATTTTTAATTACCCAACAGCACAGACCACCCCGCCTTAGAAATCCTCGCGCATCTCATTAGACACAAGCAAAAATCTTAACAGACAACATCGATTACCCTCAGGCAAGGACCTGAGAATCTGGAATCATGAAGAGAATCTAAGAATCATTGAGAGAACGCAAGATTCTTTGATATCTCGTGTTCTCGAGTGAAGAGACCAGAAGAAAGCGAGTAGAGCAATGAGACGGACAAGGAAAATGGACTGATAACAGCTAATAACAGGTTGATAACACCATGATAACTTGGCAAGAAGTTAAGCAGGGACTGAAGAATCTGGAAATCATGAAAAGAATCCAGAATCGTGCTAAGAATCTAGATTCTTGGATACCACGAGTGAAGAGACCAGAAGAAAGCTGATAGAGGAATGAGGCAGACCAAGAGAATGGACTGATAACAGCTGATAACAGGTGGATGACACGATGATAACTTGACGAGAAGTCAAGTAGGGACCGAAGAATCTGTGAATCTTAGAAGAATCCCAGAATCTTACAAAGAATCTTGCATATTAGCAAAAATGTTTTGACTCCAAAGAAACAGAACAGTAGATGGACGAAGAGGAATGGGTGACAACAGGTGATAACAGATTGATAACAAGATGATAACTGGGCAGTAACTCGGGCAAGGACTTAAGAGTCTAGGAATCATAGAAGAATCTCGGAATCTTATAGAGAATCTACAATATTAGCGGAAATGGCTTGAACTACAAGAAACTAATACAAAAGCAGATAAGTGGAGATGAATAGTTGATAACAGATGAAAACATGGCATGAATGTAAGATTCATGTACCGATTCCTTTCAAAGATTCTTGCAAGATTCTTGTAGGGTTCTTGCAAGTCCCGAAAGATCTATTCTCGTCCGTTATAGCCATTGAGAAGGAACCGTGGCGTACTTCCTGAGGGAGAAGCAGACGAAAAAAACGTCAGTTTTTCTCCAGCAACAAACGAGAAACGGAAAAAAGGTCAAAAACGATGATGAGTTGGCCTAACCTTCATTTTCTTGTCTGTTCTGCGTCCACCGTTATCCGCTCTGAAGGAAATCCCTTGAAATCGGACGCTTGCTCGCTCTCTCGTTTCATCCTCCGACTCCAGCGATCATCCCAAACGCTTCCAGGATGCCCAGAATTACTTATTTTCTGAGATAGTACTGGCTTCTATCCGAGTAATTACAATTCAGTTTGATGTATACTGGGGTATTCCGATAATAAATCTGAATTCTGTAACTGTGTACTTGAATATTTAAAGTATCAATTTCAGCAAATTTGTATTGACATAGAACAAAAACAGTTGAAATGTGTCATCAGTTGAAGCAAAATTAATTCTTAAAGCAGTTGAGGATAAAAGCCCCGAATTAAATCGATTATATGGTTTAACTGAAGTAGTTTTAGACGCTGATGAACATCTTGGATCCAGCGCTTTACTAGAAGCTTTGTTTCATTTAAGAAGAGAATGACAATCTTGATTTTTCATTGGTAAAGAGAGTTAAACTTTGTGGGCAGCCAGAATTTGAGCGGTTTCCTGGTAATCGAATTGCATCGCCTTGTCTCTGGGTGTTTGACCGTAATTGTTCTGGACTGTGGTACTTGCGCCTCCTCGCAGAAGAGCCTTCACTGCTTCCTTATAGCCATATTGTGCAGCCCAGTGCAGTGGAGTTGATCCGCTATTGTCTTTCTCGTTTGGATTAGCTCCTGCTTGAATTAATCGATCGACTGCTTCCTTATGGCCCTTCCATGCAGCCGTGTGCAATGGAGTCCTCCCGCCATTCTGTTTCTCGTTTGGATTAGCTCCTGCTTGAATTAATCGATCGACTACTTCCTTATAGCCATTCTGTGCAGCAACGTGCAGTGGAGTCCATCCGTCATTGTCTTTCTCTTTTGGATTAGCTCCTGCTTGAATTAATCGATCGACTGCTTCCTTATGGCCATTCGATGCAGCCCACTGCAGTGGAGTATTTCCGAATTGATCTTTGTCGTTTGGATTAGCTCCTGATTTTAGCAGATCTTCCACTACTGGTGTGTGCCCTGACCTCGCAGCCTTATGTAAAGCAGTATCATTATAGTCGTCCGGGTCTTTTTCATCCAGACTCAGCCCAAGCTGAATCCAGGCGCGAACGAAACTTATGTCTCCATTCTCGGCAGCTTTGAAAAACTTCTTCTTCTTTTCCGTTTCCGTTATATGAGAAATACCTAAATCGAGCCATATTAAAAGACCACGTTCATCAAGTGATATAACAAAAGTGTCTTAATATTTACTATACATTTGTACTTTCTTTTTTCATTGAACAATGCTTGAGTACGTAACTGAAAGGTCTGATAAATGAGGACATCTTACCTAAAACCATCCGAAGGATTTCCTTAAAAAAATAAGAAAAATGGTTAGTGAATCCTACAAAATTCCGATGAAAAAACTTCTTACAGATCTCATTTTCAATGACATGTTAGGAAAGAGTATCAGTAAGATTAAGTTTACTTGAAAGTTATATTGACTGAAGTGCTCAGGTTATTCAGGTTGGAAGAAAAGTTTGATTTCAGAGATGTGATTTGATCATTGAGGTCCTATAAAACGAAGTAAAAGACTGTTTCTTATAAAGAAGCTCAAATTCTAGGGAAAAGAAATAAGGACTTCTTAAACAAAGCTGCCGTAGTGTTAACTGAAAAGTCAGTAGTAAGTGTGCTACTGCTGTCATGTATCATTTAGCATTCGATGTGCAATAGTTACAACTGATTATAACTACATTTAAAAGTGTCACATAACACACATAATAAACCACATTCGGTCTGAGTTTCTATTTCAATGGGGATATGGCATGATTTTTATTTCTATTTTTGAAAACCATAGTTTTCGATGTCAGAAATCCGAAAATGTAATCTGAAACATTATTTGGGGACCAGAAGCATTTTAAAATATGGTTTTAAGTTAAGTAAATGTAAACAATAATCCTTATTTACATACAACAGTTTTCATAGTAGAGTAGTTATTATAATGGTCTGATCTAGGTGAATTAATTATGCTTAAAGTGATAAAAAGAATAATTAATATAATATGTAATAATTCATAATGAACCATAATATGACATAATATTATAGGATTTAATATAATAAATAATTAGTAATATAATTAATCATAACCATTACTGGTTAAGAATGATTATAATAAAAATTAATTATTATTATGTTTTTGTGTTACAAAAAGTTTTTAATCATTATGATTGTAATTATTGTTGTTATTATTTCTATTATTATTTGGGTTACCTAGAACAGTTTGTAATGATTTCATTTTATATTTTCATTTTCCGTTAATTGTTTTCATCACTAATTATATTTCTATAATTATAAATAACCTGCGACAAACTAATTACAAGATATTCATAGAGCAAGAATATCAGACTCAGTTCGGAAAAAAGCAGTAAAATGAATAGAAATTCAACAAAATTAGGCGATCCGTATAGAAGCCGTGGAAAGAACCGAGTTAATGACGGCACACCACGGTTTCACCAAGATCCAGGCGCTTTTGAAATTCCGCCCCCTATAGGATTTTCTATCCCCTTAATTAATTATTTTATTGATTTCTTACACATAATACTTATATATTTGAAATCTATGTTTTCTGCTCTATCGTTTAATGTATAACTTGCAAGAAAACAAAATTGATGCAATTTCCCCATTGGTACAACTAACCTTGTTCTGTCTGTTGAGTTGCTCTGTTGCCGCTTGCTGGGCTTGGACTGTTCCTAGTTAAACGAACAGTTTATGTTAGGAGAAGATTATCATAAGCTAACAGGTACTTACTCTGCAGGTCGGCCATCTTTTGGAGAAGTTGAGCGAAGGCATCTGTTATATATAATGGTAGTAATTAGCAGCTAATACGAATGTTGGGAAGCAAAGGACTATGTACCACTGAATTTGGATTCCGTCACAAAGAGTTCAAGAGACTGTGCATTGGAAGGAATAGGAGTTTTGACAGCTGTCGACAGGACCGACTGCGAATAGATGACCTGCGTTCTAATATCCGAAAAGTTCTGAGCGTTGCGAATTTGTGCCAGGTTGACTCTCGATAACTGCATGGGTTTGGGAACAAACTTTTTTCCTTCCCACTGAACGTTATGCTTACTTTCTTTCATCAGCTTGAGAAAGTCTTCTTTCTCTTTACTGTTCGAGTTGGCATTTTCCGTTGTGAATCCGGTTTTAAAGCCGTATTCCGCGAACGTGACGCCGATATCGTAGGAAAACTTATTGCTCCTGGAAAATGTTTCTGCCATCCTCAGCTGTGCGTTGCTCACTGAATTGAGATAAACTTCCGAGATCTCTTTTCTAGAACGATCGGGACGGTAATTATCTTGGTCCCAGAATACCGAGTCCCACATGGTTTTGCTCTGTTCGCTGATTTCAGTCTTTCCAGAGACGATAAGCCTCTCCAGACTCTTGTAGATGGCTGACTCGGCGTTCTGATGAAGGATTTCATCATCACTGAATGTCTCGGCGAGGATGTTACTGACGGTCTCAGAGAGGAGACGCTTCGTATCAGCTGCAGTCAAGTAAACTTCTTTGCTGTTGGGAAATTTTTCGTCGAGCTTCGAGAACATGGATCCCGATACGATGTTCTCGATTCTGATCACGGTCTCGCGGCGTTTAGAGCTCTGCGAGTCCAAACTGAAATGCAATTTGAGGTGCACGAACTGCTGCGGATTGAGACGCATCTTTTCAGTCAAGTGGCTGCAAAATTCTAGAGTCTCGCAGATGATTCGGAACTCGAGATACTGATCCGACTGATACGGGATCCATTCTCGATGAACCCGGTAATTAACAGTTTGCTGCGTAGATACAAGAATAACCTTTTCAAAAGGTATCACTTGGACTTGATGGATAGGGGTTCCAACGCCAACCACTTTCGTCAAGTAGTTGAAGATCTCTTTTTCTATTGACTCGGTCCACAGATAAATTCGGAAACGCATCTCGGCCTCACGGGTGGCATTGTTGAATCCGCTGACTACGCTTTCAGGATCTAGTAGAGAAATAGGAGCGTAGTAATATTTTCTGTCTTTCGCATCAACAGTCTTCAGTCCGCCTGAACTTTCGTATATATTGATGCGGTAATTGAGAAACGGCATCGAGGCTATGGCACGCGGCGATATTTCGAGTTTGGCCCACGAGTCTTCTGTCTGGTTGGTGGTGGAGAACGATAGGCCAATACAGCCTAAGAAGCAAAATAAACGGGCTAGGGTTTTCATTTCCTTGCTTTCGATTTCCTCTGAATTTTTGTTCAGGCGCTGGATCCGAGAGACAGAACTGCTGACAAAAGAGTCCCTAGTAAACCCCAAGAAATTGATTTAGAACTTAGGGTGTTCTGTCCTCGACTCGCTTCAAGTTTTCTGCAGGCGTTATTGTTTAATTTTAACTCATGTTTTAATGACTGTCAACTGAAAACTTAACCAAGAGTAGGGCAACACTTGATGATGATATTCTTAATTAGTGTTAATTAGTAATAAATAAGAATGAAGTCAACTAAGAACAACTCATCAACAAGTAGTACTCTCTACTAGATAATACTTAACTCGAATTCTGCTGGAAACAGTACTTTTCCAAGATTTTAAATCTTATATCAGATAGCGCTGTATGAGAAACGGAAAGACTCTTACCCAGTTCAACGTGGAAGATCAGACGAGCGACGTTTGCAGGCCAACGAATCTGACGAGTGCATGTTGTCCGTTGGCTTTTGGCGTGAATTTTATACACGGGCCATTGGTTGATTACAACGTCTGGTGTAACCGGTAACCGTTCTAGTTATCAATAAAATCTGATTACTCTTGTTTATATGATCCTCTTGAGTTTCAGAGTTGAATATAAACAGAATGCACAAGTGCTAGCAAATGTCGCAACTTTGACCCCAGACGTTGAAAGGATAAATTGATGCCCGTTATCAGTGTTCCATTTCAAGGAATCATAACTTCAACTTGACACTTCACAAGGAAAACTCTTCATGCACTCTAACGATGTTATTCTTCATTTTCACTTTATCGTTCGAAAATCTAGGTGTCATCTCAAGTTATCGTGAGATGTAAAAAACCCTCGTGGAACTCTTTCATGGAGTTTCCGATCTCATTTGTCGTTCATCTGATGTGAGAAGTTGATTGCATCCTAAAAAGTCCCGAGCTTATCTCTCGAATTCCAAGAGGTTCCAATTTATGATGGCGCCAAATAAACATGTCATTCAGTTCTTCTAAGATTCTTCAAAGATTCTCGTAAGACTGTAGCAAGATTCCTGGTCTGTTCTCGTCCAGTATGGTTCTTAAGAAGGAACCGTGGTACACTTCCTGAGGAAGCGGCAGAGGAAAAAACGTCAGTTTTCCTCAAGCAACAAACGAGCAACGGGAAAAAGTTCAAACTGATGATGAGTTGGCCAAACCGTCATTTTCTTGTTCGTTATGCGTCTGCTATTGTCCGCTCTGAAGGAAATCCCTTGAAACCGGTCTCTCCTGGCTCTCCCGTTTCACCCCCTTGACTTCAACGATCATCCCAAACGCCTCCCAAACGCCCAGAAGACTAAGATTATGAGATAACACTCGTCTGATTCAGTACAAACACAATTAAGGTTAAACTGTACTAAATTTACGGACGTCCATTTAAATTGTATCTCTTCAGTTATGTAACTATTGTGGTTATTTTGTATTTGCATATAGATGATACAGACGAAAGCGCTATTTTGACTTTCAAAGCAAAATTGGGTGCTGAAACTGAAGAAGGCGTAGGATCCCAGAATATATCGATTTTATAATTTTGACAACAAGCTATAAAAGTGCTGAGGATTTTGATTCCGAGCGATTTATTTAGCAGATGCGAGTATTTGTGATTTCACACTGAATGTGTTGGAATGCCTTGCTTCAAGGCACCCTCTCGGTATTGTCTCCCAATTGTAGTATTTACTCCCGCTTGTAGTAGAATGTTTACTACTTGTGTGTGCCTTTCAGTCGTAGCCACATTGAATGGAGTACGACCGTATTTGTCTAGTTCGTTTAGATCAGCTCCCGCTTGAATTAACCGATCTACTACGTCCTTGTGTGCTCTTTCTGCTGCGATGTGCAGTGGAGTGGCTCCGTGACGAACTTTTTCATTTGGCTTGGCCCCGGCGTCTAGAAGATCTTTCACTATTGATGTATGCCCTAACATTGCAGCTAGTTGCAAAGCTGTTCCGGATGCGTATATCGGGTCTTCGACGTTCACACCAAAACCGATTCGAATCCATGTGCGAACGAAACGTTTGTCTCCGTTTCGGAGGGCTTGGAAAAACTTGGCCTGTCTTTCAAAATCTGACAGCTCCACAAAACTTAAGTCTACGTGGAAAGATATTGAAACTAATAAAATAACTGAAAAGTCAAGAGTGAAGGGAAGCCTCACCTGAAATCAGCATCAGACTTTCCTGGAGAGAAAAGAAATGCTTTATTTGATTGCATAGTTATGTTAAATGAACTTTTTAGAGACAAATAGAAAAATAATGCAACAGTAAAGGATAACATTGCTACTTATATCATTATTATTATTATTATTATTATTTACTTATTATGCGGTAAGATATCTTTAAACTCACCTTCATTGGGCTGACCAAGTTTTTCAGCTGTGAATAAAAATTCGACTCTGGAGACGCTATTTGGTCGTTGATGTTCTATAGAGAGAACACAAGATTGTGACTGTCTAAAAGTGTCGATACATGCCAATAAGACGATAATGGATCAATTCTCGAACAAACGGTTCAAATCTTCCAAACTGGACTACCTTCAGAAGGTTACCTTCAACTGACTACCAAGTTGCACCGTTGCAGCTTGTTGAACTTCGAGTATTCCTAGTGATAAAAGGTTCGTGAAACGTTCTATAGTACAAATAACAGCGGATACATACTTGTCTGTACCTCAACTATCTTCATTAGTTGAGTAAAGGCATCTAATATAAAAGACGTTATGTTACACCGTAAACGTTTATTTGAAAAGAGAGGTGCACCATACGGTTTAACTTGGTTTCTGTCACAAACTGTTCAGGTTCTGCAGTGGACAAGGATAGGCTAGTAATCCCTGACAAACAAAGCAAGCAGAGTACGATTCTCATTCTTGCGGTTTTGTTCCCTCGTGAATTTTGCTCTCGAAAGATATAGTGATCAACCGGAGAGTCGAACGATATACTTACAGACCAACGAATTTGACATGTGCATGTTGTACGTCTGCCTTCCGAATGACTTTTATACGCGCTTAAAAATTTTAATCAACACGTAGTCACCAGTAACCGTTCTAATTTTTAATGGAAATGTGATTACTTTGTTTATGTGATCCTTAAAAGTTTAACAGTTACTATAAACAGATTTGCACAAGTGTTAAGAGATGTTGCTACTTTGACCCAAAACGCTGATAGAATGAATAAATGCTAGCAATCAGTTTTTCATTTGAGGGGATCACAAACTTCCCGACAATCTTCGTCAACTTCAAAACGTTGTCTATGTGCTATCCTAAATTCTCACAACTCTTTCAAGTAGTTTGATACCTCTCTTGGTTCATTATAGATTTTTTATACAAGGAGCCTGGCGTGATCCTTCAACACATCTCTCATCCTCACAGTAAGTCTATAGTTTATATAACACATTAGGACAGGTCTCAGGTCAAGATTGCGCCAAATGGACATCATACGAGCACTTGAAGAATCATTCTGGAATATTGAGAATCTTTTGGGGGGTTAGTAGTTCCGTGTGAAATAGACGCAGAAAGACGAAGGCGTGCGAAAAAGAATCTGACAAGGTGACAGAGAATCTTAAACACCCAAGAATCATATTTCCCACCATGGGGCCTATACAAAGCGAGATTCTTATGGATATTTGAGATTCGCGATTCCCATAGGAATCGTATTCTCGTCGAAGGCTCAAGATTCATGCATGATTTTCAAAATTACTTCAAGATTCTTCCGCTACTCTAGGATTCACAGATAACAGGTTGATGATAACATCTAAGTGCGGTGTCTGCGTTGTTTTAAAGAGATGCGATTTACGACAACGACGTAGCGGGGCATCCGCGGGCGAATTCCGCGCTCGCCGCAACGCGGAACGAAGCGATCCTGGAAAAGCTTCACATTCCGGATTAACTGCCAAATAAGGCAACCTTCCCCCTTTCCCAGCAAATTCTCCGCTTACTCCATAAACTCACATAAAAGAGACCGAATGGGTTCGCTGAGTCAACGAATCTCTGGATCACTAGAATGAAGAATCAAGATTCTTGCTAAGATTCCTCAAGATTCTTAGACGTTCTTCAGACCAAAGAAAACGCCCTGCTTCCGGTAGAGAACTATTATCCACAACCAGCAATTCAAATCTTCATGTTTCTCCATTCTTCTTCATTTTTCCCAGCAAAATTCCAAAAAATTGCGTATCGAATTCCTGAACAACCTCCTGGTGGGGACTTAATCGATTGTGAAACACGTGCGCGCCAAGACGCTCGACTCCTCCCACCCCCTACGCATATGAGGATACATACGGAAACGTTTGAATGGTGTCCTTCCACCACACACGACCACCAAACATGAATTTTGTCATTAATGATAAGTTGCTAGAATATGATCGTGTGATATGATTGCAATAATCTGCCAATAGATGGCGCTGGTTTATGTACGATTGCTTTGTTCACCAAATTGTTAAAGCTAGATTTTTGTAAATTTAAATTAATTCTTTCTGTAACTAATAGTATCACCTATGGTATAGAACTGTTAAAAGTAGGTAATTTTGAATAATAATTTTATGGTGGAGTGTAACAGTACTGCAGGTGTGTGGAATAGTTTTGGCGACCTTAAATGAGAGATTGTAGTTTGATCAAAAACTTTGAATGCAATCGATTGTAACTATCGATACCCATCAAATACTATGAGGCTTTGACCGATATTTTGATAAGGGACGCTTTGGTGGCCTCTGCAAAAAGTACAAAAAATTTGTCATGAATGGCGTCGCTCACCAAAATTATGATATTAAATTTTTAATGAAACAATTTAATACTATTCTTATGTTTACTAATTTTTTAATGCATTTCAATGGTTATAAATACTTAAATACAACTAGTAACATTATGGTGGGCTTCGCAAGTTCAGCGTCATTCAATTCACTAAACATTTCACCTCACCAAAACTACACCTAACTCAAATTTACACAAAATCTTTAATGCAGTTTATATTAAACGTAATTAGATACAGCTTACATTATAAATAAACTGTAATTTAAAACAATTTAAAGTTTGGTAAGCTTCACAAATACAGAACCAACTGACCAACTTTGAAGTCCACATTAAAAATATTTCTGATTAAAATTTCTGGTTACAGCTATAATAATTTAATAACTAATTTCTTAATAATACATTTCAAATATAATTAAATTTGAATTATAATGAATAATATATAATTAATCCTTCGCACCACAGTAGTCTCATAAGGAGGTCTCTTGCTGGCTGTGCTCATAACTCTCTGATAACAAATGATAACAACTGATAACACTTGATGAGATGAAACAGTTTCGGACCCCCTCTTTGTGACATTTATAGTTTTGTGTGGTTTTAAGAGTTTGTGCCGGTTGTGGATGTGATTTGTGAGGTTCTTATGCTTCACCATATCGTAACTGCAGCTTACACCAAAATCGTCATTTTTCTTGGCGCGCTTTTTTCTATTTTTCAAACTATTTCCCCCGCCAACAAACTTTGTACGCACACTGCACAACACTTTCATTAATCTCGTGACAAAAAATATTTTCAAAAATTTTCAGCGAAAATAGTCTTTTTTCTTTCAAAATCTGAAAGCTATGGAATCACAAAACAATCAAGAATTTTAAGATTCAATTACGTCCGAAAGTCAGAGCTGGTCAATCAGCAGTCCATGCAACCATTAAACAGGAGAATTGGAAGTTAATTTGAGTTCTTTTTTTCTTCATAAGCTTCCATCCTTTAAACTTTTTTGGTTTGGGAATCAGTTATTTTAAACCTAGGTGAGCGTTTCAAATCATGCTATGATGTCGACATATTCACGAAAGTTGCTGCTATTTGCATGACATTTTTGAAGTACTCTTCCGACTGTTTAGTGCATTTGTAGAGAAACGTTTGCCACAGAGAGGAATCGTCAGGATAGTTCATAGTTGCTATCAGCGTGAATGTAACTACTTATAAAATAATTAAAATTCAAATTATGCAAGACTCGTTACCAACTTGCAAGTCCTGATTTGTTCTGGAATGTTTTAACAGGTTTTTAAGCTGTTTATTACCAGTTTTTGAACTAAAATACAAAATGAAATCGCCGAACTAAATCTAAAATGCTTATTATTCAAATTAATACCGCAATTAAAAAGATTCGAACTCAACTACTGGTTTAAGTGCTCTGATCTTCTTCCCTTATCACTCCTCATCGCGAACTTGGCTTCAGTCATCATCCGACTGATCAAGTCAGTATACAATTTGAAATCAGCTTTTTTTATACGAACTTCAAGAAGTACTCACAAGACATGCAGTAAACAGCAAAACTGAAAGTAACAGACCAAAGAAGTGCGCCTTCATTCTCTGACAGCTCGGATGGAAATGCTTTCGTCCGCAGAAGCTAAATTAAACTTCTGACAGGACAACAGGTACTTCAAGAACTTCGGCTTTATATACCCGACTTTTCCAACGCACCTGATCTTAGTTACGTTGTTGCAATTCCGTGGTTTGAACTTGCTGTGTTCACCTTACCATGTATTGCAGTATGCAAGTTTAATCTTTAATTTTGTTTTGTTTTAACCTTAATTTGATTTAATCTTTTGCAGTACCCAAGTTTAATCTTTAATGTTCGAACAAGTTCAAAGACGAAAACAAACTTTTAGTTATTGTATTTGATTTTCATGTTTAATCATTGAAGGTCTTGCAACTCGGGAATCTACGTTTCTTAATAACGTTATTGTTGTTCGGTAAGCTTTTGAATACAATTAGAGTATTTATACATTTAAGAAGGAGTTTGACTTGTTTCGTTTCGCAAACGAAAAATCTCTTTAAAAGGCTATACGAGAGTTTGTGTCATATTCGCACCACGATAATTCAATTTCACTCTTACTAAGTGACAGAAATTAGTTCTAGTTGGCTGTTCCAGATATCAATAAATTAGACAAAAAATGTTTTGCTTCATTTTATTTTAAATAATTCAATATTACAAGCTTAGTATTTGGCGGGGTAGGCAGGGGTTGTGGGGTAGGCAGGTGCAGCAGGGTAGGCTGGGGTAGAGTAGGCAGCCTTGTAAGCGGGCTTGTAGTCGTATTTAGCCTCTCCTTCGTACTTGACTTCAGCAACGTAGCCGGAGTAGTCATCGGCCTTGTAGGTGACGGTCTGAACACGACCGTCGGGGAGGAGAACGCGGTAGGATCCAGAAACGACCTTTCCAACGCTGCTCTCCTTGTGGCTGTAGTCGTTGTAGGATGGCTCATCCTTGACGGCCCAGGTGAAGTCATAAGGAGAGGCCGGCTGCAAATATGTTAAGAGATCACATTTCCGATCGGTATTCAGCAGTAGCCTAACCCTTCTCCAGTTTATGGAACCCTCAACTTAGAAGTTAGTAGCTCATGATTACAAAATATCATATTCTGAAAAAGAACAGAAAATGAGTCGTGAAATACGTACGTGGTCATAAGTCTTGGTGTAGGTAGTAGGATAGCTCTGCTTGGGGTATTCAGTAGCAACAGCTACGGCGGCAAGAGCGAGGAAAATGAGAACCTTTGTAATAAAATCCACATTTAGGAGCAACGGTTTAACGAAAAAAAAATAATTTATCTACCTTCATGTTGATTGTAGTTGATGAACATCAGGCGATGAACTGATATCTTTTCGGAATTAGTTCACTCCTTATATACAGAGCACTGAGACCCATGGAAAGGCCGTTCACAATCACAAGTCGCAGAAGACAGCCTGAGGTTAGGGCTTGGACGGCTGGGACAAACCGTAAGAAAACAGATTGGCTAAACCACTGTTACTTTCAACCTGCATCTAGGTCTATGTCATGGGAAAATTCATAATTATTTTGTTACGTAGTCCCCTAATAATGCAGGGGCATGTAACTTTCATGTGCGTGAAAAAGATATCTAAACCGGTTTTTTTTCGAGCGGTTCATTCATTTACTCGTTGGTTTATAAACCTTAACCGTGAACTGGACAGCCGAAGGTCAGTTGAACCCTGAATCGAACCGAACCTTACGCTCTTTGTGATAACCGGAAACTGAACCGAAAACTGTTCACAAAACGGTTCACGAGATCTTAGTTATTGGAACATAAGTTTACCATGCCGAATGAATGAAACGAAAGAAAAATTCAACCAAACTTTGAAGCTTTTACCTGTGAACCACAAACTGTATAATTCCTGGGATAGCTACCATCATTAGAATCCCTAATAATCTCTATTGATTTCATGGTTCATTATAGTTACTAATGCGATCATTAATATTTAGATTATACAAGACACATTACGAGATTGCAAATCCTGTTTTCTACTGCACAGTTAAAATACGTTTTAAGCCGTTTATAATCAGTTTTACAACCACAAAACGATCGAAAACTTCACACTAAGTCTAAAATTTTTACTTGCTACTCAGATTAACAGTGCAACTAAAAACAGTCGAAGACAAACTTTTGGTTTCAGTACTCTACAAGTTTTATTCCCTGTTATCATTCGTCATTGCGAACCGAGCTTCAGTCATCATCATGATCATCATGATCGTCATGATCGTCATGATCGTCATCATCATCATCATGTCTGCAAGGTCCTCTGTAAGCCACTTTTACTTCTAGAAAATTACAAAATAATTAAAAGTCGCTTACCAGGACCTAATAAAAAAAGCTCAGCTTACTGATGGGACGGAAAAAATTTGCACAGAAAAGGTCGCAATCACTATAATAAGTTTTCCCATCACTGCCGCACAGAAGATTTTTCTAAATAGCAGATGATCAAGTGTTAAGATTAAAGACTTTTATAGATACATAAAAGTTTACCTCATCGGGACAATCGCAGCCGTTTACGCCTTCCTGTACAATAATTATCAAACCGGTAAAAAATTCAAATGTAAAATTATATACGTTAACTAGTGCGATTACTCACAAGACATGCAGAAAACAACAAAACTGCAAGCAGACCAAAGAACTGTGCCTTCATTCTTCAACAACTAGGAAGAAGATTATATTATTCGTAGACGCTAAATTAAGCTACAGACAAGACGACAGGTACTTCAAGAACTTTAGCATTGGCTTTATATACCCCCTGTTTTAACAAATCTGACCTTTGTTTATATCGTCGGACATCAGTGGTTTTAAACTGGTTGTGTTCGCCATACCATATATTGCAGAATTCAAGTTTTATTATCTTTAACGTTGGTAACAAGTTTCCAGACCAAAATTGAACTCTTAAGCTTTGTATTTGGTTTCCAGCTTTAGTAATTCAAGGTTTGGAACTCTGAAAATCCACGTTAAATATGTTGCTGTTAATAGCTACAGGTTACTGAATTTAAACTGATGCTGTTGGTCCAGATTAAGAACTTTATAATATAAATTTCGTAAGTGATATTCTCAGACCAGATACTTCTGGAGATCACGAATCACATTTTCTTAAACCTCGTCTAGCACTCGATTCACTTGTGATTATTTCGTACCCACCTAGCCCATCTGTTTCTGAAGTAGATGCGGACCATTTAAATTTTTCGGCGGTTAATCAGTTATTAATAAAAGTAATTTGAATTAGATTGCTATTCCATAACTAATTAAATCGGACAAAATGTACGTTTTTTGATACTTTATTATAAATTACTGCTTATTACAAGCTTTGTATTTGGCGGGGTAGGCACGGGTGGTGGGGTAAACAGGGTAGGCCGGGGTGGGGTAGGCAGTGGTGTAGGTAGCCTCGTAAGCGGGATTGTAGTCGTACTTGGCTTCTCCTTTGTACTTGACCTCAGCAACGTAGCCGGAGTAGTCATCAGTCTTGTAAGTGACAGTCTGGACACGGCCGTCGGGGAGGAGGACGCGGTAAGAGCCGGAGACTACCTTACCATCACTGCTCTCCTTGTGGCTGTAGTCGTTGTAGGACGGCTCTTCCTTGACGACCCAGGCGAAGTTGTAAGGAGAGGCCGGCTGCAAATATTGAACCTTATTCATGTAAACAACCGATCGTCGTCACTGTGAGCGTAACTCTTACTCTCGACTTGTTAAACCAAATTAGAAAGCATTAACTAGATACAAATTTCAAACATGAAAATGAGACATGCGAATCTCATAGTATATTACATTACATCACTATATTACATCATTATTATACATTATATCATTATATCATTATACATTATACATTATTATATTATATCATACATTATTATACATTATCATCATTATATTACATTAGGAATTAACTGTCTTATACGTACATATTCGTAACTCTTGGTGTAGGTAGCAGGGTAACTCTGCTTGGGGTATTCAGTAGCAGCAGCTACAGCAGCAAGCGCCAGGACGACAAGAACCTTTAAAAACACAAAATTAACTTAGGTGAACAAGCCTTGCCTTAACACGCCGTTATACCTTCATGCTGATTGTGGTTTGTTTATATTATCAGATGATGGACTGAAGACTCTACTAATCTGATCGACACCTTTTATACGAAGCATGAAAGGCGGCATATAGGACGTTCACTATATTATCGAAAGGAGCCACAGGCCGGGGCTTGGACGATGAACATCGGTCCAGAACTGTGAATTCTCACCGCTACTTCAGGGCTAAGTCTTTATGTCAAGAACTACTCGAGCCACTTTAACAATTTTAATAGTATGCAACGATGAAGAAAATCATTTTTGGGATACTATTAATTATTTGTCTAGTGTATTCTAATTTATTTTTAGTATCAGTATTATTTGTTCCATTATTAATCCTGTTTAATATCATACGACTAACATTTATTATATAATAATTGCAACCGTAAGGATAATTAATAATTGTTATTAGTTTGAACATAATAACATAAAAGAGAATTAATATTCAAATTATGCAAGACTCATTACTAGGCTGTAAATACTGTTCTGTAATGGGGTGCTGTAACATAGGTTTTCAACTATCTAACAGTGCTTCAACCAGAAAATCTACTTGATCTAAAATTTTCTTATTGTTCAGATTGTTCAGGCGTTTTTGGTTTATTCTGTGTTCATTTGCATTCTTTCGGGTTTTTGAGTCTGGGAGGTTTTCAGGGAGCAAAATCCTTGGTGGCTGAAGTTCAATTTTTTAAGTTAGTTGACTGGGAGAAGCCACCGGGGTAAGTTGTCCATTCAGTGATTCGTTATTTATTCTTGATTTTGTTGTCTTGGTCCTCAGTATGTATTTCTATTTAGTTTAATCAATTGAATAAACGGTGCTTCCTATTTTTCGACGTAACACAGACTAAGAGTGTAATTTAAACATTCGAAGATTACTGTTGGTCTCAGTACGTCAATCTTTCTCCGTTTTCATTCCACGTCGCCAACTGGTTTTCAGTCATCGTCAAAATGTCTGCTGGGTCCTTTTTAAGCCACTGTTACTTCTGGAAAATTACAAAATTATACTTATCAATCTTAATCTTAATCTTAATCTTGATTAATCTTACTTAAAAAGTCATCAAATATGGGTATACTGTAACCGGGATAAGCTCCAAATCTATTCTGACATTGGCATTTTTTAATACTATTATTACTAAAACTTATTTTTATGATTTTAATCGTCATGATGGTTCATAGATGGAATTAGTTCGGCCGTTTTAAAATGTAAAATAATTTGTTTTTATTATGCGACACTCATTATCAGACTTCATATCCGTTTTCTGGTGGACTGTTAAATCAAGTCTTTAAGCCATTTATTACCAGTTTCTCAGCCAGAAAAACGAAGAAAACCGTCACGTTAAGTGTAAGTTTTGCCCATTATTGAGATTGACAGCGCAGATGGAAACAGTTGAATGCACGTACTGGATTCAGTACTTAAATTTTCTTCCGTTAACAATCCGCATTGCGAACTGGGCTTCAGTCATCGTCGCAATCTTTTATGCAAGGTCCTCTGTAAGCTACTTTTACCTCTGAAAAGTAATTAAAAAAATTAAGAATTACCCAGTAATACTTAACAAAGGGCTGGGCTTACGGACAGGACGCATGAGATTTTCACAGAAAAGGACGCAATCATTCAAGTAAGTTTTTCCATCCGTCCCACATAAAAGACTTTTCTAAATGGTAGATAGTCAAGGGTTTAGATGAAAGACATTAGCATACTGAGCGAAATTTTACCTTACTCTCACATTTGCAGCTATTCACGGCATCCTGTGTAGTAAGTATCAAGTCAATACATAATTTGAATAAAACATTTGCACACTAACTTGTAGGATTACTTACAAGAGTTCCAGAAAACAGCAAAACCGCAAGTAACATACCAAAGAATTGCGTTTTCATTCTTGGACAACTTGGATCGTCCGCGGACGCCAAATGAAGCTACAGACAAGACAATATATACGTGAAGAACTTTCGTAAGGATTATATATACTCCCTGTTTCCGTTTATCTGATCTTTGTTTGTCTCATCGCATACCCGTGGTTTAAACTTGTTTTGTTTGCCCTACCATATATTGCAGTATTCAAGTTTCATTATCTTCGTGTTCAGGACAAGTTGCCAGATAAAAAATGAACGTAAAAATGTATTTGGTTGCCAATTTTGGTAATTCAAGGTTGTGCAACTCGGGAAATCCACGCTTCTTAATACCGTTATTGTTGCTAGACAGGCTTTTGACGCGCTGTGAGGTTCAAATAAAAACTTCATGTTGTAAATTTCGCAAGTTATATTTTCACAGACACTCTCAGAGATCTTGAATAGAGCAACGTCTTAAACCACTACTAGCAGTCAACATACACGCGACGTTTTCGGTTACATTTAAATCGACATGTTTCAAAAGCACTGCTAGGATTTGTTTCAAGTTTATGACGATAAAGTCAGTACACACAGATCAGTTATTAATAAGAAAATAGTAATTCAGTGAATCAGACAAAACGCAATGTGGTTTTTAATTTCTAGTATTGTGGTTATGTCCTCTGTCATGAGTGTTGTTTAATAATGTTACTAGTAACATTTATTAAGATAATTACAATTCGGTCGGGATCTTCGATGATCAAAATTAGCTCGATTATTATAATACTAAAGGTTATTAACACTAAAATTATGCGGGCCTCGTCACTTGGACTTCACATTTCACTATTTTCCACTAGATGGTTAAAAGAAAAGTTTTAACCGTTTATATCCAGTTTTTGAACCAGAAAAACAGAGACAAAAACATATCATTATGCTAACTAAGAATAAGGCTACTGTTCAGTTTTGACAGAAAAATTACTAACAAATGAAGTCTATACTACTTGTTTCAGTACTCAAAGTTGCCTGCGATATCATTCCGCATTGGGGACTGGGCTTCAGTCATCGTCATCATGTCTGCAACGCCCTTTGTAAGCCACTTTTTCTTCTGTAAAATTGCAAATGTTCAATATTCGTTCACCATACCAAAAAGAGGGGTGGACTTACTGTTGGGACGGTACAAATTTTCACAGGTAAGATAACATTCGTTCCAGTAAGTCTTTCCATCAGTTCCACATACAAGACTTTTCTAAATAACAGACAGTCAAGTATTTAGATGAAAGAAATGAGCATACTAGGTGAAGATTTACCTCAGTCTCGCATCTGCAGCTACTCACAGCATCCTGCGTAATAATTATCAAATTATTTCAAGGTCAATTTTTGTACGTTCATTAACTTCTACGAGTACTTACAAGGCATGCGGAGAACAGCAAAACTGTAAGTAGCAGATCAAAGAACTGCGTCTTCATTTTTCAACAACCTGGAAAGTACGCAGAAGCCAAATTAAGCTACAGACAAAGACGACATGTTCTTCAAGAAGTTTTTCAAGGACTTTATATACCTCCTGTTTCCCTTTATCTGCTCTTTGATTGTCTCATCGCACTTTTGTGTTCGAACCTGTTTTGTTAGCCATAACAAATGTCGCAGCGTTCAAGTTTCATTATCTTCAATGTTGGTAACAAGTTTTCGTATCGAAAATGAACTATCATGCTTTATGTTTCGTTGCGAAGTTTAGCAAATTCAAGGTTATCTAGGTCGAGAGACTCACGTTTCTTAAAAAAACGTTATTGTGGCTAGACAGATTTCTTAATTCAAACTGATATAGTCTGCAGTGAAAGTATTAAATTTATTGATGCAATTTTTGTAAGTGACACTCTTTCAGATGTTCTGATATCTTGAATCAATGTTTTCGTGAACCTCTCTAGAACACGATACACTCGCGTCGTTTTTGTACATTTCAATACCAGTCTGTTTCAAAATAGTAATGCAAGATCTTTTGATTCCACGACGATAAATCGGTCTTGCTATTAATAGTAGCGAAAAACTGGTA
This sequence comes from Eulimnadia texana, assembly GCA_002872375.1. Lineage (NCBI taxonomy): Eukaryota > Metazoa > Arthropoda > Branchiopoda > Diplostraca > Limnadiidae > Eulimnadia > Eulimnadia texana. Next base: position 2,874,218 of record NKDA01000007.1, read on the forward strand.
TTAGATTCCTATACCAGAATTCAGTAAATCAAGCAAAACTATAATATGATTTTTCATATTTTATTATAAATTATTCGTCTTTATTGACAACTTAGTATTTAGCAGGGTAGGCAGGGGTGGTGGGGTAAGCAGGGTAGGCGGCGGCGGGGTAGGCAGTGGTGTAGACAGCCTTGTAAGCGGGCTTGTAGTCGTACTTGGCTTCTCCTTCGTACTTGACCTCAGCAACGTAGCCGGAATAGTCATCAGCCTTGTAGGTGACGGTCTGGACACGGCCGTCGGGAAGGAGGACGCGGTAGGATCCAGAGACTACTTTGCCATCGCTGCTCTCTTTGTGGCTGTAGTCATTGTAGGAGGGTTCATCCTTAACGGCCCAGGCAAAGTCATAAGGAGACGCCGGCTGCAAATAATTTATTGCATTATATTTTTGATCGTTTCATAGCATATATTACATATGCCTAACCATTAAACTACCAAGATGCGAGTACATCATGGGTGTAAATGTTGACGATAGAAAAGAATATTCTCTCTAATCATTAATAGAACAATTTTAAATACGTACGTAGTCATAGCTCTTGGTGTAGGTAGCAGGGTAGCTCTGCTTGGGGTATTCGGTAGCAGCAGCTACGGCGGCAAGAGCGAGGACGATAAGAACCTTTTACAATTAAATGAAGATTTAGCCATTACTGCTTGATGAAAATAGCAATTCAATTACCTTCATGTTGATTGTAGTTCGGGAATATCAGAATATGAACTGATGTCTTTTTGGTATGAGTTCACTCCTTTTATACAGAAGGCCCATGGAAAGGCCGTTCACCATGCCCTAGAAGACAGCCCGAGGTTAGGGCTGGGACAAACCGTAAGGAAGCACCTTGGCCAAGCCACTTTTGCTTTCAAAATAAATCTAGGTCTAAGTCATGAGAAAGTTATCTTTTGTTACGCAGTAGCGAAATGCAGGAACACGTTGCTTTCTTGTAAGCGCAAAACAGAAGCGATGTAAACCGTTTTTTTTTTTTTTTTGTTCTTTCGTTAATTGATTGGCTTGTCGGTTGATGAACCTGAACCGTGAATGGATCAACCGAAGATCAGTTGAACCCTGAATCGAACTTAATCATATGCACCCCTTGATGAACCGAAACTGAACCGAACATGGTTGAAAAACGGTCCCCTGGCCCTTGGTTACAACAACAAGAATGTTCTTGGCCGAATGATTGAAACGAAACGAAAACAAAACCGAAAATTAAATATGTATACCTGTGAACCTGAATCGTCTTCGAAAACTCGTACGTGTTAGAAGTGAACCGAACCGAACTGAACTGGAACTATATGGTTTCATTCGAACCGTGAATTTCACCAAGTTCATACTTACGATGGGATCCGCGCATCTCTGGTCTGAAATTGTTGTGAGACCTGGACAACTCTTTAAAATGTAGCGTCATGATTACAAAAAGTATTCCACTCCGTTAGTGGTCCTCTAAACGTAAGCAAGTGCACTTAGAATCGTGTAAACCCAATAAGCCGTTAAACACTGAAAAAATTCTACCCCACATTATTCACATTCTGGTCTTTCAGTAAAGACATTTCTGCATTTGAAATATGTGCTGAAAGGGTAACAGAGTAGTCATGCGAGTTCTTTATTAAGTTTGTTGCATTTTGACTAAAACCCATGATCCTACAACATTCTAAACTACAAGAATTGACCGTTTGGGGCTTGTACTTCAAAAACAACTAGTTCAAATTTGTGTGGGTTACTATGGCATAAATAACTGAGGAAGGACGAACTATCGCTACTGTGGCACCACTGGTATTTAGAATATATTCTGTAGCACAAGTAGGCTCTATTTATCAGACTAGTACAAAAAATAAATTGGATGTGAATTTCACGATGCCCATATCCTACGAACTTGTGTAAAAGACTAAGCAGGTGCACTAGATGGCATTAAATTAAAATATGTATGATTACGCTTATTTTTGCATGGGGGATAGCCTCAGAAATAATATTAATCCTGTAGATGTCTTCTGATCAATGATCTGAAATAGTTATGTAGAACATGTATATCAAACCGTAACACATATTTGCATTATCCTGTTTGAGGTCAGTTTTGCAGTTTAAGCAAGGAACGGACATTATATTTGAATACCATGTGAGGTGAAAGTTACACCACAGAGCTATAATACATATATATATATATATATATATATCAATTTATATTCATATAGGTTGTATATGTTTTAAATCAAACCCGAAGCTAATTTGGAAACTATAAAATTAAAAAGTTGGCAGACCTTTTGGTTTTCAAATCTTTATTGATAAATAATCACATTCATTATTACACGTCTAATACTTGGCAGGGTAAGCAGTGGTAGTGGGATAGGATGAGGTGGAGTAGGCTGGAGTGGGGTAAGATGGGGTGTAAGTAGCTTTGTAAGTGGGCTTGTAGTCGTACTTGGCTTCTCCCTCGTACTTGACTTCAGCAACGTAGCCGGAGTAGTCATCAGCCTTGTAGGTGACAACCTGGACGCGGCCGTCAGGAAGGACGACGCGGTAGGATCCGGAGACTACTTTACCATCGCTGCTCTCTTTGTGGCTGTAGTCGTTGTATGATGGCTCATCCTTGACGGCCCAGGCGAAGTCGTAAGGAGAGGCCGGCTAAAATTTTCAACACAATGTAGATTTTTTTTTTTAAACTGTAATGGCTTTCTCCTACAACGGCGTTGCCCTCTTTGCCTTTATGAAAATCCATTGAATCCATTGAATTTTATCCATTGAAAACGAATAAGTTCAATAACAACGTTGAATGAATAACTTAATTTGAAAAGACCATGTTAGCCAATGTAACGTATTGTATAAAAATGGTTTCGTTTACGAGCGAGTTAATAAACTTCTATTATTTGAGAAGTTCACATGCGTCTAGCCAGGTTTTTCATGTTTCATTTCTGGATTTAAAAATTAGTTTCATGTAATAAAATACGTACGTAGTCGTAGGACTTGGTATAGGTAGCAGGGTAGCTCTGTTTTGGGTATTCCACAGCAGCAACTGCAGCGACGAGAGCAATGACGATAAAAACCTTTAAAAGCGAATCAAGTTTTTGTGAAACTAGTTGAACAAAGAAAACTAATTTGGCTACCTTCATGTTGATCGTATTTGGTGAATATCAGACAGTGAACTGATGTATTTTCGAATCTCAGTTCACTCCTTTTATACCGAATACTAAAGCCAGTGGATATGCCATTCACCGAAACACAAAAGATAGCCCGAGGTAAGGGCTGGGGCAAGCCGTAAGGAAACACCTTGGCCAAACCACTGTTACTTTTTAACCTGGATCTAGGTCTATGTCAAGGGAAAGCTATCTTTTGATTATGTAAGTATGTAGTCCTGCGGTTTGCAACTTGCAGGTAAGTATAAGTAGATTGCGACATATTCGAGGGTATGTCATTTACAAAACAGCACTAGTACTACCACTATTAAAGTAATAGAGGCGTATGGATTTACAGATGCATCTAGGAGTCATGTCCAAAAAGCAGGGGTTTGCTTTACTACAGAGATTAATTACTAAAAATCTTTCATATTTGCGATGGATTTAAGTATTGCCAGAATCACAGTAACTTATTTTTATTAGGTGCACCATAATACTATGCTCACACGCATTGGTTTGTCCGTGGATACAACTTTATCCCGAAATTATTCCTCTGTGTTATATCCGAACGTATCTATGATAGGCCACTCGTTCAGCACGCTCACCACAGGTTGCGTAAGGGAGCAATTAAAATAGAACTGAATTTATTGACGATAGTTTCATTTTTACCGATTAAATGTGAAACAATTGAGTGATGACTCGCAAAATTTTCGACGCTGCTGTTGGGTAACAGTCACGTGATCAGTTTTATCTCGTGCGCCAAACACGAGAAAAGAGGGGTTTTCACATTGAATCGTAAACAGAACGCGATTGTTTGGTTTCTTCTGAAGAATTCGTCTCTCAACTTTTGTGGAATGAGTATAGTTTAGAGTAAACCACTATTATACCTCGGTTCTGTTCGCATTCACATATCGGGGAAAATGTTTGACTTAGTGTCGCGATGCCGGACTCAATCTTGAAAAGCCAGGGATACAAGTCCCGTATTGTGAACGTATAATAAGATGGTAGTTAAAATTTAATTTTTATGCCATTCTTGCATGAGGTTGGGATCGAGAAGTAATAATAATAGTAATAATAATAAAAACGTACTAAAATAAATACTAGATGAAAACGTCATGCCGAGTTAGCCTCACATCGTCCGATCCGAACCAACTAATTGAAATCCAGTCATTGTAATAAATTAGTATAACTATTAAATTACTTTGAAAATATAGATTAACTATCGTTGGTGCTGTTTCTGTGGTTTAGGAGTTCTTAAGATTGCCAGAAAGCTGGGATAGGCATATTACTACGAGTATCTGAATCGAATATCAAGATGGTTTTCCAGTTCGGGCAGTGAAATTGATTCATACACAGACTTGGAGTTGTAATATGAATGAAATGGAACAAACTTTTTAAAACAATGTACGGTGGTGATTGCTATAAATGCAAGTTTTGATGCTTCGTGATTGGTTGTTTTTGAATATTTCCAAATTAGCGTACTTAATCGCAGTGAAGACTCCGTTCTTTTACTAAATGATTTGAAGTCTAATAGTCATGTCAGTTGATATCTAAGCTTATTGAATTGTTTTTTATGCTCTTGGATCGCTGTCTTTTTTCAAGCAGAAAGTGAGGAGAAATGGGATGACTTCTCTCACGATCCAAGAGATCGTGTTCTTCCACTAAATCAGTAATTTTTTAATCAGGAACTTAGCAAGCAGAAACCAGTTTTATTTCAGACACCATACCATACACAACACACGGAAACCCCAAATTAAGTAGAACTGACAGTTTAAGTACTGTCGAAATCAAGGAAAGAATTCTGAATCGAACATCAGTGTTAGGACATCCTAGGATTATTCAGTATAAGAAGAAATTCTGATCGGCGGCTCCCGAGTCTGTCTTTACGTCGCCGAAATCGAAGAAGTCGCTGAAGTCGTCGTCACCGGAGACGTTATCGCTTTGACCGTCAGAACCGTCTTTGTTCGCTTTTATGACTTGGCAGCAAGATAGGCCAAAAAAAGCAATCAGCACGAAAATCTATTGAAAAATATTTGTGTTAGACTCAAGTACAACGATTTTTAAGTAACAGTTTCTTACCAGGATGAACTTTTTCATCTCTGCAGGTTCAGTTTCGTGCTTGTCTCGAGAAGTGAACAGCTCATGTGCTTCTGGACACATTCAACGTAAAACCGCAATCCTTAATATGCGGACTTACTTTGGACGCCGAGAACGATATTCGAGAATAATGCATGAAAAGTGAAATGATCACGAAGAGTATACACCTTTCAAGCTGAGTCTGCAATCGTGTCTCAAAGAGGTTTTGTGTTATGTTTTCAGTTTTTCATGCTGTCAGCAGCAAAATAGAAACAAACAACATATGTTGTGAAAGCGTTGGTGACAACATGGCGACACTACAATGATAACAAAGCCATAATATGATGATTGCATGCAAATCCGAAGTTTCCTGGTAGGAGACGTGATATGTATACATTATATGTCATTATAGTGCTGTTACGCTGATTTCAGTACTCGTTAAAATAGGAATTCAACTTTGCATATGTTTGCGCACGTCTTAATAGTTATTATGAAAAAAGTAATTTTAACAATTAAACCATAAATTTGTTTCTGATAATACTATTGCTATGGTAATCTAAAATTCTCAAATGTGTGCAAATGTGTAGAAATCTTACGAGAGGTCCTTAAAATTCAGTAGAGTAACAGAATCTCAAGGAAAGGATCCTGAATCTTCAAGAAGAGACTTAATGTTTGGCAGATGTCCAGAACTTTAAGCCTATAGTGCCCTTAAAGATCCAGAATCTTTAACCGAAGTCGTAGTCAGAAAACTGTTACAACTTGAGAAGCTGGTCTTGTCACAAGTAAACAAACAGGAAGTGCGATACCCGCCATTATGATTGAGTCCGTGAGAGAAAGCGGCACTTAATAAATTTGAATTTTTAATGCAGATTGTCACTGTGATGAGATGTCAGGCTCGCCTTTGCACTTTGGTTGATGGTTTAACTGAAAGACGACTATACATGGGGACGCCGTAAAATAGTTTCTGAACAGCTTTGCATTCCATTATGATCTTTATCCCCTTTGGTCGAAGGTTTTTGCACTTTCAAAACTATACGCAAAAAGCGATTTCATGTACTGTTACAATTTCGAGCTTTCCCTAAGAAGGGAAAGCTAAACAGTAGTTTTAAAGTAGTTTGTAGTAGTAGTAAAGACTCGTAGAGGCCCCTTACATCGCTTATCTCGAGCAACATGAGTCACGGTTTCTGTTTGTCGAAGTACTTTACCCACCTTAATTGTTTATCCCTGAAGAAAGATGTATTTTTTCGTTCTGATGACATTTGAAGGACCATTTTGTAATATTTATATTTTTGCTTCTTTAATATTGACTAGTCACCATGAATAAAAAAGGATAAGAAAAATAGAAAATATCACAAGGATAAGACTTCAAGTAGGTCGTGGAGTAGTCTGAACGTCGTGGGCAGTCATTTTTAAATTGGAACCAGAAGGTCGTTTCAGTTCTGGGTTTCTCGTCTACGTTACCAACGTAGTCCAGGTTTTGTGCTCAGTCACTCCAGGTCAGAAGTTTATTGTTCCTCTTCCGGGTTCAGTCCAAGGTCGAAAGTTCATCGATCAGATCCCAGATAACGAAGTGTGGAATTTTAGTGGGGATTCTAATACATGTTTTCAGTGGGAACTTAGTCTGACATTTCCCTTGCTTTAAATGTAAATTGGTGAATGCTTTTCGATTACTGTAACCTTTCATGCCTAGAACGTTCACGAGAAAATATTCATCAAGGGATGTAACGAAACGCCCAAACATTTATCGGAATCAAGTTGCCTCTTGCACAAAATCTTTTGTTACTTGCTGCCCTTTGTGTTCTTCAACGGAAACTAGCGTCAATGGCCATACCACGTAGAAAGTACCCGGTCCAGTCAGATTCCGGAAGTCAAACTACATCGGGCTTGGTCAGTACTAGGATGGTTGATCACTTGGGAACACTAAGTGCTGTCGACTTTTTTCTTTCCAAATAACGTTCAATTGGGTTTTCAGCCTTCAATTTGTTGATGAGATTAACTGTAACGCTCACATTCCCCGCCTCCTTAGAACAGGAGTTTAGCTGTACCACAATCCGTAGGAAAATAATAGACCATCTCTATTTTAGAACGAAGTGAGTAATACTGATCCCGTAGACTTTTTGACCTCTGACAGTGTCTGTGAAGCAGTGCCCCTTGAGTTACTTTTGCCTTCGTTTATATTTGTGGTTTGTTCATTTGCATTGTGGTGTAGGGGAAAATACCGAGTTCATTTAAGTGCCTGTTAAGTTCTCAGTTAGTTCAGTTGGCAAGGGTTAGTGAAAGTGGAGTGATCCGTGCAGATCTGTTTTCCGTTTAAGATTTGTAAGTTGTTCAAATATACTCCCGGATGTAAAGAAACCCGTGTGCCTCATTTACAATGTCTGTTTTCTTAATAGCAGCGAGGCTCCATGGATTTTTTTTAAGGACAGACTTACTCACGAGAGTGAGTATTGCCCGGATCTATTTGTTTTAAAATCTCATCCAGTTGTCGTTTTTATCAAATATTCCATGTACTTAAGTAAAAACCGGGCTTGGCCAATGACCTCTAAACTTATGGGCCAAGAGGCCCTAGTTAAAACTTGTGTTTTAAAATAGTGTCGTTGTTTTTCAAAACGTGGGCACCTCCATAAAAAGTGTTCGACTGTTTCGGGTTCTTCTGAATAGGAGCAGAGAGGGCTGTCATTCAGTTTAAAACGATGCAGGTATTAATTTAAATTACAGTGTCTAGTTAAAATCTGCACGAGTTCATGTGAAGGATTAAACGAGTCTAGAATTTTAGCATCGTCAACATTGATTAAAAAACTTCCGAGTTGCATTCCCTGTTGCACTGCGCTGCCATTGCATGTTCAACTTGACATTTGTTACCTCTTGTATGCGCCATTTCAGCCAACAGCGGGGGACTTCAACATCATCTTGTATAATTTCCTTTTTTGTGGCTTCTTTGACTAAAAGATCGGCCCTTTCATTTCCTTGAAAACCTTTATGTCCTCTGACCCATTTAATGTTTACTAAAATACGATGGTCAAGTAGTGTTATAATACGTTGCACCAGATAAGTTAGTTTTTGCACTTCATCGTATGAACTGACAGCTTTGCAGGCTGCCTACGAGTCCATAAATAATATTACCTTCCTAATGTCCATGTTTTTAATAGAGAGCAGTGCTTTTAAAAGGGCTAACATTTCGGCCTGGAATACCGTGCAGTACTTGGGCAAACCCCAACTTTCTAAGTGTAACTCTTTTTTCGAGTTGACGGTCAACATCCCGCTTCCAACACTATTTTCTGTTTTCGAGCCGTTGGTAAAAATATGAAGTGTATGGATCTGGCGGGTAAAACGGCACTTCTTATATTTCCTGTAGTATTACCTTTGGCCGATTTCTTTTCCAAGGAGGAGGAACCGTTAAAAAAGAGCTTCGTTTTGGGATGTACATTTTTTCGGGGATGTTGGCAGTCAGTAAGTAGTCTTATAAAAGATTTCTTGACGGGTTCTTCGTAAAATCCTAACCAAAGTTAAAACCAGCAAAATTGCTTCCTCCACTGCTCTATAATATAAAGGACGGATGCCAGCTAAAACCAAAGATGCATTTGTTGAAACCGTGCGAAAACTCTTATTTACAACGATTGCAGCTAGTCTTTGCACTGAAACAAGCAAGCATTTGTTTGCACCATTTATATTGACACGCCTTAGACCACGCTGAGGCACCGTACAAAATAACGGGTTCTACGACTGCATAATACACCAGCTTAATCTTTTTCTTGTTACTCCCTAATTAATTTTCATTCAACGCTTGAGTTCTAAAATGAGACCCTTGGTCTTTTTGCAATTTTGTTTAATATGTTCCATAAAAACAAGCTTCTTGTCTAAAATTACTCCGAGGTATTTTGCACTATCTGTTGCATTCACGATTTCCCCCATTTATTTCAATGTAAAACGATGTTTCATCAATTCTTTTTCTATAAAATAGTACCAACTCCGTCTTTGGAGCAGCAAATATAAATCGTTGTTTTGTTCCCCATCTTACCAAACAATCAACCGCCAGTTGCATCTTTTCTTTTAATTGATTCAGACCAGGACTTTGGGCTAGCAGTACAATATCGTCCGCAAATACAATAATATCGACTTTGCTCGGAAATGACAGTATCGTGCATCCGATTATTAATTTCCATAAAAATGGGAATAAAATGCCTCCCTGTGGACAATCTTTTCCCACCTCCCATTCGAGTCTCGCCTTCCAGAGAGAGCAACGCCCGCCTGTCTTCCAAATAAGATGAGATTGCTTTTAAAAGATGTCGAGGACATTTTCGATCTTCTAGTTCTTTTAAGGCTCCATGGAATAGTGTTAAATATATTGTAATACCTTTATCTCTCTATACTAATTTACTTGAAATAAGTATGTATTACTGGGAAACAAAAAACTTACGGAAATCCCAAAACGTTAGTAGTTCTTCGTAATATCTGTATTATAGGACTACTGTTATAAGAAATTTCTCGTTTTGTTTGCTAAGTAAATATCTTTCGTTCAGCATTCGTACAGTTTAATAGCCGTTGGATATCACGATGTCTAATACTTGGTATGGTCGATGCGGGCAACTTGAACAGATTGCCCATCCACTTGGTAGGCAAAAGTAGAATCAATACGGTAAGGACTGCGAGTTGAAGGTTCGTACCTACGTTCACACAATGCTCATTTTGTATCAAAACAACCAGGAAGCTTTTAATTTTAGAATTTACCTCAAAGCTATTTTGTAATAAGGATGCTGAGCAGCAGCTCCAAAAGGCGGCAAAGCTGGGACTCCGTAACCACCGTAGTTCTTGTATGCGCCTTGACTGGGAGCAGCATGCAATAAGCAGCCCCAACAACAACAAGAATCGGAAGGATCTATTAATGAAAAAAGTAACTTGAATCCACGCTAACAGTTGAGGAAAATACGTTGATTAATGTACTATAACATTGCATCTTTAAATACAACAAAAAAGTGTATATACGTATAAAGTATATTACAAAAGTAAAGTATATATAAGTAAAGTAGGTAAAAGTATAGATCTGCAACTTACGCAAATTTTGTAACTCATTTTATTGGAAAATGCTCGCAGTTGCTTGTGAATTGAAGTGGATTAGAACTGATGCCTTCAGCACATTATGCTGGATGCTTTTATAGTCGTGAATTTCCCCACTTTTGTGACGGAAAAACTACATCCACTGAAGCGTACTACAAAGGACATCATGGATGATTAGTTGCACCGAGTAAATCTTTGGAAATAAATAGAACAACCAATGCGTTTCTTTATTTCTCAAAGCGATTTCTTTATTAGGCGAACAGTTTAGTGGTTCAGGTTTTTTCTTCAACCGATGTAGTTTTGGATGTTTAACTGTAGTAAGTCATCAGTAGCTTCACGTGCTTATAGATCAGCGATACATGATGTCACTTTTTGTCTTCGATTGGAAGATCTAAAGCATTGCAAAGAGTATAAATGTATAGATCTCAAAATCGTTCATATTCTGCTTCGTTCCCATTTGTGTTTTCTGTAAGTAATGTGGGACATAAAACTAGAATCAACAAAAATCTGAGATTCGTTTATCTTTTCACGAAATATGTTCTCGTTATTTTCCAGACATCTACTCCTTTAGAATACTCCTGATAATTCTTTATTAATTATTCTTTTCTATTATCTTTCTTGTATTATTTATTCACCTTTTAGAATAAATGGTCATGGTCTGGTTTAAGTGTGCTTCACTTTAATTTTGATCTATTTGTTTTTTTTTTATTATTCACGCTTCATATAACAATAACATCGACGGAGCATAGCTGAGTAAGAGTGAAATTGAATTAATAAATGTGTGGAAACGACCCAAACGTTTATTTGAAACAAGCAATCATTCACAGAATCTTTAAGTTCACGCGCGAATGGTTGCTATTTTCCATCCGTCGAATTCAGGGACGTGAAATGCTATAAATTCAGGGAAATGTTGTCTTTACTATCAGTCTACTTCATAATACATCCAGCTCTTTTTGGCAGCAAGGAAAATTTTCATAATTCAGCATGAACTCCAAATTCTGCGTAATCAAACGAATTCCAGTCGTTGCTCTAAATTTGTATAACTATCTTGTTAATTTTTATTAGATTCTTCTGATGTTTGTTGTTGCGGGAGTCTGCTTGTTGGGTGCTACTCCTAGTTATGCAGGGTATGAAAACTACGCTAGTTTCGGTGTACCGGCGCTGCCAACTTTCGGAGCTCCTGCACAACATCCGTACCATAAAATTGCTTTAAGGTATTTTTCATTTCTTTAAAAAGTTAATATAATGTGTAAATCAATGCCTCTTTATAATTTACTTGTTTCTTCCGAAAAGATATGAATCGTTCACTCGCAGCCCTTATCGGATTGACTCTGCTTATGCCTATAAGGTGGACGGTCAGTTTGTTCAGGTGGCTCGTGTTGATCAATCCAACTATTACATACCAGCCTCTGCATCATTTCACGCGGAAAACGAAATACAGTTTCTATATACACAAAGAGAAACTTGTCAAATTTCTAGTTTCTAGAACCATCTGAAACTCTCGTTTCCTTTCAGAGTTCTGACTGTCGTGTCTTAAACCTTTTGCAAACTGTTTAGCTGTCAGGATCGAGAGAGCACGTCACGTGAAAGACCAAACTTCCGCGGCCGGTTTAAGGATGGCGTTCAGCAACATTGTACCGATATGATTTAACAGTAAGGATAGGAAATGCCACAATTGTTAGGACATTAAACTGCGAGTTTCCCGCCATCTATGATTGGAGACCTAACAAATTTGGCAACGAGGTACTTGCTTTCCTGCAACATTTTCCTTTATTTTTGGGCCTTGCCTTGGGGTGAGTGTAGTTTTTGGTTTTACCCTGCTTTCTTCCCTCTCTCCTTCTGGGAATCGTTTTCTGCTGCTGTCATTTTCCAACCCTGCTGCTCCTGCTCCTGCTCCTGTTCTTCCTAAAAGAGTTGTGGGACCGTTGGGTGCCTTAAGCGTCTCAACCATAGTAAATGAAGTGGGACACTTATGAGAGTTGTACTGAGCAGTATTTACTTGCCAACAACGTGGTTGATCCCGTTAAAAAGCAAGCCATTCCGTTGATGGTTCTCGGTTCTCCTTGGACGGACTTGCCTAGGAATATATGGCCTCCAAATCACTGAGCACTGAATCGTAATGAAAAAAACTTAGCCTCAAGTCACCGTACGAAATGCTCAGCGCCATAAGTTTTATCAGTGCAACTTTAACCCTCTGATTTGGTAAAGATTGCCGCTCTTCGTTCTCGGTTTAATGATTGCAACTTTGGGGCCTTACTTGAGAACGCTTTACGGGACGCTTTTGTATTAGGGTTGCGGGATAAGGCGATGCTGAAAATAAACTTGTTGCAACAATGGAGCGGTACACTGGCTATAGTGATTTTAATTGAGCTCAAGCAATGGAGATAGCTTCGAGTGAGGCGTTCAGATTCGTTACGAACCAGGAGTTAGCGCTGCTTATTCATCAAGCGCAGTCATCGACACGGCTTCGTGTTCTTGTTTCATGTGTGGTCAGTCTTCGAACAAATTCTTGTCCGATGGTAGAAAACATTTGTCACGAGTATTTCAAGACAAATATTTTGACTGCGGTGTGCTGCCCTAGCTCTTCGTAACTTAGCACTGTGTGCAAAACAAACTTGTATCTTCTGTAAATACAGATCTTCCAGGAATTGAAAAGTACGTATTCGTTTAGAGTCACATTACCTACAAATTTCGTGACAGACAATAAAGGATGTTTTAAGGGGGTTGTTTTTACAATTTTATTGATAAATAATCACTTTTAACATTACAGGCTTAGTACTTGGTGGGGTATGCAGGGGTTGTGGGATAGGCAGGTGCAGCAGGGTAGGCCTGGGTTGAGTAGGCAGCCTTATAAGCGGGCTTGTAATCGTACTTCGCCTCTCCTTCGTATTTGACTTCAGCAACGTAGCCGGAGTAGTCATCAGCCTTGTAGGTGACAGTCTGGACACGACCATCGGGGAGAAGGACGCGGTAAGATCCAGAGACTACTTTACCATCACTACTCTCCTTGTGGCTGTAGTCATTGTAGGAGGGCTCATCCTTGACAGCCCAGGCAAAGTCGTATGGCATAGCCGGCTGTTGTAAGATACACGAATCATTGAGTTCACTGTGTTTACGGTTTCGTTACGATAAACAGGTATGCCGGTCAACAAAGTTTTTTTTCGAGTTCAGGAGGAAACGCCTTACGTGGCGATCATTAGTAAATATCTATTTTGCCTTAGTTGGTACGTGTAAAGCAAGTGTCCTACTGGGCTTCCTCTGTATGCGTACGGCTCCCTTTTGTAATAGAATAAACGAAATAAAAAACCAGAAATAGACACGTACGTAGTCATAGCTCTTGGTGTAAGCAGCTGGGTAGCCTGGCTTAGGGTATTCCACGGCAGCAGCAACAGCAGCAAGAGCGAGAACGATGAGGACCTATGGATTTAAAACACCGTTCAGAAAAATGAAACATCGTATGAAACAGTAAAATTTACCTTCATGTTGTTTGGAACTGTTAAGTATCAGAATATGAACTGATGCTTTTACAAAAACCGCTCACCTCTTTTATACTGTACGTGAAGGCCGATTGAAAGGATGTCCACTGGGCACGTAGTACCCCTAGGTGAGGGCTGAGAATGGAGCTCGCTAAGGGAAAGTGTTGTTTTGACTGACGACTGTTTTCACTATCTGAGCGTTTATGAAAACTTCTGTAACTATTCATGTAAAATTCCAACGCAACATGTTTTGGCAACAGTTATTAGCTAATGTAGCACATTCTTGTTTTCTTGTTGAAATTTTGATACGTGCACGCTATTCGCTAAATCCTTCTTTTAGATCCATTTTTTCTAACCAAACAAGAAATGTTTGCAGAGACGAAAACAATAAGTACGTGTTTTGCTCAGAACTTTTCATCGAGCAGAAAATGGTTTGTGAGTTTCGAAAGAATCACCCCGTTTACTTATAAATACCGTGCCAAAGATTAATCGACGGTAAAAACGTGACATGTATAAAATCATATGGGAAAGATATGACGGATCATTAGTTAATTGAAGACACACATGATGTGCAGAATCTTTATTTGTATACGCTTAACGAAATTCAACAAAATGTCATGAACTTCACTGGTAAATTCTCACCGAATGGTGATCTAACACGAAGTATGAATGAAGTATGGTCGTCTAATGTATGAAAATGTTTTTGAGATTACCCTTTATCACTCCACGCAAAAGTCTTGAAAACTTTATTAAGACTCTACGGGCTCAAAAGGTCGGATGAAGGAGTTCACGAGCTTGTAAGAACAACTCGTCTTATTCGTCCACTCATTCTTGTTAGCATTACTTCACATGACTCCGTGGTTAATTAGTATCCGTTTTTATTATTCTTTACACATGTAATACCATGAGGAGATTTTTTTTCGCCCGTCAAATATTCGTAATAAAGGTTCAGTTTTCTCAGGTTCAGGACTTCCTGTACTAGAGCTGTATATTACACAGAATCATTGAAACATGACTGAAGAAAGAAAAGTGATAAGTCGTGCTTAGCTTCCCGAGCTCTACCCTATTTGAATGCGATTATATTGGTTTTATTTAAATCTTAAATCTTGTGTTTGAGGAGACTTCGTTAAGTGAAACTAAAATGAAATGGTCACGAAGGAATTTTTAGAGGGTGATAGGTAGAAGTTTACAGGTTGAATTCTCCCTGGAGCCGTTTTGAGCTGCTACCTCCCAGTAAACAGTCTCGAAAATTAGTACGTTAGTCTCTTTTCTAAAGTCCCGTTTAACACTTGTTTCAAAGAAACAAAGAACTTCTGCACATTTTTTTGAAAAATTTTATTAATAAATACTCCGACACTCAAAATTTACGAGCTTAGTATTTGGTAGGGTAGGCAGAGGTGGTAGGGTAGGCAGGTGCAGCAGGGTAGGCCGGGACGGGGTAAGTAGGGGTGTAAGCTGCCTTGTAAGTTGGTTTGTAGTCGTACTTGGCTTCTCCTTCGTACTTGACCTCAGCAACGTAGCCGGAGTAGTCATCAGCCTTGTAGGTAACAGTCTGGACACGACCGTCGGGGAGGAGGACACGGTAAGAGCCGGAGACTACCTTACCATCGCTGCTTTCCTTGTGGCTGTAGTCGTTGTAGGATGGCTCATCCTTGACGGCCCAGGCGAAGTCGTATGGAGAGGAAGGCTAGAGTGATAAATATTAGCACGTACGATACATTCTAGTTCAACGAAAACATTAAGTTAACGTCCCTAAAACAATAACATAACTAGTCTTTTAGTTTATGTAGTCTCAAGTAGTACCCAAAGGAAAAACTCCCAGCACTTTTATGAGCTTGATTCATTGTTACTCTAGTTTCCTCAAATTTCCTTTGTACAATAATATCGTTCAAGAATCCTTAATGCGTACGTATTCGTAGTTCTTGGTGTAGGTAGCAGGATAGCTCTGCTTGGGGTATTCGGTAGCGGCTGCTACAGCGGCAAGAGCGAGGACGATGAGAACCTTTGTAAGGAAACCAAATTTTAAGTAAACTGGTTAGTTGGGTGAAAAGAGATTTGGTTACCTTCATGTTGATTGTAGTTCTGGGAATATCAGACGGTGAACTGATAACTTTTCGAACTGACAAACTCCTTTTATATGGGACACTAAATAACTGTTGAAAACGCCGTTCACAATGTTCTGGAATATAGCCTTGGGTAACGGTTTTTCCCAGTTTCAGCCGATTACTTTTATACTGAAAAAGAACGCCACTAGAAATCAACTTTGGCCAACAGGATGGACGACATGCCCCAGGTGAGGGCTGAGCTAAGCCCCGAGAAAAATGTATATATCAGTGATTTAGCTTAGGTCTCGGCCATTAAGATGTGTTATATTTCATCAAAGGCACAGGGCCATGAATTTGTTATTTACTTTACTTTCTATAACATTTCTTAGCAAACATGAACGTTGGTCCTTAGGAGTTCATTGCAACTTCAGTCATTTCCGTTTTCGATCATAAATGAACTTATCTAGAGTTAGAAAAAAAGCTAACGGCGTCTTCGTTAATTTGATAAATCTGTTGAGTACATATATTCATTCTGAATAAAAACGAACTGATTCACTACATCTTCCCGTATTGGTGTTTTATTTCATCATAACTAGAGACGATATGGGGTTCTTTAATTTGGAGAATAAATTTTACAAAACTTGTTCCCATTACGAATTATAAGGCGCCTCACAAAATCTTACGTGCATGTAAAGTCGTATACATGCAAGATGCTATTTACATACGTTTCGTGTGTGGAGTATGTGCAGAATACAATTCAATGTAAATCAAGCTGTATAATTTCCTTCAGGAACGGGTTCTCTAGCTGTCACTCAGCTATCTTTAAGGTTTAAGGTGTGTAATGGGAACTTGAACATCGCGAGAGAAAATTGGTACAAAATGTTGTGATTTATATTTTACCACTTGTATCACTCTGAGATTTCCTATTGAATAATAATGGACATCAAATTCCGTGTTGAGAGCGTCACAATTTATAACGTGGGACTTGGTATAAAAATTATCGAGTTTAAGCCCAGCAGTACTTCAATCCAACCAGACAGTCAAGTTCAAGAAGACGAGCCTTCCAATTTTCCTTTTAATTGTTTCATGACCGGCCGAAACAAACTCGTACAACAATGATTTATTCAAAGAAATATGGGCTACACCTGCTCTAGATAAGTTTTTATCTAGATTCCAAACATGGAAGGTAACAACTAACAAGTGTGAAGAGACGAATCGGCCAAGATCTGTCGCATCAAAAGGTTATTAAAGGGTCAATGAGACGATAACTTGTAAAATATGAACGAGTTCTCGTTGATTCACGTTGATAAGACAAGGAATTCTCAGTATTCTTGTAGTAAACTATGCATTGGGACCATACAACAAAATGATTTCGAGCACATTTGTAATACGTATATTTTTCAGCATATCGAGTGTTACGTATCATCTACTGGTCTTGGATGAGTAATTTCACTACTTAATAACATTTTTGTTCATGTAGTATATGGGTAATTCTATGTGATTTCACAAGTTTCGTTTATGAAACTTGAGTTCTTAGGGAAAAGAACTCATCCATAGTCTCAGGGCTGCATAGAGGTTTCGTGAGCCCCGTGGTAGATTGCCCCTTTTGCCCCTTCGTAGTCCTTCATGGAGACATTGGCTTGCACAACCTGTTTCGTTAGCATTGGGGGGTACAGCAAGAACTTGTTCAGAAATGGTTCATGCACTCAAGTTACTGTTTCGCATTCAGTATCACTGAGTATCACCTTCTCGATCTAGTAAAATTAGGGACTATCCGTATCTAACTCAAGTTTATGAAATTTGTATTTCCGTTCGAAAAGATTTGTGTGTGTGAACAAGGGAAATGTACTTCCCAAACGGTGTTGACAGTTCTTTCTCGAATCAGAACTACTAAATTGTCGTTGGATGCTTGCCATTGAAAGGGAAAGGAATGTTGACTACAAAGGCGCGGTTCTTAATCCCGTGTGGCTGCTCTAAATTCTTGCCACGGATTCCACGTAACAGTTACTTTCACTGAATCGCTTTCCAAACAGTTATGAATCTTCCGCTCGCAGCACTTACCGGATTGACTCCGCTAATACGTATAAGGACGGACGGTCAGTCTGTTCAGGTTGCCCGTGTTGATCAATCCAAATATCAAATATCATTCCTGTATCACTGTCCGCAAACGAAATACATTTCTATGTAAACAAACACAAACTGTCAAACCTGTGCTTCCCGAACTTTTTGTAACTGTTACTTCCTTTTGAAATTACTAGGTGTCTTATGTATACCTTAGTATGCATTCTAGGAAACTTTAGCTCAGATTCTATGTTTGTTTCTCTTGATGTTATTCTTTAACGAGCTCCAGTTGCTTCAACATCCCTTTGTTTCTTCCTTAGAAGGATGGCTCTACGTTAATTACCACTGCCACTATCGAGCTTCTTGTAAACCACCAAGTTTAGAACTCTCTTTTTTTAATCTCATTGACGGGTATGCAGGCGTTAGCCCATGACCCCAGGGGAATAGATTGCAAATTCAACTGCTAAGGGTCCCTGGTCTGGGAAAGGCCGCACTTAGAGTCGAGTGGGATCGAACCCAAAGACCCAGAGGTGAAGGGCGATGGTCTTGACCTGAGGTCTTGACCATTGTGCCACCAGTGCCCTTTGAGTTCTCTTTACCCTACGGTAAAGCAGGTACAAGTCAAGATTTACCTGTTCAGTTTGATAGATTTGTTTTGGAGAACCAATAACGTGGACTGTAATTTGCTTAACTTACTAAATAAAACCACTTTTGAAGTTTGAGACCAAAATTGTATTGCCGCAAAATGGTGACTGTTCAGTGACAAGGAAACAACTCAACTAAACTTGGCCGAACCCCTTGGGAAGAGTAAAGGGTCCCATTTAGAGTTTGAGGGTGACGCTAGGGAGCGAACGCAAACTTCAGTTAAATCAAAATGGAAATAAGTATATCAGGATTTGCAAATAACCCAACATTAAATCAAAATGAATCAATCAACTTTCTAGCATCTGATGGGTCGTTTTCTCGTCCGACCAAGATTTGTTCACTCTCCTTCACAATTGCCTTTCAAATTCCTAGGGCCCTTTTCAGCCTTCGTGAAAGTTGCCTCGATCTTGCAAAACGAAGCCGGCAACTGTTACGGTTACGACAAACGAGAAATTATGTTTAAAGGATATATTTACAGGGATAACGCCTACCAGATGGGTGAAACAGCATGCTCGGGATAGAATCTGAAAGGAACTATTAACAAGCTTTTATTTGTTTAATGATGTTGTGGTTTTGCGAATTCACCGAATACCTCTAGAATGCCAACTGGGAATGACAATTGGACTGAAAGCGAATGCTTCGTGACACCATGTAAGTGAACATGCCATGAAATTCCGGCAACATCAGAACCTCAGGCCTCTGGTTCTCCTTGACTCTCACGACCATTTGCAGCCCTTTGCTGCAATTAATTGACCGAGAAGTCGCACGGTGGAAAATTTCACAACGCCATTCACAACCCAGTCAAACTTTCAAGTGAACAGCTATGGACTCGGTCGAAGCCCGAGAAGTTCTCGGTCATAAAACGCGTCGGGTATTTTATGAAGCCTACTTACAATGTGGAAGGTTGTGATCTCTAGAAATGGTTGCTCCGAAGAGAGAATTGTTTCTAAGCGTATATATTTCTCATATGCAAAACGGAACCGTGATCTCATCATCCAGTAAAAGAATGACTCAATTACGTAACCAACATTCAGTCACGCGCTGATAAGCTTAGGCGGCTTCACAGTGCAACCATTGGGTTGTATATGACCAGGTGAGCGCAAAAACTCGACTACAAAGAACAAAATGTCCTCCGACGTCCCCTTGCTAGGTTAACATACCTTTTCGGCTGATCTCGTATAAGTAAGCATAGTGCGCTCTCTCAAAAGCTAACCAAATACGACTTGTAACTTAAAACGCTATCCAGCTTATGTGTCTTCTAAATGCCTATGATTTATTTGAGAGCTTTGAACTTAGTAACACTGTGACTAGAACAACGGGCCTTTGTTGATGTTCCGATTCCGCCCGGCTGCTAAATAAAATAGGTTAAAGTATGAACCGAAATTCTGTTTAAAGCAGAAGTTGTTTTCCAGTGTTATCCACATTACGATGCAAAACTACAGCAAACGGAGGATTCTTTCCCATACGAAATATTAACTGGAGTGTCTGACAAAAAAATAGGCGTTGGTCCGTTGTATGTGAGACCCCACATTACATTTAGTTTTGAAACTGTGCAATAATGTTGTAATTTAGCTGTATACCCATGTAAAAATGTAGTATACTGTAGTACATTTCAAAGTATACTAAAGTATACTGAAGTATACTTTGAAAATACTAAAGTATACTCAAGCACATGGGTAGTATACCGCAGTATGCTTCAGTATACTTCTGACTGTAGTCTAAGTATACTTCAGTATAAGGGTAGTATACTGCAGTATGCTTCATTATGCTCATAGCACACTCTAAGTATAATTCAGCAAATGGGCAGTATACTACAGTATGCGTCAGTGTATTTAAAGTACAGTATAAGTATACTTCAGTATGTGGGTAAGATACTCCAATCTGTGCTCCATCTTATACAAGAAACTGATGATGTTAATTTTTTTGTAATGAATAACTCCAGCACGAAAGCACACGTATTGCGAGATTTTATAATAAAAATGCTTGAAGTCTGTAATACGGAAACAATATTCGAAATATATTAAATCTATTTCAATTCATGTATAAGCAAATTCCGTAATTCCTAAATCAATATTATTTCCCGCCAGGTTCTCGCGGAAACTGGGAAAAGATATTCTAATACCTGACCTGTGTTTTTGCACCGATAGTATTCCCATAGGAATGCTAGGTCAGAGAAAATTCTCTCATATCTGGGTTAATGGGATCACACGGGGTCTGCAACTCACGGGAAAGGGTATACGAAGATACTTTGATCACCATTTGATAACACTTAGAAAACAGACGAATGATTACTGTAATAAAGTAAAACGTAGCAACAGTTTAATGATAAAATGGTAGATAAGTGCGAAAAAAATATATATCGTACTTCGTGGCACGGATATTAATTAATTTAACTTTGCTTACCTCTGGTCTCCTGTATTGTATGAATAAACCCTTGACTTCGGTAGAACACGTTAAAACCTATGAGTAAGCCGTCTTTTTATCGGTTTAATTTAAATCTGCCGATATGTTTCAGAATCATAAGAACCGCCAGGTCGCTGAATAATTAACTATTATAGTTGTCGCTGAATTCACGAAATAAAGGGAAAATCCAAATAGATGAAACCTAAGCCGGTTTAGCTAGCGTTGCATTGTCATATGTTACAATATTCAGTTAAAGGTGAAATCGTAGCTTATTTCAGCACAACTAAACGAACTGTCATATGGAATGAGGTTTCAAGAAAGAAAAACTTTAACATAACAATGCATATGTTTTTATCACTTTCCCATTTACTACACGTGTAATAAATGTGTATGGAAGACACCATAGACATAATATACGCACATATCTTGTGCACATATACTGAATCTGTAAATAATATGTTTTCCCGCCAAACTCAGTTTCGTTGTTTATTTTCCAATACATTCAACACTTTCCCGCCAAATCTGCAGTGCTGAGAGGGTGCGGGAGAAAAGTACTTAAACTGGGCGGTGGGCGCCTTATATGACACTAAAGTCATACGGGTGTATAGTGAACTCTGTTTTTTCAACAGCACATACGACATATAAGAAATATATGTACATAAAAATTCATTTTAACCTTACGATTACTGAAGTATTCACAAACAAAGTAGTGACATTTTTGAACGATTTTTTGCCAATAAGCGATGGGTGGGAAAGGGAGCGGAAAACCGCCTGCTTTACAGCCATAAAGTACCCTACTTTCTTTTCCTTAAAATTTCGCACTGATAGCGCTGACGTTTTTGCGCGATTCTTTTGTCACCGACGATTTCGAGCCGTTTTCTTTTTCCTTGTAGCTATCCGCCACAAGGACAAATTTGAACCTTGTACCTTCATTCCATCTTCACAGTTCAAGCTTTTCGCCAGCGCGCGCCGAGCTTTCCTATTGAAAGTACTTGCGATTTATTTCCTTCAGTATGAAAAAATTCTGTCTTTTCGAATTCCCTTCTAATAAGACAACTGATGTCTTATCACTCGATTTGCTGAACGAACCCAAGGACGAACCTTTTGATTACGAAAAGGTGTACACCGTAAACTGGCGAAAAGGGAAGGAAAAGGGAAGGATCTTGGAAGCACGGGTCCTTCTGACTGACGGTGAGTAAACAGAACACAACGTCGTCGTCTACGGTATTATTTTTACGGTATTTAACAGGGGACAGAATCTTATGTTTCTTTCAAAACATGTTAGCCCTCTAACAACGATAATAGCACCAACGATGAATTCGTCGTTGACCTGTCGCAGCTGGATAACATAGCTTCCAGATGTAAGAACCAGTCGCTGTCGAAGTTTGTTGGATCTCTCATGACCGGGATGTTCAGCAGACAATACTTGGTTACTCATGCTCTGGACAAGGGATCTGGAAAATATGGCCGCACAGGAGTAATAGTACGACAGCCGATGGATGTGGAAGCGCGACAAGCCATAATACGCAAGTATTTGCAGCCAAATTCTATTTCGCAAAATCAGTGTTGTATAAATCATTTCCTAATGTGATTTTAAATCAAAATCATAAATCACTGAAATCAAAATGATTTAAATCACGATTTAAATCAAATGATTTTAAATTTTTTTTGGGATGATTTAAATCACTTCTAAATCAAATCATAAATCATTTTTTTTTCCGAAGCTTAATTGAAATTGTTTGTATTGTGCTCATTTACTGAACATTTTAAGTAACACAAGCATTTCGAACAAATTATCCTACAATCGGTTTCTCCGTTTTGTCAGAACTAGCGAAGCCAAGCTGAATAGCCTCTCAACAGGCCCACTTGATGGAACAGTAGTGTTATACCTCAAGAAGAAGCTTCGAACCTCTCGATGCATATTTAATCCATCAAGGGACCTGTTGAGGTCAGCGAAATATTTCTGAAGCGCGTCGTTGGTATCAGTTTGCAGTTCATTCTCTTGAAATCCAGGAAGTCTTCCGAATCGATGGAATTGTTCGAGATAATCTGCGGTGACGTGTCTCACTGACTGGCTCTGCGTAACAATCCGTCCACTTCCTTCTTCTTTTCTTCTCGTTCCTTCTCGTCGGCAATCCACAGGGTCTTGAACTTAGGATGAACGATGGACGTGATGTAGTAGTCTGGTTCCAGAAACATTTTCCCAAACCTATAATGATTATAGTTACAACGGGTCATGCAGTTACTTAAGTAAATACATACCGATGCTCAATTCTTTGAAGAAGAACGTCACTTATCTTCCCGGACGAAGCGAGAGACATCGTTTCTAGTTTGCTCTTCAGTTTGACAAGGAGAAGCAAAACCGTTCTATGAAGCAGTGCTTCTCCCCTTGTAGGGTATCAAGGCAAATAGCGATAGGCTTCTTTAAGTTTTACCTTACCTTAAGATGCCGTAGAAAGTTTGTCGTCGCTTTAAGCCTTCCCGAACACGATTTCCCACATTGAACGCAGTTTCCAGATATATTAACATCCCCATTCGATTCATTTTCTCGAAGTTCATCGCTAAATTTATAAAATTTCAAAACTCCTTTCATATACCATGGGAGCTCTGTCTCGATCGGAGACTCGCAGCTCGCCATTTCGTTTCGACAGTAGAGGAGGAAGGCTACTAGTCATTACGACTCTCGCCAGAGCACTCATTACCTAATTACTAGATCGCCTCCGCACAAAAACTGGCGGGAAACGCACTTAAATACTCTCATCTCACGGTGGAAGGTCACACCAGACTTTTAATTTTGGTTTTTAAAAAATGAATTTGACTAAATGATTTTAGGTTTTCGTGAGACTGTAAATCAAAATCAAATCATAAATCATCATTTTAAAAAATGATTTAAATCAAAATCGTAAATCAGCAAATAATGATTTAAATCACGATTTAAATCAAAAATGATTTAAATCAAAGAATAATTTATACAACATTGGGCAAAATAGATGAAGTTTTTTTTACAACTTGAAAGGAATTGTACTACAGAGGCATCCCAACGCTACCGAGGCGGAAGTTATGGCGGCCATTCGAAAAAAATTCAACAATACCACTTCAAAATAAGTAAGGTATGTAACATGTTTCAAAGAAATCGTCGGACATCTCTGTTCCTTAACCTTTTTTTATACAGCAGATTGGACGAACAGAAAAGGGGAACATGGAAAAGAAGAAAACAAGGCGCGATGTTTTACTTTTTCTCAAGTAATAGTTCTGTTGGTCTCCTTGTTTGTCTTGTTTGTTTCATCTATTATTTGAGGATTTTTTCGCAATTTTAATATTTCAGAATTACAAGTTTCTTTTCTATTGGCGTATCAGATAGCTACATATTTACCAATATCACGCACATGTTTTTGTTGTAGTTTCGTGAACAATATAAAACTTTTTATGTAACCAACATTTGTAATTTTGTTTTCTTTGTCACGTATGTTTAGTACAACTACTACCATTTGTAGTGCTAATTTTAGTATATTTATAGAGTATTATTTTTGTACTTGTAGTATACTGGCAATTAACTTCTAGTATATTTTTATTACACTTCGAATATATCTCGTATTATATTTGGCGTATATTTTAAGAATAATTGTAGTGTATTTTTATTATACTCCCAGTATATTCTAAGCATAATTTTCGTATATTTTAAGAGTACTTTTAGTGTATTTTCATTATACTCCCATTATATTCGTAGTCCAATTTGCGTATAAAATGAGTACTTTTAGTGTATTTTCATTATACTCTCAGTATATCCGTACTATATTTTACGTATATTTTAAGAATACTCTTAGCATATTCTCAGTATACTTCGTGGCGCGCTTTAGAATACTTGTAGTATGCTCTCAGTACATTTTTGTGCATACTTTTATGATACCTTAAATATACTTTTAGTATGTAGTACATGGGCCAAATTAGTATACTAATCCATCATACTAATAGTATACTAGTGTCTGGTATTCTAAAATATACTAAATTTTTATTTGGGTACATTCTGATGTACAGTATATAATTCCCCCTCACGATTTCATAACATGCAACATCGCTTTACCAAGCTGCAGCATAATCTTTTCAGACTTTTTCATCAAAACAAATATTGTTTGGCTCTACATTGATTTAGTGGAACGAGTTTTTGAACCAATTCTGCAGTTTCAAATGCAACTCTGCTCGATTACGTAAGTTAATTGAGCATTAACATATCTTTGTAATATTCAAACTGCATACATTTAAGAAGATTTCAAGGCGTATGTGAAATAGAGAAGCGAATACTAAGCAACTATATTAGATATCCTCATGAAGCTATTAAGTCAAAAGGATGCATCATTGTTTAGTGAAACACGTATACGAAAGTCCATAAGTGGTATACAGCTTCATTATGTGGAGAACGGGAGACGGAATCACTTGATCAGGGATCAGCATCGTCCTTTACGTCTGACAAAGAGCCCTGTAGAAATTTCAGAAATAGTAATGAGATGCATTCTTTTTACTTATACGTACGAAGGGTAAAATTCTGCCTTGTTGATAAATTTAAATTCTCCAGTAGATTTAGTTGATACAATTAATAGAACAAAACCAGTTGGTTGATAACTGAATATTCAGTTAACAAATTTGTACGTATGAACTTACATGGGCGCGTGCGTTTGGCACATCTGAAAGTGCACAGGTTGGGATACGTTACCCCGTTAGAACCGCAAACAGGGCGAAACTGAAACAGAGAAACTTAAGTAAAATTTTTTTCTACCTTGTTTAAGGACTGAATGTACCTCGAATGTGCAAACGCAAAGCCGACGTTGAGCATCAACCTGTTACAAATTAGAAGTACGTTCATTAAATTACTAAACTAATCTATGTGCTCTTTGATGAGATACCGAATGAAACACGCCAAATGACAATGTCAGAAGCAGTAGCAGCGCCAAGTGTTTCATCGTTTGTGTCTTCTTGATAGCTTAACTCTCAAATGCTGTACGTTATTGGAAAGATGGGCTATTTATATTGTTTCATCGGGCCATCTCGTCGGGTTAACAACGACGATTTCTACGGAACAGGGTTGGAAACTAGCAATCATGTTTCGAAGATTGCTGGGCGACTTGGGAGGCAAGTTCCAAGTTTCGAACGATGACCTTGCCTTTGTACGCCCTTTTTTGACCTTTGATACTTGAAGATGTACAAACTTTGACCTTTGATATTTTGACCTTCACTGTTCTGAGTAAGTCGTTAAAAGAAACTACGAGAAATTGAATCAAGGCTAGATCCATTCTATTCTAAATGTTATATGGTATATGGTATACCTTCTCAGATATTATTTCAGAGATATATGTTTAATCATAGAGTCATCAGTTGACACGAAAATGTCCGAATGAAAGCTGATGAGCCAATAGAGTATTCTCTATTGTTCAAATTGTATTAGTTTTGTTGCCTTTGTGTTTCACTTGCCTGGAAAACTGACACAAACATCAAACGTTATTGTTAAGTTATCGATCCGACTCATTATCCGGGAGTATATTCCCTTTGTGAAGAAAATTCTTCGAAACGGTTCCTAAGGGAAGTTTGGAGGCCTTCATTGTACCGCTGTTATCTTTCACATCGAATCGAATAGTCTGTATCAAGAAATACTATCTCTCATGCAAAGAAACATTTTACATTTTATTTCGTCTGATGGCGAACTCTCAAGTCACTGGCTAATGTGAAAATCATTAATTTCGTTCAATCTTAAGTAGCAACTATTAGTAAAATTAGTTTTATATTACACGATGGCAATGTACTATTTACAAACACCTAGAATGCTTTCGCATCATTCATTTGCCTATGGACAGTGTGCAGTCCTCGTCCTGCGTGCAGCATGCAGCAGGAGAATAACGGAAAACTAAAACAAATAGAATTCGTCCAGAGGTTAACATAAATTTGAGACTCTACTCTCTCTATTATTCAAAATGAAACAGTCTAGCACCAGAGATGACAGCTGTCCACGAAACAAACTTGTCTCTTTCGAAAAATAGATTTTCTAGTGAAGGGAAAGTACACATGTTTTTCTTTTTGTCAACCATAACAATATTTTACCGGCGTGTCCTAACAGGACATCAAGCAGTGACTTTTTCAAATGCCCAACTGAGGGCAAAAGAGTATTTCAAGCATGTTGCTTTTACAATTTTATTGATAAATAATCACGTTTAACATTACAGGCTTAGTACTTGGTGGGGTATGCAGGGGTTGTGGGGTAGGCAGGGGCAGCAGGGTAGGCTGGGGTAGAGTAGGCAGCCTTGTAAGCGGGCTTGTAGTCGTATTTAGCCTCTCCTTCGTACTTGACTTCAGCAACGTAGCCGGAGTAGTCATCAGCCTTGTAGGTGACAGTCTGAACACGGCCGTCAGGGAGGAGGACGCGGTAGGAACCGGAGACTACTTTACCATCGCTGCTCTCCTTGTGGCTGTAGTCATTGTAGGAGGGCTCATCCTTGACAGCCCAGGCAAAGTCGTATGGCGTAGCCGGCTGTTGTAAGATACAAGAATTATTTTCTTTTCTGTGTTTATGTTTTCGTCCAGATAACAGGCATGACGGTGTACAACATTTTTAATACTTTAGTATGATTAGTTCATGGCTAACATTTTGAAATGCGTGTCAAGCACGCTTTAAATGCTACTTGGAGGCTGTTAGTTAATATCTAGCTCGCCTTAGTTCACGCTGTTGTGTTATATAGCACTTCTTATGTATAAGTATAGCACCATACTTATAACAAAAATAAATGACGCACAAAATCAGTAGTTGATACATACGTAGTCATAGCTCTTGGTGTAAGTAGCAGGGTAGCCTGGCTTAGGGTATTCCACGGCAGCAGCAACAGCAGCAAGGGCGAGAACAACGAGGACCTATTGTTTTAAAAAAAAACGGTGTTAAATATTGAATATTGCATGAATTAAAACTTTACCTTCATGTTGACTGGGATGGTTTAGTATCAGATGACGAACTGATGCTTTTACGAAATAGCTCACCTCATTTATATTGGTTTTGAAGGCCGATTGAAAGGACTTCTAGTAAACTGTACGTACCCTCAGGTATGGGTTGAGAATGGCACTCGATAAGAGAAAGTGTTGATCAGGCTATTCTAGTCTCTTTGAATGGTTTTGGAATTATGATCTTTTAGGGTAAATTTACATGCCAACATGTTTGACAAACGCTACCAGCTAGTATTAGTTCTTACTTTACTGTCTTTTCTATTTTTTAAGTTTAAAATTGTAAATAGTTTGCAATAGTTCTTCAGATATATTATTTTCTAACTCGTAAGGAAATGTTTGAAGGGATTGAAACAATACATGCATATTTCGTTAAAAAATTCTCCTTGGGCCAAATACACGAACTTGATTGAAAATTATGCTAACAATAGCCTTCGTTTGCACAAGTACTTCTAATGAAGTGTCTATAAACACCAACAACGTAATATAGGCACAGATCTAACCTTGTGGTCAAAGTAATTATTTAATTCTAGAAATAATGCATAATGCGGAAGACTATGAATACCCAGTCAACATAAATAACAAATATACACATAATTAACTATTTGTACTAAACCTATAATATATAAAATACAACATGATGTAATTAATTATGTAGATAAATAATACTATTCCATTGAACATCTGGAGAAGACTCTTTACTATGATAATTTATTAAACTAGGTTGTCTCAGGATATCGGCACTCGCACGAGTCTTTTTGGAGCCTTAGTAGGAGTTGATGTTCAAAGAACAGTAATAGTTGTTGAACTTACTTGTCACTTTTGTTGTTACTGTTACTTCATTCCAATTGATGATTAATTAGTAAAGCTTTGTGGTCATCGGTGAACAAATTAGAACGGCAAAAAACTCTATTTCTTCCGTTACGCACTTAGATAATTTATTAGCTTTCATATCCTTAGCACTTATAGAATGTTCAGAAAATAAAGAAGAAAGAATATGCGTAAGTGTTATCTCGATTCCGTTAGCTGTATCTGCATATTGTTTTGAAATATGATTGTACCTAGACTATATCTTACCTAGACTTTTCTCTCGAAAAAATATCTTAAGTGCGACATGTAGAAAAACACGAACGACTTTCTAAAGGGCGTACATAAAGTAGAAACTATGCTTTGCACTTTTTTCTAGAGGTGTTTGAGCTACATCTTTGGTAACAGTGTCGAAAGCAAAATCGTTACTACCTTTTTTTAAAAAAAGAAAACCTCATATGATATTTACTCTTGAGGAAAAAAGCAGAACTTCAGCAAATATTTTCGTTTTCACAGTTTTATTAATAAATACGCTGAACGAAATAGGGGGCTTAGTATTTTGCAGGGTATGCAGGAGTGGTGGGGTAGGCAGGTGCAGCAGGGTAAGCTGGGGTGGAGTATGCAGGGGTGTAAGCTGGCTTGTAGGCGGGCTTGTAGTCGTATTTGGCCTCTCCTTCGTATTTGACTTCAGCAACGTAGCCGGAGTAGTCATCAGCCTTGTAGGTGACAGTCTGAACACGGCCGTCAGGGAGGAGGACGCGGTAGGAACCGGAGACTACTTTACCATCGCTGCTCTCCTTGTGGCTGTAGTCGTTGTAGGATGGCTCATCCTTAACGGCCCAGGCGAAGTCGTATGGAGAGGCCGGCTAGTTATAAACATGATTACATGAGAGACGGTTACTTTAAGGAAACAGACGAAAATACATATTTCACAAAACAGTGCGAAATGTTTAACCCAGTTAATTTTTATTCGTGCTTTAACTGGATACGCCACCCAACACTTGAAAAGCTACTTCGTTCTTGATCTAGTTTTCTCAAATTTCTTGTGCAATATAGCGTCATGAAAATCACTATGCTTAATACTTACGTATTCGTAGCTCTTGGTGTAGGTAGCAGGGTAGCTCTGCTTGGGGTATTCGGTAGCAGCAGCTACAGCGGCAATAGCGAGGACGACAAGAACCTTTGGAAATGTGTAGAATTTAGGAAAATAGTTGAATAAAAAAATTATTCGTATCACTACCTTCATGTTGATTGTAGTTGGTGTATATCAGACGATGAACTGATGTCTTAGCCAAACTGGTTCACTCCTTTTATATGGAGCACTAACGCCAGTTGAACTTTCATTCATCGCTTTATGTATGATAGCCAGAGGAAAGGGCTGGGCAAGATGTAAGGAAAACGACTTTGTAAGACCACTATTACTTTCTGTTTAGATCAAGGTCGATGTCGTGGGGAAAAAAAATATCCTTGTTATACTGAAATACAGCCAAGAAGCTCGGAACTTTCAGGTTAGTATGGGAAGATCAATATAAAAAATGCACTAATTGCTTTGCATCATGTCAAGACTCGCTAGTGAGGAAGACGAGCAAGCACTGCTGATTGCAGTTCTTGCAGAAAAAGATTTGGAAGTTTCTCTGGCAAAACTGTTCAAGATATACATCGACTTATTAATTAGTTGATTTATTTATTTCGGAAGAGCATATAGGCTTCTTCCTCATGGTCATTAATTAAAGTTTATGCATGCAGCAAACTACGTTTGCTCGTAAGATTATTAATCACATACTCCCAACTAAATCAACTTCCGATTCTTCATGTGCATGGTTATAAACTTCTTAACACCTGAAACTGCAGCACATGTTCGTTAGTTTCCCTACTACGGTTTAGTTGTTCAGACTCGAATCGCCCCGTTATTCTTGGATTGGCATTCACCTTACATAATGTTCTGTTTTGGGTTTCCCTTTCAGAGAATAAGCTTGTTGTTGTCACAGTCATTATTCTTTGATATAGTTCACAAAATATGGTGTCAGCGACTATTTTTGCAGTCCAAGTACTCACACAGTGCGAGTCCGAAGTATGCTTCATACGATAGTGGATATAACCATTCTCTCAGTTGTTCGGTATGACAGTTATAATCGGAAAAAATAACTTTTTTTTTCATTCAACTTTTATTTATAAATATTCGCATTCAGCACTACAGGCTTAATATTTGGTAGGATAAGCAGAGGTGGTGTAGTAGGCAGGGGTGGTGGGGTAGGCAGGTGCAGCAGGGTAGGCTGGAGTGGAGTAGGATGGGGTGTAGGCGGCTTTGTAGGCAGGTTTGTAGTCGTATTTGGCTTCTCCTTCGTACTTGACTTCAGCAACGTAGCCGGAGTAGTCATCAGCCTTGTAGGTGACAGTCTGGACACGACCGTCGGGGAGGAGGACGCGGTAAGAGCCGGAGACTACCTTACCATCGCTGCTCTCCTTGTGGCTGTAGTCATTGTAGGAGGGCTCATCCTTGACAGCCCAGGCGAAGTTATAAGGCGCAGCGGGCTATAAATAGAAACACCATAAGTTGATCCGGAACACAAATTTGTTCTTAGCTGAAGTTAGAATAGAGAAAGTTAATATCGCTTTCGTTCCAGTGCTATTATTTAAGCTCAAAATCAGTGCTTTACTACAACGGGTGAAGTAAAAAAATATATAGGAACTGGATATTCTGTAAGCTGATATGTTAAAACTCCTGCTAGTTAACGTGCTTCGTAAGGAAATGAACTAGTGGCACGCAATAGTATCAGTACGAAAGAATATGACTTACGTATTCATAGCTTTTGGTGTAGGTAGCAGGGTAGGAGGACGGCTTGGAGTATTCGGTAGCAGCAGCTACGGCAGCAAGGGCAAGGACGAGAAGAACCTTTACAAAGAGAAGCAAATTTTGAATAAACATCTTCGGAGAATTTAGCCAGATGATTGCTAGCTAATGTTTTACCTTCATTTTGATTAAAAGACGTTTGTAGTATCAGACGATGAACTGATACTTTTCCAGTTTGAGCCGACTACTTTTATACTGAAAGTGAATGCCACTAGAAACCAACGTTAGCCAACATGATGGACAACATACTGGCCCCAGGCGAGGGCTGAGCTAGGCCTTAGGAAAAATGTGTATGCCACCCTATGAAACTAGGTCTAGGCTATCAGAAGACTTTTTATGGTTTATCAAAGGCACAGGGTTATGACTTATTCACTACTTAACATTTTAATAATGATTTTATTGATTGTTTCTGTAATCATTACGTTAACGTTCATTTATTTTACTGTATCCATAATGGAGATTCGTTATTTATTGAATAATAATGTTCGTCATGTTCTGTGCAAAGATTGTCACATTTTTTATGACTTTGGGTGCATAAAAATTGTCGAGTTTAGGGTAAGCAACACTTGAATGAAACTATGCGGTCAAGTTCAAGAAGCCGAGCCTTCCAATTTCACTTTTCTTCGTCTCATAGCGAAGCCTAAACAGCAGCGTGCAATGGAAATTTATTCAGAGAAATAAGGGCGACGCCCGCTCTAGATCACGATTTAGCCTAGATTCCGAGCACGGAAGGCAACAAGTGTGAAGTGAACGAACTTGGCAAATATTTGTCGTATTAAAAGATTACATTGGTCAATGGGACCATAAGTTATTAAAAATGAACGAGTATATTTAGTTCAACTGAGATATAAAAAGGGATTTTCAACATTCTTGCTATAGACACGTGTATTAGGTCATGCAGTAAAAGATTTGTGAGCCCTTGAGTATTATTACAGTTTGTGTCGTACTGAATGCTGCTAGCATCATATGACGGTCTTAGGTGAGGACGCCTACTACTAAGCATTTTGTTCATCCAATACAAATTTGAATCACATGTTCCCAGGAAAAAGACGTCATCCAGCTCTTCATCTTGTCATTGGATTGTAAAACCTATTTCTGCAGCTTCGGGAGGCACGACTAGAACTTGTTCAGAAACAAATCATAATAAGCTTATCAATTGTCCGTGAAAGTTGCGCGTAAGTTACTGTTACGTATTCAGTTTATATAGGATCACAATCCAGATTTACATATGAACTAAAGTAAAATCATGTACAATCCATATCCAAGTAAAGTCTATAAATCTTTTATCTCCGTTAAAAACGATTTTGTGAACAAGGGAAGGGTACTTTTCAAACAGTATTAACAATTCTTTCACTATACAAAACTACTGAATGGCCGTCGGGTGCGCCTCTCATTGAAAGCGAAAAGAATGTTGATTAGAGGGCGCGGTTCTTACACCCGTGTGGCTGCTCTAGATTCTTGCAATGGACACATCATAACCGTTACTTTCACTGAATCGCGCAAGGTTAGCTCAGTACATCTTTTTTCCCACAGAAAAATTGAATCGGAGCTGTAAAAAGGAACTGCTAATCCATTCGGCATAACTAACCATCGGAATAAGCTTCACATCATCCTTTTTAGAAGTCCTGGTAACTCCAGATTCCTACTTTGTTCACCATAATGCTATCGATATCTAAACTTTATAACTTCTTGTAACAGGAGACCAAATGTTAATAGTGCAAAGTAGCTATTAAATATGATTAGTGTTAGTCACTACACTTATAACGAAAAGCATGAAAATGAAGAGCTTCAGCAAGGAACGAGTTTTGCAACGTAACCGCAAGTATAAACTTGCCAAACAGTTTATATAAACCACATGTCCTTCAGAGCCTTAAAATCGTCCCTTGGATGATGTTTAAGATTTAGAGCAGTTTTTGTGAGGGCCCCCATCACAACGGCGGAAAATGAAGGCTGCGCCCCTGTTTCTTCTTCTGATACTGGGAGTCGGAATCTTGAGCCCGGTAAACCGTATTACATTCTAATTACAATATGATTCTTAAATCTTTTTCGAACGTTTTAGGTCGAAGCCCAGACGTGTATCTGCACATTTGAGGTATGATTAACAAGCATTTCTTGATGAGATTAATGAGACAATTTTCGGTTCCAGTACCGACCTGTCTGTGGATCGGATGGAAAAACGTACCCAAACGTTTGCGCTCTCAGTTGCGCTAAACGACAACGTCCGCGTAAGTAAAACATGTGGAAACATTTACATGTTCAGAGAGTATACACTGTTAACAGATAAACTTTTCCAGCAAAGTTGCATTATACTATAAGCGTTTTATTATCCAGGACTTACTGTGAAGTACCGCGGAGAATGCGGTCGACGCTTTTAATCGTCACCAGAAGTCTTTCGACTTGACTACATCGCGAACTAATTTGGTTTTTAATATCTACATTAAATTAGTTTATCATTTCGCTTTGCTAAGCGGAACTATAATGTTCCGTGTACTATCAGTTTATCGCCAGAAATACAATCCCGTTTAACCTTCGAAATTTTGTCGGGACAAGAAAATGATAGCATTGTAAGAATTGTTCTACGGATTCAGCAAACATCTATAACTCTGAAATTAACATGTTCATAACTTTTCAAGGAATTGTATCTGAAATCGTTGAACATCTCTTGTTCCTTAACGTACTGTTTTAACACCGTGTTGTAATGCACATTGAAAACCACGAATCCACAGTGGTTTCCTCGCAGATGCGTTATTTATCGCGTTTTTATCGCTCTGTGTTGATTTCAAGTTTAATTTCAAAACTTCCTGGCCACATTAAATAGTCTCTTGTGTAATTAAGGAAGAAATATATAGAAAGTTGATTATAATTTGAATAATAGTACGTCCAATAATAGAAGTGAACGGATCAACAAACTTAATTAGTGATTCATTTCAGTTGTTCATATTACGTACGTTCTTGTATGAGCATAACATAGTATTCTTATCAGAAATCATTAGATACTGATTCAAATATATACTTTTACGATTACAATTAAGGAATTCGGACAAATAAATATAACTTATCAATCGCCCACTATAGAGATAAGCCGGTTAGTGTAAAAATTTCGCATCGGGGGCTGCTGCTATATCCCCAAAAATGAATCATGTGTACTGCTCTCGATCATTACGCCACTCCAGCTTCCGCTGAAATTTTGATTTTATTATTCGCACAAATATTAGAATGATTCATGAACACCATGTTGCCCGATTACGCATGTTGGGAATTAATATCCTTGGTTATTACAAAGCCGGTCTTAGGGTCCTAGAAACAAGCATCGATGGTTCAGTGGTAGAATGCTCGCCTGCCACGCGGGCGGCCCGGGTTCGATTCCCGGTCGATGCAATTTTTAAACACACATTCAAATTGCAAGAGCT
The DNA here is from genome assembly GCA_002872375.1 of Eulimnadia texana. Classification (NCBI taxonomy): domain Eukaryota; kingdom Metazoa; phylum Arthropoda; class Branchiopoda; order Diplostraca; family Limnadiidae; genus Eulimnadia; species Eulimnadia texana. The sequence goes on from NKDA01000007.1 coordinate 2,909,157, forward strand.
CAATGCAGGCTTTCTTCCTTTTGCGTAAAGGATAGAATATCCTTAGCACATTGTAGGACAGTAGTTTGTTCTGGAGTAATCAAGCTGAAGACTTCGTAAAAGCCTACATCGCTACCTAACAAGTTTCTATTCGGGAAAAACAACTGACCTTGTAAAAGTCAGTGAAAGTAACGGTCCGCCGAGTCCATGACGAGGTGGTCAAAGAATTTTAGACCAGTTGCCCAAGATTATGAACCACACCCCCTCAATCAAAATTCTTCCCTTTTTTGTTGGATAATGCCACACGCCAATTGATTGAACCTCGTTAACGAAAATTTAACAAAGGTGTAAATCAATAGAACGGAACTGATAACTGCTCAAAGTGTATTAACGATTATTCGCATAGTGAAATGCTAAATCCATTTTATACATACGTTACTTGAAATGCTTAGTATGCTCCCCACATTTCAACCAAACCCTAGCCGTGCCTCCTAGTAGAGCGGCAGCAGGTTTTTCAGGTCAGTAAAACCATTAAGAAACTGCACAAGTCAATTGTATTCTTAATACCGGTTTAAGTACTTTCAATCAATAACTGAGACGGAGAATGTCCCGACTGGATACTTGGTCTTATATCGGTAAAGCATAATGAAATTGCTGAAAGAAATAACTAATACTTAAACATCATAAAGCTATTAATTTTTAAGTTCACAGCTTATTCATTTGCGTTTTGTATGGTTCGCGGATTTTTTCTAACTGCGGATAGGATTTGGGCTCAAAGAACATCTCTATTTTTACCGTAAATCCGGATTACAGTAATTTTCTCACAACTTCTCGTGTTCCAGTCTGGGTTAGTGGAATCTAGAGCATAGTTTTAGTTTCGCCCCCGTTTCATACGTAAAGAGCTGTTTTACACGTCAGCTGTAGGTCTCACCTTGAGACGGATGAAAGGGAAACTTTAAAAAAAAAGTCAAGTTACTTGAACTTGACCGACAGAAAGTTTGATAAAATGTTTTGTATCGTAGATTTGGCTTATTTGGATGAAAAAATATTCCAGTCCAGAACAGCTTACACGTTGCTTTCCGTCCCGGATACTTATTTCTAGTTACTCATCCATAATTATGAAATTAAGGAATGTGCACAAGTTTCTAGATTTTAAGTACTTTTTTCGTGTCCGAATCAAATAAATTTAGAATTTACTCGTAGCTTATGCCTATTTTCCTGTTGTCCAAACAAGTCAATAAGATTTCAAACCAAAAGGGAAAGGTCTACTCAAATGTAACATATATTGATCTCAATATAGTCTCAGTAAAAGAAATTTAGATCTCGTCAGCAAAAGTGGAACGAACAAATCACAAAAAACCAGAAAAATAGTTAATAATAAGGCCCAAATATGGTAGACGAAATTCGAATTATTATTATTAAAGGAATACCTTTCACTAAAACGTACTACTCTGTATGTGTGGAAGGTAAAATACGTAAAAGCCGATATTATTATACTAACATATGAAATAAAGTCATCCTAACAAACGGAATAGTACGAAAATGTACGAATAACTGATAGTAAGCAAATCTAACACTTGTAGTAGCCGTAGAATTTACTATAACTTAACGTACTCATCGATTCAAGCATCACCTACATTCAGAAATCGAAAGTGGCTGACCAACAACTTCCCTGCAAGGGTTTTCTCGGCACTCGCTCACTTCGGGGCACTTACTTCAGCGTACTGATCGTCCTTTCAATCGACCTTCATTATCTGTATAAAAGAGGCGAGTCCACTTCTGCAAAGGCATCAGTTTGTCGTCTGATATCAAAACATTTACACTTCAACATGAAAGTAAGATTTGACGATTATTCTCTAATATCTTATTTCTTAATAAAATTCTTAATATATCAGGTCTTGATTGTTCTCGCCCTTGCTGCCGTAGCCGCCGCCGCGGAATACCCCAAGCCAAGCTACCCTGCTACCTACTCGAAGGGTTACGAATACGTACGTATCTTCTCTTTTTACAATTTTCACCTATTTTATCTAAGTAACCTTTTATTGTGCGATCGTAGTAGCTTTTTCACCTAAAAATCGTAAATTAATAAGTTTTAGTAACTTAGGAAGCGGGCCAACTACACAAGGGAAACGTAGAGTATCTTTTAAGTTAATGTTTTTACACGTTTGCTTTTATTGTTGTTCTGTAATCAAGTAACAATGTCGAAACTTGCAACAGCCTGCTGCCCCATATGACTTCGCCTGGGCTGTCAAGGATGAGCCTTCTTACAATGACTACAGCCACAAGGAGAGCAGCGATGGAAAGGTCGTCTCTGGATCCTACCGCGTCCTCCTCCCCGACGGCCGTGTCCAGACTGTCACCTACAAGGCTGATGACTACTCTGGCTACGTCGCTGAAGTCAAGTACGAAGGAGAAGCCAAATACGATTACAAGCCCGCTTACAAGCCCGCTTACACCCCATCTTACCCCGCCCCAGCCTACTCCACCCCGGCCTACCCTGCTTACCCCACTACTACGGCCTACCCTGCTAAGTACTAAAACTGTCATGTTGAACGGGAATATTTATCAATAAATTAATGAAGCAAACTCTTTTATGACAATTCTTTACTTGTTACTTTTTTGAGTTGTTAACCTAAACGAGGAGAAGCACTACTGAGACTAGATGGCCAGAAATTTTGAGAAAATTTTCCCTTTTGCATATAGATTTATTTCTCGACGAAACACGAAAGATCAGCTAATCGCTGCCACTGTCACGTTGTAGTAAGAAAATATGCCTAGAAATGGACGTCTATTTGTTGATATGCATAAGATGTGAGAGTCAAAACATTTGCTGACAGGGACTGGAACCCATGCTACAATGAACTTACAGGTATATAGATAGCGCTTCATTATTTATTCAACTTCTAAACTGATATATATTTCCGATATACTTTAGGATTAAACATTACCATCAGATACCCATAAACATTCTTGATATATTAATATGCTACTTGCCACTTTACGTCATGTTACTGCTATGATAGATTTCCAAAAGTTCGTCTACGCAATGGAGTCCTCGTGCTTGAAATCTCAAATTCTACGTTATTCATAGGTTTTGGTTTCAATATAAAACATAGCATTGGTTGTCCAAATAAAAAACTAGACATCCTTTGCAGTTGTGAAGAGGTCTCTAGTAAGTATTTCATTTCGAATTTCTGTCCAGTTCCATTACCTATAAGGAAAAGGAGAACAGACAAAATGTGACTGTCAATCAGCTAGGGAATCTATGGACACGACACATTGATCAAATTATGATGAGGATACCAACACATTCACTGTATGAACGGTTAAAATTCTGATTGATATTAAGCTTTCATTATATTTTAATTACTGTTACTAGGGTGCAATCAAATCAACGCATCTTTTCAAGCTCCGAATACTATTACTATACACTACTACTATAAAATACTACTAATACTAATATTACTTTACTTAATAATAATATAACTATAACAAGTACTAATAAATACTATACAAATACTAACGCAACATGCAAACTTGTTTTGTCACTGCTTAACCAAACATTCCACATCTTTGTATACTCGTTGGATCCCGCCTACCCTCTGCCTGCCCTGAAAGATACACTAAATCCGTAATACTTAATACAATATTGATCAATAAGAATTTAACCAAATAAAAATCGTCGAATTTATTTAGTTCAGAAATGTTAGACGGGATATTTTTACAAAAATTGCTTATATTCACCACAGTATTGGATAAACAAGAAGTCGCCCCTATAGAGTGTTGGAACCGCAAAACTGACCGTTAGACTAAACACATTTGAAAGTTGTAAAAAGATTGTGATCAACAGTACTATAAGCTTACTTTGACATAAATCAAAATACCTAAACACCGAAAAAAAACACCTTACCATATTACCTTGCTTATTGAAGAAACCTTAGGCAGTTACGTTAACTATATTACTATTAAAACAAAAGGATTTGGAAAATCAGTAAATTTTTGTTCATATAGTTTAAGCGTCTAACACCTCGTCGGTTGTAATTGTTTGCTGATTTAGGTTTTAGATCGGGGCCTGTGGCCGGTAATACACACTACTTATCCAGTGAATCAAAAGCGATAACTTTTCCTTGACACTGGCCCAGAGACCCAATAGAAAAGTAACAGTGGTTTGGCCAATGTGCTTCTTTGCGGGTTGCCACAGCCCTCACCTCGGGCTGCCTTCTGTAACATGAAAAACGGCCTTTCTAAGGGCTTTTGCATTCCCTATAAAAGGAGTAAACCACTTTCGAAAAGACATCAGTTCATCGTCTGATTTTCATCAACTACAAGCAACATGAAGGTAACCAAACAATATTTCTTCAAAGTACTCATATAAAATTTTACTCAACTTAAAGGTTCTTATCGTCCTCGCCCTTGTCGCCGTAGCTGCTGCTACCGAGTACTCCAAGCCCAGCTACCCTGCTACCTACACCAAGAGCTACGACTACGTATGTATCTAAAATGTTTCCATGAGCTTACACTACAACTTTGACGAAGTACTAATAGAAGAAGTATACTAATGACGCATCTTTTCCTATGCTTCGATTTCTGAATTTTAGTATTAACTTACACTAACTTAGTTTTGTACTGCATTATTTGAAAATAGTTTCAGTAAATTTTATTAAATTTGAGGGCCGCTAACTTACTGGTGTTTTATAACTCTAGCCGGCTGCTCCTTATGACTTCGCCTGGGCCGTCAAGGATGAGCCATCCTACAATGACTACAGCCACAAGGAGAGCAGCGATGGCAAAGTAGTCTCCGGATCCTACCGCGTCCTCCTCCCCGACGGCCGTGTCCAGACTGTCACCTACAAGGCTGATGACTACTCCGGCTACGTTGCTGAAGTCAAGTACGAAGGAGAAGCCAAATACGACTACAAGCCCGCCTACAAAGCTGCTTACACCCCATCTTACCCCGCCCCAGCATACCCCACCCCAGCCTACTCCACCCCGGCCTACCCTGCTTACCCCACCACTACTGCCTACCCTGCTAAATACTAAGCCTGTAATATTGAATGCGAATATTTATGAATAAATCTGTGAAAGCATACAAATTTGAAAATTTTTTTTAGTTTCTGAAAAGCGCCACGCAGGGTTAAAATATGGAAAAGATTCCAATGTTGCAAAATTGCGTAAAGTTTGTCAAGCCATTCTCAGCATTCCAACGTTTCTCCTGTCTACCCACTCATCCAGTCAAGCTTCGAGTATGTAAGATTCACTTTATTAATGCATCATAATACCGTAAAGCATAAAAGGTGAGACACTACTAGTCTATAGTGTTTGTTGAAAGTTACACAATTTTTTTAAATCTCATTGACTATTAAGCAGGCATTAGCCCATGACCCCAAGGGGAGAAATTGCAAATTCATCTGTTAAGGGTCGCTGGTCTGGGAATGGCCTCACTTGGACTCGAGTGGGATCGAACCCACAGACCCAAAGGTGAAGGGCGATGGTCTAAAGGTCTTAACCATTGCTCCAGCAGCGCCCTAAGTTACGAGGAACCGAAATAACGAATGAAGATTACTTTCTGTGAAAGACTTTCGCTGAAGAAACGGAAAGTGTTGCATTCAGTAATAAGGATGCGATTTGAGAACTTGAACTTTCTACATTCCCCCGACCAACTGGCACTGAGTAACAGATACCGATAAGTGATTTCTTACGGTAGTTCTTAGGCTCTCATAGTAGCAGGGTTCCTTGTTTTATAAGAAACAACTTTGATGCATTTTGTCCTCTCGGTGTTCGGTAACATAATCGTTGATGTCTTCTGCGATTACATTCTTAATAGTGAGACATGTGATAGCTGAGGTGCCGTATTGTAGAATCCGTTGTTCTTAATCCTAGTCCTATCCTGTGCGCTACACTTTGTGCTACTTCGTTCATACCTTTGCAGAGATTATCCTTTACACACAAGTAAACTTGGCTGTATCTCTTCACATATATCTCAAGCCATACTCATTTCCTTTATTCTAGAGGCCATTATGGAGATGATTAACCAATTATTAAGAAATTAATATTATTATCAAATTTCATATTTATTAATAAATTACAATTCTACTAATTATAAAGGATTAATAAATGGAATTGATTAATCAATTAGTGATTAATTATGGAAATCAATGTAGGCTCTATGGAATGCAAATCCCCCACATCTAACATTAGCTGACCGTACACTTCAGGCATCACTCGTCTCTCATGATAGTGATACTCCTGGAATCTTTGTGCTATCTGTTATCCAGTATGCTGCATGCTACTTTACTATACTCGAATTTCCTTTACAATCAGTCCATCAATCCTTAATGGCTACTTAACTGTAAAGCTAACTATTTTTCCACTAGATTTACAGTTAAAGTATTGAACGAGACCTAGGTACAGAGTTACGAATGCCCCTGATTCTGCTGTTTCTACAAATAAATGAGGATAATCATGACAAATTTGTTAAAGAAAGGTAGTGTAGCATAAAAGTTTTGATTTATTTTTCTGCATTCCAAGTAATGTATTAAGGCAAATAAAATACTCGATTTCAAAGACAAGTGAATGTAAGTACAGAGACCTCCGCAACTGAATAATTCGCTTCCACTTACCAAAATTCTTTACAGACATATTATACGAGTGAACAATGGGACGAATAAGACCTCATTATTTTACAGTGTGAAGAATAAAAAAACTAGATTCCACTTGTTTCCATCCACGCCCATGAATGGAATTCGACACTAATCAATGAAAGCGAAAGTGAGCATGGCTGATGAACGGAATTAATGATAACACTTAGTAGTGAAGCTTGACTATCAAATTCTATGAACACAACTGTCCAGTTGGTAAACCAGCTTTATGCCGAATACAACCTTCCGTTTATAAGCAATACAACAAACGACACTTGAGGTGATATCCCTCATTAACAGTATTACGTATAGTATGACATCTTTTTTCATACGAAGGACTTATTTGTCGTCTTCATGAACAAAAGAGAGGAGAAAAGTGAGTTGGAGCATGCCTAAATGTACCCAATATAAAAGTCATATGGTTGAACACCGAATGACTAGGTAGCTGAACACTAGCTCCTCTCTGAATCACTAGCTGAATAGTAGCTGAATTGACTTTAGTTACTAAAACTGAACCCTCGGAATAAGGATTGAATACTGCATGACTTAGTTCTTTTCTTTGAAAATTCAAGCGTGCGAATAGTATGAAAGTGGGCCAATTTTACACCATCATCTAGCTGAATCCCTAATAGTCATGCATCATTCAGAGGGTCATTCAGACGTATGGTTAGCGCATCCTTTTGCTATCGGGTAGTTCTTGAACTCGCAGTTAAGTAACAGCTGCGATGAGAAACTGGTATTCCCTTTTAATGTTACGTAAGGATTATAGCAATTCTCTGACGTATAAGCCATTAGAAGTAACCCACGGTATAGAAATCAGCCGACAAGTGAAACTTTCACGGAAAAAAGTATTGTGAAGAATGCAATCATTTCCCTCAAGTCTTTTCACAGTCGATGAATCGAGACCACCTTTCCCAATGCATGGCCTTGACTTTCTAACCCAAGATCGATATAAAAAGGATGAATTTCTTGAGTTAAGACATTAGTTCACTGTTTGACACGTAGAAACACAGCCAATATGAAGGTATTAAGGTTTCTTCAATATTTACCCTCAAATAGAAAATCACTTTTTTCATTTAAGGTTCTTGTTATCCTTGCTCTTGTTGCCGTAGCTGCAGCTACCGAATACTCCACTCCTAGCTACCCTGCTACCTATACGAAGAACTACGACTACGTAGGCATCTGATTACAGTTTAAAAGCATTTTTAGGTTTCCAATTTTGGAATGACTAACACCTATTCACAAAAAGTTTAAATCTGCTCTAGCTAAAACTAGTATATGTTGTAAGACTTTATTCTTGATCTAACAGCCGGCTGTCCCATATGACTTCGCCTGGGCCGTTAAGGATGAGCCCTCTTACAATGACTACAGCCACAAGGAGAGCAGCGATGGTAAAGTAGTCTCTGGATCCTACCGCGTCCTTCTCCCCGACGGCCGTGTCCAGACTGTCACCTACAAGGCTGATGACTACTCCGGCTACGTTGCTGAAGTCAAATACGAAGGAGAGGCCAAATATGACTACAAGCCCGCTTACAAAGCTGCCTACACTGCTTCCTATCCTGCCCCTGCTTACCCCGCCACTACCGCCTACCCTACCAAATACTAAGTGTTGTAAATTCTGCAGCTTATATATTTATGAATACAACTGAATAGGAACTATCCTTACATCAAATGGCTTAAGTTCATGCTCCATAATACTATAACGTAATTCTCTTCATTCAATAAAACTAACAATTACAAAACATACAGGTTTAGCTACGGAATGTTAAGTTCAGCAATCTACCAGCACTAAGATATACCAATCAAAATTATTCTACTTTTTATTAGACAGCCAATTTCTTTGTTTCACTATAGATCCCGGATGACTGATAAAAAAATTTGCTGCCGTGTGAAGAATCACAAATACTTCGCATTATCTCTAGTAGCAGAGGAGGTCTCCTACAGTTACACTGACGTTCAGACGTGTAATTTATATTTTGTATAAGGCAACAGGCTCCTTCGTGGTTGAACGGACTAAATTTGCAGCCGCTAAATTAAGTTACATTTCACTGTATACAAAGCACATCAGAATAAGGTAGTGTACTTAGGCACTGAAAGCAAATAACATTCCTTCACATATTCCAGTAAGACTGGGTTAGGAAGAATATGCCAGAATTTACAACTATGAATCATGTGAGCCAGACAGTTGGGAAATTTAATCGGGGAAAACTTCGGAACTTGAATCTCAGTTTTGCTCTAGTTTTCATCAAAAACACTGGAAGAAAGTCACTCAAAATAGCCGTTGTTTATTGTGTAAATGTACTGATTCACTCATTCAACTATGCCGCTTGATTTGCGAGATGTCTTGCTGCAGCACTGGATCACAACTATTAAAAAGTAACATTTTGAGATACGAGAACGTTGATGCATCAATTATCAGTAATGGAAGTTGCCTGAATAAGATTAGTACCGAACTTTACTGAGAGCTAATATATAATTCACTGTACACTTCTTTCCAGTTCTGCTCATCGCGAATAACTCGAGACTCTGGAATAAAAAATAACCGTCCACTGCTTTCCCTGCAGTGAATGCCGTTTTCAGTCCTTACCCAGGGATATGTACTCGAATGGAGCGGATGAGGATGTACTTCTAATGGCCTCCAAAATCAATATAAAAGAAGTGATCCAGTTTCGTAAAGTCATCAGTTCGTTCTGAAACTAACACCTGCAATCAACATGAAGGTCCGGCTTGCAGTTTATTTCGCTCTATCGTACGATTTCAACAGTCTTTAATATTCACAGGTTCTCATCGTTCTTGCTCTTGCCGCTGTGGCCGCTGCTACTACAGAATACCCAAAGAAAAGCTATCCTGCTGGCAACACCAAGAGCAACGACTATGTGCGTATCTGCTACTTGCTCCGTCTCTTTTTCACTTTGATTTCATTAGGGACTGCCTAAATACCTATTAGATATAGCATTACTAATTTACTTAAACTATTAGTGCATAAATTTATAACTACACTAATTGTAGATTACCTGTAAACTTCACAGTATGTTATATGCACGTACAGTACTATGTCAAACACTTCTACTAAATTATTTATGCACTAATTTTAAATCTTTCAACAGCAGGCCTCTCCATATGACTTTGCCTGGGCCGTTAAGGATGAGCCCTCCTACAATGACTACAGCCACAAGGAGAGCAGCGATGGTAAAGTAGTCTCCGGATCCTACCGCGTCCTCCTCCCCGACGGCCGTGTCCAGACCGTCACCTACAAGGCTGATGACTACTCCGGCTACGTTGCTGAAGTCAAGTACGAAGGAGAAGACAAATACGACTACGAGCTCGATTACAAAACTGCTTACACCACACCATACACAGCTCCGGCATACTCCACCCCAGCCTACCCGGCTTACCCCACCACTACTGCATACCCTGAAAAGTACTAATCCTGTAAAACTGTGTACTGAGTGTGACTATTTATCAATAAAATTTGAAAGTAGAAATAATCTGAAAATCTGTTAGCTCTTAAAGGAACGTCGAATCGAATAAGAATTGGAGAAAACTCGTATGTAAGCACGGCGAAATTTTAAATTCAACAAACGTTTTCTCAAAGTTTCTCCTTATCTCCATTACATTTTATTACTTATGCACTAAGACATTTAAAAAACAAATACGATTGGCCACATCTTCCTGAACCTTTTCTTTCCAAGGAGATCCTCCAAAGAATAATTGCCGGATTTTACCTAGCACTCTTTGCGTTTTATGAAACTGAGCATCGCCCTCTTGGTCGGTGTGTGTGGCTTTCGGTAAGCTGAGATGGCAGCTAACGTACTTGTTTGTTGCACTGTGACAAGACCAGTTTATCAAGTTCCAACGGTTTTCTGATTATGATTTCGGTTGGAGATTCTGGATCTTTAAGATCTCTATGACGCTTAAAATTCTGGACCTCTCCCAAATATTCTAGTCTCTCCTGGAAGATTCAGGATACTTTCCTTGAGATTCTCTTGCTCCATTAATATTCTGGTCCTCTCTTAAAACTTCTGCACATTTTGCACAATTCGAGAATGTTGAGATTACCGTAGCAAAATGCATCCTTAAACAAATTTATGGTAAACTTTTAAAATCACGTTCTTATTATTAACAATTAAGGTGTGTGCATTTTCAAAGCTGGAATCCCATTTTAAGAATTAGTGTGATCTGCGTAACAGCACTACAATCACATATCAGGTTAATGTTACGTTCCATATCATCAATCTTTGGATTTTCGTAAAAACATCGTGTTATCACTTTGTTGTCACCGTGACATCGTCATGCTGTTACCAGCGCTTTCAGAACATACGTCCGCTGGTTGTAATTTGCTGACGACTGCGTGAAAAAACTGAAAGCGTGACACAAAACCTCATCGGGGCCCAATTGCAGACTCAGCTTTGAGGTAAATACTTTTCGTGACCATTTCATTCTTCATGCATTAGGTGTTCTCGAATATCGTTCTTGATGTCCGCTATAAAGCACAGTTCGTTTTAAGCTAAGTTCGCGTATAAAAGCACAGCGGTTTTACGTCGAATATTCAGAAGCACATAAGCTGTTCAATTCTTAAAAAAGCACAAACCTTAAGCTGCGGAGATGAAGAAGTTTACTCTGGTAAGAAACTGTCACTTGAATTTCAACGTACTCAAATGTAAATTTTTTTTCCTCACAGATTTTCGTGCTAATTGCTCTTTTTGGTCTATGCTGCTGTCAAGTCTTGAAGGCGAATAGAAACGCAGGAGTTAGCCCCACGAGAGTTAGCGCCCCCGTTCCCCCTGTTCGTTCGCGTACTCCGTTCACTGGTGTCAATGGCCCCCGTAACTTCTTACGCGGTCCCGGCTTCCGCAGCGGCCCCGGCTACCGCGGCGGTTTCGGCGGCGGTTTCGGTGGCGGCTTCCACGGCGGCTACTCTGGATAGGGAGCCGCTAGCGCCTCGCGTCATAGGTTTAATCACGTTCGCAGGTTCAAAACTAAGTCTCTCCTGGCGTATAACCCTAGGATGTCCCAACATTTATTTTTGATTCAGAATTCTTTCCCTTCGATATTAACAGTGCTTACACTGTCCTTCTATTCAATTTCTATATTCTGTGTGCGGTGTATTGAGTAGTCTGAAATATAACTGGTTTATTCTGCTTGCGATGTTCATAATTAATAAATTAGCTGTAAATTGGAAGAATATCGTCCCTTGGAAAGTGGGAAAAGCCGTCGATTTCTCTTCAGTCTCTTCTTCAGAGTACGATCCCAAGAGCACATGAAACATTCCAACAAGCTCAGATCTAATTTACAATTAGATTTAGTCATTTATGAAACGAATGTAGGCTTTAGTGCGATAAAATCATGTACGCTAATTTGGGATATTCTAAAACAAACAAACATTTCTCAAGTATCGAAACTTTGCATTTATAACTATCACCATCGCAAATCGTTACGAAAAAGTTCGCTCTATTTCATACGTTTTACAACTCTTTAATTAATAAAGTTTCAATTAATAAGGACTAGGTCAATTAATAAAGATTCAGGTTCGAACTCTTTCTTTTCCGATATATAAAATGTTGGTTATTGAGAGTTTTGTCATCGACTTCGAGTTGTCAGTTTTTGTTTCGGGACGTGATGTTTTTGCATCCGGAATCCAGAAGCACTGTAGAACATTTTTTTAAACTCTAGAAACATTTACTTTAAACGTATTTTTAGTTTATTTGCGAATTAAAGCAGCATTGAATCATACAACATTAACAGAAGCTTGTCTTAAAAAAGCAGAAGATGCGAATTCATACTATTACTGCTGTAGCGCTACAGTCGTCTGCAACAAGCCCTATAACATGGAGGTTTGATGGTGGGTCGAACTAGTGCGTGCGAGCAAAGAATATAGTGTATCTAAATATACAATAAGTTATTGTGGTTATGGCCATAATGAAAGATATTACCAGTATGAAGGATTATTTGTAATAATAATTAATAAAACAAAACCCTGTAACAGCTGCAAATCCATACGCCTCTATTACTGTAACAGTGGTGCTACTAGTGCTATATTTCAAAATGGCGTACCCTTGGATGATGTCATAGTCTATTTACACTTATTTGAAAGTTGCAAATTCCGGTATTAGATCACTTACGTAACTTAAAGCGTGAGCTGCTATACTTTGACATAAACCTAGATCCATCCTGAAAAGTAACAGTGGAGTAACTGTAGTTTGGCCAAGGTGTTTCCTTACGGCTTGCTCCAGCCCTAACTCCGGGCTATCCTTTGTGATTAGGTGAATGGCGTATCCACTTGCTTTAGAATTCTGTATAAAAGAAGTGAACTGAAATCCGAAAATACATCAGTTCACTGTCTGATATTCACCAAGTACAATCAACATGAAGGTAGCCAAATTAGCTTTCTATATTCAACTAGTTCCAAAAAAATTTGATTCTCTTTGAAAGGCTTTTATCGTCCTCGCTCTCGTCGCTGCAGTTACTGCTGTGGAATACTCCAAACAGAGCTACCCTGCTACCTACACTAAGTCCTACGACTACGTACGTATTTTATTATATGGAGCTAATTTTCAATCCAGAAAAAAAATATGAAAAATCTGGCTAGATACACGCGAGTTTCTCAAACTAAGAAGCTTATTAAGCCACCCGTGAATGAAGTCTTTTTCACGTTACATTATCTAGTCCGGTCTTTTCACACTAAATCAGTTTTCAACTTTGTTATTGAGTTCACTCGTTTTCAGTGTACATTGTGTCGAAATTTTTAGCCGGCCTCTCCGTATGACTTCGCCTGGACCGTCAAGGATGAGCCATCCTACAACGATTACAGCCACAAGGAGAGCAGCGATGGTAAAGTAGTCTCCGGATCCTACCGCGTCGTCCTTCCTGACGGCCGCGTCCAGGTTGTCACCTACAAGGCTGATGACTACTCCGGCTATGTTGCTGAAGTCAACTACGAAGGAGAAGCCAAGTACGACTACAAGCCCGCTTACAAAGCTGCTTACACCCCATCATACCCTGCTCCAGCCTACTCCACCCCGGCCTACTTCACCCCAGCTTACTCCAATCCAGCGTATCCCACTACCACAGCCTACGCTACCAAATATTAAACTTGTAAAAATGAATGCGATTATTTAACAATAAAATGTGAAAGCCAAAAATTCTGCCAACGGCTTTAAAGTTTTCAAAGACGCTTCGGGTTAGGTTTAAAACACGAACAACTTATACGAACAGAACTTCATACATGTCGTATAACTTTGTTGTACAATTTTGTAATGGTACTACTGACTTTACTTTAATTAAAAGTAGTGTCAGAGGGATGATAATTAGAAGCTCGTCTGTCCGCGGTTAAGTACTTAGTGCAACATTTACAATAGGACTTCGTACAAATTTAACTATTTGTCTTTAAGGTTTAAGCCCGAAACGGCAAAGTTTTGAGGCTTAGAATGTCATTCACATAGGAAATCGACTGGGGAGAATAATTAGTAAAAAAGCTCTTATTTACAAAAAACTTGAAAGGAATTTTAATGACTCTATTAGCCCACCTTCAGCACATTGCTTCAACCGCACTAATTGGTTTATTGAAAGGCCATTATGTAATTAATATAGAAAAATATTTTTCCTAGTTCAACGAATATTCTCTGGGTGAGGACCAAATACTTCAGAAACTCGCGAGTTGGAACATTTCAGTAAACGCTGACGGCTTCTAAGGTCCTGCTTCCGTAGTGAGCTATTTGTACTAGAAGATTGACTTAGGTTCGTAAACCGACAAGCAATTTAATGAACTGCTAAAACAATCTGTTTAGATACACATCTACACTTGCATGACAGCAACATGCCCCTGTACCATGTGACTATGTAACAAAAGCGTGACTTTTCCCTTGACATAGACCTAGATTCAGACCGAAAGTAACAGTGGTTAAGCCAAGGTGTTTCTTACGGTTTGTCCCAGCCCTAACCTCGGGCTATCTGCTGTGATATGGTGAACGGCCTTTCCATGGACCTTAGTGCTCTGTATAAAAGGAGTGAAATAATTCCAAAGGGACATCAGTTCATCGTCTGATATTCATCAACTACAATCAACATGAAGGTAATATAACTGACTTAGATTTTTCATTAAACTGTTTTTCCTAAAACTTCGTTGAATTATAAAGGTTCTCATCGTCCTCGCTCTTGCCGCCGTAGCTGCTGCTAGCGAGTACCCCAAGCAGAGCTACCCTGCTACCTACACCAAGTCCTACGACTACGTACGTATTTTAAAGTTTAACTTCTATTCTATCTTATGACGATGACAATATAATATACCCATGATGTACTCACATCTAGTTGAGTAGTTCTTGGGAATTGGATCATGGTTAGGCTATTTGCAATGCTATAAATCGATCGAAAATATAACGCAATGATTTATTTGCAGCCGGCGTCTCCTTATGACTTCGCCTGGGCCGTCAAGGATGAGCCATCCTACAACGACTACAGCCACAAGGAGAGCAGCGATGGTAAAGTAGTCTCCGGATCCTACCGCGTCCTCCTCCCCGACGGCCGCGTCCAGACCGTCACCTACAAAGCTGATGACTACTCTGGCTACGTTGCTGAAGTCAAGTACGAAGGAGAAGCCAAGTACGACTACAAGCCCGCTTACAAGGCTGCTTACACCCCTTCATACCCTGCACCTGCATACTCTACCCCGGCCTATCCTGCTTATCCCACCACCCCCGCATACCCTGTCAAGTATTAAACATGTAATAAGTGCGATTATTTATCAATAAAAATTTGAAATCCAAAAGGTTTGCCAACGTTTGTTTTACAGTTTCCAAAGAATTTTCGCATTGACCTTATGGCATGATCAACATATCCTAAGTAATCACCCCACATTAAATTGAATTACAACGTCCTTATCTTACTTAATCTGCAAAAGCTGACCTCGGATTGATTAATCGTGAACAAATGTGTCAAGGTTTGATGTACGTGCCCCACACATGATAATGTCAGATAACACTCACCAGAAGATTTTTATAAAGGGCTAATGCTTATTTCTGTGGCCACTACCTAAGCAAGAATGTCATAACACCTGAATTTTAATTCACGTCATGTACTCCATACGAGTACTTGATATATTTACAATAAGTAGGTAAAGTATGGGCCATTATTTTCAGATTTCGTAATGTGTTATCATTTTATTGTAGTTAGTCTGTTTTCGTTGTGATGAATATACCTATACAGTATTACTAAAACTATGAATATATCAATAATAATACTAAACTAATAATAATAAACAATAATATTAAAAGTAATAATAATAATAAAGGATATGGATACCGAAAATAAAACACAAAAATTCTGCTATTTCCCCATTTGTTTGCAGAATCTACCGCCAAGTAAGCGGCCCAAGAGAAAAATTTATTAGAAGTAACTTTGTTTCACCTAATGCCACACAATGCACGAAACACAACCAGCGATCAACATTGCATCCACTTTGCAATTAGTTCTAGGGTTCTGAAATCTCATCTATCAACTATTTGATGCGTTCAGTTTTTATCAGTCCGTCTTGTATTCCTTCCATATTATCCTTCAAGCTCGCTGTCGTCTCACCACTGTGACCTGGCTGAACTCTAGTCACTGCCTTGTAACTTAAACAATCCAGAAAGTAAACAGTCGCGTCAGTCGGCAGGGTGTGTTGTAGGAAACGAAGAAACGCATCAAAACACTAGGAGGAAGCATGAAAATCAGACGAAAACTTCGGAGCCGTTGACAAAAGCCCCAGTTCCCGAGGAAGTTGTCTGGCAGTAAAAAAGTGATTGCATGCAAATTCTTCCATTGAGTGAGATTGGGAAATGGCGACCACGTGTATTTCCTGTAAGAGAAGGCAGATTAAAGTAGATTTTAAGTAAAGCATGTGTTTTTTTACCCACTTTAGTTGAATTCAAATAATTGGTATATCGGAAAGGTAACTTAACCAACTTCACAATTCCAGGAATAACAGTTGTGAATAATTCAATCCAATCCGGCCAGTTTGGCAACTTTTCGTTCGCATTTACAATTTTGGTCCACCTTTAGTCCACATTTGCCCGCACGGATTCAAATTTAAAAGCTATTTGTTGCTTTTTTTTTATAGAGAGATTTCTGTTACAATCCTCAGAATTTATAAAAGAAAGTCACAAAGGCTGGTCATGCTACTTTATTGGAGTTTAAACATCTCAAATAAAACATGGAAACAAACAAGAATGATGCTGCACATAAGTAATTGATCCGACCACCATAGAAGCAGTAAAACATTAAATGTATATGGAACCCTTAAGCCCTTCTTCTCTTTTCCAGTAAAGAAAAATAAGATGTCAGACCACTTCGTTTGAAACATCGTTAGTGTTTCTTCGACTCAGTAAGTATGGAGTCCTCTTTCATCGACATGCTGGCTCATGCGGATATTTCCCTGCGGAGACCTGGCAGGACGTAGGATGTCTACTGCAGCATCTTCTTCCTCGGCATGCTGGCTTATGCGGTTATTTGCCTGCGGAGACCTGGCAGGACGTAGGATGTCTACTGCAGCATCTTCTTCCTCGGCATGCTGGCTTATGCGGTTATTTGCCTGCGGAGACCTGGCAGGACGTAGGATGTCTACTGCAGCATCTTCTTCCTCGGCATGCTGGCTTATGCGGTTATTTGCCTGCGGAGACCTGGCAGGACGTAGGATGTCTACTGCAGCATCTTCTTCCTCGGCATGCTGGCTCATGCGGTTATTTGCCTGCGGAGACCTGGCAGGACGTAGGATGTCTACTGCAGCATCTTCTTCCTCGCATGCTGGCTCATGCGGTTATTTGCCTGCGGAGACCTGGCAGGACGTAGGATGTCTACTGCAGCATCTTCTTCCTCGGCATGCTGGCTTATGCGGTTATTTGCCTGCGGAGACCTGGCAGGACGTAGGATGTCTACTGCAGCATCTTCTTCCTCGGCATGCTGGCTTATGCGGTTATTTGCCTGCGGAGACCTGGCAGGACGTAGGATGTCTACTGCAGCATCTTCTTCCTCGGCATGCTGGCTCATGCGGTTATTTGCCTGCGGAGACCTGGCAGGACGTAGGATGTCTACTGCAGCATCTTCTTCCTCGGCATGCTGGCTCAGTACGTTAGGGATGTTTCGTCCCACAGCAGCTGACACGAGAGCCATAACGGACAGCACAACCTTATGTATACAACATAGGATTTCTTTGATACTTTCCGAGTTTGCATATGAAAGAGGCAGTTAGATATTACTTACCAAGAGCTTCATTTTGCAGACTTTAAGATTTCTTTTCAGTAGTGGAGTTGGTTGGTCAGTGTTGAACGAGTGCATCAGTTTTTGTCTTATATATCCGCTTTTTTTCTTTAAACATCACGTTGTACCCATGAGTATTTGTTTTCCAGTGACTTTGGCTATCACGTCTTTCAATTTTTATTACACTTGTATAATTTGGCAAGAATGCTTCTTCATTGTGTGGCAACACAGGTATAATTTGGTCTACCTGCCGCGAGTTGCGAAAGGTAAAATCCTGCTACATTTAAGAATCTATCACGAATTAATGCATAAATCCAATCAAAATATCCCAATGACTAAAATTGTAGTAATTTACTTAATCTCAGATTCCTAGTCCACTAAAATCTGCATGACCTTATTTTTAGATTATTGTTGAATTCTACGATCTGTACAAGAAATCATAAACTGAAAATTGCTGCTTTTTGCTATTTTATCGGTAGATTCAAATAGCTTGTAATCAGTTTTGGATATGACCGCTATTCGTAATACATTGCCCATTACTAACATGGTCAGACAACTTAAATCAAACGTTGTAAAACTTGACATAATAACGTATCAGCTCGTAATGTTGAAATATTCCTTAATTGAACAGAGAAAAACGAGACACTGTATGCAACTCCTTAATGATTACGATGCCCGTTTCTCACAGAATTTTCGTAATGCAAACTGGAAATGTCAAACAATCTGCCAGCATCAGTAATCGATTCAGGATATGTCCTGCTACTCGTAATACATTACTCAGTACTTGATATGGTCATGGCAGCTTCAATCAAACGTGAAACTGGACATAACAATGTACAAGGTCGTAATGTTGAAATATTCCTTAATTGAACAGAGAAAACGAAATACTGTACGCAATTCCTTAATGACTAAAATGCCTTTTTCTCATAAATTCTTAAGGAAAACTGGAAGTGTCAAACAATGCACTTCAAAACAATGAACAAATTAGTAGTCAATTTAGGATTCACACTGTTACTCGTAATACATAATTCGATACTTCATACGTCATGTGACAGCTTCAGTCAAACGCAACACTGTACACACACACATATATATATATTATATGTTATATGTTTGTATAACTGATGTAAGAGTGAAGATATACACGAATTCTATCCTATAATTCATACAGTTTTTTTGCGTTACATTATTTAGCAGAAATATTCAACAGCATTAATGAATGCAGGTTTTTCAAAGCCTTGGTAGCGACAACTTAAATCATTTCAAACACGTATTTTCGAAATATATCTAGATAGTTTTTTCAACACATATTATTAAAATTATGTTAATATTAAGTCTTTCCTGTTTCACTACCTTCAAGATCCATGACATTTCATTATTTCGGGAGTGCTGGCTAGTCTTTTGTTTCTTCGCACAACATTCATTTACGAATACAGTCTACAAGAATAAAACTTAGTGAGCGTTAATTGTACCGACAATACATTTTTTAACGAAGTGCAACTTATTTATCATGGAAAAATGTCATTCATTTGAAGAGCTGTTGCGTTACTCTAAACATCGTAATTGTGGTTACATACTCCGAATGTCCGGTGGAGCCTCAACTCCAGCTTCTGCATCTGCTTTAGGGTAACTCAGTCTAATTGACACCCGTGTTCAATTTTTCAGCTTGGTGAATCAATCAAATGTACGCACTTCGGAGATTCCTCCTCGTGATCTGGCAACTTAGAAATCTATATCAACGGTTGGAATTTAAAAATTTACATAGCACTGCATTCACCAGTGAGTGGGTATGTGAAAGGAACATGTCAGGATGACAATGAAGAATGCTGATGGCAAAAGTATAGCAAAACTTGCAAAACCGGCAGTTCTTCCAGTTCTTCTTGCCTTTGGACACGTCCTTGAAAGGATAAATCGCTGCAAGCGCTGATCGAAAGGTGAACTTCGATGGCGAATATGGTTAACCCCCAGTCTAACTCTTCGGACGAATCTAAAATGGATTAGATCAGAGCAGGGGGGGACACGGACGACCAGCTCAAGTTTGAGCCGATGAACTATAAGCTCTAAACCTTCAGAGCAAAATTCACCAAACAACGAAAGAATAGGACAAACCTGAACGATGTACTGAAATTGCTGAGATCAAAGTCGACTTCTTCGTTGTGCCGACTGATTTGGCGACTCAAGGAGTTATCTGTTTAAGATTTCTGATCAGACTGAGCTCCCTTAGAATCTCAGAAAACGAGCTCGGAGACTGCACAACGAAAAAGCTTACAAACAATATCATAAAGCAAGAGTAATTTCAAAAACACAGTTGCAAAGTAATAATCTGAACACACGCAATTTTTCAAATAATTTGTTAATTTAATTCGTCTAACCGGCGCACTGATTGCCTCAGATGTAGGCCCTATTGTGAGTAGAAAGGGTATCGCAGGTCAATCCTAATTTAATGTTGCATATTTCCAGGATCGTCTCCACTACTGTGCAGATATAAGTGATAGTGTTCCAAACGTGGGTTTGACTAAAATTTTTACAATAGTTTTGATTTCGTATCGTTCGTGATTTTAAAAATCTCATTATACATCCTATCAAGGAGTGTTTTACTGCGTGAGACACGTTTTTTAGAAACTATACAATTACAAATTCGGAAACACCCAATCATTCTTGTACGTGAATACTGAATCTTGTCGTATGCAGCCATGCGAGATGTCCTTCAGCTTGTGCTGTAGTAAATTCTTCCCTCAAAATATCTAAGAATGTTCATTCATCGGCTATAAAAGAAACGGAACTTCTGTTTATTGTGTCAGTTGTTCAGTTGTTTCATATTAAGAGCAATTGTAAACCACCCTTCAACACAATCATGAGCTCCAAAGTTTGCGTAAGTTAAAGCGCGTAATCGTTTTCCTTCGTTTTCACGGATAATTTTTAATGCCTGTTTAGCTTAAGTAAATTAAAGTTAATTCATGTAACTAATAACGTTCATACGCAACAGGTCCTTCTGGTTCTTGTTGATATTGGAGCATGCTTCATAGATGCTGCTCCCAGTCAAGGAAGATACAAAAACTACGGTAGTTACTGAGTCCCATCTCTGCCACCTTTTGGAGCTCCTGCCCAGCATCTTTACCATAAAGTGGCTCTGCGGTAATTTCTTGAGATATTTGGTCGAGAAGCATAGCTCGGCATGCTACTTGATTAAATTAGTATTTGATCTGGTCAGTAATAGTTCCAGTTATTACATTAAAGGTCTAATGTGCGCATTATTAAATGCAGGTTACGAATCTTCTACTCGTAGTTCTTACCGTATAGATTCTGTTTACGCCTATCAAGTAGATGGCCAGTCAGTTCAACTTGCAAGCGTGGTTCACGCCAAACACTAGACCTTAAGATACTTCACCGCTATAGAAATTTATGAATATCGAAACGAAATACACGACTGTTTAAGTAACGAAAAAGAAAGAACGACACAACCTGCGTAATACATGTTCAGTTTAAGCAATACCGAACTTATAACCGATAAACTACGTCAAGTACTCGTAAAATATCTTGATTCTTTGATTCAATCAAGTTTATAGATTACAGCGCTGATAAAATTTCTAGTTGACTTTTAAGCTTCCATAACTTAAACTAGTAATTCTTCTACGGCTTATTTTTGTAAGGGAAGATAGACTACATTACAAGAAACAAATGTAGTAAGTTGAACAACGTAGTACATTTCTTCTTCTTTGTTCAGTTCCAAATAAACGTATAAAGAAATGCAATGCTCACTTTGAAAAAGTAAAAAGTAAAACCTTCAAAATTCAACCTGGATTATAAATGGAACAGAGAAATCACTTAGCGCACATTGTAAAAGCTTCTTCTGATCTTCTGACATCTCAGGGAGTACGTACAACTAATTTGACTGAGCTGTTAAGCTTGGACCGCGTACTCTTTGAGGGGTTTCAAAATGTGCACAATCAGCTGGACAGGCCACGAATGTCCCAGCAGAGTCTGTCGCTGTCTTCGAGACAAGTTACCAACGTCGGTGTAGTGGCGCGGGAAGCCGAAAACATCCTCGATCTCTGGCAGCCACAGGACGTCCACTTCGGTGGTTTCTGTTCTCACTTCATCCTGCATTTGTTGATCGAAAGGTGTTGATTATGGATGGATGGATGAACGGACGAAATGAGTGAAATGAATGAGTGAAAGAATGAGTGAATGAAACGAATAAATGAAATAGTGAATGACTGCTATGAATGAATTAACGAATAAATAAATGAATAAAAAGAACAGATGAATGGATGAACTAACAAATTAATGAATCGAATGAATGAATGAACGAATGAACGAAAGAATGATTGAATGAGTGAACGATTTAATATATGAATGAATGAATGAACCAAGTGAATGAATAAATATATAATATCAGATAAATGAGACGAACAAAATGAACGAAAGAAGGAACGAAATCAACAAATAGAGTGAGTGACAATTGCACAGAAAGTTTTACAGTACTCACCGATTCACGAGAAGCTCCTTTTGGTTTAACTGAATTGATTTTTACTTCAACTGGGTAGAGATATTTCTCTACGAAAGTCTTCTTCGAACTTGAAGGTCTGCCCTGTTTTCCGTTCCAAGCATTCAGATGGTAGTATGATAACAGAATAGCATAAACAAAGACTACCAAATTTTCAATTTTACTCTACTCCCTTTTGACTTCCTGAAGTTTACGTATGAACAACAGCTGGAAGAAAAATCTAACAATAGACTCGACTAGGAAAATCATCAAAACGGCCAGAGAGGAATCGGTTAGGTTAGCTTAGCTTAGGTTATGGGTTAGATTAGATCAAGTTCCAGCCGTTTCGATCCGGCCAATTTTATTAGTATTCCTCAACTACCACGTTCAATATATAGAGATATCGAGAGGCAAAAAAGTACAGGGGATAAAAGTCAACAGCACCCAGTGTTCTCAGGCGGTCACCCGTCCAAGTACTGACCGGGCCCGATGTAGCTTCACTGCCGGGATCTGACGGAACCGGGTACTTTCTACGTGATGTGGCCGTTGACACTCGAGTGCGAGTTGGAGGCGCATGCATTTAGTACTTCATCGCACTACTACGTACTAATACTACTACCTCTGCTAGATATACTACTGATATTACCGCTACTATACTACTACTCTTGTTAAACTACTATCATTCGTACTCCCACTACTATTACCACTGCTGCTGCTGCTAGTACTACTACTACTATAACTACTGGCACTGCTACTTCCACTTTTACCCTAGTACAACTACTACCACCACGATTACTACCATTACAATTTTTACTACGACTACTAAGTCTTCTACTACTTCCACTACTGCTACTACTGGTACTAGTGCTCTTACCACCACTACTACCACTACTACTGCTGCTGCTGCTACTGCTATTACTACTACTATTACGACTACTATTACTACTACTACTACTACTACTACTACTACTACTACTACTACTACTACTACTACTTCTGCTACTATGATTACTACTATTTTGATACCTGTAAGAGCGAGTTATACTGAGTAGTGACAGTTTTCACTTTTCCTACAGTAGCGCTTCTCCCACTGCCAGCAATGAGGGATTTTCCCAAAGGATCAGGATTCTCCAAACAACTGGGATCTAGTTTTGTACGAAGTCCTACATTTCCAATATATATTTATTTAAATATAACTTATTCATAAAGTAATATGTTTTATACCAGGAATATTTCCCCAGAAATAACGAGCACGATTCTGTGCAGAAAAGTAACATGCATTCAGGACTACAGGGTCACTCTGCAGAAATCTATCGGCAGAAAAAAAAAAGGATACCTATTTTTTTAATCTGTATTACAATATTTCTATGCATAATACCTAGAGATTGTGTTTCTGAAGTATCTTGGCATGGTAGCAACATTCTCGAAGAGCCACAGAAGATGCTGTCCTCCATTCAGATCCTCCAGGAGTCTCTTGACACGGTAGAAATCAAAAAAGAATTTCGCAGTTCCCTCAGGATCTTAATAAATTCAATTTAAATGTATTCGCTAACTGAAGACATTTTTTAAATACCGTAGAAATCTTTGGGTCTGCGATTTATCCCGCTGAGATCATTGCATGGAGATCCTCCCATGAGCAAATGTATTGGGGCAATTTCCTTCAAAAAGTGCCGAGTCACTTCCCCCACACTTCCCACGTGGCAAACTGATTCCCCGAGCCGGGCTTTGGCAACTAGAATGGCTTCAGGTAAAACTTCAGAAGCCGCGTAAAGCTCCACGTTGATGTTCAGGTGCTTCAGAACCAAGAAACCTAGACAAGACTTTTCAATTTCAATCACTAAAAAGGTTTCGGGTAGTCTTACCGGTACCGATACCATCGAAAAGCGAGAGGACCCTCAGAGGTTCTGGCTTCCAGGATAAGGCTCGGGTACTTAACGTCGGACTGGGCTCGTGAAGCTGCAGGATCTTGAAACGAGCAATAGGTTTTGAAATCTTTCGAAGAGAGAGCATGTTTTCAGACCCCCACTAAACCCCACTACGGCCCAGTGCATAGGTCATCCTGGAGATGCACTGGGCCGTAGTGGGGTTTTGAAATACGCGTTTTCCGAAGGGAGAGCATAATACAAATATGGCAATACTATGATTGTATTATACCCAAGTAAAACTGATGGTGCCATTTGCGGGACGTTTTTGGTGAAAAGGCACCGTGCTGGTGTCATTTTACAGTGCTTTGTATGGTACCATTGCTAAGACTCAGTTTTACGTGGGCAATAATAGTATGTAAATAGTTTACTTTCAACTTGTAGTTCCTGCGGAATTTCAACGCACCGTAGATCTTTGAACCGTCCCGGCAAAGATAGCATTTCCACTTTGTTTGCTGCGAGTACCTTCTCGTTCGTACGTCAAGAGGTTTCCCGCTAAGATTTTCAATACATTCATTGCAGAACAATCTTCAGGAAAAAATGAAAATAGAATCATTTAAAGGTACAATTAATTCTTCAGGTTTATTCTAATAAACAGAGTCTTGCCTTTTGCAATCCTGTTTGCCACAAAATGCAAGCTCTTCACTGGATTCATCGTCCGAGAATTCTCGCACGCAGATTGAGCAGTAGACCTGCGTTTATAAGATCTAAACATTTGGAAAAACTTAATAAATCAACAGATATTACATAATTTCCGGAGACATCTTTCGAGTAAAGAACAGTCAGCAGGAAGTCCTATAGGGAAAAAAGACTAAATTTCGAATTGATTTTTTAATCTGATATGAATATAGGTTTACTCTGCAGTTTTTACACAACCCTGCAACGATAAATGGATGATCGAACGCGATGTTTTCCGTCTGAAGGCAAACGCCGCAGATCTGCGAAGGATCCACGAAACCTTTCCTGAATTTCTCCTGAGGACCTAAAACATCAAACGATAAACTCAATTAAACTTAATTAAAACTAAAATAAGTTTTGATTTTACTGTAAAAGAGACTTTCCTTGCTGTCTTCAGAAGTTTCTTCCGTCATTTTTCCCTGTCCGTAAATTATTAATTATTATAATGCTGTTAGTAATTCTACCTTACAGTTACATACGCACGAAAAAAATAACGGAAATCAATGAAACATACGAATTTCTATCCTAAATAAAACGTGTAACACAACGTCGTCTGAAAACTTTGTTTTGACGTCGACAACACGTGTGTTGTACAAAACTTCCAAAATAAACGCCACCTAGCGGTGAAAAACTGAACTATTTGCAACCAGAAGACCAACCCCTCTACTGCGGACGGTCGTATAAAAAACACTTGTTCAAAATACGGATTGGAAATTTTTGTAAAATTCAGAGAAAAATTCGGGAAGATTTTGGTGCAAAGAAAACTTTTAAATTTTTCGTGGGCGATTTAGTAACGGATGTCCGCTATGGAGAGGTGCTCGTTTGGGCAAATCCCTTTATGCGAACAAATTCCTTTTTTATTACTTTGCAACTGCAACTTCGTCTGTTTATTGCTCTGCGTGTTTGAATTGAACTAATAAATTACACAATACTGTACAGACAAAATTAGGATATAAACAAAATTGGACTAAGTTCTTTGTGTGAAATTGTCGCTAGCTTCCTGCTGGTTAACCCTCGAACAGAAGGCTCTTGCGAAGATGGGGCTTCTCGAGGTGTTCCTCTCGTTTATCCTGAAATGAAATAATCGTTCAAGATGTTAAGAATTGTAGATTAAGTGAAAAAATAGTTATTTTTTTACGAAAAATTTGGCATAGGACATGAAGATGTTCCACCCGACTGTGGCAACATTAATGTACAGCACTCGGTAAGCGGCGGGAACGAATAAAAAGTTGATAAGCTGGGTAGGAGGCCATACTGCCCAGTCAGTCTAAATTTAATAAATAATAAACATGTTAAATATATTATAAATATAATAAGAACAAACATACCCCGTAGACGAGGATGAATTTACTTTTATATTCCTCCCAGCTGTCGGCTAGCGTTCTTCCTTCGAGAAGTCCCATGCTGAGGAAAAACGAAGACGAAAAAGCGGGAGAAGCGATTATCTGGTCGGCCAGGATCTTCTTCATCACGATACCGAGAGATTTACCAGGCAGAAAATGGTCTAAATACGTGTACCACACGTGGTTCGGAGGGCCCTGAAGCAAGCCGACGATAAACATTCGACCTAAAAAAGTTAACGCGGACAGACAATAAAAGGTATACAGACATTTAGTACTGCGTCCGAGGGTTCAGCAGAATTTACTGACCGTTTCGTTTCCAGTCTTGAGAATCACTGAAGCCCTGAAAGTTTTCTATCCTCTGCTGGATCCCGTCACCAAGGGCCAGCAAAATCCCGCTGCTGACTGTGTTGGTGATCCACAGGTAACGGCCAAAAAGCGAGTCTCGGATTCGGACGAGTAAAGTCATCTCGCAGAAAAATGTTCACTTGTTCTGCGTTTCATGAAAAATAAAGTTTTCAGAACTGAAATTGTTCATTTTTTATTTTAAGTTAAGTTTTACTGTTTACCTTTTGTTGTATTTCTGGATTTTAAGTCGAACTTGGTTAGTAAAATTCAGCAGATAAAGTTAAAGTTTTGCCTAAATTGTGATAGTTTGACTAGAAAAGGTTGGATTTGGTTTCTAAACTAGTTTTTAAATATTTTCATTCAACTATAAATAAATCTTTTGCTCATCACGAGAAGTACAAATATAAATAAATATAACTTCATTGAAAATAGTTCAATTCTTGGCCGCTAGATGGCGTTTAATAAAACTGCTGAATGCGTGGACAGACAAAGGAAAAGATCCGAGAATTTTTAATGGTGTCCACGTGTTCGGCAGATTTGTGTTCTAAGATTGTTGACCTTTGGGACAAAAGAGGTTAATATTCTTAGCAAGGTCACCAACTTTTGACCTGAGGTAATGTTTGAAAGTTAAACAGAACAGGGTCAAAGGTCACGCGTAAACAAAGTTAATGACCTTTCTAAGCTTGGTGAAAGTTCTGTTTGACCTCACTTGACCTCAGTTGACCTGCGACTTGTTTTACGTTAATAACTATTTATTTTTCTTAACTATTTTAATATTTTGGAACAATTTATTTTTAATATCAATTCCGTTTACAAAGACATGACACTTCTAACCCTGGTCAAAGTTCTGTTTGACCTCACTTGACCTCAGTTGACCTTTAACTTATTTTTAATAGTGTATTGATCAATCACTTCTTCCGTTTACAAACGCATTACAATGGGAGAAAAAAAAAATTATTTCCAAAGAAAAAATTTAACAGGAAGCTAATATGTATATCCACAGGCACGAAAAAGAAAATTTTACTTAAGGCTAAACGTTATAGTGAATGAATGAATCCGACTACCACGCACGAAAAAAATTTTAAAAAATTTTCCAGTTAAAAAATAATGAAGCAGAAAGTGACACTTCTGTTTTCCATATTCCATTCACACACAAAAACTCTATGAGCCAAAATAAAAATCGAGAATAGAAAAACAAAAATAGTAAATAATAGTAATTTGCCACACACGAATGTTTTAGTCGATGTTATACGTAGTGTAAAAGAGAAAAAAAAATCAAATGAAAAATTTACAGAAAAAGAAAAAAAATTCTGAATGGAGAAAAACACAACCCTATTAGAAGCCGAATAGTAATTTTGAAAAAAGCGCGGGAAAAAACAAAGATCAAGTGCATAGATGATACGCAAATACACACATGACGTTTTACTTTTTAATGGAGACGATTTTTTTTTAACCTGCTTTTTCGGGGAGGGGGGCCATATTTTTCAAACCCCACTACGGCCCAGTGTATGGATAACCCGGGATATGCACTGGGCCGTAGTGGTTTTTTTTTTTTTTTAAAAACACTCGTTTTTTCCGAAGGGAGAGCATATTTTAAGACCCCACTAAAACCCCCACTACGGCCCAGTGCATAGATAACCCGGGACATGCACTGGGTCGTAGTGAGGTTTTTTAAAACACTCGTTTTTCGAAGGGAGAGCATATTTTAAGACCCCACTACAACCCCACTACGGCCCAGTGCATAGGTAACCCGGGACATGCATTGGGCCGTAGTGGGGTTTGAAAATACGCGCTTTCAGTAGTTTAGGGGATTTAAATGGCGGAAGGACGAATAAAATATTAGCTGAAAAACATTTAAATTTTCTGAATTTTCTGGCCGACAACGACAGGATTGTTGCGGCGGATTTCCTCAGCCCCCAGTTCGCGATAGTTGAACGAGCAATCGTGCTTGTCCGAGTATCGGTGAACAGAACAGAACAGACCTCCGCACCTGCACTCGAATCCTAGAAAAAGAACAGAAACGGTGAAAGAGTTTTGGCAAAAACAGAGAAAAAGGAAAACTGTTACCTGTTAAGCCGACTTTCTTGTTACAGGCTCCGCAGCGATTTTTCTTCTTCTTGGCGTCTCTGGCTATTCCGGCATCACTGTCCGTGTCGACTACTGAGCTGCACAGACTGCTGCTGCTTGTTGCGGTGGAGAGGGACGGCACTTCCGCGGGCTCGGCTTCAGCTCGCGAGGACTCGACTAACTCGGCTGGCTCGGTAGAAGTAACCGAGACTGCGGGAACTGTGGTACTGGCCGTACTGAGGCTAGCAGCTGCTGGAGAAGATGAAGCTGGAGGCTGTTGCTTCTTCTTCACTGCCTGCAAAAAATGTAGAAAACACGGAATTTAGAAAAACGAAAAACGCGGAAGAGGGTGCGTTTACTTCTTTATAACACACAGAACACATTCCCTCGGTGGACGGGTTGCCGTAGAAACCGCAGCCAGACCTGCAGAGGGCTTGCATGTTCGATTCTCGTTCCATATCAGCAGTAGCGGGAAGATGAAAATCCAGAATAAACAATAAATTCACAATGCACAAAAACCTGAAATAGGTCAAAATAACAAATTTAGATTCTCAAAAATATCTCTGATAAGTGAAAATCTGTAAACGAGCGTTTATTATTAAACAAAAGCCTATCGTTGGGGTAGCCACTTGTCCTTGGCCGTGTAATTAAGTTGAACTTTTTTTGTGAAAATTCATTCAAAGAAACGTTTGCAGATTCCGTAAGAGTTTCTGAAACTGAAAAGAATTGAGACTTGGGTATGATTTTTCATATTTTACCTGATATTTTCCTAGAAAATTTTGGCTCAAAACAAAGAAAAGACTTAAAGACGTAGATACGATGGGAGGTTGCCCGATGATATGACGATGACCAGCAGCTACTATTACAATGGCGTCACGTGCAGCGTTGCCAGATATTTTTTAATAAATACTCGAATAAATTAAATCTAAATAAATTATTATAAATATAAATATATTATTAATACAATAATATTTATAGAATTTAATTTTAGATTATTTTATTAATTTATGTCGTAATTATTTGTGTTTGCGTTTAGTTTTGGATAAATAATTTTTAAGATTTTAATATTTTATAAATTATTACTTTGCTGGCTGTACCATTATTAGTTTTAATTATTTTTTAATTAATCTAATTATATTTATTTATTAATTATCTGTTTGGTTTTCCCTTGTTGTGTGGAGAAACACAAAACACCGGAACATGGCTGCCAAGGTTACCCGAAAACAGACGTTACCTAGACAGGAAAAAAAAGACGAAAATGGCCTTCCCAAAGTAAAATCCAATGCCACACACCTCTGAAATACGTTCATAAATCTCCATTTTGAACATTTTCCCCCCAAACTTTCCCTGCCAGACCTTTGGATTTCTCTTTCTATTGACTATGCTATTTTACGGTCTAACGGTGTGTCCCAGATTCCCACCACGTGACATAATAAATAGGCCTACTTTCTCAATAGACTTCATGATTTATGACATAACAGAGAATCTTGACAAAGAATCTTAGATTCTCAGAGAATCTTGCCAAAGAATCTTAGATTCTGACATTGAGAATCGTGTAGAGAGATATAGAAACTATGGCAACATCAATTAAGTGTATTATAGACGTTTAGAACTGAATATATTACTTTAATATTTTGATTTGTGGGTTTAATTTTGTGGATCAACATTTAATAATACAGTTATAAAATATAAATATAATAATTTAGTTTAATTCAAGGTTTTTTTGGGGAGCATTTTTCAAGGGCAGTTTTCGTGGATGTTCGGAGTTGGTTCATCAGCAAATAGCGGGTTTTTCACTTCCATTTCTCCAGTCTACAGACCAAAAAATAACTCGGTTAACTTTATTCTAGAATAAATTTCAGCTCAATAAGGTAAATTATGGTTCTGAAAGGTTAAAAAGTTGATTTACCGGAGCTAGTCCAGGGCATTCGTAGACGGTATAGTCGCCATCTTGGCTTTCGTTCTCGCTCTCGTCGCCAGAGGCGTTGGCGTTGCAGTCGTAGATGGCGCTTCTATCGCAAAACCAAATTTTTACAGTTTCTCTTTCCACCATCTTAAGTTACTTTACTTACTTTTGCATGGCAATGACTTGCTGCTTCTGGTGATGAAAGCGGAACATGTGAGCGGAGTTGGCGAGTCGCTTGTCGCCGTCGAGCGCGAATCGCGGCGACTGGAGCCTGGGGAACGACGCCGACTTCCTCAGGCGTCCCGACGCCTCTCGGCTCTCGGCCGGACCCGTGATACCGTAAGCGGGGTAGTCGTGCTCCTCGGCTAGCTTCTTCTCCAGAGTCCACCTTCATTGAAAGTAGTTAGTAATTAGTATTTACTAACTAATTAGACTTAAGTTACCTTCTAATGTAGACAATACAAGGGAGTAGGACTGAAGCTGCCGCAGCCATTGATCCGAAGATGATGAGATAACCTATGATAATACTTGATACCCACTTGATACCACATGATAACAGTAGATGATACCCAAGTGCGGATACAAAAGTAGAGGCTTCTTGTTAATCTCTGCGGTATCGGGGTAATAGTTCTGCGAAGCTATTGATTTCCTTGTCACATCCGCGGTATCGGATGCTACCGTTGCTACCGAAAAATGATCTGCTACCGCAGATACATTTTCAGCTGGGGTATCAACTTCTTCTGCTATTTTTTCGTGCAGTTTTTTGGTCTCCTGATGCCCGAGTCCATTAGCTTGATGTGCTGCAGCTGCTAGAAGTTGTAGTAGTGAAAGTTTTGTTATAGGAAGTGTTGTTGTAGGAAAGTGTTGTAGTTAAATAAAAATTGTAGTAAGACAAGTTTGTTGGACTGTTAATATTGACTAGCAGCTAGATTTGCTAATAATGCTAGTACGATTGCTAGTTTTGCTACTACTAAGGCTACTAATGCTACCACTGCTACTGCTGCTACTTTGGCTGGTACCTGTGAACTACTATGCTAGTATTGTTACTAGAACTGCTTCAGCTAGTAAGATTACTATTGATGCAAGTGTTACTGCTAGTATTGCTACTACTAATGCTACCAATGCTACCAATGCTACTGCTGGTACTTTGGCTGGTACCTGGAACTACTATGCTAGTATTGTTACTAGAACTGCTTCAGCTAGTAAGATTACTATTAATGTTAATGCTACTACTAGTTTTGCTAGTATTGTTACTAGTACTACTTTGGCTGCTACTACCAAACTAATGCTACTACTACCAGTATCATTAATAGTACCAATGCTACCCTGGTTCTACTACTACTACCACTACTACTACTAATATCACTTCACTTTCACTACTATTACCACTACTACCTCTAACTATATTGCTACTTTTTTATTAGCAATACTATTACTAGTGCTACTACTAATTCTACTACTACAACTAGTGCTGTTACTACTACTACAGCTAGTACTGTTATTACTGTTACTACTACTACTGTTGCTGCTACTACTACTACTACTGCTAGAACTACTATTCTACTACTACTACTGCTACTACTACTACTGCTACTACTGCTACTACTACTATTCTGCTGCTAATACTGTTACTACTACTACTACTACTGCTGATGCTATTACTACTACCACTACTGCTACTACTACCACTATTACTACTACTGATTCTACTATATTAGGTAAACCGATCGATACTAGTCTTTCTTCTCAAAGCTCCTCATTAGCAAGTAGCAAATCAATTAACTTCCTACCGCCCAACTACTTGTAACACTAGTTGCGTATCCTAGCAACAACTTGTAGTAGTGTAGTAGTGCAACACTTATTCATTTACACGCATTCGTCCCCCTGGGAAACTTACAATCTGATTGGTCCGATGCTGGAAGCTGCAAGAATCTTGAATCTCCGGAAGAATCTTGCCAAGAATCTTTAAGAATCTTGGATGAAGAATCTCGGATTTTCTGCAAATGGCTGACGATTTCTTCTAACAGAGCATCTTCGGGCTTATCTATTTTAATTAAGTTATAAAAATTATTGCAAATTTAAATATTATTAATATTAAAATTAATATAAATAAGAATTACCCAATGGGAAGCGGATTTCAGCCGCAGTCCAACATGGCGCCGAATTCAAAAGCAGAAAAGCGCAAACCAGAAAACGCTGATAAAATAATAATTTATCGACTTGATTCCCCATCAGGAATCTCAAAAGAATCTCAAAAGAATCTTTAAGAATCCTAGAAGAATCTAGAATCTTTCCATAACAGAAAAAAGCAACCGATCTGGCCGAGAATCTTTGCTTGAATGACTCTCTTAACGAAAACAAGAAAGCGTGGGCGAGCGGGTCTATGAGCCGTCTCGGGAAAAAGCAAAAATAAAATATAAATCTCATAATTAACTTTAAAACAATTATATATTTGAATAGAGCAGTCTTTGAGGAATCTTTTGATATATAACAAGTTGTATTTACGTGTTGATTTGATTTAATATTTGTGTTTGAAGAGAGCGCGGCTCTTCGTATCTGAGTGCGTATGACATTCAATCGATAAATGGCTCCGACGTCATCAGTTAAAGATTCATGATTCTTGAGATTCATGAATCTTGAGATTCATGATTCTTGAGATTCATGATTCTTGAGATTCATGATTCTTGAGATTCATGGATCTCAAAGATTCACTTATAATTAAATAGCACAGTTGATAAATGTGTATTTCTTTATGGAAAGCGTTAGGACACGCGGAACAGTGCTTCCACTTTGCAGGGAAAATTCCCTCAAATAGGGAAAATGGGGAAGAGGGAAAGGGGAAAATGGAGGGAAAAGTGAATTTACGAATGTAGCTTTACTCAATATCACGGAGGGGGAAAAAGGGGAAAAAAATGGAAGCACTGACGCGGAAATGCGAACACCTGTTGAAGATATCTACGCGGAAGAAGTAATCGACATGTTGTATGTGTGGACAGTGTGTATTTTTTGCAGAAGGAGTAATGGACTGTCCACTTATTCGACAAATTTGGAAAATAATGAATATAAGTGATTTCACATGTTCTTGTATCAAGTCCGACAAATCTGTCGTATGTGTGGACAGCGTGCATTTTTTGCGTAAGGAGTAATGGACTGTCCACAGATTCGAGAAATTTATCCAAAAGTCAAATAACAAGTATTCGAACATTTTTACACAAATATGTCGTATGCGTGGACACAGTTCATTTTCTGCATAAGGCTTAACGTACTGTCCACATATTCGACAAATTTATCCAAAAGTCAAATTAAGAGCATTCAAACATTTTTACACAAATATGTCGTATGCGTGGACACAGTTCATTTTCTTCATAAGGCTTAACGGACTGTCCACATATTCGACAAATTTATCCAAAAGTCAAATTAAGAGCATTAAAACATTTTTACACAAATATGTCGTATGCGTGGACACGGTTCATTTTTCCCCGTAAGGCTTAACGTACTGTCCACATATTCGACAAATTCATCCAAAAGTCAAATTAAGAGCATTAAAACATTTTTACACAAATATGTCGTATGCGTGGACACAGTTCATTTTTCTGCGTAAAGCTTAAAGGACTGTCCACATATTCGACAAATTTATTCAAAAATCAAATAAAGAGCATTCAAACATTTTTACACAAATATGTCGTATACGTGGACACAGTTCATTTTTCCCCGTAAGGCTTAACGTACTGTCCACATATTCGACAAATTCATCCAAAAGTCAAATTAAGAGCATTAAAACATTTTTACACAAATATGTCGTATGCGTGGACACAGTTCATTTTTCTGCGTAAAGCTTAAAGGACTGTCCACATATTCGACAAATTTATTCAAAAATCAAATAAAGAGCATTCAAACATTTTTACACAAATATGTCGTATACGTGGACACAGTTCATTTTTCACCATAAGGCTTAACGTACTGTCCACATACTCGACAAATTTATCCAAAAGTCAAATAAAGAGCATTCAAACATTTTAACACAAATATGTCGTATGCGTGGACACAGTTCATTTTCCCCATAAGGCTTAACGTACTGTCCACATATTCGACAAATTTATCCAAAAGTCAAATACAGAGCATTCAAACATTTTTACACAAATATGTCGTATACGTGGACACAGTTCATTTTCCCCATAAGGCTTAACGTACTGTCCACACATCCGACAAATCAGCACATTAATAAATAATTTATTCATAGGAGTAAACATCTTGGAGCGGTGCAGGTAAAGCCGCATCAGCAGGGTTGAAGAACGAACTGCGGGGAAAAAACATAAAGTCCCGCATAATTCCTACGCCTGTGCCCAGCCGAGATACGAGGCTCTTTGCAACAGTAAGTCCTAAAAATAGAATTAAATATCCGAATTAATTAATATATTAATTATTATTATTATTATATATTTAATTACCAAAAAGTTTGATAGGAGCAGCACTGCTGAAAGCGATACAGCAGCAAATAAATATAATTATTTTTAACATTATTTTAATTCAGTGTGTATAGCAGCCAAGTCGAGAAACAACTGAACCAGTGCTTCCACTTTTTTCCCCTTTTTATTCCCCTCCGCTTGAAAAATATCAGTTTCCCTTTTTTCCCCTTTTATTCCCCTCCGCTTGAAAAATATCAGTTTCCCTTTTTTTTCCTTCTATTCCCCTCCGCTTGAAAATATCAGTTTCCCTTTTTTTCCCTTCTATTCCCTCCGCTTCAAAAATATCAGTTTCCCTTTTTTTCCCTTTTATTCCCTCCGCTTGAAAATATCAGTTTCCCTTTCTTCCCCTTCTATTCCCCTCCGCTTGGAAATATCAGTTTCCCTTTTTTCCCTTTTATTCCCCTCCGCTTGAAAATATCAGTTTCCCTTCTTTCCCCTTTTATTGCCCTCCGATTGAAAATATCAGTTTCCCTTTTTTCCCCTTCTATTCCCCCCGCTTCAAAAATATCAGTTTCCCTTTTTTTCCCTTCTATTCCCCTCCGCTTCAAAAATATCAGTTTCCCTTTTTTCCCCTTTTATTCCCCTCCGCTTGAAAATATCAGTTTCCCTTTTTTCCCCTCCGCGCTACTGAGTAAAGCTACATCTGTAAATTCACAATTCCGTCTATTTTCCCCTTTCCCTCTTCCCCGTTTTCCCTATGTGAGGGAATTTCCCTGCAAAGTGGAAGCACTGAACTGAACCTGAAGGTGAAGGTTTCTAATCTTATAAGAAGAGTCAGTGACCCTGTCCATTGATCCGGGTTAAAATAATTAATGAATATATTATTATTATATATTAATTATATATTAATTATATTATATTAATTATAAAAATTAATTCGAATATAATAATAATTATTATATTTAGTAATAATCAGTGTTTCCAAATTGCAGGGAAATTTCCTGGAAAAAAGGTGGGGGGGAAACGGGGCCTGAAAAGGGAAACAAAAGAAAATAGGGAAAAGGGAAAATCTTTAAGTACGCTTTGTATTCTAGTATGGAGGGGGGAAAGGGGAAATAAGGGAAGAGGAGGAAAAAGGAAAATCTGTAAGTACGCTTTGTAGGGGAAAACGGGGCCTGAAAAGGGAAACAAGAGGAAACAGGGAAAAGGGAAAATCTGCAAGTATGCTTTGTATTCTAGTATGGAGCGGGAAAAGGGGGAAATAAGGGAAGAGGGAGAAAGGAAAAATCTGTAAGTACGCTTTGTATTCTAGTCTGGAGGAGGAAAAGGGGGAAATAAGGGAAGAGGGGGAAAAGGAAAGATCTGTAAGTACGCTTTGCGTTCTAGTATGGAGGGGGGAAAAGGGGGAAATATGGAAAAAAGGGGAAAGGGAAAATCTGTAAGTATGCTTTGTATTCTAGTATGGAGGGGGGGGGAAGGGGGAAATAAGGGAAGAGGAGGAAAAGGGAAAATCTTTAAATACACTTTGTATTCTAGTATGGAGGGGGGAAAAGGGGAAAATACGGGTAGAGGGAGAAAGGGAAAACCTGTAAGTACGCTTCATGTTCTTGTATGGAGGGGAAAAAGAGGGAAATAAGGGAAGAGGGGAAAAGGAGGGAAGGCTGAAGGTGGAAACACTGGTACTAATATAAATTAGATAATCATGATGCAGAAAAACTTGTTTAGCAGGTTTCCTTAAACGAAAAAAAATAGGAAGTAGTTTGAACTACTAAACAACAAGGTCAATAGTTTATCGTAAATCAGTAGTATTGTTTAATAATACAATTAAAATAATTTTTGCAAGATCTTAATAGATTTTAATGAACATAATTAATACTAATTAAATTATAGTTTGATACGAAATAATAGCCATAGCCTTGTAGACAAAAAAGCCAAGGGGTCCGAAACTCCGTGGAAAAGCGTAGGAAGATTATTTGATAACACGGTGATAACACGGTGATAACAGTGATAACATGAGCTAGGTGTACGAAAATGATTGGAAGTTACGGACCCCTTGCAAAAAGCCTAGCACGTTTTGTATCTCCACGTGTTTAATATTTATTAATTTAGTAAATATTAAAGGTTGAATTAATATAATATTATATAAATATAATATATTTATATAATAATAATAATAATAATTAATATATATTATATAATTATGTATAATATTATAACTATATAATATAATATAATATATATAAAATAATATATGAATTATTCAATATTAATTATTATAAATATTAAATTAATAATATGAAATAAATTTAATACATATGTAATAATAATAATAAATATATATTATAATTATGTATATTATTATAATTATATTATATAATATAATATTTATATAAAATGATATATTAATTATTAAATATTAATTATTATTAATTTAAGCCATTAATCCTTTAGCGATGCAATATTTTTTCTCCAAATATGAAAAACTGTTTCATTCCAAAAATGTTTATATTATAACCAAAGCTTTCATTATTACTGAAATGTTTGTCTTTTGTGTTTAGTGTACCGATAACTCAAAAATTTACATATAAATGATGCAGATTCTTTGTATTCTAGTATGGAGAGGGAAAAAGGGAAAATAAGGGAAGCGGGGAGAAGAGAAAATCTGTAAGTACGCTCTGTATTTTGGAATGGAGAGGGAAAAGGGGGAAATAAGGGAAGAGGGGGAAAGGGAAAATCTGTAAGTACGCTCTGTATTTTAGAATGGAGGGGGGAAAGGGGGAAATAAGGGAAGAGGGGGAAAGGGAAAATCTGTAAGTACGCCTTGCATTCTGGTATGGAGGGGAAAATGGGGAAATAAGGGAAGAGCGGGAAAGGGAAAATCTGTAAGTACGTTTTGTATTCTAGTATGGAGGGGGAAAGGGGAAATAAGGGAAGAGGGGGAAAGGGAAAATCTATAAGTACGCTTTGTATTCTAATGTGGAGGGGAAAAAGGGGGAAGTAAGGGAAGAGGGGGAAAGGGAAAATCTATTAGTACGCTTTGTATTCTAGTATGGAGAGGGAAAAAGGGGCGGAAATAAGGGAAGAGGGGGAAAGGAAAAATCTGTAAGTACGCTTTGTATTTTAGTATGGAGAGGGAAAAGGGGGAAATAAGGGAAGAGGGGGAAAGGGAAAATCTGTAATT
The DNA here is from genome assembly GCA_002872375.1 of Eulimnadia texana. Lineage (NCBI taxonomy): Eukaryota > Metazoa > Arthropoda > Branchiopoda > Diplostraca > Limnadiidae > Eulimnadia > Eulimnadia texana. The sequence goes on from NKDA01000007.1 coordinate 2,947,337, forward strand.
ACGCTTTGTATTCTAGTATGGAGAGGGAAAAAGGGTGAAATAAGGGAAAACGGGAGAAGGGAAAAACTGAAAGTGGAAGCACTGCTGAAAGACAACATCATAGTTCGTGATAACAGTTGCCTATGCCTTACCCAGTGTTTCCACTTTTCAATTTTCCATTTTTCCCCTGTTCCCTTATCTTTCCCCTTTTTCCCCCTCCATGCGAGAATATACAAGGTCTAAGATTTCCTCTTTACTTTCCTCTCTTCTTCTTCCCTTTACAGACCCCATTTCCCCCTTTTTCAGGGAACTTCCCTGCAAAAGTGGAAACACTGGCCTTACTCCCCCCAAAAAAACTAGAAGAGACCAAGGTACGTTGCGATTTAGAAATTATTAAACTAAGCTAGTGTACAATCGTTATTCTACTAACCAAAAGACGTATATTATGCTACAGTCCAATGTTCAGAAGATGTAACTGTTGGAGACGGTATTATCTTGCAAGTTCATACGATTCAGCAACAAGATATGGAAGGTGAGAGTAGTATTTTGAAAGTGTATATACTGCATATACTAACCAAAAGACCTATACTGTGCTACAGATCAGTGTTCAGAAGATGTAACTGTTGGAGATGGTATTACCTTGCAAGTTCATAAGATTCAGCAACAAGATATGGAAAATGAGAATAGTATTTTGAAAGTGTATGTAAGTGATTGACGAGATTCCTGCATATACTAACCAAAAGACCTATATTATGCTACAGATCAATGTTCAGAAGATTACCCTGCAAGTTCATACGATTCAGCAACAAGATATAGAAGGTGAGAATAGTATTTTGAAAGTGTAAGTAAGTGATTGACAAGATTCCTGCATATACTAACCAAAAGACCTATATTATGCTACAGATCAATGTTCAGAAGACCTAACTGTTGGAGAACGGTATTATCTTCCAAGTTCATACGATTCAGCAACAAGATATGGAAGGTGAGAATAGTATTTTGAAAGTGTATGTAAGTGATTAACAAGATTCCTGCATAGACTAACCAAAAGACCTATATTATGCTACAGACCAATGTCCAGAAGATGTAACTGTTGGAGAACGGTATTACCTTGCAAGTTCATACGATTCAGCAACAAGATATGGAAGGTGAGAATAGTATTTTGAGAGTATATGTAAGTGATTAGTAAGATTCCTGCATAGACTAACCAAAGGACCTATATTATGCTACAGATCAATGTCCAGAAGATGTAACTGTTGGAGACGGTATTACCTTTCAAGTTCATACGATTCAGCAACAAGATATAGAAGGTGAGAATAGTATTTTGAAAGTGTATGTAAGTGATTGACAAGATTCCTGCATAGACTAACCAAAAGACCAATATTATGCTACAGATCAATGTTCAGAAGATGTAACTGTTGGAGACGGTATTACCTTTCAAGTTCGTACGATTCAGCAACAAGAAACAGAAGGTGAGAATAGTATTTTGAGAGTGTATGTAAGTGATTGACAAGATTCCTGCATAGATTAACCAAAAGACCTATATTATGCTACAGATCAATGTCCAGAAGATGTAACTGTTGGAGACGGTATTACCTTGCAAGTTCATACGACCCGCCTGGAAAATCTCATAGAGTATGTAGAATTTGGAACAGAGACTCATTGGGATCTCAGTGAGAAAGTCTAAAAAGTTGTGAGATCTCACTGAGTCTCTGTTCCAAATTCTACATACTCTATGAGAATTTTCAGTCGGGATCCTACAGATCAATATTCAGAAGATGTAACTGTTGGAGAACGGTATTACCTTTCAAGTTCATACGATTCAGCCACAAGAAATCGAAGGTGAGAATAGTATTTTGAAAGTGTATGTAAGTGATTGGTAAGATTCCTGCAAAGAGGACGACAATCATGATGAATGGGAACGACGAAGAAGAGTATAGCTACCTCAGCTTTACAGCTGAGTCCAAGCATCAACGTCGGGACTCACGAAAGAAGTCCGTCAAGCTCCAAAACAAGAAGACTCGTTAGGTCTTTGGGTGCATCGCTGCGAAGAAAGACTGAAAAGATGAAAGAAATGGAGAAGAAACTTGCGTCCTTCAGTCCACAGTTCAGGGCCCTTGAGGACGTGCTACCTACTTTGAAAGAGCTGTGAAAGAGAAATGTGAGGAAGGAGATACGTTCGCCTCGGTAACGTTTGACCAGGTAAGTCGTTTACACTATATATATACCATTTTCATATTCTCATGGTGAATAGGTAAACTTGCAACTTATCTTATAACTGGTATTACTTTCAGTTACGGAACTGCGGTCGTAAGAAACCTATCTGGAGCGACATTACCATCAAGGATTTTATCATTCTCCAAGCCTGTAGCCCTTCGGACTACGAATTTGTTACAGACTCCGAAATGATGAAGCTCCCTTGCCGCAACACCCTCAGATCATATACAGGGAAATCAACAGGAGTAGTAGGAGATACCTCATTCGTGCGTCAACGTCTCAAGCAAGATGGACTCAATATGGACAACTTGGACAAAAACGGGTCATTGTTCATCAACGAAATGACCATAAGACCAGGAGAGTAGTATGTAAAATGTCTTGACAAATTCGTTGGCGCTGTTGACATGGGTGGACTTGTACCAACTGAAGAGAGCAATCAGGAACTCGCAAACGAACTCCTGTCATTCCAGTTTGTTGGGTTGCGAACTCCCTACAACATTCCGGTGGCCTTCTTCTTGGTTAACCAGTTGACAGGAGAGCAGCTACTTAACTTGACGGTGCATGTCATAAAAGAGATAGAGGCTTCTAGCTTCAGTGTATAGTCCGTGTGGTGACGGACAACTATTCTGTAAATGTAAAGATGTTCAGCCTTCTGAACTGAAATCCTGGTCTCTATTATGCGGTCCCGCATCTTGTAGACCCTGTTGCTGAAACATGCAGAACACCTTGCATATCCCGGCCTTTATTTCTGACTTTTGACTACTGCCATGTAATCAAGAACGTCCGAAATCAATTTATCGACAGGGACTTTCAATATTCAACGGCAAAGCAGCGACATTTTCACCGGTGCGAAAGCTTTAGAGCCTCCAGAAGAAGGAATTGCTCCGTCCAGCGAGCAGTTTTAACACAAAAACATATTATGGCCAGCAATTCGGCAAGACAAAAAGTTCAGCTCGCTCTCGATATTTTTCATCCAGACGTAACGGCCTCCATTAAGTTGCTGTCCGATCCAGGATTCGAATCGGATCGGGACTTTGAAGAGACAGGCGAAACAGTCCAATTCATGGAAATTATACACAAATGGTTTTCGGTCCATGACATCTCCAACACTTCTCAGTACATGAGGAAGCGGCTCCCTGATAAAATGCCATTTTACGACAGTGGCGACGAACGGTTGCAGTGGATGCAAAACGAATTTTTTGAACTACTTGCGTGACTGGAAAGTCTCGGTAGAAAATAAAGGATTGACAAATGTAAGCAAAACCAACAAAATAGCACAAAGTGGGAAAAGCAATACTTCGGAGGACCATCCGACCATACCTCCTTCACAAACTCAACAACTGGAGGCAAACTTGCATCGACTTAACAAGCCCAAAATAAAAAGGGAAAATCGCAATATTTTTTGACAGATGAAACCTACAGTGTTTCCACTTTTGCAGGGAAGTTCCCTGAAAAAAGGCGGGAAATGGAGTTTGAAAAAGGGGAAGACGAAGAGAAGAGAGTAAAGAAGAAACCTAGATCTTGTACATTCTTCCACGGAGGGGGAAAAAGGGGAAAGATAAGGGAAGAGGGGAAAAATGGAAGATTGAAAAGTGGCAACACTGGAAACCTACGAGGCCCTAAAGAGTGCGTTACACGGGAGTCCGACTGGCCGAGCAACGGTGAAAGTCAAATCGATTTGAATGGGAAAGACCTGACGCTTGACTCCCGCGTTTTACCTCAAGGCTAAAGATTTCGCTTTTGACGGGTGACTTTGCCACTTTGACTGGCCCGTGTAACGCAACCTTAAAGCCAGGTTCACACTAGGGCTGTTTCGACGAAACTGTTTGGGCAAACGAGTTGCAAAAAAACATATTACAAGACTTCAGAAAACACTGGTGGTTTTCCTAAGCACTGTCTGGGACAAAACAATCATGTTGTTCTTATTATCTTGCGTTTTGCGTTTAATAAAACCAAGAAAATCGTATTTCTGTAGCCCGTTTGCCCAAACGGTTTGGCCAAAACAGGCCCAGTGTGAACCGGGCTTTAACTGTAACGACTCAGTCAACAGTTGCTTGGGTCCAGTTTCTCTAGAGAACGGATTCAACCGATGGGTTGGCATCTGAAAAAAATCTTCGTACACCCTTGGAAAAATCAGGAAAAATCCCGAAAAATCAAAATAATTTACATTAGGCAGCAATACCCGTAAAAAAAAAAATTAAAATTATTGTCTAGCTAGTTTTTAAGCTAGCTTGTTTGTTTTGTTTAGCCAGCTAGTCTTGGTCATCGTATCTTATCGTACAATGTATGATAAATGAAGAAATGCTATATCTATTCATCACAAGTCAAAGAAAATTAGGACAAAATTAGATCAGAAATGACATGAATCAAGAAACTTAAAATAAACTAAAATCCACTAAAATATCTGGATGTCCAAGTTTTGGAACTAGAAAACTAGAAACTAGAACTAGAAAAATATTCATAACCAATATAAGTATACCGTATACTAACATATACTAACGTTAAATTGGTATTTGTAATTGATGTTTTGTCAATGTGTATATAAGTTTTAGTATTTCGTAGTGTATAATATGATAATATCATGATGAATGTTAGCTATAACTTCTAACCGCGCGTGCTTCAAAAAATATTTTACTACTAAATTTCAACCAAAAACCATAAATAATTATACCAATCAATTCGTCTTGAAGAGTAGAACACGTTTCTGTGATAAAAAGTTCGGGTTATAGATCGCTTAACAGAGTTACGAACGAAAAACTGTCAAATTTGATGCAAAAAGTGGCCTCCAGTTAGGAATTTTTTTAAATATGAAAGCTTCGTTTTAAAATTTTGATTTTACTGTGACAAAGAATAGGAAGACAGAGCTGTTCGAATATATTTTTGTTTTTGGGATTGTACTTTTACTTCCCGAGATAATCAAGCACAAACGGATAAGTAAATCGGCGAAAATTTTGTGCACCATAGCCGAGGACACAGCCAACCACTTGGACAGCGTATAGTCAGTGTTTCCGCTTTTCAGTTTCCCCTTTTCCCCTCTTCCTTTATTTTTCCCTTTTTCCTTTCCGTGCTCTAATATAAGGGTGTATTTCTAGATTTACCCTTTTCCCCTCTTCCTTTATTTCCCCCTGTTTCCCTTCCGTACTATAATGTAAGGGTGTATTTCCAGCTTTACCCTTTTCCCCTCTTCCTTTATTTTCCCCTTTTTCCCGCCCGTTCTATGATATAAGGGCGTATTTCTAGATTTCCCCTTTTCCCCTCTTCCTTTATTTTCCCCTTTTTCCCGTCCGTGCTATAATATAAGGGTGTATTTCTAGATTTCCCCTTTTCCCTCTTCTCTTATTGTTCTCTTTTTTAGACCCTATTTCCCCCTTTTCCAGGGAATTTCCCTCCAAAGTGGCAACACTGGCTGTAGTAGTGATCCAGCTGAAACATTTCAGTTACAAGATAACTAGTTATTCCAGTCTAGATATAAGGGCGTATTTCTAGATTTCCCCTTTTCCCTCTTCTCTCATTGTTCTCTTCTTAGACCCTATTTTCCCCTTTTCCAGGGAATTTCCCTCCAAAGTGACTAATGGACGATGCAGATTTCTGAAAACTCCCATGAAAATAACGCGAAGGAATTTTAACGATTATTAGATAATATCAAGGGGTCCGAAACTTGTAACAATCTTCGTACACCTAGGTCTTGTTATCAATGTTATCTCCATGTTATCACGTGTTATCAAATAATCTTCGTACACTTTTCATTGGAGTTTCGGACCCCCTTGCGTTAATCCACGAGTTCAATATTTTTGACTGTGAATTTTCTGCTTAAAATATAAAATTATAATATATGTAATAATATATGTATAATAATAATAATAATAGATGATAGTAATAATAATAATATAATAAGATAGGGATAATAAGAGATAACAGTATATAAGTATAATAATAGAATAATAATAATATGTATGGATAATAACATTACATATAAATAATAAAAATATATAATAATATTATTATTATAAAATAGTGATAATAAGAGATAATAGTATATAAGTATAATAATAGAATAGTAATAATATGTATGGATAATAACATGATATATAAATAATAAAAATATATAATAATATTATTATTATAAAATAGTGATAATAAGAGATAATAGTATGTAAGTGTAATAATAGAATAATAATAAAATGTATGAATAATAATATTATGTATAAATAATAATAATATATATAATAATAATAATATAAATAATCGCCTCTGTGATTTTTTCTTGATTTTCCGATTCTTCGATTAATATAAAGTATGTATAATAACATTATATAAATAATAATAATAATATAATAATAATAATAATGTATAATAATAATGATATAAATAATCGCCTCCTTGATTTTTTTGGTGATTTTTTTCAAGGGTTGTACGAAAATTTTTTTAAGTTGCCAACCCCCTCCACTCACAACTTGTGACAAAAGTGTAAGTTTCCCGTGTTATTTAAATTTATAATAATAAATATATAATATAAATAAATAAATATATACATAAAATCATAATAATAATAACAAAAATATAATATAAATAAATAATAAATACATAATTTAATACTAAAAATTAATAATAGATAAAATAATAATAATAATAATAGAAAATATAATAATAAAAATATAATATATAAAAAAATAAATAAATACATAAAATCATAATAATAATAACAAAAATATAATATAAATAAATAATAAATACATAATTTAATACTAAAAATTAATAATAGATAAAATAATAATAATAATAATAGAAAATATAATAATAAAAATATAATATATAAAAAAATAAATAAATACATAAAATCATAATAATAATAACAAAAATATAATATAAATAAATAATAAATACATAATTTAATACTAAAAATTAATAATAGATAAAATAATAATAATAATAATAGAAAATATAATAATAAAAATATAATATATAAAAAAATAAATAAATACATAAAATCATAATAATAATAACAAAAATATAATATAAATAAATAATAAATACATAATTTAATACTAAAAATTAATAATAGATAAAATAATAATAATAATAATAGAAAATATAATAATAAAAATATAATATATAAAAAAATAAATAAATATATAAAATCATAATAATAATAACAAAAATACAGTATAAATAAATAATACATATATAATTTAATACTAAAAATTAATAATAGATAAAATAATAATAATAATAATAGAAAATATAATAATAAAAAAATAATATAAATAAATAAATAAATATATAAAATCATAATAATAATAACAAAAATACAGTATAAATAAATAATACATATATAATATAGTAATAAAAATTATTAATAAAAAAAATAATAATAATAATAGAAAATAGAATAATAAAAATATAATATAAATAAATAAGTATATAATAATATAGCAATAATCAATAAGGTAAATTTACCTTATTTGAGTCACACCTTATTTTCTTCGTAGATTATTTATTTATTTATTTATTTATTCTCGGCTAAAGCTGGAAAGCCCATTGCCACAATCAAAATATAGGGGGTACATGACATCTACAACTACAACACTACATACACTACTTGAAGTAAAAAGAAAGAAAAATACAATCTTGAATAGAAAAATCGTAATAGGAAATATAGTTAATGATGATAATGACATTTGAAATAAGACACTTGCAACGAAACTACGATCACAATAACAGAAAACACTCTTTTGAAATTAACTTGAAAAATATTTAAGATATTTGGAATGGTACACTTTAAAAAGATTTGTACAGGTTGGGAAGAATTCTATTGTCGTTAGACATTTTGTTGTTGTTATAGGCCAAATGTTTAGGCTACTATGTTGTGTGGCTAGTAGTCGACGTTCCGAGCTTACTGCGGTACAGTACAGTAAGATGTGAGTAATAGTTGCCGGTTTCATACAGAAGGGACATTGATCTGAAGGAGCTTTATTTATTCGGTGAAGGTATTCTGGAGTAGGGAAGTGGTTGCTGCGCAGAGCTATCATAGAGCTTATGACGGAACGAGGTAAAACAGTATTCGTAGTCCAGATCGTTCCCCGTGTTTGTGGTTTGTATTTGCGGAGATTTTTGTCACTTTGTGACCATTCTTGTTGCCATTCCTCCCAAACTTTCTTCCTTGCTTTTTGCAGTACGTAGCCAAACGGTGAGGATGTTGTATAATGGTTTGGGGTCGAATGTCGCGCTTGTTTAGCTAATTGATCTGCCAGTTCATTGCCTGGAACATTTGAATGACCTGGGCACCAAATAATGGATACTTCGACCTTTTTACAAAGATTATGTATCTCCCACCAACAGGTTCTTATCAGAATATCGCGCGAATAACGAAAGTTTCTTGCGAGGAGCTGCGCAACTGAACGCGAGTCGGTGATAATTGTAGTTTTGGGCCATTTTCTGATGGTAGCATAGCGGACTGCTTCTGTCACAGCGAGTAACTCACCGTGAAAGCTAGTCCACTGTTGAGGTAGTGTGCCAGTGAGTTCATGAAGATGATCCGCTGACACTACTGCAAAACCCACGTTACCGTCAGATTTTGAAGCGTCCGTATACAGCAACCAGGGCAAGTCAGAGGATGAGTGGTAGAAGTAATCAAGTGCCTCTTCTTTAGTGTTGTGTATTATATTAGTGATGGGTAGGCTCTGTCTTTCCCATGGCGCGGGCGCTTTGTCTGAATTGTTCGTTGATATATTGACTGTCTCGTCCAAAGTCTGCACTTCCGATAACATAGCTGATAAAGGCGACTTGTATCTTCGGTGCCGTGATTCAGCAGGTTTGTTCAGGAAGGTAGACACCAGGGGAGTAGGATGAAGAGCAAGTCGGAGACCGTAGCGGAGGCGTTTTAGTTCTATTTGTTTGCTTACTGGCAACATCCCTAATTCAACCAAGAGGGCATTATTCGGGAATGTTTTTGAAGCTCCTGATATCATTAGTAGAGCACTGCGTTGAATTTGTTCTAAGCGTCTTACATCTTCGAGAGTCAACCTTGAGAAAGAAACTGACCCGTAAAGGATCATGGGTGTTATTATTGCTTGAAAAACGCGTAGAGCCGTCGAAATCGGCAGGTTATTTCTTTTATCCATTATGCTGCGAATGGCGTGAAGGACCCCAAAAGTCTTCTTCTGGACGTTTGTTATATGATGAGACCACTGTAGTTTTCGGTGAAATATAACACCTAAATAAGCTAGAGTGTCCGCGGGTTTTATTGCACATCCTTGGATTGTCACTGAAGTTGTTTCGGGAATACGTTTGTGAGAGAAATGGATGAGATTACATTTGGCTGGATTTAGTTGTAATCCGAGTTTCCGAAGATGCATGACCAGACGAGTGACACTATTCTGAAGGATGTTACAGTTTGAGCGGGCAGTTCTGCCGGAAATGTAGAGAAGGAAATCGTCCGCGAAAACGAGTGGTTTCACCCTATGAAAGGGTTGGCTTCGAAGAACTTGGTTAATGTATATAATGAAAAGAACTGGGGATAGTGGGGATCCTTGCGGGACGCCTTTCGTTGAAGCCATTTCTTGGCTGGTGACGTCTCCGTACGTTATCTGAAAACTTCGATTTCGGAGGAATGCTGCGATCCACGAAGCGTACCCTTTTGGTAAAACAGTTGTTATCTTTTCGATTAGAACTTGATGGCGGACGTTATCGAAAGCTCCTTTTATGTCTAGTGATAGCGCAGTTGTTAAATGTCCGTGGTCAAAACCAGTTTGGATTTCGTGGGTTAACTGTAATAACGCATCTTCAGCAGATCTACGTTTTCTGAAGCCAAATTGCTGAGGGTGAAGGGTCCCAGAGTTTTCGAGTATGTATTGAAAACGGCGACTGAGTATAGACTCTAAAATCTTCGACAAGGTTGGTAGCAAGGCGATAGGGCGGAACGAAGTGAAGTGGTTTGGATCTTCTTTCTTCGGTTTGGGCACTAAAATTACCTTGGACTTTTTCCAGGTATCGGGAGGTGTGATAACCGAAGAGAGGCGTTAAATAGTAATTGCAGAAAAGGTTTTACTTCATCCAACGTTCGCTGCCAAAATATCACCGGTATTTCGTCGAATCCAGGCGCCTTGTGCGGATGTAGTCTGAGTATAGTAGAAGAAATTTCGTCTTCTGTAATGGGTGGAAGGGAGTGAGCTGCAGTTGGCTGTCTCGGTACGGTGTGTTGAGGTGGTTTTCTGCCTCCGATGGGTTTCCCGTTTAAAAGCCTTTCTCCTATGAAGGTGAGCTTGGCATCTTCCGTCATGTCCGTTGCAGGGCTCACTGATATTTGCTCCAGTGGTAATCGGTATCGTTTCTTTCGGATATTTTTTACCAGGTCCCAGCATCGGTTTGTTGGTGTGTTCTCCAAAGTTGTTTTCCAGAAAAGCGATCGCTGACGACGAAGAGTTTGTTTAAATAGTTTTAGTACCTCTTTCCAGCGGATTTTGTCACTTTCATGAAAGGTTCTATAATAAATATTTCGGAAACGAGCTGCTTTCTGTCGGAGGTAGTTTAGTTCTTCTGTCCACCATGGGTTCACTGCTCGACGTTGTCCTCGGCATGGAACGTGCTCTACAATCACTGTAGTGACTGTTTGCATGAAGAGATCAGAAGCAGCATTCAGTTGGGCTTCGGTGGTGATATGCTGAAATAGTTCTTTGTTCGAAGCTAATCTGTTCTTCAGTTGTATTTTTATCGAATCCCACTTTGCATGTCGGAAGTTAAACCTGGTTGTTGGTTGCGTATGTCTTACCGTGAGTTGGAGTTCGACAAAAATGGGGTCATGATCAGATCCTGCACTGTATCTGGAGCGTTGTTCTGTTGTAACTGAGTTGATGAATGTTGTGCAACTAGTAGATGAAATAGCTAGATCGATCAGGGATGTCTGATTTCGTGAGTTGCGGAAAGTGGGTTGATCCAAATTATTAAGTAGTTTGACACTGTGATTTGTCAGGAACTGATATAGTTCTTCTCCGGCTCGGTCCAGACGATTTGGGTCTGTTGTAGCTGATCCCCACGAAGGATGATGGGCATTAAAATCACCCAGCAGCAGAATGTTGGAGTATATTTTACTGTATCGATTCCAAAGATCCTCAAGCATGGTTCCAACAGAATCTGAGTTTGGAGGAAAATAAAGATTTCCTATGAGAATGGTCGACGCTTCGTTTTTGAACTCTAGGAGAATTACTGTAGAGGAGATTTGCTTGAGTCGGAATTGCTCACTCATTGTTGGGTGTATGGCTACTGCGCATTCAGGGAAAGTATTTCGGTCCAGAAATATGTAGTATCCATGAGAGGTTGTAGATTTAAGAGAAGGTAATGGTTCCTGAAATAGTAATACTGAAACATTATTACACAGAGCTACGTTGAAAGCAGCATCCATGTAGTCGAGACTTTTTCGGCAGTTGATGGACATTATTTTGATGGTCTTTTGTTGTTCAGTCATGACCACGAGAGGAGGCTTGTTTCTCAATGAAGTTGTTACGCTCTGTGCAGACTCGGTGGAAAGATGGGTGGTTTCCGTTGCAGTTTGAACATTTGAACAACTCGGGTGAAGTGACTGAACAGTCTCTGGTCCAGTGGTGTTGGGCGCATTTTCCGCACACAGGTGTGGGAGCCGAGCATTTCCACTGAGAGTGGCCGAACCGCTGGCATTTGTAGCACATCAGAAGGCTTCGCAGTTTGTATTCAGCTGCAGGAACTATCCTGTTGAAAGCAGCTAGTTGCAAGTTGAGCAGTTTTTCTTTGGTCTCCATGTTGACTGCCTCAACGATGATGGATCCGTAATTTTTCGTGCTTCGAGGATTGAGCCACCTGCAACCGGTAAGTTTGTTTTCGAGTTGCGGGTTTTGGATTTCAAGTTCTCTGATGATGTTTGCTGGAGATTCATCTTTGGGAAGACCATGGAGGACAACATGAAGCAGGGTTTTGGATCTGACAGACTTCATGGGCCCAAAATCTTGGAGAGTTTGTTTAGTGGCGGAGAAGAATGTATTGACTTTGTTTCGTTCGTCTTCGGTTTTGAAGTTCAGGACTAGATTGCCCATGACGGACTTCCTTGCTAGCGTTGGAGTAGGTAGCGAAGGATCTAGAGTTTTTAAGTTGGCGGTAATCGTCGAAAGCAGTTGGCGGGATGGGTGGTTGATGGCTCTTTTGGCAAGGTCTTCTTGTTGAAGAACAACGGTAAAGGGGGCTGCAGGAGAAGTTACAGCCGGGGAGGCGTTTTTCATTACTTGAGCATAGGTTCTAGGAGTCTTATTAGCGGCAGAGTGGTGTTGCAGAAGTTTTAGCAAATCTTTTCTCAACTGTGCTTGTTCCTTTACTAGGGAATCTACCGTATGTTGGATTTTATCCAAACGTTTGCAAATTTCTTGAATTTCGTTGGCAGCTTGAGGTTGTAAATCTTCCATTGTGCTAGAGGCAGAGTCATCTTCCTCCATGGCTAGATCACGAACAGTTGGGTTGTCTTCCATGCAAGAATCGCAACGTTTTTGATTTCCACTTCTAGGAACGAATTGTTCATCACAAAGTTGGCATTTTTTCTGCCCAAGGGCAATCACTTTCCTAGTAGGTAGGGCCTCTGGAGACGATTTCTCCGGAGGCGACGCTGGACGTTTGCTTTTACGGCCCATGGTTTCAGTTTTTTAATTTAAAACCGCGGAAATAATTGAATTTGGAAATTGTCGTACTTACGAATACGTCGGATATTGAACGAGAAGTATTTTGATATGAGAAAATTTGAGAAATTGATTTTTGACTTAGGAATTTTGCGAAGATTTCGCGACACTCGTTTTGTGCTTGCGCTCACTACGAAGGTTGAGGAGGAACTATCTCGTAGATTATAATTATAATAATATTTATTATTATAATTATTTTTATATTATTTAATTATTATTATGATTATTGTATATTATTATTATTATTATTGATTATTATAATAATTTTGCTTTTTTTCTGTTAAATTTGTATAGAATTTTGACCAGTGTTTCCACTTTGTAGGGAAATTATCTGTAAAAAGGGGAAAACAGGGCCTGAAAAGGGGAATGTAGGGAAACAGGGGAAAGGGAAAATCTGTAAGTACGCTTGGTATCCTAGTATGGAGGGGAAAAAGGGCGAAACAAGGGAAACAGGGGAAAGGGAAAATCTGTAAGTACGCTTTGTATCCTAGTATGGAGGGGAAAAAGGGCGAAACAAGGGAAACAGGGAAAAGGGAAAATCTGTAAGTACGCTTTGTATCCTAGAATGGAGGGGAAAAATAGGGGGAAACAAGGGAAGAAGGGGAAAGGGGGAAACTGAAAGTGGAAACACTGATTTTGACAAATATCTTCGAAAATTCAGTTCTGGAAAGAAAATGCCGCAGCCAAGACATGACCAGGGGGTTTGAAACTCCGAGGAAGAGTGTACGAAGATTATCTGATAACACGTGATAACATGGAGATAACAGGTCGATAACATGACCCGGGTGTACGAAGATTGTTGCAAGTTTCGGACCCCCTTGACCTAATGTGTCTGTATTCCACAAGGGGTTCGAAACTTCCAATAATCTTCGTGCACCTAGATCATGTTACGAACCTGTTATCTCCGCGTTATCATGTGTTATCAAATAATCTTCGTACACTTTTCCTCGGAGTTTCTGATCCCTTGGTATTATCTTATCTTAAAATGATATAAAATTAGTATCTAGATGATAAAATCTAGCTAAGAACTAGATTTCCACCATTTTGTGTCTAGTTTTTGATCAAGTTAAAAGCTAATTTCTATCACTCGACTAATCTAGCTGAAAAACTAGGATTTTCACTAGTCTTGTACCCGAGTTCTTAAGTAGTTGGGAGCTAGGTTCAGTAGCAGTGCTTCCACTTTGCAGGGAAATTCCCTGAAATAAGGAAAATGAGGGAAGAGGGCAGTGTGTTGCCACTTTTCAATCTTCCATTTTCCCCCTTTTTCCTTATCTTTCCCCTTTTTCCCCCTCCGTGCAAGAATGTACAGGGTCTAGATTTCCCCTTTACTCTCTTCTCTTCGTCTTCCCTTTTCAGACTCCATTTCCCCCCTTTTCAGGGAACTTCCCTGCAAAAGTGGAAACACTGGAAGAGGGAAAAGGGGAAATGGAGGATAAAGTGAATTTACAAATGTAGCTTTACTCTGTAGCACGGAGCGGGGAAAAAAAGGGAAATTGATATTTTCAAGCGGAGGGGAAAAAAGGGGAAAAAAGTGGAAGCACTGTTCAGTACCGGGGAAAACCTGGGAAAAAGTTAGACTTTTGCCACCTTTGTACCTGGCAAGGGGTCTGAAACTTTCAATAATCTTCGTACACCTAGGTCACGTTATCACTATTATCAACCTGTTATCTCCTTGTTATCTACATGTTATCGTATGTTATCAGATAATCTTCGTACACCTTTCCTCGGAGTTTCTATCTTAAAACCTAGTTCTTAGCAAGGGGTCCGAAACTTGCAATAATCTTCGTACACGTAGGTCGTGTTATCACTGTTATCACATGTTATCAAATAATCTTCGCACACTTTTCCACGGAGTTTCGGACCTCCCTGAATCATCTTCGTACACCTAGGTCACGTTATCACTGTTATCAGCCTGCTATCTCCCTGTTATCAGCCTGTTATCTCCTTGTTATCTACATGTTATCAAATAATCTTCGCATACTTTTCCTCGGAGTTTCGGACCCCCCCTGAATAATCTTCGTACACCTAGGTCACGTTATCACTGTTATCAGCCTTCTATCTCCCTGTTATCTCCTTGTTATCTAAATGTTATCAAATAATCTTCGTACACTTTTCTTCCGAGTTTCAGACCCCCTTGGTACCTGGTTTAAATCTAGTTTGGAGCTAGCCCGTATGAAAATGCTACCATCCATTCACCGGATAGAACTACTATAGTGTTCACTACGTTGTTTTGTTGGTGAATCACCGGTATCTGATGGAGAATCACTATAGGAGAACGCGTATTTTCATAATAATCGTTCTCTTGAATATAGTTCTTTAATCTACCGCTAGATGGCGTTCGTGTTTCCAGTTAATTTGATAGTTGTCAATTAATCGTCATGGAGAAAGGTAGTTGAAGGAGAACATGTATGTTTAGAATAATCGTTCTCTTGAATATAGTACTTTAATCTACCGCTAGATGGCGTTCGTGTTTCCAGTTAATTTGACAGTTGTCAATTAATCGTCATGGAGAAAGGTAGTTGAAGGAGAACACGTATGTTCAAAATAATCGTTCTGTTGAATATAGTTCTTTAATTTGCCGCTAGGTGGCGTTGGTGTTTCCTTTCAATTTCGCCCTCACCTGAGTAATATTTAATCAGTTGTCAATTAAGCGTCATGGAGAAAGGTAGTTGAAGGAGAACACGTATGTTCATAATAAATCGTTCTCTTCAATATAGTTCTTTAATCTACCGCTAGATGACGTTCGTGTTTCCAGTTAATTTGACAGTTGTCAATGAATCGTCATGGAGAAACGTAGTTAAAGGAGAACATGTATGTTTAGAATAATCGTTCTCTTCAATATAGTATTTTAACCTACCGCTAGATGGCGTTGTGTTTCCTCTCAATTTTACCCTTACCTGAATATTATTTAATTAGTCGTCAATTAAGCGTCACGGAGAAAGGTAGTTGAAGGAGAACACGTATGTTCAGAATAATCGTTCTCTTGAATATAGTTCTTTAAGCTACCGCTAGATGGCGTTTGTGTTTCCTGTCAATTTCACCCGTACCTGAGTATTATTTAATCAGTTGTCAATTAAGCGTCATGGATAAAGGTAGTTGAAGGAGAGAATGTATGTTCAGAATAATCGTTCTCTTGAATATAGTTCTTGAATATACCGCTAGATGGCGTTTGTGTTTCCTCTGAATTTCACCCTTATCTGAGTATTATTTAATCGTCAATTAAGCGTCATGGAGAAAGGTGGTTGAAGTTTTCAGTTAATAAACGATTGCAGTTCATTGGCCGATATCGTCTTCTTATTTCTAAAGCAAAGTAAAACACAACACAGGAACTACTAAAATCACGAACAACGTAGGTGCTTTGAGCAGTGCTTCCACTTTGCAGGGAAATTCCCTGAAATGAGGAAAATGAGGAAGAGGGAAAAGGGAAAATGGAGGATAAAGTGAATCTACAAATGTAGCTTTACTCAGTAGCACGGAGGAGGGGGAGGGAAATTGATATCTTCAAGCCGAGGGGAAAAAAGGGAAAAAAGGGAAAAAGGGAAAAAAGTGGAAGCACTGGCTTTCAGTATGAATAAGACTAGAGAGCAATGCTTCCACTTTCAGTTTACTGTTTTCCCTCAAAGAGGGCCGCGTTTTCCTTCTTTTTCCCTCATTTTGAAAATTTCTATTTTCCCTTTTTCCCCCCTTGACACTATCTACTCTTCTTTCCCACCCGCGAATATTTATGTGTTATTTCTAACGATTATTTTAAAACATCTAATGGTAAAATAAACATTTAAATTGCAAGTTTTATTTTCCCTTAGTTTTCCCTCTTCCCTCATTTTTCCCTTTTGAGATCCCCTTTTCCCTTTTTGAGGGAATTTCCCCCCCAAGTGGAAGCACTGCTAGAGAGGCCCTTGGCTATATCTCCTTAACAAACCACCTGGTCCCACCAACTTTTGAAATAAGCCCTGAGGTGTGCTTGGCTCTGATTGGCTACTGCACAAGAAACAAAACACTATCGCTTAATGTAAACAGAAAAGCAGACCAAGTCAGAGACAAAGTGAAATAGCGCGCCTATGCGGCAAATCAAATACCTTTTGCGGACTGCGCTCGTCATTTGTTTCTTCTGTTTTAAGCACCTGCTGAGGCCGGGTTGGCGCGTACTAAAGGCCTCTCTAGTCTTATTCATACTCAAAGCGTAGGGTGCGTTACCGGGAGTGTTTCCACTTTTCAATCTTCCCTTTTTTCCCTCTTCCCCCATCTTTCCCTTTTTCCCCCTTCATGCTAGAATATACAGGGTCTAGATTTCCCATTTACCTTCTTCCCTTCCTCTTCTCTTTTCATTTCCCCTCTTTTTCAGGGAATTTCCCCGCAAAAGTGGAAACACGGGTTACCGGGTAAAATGGTAGTATAATGATTGTGAACCACCGGTGGTTCACACCAGTGTATTTATGAACTTTTTTAAAGAAAATACCGGTGTGTCTAACCACAGTTTCACCCAAAAGGTCCGCAACTCCCGAAAAGGGTGTACGAAGATTATAATCTCTCTTTAGATTATTGGAGATTATCAAAGATTGTCAAAGATTATGTGGATTATTCAAGGATTTGTAAGATTTCAGGAACACTTTCGTTTAGGTCGGGTAAGGTGGCGTCAAGGAGTCCGCAACTCCCGAAAGGGGTGTACGAAGATTATAATATTTCAAGATTATCAAATATTATCAAAGATTATTGAAGATTATTAAGATTATCAAAGATTATTTTGAGATTATTGCCAGAGTGTACGAAGATTATCCACAGTTGCGGACGTCTTGGGTAAAAGAATATTGTGAAACACATTTATAAAACTAAACACTTTCATTACGATGAAATAATTAGCTTGAAACTTCAAATGTTTTTAAAACCATATCCCGTCTAGTTATGGAGTTAAGTGACTCAAGTTAATCTGCAAATCAAGATTAGAGAGGATTTGTATTTTTGTATAACGAAACTGATAACAAGGGGCAAAAGTATGGTGCGCTGGATCACATCTTTCAAACGCAGTGTTTCCACTTTCAATTTCCCCTTTTTCCGCCCTTCCCTTATTTCCCCCTGTTTACCCTTCGCACTAGAATACAAGGGTATGGTCAAGATTCTTCCTTTCTCTCTCTTCCCTTGTTTTTCCCTTTTCACACCCCATTTCCCCCTTTTTTCAAGGAATTTCCCCGCAAAGTGAAAACACTGTTCGAACGGCCGAAAGCGGCGACCGGCAACTATGCCAAGGCGCAAGCGAAATAAAAGCGGCGATAAAAGCCCTCCCTGTACTGAACCCTTTTTTTTAAAACATGACTGTACGCTTAGGTAAGTATTACTAATTCAATACAACTAAAGAAAATCAAGAGACTCTACACGGTTACTTTATGGAACTGGACTCGGATTGAAAGTTATCTGGATTATCTAGTTCTGAAACTATACCGTACCCTTCGCGCTGATGTTAGCTCCAGCGTTGACAAGCACATCCACTATTTCTGTTTACCAATTTTTCACAGCTTTGTGCGGGGTAAGTCCTTTTCAAGCCATTCGGGTTAGTTTCTTCAAAGTCAGCGGCACACCCTTCGTCCAAGCTTGCTTCCAACGATTACCTTCACCGCCATTATGGGAAGCTTCAGAAATTCCTCGATGAGAGGTTTAGAACCGTAACGAAGAACTCAGTAACTCAACACGATACACTTTACTATAGTGCATAACTTGAATAAACATAATCTGAATTTATCTTTATCGTTCAAGGAATCTTATGGCTGAGAATGGAAGTTAGTCCATGAAGGTTTAGAAGTTTACTTTTGTGTCCAGCTGGTTAAATTTCGCAAATATTCCTTACACTTCATCCGAGCTGCACGTCTCGTCAGTGTTCACTTTGTCCCACAGGATCGCTATCCAGTGGGACATCATCATCAACATATGTATGCTGTATTTTCTTGTGGCCTTACCTTCACTTTTGTTAACTCAATCCTTGATGCCATTTTATGCAAATTTCCTAAAGTTATAAAATGCCTAGGAAGAAGCCAAAATACAGTTCAGCTTTTCTCTGTCCTTTCGAGTACTCAGACCTAACAGAATCCCAGATCAATGGTACTACAACCAAACTGACAGGGAACTCGTGTCCGTTTCACGCACCCTAAAACAGATAAATGAAAACAGTTTTATAAGATAGTAAACATAACGTTGCATTCATCTTTCAGGCGTTTAGGTGGATGAACTGTACGACCACTCTTTGATTTAACAGCTCTGATTACTTCTGTAACCATTGGTACCACCCGACGAAAAATTCATACGGTTGGGTACCACCTGAACCATGGCCTGAACACTAAGTGACCGTCTGGATCACCGTTGAACGGTAGCTGAGTAAGTTTTATTGACGAAAAGAGGGCCGTCTGAATAAACCATTGAATACCGCCATACTACTTTTCGCTTTTTTAGTAGCACCTGAACCGTGCACAGAACGTCGTCTGAATTCAGCAAGTGTGTGACTACCGTCTAAGGCCGACTGAATTTCTGCGGTGCTCTACCGCCTGAATTGCTGTGAACATCGCCTGATTTTTTTTTCAAAAATTTTCTAGCGCCTGAATCAGGCGTTGAACGTCGTCCGAATTCAGCTAGTGTATGATCACCGTCTAAGGTTGATTGAATTTTTTAAATGTTTTACCGTCTGCACGACCCGTTGAGTATCGCATGAAATGTTTCGAATTTCGAGAGCGTCTAATCATACGCTGAACGTCGTCTGAATACAGCTGGTGTATGATTACTGTCTAAGGCCGACTGAATTTTTGTTATGCTCCACCGTCTGAGCGACTCGTAGAGCATCGTCTGATTTTTTCCCAAAACTTTTTAGCGCCTGAATCATGCGCTGATCGTCATCTGAATACAGCTAGTGTATGATCACCGTCTAAGGCCGACTGAATTTCTGCGATACTCTACCGCTTGAATTGCCGTTGATCATCGCCTGAATTGTTGAAAATTTCGATAGCGTTTGAATCATGCGCTGAACGTCGTTTGAATAAAGCTGCTTCATGATTACCATCTAAGGCTGTCTTAATTTTTGCAATATTCTACTGCCTGAATTGCCCGTTGAGCATCGCCTGAATTTTTTTTTTTTCATTTTGCGAGGGCGTCTGAATCTTACGCTGAATATCGTCTGAATAAAGCTGGTGTATGATTACTGTCTGAGACCGACCGAATTTCTACAATACTCTATCGCTTGAACTACCCTTTGAGCATCATGAAAACATGAATTTTCCGTTGTTTATATTTAGTCCTGCTTTCCTCCTCACTATTTTTGAATGTAGTCAAGTTTCTCCATTCCATCATCGTGGCTTCATTCCATATACTTATTTTGATTTTAAACTCAAGAGTTTATTCAGGGAACTCTAGACGAATCGTTTGATTCTACTTAGTTTGTTGAACTGGAATAAATTTGTAGCATAACCCTTAACCTGTATTAAGCTGAATCCGCTGACTGTATTTTCAATTTGATTTCAGGAAGGCCTGACTCTTCTCTCAGGTGACATTTACACTTCATTTAATTTAAAATTCATTTCGTTCGTGCAATGAACACAGCATTTTAATCTCTTACTCACTGAAGATTTAAAAATCTTGTGTAGCTAACGGCTGCAGAAAGAAAGCCGAAGCTTCTCGAAGCTGCTCAAAATGGAGACGAACGTTTCGTTCGCTCATGGATTCGCATTGGGTTTGATGTGGACGAAATAGACCCAAAGGATCAGAGAAATGCCTTACTGAAAGCTGCATTAAACGACCATGAATCAATAGTGAGAGATCTGCTAAACGCCGGAGCTAAGGCAAACGAGATAGACCCTAATGGTTTCACAGTCCTGCACTGGGTTGCAAAACGGGGCTTTAAGGAAATGGTCGACAGATTGATTGAAACGGGGGCTAATCTAAACCAGTAACGTAAAGGCAGATATACTGCCCAACAGTATACATTTTATGATCAAACAGACCGTGCTACTGCTTGAGTCAAAAGATGAATCGAAAGATCACTTCAGACTCGTATATAAAAACTGGATGGACCGAGAGGTTCGGAACTCTTGAAAGGTTGAAACAGTAATATGGGAATCCAATAGAACCTTTCAAGGTCTGGGTTTAATGTGCCACATTTTATACCACTCAAGGAAGCCAGTTTCTATGAACTTCGAAACCTGGGAGATCACATAAACGAGAGTAATCAGATTCTAACTGACATTCAGAACGGTGACCAGTTATCAGGCGTTGTAATCAAGAAACAAGAGAGCGAGGACCAACTGATTTCAACCTTTAAGGTCTGGTGTTGAAGTGCTACATTTTTTTTTGTCCAACTAGAGCAAGCTTTTTATACGAACTAAATTACAGAACTGTAAAAAAAATCAAGAGTAATCGGATTCTACTGATAACTGGAATGGTTACTATTAGAGGTTGTAATCAACTGACAGATTGCATACAGATCCGTCAAAGGGCTTTTTTCTCTACGGTACTTTCACGGGTCTGTATTCTCAAACCTTGAACAATTTTTCAAGAATCACCAAAACTTCGTGTTTCTTAAGCTATCTCACGCGGTTTTCACGGATTAGAATCCTTGAAGAAAATTTTCATGGATTCAGAATCCGTGAAAATGCCTTGTCCGCGACAGTGTGGGGGTGCTTTTCCGTACGGGCTTAAGTTGAATATATAATAATATTATTAATATTGATGAAAGTATGGATTTATTGCGATTCCCTGTTACGTATACTGAAGCTACAACCGGAAAATCACTCATTAGCCAATCCGGTTACGTTCAGTATGCGTAGTGGGCGTTGCAAGATTCAAATTGACCAAATCACAGACATCTCAAACTAGCAACAGCCAATCAGCGTTTTTCACTCAAGGTACACCCCGCCTTCTTTCAGAAAAGAACCAATCAGAGAGTTTGTTATACTCCGATTGGTCTTCGCCTGAGCCAGTCAGAATTATTGAAGTTAATCTTCATGTTTACCTGCAAAATATAAAAAATTAATTTTTACATTATTTAACGTCTAAATAACTAGAATAAATACAATTACTCAAACTACGAATAAAACAATAAAATTTTTGAATGTAGTTCAATTTTCGACCGCTAGATGGCCTTTGAAAATAATAAATTTTTCCCGTTGACTACTTAAGCCACATTAATATTATTGAAATTACACTAAATATAAATAAAATAAAATAGTTCTAATTGTATAAATATACTTACATAATTATATATATTAAATGTTTTACAACTAATTAGTATTCAGTCAGCGTCTGTGTTAAAGAACTTTGGTGTATAGAAAATATTTCCAAGCAGGTTTTTTTTAACTCCCAACTATTTCCTTGTTGTTCCAGTAGTTCGAATTAGTATTCATATTTTTTCACTATACCAATAGTTGATAGTTTGAAATATACGTGTTAAATTATAATAAATCAACACAAGGAATCCCGTACGAAGAAGTATCTTTAAGATTCCGGGAATATTCCGGTGTTTTATCCATGTCAACTGTGGCTAATTTGCCGATCAAGTGCCGGTTTCAGGGGGTTTTGCCGGTGTTTTTGACGGTGACTTTTGGAACGATTCCCCCGTGTTTTTCCGGTGTTTTTTTCCCCGAAAAGATGACGATATTCCGGCGATATTCCCCAACATTTTCAGGGTTTCTCCAGGCTTTTTCCCGGCTATTTTAAGTGTACAAAACCGGGGTATATTGCAGGGGAAAATAGGTGATGTATATTCTTGTTCACGTACACTGTCGCGAACAAGGCACTTTCACGATTCAAAATCCGTGAAAGTTTTCTTCAAGGATTCTAATCCGTGAAAAACCCCGTGAGATAGCTCTAAAAAAACACGGAGTTTGGGGATCCTTGAAAAATTGTTCAAGGTTTGAGAATACAGATCCGTGAAAGTATCGTAGAGTGCGTGCGATGTTAAGAAAATTATTGTGTCCTAGCCGTAACAAATTAAGTGAATATTGTAATGTATATGGGAACTTCATAAGTCGGCCTATCTAATTAAATTACCATAGAAGCTTCAATGTGTCGTTTATTGATTTTAGTTTCACGTTAAATAAGCCGAACGTCATCGAGGTATTCTGCCGTCATCGTATGTTTTTGACTATTTTGAAACTCATAAAACAAGATACATATGTAGTTTTCGTACATAAATTTGAGTAGCAAATGAAGAGAGAGAGCCAGTGGGAGAAAAACAGCTTTGAATTTATGCAAATTAGGGAGCAATTTCCAAGGTTTCTGCAGTCGTTTTACCAAGTGATTTGAGCTGATGACGTTTTAATTTATGGAAATTACTCACAGTTTTCAGAAAATCCAGGAAATTTTATATATCCTTGTGTAGAGAATGGCCTATTAATTTTGGTTGGGCTGGAAAAGCTTGATGGGTTTGATCCTTTTCCACTTTTTGCTAACAGCTCGTCGAAATGCCGGGGTAAAGAAGGTGTAGATAATTGGATTGAGTGCAGAATTGATTGGTAGAACGAACACTGCAATCCATGTGTAGGCCTGCTTGAAACAAGAACGTCAATAGATATTTTGCAATCAAGTTTCTGAATCAAACCGTGATTGATAGTTCCAAGGAGGCGAGGTTCGCAATGGAGATGAAAATAACCGGCAGCCAGCAGAGCATATCCGTACCAATAATCAAGATGATCCTCCACAGAAGCAGCGTTTCGGTTTTGTCGCGGCTAACTCCGGCCTCCCTGGTCGCCTGTTTGACTCTGCGTAGTATCGTGACGTAGCAGAAAGCAATGACGACCATCGACAAAGCATTGAGTACTTGAAAGTAAAAGCAAAGCGCTGAAAGAATCTTTTCTGCTAGTATACAAGTTGTTTTATCCTAAACTTTACGAAAAGACTCTTGCCACACGTTATCCAAACGAATAAAAAGCGGAAAACTTGATATTCAGAATGAAACCGCTCTATGTAAGAATCTTTTGTTGAAAACGTTGATACCGACGAAAACGAAGAAAGAGTACTCCCATCCGGGCTGCTGGCTTGTGACATGGGTCCTTTTATCCGCATCCGAATAGCTTGTCGTAAGAGGAAGCGCAAGACAGACGCTGGAGCTCCCGTAGAAATCTCTATTAACATCAGTAAAGTATTCAGTTATGATAACCCGAGTAGCAAGTGTTGAAACAGTGACACATTCTGCATATTTAATGCTTCTTCAACGAAATGAAGATGTTAATAGTCAAATACTACCGAAAGTAGTCGATGGGCATGAGAGGTAACCCTGCCAACGCCACAGCCAGTCCAAAGGAGACGCCGACGAGGATTTTGATGCCCCTAGCGGACACTCGACTAACTCCAGCTAGACTAGTCAGTTTCCAGAACCTCTCCAAACTAAGGACTACAAAAGAATGGGCAGTCAGCTACAGAGCGTACTTGAAACAGAACGACTACTGACTTGTTAAGGTGAATACAGAGAGCTCGGAGGAAAAGACGCAGGAAAATCCTGCAAGTTTGCAAATCCACGAGCTCCTCCAGTTTCCGTCCTGTAGGAAGTAGCGTCCGCGAAAGTGCCAATCGGCAGATGCGTTGATCAGTAGAAACACTCCCATGAAGAAATCTCCTGAAGTTCAAGTGGCGCGTAATCATTAGCCTGTTTCTGATTAGAATCGAAACAAAAGTGAAATACCCAGAGCCAGACTGGACGAAAGGATCTTCTGGATTTGACGACTTTCCTGTAGAGAGTAGCTTCCTGCAGGTTTTGTGCGAGACGCAATTCTCCAGAGGAGAACGCCCACGTTGAAAGCCGCGGCAAAGACGCCGAGAGTCCAAACTGTGTGACGGAGCACAGTGTTGTGCATCAGATCTTCGCACGTCGAAAAGGGATCCGGCTGCGAAACCCTGGTCGAACAGTTAAAGTTTTGTTTTTGTGCAATGCAGCACACCCTCCAGTCGTCGGAAGTTCTAAAAATTACAGAATGATTTCTTGGGATTCATGAAAGTTAGATGAGGACTTACATCACTGGAAGTTCAATCTTGTTGCGCTCAAGTGCCCTGCCGAATTAAAAGACGCCACAAATTATCAACCTTATAATGTTACATCGTCGTAAAAATAATAGTAATAACAATAATAATAATCTTTATTATAAATATCGATTACATAATGAACGTTGATGTTTTAACTCATTTAATTGAATCGAAAATAACTAATTAACAATATTGAGTTTGTAAAGCTTACAAATGAATTAGGTTTTCTAATTCGAGGAATGATTCCGTCACTCTGTGGGTAATCATATTATTCTCCAAGATCCTAGATGATAAAAATATCAAAAACATAGATAAAATACCAAAATAAGTCTGGTCTTTTTCATAACTCACAGATAGGTCGAGGAAGTGAGACCAGTAAAGATTCCGGTTTCCAACGACGCAATTCTATTCTCCCACAAATATCTGGATTGAAATGATTAAGGGAACATTTGATTAATAATTGCCTAAATTCACGCGATTTGCGTGAACTATAGTAATTCTGGCAAGCTTACACGAACTCTACGTACTAACAAACTGATACAAAAACCAGAAGTTTTGTGAAGGTTGGCTTTTGCTGATACTTCATAAAGAATACTGACAAAGTTCATTTAGTATGAAATGCCCAGGAACGCAGGAAAACATTCCAAGTGCACTTTCATCTTCAGTTCTGTTTTAAGACTTCATGGTGGAAAGTTTCAGAAACTATGTGCCAAACGCTTTCATTGACTGTTACTGGAAACTCTATTCATGACAGTGAAGGAGCTAACTGCCGGGAATAAAGGAGCGTTAAACTGTGAATTAGACACACGAGACTTGATGCTATTTCAGGATTTTCCTTTCAGCGTACCAGAAAAACAAATCGTAAACTGTTCTTGTCTCGGAAACAGGTTACGAAGTAACTATGGTATTCAGCTGCTAATGTTTACTCCATGAAATATCACATTGGTCGAGTCATTTCGGATTTGTTGTTTCACGTGATATGTAACTTCTGAAGCATCGAAACGAGTCACGTTTTTATCTTCAGCAACTGGACTTTTGTCCGTATCAATATTAAGATCCGAATATGATGAATAATAATAAATAATAATGAATAAAAATTATGATATATATTATGTCTATAATATAAAATTATATTATTAACATTATTAAATTATATTATACATACTATTATATAATTTTTAATATTAAAATATATAATTTTATTTAATTATATATTACATAATTAAATAAATATATTTAATTAATATAAAATATTTAATTCATTTCATATTATATAATTAATTATTAATTTTTTGAATTATTTATTATTTGACATAATTATTTTTGTATATATTAATATTAAATATTATAATTATATTAAAAATTATAATTATATTATTTATATTATTAATATATTACAAATATATAATAAATAAAATAATAATGAATATTAGCAGGAACTTAAAAAGGTTGCTTCCTTATTTAGATAACGTGAAAGGAGTGCGAAAAATTCAGAAATTACAATCCTTGCAGAGACTTCAGATGTTTGAAGCTTCCTCTCTCAATGGAACTGATCCTGTTGTTCTGCAATTCCCTGAAACACAGAGGAATCGCTGCTTATCACCACAGGCTCTTTTATGATTCGACATTATCTCAGAAAAGAAAACTTACAACTGTAGAAGAGATTCAAGTCCCAAGAAGTCGTCTTCATGGATGGATGTGATATTGTTGAAACGTAAGTCCCTTTTCGAGAGTAAAATTCAAATGAATACAGGTGAACATTTATACAGTGCTAAGTGGTTTAGGGTACGAATCCATCATCTTGACATAAATAACTAATAATAATTAATAAGATATTAAATTAACTTAACATAACCCACCATTACCTAACTTGAAAAAGAATGAAAATAAAGACATTACAAATGTGTCAGTGACGTGAGATGTTTGAAGCTTCCTCTCTCAATGGAACTGATCCTGTTGTTCTGCAATTCCCTGAAACACAAAGGAATCGCTGCTTATCACCACAGACTCTTTTATGATTTGACATTATCTCGGAAAAGAAAACTTACAATCGTTGAAGAGATTCAAGTCCCAGGAAGTCGTCTTCATGGATGGATGTAATATTGTTGAAACGTAACTCCCTTTTCGAGAGTAAAATTCAAATGAATACAGGTGAACATGTATACTATTATTATTATATAATATTATAATATATTATTTTTATACTATTATGCTAAGTAGTTTAGTAGTAGTTAAGTAATATTATATAATATAATTGTAATATAAATTATATTATATATATTATTGAATTATGTTACATATATTATTATATAATTATTAATATTAATATATATAATTTTATTTAAGTATATATTATATAATTAAATATATACATTTAATTAATATAATATATTAATTAATTTATTATTAACATAATGTAAATATACAATAAATAAAATAATAATGAATATTAGCAGGAACTTAACAAGGTTGTTTCCTTATTTAGATCACGTGAAAGGAGTGCGAAAAATTCAGAAATTACAAATATATTAGTGACGTGAGATGTTTGAAGCTTCCTCTCTCAATGGAACTGATGCTGTTGTTCGACAACCACCTGAAACACAAAGGAATCGCTGCTTATCACCACAGACTCTTTTATGATTTGACATAATCTCAGAAAAGAAAACTTACAATTTCTGAAGAGATTCAAGTCCCAAGAAGTCGTCTTCATCGATGGATGTGATATTGTTGCGACTTAAAGACCTTTTCGAGAGTAAAATTTAAGTGAATACAGGTGAACATTGATACATTGCCAAGTGGTTTAGGTTACGAATGAATCATCTTGACATAAATAACTAATAATAATTAATAAGACATTAAATTAACTTAACATAACCCACCATTACCTAACTTAAAAAAGAATGAAAATAAAGACATTACAATGTTTGCAGAGACGTGAGATGTTTGAAGCTTCCTCTCTCAATGGAACTGAGCCTGTTGTTCTGCAACCACCTGAAACACAAAGGAATCGCTGCTTATCACCACAGACTCTTTTATGATTTGACATTATCTCAGAAAAGAAAAACTTACAAATGCTGAAGAGATTCAAGTCCCAAGAAGTCGTCTTCATCGATGGATGTGATATTGTTGCGACTTAAAGACCTTTTCGAGAGTAAAATTTAAGTGAATACAGGTGAACATTGATACATTGCCAAGTGGTTTAGGTTACGAATGAATCATCTTGACATAAATAACTAATAATAATTAATAAGACATTAAATTAACTTAACATAACCCACCATTACCTAACTTAAAAAAGAATGAAAATAAAGACATTACAATGTTTGCAGAGACGTGAGATGTTTGAAGCTTCCTCTCTCAATGGAACTGAGCCTGTTGTTCTGCAACCACCTGAAACACAAAGGAATCGCTGCTTATCACCACAGACTCTTTTATGATTTGACATTATCTCAGAAAAGAAAAACTTACAAATGCTGAAGAGATTCAAGTCCCAAGAAGTCGTCTTCATCGATGGATGTAATATTGTTGTCATCTAAGTCCCTTTTCGAGAATAAAATTCAAATGAATACAGGTGAACGGTTATACTATTATTATTATATATTATAATATATTATTTTTATACTATTATGCTAAGTAGTTTAGTAGTAGTTAAGTAATATTATTAAAGCATATTATATATATTATTAAATCATGTTATATATATTATTATATAATTATTAATATAAATATATATAATTTTATTTAATTGTAATTATATAATTAATTATTAAGTTTTTAATTATTTATTATTTTATATAATTATTTTTATATATATGAATATTATATATTATAATTATATTAAATTATATTATTATATTATTTATATTATTAATATAATATAAATATATCATAAATAAAATAATAATGAATATTAGCATGAACTTAAAAAGGTTGCTTCCTTATTTAAATAACGGGAAAGGAGTGCGAAAAATTCAGAAATTACAATCCTTGCAGAGACTTCAGATGTTTGAAGCTTCCTCTCTCAATGGAACTGATGCTGTTGTTCTGCAAATCCCTGAAACACAAAGGAATCGCTGCTTATCACCACAGACTCTTTTATCATTTGACATTATCTCAGAAAAGAAAACTTACAATTCAAGAAGAGATTCAAGTCCCAAGAAATCGTCTTCATGGATGGATGTGATATTGTTGCCATCTAAATTCCTTTTCGAGAGTAAAATTCAAATGAATACAGGTGAACATTGATACATTGCCAAGTGGTTTAGGTTACGAATCAATCATCACTAAAGACATTAAATTAATTTAACATACTCCCCAAATAGCTAACTTAAAAAGAATGAAAATAAGTCCCAAAATAAAAAAAAAAATACAAAAAAACAAAAAATATAAAATATAAAATAAGTCCCAGGAAGTCGTCTTCATGGATGGATGTGATATTGTTTTCACGTAAGTCCCTTTTCGAGAGTAAAATTAAACTGAATATAAGTTTGCATCAATACATGGCTAGTGGTAATTCATTTATGAATCAACTCTAAAGGCGTTATTCATGTCATATCTACTGGAACTGATAGGTGAAATCGGGTAATGAAAAACATTACATTGGTTTCACACAATGTAATGATTTTTATTTCTTTCATTTCGAGCAATGCAGAATAGAATCTGTTCACGACTTGGAATTTTTAAGGATTCCGTCCCAAGAGTCATTGAAACAGCCTTTATGAATGTTTATATACAATCGGCATTATGTAATGATTGGATGTACTTACAGTGTTATAGGACGTAGGTCAGAAATATTAGGAATCACAGAAAGTCCTCGACAACGTATTCCCGCCAAAGGTATTTCCAACACTCGCCGCCTCCTAAGGTAAACCAAGTACACATTTACAATTACTGAATTCATTCTGGAACTAGATTACATGTAAAATATCAATAGAAAGATCTTTGTACACGAATAATTGAGTAGAGTACAAGTGTAACAAATAAATGAAGTAAAGTGCAAGAGTTTAATAGAAGACAGCCAATTTTCTATTTGTCAAGTAACATTCTCTTGGACTCTGCTTCGTTAGAATTCTTACCTGGAAATTTTTTCATGAGGTCAAATGCAGAGCTGTAATTTGCTAATTAAAATAAACTGAATTAGTGGATTAAAATTAAATGAAGAGTCCCGAAATACTTGAGATGAAAAAACAGGCAGCAGTCATCCACAAGACTCTGAACCACAGGGACATTTTCAGTTGTCGATGCCAAGTGGAGCTGTTCAAACAGGTATCTAGTTGTTGCCTGCAACAGTGCAATAGTGACAGTTAAACGTGAACAACATTACAGCAGTAAAATTAGATTGTTTTGCAAGTATATCGAACAACTTCTGTTAAAGAAGATTCTAGAGAGTACTTACAAAAGGACGTCCAAGGATTGATACTGAATTAAAGACTTGCAGATGCGCAATTATATCCTGGGCGTCTTGAACTTGCCTCGCACAGGCTGAAACCGCTTATCTTCGACCACAAGAACCTCAGCACTCTTTACCAATTTTATATTGGATTAAAAAATAGAGATTTGCGTACCTCATCCTGTGATAGCGAGAATTTTTCAGTGCAAAATTGTGAAATCAGTTTCAGATTGGAAATACACAAGTTTTTCTTAAGAGCAACCACAAACCGACAGAATATTCCTCGCAATCAGTTTGGCAAGTTCCCGTCTGGTTAAACGCAACACTTCCCTCGTTTTGTAAACCGATCCGGAATAGAACTTAAAGGTCAGCAGGATCCTTAAGTGATAATTTTCAGGACGGCGAACACGTGAAGCTGTATTACAAATTTCCGGGATATTCCGGGGAAATTTGCAGTATATTTCCCCGGGAAACTGTATCCCGGTTTCTTCCGGAATTTTCCGATGTCTTTTTTCGGTGCTTTTCCCCGGTAGAGGTACTGGGACTTTTCCCCGGATTTTTTTCGGAATGCTTCCGGTATCTTTCCGATATGAACTGTGGGTATTTTTTTTTCTTACGGGCACAGCAGAGGACACAAAGATTTTGTAAAAATATCATAGAGAGCACTAATACTCGGTAAACAAAATCAGGAAGTCTAAAAACAAAAACTGAATGAGCTTCTGAAAATGTCCTGAGTGTGTCCTGAACAACGTCCTGAACCTGTCCGCAGCTTATCCTGAACATACATCCCTGATGCTGAATATGTTCTGAAAACATCCTTAGCGTGTCCTTAACAGAGTCTTGAATATATCCTGAACTTATCCTGTCAATATCTTGAACATGTTCTGAACATGGCCTGAAGATACTCTAAAGATGTTCTGACAATATCCTAAGTTTGTCCTGAACAATGTCCTGAATACATCCTGAGCGTGCCCTGAACACATCCTGACTATACCCTGAATATGTTCCGGATATATCCCAAATACGTCCTGAGTATAGCCTGAACATGTCCTGAATATGTCTGAACATCCTTAAATGGCACACCTAAAAACAGTATTCCACTTCTAATTTTACAGCCTTCATAAGCAGTCGAAAGAACAGTATGGAAAGTTGATTGTAGCAAAGTTGTGATCTTGAATCACATAATTTATCCACTGCTCTGTAACTCCACTAAAATTCAATTGAAGACACAGCACAAGAAGAAGTAACGCTAACACGCCGAGACAAATAATATTTAAATGTTACTTTTTATGCTAAGATATATGCAAAATTAATTGCACAGTGTTAATGGGTGTTCAGTGGAAATTAAAATGTAGTTCTTCGTATTTTACTGACTCTAAAATAGTTCACAGTTTCACCGCTAGATGGCGTTTGCCTAATATCTTAGCAGACGACGGACGAACCACGTGTGTTATGTACAAAATTTAAACTTGTGGCCACTCGAAATTTAAATTGACGTACAAAATGGCTAAAAAGGGAGGAGGAAAGAAAAGCGGAGTAAGTATCAGCAAAATCAAGGGCAACAATGACTTAAAATAGAAAAAGAACAGAAAAGTGGCACTGCAGTCGCCGGTAAAAAAGTCAAACACTTGAAGCCAACTCCACAGTCTCTGACCAAAACTGTCAAAGGCAAAAATAAAGCACCTCCCCAGCAGAAACCTAAAAAAAAAGGAAAGAAACAACCACCGCAAGAAGAAAACAAGCCCAAACAGAAGAAAAACGAAGAAACCGAAGAAGATTTTGATATCGAGGATGTGGCCGACACGCTCGAAGACGACGACAACTTGAACGTCCTGCGAAACTTTGCCCAGCAGAAAGATTTCAGTCTCTGACAAGCGGCGCATTAGGCAAGGCCTCCTACAAACTGCTACACTGGTACCACAGTCCAAAAATAGAAGATTGAAAACTCTGCAACCATAAACATAACATTTCATACAGGAATGCTCAAAAACCTGTGTTCATTAACCGAATTCTATTGAATAGAAGCGCAGATAGCATCTGTTTTGCTCTACGTAATTTCTATTTGCTTGCTGGATTCAGTAAATCCTAATCATTAATAGAGTCTATGCCAAACGATAGTAGCGCCAAGGAGTTGCAGCGGTCAGAGTTGGAAAACTCGCGTCGTCTGCTATTGTAGGACAAGCCTTCCGATCTCGGCGCTGTTTTACTTGTCCTAAAACAGCAGACGACGCGAGTTTTCCAACTGTGACCACTGCAACTCCTTGGCGCTACTATCGCTTGGCACAGAGTCTATTATAAAAGCATGAGTGAACCAATTATTCCGTGATTTGTCAAGTACCTCAGTTGGTGTCGAGTTCAATTAGTTATCACAAGATGGCGCTAGTAGACAATTGCCTAGGTGCCTGGTTACAATGCTAAGATAGGGACTTGACAGGCTTTATTGTCTAGAAGGCTATGGAAATAGTAACTGTATTTACATACAAAATTATTTTTTTAAAAAATTCAAGATTTTAGGACAAACGAAATTTTTTTTACAGAAATGTTGAAGAAATTTCGTATCAGAGTTCAAGTTGCCGGCGAACTGAGCTAATTAGTCCACGTGATGTTGGTGTTCTCCATTAACCTGCGAATAAGTAAAGTAGTAATAAGTAGTAATAAGACAAGGTGATGAACTAGTTTTGAACAAGGGGTCCGAAACCCGAGGAAAAGTGTACGAAGATTATTTGATAACACGAAGATAACATGGAGATAACAGGTTGATAACATGACCCAGGTGTACGAAGATTATTAGAAGTTTCGGACCCCCCCTTGGTGTTGAATGTAAAAATAGTAATGAATTATAGAGAAAGTAGTAATATTAGTACTAATACTACTTCATAATTATAGGAGTACTACTACTACTACTGCTATTGCTACGAACACTACTACTAGCACTAATACTACTACGATTACCACTACTACTGCTATTATTCCTTCTACGGCTATTTATACTACTACTACTATTATTATTGCTACGAACACTAGTACTACTACTGCTATTATATCTCCTACGGCTGTTTATACTACTACAACTACTACTGCTATTATTCCTTCTACGGCTATTTATACTATTACTAACACTATTATTATTATTACTACGAACACTACTAGTACTACTTCTACAACTAGTATAAAATCACTACTTCTGTTACTATTACAACAACTGCTATTACTACTGCTGCTTATTACTTCCACCGCAACTAAACACACTACTAGTACTGTACAATGACTAGCTAGTATTACTACTGCTACCAACACTGCTACGGCTATTTAGACTACTAATACTATCACTGGCACTACGACTAGTACTACTATTACTATTAGAATACTTTTGATGCTATTGCTATAGTATAAGTATATTACTACTTCAACTACTATTAATACTACAGCTATTCAGACTACAATTAACACTACTACTACTGCTACTACTACTGTTGCTACAAACACTACTACTACTACTAATTCTACTACGAACACTACTACTACTGCTATTGCTCCTTCTACGGCTATTTACACTACTAATACTACTACTATTCTACTACTACTACTACTACTACTATAGCTATTTAGGCTACTACTATTACTATAGCTATTTAGGCTACTACTACTACTATAGCTATTTGGACTACTACTACTACCAAACTTACAATGTATGGAGTTTTGGGAACTGGTCGAAAGTTCCGTTTTGTATCCCAATGGCAATATTATCACTAATCGTCCTGCAATAAAATAAAATAATTTATTATTATTATTATTATTATTATTATTATTATTATCATTATTATTACAGCATTTCCAAAGATGGCAGTCCCTCGAAAGTTGCTTTTCCTATTATCGTGATGTTGTTGTAGTCCAGGGTCCTGAAAAATATTCCAAGAAGATAATATTGTAAATTATAATTGTATACAATTAGAAAAAGAATTCAAAATTGTAAAACTAATAGAAAAACTGAACTAGAAGAAAACTAGATCTGTGGGAAATAGTAAATGAGACTATTCCCCAACGATAGCCATAGGAATGGAGAATACCCAATCTGACTATCTCAGATCAGGGTTCCCACTGAAAAATCTGAATCAAGTTCCCTGACTTTTCCCCGATTTCCCTGAAAATTTTTCCCATTTTTCCCTGAATTTTTAAACCCATTACACTTTCTAGAAGTTATTCCATTAGAGCCTTGAGCAAAGGGTATTTGAAACTGAGTAGAGGGGCAACTCAAATTCCCTGTATTCCCTGACTTTTCCCCGATTTCCCTGAAAATTTTTTCCAATTTTTCCCTGAATTTTTAAACGTATTATACTTTCTAGAAGTTATTCCATTAAAGGCTTGAGCAAAGGCTATTTGAAACTGAGTGGAGGGGCAACTCAAATTCCCTGATATTTCCCTGTATTCCCTGACTTTTCCCTGATTTCCCTGACAATTTTTCCCATTTTCCCTGAATTTTTAAACGTATTATACTTTCTAGAAGTTATTCCATTAGAGGCTTGAGAAAAGGCTATTTGAAACTAAGTGGAGTGGCAACTCACATTCCCTGACCTTTTCCTCATTTACTACCAATTCCCTGATTTTTCCCTGTATTCCCTGACTTTTCCCTGATTTCCCTGACAGTTTTTTCCTGACTTTTCAAACGCATTATACTTTCTAGAAGTTACTCAGAGGCTTGAGGATGGCAACTCAAATTCCCTTACCTTTTCCTCATTTATTACGAATTCCCTGATATTTCCCCTGTATTCCCTGACTTTCCCCTGATTTCCCCGTTTTCCAGGTCGGTGGGAACCCTGCTGAGATGTAGGTCCAGGCAGAGGTACAGAGTAGCAAGGCTAAAAAGACTAGGCCGAGGGACAAAGCCGAGGGACAAAGGACCAATTCCCTGATGTTTCCCCTATATTCCCTGACTTTTCCCTGATTTCCCCGTTTTTCAGGTCGGTGGGAACCCTGCTAATGTAGGTCCCAGGCAAAGGCATAGAGTAGCAAGGCTGAAAAGAGCAGGCCGAGGAACAAAGCAAGGGTTAGACCTACGGCAGATGCGGATCAGTGCTTCCACTTTGCAGGGAAATTCCCTCAAAAAAGGAAAATGGGGAAGAGGGAAAAGGGGAAATGGAGGGTAAAGTTAATTTACCAATGCAGCTTTACTATTTAGCACGGAGGGGAAAAAGGGGGAAAAAGTGGAAGCACTGATACGGATGGCAGGAATGGAATCTCATCTGTTATATATTACATTATTAATAAAATTTATTATAAATATTAAAAATTACAATATAAATAAATCTCCCACAGATTTTTGAATAAAACTGGAATAATTAAGTTTAATTAATATTCAATTAAATTAAATTTAAATTTATTACGAATTAATTATTATAATTACAAAGTTTTCAGGTTCTCCAGTCCTTTGAAGCTTTCGTCCTGAATCCGGGTAATGGAGTTGTCGTTCAGTCTCCTGAAATATTGAATTACAACAGTTGATTAATTTTTATTATTAAATTAAATCTAATTAAGTTATTTCAATAGAATAAAAGATATATTGGTGATTGTGAAAGGGACGTACAGAGTTTCCAGCGAGCTGAGTTGGTTGAATGTCCCGTTCTGTACAGTTTCCAGTTTGTTGAAGTCCACAGTTCTGATAGTCGAAGAAATTTTCATATTAGTAATGACTAGTGTTTCCCCTTTTTCCCCTTCCTTTCCCCTTCTTCCCCTTTTTCCCCTCTTTTCCCGTCCGTTTTATAATATAAAGGTATATTTGTAGATTGTTATCAACAATTTACTGTTGCTAGTGCTACTACTACTACTATTTCTACTACTACTACTTCTGCTTCTACCACTAGTACTGTTATTACTAGTACTGATCCTGCTCCTGCTACTACTACTACTACTACTACTGATACTACTTCTACTACTGCTTATGCTACTACTACTGATACTGCTTCTACTACTGCTACTACTAGTACTGATCCTACTACTGATACTCTTTCTAATTCTTCTACTACTATTACTAGTACTATTACTACTACTGCTGCTGCTACTACTACTACTATTATTGCTACTGCAACTGCTACTTCTTCTACTTCTACTTCTACTACTACTGCTACTATTGTTTTTACTAGTACTGACACTACTGCTGGTATTGCTACTACTTCTACTACTACTTCTATTACTGCTACTACTAGTACTGATCCTACTACTGATACTCTTTCTACTTCTTCTACTACTATTACTACTACTGTTATTACTAGTACTGATCCTACTACTACTGCTGCTGCTACTACAACTGCTACTACTTCTACTGTTTTTACTAGTACTAACACTACTGCTAGTATTGCTACTACTTCTACTACTACTTCTATTACTGCTACTACTAGTACTGATCCTACTACTGCAACTACTTCTACTTCTACTGCTACTTTTAATAAATTTCACAGAACTCAGAAAGTGTATAGCGATCCAAGTTTATCGAGGCTTCCTTGTACTACTTACTACTACTACTAGTATTGCTACTGCAACTACTTCTACTTCTACTACTACTTTTAATAAATTACATAGAACTTACAAAGTGTATAGCGATGCAAGTCTATCGAGGCTTCCCTTGTCGACTCGGGAAATGTTGTTTTCGTGAAGCTGCCTATATCCACATATGAAAAATAATAATTTTAATAATAATTAAATATAATAGAATAATTAAATTATTTTAATTATTATCATAACTGCTACTGCTACTACTGCTACTACTACTATTGCTACTATTGTTACTACTGCGGCTACCACTACTATCGCTACTCCTACTACTCTTACTAATACTACTTTTACTGCTACTACTACTTCTACTACTACTAGTGCTATTCCCCATTCCTACTAGTACTGTTATTACTAATTCTATTGCTACTGCTACTACTCTTAGTAATACTACTTCTACTGCTACTTCTAATACTACTATTCTAAATATATTAAAATAATTAAATTATTTTAATTATTATCATAACTACTACTGCTACTACATCTACTACTACTATCGCTACTATTGTTACTACTGCGTCTACAACTACTATTGCTACTACTACTACCCTTACTAATACTACTTCTACTGCTACTTTTAATACTACTATTCTAAATATATTAGAATAATCATATTATTTAACTATTATCATAACTGCTACTGCTACTACATCTACTACTACTATCGCTACTATTGTTACTACTGCGGCTACTACTACTATTGCTACTCCTACTACTCTTACTAATACTAATTCTACTGCTACTTCTAATACTACTATTGTAAATATATTAGAATAATTATATTAATTTAAATACTATCATAACTGCTACTGCTACTACTACTATTGCTACTCCTACTACTCTTACTAATACTACTTCAAACTGCTACTTCTAATACTACTGTTGTAAATATATTAGAATAATTATATTATTTAATTATATTTATATTTACAGCGATTTTAAGTTTTCCAGTCCGTCGAAAGTCCCGTTCTCCACTGAAGTCAGTTGGTTGCCGTACAGGAACCTATTAAGGAATACTATTACTACTACTACTACTACTACTACTACTACTACTATTATTATTATTATTATTATTATGATTATTATTATTATTATTTTTATATATTTATTATTATCGTAACTGATACTACTACTACTTCTACTAGTTCTACTGCTACTACTCGTACTAATACTACTTTGACTGCCACTACTACTTCTACTACTAATTTTGTTGTTACTGCTGCTACTACTGCTATTGTTACTACTCTTACGATTAGTACTTTTACTGCTACTACTATTTCTACTACTACTGCTATTACTAATTCTATTGCTACTGCTACTGCTACTACTCTAACACTACTACTACTACTGTTACTACTACTTCTACTATTACTACTGCTACACCTATGAATACTACTACTGCTACTGTTACTACTACTTCTACTATTACTACTGCTACACCTATGAATACTACTACTTCTACTATACTTCTATTGTTGCTACTGCTACTACTCTTACTACTACTACTTCTATTGTTACTACTACTACTACTATACTTCTATTGTTGCTACTGCTACTACTCTTACTACTACTACTTCTATTGCTACTACTACTACTATTATTATTATTATTATTATTATTACAGTTGTGTAAGATTCTGTAGCTCTTGGAAGCTTCCCTTCTCGATGAAGGCGATTTTGTTTCGACGTAAATCCCTACGAACAAACGAAAATACATTATCAATTTTAGATAATTACAGAATTAAATATGTTAATTAATCTTGAGAACTGATAACACTGATAACAGATGATGACAAGGTTGATAACGCAATAGATAAACTGATAACTTAGTTGAAAACACTCTGATAACACTCTGATTACAGTTGATAACAGTGTTCGTAACACTTTCATAATATGCTGACAACACTGATAACAGATGATAACAGTTGATAACACAGTTGATCACATGCTGATAACAGATGATAACAGTTGATAACACAGTTGACCACATGCTGACAACAGATGATAATAGTTGATAACACAGTTGATCACATGCTGATAACAGATGATAATAGTTGATAACAAAGTTGATCACACGCTGATAACACTCTAATAACACTGTGATAACAGGTGATAACAGTTGATAACACTTTCATAACATGCTGACAACACTCTGACAATATGTTGATAACAATCTGATAACACTTTGATAGCATGTTGATAACACTCTGATAACACTTTGATAATAAGCTGATAATACTTACAGCCAAGACAGCGATTTCACTGTAAAGATCCCCGAGTCTATTGCAGTTATCTGGTTATCGCCCAAATACCTAAATCAAATAAATATAATTTTTTACAATTTATTTAAATATATAATAATAATAATAATAATAATAAAACTAATTCAAAACTAACAGCCATTCCAGATTTTCCAGTCCCTTGAAGACTCCAGCATCAAGTTTAGTTATCTTATTACTGGAGAGATGCCTAAAATTCAAATAAAATATATTATAATTAATAATATATATTATATTTATTATATATTTAAAATAACTTACAAAACTTTTAAAGATTTTAAATAATTAAAAGCTCCAATCTCGATGTCCTCGATATGGTTGCTGTCCAAATTCCTACAAATAAATTTATTATTAATAATATTTTTTATATTTATATTAATAATTAAATATATTAATAATATTTTTTTAAGGTGTACTTACAGGGATTTGAGGGATTTCAGGGTGCTGAAAAGGTTTTTCTGGATTTTCGTGATTTTATTTTCGTATAAAAGTCTGAAAAGAAATCAGAAAAACAATATTAATAATAATTAATTAATTAACTAAATTATTAATTAACTTAATATTATTAATATTATCAATGATTTATATTATTATTACTATTTAACTTATTATTAATATTATTGAAACTAAATTATTACAAAACTAAAATTATTATTAACTAAATTATTAGTTATTGAGTAATTAATTTAATTGATTAATGAATAAATTAATGAATAAAATATTATATTTCATAATATATAATCAGAAAAATAATATTAATAATCAATTCATTAAATAAATTATTAATTAACTAAACATAAAATTAAAATTATTATTAACTTATTATTAATATTATCAAAATTAAATTTTTATCAAAGTAAAATTATTATTAACTCAATTATTAATTATTGAGTAATTATACTGATTAATTAATCAATAGATTATTAAATAAATATTATATTTATTATTATATTAATTTTGTTATTTTTATTTGTTTAATTGATATTAATTTTGATTTATTATAATATTTAATATACATTACTGAATAAATATTATTTTTTAAAATAAATATTTGAATAAATATTTATTAATTATAATAAATTAATATTGTTAATTTTGAATAAATATTACACTTATAATGTTTAATAGTAAAATTAATCAATAAATAAATTTTTAAGTTAATTAATCTAGACGAAACGGTATTATAATGATTAATTAACTTTCATTAACTTTAATTAGACAGTAAAAATAATAATAAATAATACCAGTGTTTCCCCTTTGCAGGGAAATTTCCTGAAAAAGGGGAAATGGGACCTGAGAAGGGAAACTATAAGGGAAGCGGAAAAAGGGACAATCTGGATGGACGCTTTGTATTCTAGCTTGGAGGGTGGGGGAAGGGAAAAATAAGGGAAGAGGGGAAAAAGGGGAAACTGAAAGTGGAAACCAGCGTTTTCGGGGAAAAGGAGGAAAATGGGGTCTGAAGAGGGGAAAAGGGGGATCTAAAACTACAGCTTGTTTTATAGCACGGAGGGGGAAAAGGGGGAAATAATGGAATAGGGGGAAAAGGGGGATCTAGAACTACAGCTTGTTTATAGCACGGAGGGGGAAAAGGGAGAAATAAGGAAAAGGGGGAAAAGGGGAAACTGAAAGTGAATACACTGGATAATACTTACAAGTGTTTTAGAGATTTTAAACCGTCGAAAGCTCCGTTTTCGATTGTAGAAATTTCGTTATTATTCAAAAATCTGTAAAAAAATAAAATATTTAATTAAATTTAACTCAGGTATATTAGTTATCAGGTGTTATCAACCTGTTATCACGTGTTATCAATGGGATTGGAAACCCGAGGAAAAGTGTACGAAGACTATTTGACAACACACGATAACAGGTTGATAACAGTGATAACATGAACTAGGTATTTGAGGGTTACTGGAAGTTTCGGACCCCCTTGGAATATTTTAATATCTTGAAATAATTATTAGGAATCAACGGGTCCGAAACTTCGAAGAAAAGTGTACCAAGATTATTTGATAACACATGATAACACGGAGATAACAATAATAACATGACCTAGGTATTCGAGAATTATTGGAAGTTTCGGACCCCCTTGGAATATTTTATTATGCTGAAATAATTATTACAATCAAGGGGTCCGAAACTACGAAGAAAAGTGTACGAAGATTATTTGATAACACGGAGATAACAGGTTGATAACAGTGATAACATGACTCAGGTGTGCAAAGATTATTGGAGGTTTCGGACCCCCTTGGTGTCATCACTGTTATCAACCTATTATCACGTGTTATCCAAGGGGTCACAAACTCCGAGGAGAAGTGTATGAAGATTAATTGGCAACAAATGATAACACGGAGATAACGTGGAGATAACAGGTTGATAACAGTGATAACATGAATAGGTGTTCGAAGATTATTGACAGTTTCGGACCCCTTGGAATTTTTCAGTATCTTGAAATATTAATCATTAGGAATCAAGGGGTCCGAAACTTCGAGGAAAAGTGTACAGAGATGTACATTTGATAACACGGAGATAACATGGAGATAACACGTTGATAACAGTGATAACTTGAAAAATGTTGATAATATGACCCAGGTGTGCGAAGATTATTAGAAGTTTCGGACCCCCTTGGTGTTATCACTACTACTTACAGTTTCCGTAGTAAATCCAGGCCTTGGAAAGTAGCGCTCTTCAACATGGCGATCCTGTTATCGTTTAAATACCTGTAATTACGAAAATCAGATATTTAATTAGAAAATTAAATATTAGTTTAATTATGATAACAAAAATAAAGAAAAAATTATTTTAATTAATTATTATTCCTATTATTATTATTCGAATTATTTATTCCTAATAAGGGGTCCGAAACTTCTAATAATCTTCGTACACCTGGGTCATGTTATCAGGTGTTATCAACCGGTTATCTCTGTGTTATCATGTGTTATCAAATAATCCTCGTACACTTTTCCTCGGGGTTTCCAACCCCTTGGATAACAAGTGATACTTGGTTGATAACAGTGATAACACCAAGGGGTCCGAAACTTCCAGTAACTTTCGTGCATCTGGGTCATGTTATCAGGTGTTATCAACCGGTTATCTCTGTGTTATCATGTGTTATCAAATAATCCTCGTACACTTCTCCTCGGGGTTTCCGACCCCTTGGATAACACGTGATACTTGGTTGATAACAGTGATAACACCAAGGGGTCCGAAACTTCTAATAATCTTAGTACACCTGGGTAATGTTATCACCAGTTATCTCCATGTAATCATGTGTTATCAAATAATCTTCGTACACTTTTCCTCGGAGTTTCGGACCCCTTGATTCCTAATAATTATTTCAAAATATTCAAAAAATCCCAAGGGGGTCCGAAACTTGGAATAATCCTCGTACACCTAGGTCATGTTATCACTGTTATCAACCTGTTATCATGTGTTATCAAATTATCTTCGAGCACTTTTCCTCGGAGTTTCGGACCCCTTGAGAAATTCAATCGGAATAATTAATTAGTATTTTTATATAATAATTATAAAATTATAACTAATTTGATATTTAATATATTTTTATAATTTATTTTAATTTAATTACAATTAAATATAATTTATTATTATTGATATATTTTAATACTTACAGGTGATTCAAAGAACCGAGTCCACGGAAACTATTTTCTTCGATAGTTTGGATATTATTATTATCCAGAAACCTGTAAATACATAAAAATATCAAAAATTTATTTAAATATATTAATAATTATTATTATATATTATTAAAATTAACTTACAACCAATACAGAGACTCCAGAGCTTCAAAACTTTGCTTTCCGATCTTCGTAATATCGTTAAACTGCAAATTTCTGGTTTGAAAAAAAATTATTATTAATAATAAATATTATAATAATTTACTTGAATTACTTACAGCAGTGTTACGGATTTCAGGCCGTCAAAAATTCCCTCGTGAATCGCAGAGATATTATTGCCATCCAAATGCCTGGGACACATATTAAGAAAAGTTGCATTTAGTTCCTTAGCTTACCGCTAGATGGCGTTGCTACGCACGCCAAATGTGAAATGTCTGCTCGTAGAAATATTATTGCTATCGAAATGTATATAAGAAATATAGAAGCATTGCAGTTAGTTCTTTGAACTGCCGCTAGATGGCGTTTCTACGCGCTAAATGTGAAATGTCTAGTACTAGGAATATTATTGCTATTGAAATACCTGTGAAAAATATTAAGAAAAGTAGCATGAAGTTCTCAAACCTGCCGCTAGATGGCGTTGCTTCGCGCGCCAAATTTCGAATGTCTAGTTTTACATTCTGATAATTTGTTTTATGTACTGTATTATTATTAGCGCTGCTGGTTTTTTTATTTATCTTTTTAGAATTATTTCTAATCATTTTCGTTATTAATAAATAATTCGTTCAGTTAGTTGTTATTGTCTTAGTATTATTTGTACTTACAGCCAGTCTAAAGAATCCAGTCCCGGAAACTTCCCTTGGCGATAGAACTGATTTTGTTATTTTTCAGAATTCTGGAAAGTAATTAAAATAACTATTAATGATGGTCAATAAATTATATTGAATATATAGAACTGAGTTATCAGATGTTATCAATTTTGCTTTCGCATGTTATCAGGGTTTACTTACAAGTATTGTAGAGATGAGAGTCCGATGAACGTTCCGTTGTGTAGTGAAGTAATTGCGTTGTCCTTTAGAATCCTGTGATCAGAAAAAGTAGTAGTAGTAGTAGTAATAGTAATAGTGCTAGTAGTGGTAGTAATGGTAGTAATAGAAGTAGTATTAGAAGTAGTAGAAGTCGTGGCAGTAGTAGTAGTAGTAGTGCTAGTAATAGTAGCCGTAGTAGCAGTAGTAAAAGTAGTAATAGAAGTAGTAGTAGTAAATGGTATAGTAGCAGTAGTAGTAGCAGTAGTAGAAGTAGTAGAAGTGATGGTGGTAGGGCTGATAATAGTAACAGTAGTAGTAGTAGTAAAAGTAGTAGCAGAAGTAATAGTAGTAGTAGTAATAGTAGTATTAGTAGTGGTGGTGGTGGTAATAATAGTGGTAGTAGTAGTAGTAATTCTCGCAGTGTAGTAGTGGTAACAGTAGTAGCAGTAGTAGTAGTAGCATTAGTAGTAATAGTAGTGGTAGTAGCAATTAAAGTAGTACTAGGTACCAGGAACAGTCGTAGTAGTAGTAACAGCAGTAGCAATAACTAGTTACAGCAACAGTTAAGTACCATAGCAATCGCAGCAGTAGCACCACAACTACAAATACTTCTGTAGTCGGCTTTCGTTAATGTAGTAGTAGTAGTAGTAGTAGTAGTAGTAGTAGTAGTAGTAGTAGTAGTAGTAGTAGTAGTAGTAGTAGGAGTAGTAGTGTATTAGTAGTTGAAGTAACAATCACTACTAAACCAACAATATATCTTTTACAACAGCATTACGGTAGTTGTAATACTAACAATAGTAGTAGCACACAGTACTAATACTCCTATTACTGTTTCTTTGTTTGTGTTGTAGTTACTGTTGTAGGTGTTGTAGCATAACTTACAAGTAGTTTAAAGATCCCAGTCCTTCAAAACTGCCCTTTTCTATCTCCTCAATTCGGTTGCCGTTTAAATACCTACAAAAAATAAAAATATATTTTAAATTAATTATAATAATTAATTGCATTTACAACTGATTAATTAAAACAATTAATTATATTTACAACTAATTAATTATTTTAATTGAAAAATAACTTACAATCCGCGTAAAGTATCGATTTGAT
Organism: Eulimnadia texana; assembly: GCA_002872375.1. Lineage (NCBI taxonomy): Eukaryota > Metazoa > Arthropoda > Branchiopoda > Diplostraca > Limnadiidae > Eulimnadia > Eulimnadia texana. The sequence continues at coordinate 2,992,174 of NKDA01000007.1, forward strand.
CGAAAATTCCCTTTTCAATCGATTTCACAGCGTTGTTTCCTAAATACCTTTAAAGAATTAAATATAAATTATTATAATTATGATAAATATAATACAAATATTGATTTATTATAAATAATATTTAAATGAATACAATAAACTGAAATATTAAATAATTAATTAAAAAATTTGGCAATATTTAATTTAAATTATAATAAATAATATTTTGCATTTTTAATATTATTTAAAACATTTTATTAAAATTAATTATATTTTTTAGTTACAGCATTTTTAATTTTTTCAGTGTCCTGAAGATCCCTGAATGCAGCACTGCGATTCCGTTATTCCTTAAATCCCTGAAAAATTTTCAATTAAAAAATAGTTTCAATGAATTTTAATATTAATACATATATATTTTTTAAAACTCATAAATAAACTTATAGTATTTATACATATATATATATATTTATTATTTATATTATTTATTATTATTATTATATTATATTATTATTTTTTTGTTTATACATATATATAAATATAAAATAATTTATTATTTACAATAATTCTAGGGATTCCAGTCCGCGGAAGACTTCCGGTTCCGGTCGGATGTTTCCGTTTCCGGCGAAATACCTAAAATTTAATAATTTTCTATTAAATATAATCATTTTAATAATTATAATAACTATAATAATTATAATAAAATTTTACTTTAAATTTATAACAAAACTAATTCACTTTTACACAATAAATACACATAATAATAATAATAATAATAATTTACTTTTAATAAATTATTTAGACAATGTAATATTATATTATATTAAGCAAGTTTTTATTAATATTTTAAAATATTTTAATTACTTAAAATTCCTTATAATGAATAAATCAAGGGGTCCGAAACTCCGAGGTCAAGTGTACGAAGATTATTTGATAACATGCGATAACGCGTAGATAACAGGGAGATAATAGATTGATAACAGTGATAACACGCGATAACACGTAGATAACAGGGAGATAATAGATTGATAACAGTGATAACACGACCTAGGTGTACGAATATTATTTGATAACATGCGATAACGCGTAGATAACATGCAGATAACTGGTTGATAACAGTGATAACACGACCTAGGTGTACGAAGATTGTTAGAAGTTTCGGACCCCTTGGAATAAATCAACAAAACATTACTTGATTATTATTATTTACTTTAATTACTATATTATTTCTAATATATTTTATTTATATAATTTTATCTAATAATTTAATTATATATTTAATAATTTAATAAATATATTATAATTAAATATGTAATAAGTAATATTAAATAAATATAAATATATAAAAAATAAATAATTTAATCTAATATATTTTTAAATCACTTGATTATTATTAATTACTTTAATTACTATATTATTTCTAATATATTTTAATATAATAATTTAATATTATTATATAAAATATACATTAAATTATATATTATAGTTATAATATTTAATATTAATATATATTTTATTAATATTAATATAATTTCAATTACAGAGTAGTAATACTGGAGTCATTGATAAGCGGAATGAATGAAAGGCCAAGCCGTTCGCAGTCAAGGACGTTTCCATGGCAACCACACACGCCGCACCACGTGACATCTGACGAATCAACAAATCAATAAATAATTAATAACTGAAAACCAGTGTTTCCACATTTGCAGGGAAATTCCCTGAAAAAGGGGGGAAATGGGTTCTGAAGAGGGAAGAAGAACAGAAGAGAGTAAAGGAGGAAATCCAGAACCTGTATATTTTTGAACGGGGGGAGGAAAAAGGGGAAAGATAAGGGAAAAGGGGAAAAAGGGAAAATTGAAAAGTGGAAACACTGACTAAAACAATATAATATAATAACTAAAATCAGTGTTTCCTTTTTTGCAGGGCAATTCCCTGAAAAGGGAAGAAAAAGGGAAGAGAGGAAAGAGGAAATCTCAAGGGGTCCGAAACTCCCAGGTCAAGTGTACGAAGATTATTTGATAACATGTGATAACATGCGATAACGCGTAGATAACAGGGAGATAATAGGCTTAGAACAGTGATAACACGACCTAGGTGTACGAAGATTATTGGAAGTTTCGGACCCTTTGGGAAATCTAGACCCTGTATATTCTTGCACGGAGAGGGGGAAAAAGGGGAAAGATAAGGGAAGAGGGGAAAAGAAGAAAAAATGAAAAGTGGAAACACTGACTGAAACAATATAATAAAATAACTGAAACCTGTATTTCAACTTTTGCAGGGAAATTCCCTGAAAAGGGAAGAAGAAGGGAAGAGAGGAAAGAAGGAAATCTAGACCCCGTATATTCTTGCACGGAGAGGGGGAAAAAGGGGAAAGATAAGGGAAGAGGGGAAAAAAATGAAAAGTGGAAATACTGACTGAAACAATATAATACCCAATAAAAATATATTTGAATAAATTAGAATAAAAATAGCATTTAATTTAATATATTATTATAACTATGTAATAATATAATATATTATTAATTATAACTTATTTATTTTATTAATAATTATTATATTTAAAATAGCATTTAATTTAATATACATATAAATTATAACTTATTTATTTTATTAATAATATTATATTTAAAATAGCATTTAATTAATTTAAAAAATAGCATTTAATTTAATATATATAAAAATTATAACTTATTTAATTTATTAATAATTATTATATAATTATATGATATTAATATTATATTTAATATAGTAAATTTATTTCAAAAATACTTGTAGCGTTTTTGTCTAAAATGGCGACCGGAAGTTGAACTCTTCTAGGGGAATCATCGTCCACGAAGGAGTAATGACCTTTGACCTGATAATTGTCCGACGATAAACCTATAATAATAATAATAATAATAATAATATTAATAATAATGATAATAATAATAATCATGATAATAATAATGATATAAATAATAATCATGATAATAATAATAATAATATAAATATAATTATAATTAATACTACTAATAATTACAATAATAATAATAATACTGATAATAATTTACATATTTACTTAGTTTCACAATTGTTTTTTTCCACTTATTTTCAAACTTTTCTATATTCGTTCTTGTAGAATGTTGTATTAGCCATGGGCCTAGGCCTACGTGCTTTATTGAAAAAAATAATAGAAATATAATTAATAATAATAATAATAATAATAATAATAATAATAATAATAATAATAATAATAATAAATACCGTAGGCGAGAGGGATGAAGAACAGCAGCGCTCCAAGCGGCAGAAGTAGTTTGCAAAATTTCATTATTGTATAATTCTGTTAAAAACAATTAAATAATTAATTAAATATATATAATATTATTATTTTTATTGTTTATTATTTTATTTTATATATTATTATATTTTATTATATTTATATTATATTTTATAATGATTTATTGTAATTCGTTTTTATAATATAAATTTTTAGGCGAGGGGTCCGAAACTCCGAGGACAAGTGTACGAAGATTATCTGATAACATGTGATAACACGGAGATAACAGGGAGATGATAGGCTGATAACAGTGATAACACGGCCTAGGTATACGAAGATTATTGAAAGTTTCGGACCCCTTGTTTTTAGGGCTATCATAGTGTATGATCGTAGGGTGAAAATATAGACGTTGTAAGGGAGTTTATCGTATGTGTGGACAGATAGGAGATTGCCTATGGGATTTGGTTGACTGTCCACTTATTCGACAAATTTGTTTAAACTGAATAAAAAAGTGGTTTTGAGGTTTTTCTGAAGTCTCTAGGTAATTTGTCGTATGCGTGGACAGAATGAAGATGGTCTATGGGATTTGGTTGACTGTCCACTTATTCGACAGATTTGTTTAATTTGAATTAAAAATGTGTTTCGAGGTTTTTTGATGTTTTTAGGTAATCTGTCGTATGCTTGGACACAAAGGGAGTGGTCTATGGGATTTGGTTGACTGTCCACTTATTCGACAGATTTGCCCAAATTGTTCATTTCGACGTTTTAAGTCAAATCTTACGTAAAACAGTTAATCTGTCGAATCAGTGGACAACAATCAATCCCTCCATGGTTATTCCCTATCTGTCCACACACCTGTCTTTGGTGTTACCTAGTATGTTTCAATCATCATTCAGTAGTCCCTACGGAAGATGATAACAAAGATAACATGTTGATAACACCTTGTAAATGTCCCTGAGGTAGCGCTTCCACTTTGCAGGGAAACTCCCTTGAAAAAGGAAAACTGGCTCTCAAAAGGGGAAAATAAGGGAAGAAAAACCTCAGAAGTTTAGCTTAATACCGTAGATGGAAGGGAAAAAGGAAAAAGGATACTATCTTCACATCTACAAGAGAAGGGAAAAAGGGGAAAATAAGAGAAGAAAAACAACAGAAGTTCTACTTAATACCGTAGATGGAAGGGAAAAAGGAAAAGGATATACTAACTTGATATCTACAAGAGAAGGGAAAAAAGGGGAAAATAAGGGAAGAAAAAAACAGAAGTTCAGTTTAATACCGTAGATGGAAGGGAAAAAGGGGAAAATAAGGGAAGAATAAAAACAGAAGTTTAGCTTAATACCCTACATGGAAGGGAAAAGGAAAAAGGATGCTAACTTAATATACACATAGAGAAGGGAAAAAGGGAAAACCGTGCCCTCTTTCAGGGAAAAAGGGAAACTGAAAGTGGATGCACTGCCTTAGGATTTTCTTACATTCAAAATTCCCTGGAGGCCTACTTTACCTTCCAGCCAAGGTTAAAACTTTGCCTAAACATTTTTAAATTGATGATAACACCGATAACTTTATGATAACACGTTGATAACACAGTACTCTTACACTGCAATAACATTAAAATCTATTTAATTTATTTAAATTCTAAATTTCTATCAAAAAGTGGACACTACTTACACTGTTTCACAAGACTTACCTTAACTTAATACTGAAGATAATCTTGTAATTGAGCCAAAAGCAATTAATTCCTTCATTGGAGAATGTAATTCACGAATAAAATCAAACAAATTTTACGACATTTCCACTAAATTCAGTGTTAAAATATTTGTTGGTTCAAGAAGAGGAATCGTGAACCTAACGAAGGGACCCTCAAAACACTGTATAAGGGAAAGCCCCCTATATCGCCCGTATGTTTCAGATGCAACGCCATCTAGCGGTAGAAATATAAACTATTTTGAAAAATTGAATCAAAATAACCAAAAAATTAGAAAATAATTTTCAAAAATATTAGGTGTACATGATGAAGCACTTGCTGGCAAGTTTGTTATTTTCTAAATAATTTTGTTATTACAGACTTTAACCTGACGCCACGTAGCGGTAAAAAAGTGAACTAACATGCCCGGGTGCGAACGACAGCGCCACTAGCGGGAACAAAACGTACTATATGGGTGAGTCTACATGTTCGCACGCTTTAATACGTTGATAATAAACTCTCAACATTTAATTACACTTATAACACATACGAATGCATATAACTCAGAAAAAATAAATAATTTGAAGAAATTTTAAATAACTTCGGTGCTTTTTTATTGTCGAAACGTGACGGTCCAGACCACTCAGCACTGAAAACAATTACAATAAATACGAGTTTTTTTTAAAAATAAATTAATCATTGGAGTGGTGCAGGGATGCCGGCATAAGGTGGATTATAGAAACTGCTTCTGGAAAAAGTAAAAAATTCCAGCCAAAATTCAACAAGTCTGAAGACTCGGAACGGCAAAGCTCTGACAACAGAACCGGTACTCGGGCTAATGACCTTGGCTAGAGAAATACCTGCACAAAATGGAGCAAAACAAGATTACAAAACTTGTAGAAATCACACAAAAAAACACAGTAAAGTTACTTGGTCTTTTGATTTTGATGGGAAATCCATAGGTGGATACAAAGAGAGCACATATGCAGACGAAGATGAAGATTCTAGGCGGATTCATGTTGTGTATAGCATCCAAGAGGTCGTACATGAGACTGAACCCATGTTCCTCTGGCCTATACTGAATTATAGTTTTCTTTTTCCACCGTCACTTTATTATAAAAATCCTCTTTCACGACCCGGAGAACTGGTTCCCAGCATTCTTCAGCAAAAGTTTTTGGTGTTGGGAGACCTTTTTGTATATTCTAACGTTATAAGTATACGTTTGATGAACGTAGCTAATAACTAAGGTAAGCACGAAAAAAGTTTAAGTATCAGTTATATCAGAAAAAGTTTGTAGAACTTTGCTTTTTGTCTTGTGAATCGTGTGTGAGAAACTGGTTTAGTTTCAATTCAAGGGAGCGACCGAGAAATTTCTAACGGGACAGAGATCGTAACATTGACCTCAACATGCCTTTTAGGGGGGTCTGGGGCAAATGGACCAGTCGGATTGGGTGTCAAATGGGACACCTCTAGAAATGGTTTTCTTGACCTATCTGATATTTTTAACGGGTGGTACAAATGACCTCCATCGGAAACCAATGGCTTATGGTGTAGGGTCAATTGGACCACTCAGTTTGGGTGTCAAATGGGACACCTCTAGAAATGATTTTCTTGGCCTATCTGATATTTTTAACGGGTGGTCCAAATGACCCCATCGGAAACCAATGGCTTATGGTGTAGGGTTAATTGGACCACTCAGTTTGAGTGTCAAATGGGACACCTCTAGAAATGATTTTCTTGGCCTATCTGATATTTTTAACGGGTGGTTCAAGTGACCCCAACCGGGTGGTCCAGTTGCCCCATCATGGCCTTGTAACCTAATTTAACTTCAGAAGTCTCCAAACAAACATACCTCCAAATAAAACAAGCCACAGGGACTTAGATACTTTATTTATTACATCAAATAAAATAACAATCACAAATTAAATTATAAATTAATATTTCAAAGAGGTGCAGGAATGGCAGCATCTTTTGGGTTGTAGAACTGGCCATTGGCAAGCGTCAAATAGTCAGGCAAACCTTGAATTATCCTCAAAAGCCTGTAGGGAAGACCCAGAACCGACGTCCCATAAAAAGGTTCCATGATCCTGGACCACGAAATTCCTATACAAAAATCATAGTTCATCTCAAAACATTGTAATCATACGAAACTTTTACCTAAGAATCTTGCGGGCATTGCATTAGTCAACGCCAAACAGCAGCAAATAAGTAGAACAATCAGCACTGACTTGTCCATTGGAGAAAGATGTGAAGTTTGATCAGTCTGGAGAGCGACTGGAACCTTTCAGATTGATCGCCAATCTTTCATGACCCACAAACTTGAGTTCTTTTTGTTCCCCGGAAGAATCTTGTGCAAGAAAAACTGGTCTGTCTTTGTTTTCCCAGTTTTTCGACAGACCCCACACAAAAAATTGATAGTTCTGAAGTAGTTTATTTCGTATTAATTCAAACTAATTAACATTCAGCTACAATCAATTTTCTTCTAGTTCCATGGCTTCATTGATTCGTCCACTTGAGGTCCGTTTCTTCATTTTCTACAATTTACAAATATTAGTTATAATTATAATTCATTTGGATCAATAGAAGACTTACCAAGTCGTCCTCCATGAATAGTTTAGGGAATAGTGGACTCAGTAGTTGTAAGTTTGTCACTTTGGGAATCTTTTTGAAGATTCGAACGATCCTGCTCAAGATTTGCGCTACAAAAACGACTACAGCGAATCCTATGGGACCGTTCCACATGTAGGACAACTCATACAAGGGAAAATACCAGTCCCTAAACAGTTAATAAAAACATAGTTACAACCGAATTAAAATTAATTCGATTAATTAGATCAAGTACTCGGTAGGTGGCGTTTCTGTAGTTGTGAAAGATTCAGTAGTCCAGGCGATAGTTGTAGTTTGGTTCGAACACCCACTATCATCTTGAGGCAGAACCGGGATAGGCGGTTTAGGTCCGCCGAATCCGACCCATAGCGAGAAAGCTAGGCCTACGAGGAAGCCACTCAAAGCTCCCTAGCACATTAGAAGTAGTAAGAAGTAGTAAGCTAGAACTAGAGTATGAAAAATACGATTTCTTCCACAGCTGTCGAGAACATTCCTACGGTGAAGAGGCCTGTGATGGGTCCTCCAACCACACCGAATATTGTCAAAGCTGCCTGTAGGACACCTCCGAGATATTCAGCAGCAAAAGCTATGCCTAGGCATACCAAACCGTAGACAACAGCTACTAGCTGACAGATTCGGGCTAGAATCTTATCGCTCTTCTCCTTAAAGAAGATCGGCTACAGAAATATCATTTAGTTTGATTATAATTAAGTTGAATTAGTTTAATACTGTGAGAAAGTCCTGCATTGTTACTGCAGCAAGCGAATTGAGAGCCGAAGAGACTGTACTGAGCGATCCACTGAAAATTCCCGCCATGAAGAGTCCAGCCACTCCAGGGTAGCTACCTAAAGTGTCTACTACGTAGTAAGGTAGTAGCTGATCCGAAACAGTGATCTGCTCTTGCAGGAAGGGGTCACAGTGAGCGTAGCGCGAATACATAGCCAGGCCCGAGAAACACGTTATGAGACTGAGACAAGTGAGGATAGGCCAGTTGAGCCAGATAGCAGCTTGCGACTTTTTCAGCGAACTAACGGTTAGCAGACGCTGCACTTGTGTCTGACTAACAGCGTAGTTGCCGAGGAACAGAAAGAATCCGCCGACTACTTGTGTCCAGAACGTGTGACGGACCTTAGGGTCGAAACTGAAGTCCCAGAAGTTGAGACGACCCCCTTCGTAGGCAATCTGCCAGACCTTCTCCACTCCGCCAGCGTCGATAGTCCCCTTGATGGAGACGCACAGAACCGAAGCGAACATCAACAGTGACTAGCGATTAGTAATAGCAAGTTAGTAATCTTATCTTGTAAGTTAATTTCCGAGTTAACCTGGAATAAATCACTTATGAGGACTGCTTTCATCCCTCCGATAGTTGAGTAGAAGGTGCAAACTAGGCCTACTGCTATGATTGCGCCTACTTTATCCAGTCCTGTGACTGCGCTTATGGCTAACGCTGGTCCGTAAACGACGATTCCCATGTAAAGGACCATCTGCAGAATGAACGCCAAACTAGTGGCTAGTCGAGTTGCCCTACCGAAACGCATCTCGAGATACTGTAATCAAATTTAATTAAAATATAATTAATTACATTACAATTTTATCATTAGAAAGATGGCAAACACTGTAGAGGAAGCTTTCAATAAGTTTTCGTTAATCTCAGTTGAAGATAATAGAATGTTAGCTCGATTTCAATGGAAGTGGGGTAATTGGACCACCCTGAAGGGTCACTTGGACCAACCCTAAAATTGATCAGGGACATTTATTCGATGTTTTTATGGGTGTCCCATTTTGCACCCTGACCAGGTGGTCCAATTGCCCCATCTCTATTACTCCCGCACTATTTCGCTAAACCCTTTCGTTTCTTAAGCAAATATTTGAAAAAAAAGAATTGGTTTCTTATCACACTATTAATGGTTGTCGGGGGCAATTGGACCACCCTGAAGGGTCATTTGGACCACTCCCAAAATTGATCAGGGACACGTAACCGGTGTTTTTAAGGATGTCCCATTTTGGACCTGGAGCAGGTGGTCCAATTGCCCCAACCCCGTTAAAGCTTCCTTTACCTGATAAGCGCTGGTAGTTTTTAGTTCATAGAAGACGGGCAAGAAGAGATAGGCCGCAACGGGTGTCCCCAGCAAATACGAAATATTAATTAGCGCAAAAATACTTCCATAAAGGTAATTTTCCGAAGAAACTCCAAGCAAAGTAATGGATGACATGAAACTCGCCATTACGGAAAAGGCTACAGGCAGCACAGGCATATTTCGACCCGCTAACAGGTATTCCTATACAAAATCCATTATTAATAATTCAATTACAATATTTTAATACAAATAAACACCTCAGTCGATTGCTGTTTCCCTCCGGAGAATCGATAATAGACTCCAATAGCCGCTGAGAGCAGAAGGGTTAAACCGAGTACGACATAGTCCCACACTCCCAGTTCGTACATTTTGATTAGAGTTAATTCCAAATGTATTAAAAAACTTATACGACCTGTTTCGTAACGAGTACATCCAACCACTGAGGTTACAATAACGTAACACACGCAATGGTCCATAAGATAAGAACAATATTTTTGATAACAAAGTAATCTTTTGTTTGGATTGAACTTCACCAAACAATCCATCACGATGACATACTGGATTAGACGTAGATGTACTCAATATGGCGGCTGTGTGTCAAATTCGGTAAATTTCTGGAATATTTCTGGTACTCTTCTTTGAGGCGTTTCACTCTGCAGTAGTAGATGATCACGTGAACCAATAGCGAAGTGTACAACCAGCAATCGATTATCAAATCCGCCCATGCTGGAAGATTTGTATCGATCATCGGAATGATCGAAGACGGGGTCTGGAACAACAGGAACGTGCGAAGAAGCAGAAAAGTGTCACGGCAGATTTGCTTTTGAATTTCAGATTAAAATTGGCGCTCCAGTTTGAACTTCGCGCCAAACTCTGCGGCGTGTCAAACAGGCAATCGATTTTGATCGAATAGTCGCGAATCGATTTGAACATCAGCACAAAGCAGACGGACATTACACTGAACGGAGCAAGCCAATTGGCTACAAACTTAGCCACGCCTACTGCTAAACGCTCACTGGATAGTTCCGGCAGGGACGCACCAATCAGCGACCAGAGAAACGCAGACATTAAATAAAATTTGCCGCTCTCGCAATCCAATTGGCTCTCCTTGCGACTGATGATAAAGTATCGATCGATAGTCAGTATCGATAGTAAAACAATACGAAAAGCCAGGAGGCAGTCTCTCAGGGCTCTCGATATTCGATCGATAATCGAAGTATCGATACTAGAATCGGTGATCGATATCCAGCCAACCAATAGATCAGTCGGGACGCAGATAGCTGCTAACACAAAATCAGCAGCTGCTATCGAAGCTAGCAGAATGTTAATGACGGAATGCATCGACTGGTGGCGGAAAACTAGTTTCAGTATCACGTAATTAGCAATTAAGCTAATTAACGCAATTAGCAGCATAACTAGTGACACAAGAGCGCTAACTGCGATGCTACCTGTTAACAAAGACATGTTGCACTGTGCCCTGAACCAAACCAATCATAGGTTTCCATTAGTAACCATTACTATAGCAATTGCTGCTATCTTCTCTTTTGCTTGCTCACAGTAGCCATAGTAGCAGATAACGCTACTTTGACTATTTACTAACAACTATTAGTTTCTGAACTACCGAAATAATGTCAAAATAAAGACCAGAGACAATTAGTTCTTTTTATTTCATGTTCATGTTTCACCAGGGCCCAAAAAGCTTCATATGCAAATGAAGTGGAAGATATTTTTCGTGTGTGAATCTTTTTCATTGAGGAATGCAGAGAGATGTTACCCACGTTTTTAACTGGGTACAATAAGCGCAAAAAAATGTCAAAAAATCAGATTCCCTGTTTGTAAAGATTCTTCGATGTGTCCCTAAACGTTATGTTATTCAGTAAGGTTCAGTAAATAAGAAATCAAATATTAAATTGAGAAAAAGTGATAATAGGCACTTGGTATTTTTGTGTGTTTCGTTGTTTTTTTGTGTGTTTTCTTCCTAAGGTTTATTAATAGAAAGAAATGGGGAAGAAGAGTAAATAACTAGTTAACTAGTTTCAAACCAGATACTTTCCAGTGTTTTTTTTTTCAATTCTTCTGCAGATTTCGTGTTTTTGGTTAGAGATTCTCGAACTGATCGACTCGTCGCTTGGTGTTTCCTTGACGAATCTCGCGCAGCGTCTTGTACTTGTCGCGTCCCTTCTTGACGTTTTCCTGGTGAAGTCGATCCATTTCAGTTTCTTTGGACTCGTCCTTCGTCACGGCCAGATCTTGTTTCAGCATCTAGTGGGAAAAAACAAGATAAATAAATTAAGTAAATTGAGAAAACTATGATAATAATAACAAATTAGAATAGTTATTAATGAAATAAATAGACATGCATAGTGAACCGGTTAAATAGAGAGGATTCTACGACATTTAATTAATCAGTAAAATAAATCCACACATACAATCAACAGAAGTAAATAAATGCAATAAATAATACATTAATTAATTTCAACAATAAAATAATAAAATATAACAGAAACAAAATAGACTATAATAAATAAAACTTAATAAATTACAAATTTAAATAAACATTAATAAATTTACCTTTAGCTGGCTTTGTAAGCGTTCATTCTTTTCGGCCAGGGTGAGTCTGCTTTCGACAGGGTCATTGACGGGGTCGGCCAGGTCACTGTCGGAAATTAGGTCCTTTCCGCCGCTGACGTCGCCGTTGCTTGTCTCCTCGTCCTCCTCGGCTTCGTCGTGCTCGGCCTCGTTGACGTGGTGGTGCTGTGGGGTGGTGGAGACGGCGATCAGGGCCGCGGCCGCTTCCTCCTGCTTGCGACGAGCCTCCTCCACCTCTTCCTGGAAAAAATTTCAGCCCAAATTGTATTAGATGTGATCTTTAAGTAACCTAATCTTAAAATAACTGATAGTAAGTAACTGTTATGGTATTAGGAATATTTAAACTCAAATATTTACGAACCTGGAGACGTCTAGTTTCCTCGTCCTTCCGCTCCACTTCATGCTGAATCTGTTGCACTTCCTCCTGCTTTCGGCGGATCTCCTCTTCCAGCTTGGCCTTTTCTGCAGCCTCCATCTCTTTCGACTCTTCCAGGCGTTTCATCATCGCCTACAATAACCACACACCCATTACTATATCTGCTAATGTAATTAAAACAAAAAATATTAAATTACGAATAATTCTTTCTGCGACTGCTCCAGTTCCTCCTTGGCCTTGCGCAGTTCGCGCAGCTGTTCCTCTAGGCGACGGATCGTCTCCTGGGCGTCGAGCAGCTCCCTCTGGCGACGCTCCATCTCGTCCTGCATGGCCTGGAGCCGGTCGGCATACTCCTGCTGCTTCCTCTCGGCCTCCTCGCGGGCCTGGATCTCGCGCTGCAGCTTCTCCTTCTCCTTCATCTTGTTGCGGCGCTCCTCCTGGGCCTGGGCCTTCATCTGCTGCACCTCGATCGTGTCCGGCTTGCGGCGACGCATGTACAGCTCGTGGTTACCCATGCACAGCGCCAGGATCCGCTTGTTGATGCGCAGGCGCGGGGCGAAAAACACAAAGTCCGGCGACTTCTTGTCGATCGGCTTGATGATGAACTTGCGGTCGTTGAACGAGATGTTCCGGATCTCGGACCAGGGGAAACCGATCTTCGGGGTCAACCTAAAAAAAAAAACATATAAATATTCATAATATATCATAAAAGTAAGATTAAATACGTATTAGGCGGTTTGAATACGTAGCATTCTGAATTATATCCAATTATTACGTATTATTATATTTACTACTGTTATTATTTACAACTCGGAATTTAATTCTATTATTTGAGTTCCAGAATATTATACTTGTCATCTTTTTCGTAGATGTTGAGTCCGAGGGCGTCCACGCCAAGCCAGAGCTGAGTTCCCTTCTTGTTCTTAATATCGAAATAATTGACTCCGTACATTTCCAAGTCCTGGGCCACTTTCAAGTACTCCATCATGGCATCTTCCCTTTATCACCAAAAAATAAGAATATTAACGATAGCAAGAGTAATAGCAGTAACAATAGTGGTAATAAGTAATAACGTACTAATAAAAAGATAATAACAGCAACAACAGGGTTCCCACAGAAAAATCTTAATCAAATTCCCTGACTTTTCCCTGATTTTCCTGACAAGTTTTTGCGATTTTCCCCCTACTTTTTAAACGTATTATACCTTCTTGAAGTTTATCATTAGAGGGCTGAGCAAAGGTTGAAACTGAGCGAAAACTTAGCGGAGTGGCAACTCAGATTCCCTGACCTTTTTGTCATTTATTACTAATTCCCTGATTATTCACCGTATTCCCTGACTGAAATTTTATTCCCTGGCATTTGCCTGATTTCCCGGTTTTCCAGGTTGGTGGGGAAGCCTGAATAATTAAAGCAGTAGCACTAATACTGATTAGAATAATGACAGTAATGTTCAGTAATGACAGTAAATAATAATAATAATAATAATAATAATAAATAGTAATAATAATACTTCAACATTCCGTGATGCTCTGCATGCCACGTAGAGATTCGTTCTTCCCACTGTTCCCTACTCAGATTGTGCTGGTCCATCACACTAGAACAAAAGGAAACAATTAAAAATTTACTAAAATTCATGTCTTCTTAATTAATACATTTATTAATTATACAACCAACAGACTAATTACATCCAGAATATTCACAAATTTTAACTGATAAATCAAAGTTTAAAAATACCATATTTAAATACATACAAATTTAATGCAAATATTTCGTAAAATTTCAGAAACTAGAAACATTCTTAAACATAAATTATAATTAAAGTTTTGGAGAAATACCGTTGGGGCAGGAGTCTATCAGTTCCCAAATAGCCCGAGGTGTGCACTTCCTTATCGAAGTCTCCATATTTGGCCTGGACTGCGTAAGAGGCCAACAGGACTGACGTTTCCGGAGGGCAGTAAATATCGTCAGACAAAATGGCGTTTTTCACTTGCAGGTAAAACAAACGCTATCGAAGAGAATCGATTTAATTAGTAATCGACAATTAGTAATAATCGATTCGTACGATTGTCGTGTCTTGGATCAGTTCCTCAGTGACATCTTCCGGGTAGAATTTAGCGCGAAATCTGAACTGCATGGGCGTTTCCTTCTTCACGTCTTGGCTCATCACCTGTTAATTAACAAACAATTAATTAAATTTTATTTTGTAATTAGTTTGAATATACTTTTTTATTGAGTTTCAGCCACGTGGTGAAATTTTTGCTGTCCGTGTACTGCAGGCCGAAGAACCAGATCTCCCGCAGCCCGATCGTTTTCACTACCTGAACAAAGTATTCAGTATTAATAACAATAATATAGAAAAATTGAATAAAATTACTTGGTCGAACAGTTGTTTGCCCGTAGTGCTCGGCTGAATGGCGAACTCCAGCTCAGCGTCCATGGTAGTAACTCTAACGTTCACCTAAAAATAAAATAAAATATATTTGTCAAATGAACGAGAAATGAATAGACGTGAAGTAAAAAAAAAAAAAAATAAAGTTTACCGCTTTTGGCATTTTGTTTGCTGTTTCGGCCCGAAGGTCTGGATTATCGAGAAAAAGAAGACGAGAACCTGAAAAACGAGAAAAAATGTAAAGGAAGTTAAATGTAAAAGGATGCCTTGATATTTTCATGCAAACATACAATATAATGAAACAGGAAACAGCTAACTGATAACAGCCATTTTGAACAAACGAAATTTTTACTGAGAAAATTGTTCCCGAAACGAACCACAAGCCTCGGAAAACGTGAACGAGGACCTGTCGATCGTTAAACAAAATAATTAATATTTTATTTTTATGATATTGCAATATACTTCATAAGTAAGGCATAGCCTTAAGCTGACGTTAGACATTAGAAATTTATGTCATTAATTAGTTTAGACCGTTATTTGATAGTTATTTAACATAACGATACGATATTTAGTTGTATTTTTACCTTGTTATGTGTTAAATGTGAGATTCAATATTGTAGGTCACGTCAGAAGAGCCACACCGAGATGAGAGATTTGATCGTAAGGCACCCTGCCTAGCGCTGGCACAGCCCCGATTTTCCCGTTTTTCCCTGAAGAGGGCTCGGCTTTTTCCCTTGTTTCCCCTTAGCTCCCTAGATTTCTAGGCTCCCTTCATTTTCCCTCCTCCTTGGTTCTTCCCCTTTTAAGGGAACTGCCCCGCGGAGTGGAAGGGAATTTCCCTTCGAGGCGTTGGTGTCCGCTGAATCATAGAACGCTGGGAGAGGTCCAATCAAAATGGCGGATTGATTTGAACCGCCAAATTCAAATTCGCCATCTCGTGAAAACGTTATAAACTAATTATTCGATTATATTTAATTCGTAGATACTTTTCCTTTTAAAATTTGTTATTGATTAAAATTTTTATCCTGTAATACAAATTTAATAAAATACAATACGTACTGGTTATATTTATATTTAATTTCAAGGTTAATTTTGATACTTTGCCAGGATTTCAAGTGTTGCAAGTGCTTACCATATGATCCCTTACTACGTCATGGGCGTGATTCAAATGATTTTATTTTAGGAAAATGACTTGTTCATTAATATTTATTACGGCTCATTTTCATACTTTATTCTTAGGTTCGTATTTAGTTTGGTTTCTTCTTACAAGATGGCGTACTGGTAGTTTGTTTTTGTTTCATTCACTTATCAACGAATTTCAACGTCTGTAACAAAAACTTGAAAAGGCAAAAATACAAAAGGTTACAAACATTCGTGTAATTCATGAGTGACAACTATTTTTCTCGAAAGTAACACGCATTTCTTAATACTGTCCATTTAAAGTAAGCTAATTTAACTTAAGCTAAACTACAAAAATGTTTAAAACTACTCTGTTTTTAACTTTGCAGATAAACAACATGAGCTCAGATACGTTTCTGAAACCTGCAAGTCTCAAAAGACGTGCGGTCCACAACAACGAAGCCAAGCTGCTGACACCCAAGAGTTCGCCCCTGATCGCTCGCAAAATCTTTGGACAAAAACCTGACACTTCGGGAAGCGAAAGCGAGTCAGAACTTAGTCTCTCCCGTTCTTCGCTTACAGACCCTGGCTCGTTAGAAGTCAGCTTTGACCAAGCCGAACTAAAACTGCTTCATGAATTCAAGCGCCCCTCGCCAAACAAACTCTATCCCGACTTGACGGTTCACCAAGAAACTACACTCGTCACGACGAACAAAAAAGTTTCCAGGTTAGAACCACAGTCGGCAATACAAGATCTATCCTCTTCTGCATTTACTCCCAAAAAATGGTTTAAAAATAAATTCTTCCTCGTTCTCCCTCTACTTTTCTTGTTGGCCCTACTCGCAGGAGGAACTTACTACCACTATCGCTCGAAGACTGCGACTCAGAAACCAGCAGAAGACGTACCAAAAGCGCAAGAATACCCTTACAAAGAAATGCAGAAAACGCTCATTTCTGATATGCAAAACCTGCGCAAAAAGTTTCCTGCCCAAGTAAAGGAGTCGTGGGTCACTTGGCTGGCGGCACTTAACACGACCCTGCGGGAAAAGCCTGAACAACCCGCAACTTTACTTCTCGCTTCTTCCGACAGCCTAACAACTAACTGCTTAGCTAAACACTTGGGTGCAGTAACTAACGGTCTCTTCGGAGATGTGCAGGAAGTCCCTGTAATAGATTCTGCAACTCTTGCGAGGAAGTACAGTGACCCTTACAAAGTTAAGGAGAGGCTTGCGGATGACATGAATTACGCACTGGAACAGTCGCACGCAGTCGTGCTGGAGAATGTACAGGAACTTCCCCCGAAAGCCGCCATGATTCTGCACGGCTACTGCGATAACTTCGTTGCTCCATACAAGCAGCGGGTAATCATACTGACTCTACAGCTCGCACCAAACGACAGACAGAAGATCGACAAAGTCCTGCACGACTTGTGGACACCCGAGCTCGGAGTTGATACGTCTTCTTCGATCGTTTCCCGAGTCACTAACCATGTTGTTGTTTTGAATAAAGAAAAAGCTGATGGCTGTGCCTCAATAAACCCGTTTTAATCGCTCATTTCAAAGTCTTCCTTTAACTTACTCAATATAATGATACATATCATAAAATACGGCTCTTAAATAAATTAATTGATTTTAAAGAATTAAGGATTATTGAACCATAACAAACTTAATTTAGTATTAAAAATGAAAAGATAATTAAATTATGAAATACTTAATTGAATGTTAGTAAGTTTTTAATTATGACTAGATTTTTTAAAGTATTCCTTGTTCAGGTTTTAATATTTTAATAAAGAAAATAAAATTTCACAAGGAGTGTTGTATGATTGCAAAATTCCTAGAAAAGCAGAATTCTGGTTCGTTAATATGCAAAATACTAAAAGTACGGAAAGTTTTAATACTAAGGAGCTCTTCAGTGGATTGTCTTAGAGTTTTCTTGGTATAAAAGGCAGTCCAAGTTCAACCAGAAATCGCAGTTCACTTGCAGCTCTTGTATCTTCTGCAATCAACTCTCGCAACAATGGGTAATGTCATTTACTTTTAATGTATTAAATTCAGTTTAATGTAATTAAATCTTTTGTGCTGTTAGCATTCTCTGCTTATGGACTGGTTGTGTTGAGCGTCTGCGTTGCCCTGGGAGCTGGCATGGCCGTGTCGTCGAGCTATAGCTACCAGCCGCCATCTTACCCCGAGAGTTACCCGTCTTACCCGTCGTATCCTTCGTACGAGTACACCAAGTACTACGAGATTGAGTACCCCGAATACAGCTGCGTCACGCTCTACAAGACTAAATCTTACCAGCAGTACAGCAGCCAGTACGGATACAGCAAGGGCTACGACTACAAGGAGACCTACACCCTCTATCCGGAGTACATCTGCATGGAAGTCAGCAAGGCCACTGAGAAAAAGCAGGAGTACAAATCCTACCAGCCGTCTTACCCTGCCCCTGAATACAAGGCTCCATCCTACCAGCCAACTTACTCTGCCCCTGAATACAAGGCTCCATCCTACCAGCCAACTTACTCTGCCCCTGAATACAAGGCTCCATCCTACCAGCCAACTTACTCTGCCCCTGAATACAAGGCTCCGTCTTACCAGCCATCTTACCCTGCTCCCGAGTACAAGGCTCCCGAGTACAAGGCTCCCGAGTACAAGGCTCCCGAGTACAAGGCTCCCGAGTACAAGGCTCCCGAGTACAAGGCTCCCGAGTACAAGGCTCCCGAGTACAAGGCTCCCGAGTACAAGGCTCCCGAGTACAAGGCTCCCGAGTACAAGGCTCCCGAGTACAAGGCTCCCGAGTACAAGGCTCCCGAGTACAAGTACTAAGTGAAACTGTTTGTTTTGTTGTTAATATGGATTGCAATTGGGAATAAATGTTTAAAAATCAGTTGTGAAGTTCTGTTTATTTTTGGTTCCAAAATTTTAGTTCTCGCTGTCCTTTTTCTTTTTGAGTTTGGCGTCTTTCATGCGGTCTTCTCTGCGCGGTGCTGCAGTAGTTCCGACTGGTGGACGACGCGACTGACTTGCAGTGTTGCCAGACGGTCGGATCATCATTCTAGCCTTCATTAGTGAGTACTGCGGCCCATTGAAGTCGTACCAGTACATGCCTTTGTACTCAAAGGAAGCAGGGACATTGCCAGTCAAATATTGCCCGTTTAGATTGCTAACCATCATCAAAATAGGTTAAAAGAAGTTATTAAATTAGCAGTCGTTTTACCTCGTATCGCAAGTTCGGTACCACCATCCTCCTGTATGATCTCTAGCACAGTTACCTTCTGGCCAGAGGTCTTGGTCCATGTCTGTAGTTGAAAATTTCATTGACGAGTGATAGGAAAGTGAATCCCCAGCATCTCCTTCGTAGAGTCCGAGCAATCGCAGATCATAACCCTCGATCTCAGAACCGATCGCAAAGGCATCGTAATGGGCCGTGGCTGGATTCAGTCCAAAGTCTGTTAACTCGATCAGTAACTCATAGACCTGTACACTTTGACGATCAACTGGCGTGTTCAAATATGAATATTAAAGATGAAACTTACCCCTTGGCTGGTTATCATGTGAATTTTCTCGAGTCCCAGCCAGAACTCTGTAGCCAAGTTACCAAATCCGTGTTTGTAATCGGACCATTCTCTCAGAAAACTGACACTACCATCGAATCTGTTGTGAATTACCTATAAGTTCATTAGAGATCATCATATGGACGAATTATGAATAAAAATGAGAAATACAGTCCAGCCGCCATCACGCGTTTCCATGTCGCAGTAGACGAAGAACGGAGCAGACGCTGATGCTGGAAGGATTCTCTGTATTCCTGATCGTTTCACTCCCATCTGCATGGCTTCGTCACAATTCATAGGCAATTTTGTCTTCTCTGAAATTATAAAAGTTAAAAATTTCCTTTTGGAAGATTTCATGACGTACCAGGGGTAGATGTAGGTGGTGAACAGAACGGAGTAAGAGCCATCTGGTGAACAGGTCGTGAAGTTTCTTGCCGAAGCGATACGAAACCTTTATGCAGATCCTGTTTTGTTGCTTGACTTGTAGTAGCTTTCTCGATTTCCCTAAAATAAAGTTTTTATTAAGATACACATTTTTCGAGTTTGAAAAGTGGAGTACTTGGTTGTGTTAGCCAGAAGTGTGAGGTTTTTACTGATTCCTGAGACTTGATCCTTTAAGTTGTTAGCAATGGATCGGATGTTATTGACACCGGCAAGGATCGTCTGCTGGATGCGTGTGGAAGTTGGAGTTTCTTCTTGTGTAGTAGTTGCTAATGTTTCACAAGCAAACTTTTTTTCAAGTTTTCTAAAGCTAAAAATAATGTTTCGTACCTCTAGCTGGAAAGCTGGAGAGTTGGAAATTTGTAAGGATCGCTTTCAGCTCGATTTGAGCGCTTCTGATCGCTGCGGTTTCGTCTCGGACTGTATCGAGAACCGAATCGATTCGTCCCAGTTCGTTTTCTGTGGTAATCGATCGGCGTGAGCTTTCTTGAACGTTTTGGATCAAAGAATCGAACTTTTCTTTGGCTTGAACTTCAATGCGTGTTACCCTAAATTAATGTGAATTATTATAGACAAATGAATGTGCATTTCCAGAAGTGCTGATCGTACCGATAATCGATTCCTTCAAGTCTTCTCGTATTTTCTAATTGCAAAGCCTCTAAAGAAGCCAATCGTTCACTGATTCTTTGAAGATATCCAAGCAGACGACCGCTTGATGTTCCAGGAACTTCCTCCGAACTCCACACATTCTAGAACAAATAATTAAAACTCAATTAGCGTATCGTGCAATTAAATATGAATTACCGCTTTCGTTGCTGGTGTTGTTGTTGCTGTTGTAGGAGTTGTTGCTAAGGGCCTGCTGGTACTATAAACTAAATTCTGGTCTCCACTATCTAAAATTAACAATTCGAAACAATTGCCAACGACAAAAAAAACTAGTTTAATAACTGTCACATACTTCTTGGCCTTGCTGCTACGAGATTGGAGGCTGGAGGTTGTTGGTTTACATCTTGAGTCACTTCAGCATCGTTATTAGTTTCGTCTTCGATAAGCTGAAAACCTTGGATTAAAACAGACTGCGCCAAACAGACACAGAGCACAAGTCGGAGTAGCATTGTTGATGCTGATGATCCTAGCAGACTGACGCCAGAGTCATCACTGACCTCCAGCAGAGATTTCAAAAAGACACCCAACGAAGCATTGGGCTGTCACGTGATCTCTGTTTCTATAAACAAATAGATTGTTTGTAAACAACAACATCTGACCTCCCGCTTTATTATGTATTTCAGGGTTATAAACATAAATAGATCGATCTATGGTTTCTGTTTCCATGATGCCGATGGTCAGTTATTGAATGGCTTCATCGACCCACCGGTAAAATGACCATTTTAGCTACCCGGGGGGGGGGGGGGAGGGAGGGGGGTCAGTAGTTTTATATTTGACTTAAATTGCTTATTATACTCCCATACATATGGCTATTAATCCACCGGAACTCCATAGACTTCAGTAGAAGTACGCATTATAGAGTGTGTATCTTATCTTATAGTCTTGAGGGGCTAGTCCTAAGACGGCAGCTGTTTACTTGTCTACGTAGCCGAAAGAAATGCATAATGAATTGACGTAATTTTCATTACAAATTTTTCTTAGCAAGTGTTTAAGCCTATGCACCTGCATTATTTCATTCATTTTTCTGGAAGTAAACACAAGAGGTGAAGTTTACTCAGCTGCACGGGGTTCCAGAGTCCGTGTATTCACTCAACGCCAACTGTTTGTGACGCATGGTTGTGAATACATAAAGTAAAAGTGTATATCCAACAGACGAAAACTTTACAGGTCGAATAAACTTGAGGATAGCCTTTGTTGGAGTGGGAGTTTCTTTCCGCTTCACTTATCGTCTCGACTTACGTTGGGGCGTATATCGCTGTACAACCTATTATTTTGACCGTACAGAAATGATGGCGAAAATTCTTTTACCAGTGTTTGCACTAGTCGTGTTTTCTGTAACGCTTTCGTACTATTACGTTCAAGTTGATTTGGCGACGTGGCGAAACTCTTTCTGGTTATTCAGCATAGGTTTGCAAAATGATAGTAAAATTTCCCTCGAGGAAGAAAGTAAGGATTTAAAATCTTCAGAATACCGAAATCGAATTATTTGGAAATTTGTGATTTTTTTTTGGATCAGTTTCAGGAGATGGACGGATTTATTTTCTGGAGACATCCGGCCATGATAACATCAACTATCGCCAGAGTTGTGCAGTTGAATCGGCAGCGCGCCAGAACCCGAAGCGACAGGTCGTGCTTTACGTTTCCTCTAATAGATTCAACCGTTCTAGTGCTTCCGTAAAGCTGCTGACCGAGTACGAGAACATCAAGATTGAAGAAATCAGTCTGGATGACTACTTCAACGACACGCCATTAGAGACATGGTACCGAAATGGTCTCTGGCGGACGAGTTCATATTCGGTCGCCCACTTGTCTGACTACCTCCGCATCTTGTCTGTTTACAAGGGAGGCGGACAATACTTAGACCTGGATTTTGTTGTAACGCGATCCTTAGAAGGTCTGCGCAACTACGTCGTATATCAGAGTCAGGACTACTTTTGCAATGGAGTGTTCCATTTCGATAAAGGGCACCCTCTTGTTCAGAAAATGATAGGGCAGCTTTCGACGAGTTATAATCCAAACATTTGGGCGGCTCACGGACCTGATATGGTGACAAACATAATCAAATCCAACTGCAGGAATATCTCGGATGGTTTCGCTTCTGGACCTCACTGTGGAAGCGGGATTCGTTTGGTGGACTCGAGCTATTTTTTCCCGTTTGCTTACCCAGAATGGAAGCTTTTCTTCGAGAATAACACGTCGTACGAACTTCCAGAACAGATCACGAAAGCCTATGCAGTTCACATGTGGAATAAACTGAGTGCCCAGGAACCTGTCCTGGTGGGATCTTCACAATACTACGCTATATTAGCTGCCAAGTACTGCCCCTGAGTTTCGCTAGTGCAATTAATAAGTTTAGAAAGTGAGTGAGAAAAAAAATACACAAAATAGATTTTTTTCGGCTGATAAAATGTCTTGAGGAAAAGTCTAAACAGTTTTGAAACGGACCAACACAGTAATAGGCCATAACATTTCGAGAGGACGTAGCATAACACCTCCCACGTGTTACGTGACTTGACATAATTATAGTTTATGAGTTGTCAGCCACACATGGAACCGAGCAAAGCCTATTAGAATTGTTTGCTAGCATGTTATGTACTCTACTCCTTTGTCAGCAACCTAGTCACAGTTTATAACTCGCCTTTAATCACCTCAACATAACTATTGTTATTAAAGTTCTGGTACAAGCATAACGTGGAAAGTCCAGTGAAGTATAAAAAATACTGAACACTATATAGTTGTCAGTAGCATGCAGTCTCTATCTGGTAATCTTGTCGTCCCGTTATCTGAGACGTGAATAATAATTGAGCAATTGATTAACACTATAACTGGGAAAAACACAAACCAGACCATATCTGTATCCTTTTGTTCCTGGTATTAATTATATTTTACTCCGGAAAAGAGCAGGACAAAATATATATTCATAGTTTTAGTTTGCACACGTCCTGTAAATTAACAGAAGTATTTTGTCCCAGGTGAAACTCTGAGACCCTTTACTAAAAATTACGAAAACATATTTCTCGAAATGATTCCGCAGTTTTATTTAATGGCCTAATGGAAATACAGTAAACCAAAATCTGAGCGAAGCAGAACATACGAGAGGGCTTTGAAACCCTTCAGTTCTTATCTTAGTCTTTGAGATGTCTCAGAACGCTCGATGAAAATTTAATCCAAGGTTAAAATCTGAAAGCATCTATCACAGGACCCATAGTTTCCCTTGATTTATTGTTGTTGAAAATGCAAAATATCTTTCCCATTTCACAAAAGCTTAACGCCGTCCAGGCTACGGCACAATAACACAGAAATCGATCTGATACATACTAAAACGCCTCGTCTATATCGAAAATTAATTTCACGTAGCTGTACTCATTAGTACTGTCTTATGCACTCCAGTAAAGTTCGGTAAAGTTCTTGTAAAATTACGTTATGTTCCGTATAAATTTACTGAGCAGGTTTGAATTATTAGTTTGACGTGTTCGAATGTATTCCCAATTATCGGTAAAAATGTACGTTGAAACCAATATTAGTAAGATCGATGTCGAGATGACCAGCAGAAATGTCTGAAAATCTGTGGTTTGTTTGTCAATGTAGCTAACATCAGTTGACATTTTGAAGCGGCTGGAATTTCCATCCTGAAATATGTCATGCAGCGACACCAATTCATAAAACATACCCTCAACGCAGACATGGCATAGCGAGGGACGAACGGGCCCTGGAGAAAACCTTTCCTTATGGCACATCTCCCTAACAACGATAACCCATTCAGGTAGTTTTCTCAGGATAGTACTTCTCGTTTCTCCTTAGTTCCCCTGTGAAGCGCCGTCGATTTAGTAATTGACGGCAAAGTCCAATTACGGTACAGCAAATGCTACTGTTAGGGTGTTCCCGCACTTCCGAATTTTACTAGGCATTACAGACGGAATAGACCCTTCAGGTCCAACAACTTGATTACATAAAATTGTCAAACACTTTTGTAAAATAAAATTATTAAAAAATAAAACAAAATATGCGAAGGTAACATGTGTTACAAATTAAGGGGTTCAGGAAGATTGCAAGTGCATGCGAAAAACAGGAACAAAACTCAAAGTATAATTGATTACTGGATAAAAATAGTGAAATAATTTGAAAACAAATTTTAAATTAGAAAACGCTTAAATGACAAAACAAATGAAAGCAAGTTTAACGAACTACATAGCGGAAAAAGTGATGATACAAATCAACACAGTAAAAGTTATTAGAAATTCAAAGTGCTGCAATACCTTAGTCTCATGAGCATGTTTGATATTTTCCTCGGAACGTCAAGTTTGTGCAGTTTGTCAAGTTATTACATATGGTTGCATGTTAGAAAATAAGGGCGAAAAGAGAATACTAGTTGCAAACTGAGCTATTATTCTAAACTGCGAAAATTAATTTGCTGAGCCTGAGAGATTTTTATTCCATCCCATAAAACGAATTTAATTTCCAAAGTATCCAACGAGTGAATTTCTCAGATTCATATCTCCCTTATTAAATTTGAAGAGTACTAACCCCACCATCATTATGAATTACTACTTGGCGTGCCTACTTCGACCGGCGTAATTTAGGTATTTTTCATGTCTGTTCAACTTGACAAAGACCTCCCGTATTCCCAGCTTCACAAAAAAATATTCTTCACGAAACGATGACTTTTCGATCGACGTTTGAATCATGCACCCTTTGATTGCTGCTGTGTGGTGACGTTTTATTTATCTTACAGTATTTGAGAGTAGCGCGGATAAGAACGCTGTGCTTATATAAGGCGGATAAGCGAAGCTACGTAATTGTCTGTGAACTCTCATTCTGCTGTAAACTTATCTTTCGTTTCTGCTTTTTTTTCCCGAGGATCACGACCATGGGTAACGCGAGATTTCTACGCGTGGGCTATGTGGAGGTACGTATAACCACGTATACGCATTTTTGTTTTACCAAGGTTTTATTGTACGGTGTTCCCTTTCCGCAGTATGAACCCAATGTTTTTGTAGAGCGTGACGAAAACAATCAACCCGTATTGAAAGGTTACGCCATTGAAGTCCTGAAGTGGCTTTCATCAAATCTCAACTTCACGTAATTGACTATAATTTACTCTTGAATGACAGTAACTGACAAGAATGAACCCTCTAGGTATGAACTACTTGAGATGGACTACACTGATGGATTTGCTGGGCTTGGGGAAGAATTTTCAAACAAAGTTTGTATCTTTAAGTTACGTGTTTCCACTCATACATATTGATTTAAAATCATAATCACTCACGAAGCTTTGCACTCTTTTTTAGAGTTTGCATTTAGGGTTGCCTCTCTACGGTTTGAAGGAGGAAAGGAACAGGATAATGACATCTTTGTTCCCTTTTGATTCTACATACAGCACACTGATAATTCCCTATCCGAAACGACAAAGCAATCCTTGGAGTTCCGTAAAGCCATTTTCATTCACAGTGAGTATTCTGGTTAACAACATTTCAGCTGCAGCACTAGATTGGCACATGATGCTGACTACTGCAACCGAACAAATTCATATTCCATGTCTTAAAAAGGTCTGGATTCTCATTCTGGTCTCCGTGATCTGCTTAGCGTTTGTATTTAAACTTCTCGCAGCACGGAACGGTTCGAAGAGTACCAAAGGCAACGCCGAAAATCAACCTGATGAAGTAACTCCTATTTACCTTATCGGGGTATTGACAAATCAAGGTAAAATGAGTTGGAAAGGTGCAACCATGCAGAACTATCAGTTGTGATATATTCAAATGTGATTATTGTTTACTTTTTTTCATATTCAGGTGGGTACTGTTCGTCAAGGGCCCGTTCAACATCACGATTTTTGGCTGGTTTGTGGTGTTTAGCAACCTTAGTCTTGGTAAACGCCTACAGCGGACTATTGATCACTTATATGACAGCTCTAAAGGCGACACCCATAGTAAACAGCATTGAAGAAACGAGTCAGAGAAATGATGTGCAACTGTTAGCAATGGAAAGTGATTTCATTCGCGATATGTTGATGGTACGCTATGTGTAATGACTTTTCTAGTCAGCTTAATTTTGCAAACGTTGACCATTGAAAAATTTGTGTGGGTCGCTTAACATAGGCTGCTACAGGCTCTTTAAAACCACTGGGTGCCAATCTAGCCCGAGTCTCGCCGGACACTTGCGGTCCATCACACGATACTAAAGAGTTTGACCTCTGTATTGAGAAAGTTAAGAACGGAGACCATATAATAGCAACAGTAAATACCATAAAAGCATGTTTCAAACTACAGTCGTCAAGAACATGAGAATTACTTGGTAGGATACGCCTACCGCTCACATCGTTGTCCACCGAGAATTCAAGAGAACTGGGATCTGCACTTTAACCGAGATCGAACATCCTTACTTCCCGTCCTATGGAGGATTCATTGTACCGCTGAACACAACCCATGAACTACGGAACGCGTTGGATATCAGGTTTTCATATAATTTATGCACTATCAATAAATATTATCACGGCATTTTCTGCGCTAGTTTATTAAAAGCCTTCCAGTATGGGTTAACCTACAAATGGAGCAGAGACTATTTCCCGGCCGTGAATACCCCGTGTGTTAACTTTAGAATTCAACCGAATACTGCGAGGGGACTTTCCCTAATGAACATGAAAAGTCCATTTCTTGTTCTTGGTATTGGATACGGTTTACATCTTTTGGTATTTCTTTACGAAGTGATGAGAAAAAAAATTGCTAGTTCTAAATGATAAAAATGAAATTTCTGTATCTTATATCACCATGTGCGGTCATGTTCATAAAAAATGGTACAGCACGCCGCTAACAGGCCCCGATGAAAAAATATAATTAGTAAACAATCACAACCGCCGAGGTGTTAAACCCTTACACGATATGAATAAAAATTTAATGATTTTCAAATAGAGCACACTTGCAAAATTTGAAAGGAGTCTTGTAGAGGCGGTGGACGAGAGAGGAAATTGGGCATTACGTCAGAGAGAATACTGGAACGGAGATGGGAGAGCGATGGAGACTCAAAAAGAAAATGGTAACCCTGGTGGGAGAAATGACAATTACAAAGACAACAGGGTAAACAGGGTGGCAAGAATGCATCTTTCAGGTAAGGATCTAAGCCAGGAAGGTTTTGGGCAGCTGCCAAGGGCTCCAACGAGGTATGAAGACTGCAAGTCGATTTCAGAAGCTGGAAAGACTGGTCAGGCACTCTATGTTTGATAAGTGAAAAAGTACTCGCGGAAGCGGAGGGGAACCACCAAAGGTAGCTTAGGCCAAGTTTGTCAAACGCTGATTTGATTTGTGAGCCCCAGCAGGTTGGATATTTTGTCGTCATTTCCCTTCGTAGCAGAAGAGCTTTGTACGCCAAAGACTCATGACTTTTTTGTGACAACGTGTTATAATATTTTAAGGCTCCGAGTGCTGCCACTTCATGGGCAGGGAGTAAATCCGTTTCGAAGTATATGCCCGAGGATACTGTCCATGGCGATACTTTTAAGAAAAAACGGAGCCTTTGCGTTGTTCAACGTCTATCACTGCGCAGTGGCAGATGCTCCACACTTTAGATCCAAACAAGAGGATAGATTCTAGCTTAGATCGCAGAGCAGTGATGATAGATGTCATACGAGGACATGGGAATGTTCTATTTCGAGTCAGGGTGGCAAAACCAGAGTGAACTACGTTGACAGGATGTGTCAAGTTCTCTTTACACACCCGCCAGAGGAAGAGAGACTGAACCTAGGTATGAAAAAGTTCCAACAGTTTCCAGATCGCACTTGCCTATTGACCAGTTTTGTTTCTTCGCCAGTCGACCCCCTTTGTGGAAGACCACGATTTTAGTCTTGGGGATGTTTATAGTCAGCCTCCATTTTGCACAGTAGTTTTCTAGCTTGTTCAAGGGTCTTTGTAGATCAATAGGAGTAGTTGAGATGAGCACGTGGTCGTCTGCAAAGAGCAGGTGAGTTAGAGTACTGTCGCCCATGCAGAAACTAAGGAGATTTTGATCTCGGTTTCGCTCAAGGTTCAAATCGTTGATGAAAAGATTGAAAAGAAGAGGCGAGAGTTTGCAACCCTGTTTGACTCCAATGGAGACAGGAAAGGATTCAGTCAGATGCCCTCTCGCAGGACGGACGCAAGCGGAATCAGCCTCATACATGGACTGCAGAAGGGCCAAGATTTTCCCGTCGATCTATTATTTTTTTCAGCTTCTACCAGAGACCATCACGCCAGACTGAATCAAACGCCTTTGGAAATCAACAAAGATACAATATAGTTTCTTGTTTTTGGAGAAACCGCACAGTGTTGCTTCTATTGCTGTGTGAAAAACAAAGTCGTTATCTGCGGTGCTGTGGTCGCTGCGGAAGTCTGCTTGTTCAGGGGCCGAGAATTTTGTTACTGTTACACCAGTCCGTGAATCGACGATGGATGAATTTGTTGAATAGCTTTGCGATGTTGGGTGTGAGGCCGCCCTTACGAAAAGTTTTAACAACGGCAAGCGAGCGACGAACTAGCGTACGGTAAGCTGATTCAGCTAGCGGCCAACTCGCCATTCCATAACCAGTATTTTCTACCCATACCGCAAAACGTTTTCCATACTGTGGCTAGCTAAGCGTCAGACTTGCTTGCGACATGCTCGTCTGTAAAACGTTAGCCGAACGGCATGTCAATGGCACTGGCAGAGTCCGGTAGGCCAGAAAGCTCAAATTTGAGGTGGCCAATAGCCAATCGCGATTCAGTCACGTGACTGGAGCAAGTAGCGCCTTTTATGGCTACAAGCAGCAGTATTAGGACTTGCATGTACTTGCAAACAAGATTTAAAAAATTATTATATTACTGCTCTGAGGCCAGTTGCTCTACTCGTAATTAATAAAAGCTCATTAATCGGTAAATTAAGAAAATAGGTGAACAAAAATTTATGTGCTATTTTTGTAATTATATCATGTAGCAAGTTTATTTTCCCATTGTTTACAAAGTAAAATTTAAACAAATTCAGCAAATTAATTGATCAAATATGTTTTTTTTATTATCCTTGATATAACTACGAACGAGCAATTATTATAACATTTTTGACCATATAAGAAGTTTGGTTACACGTTACGGGTGACAACTAACAAGCTAGTCTCGGCCCAGCTTGTTACTTGCTAGGTTTAGAAACGCTGGCAAAGCCGCGGGAAATTAAAGCTAGTTTAAAGCAAGGCCAAAGCAGCCTCGCCGCTTGCTTACATAAGAATGGTCAAGTTTTGACAATCCTTTGCCTAGTCAGTTACCAGCTTTTACAGCACTGCACTACTTAGAGCAAGCAAGCCGTTAACATGTAGCGAGCCTACCGTTTCGGAACCAGCGTGAGGCTGGTAAGCCGTCATTGAAACTTTTCGTAAGGGCGATTCCTCTGAAATTATTAGGGGTCGCTAGGGGAGCCCTTTTTAAAGAATGAGAAGATTATGTTCTTGGCCCAGTCCGGTTGTTAGAAGCCGTTTGCCAGATAAGGGAGAAAAGACGGGAGGTGCATTGGTGGAGTTCTGTTCCCCCATGCCGTAAGAATTCGTTCAAGATTTTGTCGTACCCGGGGACTTAAGTTTTTTCAAAGTGTTTATGAATTCTAACAGTTCCTGGTAAGACGGCGGATTATTCAGTTCGGGGCTCGCATTTCGGTCGGGGCAAAAGTTAGAAATTTTAGCAGTCATGGAGGAAAACACGCCGGGAGGATTGAGAAGAGCCTTAAAGCAGTTTACCCGAGTGTATCCGTCAATATTATCGGAAACCACGGACGGCTTGGGACAAGCGTTTTTCCAAAATGCTCTGGGATTTGTGTGGGCAAGGCGAATAAGTTTTTCTGCTTTTAGCTTGTTCCAGTTTAATTTAGCTGCTTTGATCGTGGAGTGGTAAACTTTCTTTAGGGAGAAAAACGTAGAGCGATTAGCAGTTGTTGGGTTATGGTGCCAAGTGTGCATTGCACGGATTACTTGCTCTTTGAGGGTTCTACACTGTTAATTGAACCAAGGGACGACTTGGGGAAGGGTCTTCCCACCGACACATTTCTTGCAGGAGAAGCAGACTGGGTTTTGGTAGACGTCGCGCAAGAAGAAAGTGAGATAACTTGGTCACATGAGGGAGCTTCGTTGTCGTCCATAAGAAGGAATCCTGCCAAGTTACGCTCAAAGTTGGAACGGTAAACGTCACAATGATTCTGATTCCAAGGGATGTGTAAGTCCTCAATGTATGTAAGAATCCTTCAACGCATCAAAGCAGTTGGGGAAGCAGGATGACGGGTGTACAAGGGTTACGCAGACCGGGAGATGATCTGACTCGGGTCTCGGCGGAATTGGTAGCGTACTAATGTACTGGAAAGCTAGTAGATTGGCTAAACAGTACTCTACAGTAGATGACCCCCTCCCATGTAAGTGATTTGTACGTCGAGGTTTCCTGGGACACGGCCATTTGCAACTCAAAGGTTCTGGCTTGTAGCGAAGTTTAGCAGTTTGCTTCCTTCACTGTTAGATATCTTGTCACTCAATACAGGAGGGAGCAGAGACTGGGCCTGTTTCATGTGAAGCGAGCTAAACTCGTGAATAGAAATGTTAGTGTCCGCATCACAAATCCTTGCGTTAAAGTCTCCGAATAACAGCCAGGCATCGGAGTTAGATTCACTGTTTATGATGGACATGTCACACTCAAGGTCCTGGAAAAAGTTGGGGTTCATGTAACTAGAATGTCAAGGGGGGTTATAGACAAAGATGCAGCAGTATGTGACGTTGAGGCGAAGAAGAAAAAAGATGTTTGCCTCATGGAGATCATGTACTTCCAGCCGCGAAATAAGGTTGGCAATGCGTTTGCGGTAGAAGAGGATCAAGCCACCAGACTGGCGCCCTTGAGTTTCGTTTTGGTGTTTACGTGCAGGGATCAGGAAACTGATATAATCAGTCAGCCAGTGGTCAGGAACAGAGTGTGCCAAAGTTTCTAAGAGGCAGATTAAATCAAAAGACTCTAAATACTAAGAAAAATTTTAATAATTTTAATAATAATTAAGTTATTACATAATGGCGTAATTGCCAATAACAGTGAACCATATTTGCCCTGAAATATATTTGCGACATCAGTAAACCAAATGCAAGAATTACTATCTATAATTAATAAGCTTATCGGTTATAACACCAAACTTATCAAATTTAATGGGAAGAAGATGTTAGCTTGATAATACTTCCGGTTTTAAACTGGTACCATTCGGGGGCGTAGCCAACGGGGGGGGGGGGGGCATGCCCCCCTTCCGTTCTGAAACATTGTGTGACACTTCGTTAAACTTAGCAAAATCTAAAATCTAGAAGCAAAATTTTTAGCCTGCCCCCCCCCCTCGCTGAATCCTGGCTACGCCTCTTGTACCGTTTGAGCTAGATAAACCCACTACTGCTTCTCATAGTCTGTTTTGTGTATTCTAGTTAGATTTTCTGTCATAAGAATGTACTGTTCACTGCGGACATCTTGTTTCTTCGTTAGGTTCTATTAGCTCATCTAAGAGAGAACCTTGTTCTCCCTTGCAAGATCTCACGTCAAAGTTTATCACCCAAACCGTGAAATAGTATAGCAATATTTAACCTAGTAGTTGCTTTTCCCAAGCAGGTGCAAAAGTTTTGCAGCTTTTTCAGCTCTGATTTTTTGCCAGTCTTGTTACTGCTTCCTCCATAAAACTGGATTTTTTTTAGTTCGTCAATGGCCGTAGTAAACAAAGAACTTAGCACCAACACTCGCTATTCTGAACTAGAATATTTATTTGTTGTAACTATTTGTCGGCTTGATCTGTTCAATGGACAGAATATTATCTCGCAATCCAAGAGAAAGAAGTGGCAAAATTTCAAGGCAACGTGTCACAAGTTGCATCTGTGATGTTATGTCCACTTGAATCGTTGCGTTTGACGCATTGAAAATCTAATTCCGTTCTGCTCACGTTAACATGAAACCTATGGCACGATCCCGATAGAAAATTCTTATAGGACCATGTAGAATTTTCTATCGGGATCCCTTAATAAATTCTATCTGTCTACGGAAAAGTTGAAATATTTTCAAATATCGTGAAGAGTGCAAGCGCCGGACAAGATTATGCACTCCGATTGTTGGCGTCGTCCGAACCCTACCTGGGCAGGGCCTATACCAGACAGCTCTCACGGCCCTATGGGTGGTTTTGCCCTGATCAGCACAACCAACAACTACTTTTGATCATTCTTGCACTGGTAAAACGTGATCTTCGATTTACTTCTACAAAATAAACTTAACTCTGAAATCCTTAAATTACTATAATTAGTAGCGATAGGAGAAAATCTGCTCAAATTGAATGGATTTCATAAAAGTTTTAGTAGTTTTAATTCGATATTAAGGATTAACTTTGCGGATTATAAAATTCCACCACCGTCCACCGAAATGATGCTTATGAATTGAGTTCATAAAATTGCCAAGTTCTACGAAAGGTGGATCAAGATGGAGCCTGTTTCGGGCACTACATAACTACGTCGAGTCTCTTTGCCTGCACAGTTCCAGTCAAGGCAGCGACGCTCACGTGCCCCCCCCCCCCCAACTTTTTCGCCCCATTTTTCGGTGTGGGTCGATTCTTTCCGAAAACCTAAATAAACGTAAGCGCATCACACCTAACACGAACAGACAAAAGGAATCAAGTGTAAAAGATGCACATAAACTTAAAGATACAGACGATTTATGATGAAGTAAACCTACTAATAGCAGGATTGCATGCAGGTCTCAGAATAATGTTCCGCATTCACCACAACTTTTAATGCAATAGTGTCGGCCAAGTCCTTGTAAGCCAAAAGTTGGGTCTAAATTTTTAGAGCTAAGTCCTAGAACTCTGGGACCTCAACAATAATTAGTCTTAAGGATAACTGATGTGATCATTTCAGTACGTTGTTTTAATTGGGAAAGCTGTTTAATAATATTTAATTATTTCATGTTTAATTAATTTGTCACTTAATTAGCTAATTTCGTTCATATGACATTTGGATGTAAGGAAGTGAACTGGCTCAAAATCGGCGTATAGTAACTGTGTCAGGAACCAAAAATCATAGTCAAGTTAAGTTTTACTTGTAACTTAACGCCATGCTATTTTATTGCCCTGTTTATGTGCCCTCGTTTGATTAACCGTGTCACCTTTTTCAGTCCTCTAGTACTATCGTTTTTTATGTCTAGGATATAAGAGCGGCTCCTAACCTACGCTCGAGTAATCGGGTAGTATAGTCAGTCGAACTTTACCCTCTGTGGTGGACCTTATGTCCAATTTGTCTTAGTGTCATCTGTTTTTTTTTTCTTTTCGATCTCGTTGACGGTTATGCATGCGTTAGCCCGTGACCCCAGGTGGAGGGATTGCAGATTCAACTGCTAAGGGTCACTGGTCTGAGAAAGGCCTCACTTGGAGTCGAGTGGGATCAAACCCACAGACCCAGAGGTGAAGTGTTATATGTTTATCGTGACACTTGTTATTCGATTCCACCTTTGTATATGAAGTTCCCAATTCCATTCTATTATGCTACTGCAATAATGAACTGTTGTTTAAACTTGGAGTTAAGATAATCTCAATAAAATTAGTTCACAGGAAACTCTTAATCTTGCTCACTCAACGTCTTACAGACCGCAAACCTAACCTCGTTCCACGTTATCAAACTGACAAACCCAACTCGTAACCCCACAACTGAAACGTCAACAAAAGCACTTTCAGAATTAAGATTTCGTCATCAAAAGTCAAAATCAGAGTGCCATGTGTAATTAGGTATCGGCGTTTCACATCATGACAAGCTTCGTGATCATTTCAGTTTTCATGCATTAGGTATCCTCGAGTATCGTTGCTAACCACTGCAGTAAGTCTGCTTTTAAAAGGAGAGATATTTTTACGTCGAATCTCATTAGAAGCACTTGAGCTAGTCAGTCGTCCAGACAAATACAAAACCCTTAACCTGCCAAGATGAAACAGCTCACCCTGGTAAGAAACTATTATTCGCTTTCAACATACTCAAACGTGTCATCAAATATTATTTTTCCCATAGGTCCTCATGATGCTGACTTTCGTCGGTCTATGGTGTGTAAAGGCGCAGGTGATGACAGATGATGCTTCTGAAGAGGCTGAACCGGAATCTGAAAATTCTGGACCTGAAGACGAAGGGTCTGACAACTCCGTCGACGAGTTCGACGGGGATGAGAACTCGGAAGCTGCTGATCCCAATGAGTCAAGCTTAATTGATGATCCAGATGTACCAGAGGAGTTTTGAGACAGTTTTAATTTTTTAACCGGAAATTTTCACCCTGACTTCAGCAATCCCTATGCAATCGATAGAGTTAATGTGTGATTGTTGCCTGCAGTGCACTGGGGAATTTGAAATAAAACCGGTTTGAAGTGTTACACTGTTTTTTTAATGAATAAGTTAGCATCCCTTAAGATAAAGAAAAACTTGCAGGTAAATGAGGTTTTTACACTTAAAAAAAACAAAAGTATATATATATGTATATAAATATACATCACTGACCACTTCCCTACATTTTCATTCGGCATTCGGCTTCATTTTTTGAAAACACCCGAGTTCCAGTACAAGTCGATAAAGTAGCAGTCCTTGTGGTATCACTGTAACTGTATTTCAAGTCAACTTGGTAGTAGCAACATGACTTCCCAAGTTTATGATTGGCCTTACTCTCAGGATTTTTACCTTCGCTGGCCATGACTGTTTCGTTTCCCATCCCATATCTTACGCTCTTTGATTAGAACAACATTAATCTAATTCTTTCACTGCGCATAGAGTTATATTTACGAGTAAGAATGAAGAGAAAGAAGGGTCAAATTGTGAAGGGAGTTGGTAAGGGAGCATGAATCGTTGGAAGACCACACCAGTCTAAAAAGGAATTTTAACCATAGTACCCATAACTCCCAAGAGGGTATTTTTTCAATCTACTGTGTATTAGACCAGCTGGCGATTAGCATACCAGTCCTTTCATCTTTTGCTACATAAAAAACCTATGAGACGTAAATATAAATTGAAAATGGAGAAATCAAGCGAAGGGAAACAATAGAAACAGAAGCATAAACTTACTGAAATATGAATGTAAACGTACAAATCGAACAATGAAGCATAATGAATAAAATAGAATCACTCAAGAAAGTTATCAAGCTGAGTAAATAAGGAATCAGAAAGATTGAAAACAATCATCAATTAATCTCTGAAACAGAAATAAAAATGTTCGCCGAATCAGGGGAACTCTGACTGCGAAATATAAAAGGCGGCTATCTAGTACTACGTGAGCAAATTACGTGATAAACATTCAGACATAGGCTTCATATAGGGTTAGGTGTTAAAGAACAAAATGGTATCGGTTGTGTGGGTATTCTAGTAGAGAAGGAAAGAATTAGATAAGATGTTTCAAGCATTGGATTTTAAAATGAATTATAAGATAGCATCGTATAAGAGCTTGTTGGTGAGTAAGTGAGGAAGAATAAGAATCCAGGAAAATGGTAAGTTATTTTGGTAAACAGTTCGAATGAGGGTGGCTCTAAAGTATCTTGGACAGTCGAAAAGGTAATGGTCTCTATTGTTTCTGGTACAAGGCAAGATTCACACAAGTTGGCCTGTGCTACTTTGACTTTGTACAGGGAAGAACGTATATTAATTATATTATTATTTATTTATTTATCATTATTTATTAAGAACAAATTCATCACTTTGTAATTTTGAGCACAAGAATAAAAGATTATCCTCGAATCGTGTTATTGAATGATGCCGTAGTTCTTTAAGCCAAAATTTAAGGCAGTTTGGGCCTCGCAATTCGCAGAAACATAGTTTATATTTACACTGATCCTAATGACAAACGTTTCGTTTACCACTACTTTGAGCTTCCAACTACCACCACTCGTAGCGCCACGTTATTTGGCACGTAGTCTATTGCTAAGAATACTTCGTAAACATAGATTGACAGTTACACGTAGAGCCATTTATATATACACACCCAAAAAATTCTTTCGTAAGTCTTCAGAAGTTAGTGACAAATTACTATCATGTCTGAAGACATAATCCAGAAACTGCCTTTCCTGCAAACTCTAAGCATCTAGTGGGAAATGCGCAATCAGCACTTCATGTTGCGTAATAGTAAACGTACTATTGTAATACCAAGGCATTACTATGGAATGTAAAGTTTAAGGAGATGAATTTTTTTTCTATTTCAGGCAAATGAAAGTCTTGAAGTTCACATTCAACTATTATATTATTAGTAAAAATATATACACACAATCCTCCTGATCTTTTATTTCATTTCAAAGAATGAACAATTTCTTGTTTCTATTTAGGATTTGTATTTCGTTTGCCGTAAATTAATGTAGGGAATTAGTATTTAATATTTGGTTTGATCGACGCGGGCGACTTGAACCGACTGACCGTCAACCTGGTAGGCATAAGCGGAGTCAACACGGTAAGGGCTACGAGTTGAAGATTCGTATCTGTGTTTCGAAGAGCAAAATCAAACCCATATGGTTTATAAATTAAAGTAAACTTTTAAGGAAACGAAGAATACCTCAAAGCAACTTTGTAGTAAGGATGTTGTGCAGGAGCTCCGAAGGGTGGCAGCACTGGAACTCCGGAACTAGCGTAGTTCTTGTATCCTCCATAGGTGGGAGCAGCATCCAGTGTGCAGACAAAAGCTGCAGCCAACACCAGAAGAATCTAAAACAAGGAAAACAAGTCAAAAGAAAAGTATATTAAAGGACTTGTATTAAGTATCGTAAAATAGAAAATCATTACGAAGAATTTTGAGTTCATGTTGACTTAATCAAAGGCTTGTGGTATTGCTGTAGAATGGAGCTGGTAGTAGCACAAAATGAACTGATACTAGAACTGCAGTATCTGCTTGCATTTATAGTGGTTTCTGTCCCTGAGTTCGACAGAAAGAAAACTGCAGCCATTCGCGCGTGAATTTTGTCAATGATATTAATCCAAGTAAACATTGGGCGTTTCCTTTGGTTTATTAAAGAATTTTTACACTTATCCAGCTACGCTCTGTTGGTGTTGCATGTATTTGGGGCGTGAATAGAGCAGAAGATCAACGCAATAACTAACGAACACACAAAACAGACTGTATCTGTATCCTTAACTTGAAGAAAGATAAACAAGCGTTGAAGATTCTTACTGATTCCAGTTTTATGGCACGATGTATTTATATGGAAAACGGAAATGAAGAACAATAATAGCAA
The DNA here is from genome assembly GCA_002872375.1 of Eulimnadia texana. NCBI lineage: Eukaryota > Metazoa > Arthropoda > Branchiopoda > Diplostraca > Limnadiidae > Eulimnadia > Eulimnadia texana. The sequence continues at coordinate 3,030,113 of NKDA01000007.1, forward strand.
GACGTCAAGAACATATTAAATTTCCATGTTTGCTTCTGAAATGCCTTAGACCCTTTGATGGAGGATGAAGCAGTGACAGCATCTATCATTGAAATCATAACTTCAGTTGAGTTATTACCGTTAAACATCCAAAACTATTTCGACTTAACAAATGCTCAGTACCAAATACCAACGGACTGCGGAGCAGTAACATAGAAATCGATTTAAGACATTCAGAAACGCCCAGTTATTTTCTACTTCAACACAGTTTATTTGACGCAATTAATCATTTGCCATGTCCTTCGTTGCACACACGAGTGAATTTACTTTTTCTAACGAACACCGGGGAATATTCACGAGTATAAAAGGACCCAATATCTTTTTCTAAAGCTATCAGTACTGCCTCACATAAATTCAGAACCAGTTGCCAACGCTTTCCCATTTTAAAAATGAATCACAAAGCTTGTGTAAGTAGCTGAACACTTCACTATTTCAGTATTTCGGCATACAGATTTACTAATTATTGCTAAAGTTAACTTTCTGTTATTATTAACGTGCGTAAAATATTTCTGTTTGTAAAAGATCCTTCTGGTTCTTGTTGCCGCTGGGGTCTGCTTGTTGGATGCAGCTCCCAGTCAAGGTGGATACAAGAGCTATGGTGGTTCGGCAATTCCACCTCTGCCCCCCTTTGGAGCTCCTGCTCAGCATCCCTACTATAAAACTGCTTTAAGGTTAGTAAACGGAATTTACTAGCATTCTCGTCGTTATGTTCAGAAAATGAGCTTTGTCGTATCCAGGTACGAATCTTCAACTCGCAGTCCTCACCGCATTGATTCTGCTTACGCCTACCAAGTTGATGGCCAGTCAGTTCAAGTTGCCCGCGTGGATCGTACAAAATACTAAGCGAAAGTCACGTGATGGCTTCTAATTTTTACACGAATATTCAATCAAATACACGTTTATATCAAGCAAGCGAAACGAACGATTCTCTATAATTTAAATAACTGGTACAAAAAATGCAGTTTACGGTCTCAAGTTGATGAATAAGGACATAACCTCGTAAACAGCTACCCAAAAGAAATAAAAAGACCCTTTTTAAGCAGAGTTATTTTCAGTGTTACGCTGTCTTTAATACTACCAGTATGTCTCCTAACTGAAATACGAATAGCTCTCCAATATTAATTAACAAAACAGTTTTGTTAGAACAGCTGCTGCTACCAACATGTAGCCGTGGGCACACAGTCAAAGTATCCCAATGAAAATGAAGTCATTTGAATTGCCAGCGTATATTTATATGCAGACGACAAAATTCAACATCACCCAATGTTTCCATTAGATTACCTATCCAAGTACTGACTGAGCCCAACGTAGCTTCACTGCCGGGATCTGACGGGGCCGAGTACTTTCTACGTGGTATGGCCGCTGAGATATATAGGAACGACCGAGCTCCACTCGTATACCAACACTTAGCAAATGCCTTCAATGTTTGAATGTGCTTACATGTGGTCTCTCAGTGCGTAGTATGTTCAGCTCCTGCCCTCCTCGCACTCTTCTCGCTCCCGAGTCCCTGGACCCCTCCTCCTCCAGTAAAAAGTAACGGCTAATACACAGTTTAATTACCAAGACCCTGTCTTTTCTTCTTCATTCGCGACTGGCTGGCCACAGTTCTATGCAACCGCTTTACAGGGACATTCCCTGAAAAAGAGGTAAATGGGGTCTGAAACGGGGAAAATAAGAGAAAGAGGGAAAAAGGAAAATCTAGAAGTAAAGGCTGTATTCCAGCACGGAGGGAAAAACGGGGAAAATAAGGGAAGAGGGAAAAAAGGAAACTGAAAGTGGAAACACCGTCACAGTTTGTCACTCTCGTTTTAACATTCTACTCAAGCACAGCTAATTCAGTGTAGTATATTCGTAATACCTTGTGCCTAGAGGTTTTCTTTATGTCAGTAACTGCCGCATTAAACATAATATATTTTCCATACATTAAGTTCAATATCTACCACGAGCTATATTAAAACATCGATAGCCTTTCAATACGAGTCGGAAGAATTTACCGCGCTCTGCGAAATTTAGTGATTGATAAGGAACGGCACATTGTACATCAAAATCATAATCAAACATAGCACCTCAGATTTCATAGTATTATTATAAATGATATAATTGTATATACTACATTTGATTCGAAATAGCTTCCACGAAAATGTTTTGCGTTTCTTATGCACAGTGATCCTGCAACGAACGGGAGAATAGCATTTGACTGAATGGTGGTTTCAAATACCGGTTCGATTACTCGACAATTTATGTATGTTGCTGTCCTCTGTCTTGCCAAACGATGCACGCAACGCGACACCAGTCAACTTAGTATATAGCTGCTTGGGAAATGTTGGTTAAGCACTCCCCTCGTCAGCGTTCATAACTCCATAGACAGTTCAGTTCGTCAGTGTCGTTAACTTCATTAACACTTACGAAGTTACCGTTGCAACATGCCACTCGAAAAGCGAAACTACACTGCTCAATTGCCAAACTTCGCTCCCAACTGGAATAGAGTAACGTCATGTGACAAAATCTTCTAGTGTAAAACGCATGAGGCAAATGATAGGTGACTAGGTGCTATGACAAAGTAGCCTGTGATATTAAATAGATGCTGCAGATCTTGCACGCGAGTGACTGTTAAGATGTGCCAAATTCCGTGTCAAATGAACAGTATTTTGATTCCGTAATTATATTTCTCAAAAAATCAGCGGAGAGTGGACAAACCAACCTAGAACCAAAACTTTAAAGTGGAAAGGTAAATCAAGATGTAGTAGCTTTTGCAAGAGCAGACACATAAGGGATCATTTTGTGGGGCTATATATCTTGCGAGGTTCCCTTCCATACAAAAAAAAAAAAGATGAAATAGATAATCTTGACCAAACTAAACTCCATGTTGTATTATAGGAGTCCTTCTGTTAATTTTTAGGCAACACCAAGATGTGCTTTTACACTTTTGAAGGTTTTCGTAGATTAAAGAGTTGGCCTTACACAAGTCATTTATGTAGCTGATATGGCTTGCATAATTAGGAACTGCGATATGAATTTGTATCATAATACGACGAATCCTTTGTGGAACTACATGATAAAAGGAAGATAACACCCCTCCGATAATGGTATATTACATTTAGGTAGTCTGCATTGAACGTCGTGTAATATGGTTGATCGCTCATCGCGAAACTGAACCGATCGATCATCACCACCCTGCCAAGATAAATGTGAAATGATACCCTTCCCGGCTACAACGAACTGACGTTTTGACATTCGAAAACGATTTGGAACCGTTATGTCTTTGCTGCATTTCCAGTCTAATTTTCAAGAATTGCTCGGTTGAGGGTTTAAAGAGCACGAAAGATAATCTCCCACCAACCCTCAGAGTTTTTGATAGGCTGACATCAACTTGCTACACGGATACAGTCTAACGTGGAGGTCGGCTCCACGCTGATCATTTCCCCGAGAACGGTCTCGTTCGTATACCGTGAGTTCCCTGGTCTGTACGAAAGTTATGTTTCCGCAGCACTTTGCCTCCTAGGGCGGCAGTGGTACCAGTTTTTCTTTGTCCACTGTTGTCAGCGGTTTCTCTGACCAAGCACGGGTGAATTCGAGATATTTAACCCTTCATTACCACGACTTCAATGAGTGTACTAGATAATATATGTAACACATTTTCTTTTACTCTTAATATTCGTCCTCCAACCAAAGTATCCTTCAAAACTTCCCTGGTAGGAACATACAAAAGGCATAGAGGGATAAAGCAATCAGGGGCAGTAAAATTCTAGTAAATTATAGTTTTTTATTACTTTACTGAGCAAGTTTGTATTTTTAGTTATAGTTGCGTTAAGATAAATTCACAGTTAATCGGTAAGAATGTGTGACAAAACTTTAACTTTAATGGGATCGATATGGACATGATCAGCAGAATATTCAGAAGCAATGTGCGGTTTGTTTTTCAGTGTAGTTCCCTTCAGTTGCAATTTCAAAACCTTTCTCTGAAACATGTCATGCAGTGGCACTGCTCTGTGAAACATGTCCTCACCGCAGAAAAATGGCGTATCGAGGGACGTACGGGCCCTTGTGGGCAAAACTTTTCCATTTGGGCTACTCCCCTTACATATAATGAACGAAAATTAGGTATTTTTAACGTTATCATTTTTTTTCTCCTTAGTGCTCTGAAAAGAGTTGATGATTGGGAAATTGACGGCAAAGTCAGGTTTCGATGAAAGATTGCTTATATCAGGGTGTGTTACGAGCCATACTATGCTATGAATCTTTCAGCTTCAAACATTTTATGATATGCAATCTTGTCTTGCACTAAATTAAATCAATAATTCATTCATTAATGAACTGGAATATAATCTTTAACCTTGCTAATGACCGAAAATTCTAATCCAGATAAAAAACCTGCACTGTCTCGGTAGGGCTTTTCACATGCAAGACTCGCGGCTTTCGACATACGAGACAACCGAACAGATCAGCTGCTCCAATAGACTAAGACATTTCAAGGATAACTTTGAAACTGGTGCAGTAAGTGGCCGACACTTTCCAAGTAGTCGTAGCACTGGGCACTGAAGAAATCTCCAAGTAATTTATAAAATAGAATTAAAGTCCTTCGTGCGCCCTCTCGTCGACTAAGCCTGCTTAAATGAGTTATCCACCTATTAATAAAGCAGATTTTCAACGCACAGCTTTTGACAGAACAGTGAAGTACTGATGCAGATGATAACAAGCCAGGATAAAAGCCGCGAAAGAGAACGCAAGTGCAAACTGATCAAATATTACAAAGTGCGAAAATTAATTTAAAACCTTAGTTATTTTATTCCGTCTCACTTACATGGATTTCATTTCGAAGAAGTTGTGAATGTGTCAGATCATTATCTCCATTATTACATCTTTAAGAGAACAAAGTCTTCAGTATTTTGTATTATACTTGGCATACATAACCTATTTTAGGTTATCTTTCACATGTCCTGTTTAACCTGATTTTACCTCCTGTATTCCCACTTTAATGAATGGAAATTCATACAAATAGTCTTCGTGAAGCAAGGACTGTCCGATGAGAGTTTAAATCATGTACCCTGTGACTACTGCTCTGTGGCAATGTTTCGTGCACAGCTTTTGACAGTACTCAGGGTAACAATGTAGAGCGTATATATGAGTCAGATAAACGAAGCTGTGCAAGAGTCAGTAAGCCCTCATGCTGGTGTAAGCTTGTCTTTCGTTTCTGCTTTTCCTACGGTCTGCAACCATGGTTAACGCGAGACATCTACGCGTGGGCTATTTCGAGGTACGTATAGCCACGTATTTATATATTTGTTTAACCGCAGTTTTATTGTACGGTGGATCCTTCCGGCAGGATGCTCCCGTTGTTTTTGTAGAGCGTGACGAAAAGAACCAAGTTGTCTTCAAAGGATACGCCATTGAATTTCTTAAGTGGCTTGCAGCAGATCTCAACTTCACGTAATCGAATATAATTTAGTATTGAGTGTTCCGTGTACTTCACACGGTTCACGGGTTGCGAGCCCCAAACGAACTTCGATTGCAAAAACCCTGATTCGAAATGCTGATTTGCATAACCTTGAACTTTTTCGATTTGGCTTGAATTCACCCAGGCCAAAGCAGTCCACCTAGGGTCGTCACTGAGGAAAGTTGTCCCTCCTTTGTTGTTATAAATTAATCATTCTTCGTTCGGTTCCCTTTTCTTGGTTACATTTGATTTCACTGTTAATTCTCTTTTAATACAAATATGTTCAGTTGGAATCTTTTGTAATCATTCGACACGAAATCGACAAAGCGAGCTTTCTACCCTGAACATATGGTGCATCGACCGGGAAACGACGAATCCGACGAATTCGATCATCGCACGAGGTAAGGCATTTGCATGTTGTGGCTAGTTCACGTTGTTCACGTTGGAGGCGTTCCAGTCGTTAGGGGCCCTTGGAATCGACCCTGCTGGCCCGAGCGCCTTAAACTGCAGGGGCACAGGGCCACGACTACGGCCGCGTGGCAGCGTGAACTACATGCAGATGGCTTATTCAACAATTCACGAAATTTCCGATCTTCGACACAACGAGAGGGCACCACGTGGTCGAGATGACAACCGAGTGGCAATCGACGATGACGACGATAGCGAGGAGGAACTGCCTAAGGATCCGATGTTTTTCAAGTGTGCTAGGAGGATGGCGAAAATTCAATGCGATAAATTACGGACGAGGATTCTAAGGCTGCTGGAGGTAAAAGGTAGTAAAACCGAAATTCGAATATCGCGTTCCGAACTTGTCGAAAGGCAAGACGAATGTCTCCAGTTTCACTTAGAATACATTAGGTTAGCTTCAGTCAGCACAGTTGACTTTCGAGAAGAGAACGAGTGGGCTGAAAGGTTTAAGGAGGAAACGGCATGGTGTTTAGAGGCCATTGACGAACATTTGGCCTGGCGAATACGAAAGGTTAGCGCAACCAGTCGATCTCATATGTCTCTACAGTCAGGTAAAGGTGAGCATACAAGAAATTCAACGATCGATAGCTTAGAAGCGAATTCCCAGGTAATGCAACCGAAGACACCAGCAACAGTCCCTCTTCAACCTGAAGCTTGGGCGAATTCGAACCCTCTTCATTCTTCTGTCGGTTCGTTCACTGCCGACATTTCGAGCCATCGTTCCGAGCACACGGATAGCTTAAAATCCGGTATGAGAAACAGTAGGTCGATACGAAGTCCTAGTCAGGTCCCCTCTCAAATGACTTCGAATAGTCGTCACATTTCGATCAGCGAATTCCTCGAGGACATCGAACCCAGGTACGGACAAAGTTCAGGTGACAACCCCCAAGACGAGTACCCTTCCCCTTGGCCGTTGGACTCTCCCGACGAGTACTCGACCCCATGGCCATTAGACGAGGTAGGGTACGGGTTCCCTGAATGTCGAAGTGTCCCGAGTATCCCAGGTGCTAGCGAATGGGTAGGAGGGACACCCATATCAAAGCACTGGAATATTCCATGGCAGAGGCCAGAATGTAAGGACGCAAGACGGCAGAACGACTCACTTCAAGCCAGCGGTATTAAAGGGATGGCGGCATGTCTTGATGACGAAATTTCGAGAACCGATTCTCTTTTGTCCCCAAGAAACTCTCGAGCTCCTGTCCCAGAACGAAAGTTTCCCGAAGTATTAGGTACAGGTAGCCCACGGCAATCCGAAAGGCAAGAGAACTGTTCAGATTTGTCGCCGAGCCACAAGCGAAGGCGTTACCCGCGAAATCCTGGTTTGAACGACTGCGAGAGCAGCTGCTCCTCTTCTCTGACTCTCTATGGATCGACACTACAAGATTCTGCTAAGAGCAAGGATCACGATTTACGAAGCCCTGGCTTGAGCCCGCCTGGTTCACAACTCCGAAGCCCGGGGCTCCCCGATTTCGATTCCGATTACGTTCCCCGAAGCTCTGGGCTGGATCCGTCTGGTTCCCGTCTCCGAAGCCCAGAGCCCTCCGATTCCGATTCCAGAAGTTCTGGGCTGAGCCCGTCTGGTTCCCGTCTACGAGGCCCAGAACTCTCCGATTCCAGTTATGTTCTCCGAAACTCCAGGATGACCCAGTCGGGTCCCGATCTCCGAATCCTGAAGTTCCCCGATTGGAATCCCAATTCACGAAGCTCCGGGTTGGCCCAGTCGGGCCCCGATCCTCGAAACCCCGAGTCCTATGATTCCAATCACACTCTCCGACGCTCTGGGCTGAACCTGTCTGGTTTCCCTCTTCGAAGCCCAGAGTCCCACAAATCCAGTGCCGTTCTCGACTCTCGAAACTCTGGGCTTAACCGGTGTGGTTTTCGTCTCGAAAGCCCAGAGTCCTCTGAGACTGATCTCGATTTTCGAAACTCTGGCTGAACCCGTCTGGTTCTCGTCTCGAAAGCCCAGAGCCCTCTGAACCTAATTCCGATCCTCGAAGCTCTGGAAAGGACCCACAGATTTCTCGTCTGCGAAGTCCAGAGTCTCTCGAATGCGATCTCGATGTACGAAACTCTAGGCTGGACCCGTCAGGTCCCCCTCTCCGAAGCCAAGAGTTGTCCGATCTCGATTCCCGAACTTCTGGGTTAACCCCTTTGGGTCCTGACTTACGAAGCCCAGAGTTCTCCGATTCCGAGTCCGATTCACGAACCTTTGGGTTGGCCCAGTTGGGTCCTAATCCCCGAAACCCAGGGTCCCTCAATTCCGATTCCGACTTGCGAAGCTCTGAGTTCAGCCAGCTTGGTCTTGATCTTCGAAGCTCAGAGCTGCTCGATTCAGATTCCGATTCCGTTGTTCGAAACTTGGGGCTGAACCATTCTGGTTCTTATGAGCGAAGCCCAGATTTACCCGACGTCGACGCCGGTCTACGAAACTCCGAATTACTCGTTTCCGAGCCCGATTTGCGAAACTTGAGGTTAAACCATTCTGGTCCCGATGTACGAAACCCAGAGTTACCCGATTCCGATTTCCGAAGCTCTAGGTTAAGCCGGTTTGGTTTCGATTTACGAAACCTTAAGTTGCTCGGTTCCGAGTACGATTTCCGAAATTCCGAGTTATTTGGCTCCGATGACGTCTTACGAAAGTGTGGGTTGCATCAGGGTGGTTCCGATCGACGAAACTCTAAGTTACCGGTTTCTGACTTGCGACGCTCCGAGTTAAACCAATCTGATGCTGATCTTCGAAACTCAGAGATACTCTATCTGAAGCTGAGTCTGCGAGCCGCCGACTCACCCGATTCCGATTTACGAAATTCTGGGCTGGACCATTCTGGTTCCCACTCACGAAGCTCAGAACTATGCGAGTTCGATTTCGACTTGCGAAACTCGCCGATGAACGATTCCAAATTCGATCTACGAAACCTTAAGGTACTCGGTTCCGACCCCTTATTCCGAAACTCCGAGTTAAGTGTTCCAGAGGACAACTTGCGAAATCCTGGGTTACACCTAATTGGTTCCGATCTCCGAAGCCCAGGGTTATTTGATTCTGGTTCCGGTACTGATCCACGAAACTCGGCGTTACCTGCCCTCTTCGTTGCGTTTCGGAATTCTACATTGCGGTACTTCACACTCCGCAGTTTAGAGCTCCTTTCGTCCAAGTCTGCAGGGCTAAGCGGCAGTAAGTGGCCCTGCGTCGCCGAAGCAATTTTCCTTGCTACCGTTCTCGCTACCCACGAGTACGTCGGTTGTGAAGCTGAAGCTCACACCGGTTGGAGCACAGGAAACGAATCTACGACGATCAGACTTGGTTCACCTGAGAGGCAGGACTCATACGGGCCGGCCGAGAAGGTTTTTTGTGGTTCCTCCCACAGGAGGAAGCCTGACAGAAATGGCCGAATGATCAGCTTCAAGCTGACGTCGCGCCACGGTCAGGCTGAGTCTGAGGTCACACGAACGAAGTCGAACCGACTGCTGAACCTCACTGAACGCCACGTGAAACGACTCATCGAACTCCACAGTACGAATTACCTCAAGGATGCCGACTTGGTTTCACTCGACTCCGATTATATTGAACTTCCAAACAGAGTGAACCAAGCAGACGCTGCTGAAGAACACGCCCCCTGCGAACTCGCAGTTGAGTATACGGACTCAACTATCGACTCAACCCCTTCATCGAGTGGGTCAGCGAAGACATGTCCACGACAAGCAGGACCTTACGAATAGTCCAGACGATTACACGAATTTCCCCGGTAGAAACTTCACTCTCGACTACATTCCACGATTGATCTCTTCAAAAACCGACATTCGATGGATCATCAGGTGTTACCTCGATACTCTAGCAGTGATGATCTGGTCAACGCGTTCTGGAAAACCCTCCAGATCTTAGGTGCCTTCGTATCGTCCGAGATTCGTATGCACCTTCTGATTCGAGTAGCCCAGAGCAGTTACGAGGAGTTTCCCGGCGACCGTTTGCAAGTGCAGTCAGTTCTGGTACCTGCAACACGACTTCAATCGACCGATTCGGACATGTCGACGTTACCAATAGCAGCAGTCTGAACCCGACCAACCGACCGACCAACGACCCAGCATCCACGGAAGTCTGGCAAACCCGAAGGACGCTGGCTTACGATTCGAACCCCGATACGATTCCGAAACCCCGATACGATTCGAAACCTGATACGATTCCGAAACCACGATACGATTCGAACCCCACTTCGATTCGATAACTCTGAACATTGCTGCCCGTAGCGAACTGTGAAAAGTCACAGCTGAGAATTACGAGCCAGCGATGTCCGTCTTCGATTTCTTTCCATTGAATTTCTTTCGTTTCTTCCGTTTTCCCGACGACGAATTGACGATAATTTGCGATCGATCCGAATAACGCAGAGTACCATAGTTTCCGATCTTCCCATTTCCCCATCCCTTCGAGTACTTTGCTTTACCGTCCCTAACGAATCCGTCGAAAGCCCAGAGCACTCTTAGTTTCCCGAGCTGTAACGAACTCTCTGCATGCCAACCCGATTGTTCTGTTATTACGAAACAGTCCAAATACCGAAAATTGCGAAACCCGATTCCGAATCTCCGACTCTCGATCTCGATTCTCCGACCTCCGAAACTGCGAGACGATGGCTGCAAGAGACTCACGACCTTCTTCTTCTTCTGGCTTACGGCTTTCGTTCGCAACCACTAAGAAGTGTTTCTGGCTTCCAGCCATAAACAGGGCCGGCTGTGTTCCGTGTACTTCACACGGTTCACGGGTTGCGAGCCCCAAACGAACTTCGATTGCAAAAACCCTGATTCGAAATGCTGATTTGCATAACCTTGAACTTTTTCGATTTGGCTTGAATTCACCCAGGCCAAAGCAGTCCACCTAGGGTCGTCACTGAGGAAAGTTGTCCCTCCTTTGTTGTTATAAATTAATCATTCTTCGTTCGGTTCCCTTTTCTTGGTTACATTTGATTTCACTGTTAATTCTCTTTTAATACAAATATGTTCAGTTGGAATCTTTTGTAATCATTCGACACGAAATCGACAAAGCGAGCTTTCTACCCTGAACATTGAGTGACAGTAACTAACAAGAATGAAGCCTCTAGGTATGAACTACTTGAGATAGACTACACGGACGGATTCGCTGGGCTTGGGAAAGAATTTTCAAACAAAGTTTGCTTCATTATATTATATGCTTCACACATACAGTTTGATTTGAAACAGCTGATCGCTCACAGTGCAATGATTTTTTTTAGAGTCTACATTTGGGCTTGCCGCTGTACGGTTTAAAGGAAGGAGGAACAAAATAATGACACCTTTGTTCCCTATTGACTTTTCGTACAACACATTAATAATCCCATATCCTAAACGAGAAAGCGATCCCTGGAGTTTCGTAAAGCCGTATTCATATAAAGTGAGTATTTTGGCTGACAATTTTGTACCCAATTGATACACGTTAAGTAATAACAACGAAACAAGTTCATCTATATATGTTTCAATAAAGGTCTGGATTCTTATTCTGGTCTCCATGATCTGCTTCGGATTTATACTCAAACTTGTCGCAATACGAAACTGGTCGGAGAGTATCAAAAACAGAATAAAAAATAATCCTGATGAAGTGACGCCTATTTACCTTATCGGGGTGTTGCTAAATCAAGGTATGATAGGGTGGAGATGCAGAAAAAAGGGTTCCTGTGCGATGTGTTAAATTAAACTATTCACTTTCACTTTTTCTCTCGTATCCAGGTGGTTATTGTTCATCTAGGGCCCGTTCAGTATCACGATTTCTGGCTGGTTTATGGTGTTTAGCGGCCTTAGTGCTCGTTAACGCCTACAGTGGATCACTAACCACTTATATGACAGCTAAAAAGGTGATACCAATAGCAAACAGCATTGAAGAAGCGAGCGAGAGAGATGATGTGCAATTGCTAGCAACAAAAACAAGTTTCATTCGTCAAGTAATAGTGGTACGACATGATGGCTTTTCGTTCTCTACAATCAACGCTATTTATTTAAAGTTTTTGTTGGTTTTTTAACACAGACATCTACGGACTCTCTAAAGCCACTGACCGCCAATCTGGTCCGAGTCTCGCCCGACACATGCGGAAAGTCTTACGATAGTGAAGAATTTGATCTGTGCGTCGAGAAAGTTAAGAACGGAAATCAAATGATAGCAATAGTAAATTGAATAGATGGAGACTTATAGCGACCTAAAACAGTAGTCTGAGAATTGCTCTGTAGGACAAAGATACTGGACAAATAATTCTCAACCGCGACTTCAAGAGAACTGGGATCTGCACTTTAACCAAGATCGAACATCCTTACTTCCCGTCCTATGGAGGATTCGTTGTATCGCTAAACACAACGCAAGAATCACGGAACGCGTGGGATGTCAGGTATTCATGTGACCAAACAGTCAATAAATATCCCCTACTATGGTGTATTCTCCGCTAGTACATTAAAGGCCTTCGGCTATGGGTTAACAGACAAATGGCGTGGAGATCATTATCCACCTATCAATAACCCGTGTGTCAACTTTAGGATTCAACCGAATACTGCTAAGAGACTTTCCCTAATGAACATGAAAAGTGCATTTCTGGTTCTTGGCATATGCTTTGGTTTATGGCTCGTGGTTTTTCTTTATGAACTGATGAGGAAAAAACTTGCCCTTTCTGAATTCAAATAATGATATTTCTGCAGATCTGACGTCATTTTTTGTGCATAGCAAAACTCTTCAATTTAGCGAAACTGTGCACTAATCATGTATGTGAAATTAGCACCTTCGTCTTACCTTCACCAGTGTTAATTTAACACCTGCGAAGTATAACATACTTGAATAAGTAGTTCAGAATCATTACTAAAATACAGCAAATCCAACTGAAGTCTCGGAATATACATATTTTCGACTTAAGTTGGGTGTTGTGCATCCTTTGTCAAGTTGTTACCTATGGCCCGTCAAAATAATCGATTTTCAACGGCGTTTTCGTTCTTCTCGGGAATTTTTTTTTGTTAAAGAAACATGCATGGGGACGGTGCAGACATTGAGGAAATTACTCTAGAAAACAGTTCTTAATTCTCTTACCTTCATTGCTTTCAATGACCTAACACAGCAATTGTTCGGCAAGAAGAGGTGTACGCTATCCCTAAAGTGATGTTTCGTTACAAAGGGTACACTTTTCCTTGTTTGAATATGTAACTTGTATTTCGTTTGCCGTGAAATGGTGCAAGGGTTATTATTTAATATTTGGTTTGATCGACGCGAGCGACTTGAACAGACTGACCGTCAACCTGGTAGGCATAAGCGGAGTCAACACGGTACGGACTACGAGTTGAAGATTCGTATCTGCATCAAGATGAAGATTATAAGCGTGTAAATAGAGTAGATACTACTTCTCAAATTATTCTAATTAAAAAAAAAAAACGGGGAATACCTCAAAGCAATTTTATAGTAAGGATGTTGTGCAGGAGCTCCGAAGGGTGGCAATACTGGAACTCCGGAACTAGCGTAGTTCTTGTATCCTCCATAGGTGGGAGCAGCATCCAGCGAGCAAATACAAGCAGCAACCAACACCAGGAGAATCTGAAATTAAAAAAATCAAGTTTAGTTAGGAGAAAAAAATGGTAGACTCGAATGAAGTATTTTATAATAGAAAATCAGTACGCAGAATTTCGAGTTCATGTTGAGTTAATAAAACCTTAGTGATATTGCTGTAAAATGGAGCTGGTTTTAGCACAATGTGAACCGATGTACTAGAATTGCAGTGTCTCCTTGCATTTACAGTGGTTCGTCTCCCTGAGCTCGATAGAAAGAAAATTGCAGCCATCCGCGCGTGAACTTGGTGAACGATTGCTTTATTCAACTAAAAACTGGGCGTTTCCCTGTGTTTATATAAGAGACTTCACACTTGTCTACTATGCTCTATTGGTGTTACATTTGTCTGAGGCGTGAATAATAATAGATCAACGCTATAATTGATGAACACACAAACCAAACCATATCTTTATCCTTGGGTTAACTTTAAGTAATTGTAACTTGCTCGCCAAAAAAAGAAGGAAAAAATATACATCCAGAGTTTTATTGTGCACACGGCCTGTAAATTAAAAACCATATTTTGTCCCTGGTTAAACCCCGTAACTTTATTTAAAAAAAAAACAAGAAAACCGTATTGCTAGAGACGATTCAGTTCATATAGAGTTCTGATCTACTCGACAAGAAGAAACGAAGACAAAAAACGTTCAGCAAAAATGAGGTGTAGTAGTATAAATGAAATAACGAATTAGGAATACATGGTGCACCGACTGTCATAGAAGAAAATTATTATAGAAATGAAAGAAATTTTGTGACAAATAACCATCAGAAAGATAAACGAGCGTAAAGATCTTGATGATTCCGCAGTTTTATAGCCTGATGGATAAACAGTGAACTAAAATCGGAGCGAAGCAGAACATACGAGACTTTGAAGCATATCAATACCTATGTTAGCCTTTGAGGTGCCTTAGACCGTTTGATAAAAATTAATCCCAAGTTAAAAACTGAAAGTATCCATTACTGAACCTATAGCTCTCCTTGACTTATTGCAGTTTAAATTCAAAAATTCTTTGAACTTCAGAAAAGGCCATTAGGCTATGGCACAATATGGAAATCGATCTGAAACATTCTGAAACGCCTGTTTTTTTTTTCTACGTCGAAAACATTATTTTTACGCAGTTAATCATTCGTAATGTCCTTCGTTGTACATACTGCTCCAGTGAGTTTATTTTTCCTATCAAACAACGGGAGATATACATGGGTATAAAAGCACCCGATATCTTGTACTAAATTTATCAGTACTGACCCACATCAATTTAGAAGCAGTTGCAAACACTTACCCGTTATCAAGATGAATCAAAAAGTTTGTGTAAGTGGCTAACTACTTTAAAACCTCAGTATTACGGCATACAATTTCGCAAATTATTACTAAAATTTACTTTCCATTAAAAATTCATGTGCCCTAACTTTTTTCTCGTAATTAGGTCATTCTGGCTCTAGTTGCTACTGGGGTCTGCTTGTTGGATGCCGCTCCCAATCAAGGCTCATACAAGAACTAAGGTGGTCACGGAGTCCCCTCTCTGCCCCCCTTTGGCACTCCTGCTCAGCATCCCTACTATAAAACTGCTTTAAGGTAAGTTAAAAGAATTCACTAGCATTCAACCCCTCATGTTAAAAAAATAAGTTTTGTCGCAAGCAGGTATGAATCTTCAACTCGCAGTCCTTACCGTATTGATTCTGCCTATGCCTACCAAGTGGACGGACAGTCAGTTCAAGTTGCCCGAGTCGATCATACCAAATATTAGAGACTGTGACACTACATATTTATCGAATGTACGAATACTGAACGAATACACATATTTAGACTAGCAAAACAAGCTGCTGCTTATTTCCAACCACATAGTATCAAGAATGCATTTATGTTCTGCTGAGACTTCCGTAACTTTCTTGGCTCTCAACAAATCTAATAGCAATTAATGATTTTTTTAAATTAATCCAAAAATAAACAACAGAGAATCTATTGAGGAACATCGGAAGCTGTGAAAATTTAACCTCGCCCGTACTACTCCTCGACATCGTCTCGAGTTTTCTATTAGAACGTCATATACTTTCCAGTAGACTGAAAACTTAATCAAACTTAAAAATAAAAAGTCAACGCCACTAAGTGTTCCTGGGCGGTCACCATCTAAGCACTGACTTATTAGCCTGACATAGCTTCACTGCCGGGATTTGACGGGCCCGACTACTTTCTACATGGTATGGACGTTGAGACAAATCTTAGTATACTCGAGAAATAAGTGCAGCCACAAGAGTGAAACAGCAAACAGCAAAAGTTTTGGTGCAGGATTACAAAAACCAATTTTTTTGTGCATTCCCCTGCACATTACCGTGTATTCATGTATAGTACGTTATTATAAGACTATATCTCAAGCATGGGAATGTTAAAGAATCATACATACGGAAAACAACAGATCATCAATATTTGTTTAAACTTTTGAACAGATTAGTACAGGTTCCTGGTAAAAATGTTAAAAAGTGCTATTTTTTTCATCACGGGTTAGAAATACGATGACACTCGAGGGTGTTCCCCTTTCGGAGTCTCAACTTCCAAGATCCATTCAACTCAAGTATGCTCAGTCTACATCTCCACCAGATCTCTTTTTCCTAAAGTTTCATCAAGCTTAGATCCACTTTACACGCCTTATGATGTATTTCGCGAATAGCTCCACCGTAGCTATTTCGCTAGTCAAAGCATCATACTGTCGCACCATAAACGAGTTTCCGCTAGATGCACTTCACAAATGCTATTCGGTTTAACACAAGCATCACGCGGCTTGGTTGGAGTTTGGTACTGTATGGCAATCAATTTAGTTTCACTATATCAATTAACACGTTTCAAAAGCTAACATTCTAAAATAGAATGGGAGTTGGTGACATTAATGAATAGCTATAACCAGTACCGGATTAAACTCATGGTCTTTCACGGCTGTAACCCAAAGGCACCCGAGTTGCAGGGGGCCCCCTGGCCACCAGTCTACATATTATTTTTTATTTCGTTTTGCCGTATGAAACTTACATGCATCAAAAATCGAAATAATAGTACAGAGACAATTTTTTTAATAACGAGAATTTGATAACAGAATGTGAAAATTCTAATCAGATTTCTAAATATTTAAAACGAACGCTCGGCCAACTGTATTTAGGAAAATCACTAACAGAGAGGGCCCTACTAACTCATGCCCCACGTTGACTCACGTCCAAGCTGCACATATCCTTTGCCTTGCGAGTTTTAATTTTTCAAAAAGGTTTCTGAGTTTTATTCGAACTCGCTGCAAATCTATAACTACGCTATGTCACACAGAGGATTACTTGGCGTTATTTGTACTGAGCTGTACAAAGCTGCAATATACGAGTCGATTCGTCCTATCCTGACTTCCCCTGCGAAGTTCTGCTCTTGTCTTTTGAAGAAGATTCGCATAGTATTCGCCTTGCGCATTGCACTCGGGGTGTCTTAATGACATGTCAGTGGAGTAGCTTACATTCAGGATAGGCTGAGGAGTGAGCACTGATTTTGCATTAAGTACAAGAGCAGTGGTGCTGATCCCCCCTGGCCCTGTGATGAGTCCCCCCCCCTCCTTGTCCCTCCCCCTCCCCCGACTTACCCATAATAACTCCAGAACATACAAAAATAAAATGAACTATACATGATAAACCATTATTACAGGAATTAATATTTGGTAAATGCTTCTCTTCATGATAGAAGTTTTTCGCGAGGGTTAACGCTTAACACTTCGCGAGAACCAAGAGTTCTCCGCTCCCAAAGATCAGTAAAAGTGTTTCCTTAAAACCTTCACAAATATCGTATTCTCCCTCGTAAAGCACTGACCAGAACCGATAGTAGAGATATTGCATATTGCAACCTGGTTGAAACTACATGGGATTCGGCCTGCTGCCCCTATTGTACATTCATATGAACAACGATTTTTCAAAAGGGTTCATCTAGCTGGTAATATTCCCTGGCGAAATCATATTAACACTAAATGATGCTTTTTGCCTGGGGAGTCAAGTACTAAAAAGAAAATAGGTTCACAATGTAACATGAAATGCAAAATGCAAGGAAATTGTAGATAGGGGGGGTCTAGGGGGCGCAGGCCCCAGAAGTTGACGACATATTACATTCCAATTGGTTCCCTTCATGCCTCCCCGTCTTCAGGCTTGTCTTATTTTCTGCCCCTCGTCTTGCCTTTTTCACGCCGTGATACTATCTTGAAATAGTACGTCTTACACCCTCATCCCCCCCCCCCCAAAGGCCCCAGTGACGAGTTGTTCATCACAAAACCCCCCGTGAGCGCCACTGTACAAGAGATATCTCTTTACAGGGAGATGAAGAATAGTTTCAGTACTCCGTTTTATGGAAATCGGAGGTTTTTCTCAGGCCGGCTGCAAGCATGCGTGTCACAACCAGTTATAAATATTTAGAAACGATATAAAATTATACATGTTAACGCGGTTGTGGTATATGAGAGTGGTCATCAACGGTAATATTACTTGTCATTGTCAATGGCCATAGCACGTAGAAAGTACGCGGTCTTGTTAGATCCCGGCAGTGAAACTACGTCGGTGCTCAGTGACTTGGACGGGTGACCGCTTGGAAACACTGAGTGCTCTTGACTTTCTGCATTTCTGATTATTTTTATACTCTACATGGTAGGAGTATTGTAAACCAACCCCCAGACATTTAATTAGTTAAGTCTCAGTCTCCGCCTCTTGGAAAATTAACATCTATTATGGCTGAGATAAACAATTGTTTGCTAAGTAAGATTTGTATTCCGTTTCATTAGCTTTTTATTAGTTAAACATATTTTATTTTTTTTTTAACTTCTCAGGAATACCCCTATACGGTTTCACGAGTGCTGCTTGACTGTTCACATTAATAACAAAAATTCACGTCCAGCTCTTTGAACTGGTAAACATAGATCGACAGTTACACGTAGAACCATTTTTGCACACTCAAACAGTTCATTTACAAGTCTTCAGAGATCGGTGACATTATCTGGTCTGAAGAAAGAAGTGATAAATTGCCTTTCCTGGGAACTTTAAGCATCTAGGGGGAAATAAACAACTAGCAATTCATACTTTGCAATAGTCAGCGAACTAATGGAATAGGCCTTGCTATAGAATGTAAAGTTGAAGGAGATATTTTTTTTCTCGTGGTCAGGGAAATGCAAGTATTATTTGGACGAGAAAGATACCTCAACCTAACGCAACTTAAATTGTTATTTCGTTCCAAAGAATGAACAATATCTTGTTTTTAAGTAGAACTTGTATTTTGTTTGTCGTTAAATAATGAAGGAAATTGTTATTCAATATTTGGTTTGATCAACACGGGCAACTTGAACAGACTGACCGTCAACCTGGTAGGCATAAGCGGAGTCAACACGGTAGGGACTGCGAGTTGAAGATTCGTATCTGCAATAAGATGAAATTGCAAGCGTGTAAATAGAGTAGATACTACTTCTCAAATCATTCTAATTAAAAAAAAAATGGAGAATACCTCAAAGCAACTTTATAGTAAGGATGTTGTGCAGGAGCTCCGAAGGGTGGCAACGCTGGAACTCCGGAACTAGCGTAGTTCTTGTATCCTCCATAACTGGGAGCAGCATCCAGCGAGCAAATACAAGCAACAACCAACACCAGGAGAATCTGAAATAAGAAAATCAAGTTTAGTTGGGAGAAAAAAATGGTAGACTCGAATTAAGTATTGTATAATAGAAAATCAATACGCAGAATTTCGAGTTCATGTTGAGTTAATAAAACGTTCGTGGTATTGCTGTCGAATGAAGCTGGTTATAGCACAAAGCGAACTGATACTACAATTGCAGTATCGCCTTGCATTTATAGTGGCCCATGTCCTTGAGTTCGATAGGGTAAAAACTGCAGCCATTTGCGCGTGAGTTTCTGAATGATTGCTTTATTCAAGTAAACAGTGGGCGTTTTCTTATGTTTATTAAAGAAATTTCACTCTTATCCGGCTATGCTCTGTTGGTGTTGCATTTGTTTGAGGCGTGAAAAATAATAGAGCTGTTGATCAACACTATAACTGAAGAAAACACACGAACCAGACCATAACTGTACCCTTGGTTTACTTGCATTAAAATATGCTTTAAAATCACAAATAAAATTACATTTGTAGATACATTTACGGTACAAGCGGCAAGTAAACTGGGGCCCATCTTTTCATTCCAGCCTGAACCCAAGACATTTGCTCGAAACACGTTGAGATCATGTGTCATAGGACAATGCAGTTCATAGAATTCTACCTACTCGGCGAGACGAAATGAAACACAAAAACTTTTAGTAAAGAAATCGAGTTCATAGGAACTAAGATGAAATGACAGATTAGGAAACCACGTACGCGACCTGACCAATTTTTTCTATTAAAATGCAGTAAATATAATTACAAAATAAATAGGTATTAATTAGGATTATATAAATTTAATTAAAAATAACAAAAATTGTGTTTGAATGCTTCAAATTTATTATATTTAATTGGAACTATTATTATTATTGTTCTTGTTTCAGTACTTGTACATCGATTGTTCTAGAAGAAGATTATGAACAAAAAATATAACTAGTGTAACGTAACTCGAGGAATAACGCGAAAACAGTGAGGACAACAACTGATTCCACTTTTATGAGCCGATGTATTAATGAAAAACAGAAATGTAAAAGAAGCATACGAGACCTCGAGATTGCTTGCTTTTAAAATACCTTGTACTCTTCGGCAGAATATGAATGATAACAGGTTTTATCATCGAAACCATAGCTTCTGTTAACGTATTGCCGCTAAACAACCAACATTTTATTTCAACTTCACCAAAAGTCTGAGGCACAATGGTATAGAAATCGACTTGAGACATAAAGAAACGCCCTGTTTTTTCTGCTTGGAAAACATTTGTTGACGGAATTAATCATTCGTAAAGTCCTTCGCTGTGCACTCCGGTGAATTTTAGTTTTTCTAACAAACAACGAGTTCATTCACGGGTATAAAAGCAACGATATAGTGAACTGGAGGTATCAGTACTGAGCCAAATCAGTTGAGAAGCAGTTGCGTACACTTACCAGCATAAAGATGAATCACAAAGTTTGCGTAAGTACCAAAGTATTTCATTGCTTCAAAATTTCGGCATAATATTGTACGAATTTTTACTGAAGTTAATTTTCCATGACAACTGACGTTGTATTAAATTTCATTTCGTGAATAGGTCCTTCTGGTTCTTGTTGCTGCTATCGTCTGCTTGCTGGATGCCGCTCCCAGACAAGGCGAATACAATAACTATGGTGCTTATGGAGTCCCCTCTCTACCTCCTTTTGGAGCTCCTGCCCAGCATCCTAACTACAAAGTTGCTCTGAGGTAATTCCTTAAGACATTTAGTCGGGAAATAATTTTATGTGGTCCCTGCTGAAATAGTCTGTATTCTTCTTAACTATACATGTAAAACATACTTTCAGTAATAGTTCCATTTTACTATAACATTCGATATTATCGTATATAGGTACGAATCATCAACTCGCACTCCTTACCGTATCGATTCTGCTTATGCGTATCAAGTAGACGGCCAGTCAGTTCAAGTTGCCCGCGTGGATCACACCAAATACTGAGCGAACGTCGCCTCTGTGTCATTTCCCACTGGATTTTACCAACATTAAAGAAAATACAAGTTTTATTTGATAACAAAACGAACTGTTAATCGTATTCTTTACGAAATACCTTATTTAGGACAGTACATTACCGTTACGTTACCTCCCGAAGGGCACGATACCGTCTGAACATATTCACAAACAGTCTATTGGAGCAGTCCTCAGGCCTACGAACCCCTTTCACGTTAGCAGCTGACCCGCAATAAAACTAGTGATCCTACTCTCCTCCCATCACAAGGTGCACGAACCCTTGCTAGTCTCCCGAATCCCTTGTTTCCGCATCGAATGCAATCTAGATGTAATTATGTTGTACAGCAGAACATAGAAGTCAACTAAAACTACCCATAACCCAAAGAAACGACTATTATTCAGCTAAACCAACGAAGGAACGTAAAACTCGTATACAGTTACGTTATGTTCTGTATAAATTTACTGAGGAGGTTTGAATTTTTCGTTCAAGTTGAGTCGAGATGTATTCCCAATTAATCAGTAAAAGTAAGGTGAAACCAATATTATGGGTCAGTATCGAGATGATCAGTAGAATATCTGGAAATGGAGTACGGATTGTTTGTCAATGTAGCTAGCTTCAATGGCCATTTCGACCGGTTGTAATTTCCATCCTGAAACGTGTCATGCAGCGACTAATTCATGAAATATACCCCTCAATGCAGATAGTGGCGTGGCAAGGGACGTGCTTGCCCTGGGCAAAACCTTTCCATATGGGCCATTTCCCTTCACAACAGTATATCAAATTAGGTAGTATTCTTTGGATAGTATTTCTCGTTTCTCCTTAGTTCCCTGTAAAGGCCGGTTGATTCTGAAATTGAAGGCAGTCGGATTTCGGTACAAGAGATACTAATGTCAAGATGTTCCCGTATTCGGAATTTTACTAAGTTTAAGAGACGCAATCAATCCTTTAGCTTCAACAATGCTATTACACATAAAATTGTCCTAGACCTTGGTACTGGATGTAAAATTCAAATTCAGGATCAACAACTGGCCCTGTCTCACCAACGATTCTTCATGGAATTGTCAACATTACTAGGTCATTTAACTTGGGTAGGCTTTAACATAAACTAACAGAAAGTTATCAACAAAGTGGTTGGATGCATTCTGATTTAATCGAAATTGGAGTCAGGCGCAGGAGATGAAATACTGAAAACAGTATTACTGAAACACCGGGCGTAAAGAATTTCATAATCTAATTATTTTCCAATGATATTTTGTCGTTTGTTGTGAGACGTTGAGATACATCTGTCCTTCGTCAGTTATTGTTCAAGTCGATTTGAAAGCAGACGTTCTTGTCCTAGTCCAGTGGCAGCAGAAACTTTTACAGTTAATCCCACGACACAACTAAAAAAGTCAAACGGAAAGCTGTTAGAAGTTGAGAAGTGTATAGAAACTATTGTATCAAACCTTTCATTCCTAGAACCCGTGAATCACATTCGAAATACGTTTTTCTACGATCCAAAAACATTCCTGGAAGCTCAGAAATTAAGAAATTCACTGGATTCTTTCGAAAAGTAAAGGTCAGTTGACTTGGCGTATGCCGGCTCTCTGCTGCTGAGAAATGTTCATATATTTCTTGTTCATCCGACTGTTCTTCTATTTCTCGAAAATTTTAAGGAATCTTTGTGCCGTAAACTTCACAAACATCTTACTAGAGAAAAAGTATTATATTATATCACGGGCGATCATCAAACGATAACTATAAAATCTTTTTTGAACCATACCGTGCTCACTTGATACCACCGACTACCTCACCCTACTGAAATTATATCATTGACGATTGTTTGATTTTTAGCATTTTACACGCACGCTGCAGGGTTTCGCCACATTCGCGCATTACACACGCAAGACTCGTAGCATACGAGTCAATTAAACGGACTAACTGCTCAACAGAAGTGACAAATTTCAAGGATAATTTCGAAACTGCTGGAGTAGGCACCTGGCACTTTCCAGAAGTCTTAACTCTGGACATTGAACAAATCTCAGTGTGATTATCAGATACACTAGTCCTTCGTGTACCCTCTCATTGACTAAACCTGCTTAAGTCAGTTATTTACTTATTAATAATAAGCAGTTGTTCAACGCACAGCTCTTGGCAGAACGGTAAAAAGTATTGATGCAGATTATTACATGCCAGGAAATAAGGCCCGAGAAGGAAATACTAGTGTGAACTGAACAAACATTGAAAACTAGGAAAACTAATTTGCGAGAACAGAGAGATTTCTATTCCACCCCCGCTTAATGAATTACATATCCAAGAAATGAATTTCTCAGACAAATCTGTTAAAAGAGATGTATTACATTTGGAAGAGTACGAACTCGTCATCAATACGTATTAATAGCGTATTTAAGGTATTTTTTAAATCTCTGTTCAACTTGATATAACCTCTCGTATTCTCAGCTTAGTGAAAGGAAATTCATACAAATGGTCTTCGTGATGCAAGGCTGTCCTGTTGAAGTTTAAATCATGAACCCTGGGACTACAGCACTGGCACATCGTGTCGTGCACAGCTTTTGACAGTACTGAGGGTACCAAAATAGAGTATATATGTTAGTCGGATAAGTGAAGCTAAGTACTTGTCAGTAAACCCTCCCTGCTGTAAGGTTGCCTTTCGTTTCTACTTTTCCTAAGGTCTCTAACCATGGCTAACGTAAGATAACATATGCGTGGGCTACTTGGAGGTACGTATAGCCACGTATTTATGTATTTGTTTTACCGCAGTTTTATTGTACGGTAGATCCTTCCGGCAGGATGCACCCGTTGTTTTTGCACAGCGTGACGGAAACGACCAACTCGTATTTAAAGGTTTCGCCACTGAAGTTCTTGAGTAGCTTGCAACAGATCTCAACTTGACGCAATGGAATATAATTTACTCCTCAGGTGATAATTACTGACAAGAATGAAGCCCCAAGGTAGGGACTACTATCGAGGTAGACTTCACTGACGGATATTTGCCGGGTTTGAGAAAGAATTTTCAAACGAAGTTTGTTTCACTATATTACGCTTCATATGTACATACTGATTTAAAAACACTGATCGCTCGCAATGCAATAATTTTTTTGGGGTCTGCATTTGAACTTGCCGCTCCATGGTTTAAAGGAAGGGAGGTGCAAGGTAATGACACCTTTGTTTCTTCTTGACTTTACAGCACATTATTAATCCCATATCCTATATGAAAAAGCGATCCTAAGAGTCTCATAAAGCAGTACTACCTTGGTTGAAAATTGTACTCAAATCGATACACGCTAAGTAATAGCTACGGAACAAGTTCATCTTTGTATGTCTCAGTAAAGGTCTGGATTCTTATTCTAGTCTTCATGGTCTGCTTCGCGTTTTATACTCAAACTTTTCGCAATACGGAACTGGTCGGAGAGTATCAAAAATAGCACCAAAAATAATCCTGATGAAGTGACGCCTGTTTACCTAATCGGGGTGTTGCTACATCAAGATATGATGGGGTGGAGATGCAGAAATAACGGTTCGTGTGCGTTATATTCAAATTAAATCATTCACTTTTTACTTAGTATTCAGGTGGGTACAGGTGGGTAAGATAAAGTTTTCGAGTACGCCAATTTAAATTAAAAAATAGGCAAGTATTCATAAAAGGTCCGTCTCCCTAAGTTTGCCAAAGGCCAGGAGAAGGCCTGTTTAGGCACTGAGTCAACAGGGATGCCGCAAAAACGTTGTTCTTGATGTCAAAAGACGTGTTTTATTGTGAAATTTTCATTCCAGGAATTTAAATAAATTTGTGTCCGTATTTCGTGGAATCACGTTGAAAGTTGTGAACTAGCTACAAGGTGCAGCTGTCTTAGTTTTGTCTGAAACATATTTTTCCTCATTTTGAAGTCACACCTAACCTGACCTAATACAACAGTTGTTTCACAGGAGAGGTCTACGCAATCCTAAACTGATATTTCATTACAAAGAATACATCATTTCTTGTCTGAATATATAACTTGTATTTCGTTTGCCGTGAAATGTTGCAAGGATTATTATTTAATATTTGGTTTGATCGACGCGTGCGACTTGAACAGACTGACCGTCAACCTGGTAGGCATAGGCCGAGTCAACACGGTAAGGGCTGCGAGTTGAAGATTCGTATCTGCGTTTCAAAGATCAACATTAAACCCATGTACAAAGGATCATTGGTTTAGGAATTAAAGTAAACTTTCGAGGAAAGCAAGAATACCTCAACGCAACTTTGTAGTAAGGATGTTGTGCAGGAGCTCCGAAGGGTGGCAGCACCGGAACTCCGGAACTAGCGTAGTTCTTGTATCCTCCATAGGTGGGAGCAGCATCCAGCGAGCAGACACAAGCAGCAACCAGCACCAAAAGAATCTAAAATAGGAAAACGAAATAAAATTAAATTAAATTAAAGGATTCGAATTAAGCATCGCCTTAAATTATTACGCAGAATTTCGAGTCCATGTTGAGTTAATAAAACGATTATGGTGTTGCTATCAAATGGAGCTTCTTATAGCACAAAGCGAACTGATATAGAATTGCAGTATCTCCTTGCATTTATAGTGGTTTGTGTCCCTGAGCTCGAGAGAAAGAAAACTGCAATCATTCGAGCGTGAAATGTGTCAATGATTATTTAATTCAAGTAAACACTGGGCGTTTTCTCATGTTTATTAAAGAAACTTCATACATATCCAGCTACGCTCTGTTGGTATTACATTTATCCGAGGCGTGAATAATAACAGAGCAACAGATCAGCGCAATAATTGACGAATACACAAACCAGAGCATATGTCGAAGAAAGACAAACGAGAGTGAAGATTCTAACTAATTCCAGTTTACAGCATGATGCATATATGGAAAACGGAAATAGAGAAGAATCATAGCAAGATCTCGAGACATATTAATTCCTATGTTTTGCTTCTGAAATAACTTATATTTGATGGAGGATAAAAAAATGACAGCATCTTTCACTGAAATCACAGCTTCTCTTGACTTATTATCGTTAAATACCCAAATTGATTTCGGTTTAACAAATGTTCAACACCACCGGACTGTGACACAATAATATATAGAAATCGATTTAAGACATACAGGAACGCTCAGTTATTTTCTACTTCGACACAACTTATTTGACGCAACTAATCATCCGCCATGTCCTTCGCTGTACACTCCAGTGAGTTTACTTTAAAAAAAAAAAATCAAACAACGGGAGCTATTGACGGGGTATAAAAGGACCCAGTATGTTTTACTAAAGCTACCAGTACTCCCTCACATAAATTCAAAAGTAGTTGCCAACGCTTTCCCAGTATAAAGATGAATCACAAAGCTTGTGTAAGTAGCTAACCACTTCACTATTTCAGTATTTCGGCATACAAATTTACTAATTATTGCCAAAGTCAACTTTCTGTTATTATTAACGTGCGTAATGTATTTCTTTTTGTAAATAGATCCTTCTGGTTCTTGTTGCCGCTGGGGTCTGCTTGTTGGATGCTGCTCCCAGTCAAGGTGCATACAAGAGTTATGGTAGTTATGCAATTCCATCTCTGCCCCCCTTTGGAGCCCCTGCTCAGCATCCCTACTATAAAACTGCTTTAAGGTTAGTAAACGAAATTTACTATCGTTCTCGTCGTTATGTTAAGAAAATTAACTTTTTCGTATGCAGGTACGAATCTTCAACTCGCAGTCCTTACCGCGTAGATTCTGCTTATGCCTACCAAGTGGATGGCCAGTCAGTTCAAGTTGCTCGCGTCGACCACAGTAAATACTAGTCTTTTTGGCACTCTATGGCTACCAAAATATACGAATTTTTAAGTCTTGCTTCATACTATGTATGGTAAATACAAAAAAATGTCGGTTTTATGTTTGACTGTTAGTCATACCAATGTTGGATGAACGCACAGAATAAGTATTTTCCATAGTACTGAGGCTCTCCAGTCTCCCCCATGTCCAAGTAGGAAGCTAGCGCCACACTCTCCGGATGGCGACCATCGGAACTATGGCTGCTGAAGGGCGACCATAGTTGCACTCTTGCTCTATACAACGATTATGCGCGCCTTACGATGTAGATACCTTGCGCTTTAGATAAATTGGGCGATCAACATTCAGGGTATCTTAAAACAAGGTAAGAGAACCAGCCTAACCATCGTTGATCACCTTTAGGCAGTCGTAGTCCCGATGGTTGCCATCCCCTCAGGGTTTCCACTTTCAGCTTCCCCTTTATTCCCTCTTCCCCTTATTTCCCCCTCCATGCTAAAATACAGATGTACTTCTGCATTTTCCTTTTTCCCGCTTCCCTTATCTTTCCCTTTTCAGATTCCATTTCCCTCTTTCTCTGGGAATTTCCCTGCAATGTGGAAACACTGCATCCCCTAGGACTGTTCGTGTAGAATGACTACCTTGGGCAGGTCAGTTGGGCAGAATCTTTGGTTGAACTAGCCTTGCTAATTCAGTTGTACTGAAGGAATCTAGCAGTGTCGAGGTCAGGTCTGTTGATTATCAAATCGACAAAGATTTCCTCGTTATAAAAGTAGTTGACGATATCCCACAGTTTGGCCCCGTCAAGAACATTTACCTATAGCTTAGAACGAGAAGTGCTATGTGTTTCTGGGTAATTTCTTAGCGTATGTATTAAGATATTGACGAGCTCTGAGCGGACAATAAAAGACAGAATACCGCTGACCATAAAACGAACAGGTCCCAGTTGACCTCTTTGTGGACCATGGTCTTGATCGGTATATCGAAGCAATTATCCTTGAAACTGAATCCTGTTCAGTCGTTCTTAGATTGTTTTTATACTTACTGTTTTCAGAAAGGTTGATGGTTATTTGATTTTACACTCACGACAACTTTTATAAACGTGGCAATTACAAATACATAAATCGTATCATCTTGTAAAAGTTTGCAATAAAAAAATTGTTTTCATTGCCCATCCTGGAAGAGCATTTACGCTATCCTGGAGCGGGTTAAGTATCTCTACATGGACTAGGCAAGAAACTGACAAGGACAAAGTATTTAGTTGCATGTATGTGTACGGCGACGGCCTTTTCTTGTAATAGCATTTCAGTGCGAATTTCGTACCGAATGAAGACATTTAATGTGTTGATTAAAACCATGGCGGTAGGACAACTATCAAGGTACTTTGAAAGCTCACATTTTTTATTAACGCACATGATTCGCTTAACAGAAAAAAAATTGCAACAGTGAAACGCAACGACGTAAGATGTGCAGAAATTTCATTGCTTGAATTTTGAAAGAATAAGCTTTTTTTTCATCAGTTCGTAAATAAACGCCAACAGAGATAAACCATAGCCCATACCAAGGACAAGAAATGCACTTTTCATGTTCTTTTGGGGAAGTTTCCTTACAGTGTTTGTTTGACTTCTAAAATCGACACACGGATTTTTCCTAGCCGGATAATATGTCAAACGCCATTTGTCGATTAGCCCATAGCTGGAGGCCATCAGTATACTAGTGGAGAATACGCCGTGATAAGGATGTTCATTGACTGTTTGGTTATACGAATACCTGATATCCAACTCGTTCAGTGGTTCTTGGGTAGTGTTTAGTGGTACAATGAATCCTCCGTTCGATGGAAAGTAAGGGCGTTCAATTTCGCTTAAAGTGCAGATCCCAGCTCTCTTGAAGTCACGGACGGCAATCATGTGTCCGGTATCTGTATCCTGCAGAACATTCTCAAACTAACGATTTTGGTTTTGATTGATCAATCTCTAATTCGATATACTGTTGCAATTACTTGGTTTCCTTTATTAACTTTCTCGACGCAGTGATCGAATTCCTGGTCATCGTAAGAACTCCCACACATGCCGGGTGAAACTCGGGCTAAATTCTCTGTTAATGGCTTTAGATTGCCATTCGTAGCTGTCTATATGGAATAAAGATCCAAGGCTCTTAAAGTGAATCAAGTTTACAATCGCCAGAGTCTGAGCCTAGTTCTCACCATTATTAACTCTTGAATGATTACACCATTCATTGCTGGCAATTGCACATCATTTCTCCTGCTCGCTTCTTCAGTGCTGTTTACTATCGGAGTAACCCTTGAAGCTGTCATGTAAGTGATGAGTGATCCGCTGTAAGCGTTTACTAACACCAAAGCTACTATACACCACAAACCAGCTACAAATAGCGTGGCTGAACGAACCCTGGTCGAACAGTATCCACCTGTGAACACGACAAAAGTAAATAACAGTTTCAATTTGACCCATCACAGAATGACACATTTCTGTCTGAAGATACCATTCTCACATTAACGTTATGACTTTACCTTGATTTGTCAATACCCCGATGAGGTAAATCGGCGTTATTTCATCAGGATTATTCTTTATGTTCTGTTTGATATTCGTCATATAGTTTCGTATTGTGAGAAGTTTAAACAGAAACGATAAGCAGAGTATGGAGACCAGGATAAGTATTCATACCTATACCAGTATATGTAAGAATAGTAGCTTGTACAATTTTTGTATTAAAACGTTAGTAATACTTGCAACGAAAATACTCACTGTGTATGAAAATGGCTTTATAAAACTCCAAGGATTGGTTTCTCATTTGGGATACGGAATGACTAGTGTTTTATACGCGAAATCAATAGGAAACAAAGGTGTCATTATCTTGTTTCTGCCCTCCTTTGAACCAAACAGCGGTAATCCCAAATGCAAGCCCTAAAAAAATTACAGCAGCGTGGATAATCAGGTATTTTTAATCACCATGACTTAAAACATAGTAAACAAACTTTGTCTGAAAATTCTTTCCCGGCGAATCCGTCAGTGTAGTTTACCTCTGCTAGTTCGTACTTAAGTAGTTGTTGTCAGATAATATCATCAACTCAATGGTAAATATGTTTCTTCATGTGAAATTAAGATCTGCTGCAAGTCCCTTTAAAACTTCAATTGCGTAACCTTTGAATACGGTATGGTTGGTTTTGTCATGCTTTACAATAACATTGTTCGAATCCTGCGGAAATGAAGCACCGCACAATAAATACCATGAACAATATACATATATTAAGTAATGGTAACCTCTAGATAGCCTACGTGAAGATGTCTCGCGTTGCCCATGGACAGTACCCCTAGTAAGAGCAGAAACGAGAACTTAACTTGCAACAGCATGACAGTTTCCTTTGGAATTACAAGAGTTTGCTAATCCACCTTAAATACATGCTCAGTGTTGTTATCAGCGTTGCCATAGCGTTATGCATGACACGATATCCGAGCGCTGTACTCACAAGGTAGAAGGTACACGTGATGTAAGATTAAGCAGACACCATTTAAAGAAGACTCTGTTTGTAAGTCTTCCCTCGTTCAACTGAGAAAGTAACTTTAGACTCTTCGACCAACTACACGTATCCATTAAATCTCAAGAAGTACACAAGATAATCAAGATGGTGAAAAGTTAGTACAATATAACAGTTGGTTGATACTGGAGCTGAGACTTATCAGTTCACACATAACTATCTAAATGACTATTTTTCAAAAGGGACGGGAATTTTGCTTTGATGTTCTATCAAAATCCGGACGTTTCAACATATGTTTTATTTAGCTTGGAATAATTGATTTATTTAGGTAAAGTGAGGGTACGAGACTGACTTAATCACGTCAAGAAATGCTCACTGTTTAAAGTTACGATTGACGGACAGTGTCGACAACTTACTGTTGTAGTTTCACGAAGTTACCCCTTTTAATGTGTCTACTAAAGTAAAGTAAGTCTGTTAAATTGACTCAGAACTACAAGATCTTAGGTGTGCAATGATAAGTAACATAACCAAATCCGCGGTAACCATGCTAAAACGCACTAAAACTGAAATGATATTGCCCAAGTCTATGAAGTTATCGTTTCATAACCGAGCATGAAGTAACGTGATGGTAGTTCTTCTCTAAATAGGCTTGGTTGTGAGATTCCATCACGAAGATCCTTTAAACTTTTCGGAAGATACAAGAACAGAAGAATTGACAGAATCAGGTAGTATTCATACGTGTTACATGACCTACTGTATGTTAATGCTGGAGTATGATTTTACCGCTAAATACAAGTACCTGCGGCATACTGGGTTTGAATGTATGAGTATATGTGTAGCATAGTGAGCGTGTGTACAAGAAATCTAAATTTACTTTCGATACTTGCCCGAGGACAGCTTGAAATAACGTGCCGGACGTAGCGTACAAGGCCTGTTAGCTCAGTTGGTTAGAGCGTGGTGCTAATAACGCCAAGGTCGTGGGTTCGATCCCCTCACGGGCCAAGTAACTTTTTTCGTACTCTGTGTGTATTGAAATATCTTGAAAGTAGAAACTTTATGAAGCTGTTATGGAGTTCTTTAATAAAAGGTAATCATAAGAATAAATACAAAACAATTACAAATTGAGTATTTAGGTGACAATTAGAAACCTATTAAGTACTAACTACATCGCAATAAAGATAAATGAAATATTGTTTTCACATCTTAGACTTCATTATATTTATTAATCCACCGTAATTACTTTAATTTATTCAAGGAATTGTTTCGTCCTTGGGAAAGAAAGCTAAAATCATGCTTGGGTCAAGGTTCAAGGGTTAAGGTCAGGTAGAAAGCAAGGGTGAAGGGCTCGCAACCACCGACTTTCTCATTGATCTCTGAACAGAAATTTTGAAGGGGTCTGGTGGTATTTCTTAGAATTTAAACCCCCGGTATCATATTCGGTTTTAGGAAATACGCATTTCATTGTGAATCACAGATTCTAAAAATGGAAGCTTCGAATCTACTAGGTTTTCAAAGTATTCACTTTTGTTACTTTTCTGTTTTACCCCTTTTTGTTGTGTCCTGGGATTCATTAAAAACGTTATGTAATCGTAGGCCTAGAGAACAAGCAACAAGGGTTCCTGCCTTCACACCGCCTTGAACCGTTACTAACGAAAGACGGACGTATTTCAGCTTCTCGCAACAATGGTGAAATATCATTCGAAATTAGTTAAGTTAGGGAAATTCTTACTGCTCGGTGCTTTGGTTATTGCATTTTTAGTTTCACAACTATTGCGCCTTACGTCGACTAAACGTTTCTACGTGTTGACGGGTGTTCTCAATGAAAGCTCCTTGGAATTCTGCAGTTCAGGTAAAAATATAATTTGATCCGTTTACGTTTTTATCTATGAATTTCATTACGTGACAGGTACGAAGGACAGGATCTATTTCATGGAAACGTCGGGAAGGAATAACGTCAGTTTCCGCCAGAGTTGTGCTGTTGAATCCGCAGCGCGCCAGAATCCAAATCGCCCAGTATTTCTCTTTGTTTCTTCAGAGAACTTCAGTTTAACAAGCCCCTCCACCAAACTTCTCAGAAAATACGACAATATTCAGATACAGTACATCAGCATGACCGAGTACTTCAGCAACACCCCACTGGAGAAGTGGTATAAGGATGCCACGTGGCGGAGTAGTCCGTATTCCGCCGCCCACTTGGCTGATTACCTGCGTGTCTTGTCGGCATTCAAAGACGGTGGTCAGTACTTGGACCTGGACTTTATCGTGACGCGGCCTCTGAACGGTTTGCGGAACTACGTCGTATACGAAACCAACAGGTACTTCTGCAATGGAGTTTTTCATTTCGACAAGGGGCATCCGATTATCGAGAAAATGTTAGAAAGACTAGCAGCTGCTTACGATCCGCATTCATGGGCAGGTCAGGGTCCTGAAATGGTGACAGACGTCATCCGGAGCAACTGTGATTATGTCTCCGATGGCATCGCTTTCGGTCCTCGTTGCGGGAAATGCGTCCGTCTTGTCGACACCGACTTTTTTCTGCCGGTTTCCTATAAAAAGTGGAAGGTTCTGTTCAAGAACAATACGTCTGACGAGCTTCCGGAACGGATTTCTCGGGCGTATGCAGTTCACATGTGGAACAAGTTAAGCGCACACGAACCTGTTGTTGTTGGATCTTCACAGTACTACGCGAGACTTGCTGCACAGTATTGTCCATTAAGTGCTGCCGCCGCTTCGGATGTGTTCTAGTAAAATTGCTTAATATTTTAGATATTCGTTACTGTTGTTTTTTTTTTCGTGCCAATTTGAGAGTGTTATATCTGTGCTATGAATAAAAGGATAAAAATGCTCTACTACCAGCTCTTGTTTTTCTACTGGAAACGCATGGCTACTATAGATAGATATCAGGATACAGGATATAGATAAATAGATACTGCAGCGGCACGTTTTTACCATTTTCCATGAAATGGAAAATTAGACAGGTGAGCTATTCGTGTTTACATAGTTTGAACTTGAAGTCTGAAGGACTTGATGTTTCGTGTGTTTAGGCCATATAACTAAACTGAGATGCTATGTTGTAGTAGTTTAATTTTCAGGATTGCTTGTAAGTTTGCCGTTTCATTAGTGTATTTATTAAAAGGTATTGCAGTATAGGGTTAACAAAGATAATGTACTATTTTCTTGGTATATTAATTGTTTGTTGAAGAAAACGGATCACCGTTTCAGTAGTGCTCCAAAGTCCAAGTACTTAAACGCAAATGGACTGGTAGTTGCAGAACGAAACTATTGTACAAGTTCCACCCTTTGGTATTAGTACTTTCAAGGTTATAACATTTGTTCGCTTGTCGCAGTACCAAGTTTCTGATAATTTGCTTCATAATGTCATACAACATTACTCCATTAAAGTTCGATAGGACGTCTGTCTAAGTGTTTGTTACACTGTTTGGTTGACATATCCCAAAAGTGTCCTATCCATTTGTCGATCAAGTTGCCAACACTGACAAGAAACCAAACTTTACCCAGTGATTATAACGCCAGCAAGTGACAGAGTAAATCCGCTGCGTGTTTGGGATCAGTGTATGCAACACAATCAATAAAGTTTACCGAAAGGGATCTAAAATCTAAGCGAATTGCTTTAAAAACGTATTTACGTTAAGTTCCGAATCTAACTTCGTATTTCAGCTCGGCTCGAACATATCGATATAAAGTTTCTCCATCAATTGTTCAGAACTAAATGTAAATCATATGGTTTCTGATGTTTCTGGCTAACTGATTTCCATGTCATCGGACCGTGGACTCTGTAAATTAATTTCAGTCCCAAACTCCGTTGACAGCGGTACTTCATGACGACCGTAACTTGTAGCTCAAGCTTACTGTCATTGTAACTGTCCATTAAAGTTTTGGGATTTCGTGTCGTGACCTTCGTTTCGCAAATCGAGGACAGCAACATCCATTTCTGTACACAGAGCCAGATCTCCAAAGCCACGCATTTGAAACAAAGTACCATGCAGTCCAATCGTTGTCTCTCATTTCTGTTCATCGTAGTAACACTGTCCGTAGGAAACGCGAGACACTTTCGTGTGGGCTATCTAGAGGTTAGTATAATCCTATGACTGTTAAGGCGCTATCTTTGCTTATGACTTTGTTGTACGGGGACCACTTTTCTCAGATTACACCCAGTGTTTTTGTAGAGCGCGATAAAAATGGCCAGCTTGTATTCAAAGGCTATAGTATTGACTTTTTAAAGTGGCTTGCAGCAGCTCTTAATTTCACGTAAATAGATTACGTTATCCTTAAGTGAGAGAATCTCGCAAAAAACCGAACTCCTTAGGTAGGAGTTAGTCCAACTAAACTACACCAATAGATTCACCGGACTCAGGGAAGAATTTTTAGAAAAGGTGTATGGTTTAGTATTTTAAATTTCATCCAAAGTTCAGTCATCCAAGAAGATAACTTCTTTACAGAATCTTCATTTGGGCTTACCGGTTTACGTTTGAAGGAGGGGAAAAACAAGATAATGACGCCTTTGTTTTCTTTTAACATTGGGTATAGCACATTGATAATACCCTACCCTAAAGGAGAAATCGATTCCTGGAGTTTCGTCAAGCCTTTTGAATTCAAAGTGAGTATTTTGTTGATAACACTAAAGTGTGTTGCTGAAAAAATGACTTCATAACATCACGTCAATGCTCCTAATTCATCTTCTGCGTAAAGGTTTGGATTCTTATTTTGGTCTCCATAATCTGCCTAATAGCCCTGTGTAAACTTCTCTCACAACGAAAATACCTGACAAGCATTAAAAGGGACACCACTGAACATGCGCCAGAAGAAGTAACACCAGATTATCTGATCGGGGTATTGGCAAATCAAGGTACAGTATAAATCGAGATTCAGCATGAAAGGAGATATACTGTATGTTACACTAGACGGTGTTTATTATTGATCAAAGCAATTTCGTCTATTTCTTTGTCGTGTTCAGGAGGACACTGGCCACCCAGCGTCAGTCCATCCTCTCGGTTTCTGGCTGGTTTATGGTGTTTAGCGGCTCTGGTGTTAGTCAGTGCTTATAGCGGTTCACTTATTACGTACATGACGACTCCCACGATTCAACCCATAGTGAACAGTATCGAGGAAGCAAGCAAGTCAGACGATGTGCAACTTCTGATGTTGAAAGATATATTCCTTAGAGACAAAGTAATGACAAGAGACTGTTTCTAACACTATTGAAATGTATAATGAAACAAGAGAACTGTTTTTCTTCAGTACTTGCATAGACCTCTGAAGACAATCTGAAACCATTGGCGGCCAATCTAGCCCGCGTCCCACGCGACATGTGCGGGGATTCTTGCTTCTCCGAAGAGTAAAAAATGGGGATCATTTGATTGGCACAGTAAAGAATATAAGACGTACTTCAGTACTGTAATATTCGATACTCAGTACACTATTTTGTAGGATCCAGGTATCGGGGAAATGCTCCATAACAACGACTTCAAACAAACAGGAGATTGCGCCTTAGCAGTGATCGAACACCCGTACTTCCCATCGTATGGAGGATTTATTGCACCGCTGAATACTACTCGAGAACTACGAAACTCAATGGATGTTGGGTATTGCACATAACCAAAAAATTACAAAATAAAACTCTCATATTCCATAAATAGTATGCAAAGGGCCATCAGCTACGCACTGGAAGAAATGTGGGCAAGGGACTACTACCCGAACAAGGGGAACCCTTTTATTAACTTTAGATCTCATCCGAAAACTATAAAGAAACTCTCCTTAACTAACCTGAAAACCGCATTCACCATTCTTGGAATAGGCTACGGTTTATTGTTCGTTGCATTTATTTATGAGGTAATGAGGTAAAGATTAAGTCTGTCAAAATTAAAAAAGGGACACCCAGTAGAAAAATCAGGGTGTTTGTAAAACCCTGCCGGACGTCCTGCACAAATCCTGAATGCCCTGCATTGGGTCCTGAACACACCCTGTTGCTTGAAACTCAGTAGTCCTTCTAGGGTCCTGAAAGATGCCTTGACCTGAATAGGACCCTGGTTGCACCCTGACTCTCTGTCTTTGTAAATCTGGAGTGGAACTCTGGCGATGTTGGAGATTCCTTCTAGGGTCCTGAAAGATGCCTTGACCTGAATAGGACCCTGATTGCACCCTGACTGTTTGTATTTGTAAATCTGGAGTAGAACTCTGGTGATGTTGGAGAGTCCTTCTAGGGTCCTGAAAGGTGACTTGACCTGAATAGGACCCTGGTTGAACCCTGATTCTCCGTCTTTGTAAATCTGGAGTGGAACTCTGGCGATGTTGGAGATTCCTTCTAGGGTCCTGAAAGTGGCTTTGGCCTGAACGGGTCCTGAATGAGCCCTTACTGTTTCCTGATTCTTACTTTGCCTGCTCTGTGGTAAATTCCGAGGATGTACAGAAAATCCTTCAAGTGTCCTTAACTTGAACAGAACCCTTAATGTACCCTAAACACTTGTGGCACGTTCTTCATCAACGCTTCTGAAGTCCCGTATCCCAACAGGATCCCATTTACGATCCAAAACAGATCCCCA
This sequence comes from Eulimnadia texana, assembly GCA_002872375.1. Classification (NCBI taxonomy): domain Eukaryota; kingdom Metazoa; phylum Arthropoda; class Branchiopoda; order Diplostraca; family Limnadiidae; genus Eulimnadia; species Eulimnadia texana. The sequence continues at coordinate 3,067,046 of NKDA01000007.1, forward strand.
GATCTATCATTTGTCACTTAACATTCAAGTGACTTCGGCAATCTCACAGATTCTCAATCATATCTCTAATTATTCTTAGACGCAAGAGACTAAAAATCGTATCATACATTTGTAAAATTCGCATATGTATTGCAACACGAATATTTTTAACCGGAAAAAAAAAGAAATGTAAATCCTAGACTGACCTAGTTCCACACGGGCGAATTCTACGAAAAATTGGTTTCGCACAACTTTCTTGCATTTAAGCATTCCCATGAGACTACTCGATGACCTTTTTCCCACGCAAGAAACGCCACTGAAGGCAATCCTCTCTACTACGGACACAGGAATTCAAAATATGTTCTAAATTCTTACTAAATATTTGGGAGAATTGCTAAACGAAATATGAGAAACTCAGGTGTAAAGAATGTTCTGAATTTTGTGTAAGTTAATTTGATTAACGTTGTCCGCTATAGAGGGGTTTGCATTTTCATGTGCGCATTCAATTGAAGTTGAACGTTCTGCTTCGAGATAAGTTCTCACACTAATCTAGAGAGTGCCCTCGAAGAGATATTGAGACGATCTTGAACCTAGTTAGCAGATTAAAGCGTCCCCAACATGCGTGTTTCACATTCTCAAACCGAGGTAAACCGAACGGTTCGCAACTTCTAACACCACGAAGCCACTGAACCGACTTAAAAGTTCTGGTTAATCCGTTTTTCTCTGAAAAGCTATCTTTTAAGAGAAACAAAAAGTCTTAAAATACTTTTCTAGCAACTCAAAAGAAAACCTACATTATAGTTTTACCTTAAAGAAGAGCAAATCACATTAGTTCCCATGGAGAAAAAATTTCAACAAAATTTAAATAAGAAAAATGAATCATTCATCACTTTTAACGAGGTAATTTTGAAATTTCAAAATTACAAGTTAATTGCTATTTCTACGCAAAGCAAACGATACATCTATTATTTATTTTAACAAACCAAAACACCAGCGCTATGTTTTGTAAAGTTAAGTAAATTCAATAAGTTTTATTATTGATTGTGTTTTCCATCCTCTTATTTCACAGAAAATAAAAACATACTGGAGAACGAAATAATGCAAGTCCTTTGGTGAAATTCGATTCTAATAAAAAAAAACTTAAAGAAGTTTATGAAATCTATTAATAAATGTGAATTTAAATTTCGCTCATTTCTCATGACCATGATTGCCAAGTAAAATATTTTAGGTGTTAAAAATTTATAAAATTTCTGAATTACATTTTTTCCGTTTTTTGCAGAGTTATAACGTATTCACAAATTTTCTGGAATCATTTCAATAAAGAGTAAAAGAATACATTATTTTGTAATAAAAAATATATTTCAGTAAGGAAAAAGAAAAAAAAGAGTATTAAACATTTTACTTATGAATAATATAATATTATTATAAGGTAATTGTAAACAGAATTAAATATTTTGATAAAATGACGTATCAGGTTCTTAACTTTGGTAAATTAGCAATAAGAAGAAACTAAAAATGAGAACAATGAGAAATACATACCGCTGCGATTTTGTTTGGGGCAAAGTATACCAATTGGCGACCTTAGAGAAAGCTACTGTGAACTTTGAACTCGCATTCCAAGTTTGGATTTAAAAGAGACATTGTCTGTGCGTTTGTTTTTCTGAAATTGCCAAAGATCAACGGAAAAGGATGGCACCGCCAAAGCGAAATAACGCAGGTAATTTAGTCTTCTTCGCCGCAATATTTGTGAAAATATTTACGGTATATTTATATGCATTATACTGTACATTTTTATTATCTTTATGTTTTGTTTTCTTGTCGGTTGATTATTTTTTCTACGTCAAGGATCCAAGAAACGTCGCGCGAATCCCCGTCATTCTTTACCGGATTCGGAAGCTTCGTCCGACACACCGATTGCACAGATGTGGGTTATCATCGTGTGGGTTAAAGAAGCCATGAGATATAGTATCCAGCCGGTGGAGTCGGTTATATCAACTGAAATCTTGGAAGACCCCAAATTGATAGGAGACGTGTACTATGTTGGTGAAGGCCCCAACGCCCCGAAACCTCCGTACCGCAATCTCAAATATTATCCGGGACGAGTTCTCGCCAAGGATGGTAGGTTTTTTTTTTTTTGACTTCAATGTACTTGTCCGCAAAACCGATTATTTGTTCACACAGAGGATCGTGCAGTGCTGGAGAATAAACTGGGGGAGTTTTTAAAGACTGGTCCCCTGGGGGAGTGTTGAATTAATGAAGGTAACAGTTTACGAAGTAAATTACTAAAGAAACTGACTAGAATTTATTTTTATTTGCTCAAAACAGAAAGGACCCAACTCGGAAGTGTGGAAGAACCGGAACCGTTTGATTCAGAAATGGAGGAAAGGAACACATCCAAGAATGACGATGTCTTGAAGGAAGTGGAACTACTTAAGGAAAAAGTCAGGAAGCAGAATAGAAGTACGTATATTTTGCCTGCTGTAATGTAGTTCGTCGGACGACGAACTAGTTGTCCCGGCCAAAAGAAGTCGTTGAGAAAAATGCAAACATTGGTTTTTATTTGATTATTTTTCATTGAGTAATTTGCAGTGTAGTATGAACTTTGTGCGCCAATAAATGAACTTGGTTATTTAATATTATGAGCAAGCAAATTATTTTATTTAGAGAGAACTGGTAAGGACTGTTTCAGGAGTAATTCAGGACACCGAACGGGAGCAAAAACAAAACTATGTTCAGTGTGTTGCAAGGGCCTGTTTAGGATATTGAGAGGACCTCGTTCAGGACGCCACAAGGACACTATGAGAACCCTTGTTCTGAATATCATAAGGAACCGATCAGGGTTTCGTAAGGATTCATTCAGGGTATCATAAGGGCCCGTTCGGGGCACTTTAAGACTCAATTAAGGGCACTGTTAGGTTCTATTCAGGATTCTGAAAGGACACTGTCCAGGTTACCGTAAGGGCTTGGTTCAGGTACTGAATAAACCCCTATCACGCAACAACCTTCAGGGTTTTGTAAGGACCTTGGTAGTGTACTGAAAGTGGGCCAATTTCAGGTCGTTCAGGGCACTGCGGACGCCCTGGCATTTTATGTAGCGTTAGGACGTATCCAGGGTGTCGTTCAGTGCCCTGGACATGCCCAGATTTTTCTACTGGGCACTGTCATAGCTGCCGTTTCCCTGTTATGGTAGTTCAAAACCAGAAACGTTTACACTGGTTGCGTAGTTGTTGTACTTATTGATGTCACCATGCTTATTAGCATTATATGCTGGCTCGGCACTGTGGTACCGTAACTTATGAAACATCTCAAAATACACTATTGCTAGCATTATTAGTCTATTTTACATAATAAGAAATCTTGCAGTAAAAGTTCACGAACTTCACTTTAAAGAACTAGTCAGGCCCATGCTTTCCGAAGCGTACGTGCGTACAGCCCTTAGGCCTTCAGAGATTCGATCGTGGTGGAATGAGCCATTACAGCGCAGTTCTGGGACTTTCTGGTTTCAGGAGGTTAAATTGCAAGGTGTATCTATCTTCCAAATGTTTAATTACACTGTGTCCAACGCGCCTAGGGCTTGCGCACGCAAGAGGTATACTGTGATACTGGCGAGAATTTTCCGCACTTTTACGACTACAGCGACCGAACTGGAGGCTTCATTCGGGGGTAACCCGGCGGAGTATTGGTCTACCACAAGACGAAACAAGCAGCGCCGCTTTTGGCTCGATTCAAAGTCAGGAGCGACGATCTCTTCGTCAGGACCTTTCCCAAGAGCAGTTTGTTTTCTGAACACAAAATCTTCTTCTGTAAGTAATAGAAAAACGTCATAAAGTTTAACTGATTCGTACCGTAGGGATCACTTGGACCTTAGAACTGGCTTGGCTCGTGCAGAACAATTTCGACACAGCAACAGCTGAAGAGATTGCGCAAGAGAAACGCGTACCTTATTTCGAATGAATATCTACACAGCTAACCTGTACTTGGCAGATAAGATTTAGTTCCGCAAATCCGAAGGGGTCATGTCTATTTACTCCGACGAAGACATCGAGGCCACGGCTAATGGGGGAACAAACGTTGAGGGGATAAAGGAAGGAGGATTTGCCGACTTTGTCGAATCGACATTATCGACAAGATGGCATCCCCGCGGATCATCAAGAGTCATTTACCACTGTAATGCTTGCCCACAAACCTACTGGGAACATGTAAGGTTAGAAATGATAGAATCAAACTGCTGCTCAAATCGGGTATAAAGATTCTGGAACATCAAGGTAATCTACGTGGGCAAAAATCCCAAAGATGTAATGTTCCGTTCTACCATTTCAACGACATGCAACCAGGACGCGAAAACATGGGCTTTGAGACTTGCGTTCAGACATTTATTGACGGACATGGTATGTGAGATAAATTGTAATTGTCTTATGTTATAGTAAGTAATTTGTTTTCCAGTGATGTTTTCTCCGTACTGGCCGCACGCCCTGGAATCCTGGAATCCTGGAACCTGTAACATCATCCAAACCTCCTCTTTTCTATGAGGACATGAAGAAAGTAAAATTAAACCTGTGTACTTTGGAAACTCAAATGTTTATGAACTCTGACAGGACCTCCCTAGGAAACTACGCAAAATGGCCAAGTTTATGAACGAAACCATAACCGACGAACAAGTTTCTCGTATTACCAATCATCTGGGATACAGTAAAATGAAGGAAAACAAAATCGTCAAGAAGGATCAAATCAAAGGACTCCAAACAGCAAAAGGGGAAAAGGGATCTCGTCTGCTGCAGTTCTGGTAAAACTATAGACTACGACATGGCAGAGAATTAAATTTAAGATTCGCGAAAAATGTGAAGAGAAGATGACTGTGGACTCCAGTAAAACAATATAGGACATTAAGATGTATTCGTAATGAAAGAACTTGAGTTCGAGTCTCCATTGTGTCAGTCTGTAATCTGTATCTGTAATAGATGGTTGAAATGAACATGGCAGAATACGAATGGAATACCACACCTAGCACGGTAAGAAGTGTTATACTGGACAACGTCAGCACCAACAGCAGCGAACAACAACAGCGACTGCTAGACTTGCAATGATAGGGAAAAACTACACTCTTCTCAACAACAGCGACTGTTAGACTTGCAGTGATAGAGAAAAAGTACACTCTTCTCTAAAAACAATTTTGGATGGATTAACTTTTAGTTGCCTTGATTTTAACCTTATTCTTTACTACGTTCTTTAAGCTAACTCGCTCATTATTTTAACCCGGACTGAACTCGAAATCTTTCTGTATCCTACACCCAAGCAATTACAGTCACAAGGGGCTTTTGAAGGACTTCACACAGTTACAATGAACATTTAGCTTTGTGAGATGATTAAATTTTAAATAAATGTAACTTTTTTCATTATGGAGTTAACAAAATCATTTATGTTGTTATGAAATTGAAGTTCACAAAGAACCTCCTCATTGATCATGCTAATCAAGGAAAAAATGTTTGAACGATCTGTAACGTGTAACTATATCTCTAACATGTATCTGTATCATGTAGAAGTAACATGGATGGATCGCTTTTCGTTCTTGATGATTCAAGCTTGGAAAGAGTTGTCACCCCTGTAATGATTTAAGGTCCAACAGAATGGAATGTAGTTGCTCAGACCCTTATACTGCAGCTTTGTACAGCCCTGCACAAATAACGCCAAGTCGACTGATAGCCAGGGGACCCCTGAAACTCGGGGGCCCCGGGGTGCAGCCCCGAAAGGCCGTGCGTTAATCCGGTGCTGCCTGTATGAATCTCGACTAACTCGTTGGTAATGATAAATATTCAGAACTGCCATGGAGAATGATAGTTAATGACTATGCAGCACGAAAATTAGAGTGTTTAACGGAGCATAGAATCGTATAGTGTTGACAACGGGAATAAAAACAAAACTGACATGCAAATACTTCGAGCAAATATTAAACGTTTCAAATTTGCTGAACAGTTAACCTCACTATTTAAGGAATGTTTGAATCTGATTCCATGATTCAGTTTGTATGGTCTTTCGTATATTCATGCCAATTGATAAATTTTATCTACTAATTGTGTTGCTAACACGGAATTTATAGATCATAAAGGTAACGCAATATTTTCTAGACTTTCAGCACAAGTTACCGGTCGCTATTCACATAACTAATAACGACAGTTTTCCCACGCATAAAAGAGAGGTTAAAAAACTTAAATACGAGACTACATTCATGAAGTAACTTACAGTAATGTACAAATAATATGTTTAGTGGGAAACTGTTTTGAAAAATAGATTTCACCGCTACAGTTAAGTTGATACCTGATGGGAAAATAAGAAAAAAAAAATGTTTCCGCCCGGGATCGAACCGGGGACCTTTCGCGTGTTAGGCGAATGTGATAACCGCTACACCACGGAAACTTATCAATATCCGTGACAAAGAAAGAACGGGTAGTAAAATTGACCTTCGGCAGCTTTCATCATCTGTTGCCTTCAGGGGCTGAGTGAGCCGCAGCCGTTTTTCTTCATATCCAAGACGACCAAACCGGTTCTGAACGGTTTATGGCACCCCAGCAGTATTTACTTTTAAGAAAGACTATAAGAACTGTACTCTTTCTTGAAATGTATCTTGCCTTAACTTATCAAACTTCATTTGGTTAGGTGATATGATAGAACAGCAGCATTGTCAACACCAGCAGGCTACATGCGCATACGACTCCAGTGATGGTGAATTTGGAAGGCTTGAAGGTTGGGTTGACCGTGTAGCTGAAGCCGTATCTATATTCTCTGGCTTCCTTGATTCAGCCGTGTTCTAAAGCATTGTCACTTCTTACGCATTTATTAAGGCGCAATGTCCAGTTCGTTTAAAGTCGTTGACAATCGCTTTTGATTGCGTTTCATGTATCTTTTCTGATACATTGCTTTGATCACCCGACTTTGTTTGTTTACACCTCACTGACTAAATTGACTGCGTGATTGGACTGCTGAGGAGTTGACACTCTCTCTTGCTCATCTGACTGGAAGGTGTGGACTCGAACAGTAACCGTGGGGCTCCGCCGGCGAGAGAGTTCTTTACAGGGCGTTTATGAACTGTACCGTTATACTTATTTATGGCGTCACAGACAAACAGTGCCTGATGTGGTGTATTCTGAGATCTTTCGTAAGTTACAGTACCTCAGTGCTGAGCAAATATATAGCACTGCTGAGAATGGTGTGACAACAGTGGGTAAGATGACAACGCAACCAGCCCAAAAGTTCTTCATTTACTTTTACTAAAACAGAACGAAGAACGGCGTTATTAGAATCTAAAATTTAAAATTTTGTAAGAATTAGTCTTTTCCTCATAAGCTCATAAACGAACGCCAGCAACGATAAACCGTAGCCCATTGCCAGAACAATAAATGCGGTTTTCATGTTCAGTATTGAAAGCTTCTTAATTGTGTTCGGCTGAGTTCGAAAGTCGATACAGGGGTTCTTCTTGGCTGGGTAATACTCTTCCAACCATTTTTGGGTCAACCCGTGGCTCATTGCCCTTTGTATACTACTTGAAGAATACGATAATTTCATTTGGTTTGTTTCGTAAGCTGTGCGCGGTTATACCTGACATCCAGGGCGTTTCGTAGTTTTCGTGTGATAGTCAATGGTACGATGAATCCGCCATAAGATGGAAAATACGGGTGTTCGATCACTGTTACAGCGCAGTCTCTAGTTTGTTTGAATTCGTTGTCAACAAGCACTTGTCCGTAGTCTGTATCCTGCAAAATACAGTTTCAAGTAACGACTATAGTATCGTACATGAGTATGATTTTGTCTATTACTGTCGCAATCATGTGATCTCCGCTCTTTACTTTTTCGAGGCAGAGCTCAAATTCCTTTGAATCGTAAGAAAGTCCACACGTGTCGGCTGGGATTCGAGCTAGATTGGCTGCCAATGGTTTCAGATAGTCCTCCTTAGATGTCTGTGCAAGCAATAACCAAAATAATTTGTGTTGTTCTAGTATACACGGTGGCAGTGTAAGAAATAAAAGCGTCTTGCCATTATTATGTCTCTGATTAATTCGTTCCCCAAAATTAGTAGCTGGACATCATCTGCCTTGATTGCTTCCTCGATACTATTCACCACGGGATGAATCTTGGGAGTCGTCATGTAAGTGATCAGAGAGCCGCTGTAGGCATTCACCAACACCAGAGCTGCCAAACACCACAAACCAGCCAGGAAGCGAGAGGTTGGACGGACGTTAGATGGGCAGTACCCACCTGAACATGACAAAGAAATACGAAATACTGGACGCACCTTTGAAATGTGCACCGTTGTGCCACAGAGCAAAGAGAACCTCTTAACCAGAATAAGAAAAGCAGCTCATAGTGTACCTTGATTTGTCAACACTCCAATTAAATACATCGGCGTCAATTTTAGTGCTTGATTTGTAGTATTCTCGCTAGTATTCTCCCGATGCTTTTGTTTCGCGAGTACTTCAAACAAAATGATAAAGCAGACCAAGACGAGAAAAATGAGGATCCATACCTTTACGAGAAGTTAAATTGGTAACGTTGAACTTAGTTTTGTGAAGTCATATTTTCAGAAAGACAGCATTCTTAACGAAAAACTCACGATGAAATCAAAAGGCCTCATGAAACTCCAGGGATCGGTTTCTCGTTTTGGGTAAGGAATTATAAGCGTGTTGTAAGCAAAGTCAAAAGGAAACAAAGGCGTCATTAACTTGTTTCTTCCTTCCTTTAAACCATAAACCGGTAAGCCCAGATGAAGATCCTGTAAAGAAACAATCATCGTAGACGACTGAACTTGTGTTTGAAACTAGAATATTAAACCTTTTCTGAAAATTCTTTCTCGAGTCCAGTGAATCCATCAGTGTAGTTTATTTGGACTAGCTCGTACCTAAAGGGTTTATTTCTTTGTAAGGTTTTCTCAATTTAGGATAAAGGTATTTTCCTTACGTGAAATGAAGATCTGCTGCGAGCCACCTTAAAAATGCAATGGCGTAGCCTCTGAATACAAGTTGCCCGCTTTTATCGTTCTCTACAAAAAGATTGGGTGGTACCTGAAGAAAGGAGACCCCGTATCACAAAATTATAAGCAAACAATCCACGTTGATAGTCGTATGATGGTAACTTACCTCTATGTAGCCTACACGAAGGTGTAATGTATCCCCTACGGACAGTGTTCCCACAATGAAAAGGAACCAGAGACTAGCGTTTGATTTCATGGTGGTTTACTTTCTGATAGATGGTTTTGGTCATCCAACGATATATATAGTACCATTCCCTATGTTGCTAACGATTGCTGTACCAGACAACCAGCAGTTCAGTTTGACGTAAAACTGACAAACTTTAATTTGACTGTTCCCCTGGTCGGTGTTCAGAACTTCGCAGACAACTGAGCTCGTTGAGTGTCCTCGCCTTCATAGACAATTTAGAAGTCACCGTTGCAAAATGTCGTGTCACCTCTCAAAAAGCGAAACTGCATTTATCGACTGATGTTCAACTTTGTCCAACTGGAATAGAGTACCGATTCGTGTCGGATCTCGTGGTGCAAATCGCAGAACGATTGTATGCAAACTTCCATTCTAAACTGAACAGCATTTTCCTTATTAAACGTATCTGTTTAATACCATTTACCTACTTATGTTTACAACTAATACATACATGTTCAGTGTTTCCTGGCGAAATAGATGTTGACCAACCAAAACTTCAGGTCGAATAACGAGGGTGAGTTAATAATTAGGCAACACCAAGATGTGCGGAAACACTTTTCAGTTTTCAGTGGTTCAGAGAGTTCACATCACATCACTATTCCGAATGTTACATTCACAGTAACATAAATTAAACGTCGTTTAAAACGGTTGACCATTCCGTGATGAACCGATCAGAATCGAGCCGATCGATCTTTTTCAACCTGTCAACATAAATATAACATGATATTCCCGGTTAGTTCGCTTCCAGTTTGCAAGAACTTCTGAACCAGGGTTGAAAGTTCAGCTCAAGTAATTCTTCTCTCTTATTTTCCTATTATCTGCTTGCGAAATAAAGTTTTCAGAAGTACTCAATGGTTATCCATAAAAACACTGCGGAAAAAAATGCTGAATTCAAACAGATAGCTTGTGACCTAAGGCTGAATTAACTTGATTAACTAAAATATAATTAATTCGTTATAGTACTGTAGCACTGGTACTGTAGTACTGTCTGCATGCAGGTAACCATATGAACGACGAATTTAAAAGTGAACGTAATCGTTCAATAAATAAAATAACACTGAGATTTTTTTATAAAAACTATACTGATCTTCAAAGACACGTTCTGAACATCAATCGTCAGACCTATTAGCTGTAGTAGCAGTAGTAGTAGTAGTAGTAGCCCAGCTCCATAGGTCAGTTTGGGCTCAAGAAGATAGAGGTTCACCACCTACTGTGACTACCACAACAACTACAACTTAAGCTACTTGTCCGAGTGTTTGTATTAGTGCAACTGAATGTAACAGTCATTGGATTTAGAAAGTTTAGGAAAAAAAAAAGACTTGTGAGTGCTCGAATGAGGTGACCCAGGTGATGGAATGGAGAGTTTTTAAATCTGACCTGACACATATTCTCATTTCATTTCACCTAAATGTAATCAAGCTATTAAAATTTGTCGCTTCATTTTCTACATGAGATGGAACATCAGTGATTAAAATATATGAAAAATGACCCACCAATAGAAAACTGATAACAAAAAGATTAGTCGGTGTACTGCACAGACGGCATGTCTGTTGGTTTTGCTTTATCCAGATGTCTAAGTATCAGTGTTTAGTAATTGAAGTTCAACCGATAACTAGCTTAAACAACTAATAGTAATATTTTTGGGACAATGCATTGTTCTGTTTATTCAACTTTAAAGCTAGTTTGGCATGAATTTACCTGTAAAGAACAGTATTCTAACCTTAACCCAGCCATGAAAAGCAGCAGTTGTTACAAGATGTTTTAGCGGATTTCAACTCCCAGATAGAAACTCTTCAACTGTATTACGCCATTCACTCCGTCTTCGGTTTCAAGATTTTCCTGAGTACAAATTTCACATCAAACTCAGAATATCCATAGAAATCATGAAGAAAATATTTACCGGAGTTTCATCAAGAGGGAAGAATCTGAACTTTATCAAGACAGAGCAAATGGCGAACTTCATTTCTTCCAAAGCGAAACGCATTCCAATGCAGTTCCTCGGTCCGATTCCAAAGGGCAGGAAGACGTAGGGGCTGATTTTGGCCTTGTTCTCAGGGGACCATCGTTCGGGATCGAACCGTTCGGGGTCCGGGTAGTGCTCTTCCAAGCGGTGGAGTGCATAGACTGGAATCACTACAACCATGCCTTTCTTGATGCTGATGTTACCGTACTGGATGTCACGCAAACACTCGCGCTCTACAAATCTAATAGTAAGAGTAAACTAAGTTATCCTGTTCTGTGATACATGTTTCTTCAATTCCAAAATTTGTTCACTATTGTATAATTCTAGATTATTTGAAAAATGGTACCGAAATCCTGGCGGGATAAGGCGTAACGCCTCGTTGATGACTTGCTCCACATAAGGGATGTTGTTCACTAGTTCGTGGGTGAGGTCTCCGTCCTGAATAAAGATAAAGCCTCGGTGTAGTGAACCAGCAAATGATGAAAGCATGTAATTTTAATAACTTCAATAAAAGCTATGCTAAACTATCGATTTGTTTCTATTACATATTAATTAACTGGAGCATGGTTAGAGTTGAACTGTACCGTTTCACTTAGTTTCTGGCAGATCTCATTGTACAGCCGTTCCTGAACTTCGGGATGCTTGGCCAGCAAGTAAATGATGTTGGTCAGAGTTGTTCCCGTCGTATCGTAACCAGCGAACATAAACAGCGCAGACTGTTACGGAAAAGTAAATCATATAGAAATTGTAGTGTTCGACTTCTAGGCTTAAACTTAAGTTCCAACCTGCGCTAGGATAATTTCATTTGCTTCTTCTTTAGTCCACATGGGAACAGTCCGTCCACTGGAATCAGTCTTGACACTCTCTTCAAGGGCTTCGCTGGTTATCTCCATGAAATCGTGAAATTTCTGTCGCAGAATCTCGTAATACAGTTTGAAAATTGGCAAGGAATGCTGATCACGGTACCTGGTTGCTTTGTTCTCGAGTCTTCATCAGATTTGTTAGAACATCAAAGAAGAAAGTAAACTCTTTTCCGACGAACATCAACTGGGAGAGAAGCCTCGAAAGTACGGGAAAGATGACTGTATGCGGAAAACTTGGTTATTCTTCTAGAGTATAGTTGATGAGGGTAGGAAATTAACATGGCAAGATAATGATGGGGTTCCTGGAAGCTGGATTGTTGATCAAGGCTGCAGCGTTGTTAGTGAAGGGATCGTCTTTTTTGCCGAGGTTGTCAATCTTCATAGCGAAAACGCAGCGGGCGATGACATCCATCGTAAAGGAACCAAACAATCTGCAGCATATACAGAATTGTACTTTGTTAGTCTATTTGTAGTAGATGGAAACCAGTGCTTCCCCTCTGGAGGGAAAATCCTTGAAAAGGGAAAACTGGGTCCCAAAAAGGAAAAATAAGGGAAAAATGACATAGAAGTTTAGCTTCATTTCATGGATGGAAGGGAGAAATATACTTGATTTCTACAAGGGAAGGCGAAAAAAGGGAAAGCTGTGCTCTCCTTAAGGGAAAACGGAAAACTGAAAATGGAAGCACTGATGCAAACTTACTTTTTGACTTCAAATTTCCCATTTTGTTCTTTTATGACAACGTCCAGATTCTCCGAAAGTGCTTCAGCACAGTCTTGCTGCAAACAGGGTTGCTAGGGCGATCCATGTAGCAGGCAAGTGAAGAATATCCCACGGATCCATTGGAGATAGAGTACTGTGCTCGGTAGAAGTCAGTGTGACACTGAGCTGTTGTACTATACAACTGGAAGACCTAGTTTGGCCCGTATTAAGGCCTTGAGCAGGACACTGAGGAAAGAGAAGCGAGAACTGAAACTACGTAGGACGTTTTCATGCTAAAAATGTCTTACTTCTTAGTTCCAATAATCCAGTAAAGCAACTGTTATACTCCTCCAGATATAAGGATTCCTCCAGCCATGAAGAATATATGTAGTAGGCACACATCTAAGTGTTTTAGGTGTATGAACAAACACAAATGTTCCTTTAGTTCTTAAATGCAGGATATGCAATCGTAATTCGTGCTAGCTAAGTAAGCTACTTAGTCATCTTAGTTTCGCTACTCACCGTATCCTGGATTCTGGCGCTGGTTTCTTACTCCAGATTTTATCTAGTAGATATAGAGCAGCATCTTGTACCTCTTTAAATGTGACTGTCTTGTTTTACTATGATAGGGACCCAGCCGAAAACTAAGGATAGTTTCAGGACCCTGAAAATATCCTTAGGAATCATGATTAACAATTCTCAGTAATCATGATTAGTAAGTGATGAGTAGTAATTCAAGTAATCATGATTAACAATTCTCAACACAATTTATTTTTTACTCATCCACGATCGGACGTGGTTCAGGATATTTCAGGATATGTTACGGATATCGTTCAGGATATAGCCGATATTCTTATTTTCCGCTGGGTATTCAAGTAGAAATAATGCTCATATAATTAGAAGAACTAGAGCTCTGGTTTGTAATAAACTCAGTTACTAGAAAAATCCACTAATGCTGAAATAGTCGATTTGTTTAAGGTATGAACTAGTGAGCAAGATTTGTTTCATGTAGTTTAAGTAGTAAAAAGATTTGCCAGTAACTATCACATAAGATTATATTGAATAGTGTATCGAATTCTATGTTCTATACTCAGTTACTTCGATACCTAATGAGTGTAGATAGAGAATTCCAACATGAGATAGTAGAACTAGCATTATCAGTTGCTATTACTTATCAGTACTGTCAACTAACAGTAAGAAGATGAACAAGTAGAGATTGGAGTTAGTTAGAAAAAAGCTACCTGGCCCGTGAGGGGATCGAACCCACGACCTTGGCGTTATTAGCACCACGCTCTAACCAACTGAGCTAACAGGCCTTTGTATTCTGGGACAACCTAAGATTCCCTAAGGCTGCTACAGACTCCATTCATACTATTCATAGCAACAGTGCTTCCACTTTGCAGGGAAATTCCCTCAAATAGGGAATATGAGGAAGAGGGAAAGGGGAAATTGGATGGAAAAGTGAATTTACAAATGTAGCTTTACTCAGTAGCACGGAGGGGAAAGAGGGAAACTGATATTTTTCAAGCGGAGGGGGAAAAAGTGGGAAAAAGGGGGAAAAAGGCGAAAAAGTGGAAGCACTGCATGGCAAGTAGTATTGACAGGTTTTACGCCTTAAGTTAAGTTATCCGATTACTTTTTCTTGTAGAAAATCTACTTTATTTCCCGCAAAATAGTTGTATGTCCGAAAAATAGTTATACACTTCATAGATTTTTCATAATTTTTTCGATGAAATTTTTCACAGAGGGAATTAGTTGCCATGAAGACCACGATTCAAAGAGGCACTATAACGATATTTCGTTTCAAAAAATCGCAAACAAATCTACAAAATATAAAGAAAATCAAACAAAATTGACTCAAATTCAAAATAGTTCATAACTAATCGTTAGAGTGAAGTTTCAATGGGTGTTGTGGATCCTAGGTTTCGTTGGTTTTCAGTCGAATCGGCAAGTTCTTCTTCGCTTTTGCCTTCGATGATGGTCGAGTTGAGTACGTCCGACCTGGGGCTGCTGTACTTCCGGTTCAGTAAACGGTTCGAGATGTAATTGGTCCGACTGGTCCTTCTGGGAGACATTTCACTGGTCGAGGGAGAGGCTGGAGGAGGAGGAGTTGGCGTAGTTCCGCTTCTGGGTTTCAGCATTTCCACTGCGGAAATCCGCGGACTTCCGCCGGAAGGTTTCGTGTGGAGTAACAACTTTCGCTTGAAGTCCTATCCAAACCAATAGAAAAGACGTTCAGAACATAATTAATAATAATAATAATAATAACAGACTAATACAAAAATAGCATCAAAAAGTTAAAGGAGAAGGAAAAAATTTATTATTTCCATATTCAATCACGTGTCGAGTCAAATTAAACTGCAGTCCAGTGTTCCCACTTTTTAATTTTCCATTTTTCCCCTCTTCCCTTATCTTTCCCTTTTTCCCTCCTCCGCATAAGAATATGAAGGACCTAGATTTCCTCTTTACTCTCCTCTCTTCTTCTTCCCTTTTCAGACCCATTTCCCCCTTTTTCAGGGAGTTTCCCTGCAAAAGTGGAAACACTGCCGCAGTCTCCACTCTAAATATTTTAGGATTTTTTTGTAATTAGGTCCTGAAAAGTTTTTGAACGAAAACAAAAGTTGTAAAGAATTCTTATGACTCTGTTACCTGGATCGACGTTTGTTTCTTCGGAAGTGCGGAAGAAGATTCCGGAGCCCAGCTGTTCCTCTGGCGGGGTGTAGAACACAAATCCGGAGTGAAACCGCGGGCCGGTTGGGGATTAGTATCGAACCGCGAGTCAAAACTGCAGTTCAACTGCGGATTCCTGTCTTGAACCGAGTCTGAACCGCGGTTCAACTGCGGATTGTGAGTAGAAGCCGAGTCAAAACTGCGGCCCAATTGCGGATTTTGGTTGGGTTTGAAGTCGAAACTGCGGTTCGGTTGCGGATTTGTACCGTGAACCGAGTTCGAACCGGGGTTCGATTGTGGACTGCTATCGAACCGCGAGTCAAAACTGCGGCCCAGTTGCGGATTTTGGTTGGGTTTGAGGTCGAAACTGCGGTTCGGTTGCGGATTTGTACCGTGAACCGAGTTCGAACCGCGGTTCGATTGCGGATTACTTTCAAACTGCGAGTCAAAACTGCGATTCAACTGTGGATTTTGGCTGGGTTTGAAGTCGAAACTGCGGTTTGGTTGCGAATTCGTGTTTTGAACCGAGTTCGAACCGCGGTTCGACGGTGGGTTGTGAGTAGAAGGCGAGTCCGAGTGTCTACGGAATCGATGAAGAGCTGAATAGATTTGATCCAACGAGAGTCGCGACGCAGATCGGGTCGGTTTCGGTTCCGACGGGTCGTTGAGACTCGACGTGAACGAAACGTCGAGCGAACAGGAAGACGACGACGGAGTCGGCGAAAGATTGCGGATTTGTGTCGGATTCTTCCGGTTCCGGAATTCTAAGAATCCGCCTTCTTCCGGACTGTCTCTTCCGGTTGGGGATTTGTCACTTTTTTCACTACCGGAAGTAGGTAAAGACCGGAAGTTACGATCCGGATCCGGATGTGAGTTATCCACAAAACGCTGAGGGCTTGCGTAACGTTGCGGATGATCCGTAAAGCCTTGAGCGCTTTGTGTAAGGCGTTGTGGACTCCCTGCGTAACGCTGAGGGCTATCCGTACAACGCTGATGACTTGCGTAACGTTGCGGATGGTCCGTAAAGCCTTGCGTATTGTCCGTGAAACGCTGTGGACTTGCGTAACGTTGCGGGCTATCCGTAAAGCCTTGCGTAGGATCTGCAAAACGCTGTGGACTTGCGAAACGTTGTGGATGGCCCGGGATACCTTGCATACTATCCGTAAGACGCTGAGGGCTTGCGTAACGGTGTGGATGATCTATAAAGCCTTGAGCGCTTTGAGTAAAACGCTGCGGACTCTCTGCGTAACGCTGTGGATGTTCCGTAAAGCCTTGCGTACTATCCGTAAGACGCTGGGGACTTGCGTAACGCTGCTGACTCTCTGCGTAACGTTGTGGATGATCCGAGAAACCTTGCGTAGGATCCAGAAGACGCTGAGGACTTCCTGCGTAACGCTGCGGATGATCCGTAACGCCTTGCGTAGCATCCGAATGACGCTGAGGACTTGCGTAACGTTGCGGATGGTCCATAAGGCCTTGCGTAGTACCCGAAAAACGTTGTGGACTCTCAGCGTAACGTTGCGGTTGATCCGTAAAGTCTTGCGTACTGTCCATAAACCGCTGCTGGTTTTCGTTACCTTGCTGCGTGTTTTCCGTAAATCGCACCTTCCTTACGGACGCGTCGCTCTTCAGCCGAGCTGGAAGCGAATTGTAGCGAAAATCCTCACGCACGAACGCAGAAGAACCCGGAGTGGCTAACGGCAACGCAGACAGACGCGGAGGTGGCGATAGCGAACCGTACCCGCCTGGAGAACCTAATTAATTAGTTTTAGTTGATTTAAGATACTAATTAACATTTTTTAAAAAATCTGGCAACGCTGGAGAAGAAGCCCGGTTTGTATTCTGCATGCTGCGTATATTTAAATTTTCAAATTTTTGTTGTAGAAGTACTTAAAGTAGAACGATTGAGAGCAAAATACATGGGACAAATGCAAAGTAGAACGATCATGCAAAAGCTAAATTTGATCAAAACACGTAGAAAAAACTGAATAATCTGATAACAAAAAAAAAACACAAACCGGGCTTGCTGTTGAAGTTGGTTTCCCTAATAATACTTGAAAATCCTCAATTAAAATTAATTAGATTCGAATAAGATACCGAGATCCCGTGTGCAAACATAGAAAATGGAAACCAACCTGAACAGAAAAACCGGGCAGGGAAAAAACAAAACAAAAACGTGCGAAATCAACATAAAGAATAATTACAATAATAATTAAATATTATTATTATTATAATTATTCATTGAGCATTCAAAGCAATGGCACGACAATAAACACATATAAAAACAGAGATTGTCTTTTTTGAGTATCAAAATTTTCTTCTTAAAAAAAATCAAATAAAACGTGCGAAATACTAAAACAGTAGAATAAATGAGAAACGTGACGTGCAGGTATCGAAAGTAATATCATGCGAAAGTATCTCAAGTACAACGTAGTTGCGAAAGCTGCCGCTAGATGGCGTTGTCAAACAATAACAAATATTGCAGGAGAACATGCAGCTAATACCAAACGAAAAGCAACGAATACTGATACGGTGCCTTACAAACGTGCAGTGAGACCATACAAACAAATGTTTAAAAAAATTTGGCAACTCCTGGAGATTTGAAGTATTTCACGTAAGTATTTTGTGGAATGCAGAGTTTTGAATTTTAATGGAGAAAAGCTTTGTGCGAGAGTGAGCCAAATTTTTAAGTTTTCTTTTTTTACCAGATCTCTGTCGCATTACCTGACGTGTAAAATGAAGGCCTGTCTTGCGGGTTGCTGGGCGGGCGAACGACGTTACGAACGGGCTTAACATTGCGGACAGTGTCGTTTTGTTGTAGCTGCGACTGAGTAACATCGAATCCGTAGCCACTTCCAGTGCTGTTCAGGCTGCTGCTGCTTCCGTTACGAGGTATGGCGTAGGGGTTCCTGGGGTTGACCATGATTCTGGGACCTCCGTACACTCGTCTGCCGTTCACGTTCGGGTTGATCGAGGGACCAGGACTCGGTGTTCGAATTGTAGTTTCCGCGTAAACTCGTACAGGTGCGGAGACTCTCCGCTGGTTGGCTCCGGGGGCTTTTGACGAGGCATCAAGAGGACGGAACCTCGAATCGGAAACGGACAGCGAAAGGTTGGCCTGACGGTAGCTGTCGTTACGCTGAAACTGTCCAGCGAGGAGATCTTGGTTCGCCTGGCGATAACTGTCTGAACGAGCAACGAGCGAACCTGTGGGACTGGAAGCTGAACCGTCTGGCTGCGTGCGAAAAACTGGAGGAGCTGGACGGTAGGGAGGCGGCTGTAATCCCAAGAAAAAATTTACTACAGTGCACTATAGTATAACTATGAATAGTCACGCTCATGAAAAACAGGTACAGCATGGAAAGAGTAAACATTACTTTTTCTTAATTTTTTCGAGAATGTCATAATATTATTTTATTTTAATCTTTCCAGACTAAATTTAATGCGTAAATAGTTTTGTAAATTATCAAAAACGACTGTCAAACCTTCCCATTTTGTACCCTTTTTTATTAACATGACTGTACTATGTTGCAAAATACAAGAGTACCACACTATAGTTTACAGCTGTAGTAAATTTTTACTAAGGACGGGCGAACGGGACTTACCGAAATTTCTGTTCGAGGTTCAGTCCGAACGCTCGTGTTTGTTCCTTCAATTGGCATTCTGGGTAGCACGTTCGTGTTCGCTGGAGTCTTAACGTTTATGTGCTGTCCTGGCTCAAATGTCGTGCGAGCCGCTTTGCGTCTTTTCAGACTGTCAGAGCTGTAGACGACTTTTCCGTCCGAGTCGAGCGTAACTCTGGCGCCTTGACGAACTCGCCTGCGCTCGAGCGAGCTGGACCGCGAGTTCTCGCCGCTGCTCGCCGAACCAAACAGCTGGTCTTCCGCTTCATTTTTGGGCAAATCGGGTAGCGAGACCAAGTCTCCTTCCCGAACCGTTTTCACTACGGTCCCTTTGATAACTATAGGCATTTCAGAAGGCAGATTAGAAACCGCGGATTCGGTTAAATCAACTCTAGGAGTAGGATTGGACTGCGAATTAGAAACCGAGGATTCCATTTGAGACGTTTGAGTTTTTGGAACTTCGCTCTGCGGATTAGAAACCGCTTTAACGCCTATTTGTTGCAAGAAAGCGGACTGGATGTGAATTTCTAACGCCGAGGCACTGCGGATGCTTTCGTCATCTGAAGGCGGTGGAGTGATGACGCACAGCGCAGGGATCCGACTTGAATTGATCGCCGTCTTGAGACGGAATCGGTTTTCCGTTTCTGTGGCGAGTTCTGGAGTATCCGTGCCCGACTCCTGCGAGTTTGCCGCTTCGTCCCGCTGCTTCGTCGCGTCGGGCTGCGACTTTTCGGTCGCAGGCTCCGAGATCTCGAGATCGAGATTGAGGTGGATGACTGTAGCCACGCTGTCGCGGTTACGAGGCGGAGGTTCCGGTGGAGATTTTCTATTCATAAGTAGAATATTTAAAAATTTGCATGGGAAAGCTAAACGTCGCTTTTTCTTAGTTTTTCCAAGAATATTGTTATATTACTAGATAATACGCATTAATTTAGTTCAAACACAGTTCATATAATCTATCGTAACTAAATTTAATGCATAAATAGTTTTATAGACTGTAAGAAAACGACTTTCAAACCTTGTACTCTTATTTTTGTGAACATGACTATACATTTGTAACAATTATATTATTATAAATAGAAAAATAAAACACAATCAGTAGCTTTATTATTTCATGAAAAACCGTTTAATTTATTTTAATAATTATTATCGTTATATTTCTATTAATTATTTATTATAATAATATTTATCTATATTTATTATTGTATGATAAAAGAGTTTTTCAATACTTGTCTCGGTTCGACGGTTCACGATCTCGTTCCCGCATGATGACAGTACCGGCAGAACTTGTCGTTGTACTGGTGCTACCCCGACCGAACAGCTCATACTCGTTCTCGACTATCGCGCTACTGCTGCCACTTGTTCCCAGCTTCTGGATGCTGCCCATGCTGCTACGCTGGATTGATGGCTCCTCCTATAAGAGAAAGAAATAGTGGTAGTACTGGTAGTAGTAGTAGTAGTAGTAGTAGTAGTAGTAGTAGTAGTAGTAGTAGTAGCAGCAGCAGCAGTAGTAACCGTAGTAGTGGTAGTAATTTTTTCCATACCTTCAACGTTTTCAGTCCGCTATCGATATGGAACGACGTGTAGTATCCCTCGGCATCACAACTGTAAATTGAACTCGTTTCCGTATCGCTCATCACGTGAGTTTCATTCACTTCCGGCGAATGAAATCGTTCGTCTGCCATCTTAGAGGAAAGGGGCAATCTCGGTTCCTATTAATAAGTTTAATAGTACGAAAATAATATTATATTGACGAAATAGTAAAATAAAAATTATCAATACGAATTTACAGAATAATTCAATGTATAAAATTTAGAATTTATGTAAAATCATAATACATAATAAAACAATCTAAGAATAATACAAGAATAAATTAAGGAAAATATTATACAATTATTACATTGATTAAATTTAGATTTATACTTATTTTTCGTAAAATAAAGTAGTTGAAAAAAATACTTGTCTGTGATTGGTCGGGGGGCGTGGCGTAGCTGAAGACTTGGACGGTGATTGGCTGCAGTCCGAGAGGGCAGAGTCGAAATCCAGCGAGCGATTGGACAGCGTCCGGTTGAGGCGGGGCCTGGTGGGTGGGGACAAGTTAGTTCCGGCGGAAGTGACTTCCGAGTCGAGAGAAGCTCGCGTGCTGGAGCTTCCGCTCCAGTTTCCGGAAGAGGAACGCGCGCCGTCCGTCTCCTTGGCCGAACGAAGCTTCACCTAATTATTGTATTATCATTAGTAGTCGTAGTAGTAGTCGTTGTTGTAAAAGCAGCAGTAGTAGACGTAGTTTTAGTAGTAGTAGTAGTAGGAGGAGGAGGAGTAGCAGTAGTAGTAGTGGCAGGAGTAGTTGTAATTCTGATAGTAGTAGTAGTAGTTAAAGAAGTACTAGTAACAGTAGTAGTACATGTAGCGGTAGAAGTAGGAGTAACAGAAGTAGTAGGAGTAATAGGACTAGCAGCAGTAGCAGTAGTACTAGTAGATGTAGTGGTAGTAGTAGGAGTAACAGGAGTAGAAGGAGTAATAGGAGTGGTAGCAGTAGGAGGAGTAGTGGTAGATGTAGTTTTAGTAGTAGGAGTAATAGGAGTAGCAGTTGTAGTAGAAGTAGTAATAAAAGTAGTACTAGTAGGGGGAGAAGGAGAAGGAGAAGGAGGAGGAGGAAGAGTAGTAGTAGTAGCAATAGTAGTAATAATAGTAGTAGAAGTAGTATTACTCCTCTGAATATTGGTCTGGCAGTTCCCAGGGTCCCAAACTCTCTCTCACTGGGAATCACTTCATAAACTGAGTCTCTCTTAGCAGCTTCGCTTCCAGCTTCCTCTTCCGGTTCACTTCCTTCTTCCAGTTCAACTTCCGGTTCGTCTTTCTCACGTCCGTGAACCTCCACGCCGACTTGAATAGTCTGTCCGGACAGGAACGTGTTGTCCGGTCCCAGACGACGCGGACGCAACGTGTTTGTCGTCGTCGTCGTCTGCATCGCGCGTAACGCCTGCAGACGCTGAACGCTGCTGCTGGCGTTCGACGCGTCGTCCGTCTCCGTCTGCGTCGCCGACATCGACACGGACACGGACCCTTCCTCGAACGACAAGTCCGACGACGCGACAGCCGACTCCGAACGTTTGGAGCTTGGCGTCGTCAGGACCGACTGGCGAAACAGGTGGACGAGGTTCAGTCGCTGTCGCAGCGAGCCGCGCGACGCGCTGCGGTCCTTCGTCGTCCGCGTCAGCTTCTCGCAGTGCTCGACGACGAGCTGAATCTCGCGCTTGTCGTCGCTGGCGATCGTGTTGCGTCGCTTTTTGTGTTTGCGTCGCGAGCCGCGTTTACGCGGCGCGTCGTTTGCTGCTGCTGCCGTCGTGTCGTACTCGACGTGGGTCAGCGAGCGACGCAGCTGCGACATGCGCTCGAAGCTCTTGCCCGTCACGTCGAGCGTCACCAGCTCCGCCGTGAAGACCTGCGCCGCGACACGCGCCTTCTCTTCCGGCGACGGAAGCCTAAAACGTCCAGATTATCCGTTAAACTGTAGATTGAAACTTAACTATCGATATTTACCTGTGCAGCGCGCCTTCAGAAGTCACGCGATTCGTTAGGCGATTATCAGGTCCGACTGTGGACGTCACTTCGTCGAGGGCCTCATCGTCGCTGAGCCATTCCCTGAGGTGCGCGAGGCTGGCTGGGCGACGCGTCTCGATGTCCAGCGCCGGCAGTCGCTGTCGCTGGCGTCGGCGTCGCAGCGTCGCGCCCAGCGCCGCCAGACGAGCCAGATCCGAATCCTCGAGTTCGATCCGGATTACTGGGACGGTTACCGCCGGAGCCGCGGCTGCGTACAGCGATTCGATTACTTCCGGACGACTGTCCTTGGCAAAGAAGTTGAGGATTTCCTGATCGATTAAAAAATTAAGTATCGATTTAATTTGATTCGATTGATTGGGTATTGATTGATTGAGTATCCATATAACGTTAGTTTCTTTGATTTGTAGCTTTATAATCGTACGTTTATAATCCATTAATTAAGTATCGATTTCGATACTTAGATATCCAAGATTTCGAGTATGCCGTTAAATTTAAAAAAAGTATCGATTTAGTTAATGAATTGACTAAGTATCAATTTTATTTTTATAATATTTTAAAATGTAATCCTTATTTAACGGATTTAGTTTAATCGATTGATTGGGTATCGATTAATTAAGTATCGATTTAGTTTTGATTCGATAGGTTAAGTATCGATTATTGATTTTCTAAGAGTTATAGCTTTAATCACAGCTTTACTTTTGAACGCTTGATTTAAGTATCGATTTAGTATTAATTTATTAATATATAAATTTATTAATTTATTAGTATTAATCGATTAACTATCGATTACTAAACTATCGATCAAATTTTTTAAAATAAGTTTTTGTTCTATATTCGATTTTATTGTTTTGATCGATGGTTTGACTGTCCATTGTATCAAAGCAAACCAATCAATCGATCCAATAGTCAGTATCGATCGATTGATCGATCGATATGTAATCGATTTACTTACCGGTCTGTCGAGTTGATCGATCTTGCGGCTCTTGTAGTGCGTTTCCTTGTGCTGCTCGCTGAAAGTCTCCAAATCACCTTCCGCTAAAAAAGTAATAGTAGTATATGTAGTAGTAGTAGTAGTAATAGTAGTAGTAGCAATAGTAGCAGTAGTAGTAGTAGTAGTAGTAGTAGTAGTAGCAGTAGTAGTAGTAGTAGTAGTAATAGTAGTAATAGTAGTAGTAGCAATAGTAGCAGCAGTAGTAGTAGTAGTAGTAGTAGTAGTAGTAGTAGCAGTAGTAGTGGTAGTAGTAGTAGTAGTAGTAGCAGTACTAGCAGTAATAGCAGTAGTAGTAGTAGTGGTAGTTCACCTTCCGCTAGAAACGTAGTAGTAGTAGTAGTAATAGCAGTGGTAGTAGAAGTAACAATAATAGTATAATAGTAGTAGTAATAAAAGTAATAATAATAGTAGTAGTAGCAGTAATAACAGCAGCAGTAGTAGTAGTAGTAGTAGTAGTTCACCTTCCGCTAGAAAGTAGAACTAGTAATAGTAGAAGTAATAAAAGTAGTAGTAATAGTAGTAGTAGTAGTAGTAGTAGCAGCAGCAGCAGCAGCAGTTCACCTTCCGCTAGAAAAGTAGTAGTAGTAGGAGTAGTAGCAGAAGTAATAATACTAGTAGTCGTAGTAGAAGTAGTAGTAGCAGTAGTAGTAGAAGTAATAATACTAGTAGTAGTAGTAATAGTAGTAGTAATAACACTAATAATAATAATAATAATAAAAATAATAATAATAATAATTTTACTTGAACTTAAATAACAATTGATGATATATTAATAACCGAATGAATTAACTTATAACATTCAAATTTTATTCACCAAAAAGAATTCAACCAACTGTATACGTGCCGCCATCTTGGATGTATCGGATGACGGTTTAAACCGTTTTTTTATTTCTTTTTTTTTCCAAAAGTTTTTTCCTCAAAACTTTTCAAGTGGGTAATTTTAACGCCAGAACTAAACGAGTCTTTTGTTGAAGAGATTGCAGCTCTCCAAAGTGTCGGCTTACGCTTATTGTAAAGCACTTGAGTGTTATCATGTGTTATCACCGTGTTATCAAAGTGTTATCATCCACCATCTTCCATTTCTCCCCATTCAAGTGTTCAGATTCTTTGGGGTAAGATTCTTGAGAGTTGCGAGCCCCCCTCCCTTCCTATGACTGGGAAGACTGAGAATGAGTGTTATCACCGTGTTATCAAGTGTTATCATCCGCCACTTCCCATTTCTCCCCATTCACGTGTTCTAGATTCTTTGGAGATTCTCTGAGAATCTTGGTAAGATTCTTGAGAGTTGCCAGCCCCCTTCCCTTTGACTGGGAAGACTGAGAATCTGAGAATGAGTGTTATCACCCTGTTATCAAGTGTTATCATCCGCCACTTCCCATTTCTCCCCATTCAAGTGTTCAGATTCTTTGGGGTAAGATTCTTGGAGTTGCGAGCCCGCTCCCTTCCCTTTGACTGGAAAGACTGAGAATCTGAGAATGAGTGTTATCACCGTGTTATCAAGTGTTATCATCCACCATCTCCCATTTTTCCCCATTCACGTGTTCCAGATTCTCTGGAGATTCTCTGAGAACCTCTATAAGATTCTTGAGGGTTGCGAGCCCCACTCCCTTTGACTGGAAAGACAACAGACAACAGACAAAAGACACAAGGACGCGGACAAAGTCTGTTGTTGTTGTTGAGCGGACAGACGAAAAGGTCCATTGTCCGGCGAACCGCGTGTGTTCGGTTCGGACAAAAGGTTCAAAGGGAAAACACCGCCGGTTCGGATTTTTCCGGTAAACAAATCAAGAATCTTGAAATGTGAATCTTACCAAGAATCTTGAAATAAGAATCTTAGCAAGAATCATGAGATATGATCAAGAATCTTACCGAGAATCTCACAAAGGATTCTGGCAAGAATCTTACCAAGAATCTTGAAATAAGAATCTTAGCAAGAATCATGAGATTTGATCAAGAATCTCACCGAGAATCTTACCAAGAATCTTGAAATAAGAATCTTAGGAAGAATCTTACAATAAGAATCTTAAAAGAAATCTTAACGTGAATCTTGAAATAAGAATCTTACCAAGAATCACGACAGAGAATTGCAAGAATCTCACCAAGAATCTTGAAAAAAAGAATCTTAAAAGAAACTTACTGAGAATCTTACACTAAGAATCTTAAAAGGAATCTTAACGCGAATCTTGAATTAAGAATCTTAGAAAGAATCCTAACAAGAATCTTGAAAAGAGAATCTTGAAAGAATCTTAGAAAGAATATTAACAAGAATCTTACACTAAGAATCTTAAAGGGAATCCCAACGTGAATCTTGAAAAAAGTCTAAAAAGAATCTTACTGAGAATCTTACCAAAAATCTCAACGTGAATCTTGAAATAAGAATCTTAGAGAGAATCTTACAGAGAATCTTTAAAAGAAATCTTAACGTGAATCTTCAAATAAGAATCTTACAAAGAATCTCACCAAGAATCTTGACACTTAACGCACTTCCGGTGTATCATGCACCAATTTTTACATTACAGGGTCTTCACGACGCACAAAAAGTGACAGAAACTTCCGGAAAAATCTTTCGCATAGTACACCATATGCTGTTATCAAATGTTATCACTTGTTATAACTTTGTTATCACCTTGATATCGAGTGTCATCACCTTGTTATCAATGTTATTACCTTGTTATCATCATGTTACCAAATGTTATCACATATCATCATTTGTTATCACACGTTATCACTGGTTATCAAATGTTATCACCTTGTTTTCAAATAATCTCTATTTTTACACAATGTTCTGAGGTGAAATTGGATAGGCTCGATATTTTTCGTGAAAATTTGTGAAAACGGAGAATGTGATTTTCCGGAACGATTACTACCGGATCCGGTATCAAACGAGTAACCGGATACTCGACATTATTATTCACTGAAACCCTCGACGTGAATCGAACGAAGCCCTTCAAGATTCACACAAGATTCTTACTAAGATTCCTTTCAAGATTCTTGGTGAGATTCAAGATTCTTACTAATTCTCTGAGCAAGATTCTTAGTTCCATTCGAGATTCTTAGAAATATTCCGAGCAAGATTCTTGAGATTCTTTGCGAGATTCATGCTAAGATTCACAAGATTCTTAAGTCTTTGCAAGATTCATGGTGAAATTCAAGATTCTTAAGATTCTTAGAAATATTCCGAGCAAGATTCTTGAGATTCTTTGCGAGATTCATGCTAAGATTCACAAGATTCTTAAGTCTTTGCAAGATTCATGGTGAAATTCAAGATTCTTAAGATTCTTAGGAATATTCTGAGCAAGATTCTTGTTAAGATTCATGGTGAGATTCAAGATTCTTAAGATTCTTAGAAATATTCTGAGCAAGATTCTTAAGATTCTTTGCAAGATTCATAAGATTACAAAGAATCTTTGCAAGATTTACTTCAAGATTCTTCAGATTCTTTCAAGATTCTTAAGATTCTTGGAAATACTCTGAGCAGGATTCTTATGAGTCTTTGTAAGATTCTTGGTTTCATCCAAGATTCTTTGTGAGATTCTTATTATTATATACAAGAATCATTTCAAGATTCTTTAAGATTCTTCAGATTCTTGTCAAGATTCTTAGCACTGTTTCAAGAATCTTTCCAGATTCATAGCAAAATTCATAAGATTCTTCAGATTCTTATCGAGATTCTTACATACCTAATCAGCTCCACACTAAGCCTTTTACCCCAACCCCCCAACACGTTTGATAACAGGGTGATAACACTTGATAACACAATTTCGGACCCCCTTTCCCGTGGACTAAAGAAAACTATGGGCGTTGGTTCTGTTACGTCAAGAAACTTTTTCCCCACGAAAATAAATTCTCTTCAGAAGGGGAGGGGGTCCGCAACTCAGAGATTCTTCTAAGAATCTTGACTCAAGAATCTCAAGATTCTCAAATCCGGAACCAATCAAGATTCTTGGCAAGAGGAAGGGGTCCGCAACCCAGAGATTCTTCTAAGAATCTTGACTCAAGAATCTCAAGAATCTCAAATCCGGAACCAATCAAGATTCTACATAAGAGGAAGGGGTCCGCAACCCAGGGATTCTTACAAGAATCTTGACTCAAGAATCTCAAGATTCTTAAATCCAGAATCACAAGAATCTTTTCAAATTCCTACAAGATTCTTGAAAATTTTCGTCGTGATTTTTTTCCGGAGGTTGCGAGCCCCCTCCCTGGCCATTAACTTTATTTATTTACCCGGCCAATGGAAAGCGAGATAAACTCTAAAAAAAAAGTCTCAAGTGATTGGTGGGGAAAATAAACCGGTTTTTTCTTCATAATTTAAATTCAGTCATAAAATGAGAGAAAAATGTAAATTAATTTATTTAATCGATTTACAACTACGATTAATGAATTAAATATTTAAAAGTGAATTAATTTTGAATAATTAACGATAATCAACAAAAGGGGTCTGGAACTCCGAGGAAAAGTGTACGAAGATTATTTGATAACATATGATAATATGGGGATAACAGATTGATAACAGGTTGATAACAGTGATAACATGACCAACTTCTAGGAAGATTTTTGCAAGTTTGGATCCCTTCATAATCAATAACGAATTGAATTTGATAACATATGATAACAGAGAGATAACAGGTTGATAACAGTGATAACACGACCCAGGTCTATGGAGATTATTAAAGGTTCTGAACCCCTTTATAATCAATAACTAATTGAATTCTGGATAATCAACAAGGGGTCTTAAACTCCGAGGAAAAGTGTACGAAGATTATTTGATAACATATGATAACATGGAGATAACATGACCCAGGCATACGAAGATAATTAGAAGTTTCCGACTCCTTGATCATCAATAACTAATTACATTTTGGATCACAATTATTCAAATAATTCATTAGTTATTCAACAATACTAATTTTATTTACTTATTTTATATTATTAATTATTTTACTAATATAAATATACTTAATTATTGTAATTTAGATATTTTTATATGCTAATTTATTATCTCATAATTACCTGCTTTTTCTATTAATACTAATTTTTATTGGTAACAAAATAATCTAATTCATTTTTTTACAATAATAATCAAAACTAAAATATTTAAAATAAATTTATCTTAAAATTATTATTTTTTTTTAAATAAAATCTGCCAGCGTCACGCTCTCAGTGAATCATCCACTTATTTTTAAAAATTATTTACAAAAAAATAATCTCTATAAAAATATTAAAGATATTTTATATATTATATTAAAGATTTTTAGATTATTATTATAGATTCTATTTTATATATTGTATTATAGATTATTAGATTATTATTATTATTAGATTTTTATTATTATTAGATTATAAATTATATTATTATAGATTATATTTTATATATTGTATTGTAGATAATTAGATTATTATTATTATACTATAGATTACTAGATCATATTTTATATATTATATTAAAGATTATTGGATTATTATTATTATTAGATTATAAATTATATTATTATAGATTATATTTTATATATTATACTACAGATTATTAGATTATTATTACTATACTATAGATAATTATATTATTATAGATTATATTTTATGTAATAAATTTCTGTACTATACTAGTTAAAATTGTAATGATAATTATAATATAATATATATAATATAATAACTATTAATTATTGAATTTTTATCATATTCTTAAAATCTTGTTTGGATAAAATGCAATTATCTCACGCGAATTAAAACTGGAAGAGAGTGTTATCAAAGTGTTATCACCATGTTATCATGTTATCGAACAAGTTTTCTGATATTGGTATTATTTTTAACAAGTTGCGAGCCCTTTGGTATTTAAAATAAATACGGCGTCCTTAAAAAAGGGGGTCCGAAACTCCGGAGAAAAGTGTACGAAGATTATTTGATAACATGTGATAACACGGAGATAACAGTGATAACAGTACGGAAATTATTGAAGTTTCGGACCCCTTGTCCTTAAAGGCAAACCGCATGGAGCACTTATTTTCTAAATTATCTGTGAACATTTTTTTTTCTCCCGACTATAGTTGAAACGAAAAGTCGAGGTTAATGAGTACTCGACCGGAACGGTTACTACCCAGTTACTCGAGTATGCAGATCACAAACCTGATTACTTTTTTGGTTATCGACTCTTCGGTTAATAGAGAACCCATTACGAAACGATTACTGTTAGAAATGAGTATAGAGAACTGATT
This sequence comes from Eulimnadia texana, assembly GCA_002872375.1. Lineage (NCBI taxonomy): Eukaryota > Metazoa > Arthropoda > Branchiopoda > Diplostraca > Limnadiidae > Eulimnadia > Eulimnadia texana. The sequence goes on from NKDA01000007.1 coordinate 3,096,808, forward strand.
ACTGGAACGGTTACTATACGGTTACTCGAGTATGCGGATCACATATCCGATTACTTTTTTGGTTATCGATTCTTTGGTTAACAGAGAACCGATTACGAAACGATTACTGTTAGAAACGATATACAAGGAACCGGTTACTGGAACGGTTACTCGGATATCTGGATCACGAATCCAATTACTTTGCATTACTGAGTTCTTGACTGCAATATCACTATCGTAACGGTTACTGAAAGTAACCGATTGCCAAATGATTTCTATACGATTACAGCACGGTTACTGACTGATTACTGCATGATTATTCAAATCCGATTACTGCAATTACGATCATATCGATTACAATTCAATTATTCAAAAAAGATTAATCCGATTACTCGTGAAAACAATCCAATCGAATCCGATTACACGATTCAACAACTCGGTAATCGATTACTTAGCTCCAAAACATAAGTACTATCGATAATTAACTCGATCATTGCCGATGGGTCCGAATCTTGCAATAATCTTCGTACACCTAGGTCATGTTATCACTGTTATCAACCTATCATCTCCGTGTTGTCATATGTTATCAAATAATCTTCGCACACTTTTCCTCGGAGTTTCAGACCCCTTGGCAATATCAATAGAGTAATCAGATAACTATCGATAATTCACTTAATCTAAAACGAGTCCTTATATATAAATATATATTTATATTGTACCTTTTCTATTTATTATTTATATTAGCTATATTATTATCATTATATCTTTATTATATATATTACTATTATTATTTATATTATATATTTTATTATTATGTATATTACATAAATTGTATTATTATATACTTGATTGATTATCAAATCAATTATAAGGGGTCCGAAACTCTTGGGAAAAGCGTACGAAGATTATTTGATAACATGTAATAACACGGAGATAACAGGTTGATAACAGTGATAACATGACCTAGGTGTACGAAGATTATTACAAGTTTCAGGACCCTTGATCCATTGCTGTACTAGATATCGAGTGGAAGTGGTACTTGACCTTGGATGACCTTGAGAGAGTAGAAAAAAAACAACCGCCAATTAAAATGCCTGAAAAGCCTTTCAGGGATTCTTGTATGATTCTTGAACTGACTATAAAGTCTCCCTTGAAAGTCGTCTTAAAAGTCGTCTTGAAAGTTGTCTTGAAAGTCTAGGGTTAGACAAAAGTGACAGAATATGAATGTGCTAGCTTGTGTGGGATCCTCTCGGTTGGGGTACTTTAAAGTTGTCTTGAAAGTCACCTTGAAAGTCCTCTTAGAAGCCATCTTGAAAGTTGTCTTGAAAGTCTTGGGTTGGATAAAAGTGACAAAAAAATCAATGTGACAGCTTGTGTGGGATCCTCTCGGTTGAGGTACTTGAAAGTTGTCTTGAAAGTCACCTTGAAAGTCCTCTTAGAAGTCATCTTGAAAGTTGTCTTGAAAGTCTAGGGTTAGACAAAAGTGACAGTAAATGAATGCGCTGGCTTGTGAGGGATCCTCTCGGTTCAGGTACTTGAAAGTTGCCTTGAAAGTCGTCTTGAAAGTTTTCTTGCAAAGTCAAGGATTTGTACAAGTTAAGGGAAAATAATGTGCTAACATATCTGACATCTTCGACACCAAATCCCTTGCAAATAATCCTTGAAAGTCGTCTTGAAAGTCGCCTTGAAAGTCTCATTGAAATTCAGGAATATGTACAAGTGAAGGTAAACTACGGTGCTAACATATAAGACATCTTTTAAATCAAGTCCCTTTCGAATAGTCCTTGAAAGTCGTCTTGAAAGTCTTCTTGAAAGTCTTCTTGAAAGTCTCTCAGGAAAGTGTTGGTGAAGCAAAACTAATGTGCCGGTATGCTTGTATATATCTGGTTTAACTTCCTTTGAAGTCGTCTTGAAAGTCAATCTTGAAAGTCACCATGAAAGTCGTGCTTAGCCTCCGAGTCTTGAGGAGGGGGTTGGTGTGACAGTGAAAGGAAACTAATGTGCTGGCACATGCAAGATGTTCTAGATCAAGTCTTGAAATAATCCGTGAAAGTCTACCTTGAAAGTAGTCATGAAAGTCAAGGTTTTGCATTGGTGAAGACCAACTACTGCGCCAACATATACGACATCCTTCAGATCAAATCTTGTAAACGACCCTTGAAAGTCTACCTTGAAAGTCGTGCTTAGCCTACCAGTCTTAAGGGGGGGGGGGTTGGTATGTGACTGCGAAAGGAAACTAATGTGCTGGCATATGCGAGATGTTCCAGATCAAGTCTTGAAAGTCTACCTTGAAAGTCCACCTTGAAAGTCGTGCTTAACCTACGAGTCTTAAGAGGGGTGACTGTGAAAGGGAACTAATGTGCTGGCATCTGCGAGATGTTCTAAATCATGTCTTAAAAAGAATCCTTGAAAGTCTGCCTTGAAAGTCTACCTTGAAAGTCGTGCTTAGCCTACCAGTCTTGAGAAGGGGTTGGTATGTGACTGCGAAAGGAAACTAATGTGCTGGCATGTGTGAGATGTCCCAAATCATGTCTTGAAAACAATCCTTGAAAGTCTTTCTTGAAAGTCTACCTTGAAAGTCGTGCTTAGCCTACGAGTCTTAAGAAGGGTGACTGTGAAAGGGAACTAATGTGCTGGCATGTGTGAGATGTTCTAATTCATGTCTTAAAAACAATCCTTGAAAGTCTACCTTGAAAATAATCCTTGAAAGTCGTGCTTAGCCTAAGAGTCTTGAGGAGGGGGTTGGTATGTGACTTGTGAAAGGAAACTAATGTGCTGGCATATGCGAGATGTTCTTACTTATTTCCCACAGGAGGGCTGGAATGGAACACATGTGATGTGTGTGGTGCCGGGTAACGGAAACAGTTGCGTTTTGTGAGAGGCGAGTGAAATTGGCCTGCCAAACATCACTTGCACTCATAAACATGTGTTCCACTCCGATACCCTCTCACACACACACACACACTCTGATACCGGAAATTCGCTACTCCATTAGTTGCAAATCAATGCAGACCGAGTACTCAGCTACCGTTACTAGAACGGTTACTCAGGAACACAGCAGTCTGGATCACACAGTAAGTGAATGGGGTAAGGGATGAGTACTTGCGACGGTTACTAGAACGGTTACTCAAGTACCCAGTACTCTGGTACACAAAGTAGGTGAATATGATAAGGGATGAGTACTGAGTTATCGTTACTAGAACGGTTACTCAAGAACACGGTAAGTGATATGGTGAGGGATGAGTACTTACAACGGTTACTAGGACGGTTACTCAAGAACACAATAAGTGAATGCGGTAAGGGATTAGTACTCGCGACGGTTACTAGAACGGTTACTCAAGTACCCAGTAGTCTGGTTCACACAGTAAGTGACATGGTAGGGGATGAGTACTTGCAACGGTTAGTAGAACGGATACCAGATTTATTTGTAACCAGTGGGTATGAGTACTCAGAAACGGTTACTCAGAACGCGGTAAAAGAGGCTAATAGTAATGGACGGTAAGAGTATGAGTACTTGGGACGGTTACTAGAACGGACACCAAGTCTATTTGTAACCAGTGGGTATGAGTACTCAGAAACGGTTACTCAGAACGCGGTAAATGAAGCTAATAGTGATGTACGGCATGAGTACTCAGAACGGTTACTAGAACGGCTACTTGAAACGGTTACTCAAGAACGTAGTAATCAAGGTGACCTGTTCTTATCACACATACAGAGAAGTACGAGTACTTAGCATAGTTTACCGGACCGGTTACTCTTGAGTACTCGGAACGATTACTCGGAACGGTTACTCTGAGAATCAAGGTTATTTGTTTCTAATCTCACTTGATTACTTGCAAGCACTTGGTAACGATTACCGGAACGGTTACTGTATCCGGTTACTTTATCCTTTCACTCCGAGTTAAGGACAATAATAAATAAGCGGAAACGGAAACCTAGAAACTAGTAATTATAACTTTCTTCAAGTACTTACGACCAAATTAACAAAAAATATATTCAGTAACTATAATTAAATTAATAATATTCAAATAAATTCAATAAATTTTCGGGAATAATTGTAACCGCATTTCGTCAAGTGGAACCGTTTCACTATACGAATTTTCAAAACCGTTGATCCGAAAAATGAAAAGTGAGCAGTAACGGTTACTCTTACTGAAGTAACCGGTTCTGTAACTGATTAAAAGGTAAAATTTTCACTTACGGACAGGAACTGTTCGAGGGTCGTGCTTGTCTACGCGAGCCTGAAGAAGCTGTACTCTTTGTCCGAGTGCCAGGGTGCGCTGTTGAATGGTGCGGCCATCTTGTTCGAGTTGCTCGAAGATGTGCGCCGCCAGTCGGACCAGACTGGCTAGCTGACGAATCGCGCCGGACAGGGTCAAGTTAGCGATGACCTGGCGCTCGTCGTCGCATTTCGATTCCAAGTGACCCGCGTGACCCTTGCTCAAGCACGCCGGCTCAACGCGACGCAGAACAAACGGCATTCTCCTCTTCGTCGGTTATCCCATTCCAAATTCACGCGCCAATGTTGCCGCACAACGAACAAAGACACGTCCTACCTCGCCGGAAGCTTACCGGCAACTGACTACAGGGAGGGTTCTCCCCCCCTGGATTCACACGTTCTTTCCAGGCCACCCACCTTTTGTGTACCACCCCAATCAGCGCCCACCGCCTCTTCCTCCCTTGTACTCGATTGGTTGATTCAAAGTAAGCTCCTCCCTCAAACACCCATAAACCACCCCAAAACCCCCCACCCTTTCGTGCCCTAAGGCTATGGAGGCATCAGCTTTCAATAGGGTGGGTGGCTTCTCCTCTTCTCCCATTGGACCACCCAGTCTCCCAGTCACCCCATTCTCCCCTCTCACCACCCACTTTCTTTATCAAATGAAGTCCACCCTCCCTCCCGCCACAAGTTTACCTTGCGCGCACCTGGTTCAACTAAAGGATGAAAAAGTAACGGCCGCTTATGGAATTTCGAATCTGTTCGAAAGAAAAAAGAACGTCACTTGGCGCGGAATTCAAACCAACAAAAAAAAACTAAGTTTTTTCCTCTCCCTATAATTTGAATAGCGAGATTTAATAAAGAGCCTGAAAAGCCGACAAGTCGAGATTGAATAAATCACTGTGTTATCAACGTGTTATCATCGTGTTATCACTGAGAGGGGAATCATAATAGGCTCGTAATGACCTGAAAAACTGTGGGTTGGAAGGAAAAATGTGAACTATTTATAGTCGAGCTACTAGAATTCCCTGTTCTATTATTTTCCAAAGGGCCTAGGGTTTTTACCCAGCACAGCAAGTTTTTCCTAGAACAATACAACCATCCCTTTTTTCATATTTTCCCATCTTTCATCCCTCTTCTCTTGTTTTTCCACCCAGTTGTTTTGTTATATACCCTTCTTCACAGCTCGTTTAGCAGTAGTAGATAATTCATTCCCAGAATAACTGAAAAAAAACTACACAACTGCCTTAAAAAGTAGTCCAGTGCTCTTGTACTAGTACTAAGCTACATTTTCAAGTAGTTTTCGAGTGGTTAAGCATGATATATCAAGCTGTGCTTCGATGTGCAACTTGATTGATGGTTTGTGATAGTTTACAGGCCACAGAGGTGTAGTTTTGATTGATTCATGAGTCTTATCGCTGAGTTTTCGTACTGATTCTGCACTGGTCATCCGAATGAATGAGCACATGGCCCCTCTCTTGTTATCGGAGCTTTTTATCTGAGTTTTTCCCAAACTTGTTGTGCGAAAACCACTCAACAGCACAGCAAGGGTCGCCTGGCCGCCATTATCAGCGCTCGCGGCAGTTTCGCTCGATTCATTAATACCGCCCGACGATTTTTCAGAAGTTTTCCTACAAAAATATTGTTCGTCCGTTTCCATGGAAACTGATGAGAGGCCTAGTGTTTCTTCATCAGCTTTCTCGGAACTCTGGATGAAATATGAAGCGTCGGGCTCTTTGTCACTTGCCTCGAGGAGCGGAAGTACCGCAAGTAGCTCCAAGTTCGACCGCTAGGTGGCGTTAGTATCTAACCACCGTTGCAAACTAGACCGCTAGATGGCGGTAGTATCTAAGCACTGTTGCAAGGAGTTCAGAAGAATGTACAAGATGGCGTCGTGGAAAATGCGCTCCAGAAAAAAATTTCCTAACATTACAAAATTTGTCGTAAGAAGTTGGAAATTTTTTCAGGTTATAGTCAAAAGACATATCTATCAAATAATTAAGCCGGAATTAGTGTTAACCCAGCAGGTATTTTTTTTTTAATTCCAAACTTTACCCTTGTTCATCTGGTGAGAGACTTATCAATGGATGGAAACAGAACCTAGAAAACTGAAACAAAAATCACAAATTAAAATTATCCGAAAATTTCACTACTTCGGAATAGATTTTAAATGTAATTTTACGTTATTTGTATCACTGTAACCTTTACATTTCACTTTCTAGTTGTTTAAATATCTTTTTTAGAACTGTGTTCATGTTTGTTTCGTTTGAAATCAGACGGGCAGCACAAATCTGTTGTAAAGTTGTTCAACAGTTCATTCGAAACCTGAATCACATGATAAGACTTGTCGTAAAATTTGGTCACTAAATCCAGGAAAAAGTTACATAGCACATATACACTAGTTCCGTATGCTTTTATGAGCAACTTCCGAGAAAGACTCGATAAAAAATCAAACTACATAGTTTTGACACGGTGAATCAGTCTGCGCTGAACTTCAGTAAGTGTAAGATCAAAACTTTAAACTATCCGCCATTTCTGAAATAACGCAAGTCAGGTATTTCAAAATTTAAAAGCAACATCAAGTAATAGTAAGCAATCTCTACTGATCAGTTCTTAAGTTCACATAAAATGGCGGTGACATTACTGAAGCGCTTCGGACTGAACTTTCCATATCGAAAATTTCTGATCTTAGCTTTTGCTTTTACTACATTGATCATAGTTTTGGTGACTATATACCGACCCACGAAGAAATACAGAGAATTCTATCAATACTACCAGGTTTCTAGTGAAGAAATAGCCTCTTCTGTAGACTGGAATTCTACAGGTATGGAGTTTAGTGAAGTTTAATTCAGTTCTATTTACGTCAAACTAGAAAATTTAATTCAAACGTTGTCGGTTTTGTCAAAGATTCAAACGACCAGATCTACTTTCTGGAGACTTCGCAACGCGATACCATCAATTTCCGCCAGAGCTGTGCTGTCGAGTCCGCAGCGCGTCAGCATCGCAATCGACTGGTCACACTATTCGCTACTTCAAAGAATCTGGATCTTTCCAGTCCCGCTGTGCAACTTCTGAGCGAATACGCCAACATCCGCATTGGCTATATCGACTTGGATACGTACTTCAATAACACGCCGCTAGAGACCTGGTATCACGAAGACAAATGGCGGAAAGGTCCCTACTCTGTTTCTCACATGTCCGACTATCTTCGTTTCTTGTCCGTGTACAGAATGGGTGGGCAGTACCTTGACTTGGACTTTGTCATCACTAAGCCTTTAGACATGAGGAATTACGCAGTCTACGAGAGCAAGGACTACTTCTGCGCCGGAGTATTCCATTTTGACAAGGGACATACCATCGTTGGTAGAATGATCGAGAAACTAGCGAGCGGTTACGACCCTAACGTCTGGGGCGCCTACGGTCCTGGACTAGTCACAGCAACGATTCACAAGTACTGCAACATTACCGATGGTGTCGCTAGAGGTCCCGACTGCGGAGACACCGGAATCAGAGCTGTAGAACCACAGCTCTTCTTTCCGTATCACTACTCGCAGTGGAAGCTTTATTTCCAGAACAATACCAACTACGATCTTCCAGAACCCATAACAAAAGCCTACGGAGTCCACGTGTGGAACAAAATGAGCGCAGAAGAACCAGTTGTTGTGGGATCTACGCAGTACTACGCCATCCTTGCAGCCAAGTACTGTCCTCTGACGTTTGCTGCTGCCTTGAACAAGTTCTGAATTTCTAGCTTAACTTTTTGCAACTTAAATTTTCAAACTGATTTATGTTCGACTTATGGGTATCACGAAACACCCCGATATTAAGCAATAAACTTTTACGTGTGCTACGGTTTTTCACTTTTATAAACATGATAATACAATATTAACAACATTGCTGGTCCAGGTTTTAAATCACATTGCAGAACTTATTCCACTACAAATTGGCAGTGGGGGATCAAATCACACAACGGAAAGATAGCTACTCCCTATGTTTTACCAGTATAGTATGCCAGTGTGAATATTAGTGTTACATTGCAAGAACAACTTATAACAATAATGATAACAGCAACAATCCATGCTATAATAGATGACAGTATGATAGGTATCTAGATAACACTGATAACACATGATCAATTGTGTGCAAAAGTGTACCGTGAAGTTAATTGCTGAATGTTTATTTTATTTCTCATTGGAAACACTAACATGCGTCACGATTCTTAGATTGTAATCATTCCCTCATTTCTTTATGAGACGCCTTTATGAGTCTTAGTCGTGATGTTATCAGTGTTATCGCATGTTATCATTGTTTGAATTGATTACCGTCGTGATTTGCCTCATCTTAATGATTCAAGAGTTTCTCATAAACAACTCATCTCCCACGTACGGACTCCCATGTTGGGAATCTAATGGGAAAACTGTTGGAAGCTGTATTGTGGGAAAATGTGAAAAAAACTACGTTGAAATAGTTAACTAACTATTTTAACTGAATATTTTATTGATTATCGCTTTTCTGTGCCCCCGTAAGTTCTTATGGAAATGAATTCAACCCTTTTCTACGGATCCCAGTACTTTTAGTTGAGTTTTTTTAACTCCTAAGTTTATACTGACTTAGTATAAAAACCCAGGCCCATTCCCTCAATCTTCACTCGTCTTCTCTGCTTTCAAGCATTCGAGTCTTCTTCTAATCTTCAAGCTTAGCTTCTATAACAAGATGGGTGAGTTACTTGAAGTATTAATAAAGAATTTTTCTGGTAATGTTTGTTTGCTACGTTTCAGCTTTCCTGCTGCCTGTTGCTTTGGCTCTGTTGTCTGTGGTCTGCGGTATCAACGCTGGTGATTCCTACTACCCACCGCCATCCTACCCGCAGTCTTACCCTTCGTACCAGCCTGAGTACCAGTCGAAGTACACGTTCAACTACCCCGAGACTCGCTGCTTCTACCTCTTCAAGCTGAAGGCCTACAACGATTACAAGGACTCCTACGGCTACGGCAAGTACGAGGAGAAGTACACCGCTGAGTATCCTGAATATTACTGCAAGGAGGAGACGACCGCTACCGAGTACAAGGAGTACCAGCCGGCTCCTGCTTACTATCCCCCTACCTACACCCCTCCGGCCTACACCCCTCCGGCCTACACCCCTCCGGCCTACACCCCTCCGGCCTACACCCCTCCGGCCTACACCCCTCCGGCCTACACCCCTCCGGCCTACACCCCTCCGGCTTACACCCCTCCGGCTTACACCCCTCCGGCTTACACCCTCCGCTTACACCCTCCGGCTTACACCCCTAAGTATTGATGCTCTTCTACAACTCATCAGCTTGGAGTACTAAATTGTAATGATGTTGAATCTACTTGTTAATACATTGGTTTGAAATGCTATTCCTGGTAACTGCTTTAGTTGAATATTGCCACGTAAAAGCACAACCTCGAGCGGTAGCAATGTGATACTTACTGCGTATGGTTGTGATAATAATTGGGGAATTTTGTAGATTCATGTATGAGATGATACTCGATACTCATTGTGCTACCTCGATACGTGATACTACATTGGTTTTTTGAGTGCATCATTATACCTTGCATTAATCTTGCATATAGGGAAGGCCATTTTAACCTGAAAGTTTACCTACCTGGTGTACGATATATAAATTTAATAGTTCTTATCAGGGGGTTTGAAGCTCCGAGGAAAAGTGTACCAAGATTATTTGATAACACATGACAACACGGAGATAACATGGAGACAACAGGATGATAATAGTGATAACATGACCTAGGTGTACGAAGATTATTGGAAATTTCGGATACCTTGGATGTTATCGTATTTGCTTTATGGTATACTTCACGTTCAGTTTCATTTGCAACTTATTATTCCTGTATTTGAATTCGAAGAATTGAAGTAGGAAGTTTGATTGAGGATCTACTTTAATAAGCTTAAGTTTGATACCGCATACCCCAAAGGGTATCAGATTTAAATGACGAGATTAATAAAGAGACTCTTCAGTGATTTGGCTATGAATACAAAGTTCTTGGATTATGATAAAGCGCGTATAAAGTACTGACAATGCGCTTGCTATTATTATATATTTTAATAATAATCATGTAAAAGTTTATGTAATAATTAATAATATACAATAATGTACTATTATGTCTTACAGAAATATAATAAATAAAAAGTAAATAATGTGTGTAATTATATTATGTTAAACGTATAGAGGATGTAGCTACATTATATTAAGTTAAATGAATAAAATAGTAATTGAAAAATCTTAAATAATAATTTGTGTTAGATAAATGCATACTTTCAACCCTAACGAACTATTTCTTGCTTTTCCAGTGAAATATGCAAATTAGAGTCTTTAAATCTGAGAAAAGATTAGCAGGATACCTTTTTCAAATGGCATTCAGTCTGGTATAAAAAGCTGAGCCTACTCCATTCCAGATCACTCGTCTTCCAGGCCTCAAAGTATTCAGCTTAGTTGATCAGTCTTCAATCATAATGGGTAAACTGAAATTTCTAAGTTAGTTTTGAATTAACTTAAATGTAACATACATTTTACTAGCTTTCTTGTTCGTTGCTGTCTTGGCTGCATTGTCGCTGGCTTGCGGTATTGAAGCTGGATCATCCTACGAACCTTCATACCCATCATACCAGCCGCCATCGTACCCATCGTACCAGCCGCCATCGTACCCGAGCTACGAGCCCAAGTACGAAATCTCCTACCCTGAGGTGCGCTGCTCGAAGATCTACAGGCTGAAGACCTACAGTGAGTACAAGCAGGATTACTACGGCAAGGGCTATTACGAGCAGAAGTATACCTTGGAGTATCCGGAATATCTGTGCGGAGAAGTCAAGAAGGCCACCGAATACAAACAGGAGTACTACCCGGCTCCTGCTTACAACCCGCCGTCTTACCCAGCTCCTGCCCCTTCTTACAATCCGCCATCTTATCCGTCTCCCTCTTACGAGCCTAAATACGAGTCGAAATACTAAATTTGTTTACTATTCGTTGTTAATGCAATAAATTGGTTTGAAAACGTATTTCGTGTTACTTACTCTGCCGTCAGATGACAACATTGCTCCTGGCGACACTTGCGTTTTGTAAGAAGAATGCAGGAGGCGTTCTATTTTGGATAGAATACTTCATTTCAATGGATTATTTATTTAATATAATAATATTATACTATAAAATTGAACTAATTGCTAGTTAATGATGTCATGTAAGTTATATTTGTGTAGTTTTCTTATTATTTTCTACTTTCGTAAATTAGTTCTAAAAGTTATCGCTAGATGGTACTACTGAAGATATTGATTAGGCGCATGGTGAATTTCACAGTGGCTATAGCCTAGAGCCTCGCTTAGTGTTCTGGGTAACTGCGAGGCTTGGGCCGTCACCAGCGCTGGTCAGATAAATAGTGGGAAGTCACGCAACAGTGTTCTGTCAAAATCAAAACGCCCAGGGCTAGAAAACAAATACTGACCAACTTTTTCGAGTAGCCGCTTCATTTCACTGTTTTCGTTTTGTATATTTTTACTTATTGGTAAAGTGATTCACAGCGGAAAAAGAAACCCACCCGGGATATCTGGCCAAAAAGTAAGCCCTAAGAATCTAGGACATGTTTATTGCATTTGCCTTTTATTTGACGCCCTTTAAAACGGAAATGGCCGTAAGTTACATTACAGTTCTTGTCACTGAATCACTTTCTCCAGAGAAAAGTCTTCGGCTGCGGAAAATCTTTCCAGAACGAAAGATTTGTTCTCGAGTGTTACCGAGTCGAACGTTAACTTTTACGTTTTTCAAAACAGGTTATGGACGCTGCTTGCCGCACTTGCTGAGACGCGGAGTAAACGCTACGCAGAATGAAGAAGTTTACATTCAAGGGCGTGCTGGACGGATTCCGCTCGTCTGTGAGCCAGCCCGTCAAAGTGGAGCCCGACTTTGTCGAGTCGCTAAGACCCGAACTCTTCCAGATCGCACGGGTAAGAATGAAATGTTACTTTCAGATCGGGAGCGAGCGTTTTTTCTTGAGATTATCGTCTTGTGAACAGTCGATAACAACTTAGTAACTAGTTGATAGCATGGTTTGTTTATCGGGGAACTAAGACCTGAAATGAGAATGATTTTTTTTTTTTTTTTTTTTACTTGACCAAGCAGACGAAAAAGTGAAAAGCTTTTGACATTTTGCTCGGCGGAAATGAAGCGCTTTAGGTTATATACAAGGTCGATAGCAACTCCAAAAAAAGAGAGAGACCACTGGTAACACGTTGATAACACGTTGATAATAAGATAACACGGAAACGAGGTGCACCTCAAAAAGTGCTGCGGTTTGACCGCATGAAAAAGTGTTTGACTGATAAATGATAGCATTGCTAATAACCGCGTTTAAAGTGAATGTTTGTGATTTATGTGTTTTTCTTGTTTCGGTCGTCAATTGCAGACGGTTCGCCTTGGATTTCCACACCAACCGACAGCCTTGGCCTACGACCCGATTCAACGATTACTGGCTATTGGAACCAAGAATGGGGCTCTCAGAATGTATTAATTTTCCATTATTTCCTCAAATCACTCGAACTAGTGTATCTAGTATTAGTTAAGGTTCTAGTTTCTTAGTGTTTGTAGTTGTAAGGTTCTAGGAAAACAGCAGAATGTAAAACCGGCAGAAGCGTTTGGTTCAGACAAGAGTTTCCGCTAAGAGAAACTGTGAACTGTCAGTGTAGACTCCCTACCGAGTCTCGTAACGTTCGTCCGCGATTGCCCCGGAAAAAAAGCGGAGAAAAATCGCTACTGGAGCGGAAGGAAGATTTCTGATCAAATCAGCAGAAAAGTTAATCTTCTCTTATCCCCTGAAGAAGACGTAGACGATGCAAAACTGCCAGTGTCTGTATATTACACGTCCTAAATCATTTACTTAGTGTATTGATATGGAAACAAGCAAAACAAAAGAATAGCAACTTAGTTTCTTATGCATTTTGCTATAGAACGTTAAGGATGTATTAGAGAGAGAAAAATGTGGCCTCTTGCTTTTGTCGGAGCTGACTTGGAATCCTTTTTGTCCAGTTTTCTCAATGCCTTTTGCCATACTTTTCTTTTAGCGCTTTTTCATGGCATTATTTTTGTCGGGCTCCCCGGACAGAAGAATATTTGTCATCGGAAACGAATCGATATCTTAGCTTTTACCATGCCAGATAAACTGTATACCTCTAAACCAGAACTGAAAAATGTGCAGAAATGTACGGAAAGCATCTCCTCCATGGTCTGGATGGAACAGTCCAGAATATGGCATAGTACTGTGTACTCGGAATCATTTTTTGGAGTGCTGTTCCAACACTTTGTAAGGGTGTTACGCGTTTAGAGGGCGCGGTAATTGAAAAATAAATAACTGCAATCGCCATTAGGTGGGTCAGTGTGGTGCCAGAAACTTTGTTTGAGGGCATGCCAGCTCTGGTGAAAGTGGGGAACCTCCAAAACGGCTTATTTCACCAGATTACCACCGAGTACATGTTTCTTAATGAAAGAAACAAGTAACTTACAAGATGGAGTATCGCGGGGTATCATGGGTATCGTTGGTATCAGGTGCGGTAAAGAGCTGAAACTTGGCTTTTAACTGCTGTTGCGCCACAATGGAGCAATTTTGAAGGAATCCTCTCTAGAGGACCTGGGCGTCTGGAATTGAAGAGTGGGATCCTAGTCTTTCCTGTACGAGTTGGCAGCCCCCCGAGCATTTGGTACGGACAACTAGAAGAGAAAAAATTGGTAGGTCTTTTGTTGTAAAATAGAAAGAAACGGAGAAAAGAATGAAGAGAAAATAAGAAGAGATGTTCGGTTTGGGGGGCAGGGAATAATGACTGGGGGACATGTAGTGCTGTGACATGGACGAGATTGCTTTTTATTGATGGTATTCGCCCTTCCCGTTCTCGAAGCTTGTGATAAAATGTGATAACCGGAGTCATTCTCTTCGGTAAGATAATTTGCAATTCATGGATTTCTTTCAAAAAATTTTATAAGCATTATGCATTCGGAGGTCTGCGAAGGGAAAGAAAAAGATTTCTCGCTTTTGAGGTCTAATGAGTCTGCCAAGTTTGAAAGTTGTTTCCGACGTCGTGCTGCTTTCGTTCACTTAATTAGTGGCATTTTTGTACGGCAAACGAGGTTTTGTATGGGAAACAAGGACCTCTATTCAGATTGCGCATCGCTTCGTTAGTAAGATCTCCACAACTTTTGTTGGATATGCAAAAAAGAAGGCTTAATGGCTAAGAGATAACTACGACAGATCCTCTTGGAAGGATTTGTAAGGGTACTGCAATCTTTTAAAGGCAAATTTTTCGTCTGAATCCACTCAGAGCATCGTCCAGAGATAGCTGAAATGTCAGAATTAGATCAGGCTGGTACAGAATTTGGCTGATGCTTGTCTACTAGATGAAGATACTGCTAGGAAAGGCGAGTGGCGTCTATATGATGTTCTGAAGGCCTAGCCGAGGCTAAAGTTTGTGATATGAGGACGTTGTAACTCTGGAAGAACTGTAGAAGCCAGAGTCTGATGTGCGTGTGATTGGAAGATTGAAAACTATATGAGAAATCAGGGGATCCCCGAATGGTGCATTTAACAATCTCGGATATGTGCCTGAAATCCTGTTCCTGTGCCAGCACAAGATGGTTCGAGATGCTTCATGTGCATTCGCATAGCAACTTGTTCCGTGGAGTCATGTGCGGTTCCTGGAGAATGATGTAGATTAGTTTGGATGAATCTCAACTTAAATACGTCATGCGAGGGAAGTGTCTGAACTCTCTGGTTTGATGCTCCCTAATGGGATTGGTATAGCGGTGTGTACAAGCTCGCTGCTTCGCAGATGCGCATCGATTAATTTCATGCATGGGACGCAAAGTGATGCCAATAGCCAAGTTGCTCTTTAAAATTCATCGTTCACGCTCTGCTCGTTACACTCCGGAGATAAACGAATGCGCCTAATGTTCTGCTTCCCATGTCAAAAATCGGGAATGGCCTATGAAAAATTAAGCAGTCCTTGGAACGAGGACTAACAACTCTTTGTACAGTCATTAGAAAAGATGCTTTTTATTTTCCCACATCATTCGTTGATGATCCAGATTTCAGATACGTCACAATCAGAAGAAATTCTGACAGCATCTTTTTGTTTACTAAAGGAATTGCTAGAAGGGGGTTTCTCGCGTTTATGTGCCTTTGCATTCTTCCCCAGCACCCTCGATATTATTTATCTAGTCTGTTATAGCGAGTGCGAGGGCAATTTCACGGCGACTGCCATATTTGTCGCCGCAGCAGTGCAATCATCTTCACTCGCAGTCACGTTATTCTTCTCAGTGAAGAGCGGCTTACGCCGGCTAGATTGGCGAGAGTGTCAAAAAGGGACGGATGTTGCATGAGTGGAGACGGGGCCTGATCTCGATTGCTGCTAATTCTGAGGCTCACGTGCTGGCGAGGTATATATGGTGTTGAGTTCATCTGCTCACCGTAATTGAATTGAGGGGAGGTTCAGCTTCAGCTTCAGAGCTAAGCAGATTACGTGCACACATAAAAGGCCCCGGCGGTGTGGCTGTCCACGTCTTGTAATCTACCGAGTAGGAATATCTCACTTGAAGTAGGATGGGTTTCGTCGAGAATTGAGAAGGGAGCTGCTACTTTTCGCATACGAACATCCCTCCGAGATTCAAAGCAGAGGATTTGATAGAATTGTTATCTACTGAGCTGGTAGTACTTTTTTCTTCACACAACTCTTCGTCAGAAATTTCCAGCTCACAGCCTTATTTCTATGCATTTTCACTTCGTTTAACGCTGTCTGTACAGAAGTGCATAGTAGTTGTTGACGTAACACAGGCTTCGACATTATCGGTTCACTCTCAGCAACTGTCGCTGAGAAGAAATCTGCCGACCGAGTGGACGTCCCAGCAAATCGTGTTTCCCGTCAATCTTCCACGAACCGTAGCAAATCGGCCTTTCGCTGAAGTGTGTTGCTATGAAGACTGAAATTACGGAAAAAAAAAACAAACGGCAACAAGAAAAAAATATAACTCAATTAAAGACGTCAAATGACGAGATAATTTGTTTAACACAAGTCGTCAGATAACATTATTATCCGAGCGGACGCGCATACGTCTCTTTCTCCCTCGAGTGAACACTACATCCACCTTGGGAAAATGACTCTCTCTGTGTCTCTTGTAGTGGGAAACTGCCCAGCAACAGCGGAAGAAAAATTATCACCTTTTCACTTCCCCACTCTTTTTGGCTTCCTCCTTGAGGCATTCAAACAAGAAGCCCGAGGAATATTGGGAAGCCGAAAGCCTTTTCCAGAATATATTAGTCTGAAAAAGTTTTCTTATTGCGTTTTGCGGCCAAAGGCAAGTTCTTTGCGTCACGAAGTAAATACCTCGCTCGTGTTCGATTTTCGTTACTTGTTTTACCCGAGGAAACTTGCCCTTTTGCGAGTTCTCGCGTATGTTTGTTTTGACTGCTTTACATTTTTATGTTTCGAAAAGCAAAGCACAGTTTACCTTTCATTCCACAGTAATTCATCGCGTCCAGCCTTGTTCAGTTCTTCATACATGCTTTACGTCATTTCCCTGGAACTAGTGGTTAAAAGAAGGATGAAAAAAATATTAATCCGAGACACCGTGGAAACTCGATTGATTGTCGCACCCTGAGAGTATAGCTCATCTTGTACTTGTGTGACCTTGAGCTAGAAACGGTCCAGTTTTAATCAACCTTGGTCTGGGAACTTGCAAAAACCCTAAAATACTACGTTACGACCCGTTTGATTAGTGCCATTGCTCCGTGCTGCTACTTCGCTCCCAGGCCAATATACTAGTGAGAGAAGTACGTAAAACAGTGCTGACGCTGCTTATAAAGTAAACGGACATGAAATGGTCTAGCTGGGTAATTTGGGCAATGCCAGCCAGGTCCTGAAATTGTTTGAATACTGCTGAGAGTAAGTAGGTATCATTTGTTGGTTCTGCCAAGTTTGGTGGGATTTGGATGCCCCTTGGGTAATTTTCCAGGGCTATTCCGTCAGAATTTCTGTCAAGTAAGATCTCGCCGCTTCCCTGTTGTCAACTTGTACGTCAATAACTGGGGAATCTGTTTCTGACAGTCGGAGCTTGACCGTATGCTGCGGATAACGTGGGACACCCCAAACAGGCGCCATGTTTCCGAGTTCTGTAACAGTCACAAGAGGTTTCGAATGAAGCCATGTCAATATGGCTTAACAATGAAAGAGGAAAGGCTTGGCAAGTCTGTAGAGTTCACTTGTACGTGACAGGGATGAGGTGGAAATGCAGTAGCCTCCCTCGCTTCCTGTACGTGGACAACCATGTTCAGTACATAGGGTCTCTAGCCAAGTATTCCCACATCTCCGAACTCATGTTTTCCGTACTATCGGTGTTATCGGCATAATCATAGCTCCGTGTTGTCGATCTCTTTTACCGAGGAGTTCCGACACACATGAGGCGTGTTTTGATGCCTGGTTGCATCAAATAGGAATCGCTTCCAGTTGATTAGTATATTAAGAGGTCTCTTTGGATGGGCTCTTCTCGTTGAACAGATCCTTTGCCACGCTTGGGTGTTTGTTGAGATACCTTGCGTGACACCGTATCCGCTTCAATCTCGCTGGATGAACAAACCACTCAATGATGCCTAGGTTTAGCGAACCTCCGTAGGCGGCCGTGTTCGAGTTGAAATCCTGATGTTGTCGAACGTCAGCTTTAAGGACCACCTGCATTAGGACAAAACAACGCCAGAAGAACGAGAGTCCTTCGTCATTGTTAGGCAATACTGTAAGGATTTGACGGGTTAGTACCTGTCAGGAATGCTGCACGAACTCGAGCGAAACATTCTTACGATAGTTGTACAAGCCAGTGTTAACGGTATTTGGTAGTGCAGTGCCAAAGTTGGGAAGATGACACTAAAGTTGGTACAAGTTCTCAAGTCGTAGAAAGCTGCTAATTGCTCAGATTGCAAATGCAACTGTGACGTAGACTTGGTCCACATGTTGTTTGAGCGTTTCGGAAACTGTTTGCGTCATTCGTCTCAGTGCTAATTGCGTGTACGTTTTTTTATGATTTATCAATACCGCTAGGAATGGGGTTTGCCGGTTAAAATCGTTACGAGTGGGCAGATCGCGAAAAGGATGGATAAAGAGAGGTTTGTGACAGGAGATGGTCTGCATGCATTACCTAAACGAGGGGGATGCGCCGATTACTGTCCTTACTCAACCGACAAGAGCAATATGTCATGCTGATGGAGCGCCATCTCGGGATTTTTCAAAGCTATCCCCGTAAAATATATGTTTGTACCTCTTATCTACAGTAAAGATATACTGCTGAAACGTGGAGTAGTGTCTAACCAACATATTTGCTCTCATCGATACACTTGAAAAGAATACTTTGTGCATAAGTCCACCGTGTGGCTCTTACATCTATTTGCTTTCCAAGTTTCTTGGGAATTCCATGGAACAATTTATTTTTAGTAAAGGAGAGACAGAAGTCGGTAAATACTGGTCACCGTAGATCCCCATACAATACGTAACGAAATCCTTTCTTGTTGCTTCAAGGCTTATAATGGGCGGACCCCTCCGTTGCAGTACAAAAAGAAGGAACGTGTTGGGGACGTAATCGAAAAATCAAGTAGTTGGTCGGATGTTCGAACCAGATATTGAGGAGTGTGTTATTCCGCTCAGTTCACTAGAGGACCTCTCGTTTGTTTCTGCTCCCAGAATCAATGGCTGTGTTACAAATTCGTGCATTATTGCTAACTACTGATGGTGTTCCCGGGTACCAGAGTGATCTGTATTGTTTACGTCCGAGGTTTTTACCCTTTGGTGGGTTGTCACGGTCAGTTAGCATGATGATCGTGCGAGGGATTGTTTTACTGGGATGTTATCTTTCGGGGAAGTTGTCGCGTGTGTTGCGAGTTTTTCTGAGCGTTTGCAGCGTGGCAACTCGAGTATGGATTGTTTTTGTTCTCTCCTCCGTTTACTTTTTGTGTAGGCCTTTCTCACTTTAACTGGAGTAGATTGTTCCAGGCCATTTCCCAGTCGACTTTAAAGATACACAACTCGAGGACGCGGTACGCGAAAGGAGTAATCGCTTGCGGCTGTAGATGCGATAAAAGTAGCAATGGTTGACTTAAAGAAAAGAATCCTCTTCTCGCAGGCTTTTTCGGGGTATAGTAGCGTAGCTGCATGTTCATACTAGTCCCGCCTCGGAAAAGCAGGTCGATGCTGGGTTGATCGATACGAAAAGCGGGCCAGCCGATCGCGTTGCACTCCCCGGAAGGCAACTCCCTGGAGGTTTTGAACCCAACGCGAGCCCTCCTTGCTTTTGCAAGCTCTGCTGCACGTGTTGTTGGCGCATCGCATTGTCCTCCCATATACAAGGGGTATTTTTTAGGCAAAAAGCCTCTCTCTTTCTCTATCTCTCCTTTGGTAATACATACAAATCTTTGAAAAGAAACGTCAAATCTTGTCGTTTCCAGAAACATTTCAAAACGGTTCAGTGTCTCAGACTGCCTTGTTTTCCTTATGCTTGACTGGACGCACTCACTTGTGTAGTAAAGTGTGTGCACTATATGTACCCAAGATGCATGTTGAATTAGCAAACATGAGCAAGATGGAGATGATGTTGCTCTTGGAACTTTGGAGCGCGTTTATTCTGGACGTGCATCTACTTTTTAAGAAGGTTCTTTTGTGTAGTTTGGGTTGAGGAGGGAAAAATACGCAGGAATGTTCTTCAATTCAAAACTGCTGAAGCGTCATTCGAGGTTCAATGTGCCTCCTTAACAGATATTAGAAAATGAGATAAGCCTTGTTCTGTATTCCGGTTGCAGCTTTTGAGCGCGTTACAAAACAGACCCGCAACTGAAAGAAAATTTTTTTTCAATTTTTTTTTTTTTTTTTTTTTTTTGGCTAAAGCGTCGTTTGAGATGCGCACTGTATTACTCCATAAGAGGAACTGGGGAAACTTCCAGAAACACAAGGGGAATATCTAAACCTTGTTCTTAAGCAACCAAACGCATGTATGCTATCAGATTCGCTTGATAAGTTACAAATGTTGGATAGTCTTATGATAAGCAGTTAATCGTATAGAGTAGTAAGACGTTTTTCCTTCATTCTTGGGGCTTCTGATAGACTGGGACGTCCCGGTGTAAGTGTTCACGTGCGTCACGAACCTCTGATCGAGACACAGGCTGCCGGCTCTAGCGCTTCCAACCCGGCAACAAATAATCAGCAGCAGGCTTACTCCGCTGGTCCTGGCGCTGGGGGGACCAACCTCCCAGGATCGCAGGGAACAGCTACAGGTGTTGCTGGATCGACAGCCGCCTCTGTGGGAGCGGGTACAACCTCGACGGCCTCGCCTCTTGGCACATCACAAAATCAGGTTGTTGTTACCTTCTCTCTCAAGTTGCCATGGTTCCCCCATTACCCGGAACATCTCCCTTCCCTTTCCCTTTTCCCAGCGTTTTTTGGTCTCTATGATTAATATCCTCCCCGCGAATGGGTAAAAGGAGTTATAATTAAGTCATTGAATCCCGTCCCCATGTAAGAACCACAAGTTACTGGTAAAAGGGAAAAGAAGGCGGGTCCAGTCCATTAGCTCCTTGCACACCGCAACGTTTCTTTTGTGTTCTTCTATTACAGGAGCCATTTTTTCATATGTATTCTCTCCCTTCCGACGTTTTTTTTTTTTTTGAAGGGACATGCAACGTTACTTGGTGCACGCCCTAATATTTCTTTCCTAGCATTCTGCCCGGCAAAACCAATTTACTGTTTTCGGCCCCTAGAAGTAAGTGGCAAAGGGGCTAAAAGAGAAAATGACTCCGGTAATGAAGGGAGGGGGCTTTTTTGGAGGGGAAATATCCTGCCCACAAAAAGCATATGGGGCAAAGTAAAGTAAGGGGCTGCCACCCAGGATTAGGCCCTTTGCTTCATTTTCTTTGCATTGCGAGCTGGCTGGGCCCAGAGCTCTTCAAGTGTGAGCTTCAACACTCAATCAATAAAGGTACCATCAAGGAAGGGGCAACCCTCAGTGCGGGTATGAGGAGGCGAGGGTTTTCGGGGGGTGGATGTGTGTGAGGGAGTTTAGATGAGGGACTTTTAGTCGTATACGTAGTACTCAAACAATGGCGTTTTCAAAAGCCAGAGGAGACAAAACGTGAAGAACATCAAAACAATGAAACACCCCCCTTTTATACCCCATCTTTGACTACCATCCCCCAACATAGAAACCCCTGAATGCATCTTTTGTATCTTCAAACGCCGGCAGTAAAGTGACGGAGGAAGGTATTAATATTGTGTTTGTTTCGGGTTCCAGAGCTCGAGCGGAAATTTGGGAACTTGTTCGGCATCCGGCACTGGAGCTGCGGTGATCCAGATACAGTTCCTGATCAACGAGGGAGCCCTGGTGACCGCCACCGCTGACGACAGTATTCACTTGTGGAACATTCGACAGAAAAGACCCGAAATCGTCCATTCTCTCAAGTTCCAAAGAGAAAGGTAATACACTTCCCTTCAACTGGTCCTATTGTTGTTGTCTTCAATACATAATAGCCCAGTGTGATAACAACTGATAACAGTAGTTAGAAGTTGTCGACCCCCTCCCCCCACCTCTCTTTGCTGTCCACACACAAACACTTGGAAAGATTGAGACACGTGTACTGTACTGACGTAATACCAATCGAGTCCCTACGCCCTCTTATCAAATCCTTTTCCATTGCGCGGGACGAGGAAGAAGAGGAGGAATAACTTTGTTATTCTAGATTAACTTTGATCCGGTTAACTCTGTTATTTGGGAAAATGAATGAAATTTCCTTTTAGGATTACCTTCATACACTTGCCGTTCCAATGCAAATGGCTCTACGTCGGGACGGAGAAGGGCAACGTCCATGTTGTCAACATTGAAACGTTTACCCTGTCCGGATATGTCATCAACTGGAACAAAGCCATCGAACTGTGAGTTAATTATAGTTTAATCTAATTACTGAATATTATTTGAATTATTTTGTTTCTTATTTATAGCATCTTTCCAGTTTTTTTTTAAAAAGCTTGTTTGGCTAATTGGTAATACAAGAATACCTTAGAGGAAATAGCCTTTGAAAACTTGTATACCCAGTTACTTCAATATTTAGTTATTTATGAAAATAAATGTGTATTAACTTGTTCCAGGTCTCGAAAAACACATCCAGGGCCTGTTGTCCATCTGAGTGATTGTCCCACTGATTCCAGCAAGGTAAACACTTGCCTAATGCGCCTAAAGTATCGATTAACAGTTAGGAAAGTTTTATTAACCGATTATTTATTTATTTTTTTCCAGTTGCTGATTGGTTTTGAATCGGGTCTTGTGGTGTTGTGGGATCTGAAGAATCGATTGGCCGATAGTCGATTTCAAGGAATCGATCCTCTGAGGTCCGTGGCTTGGCTGTCGGACGGCAAACAGTTCGTCTCGGCTCACGGGAACGGTTCGCTGGCTACGTGGAACGCTAGGCCCTCGACGAAACCCGTTCCCACTATTCAGTTTCCGCATGGTAAGTTTGGTGGTCTGAATAGAAGTAGAAGTAGGAGTTGGAGTAATAGGAGTAGTAATAGTAGAGAGAGTAGTAATAGTAGGAGTAATAGGAGTAGCAGTGGTAGTGGTAGAAGGAGGAGTACTTGAAGTAGTACTAGTAGTGAAAGTAGTTATAGTAGGAGTAATAAGAGTAGCAATAATAGTAGTAGTAGAAGGAGGAGTACTAGAAGTAGAAGTAATAGTAGCAGTAATAGAAGGTAATTAGTAGATGTAGGAGAAGGAGGAGTAGTAGGAGTACTAGTAGTAGCAATAGTAGTAGTAGGAGGAGGAGTAGGAGTACTAGTAGTATAGCTACAACTACTGCTTTTATTATTATATCATTATTAATATTACTATTTTCATAGCTAAACCTGGGCGCGACGGGAAGCAGGACTCATGCAAATCGATCCAGAAAGTTGAATGGAAATCATCTCAATCCGGGTAAATATCGGTTATCGATATCACAATAGTGAAAATCGGTTACTAAGAGGAATTATAATATTTTTAATTTATTTTATCAAATTTCTCTAGGGATCCCTTGGTGATTTTCTCGGGTGGATTGCCACAGGATCGGCCTGGAAGATCTGCCAGTATCACAGTGATGCACGGACGTAGCACTACGGTCCTGGAGATGGAACATAACGTCGTGGACTTTGTCACACTCTCCGAAAGCCCCTGGCCAAGCGGTAAAAATAAATAATAATATAATAATACATCGGTGTTTCCACTTTCCAATTTCCCCTTTTTCCCCTCTTGCCTTATTTTCCCCTTTTTCCCCGCCGTGCTGGAATACAGGCCAACTGTTCCATATTGCAGGAATTTCCCTAAAAAAGGGGAAAATAGGGTCCGAAAAGGGGAACATAAGAGAAGAGGGAAAGGGAAAATCTAAACGTACGGCTTGCATTCTAGTACGGAGGGGAAAAAGGGAAAAAAGGGGAAGTTGAAAATGGAAACACTGTCACAGGCTATACTTCTAGATTTCTCCTTCTCCTTCTTCCTTATTTTTTCCTTTTTCAGACACCATTTCCCTCTTTTTCGGGGAATCTTCCTGCAAAGTGGAAACACTGTAATACATGATAGATAAAATATCAAATAATAATTTGAGATTTATTTTGGATTACTATTGATTAAACTAATGTCGAAATCCACTTAAACCGATTAATTAACAACAAATTAATTAATTTATATTATTTTCCTCCTTTTTTCTCTAAAACAGAGACTCAGGACCCTCACTCGATCATCGTCCTG
This sequence comes from Eulimnadia texana, assembly GCA_002872375.1. Lineage (NCBI taxonomy): Eukaryota > Metazoa > Arthropoda > Branchiopoda > Diplostraca > Limnadiidae > Eulimnadia > Eulimnadia texana. The sequence goes on from NKDA01000007.1 coordinate 3,120,817, forward strand.
CTGCAGAACGACCTGGTGATCGTGGACCTCCTCACCCCGGGCTTCCCTTGCTTCGAGAACCCTTACCCGATGGACATCCACGAGGCCCAGGTCACCTGCTGCGCCTACGTGGCCGACTGCCCCAGTGACCTCATCCCCGCGCTCTACTCGGTCGGAGGTCACGGGATCAGGCGCCTGGGCTTCAGCGAACGCGACTGGCCCGTCAGTGGAGGCGAGTGGGGAGCTATGGCCCCTAGCTATGCCGAAATATTAATCACTGGGTAAAATCCATAACTAATTAATCAATAATAAATAGTTAAGTTGTATTAAGGTACATTAAATTTTTCATAATTTTATTTGTGTATGTTTATATATATATTTTGCTTTAAAATATTAATCACGGGTAGAAATTTATGTTGATAAAGTTAAATTATTTTTTTATTAAAAAAAACTTTTATTTGTAAATGCATGTATTTTATATTTATTAATAAAATTTCTATGTGATAATTCATTAATTGATTTAATAATGTTATGTGATTTTTTATGAATTACCATTTATTATTTAGATTATTTGATTATGAGTTATTCAATTTACTACTTTTTAACTATTTTTTCAATTTTGTGATTTTAATTATGGTTTGAATTTTTATTGCTTTAATTAATTTACTTTTAATTGTGTAGGCATGCTGATGGAACAGTCAAGTTTTGGGATACTTCCTCGCTGACTCTGCAGGTGTTGTACCGTCTGAAGACGGCCAAAGTTTTCGACCGATCTAAGAGCAAAATCCGCAGCGATAGCGAAACTTCGGCTACGAACAAATTACTTTCCATTCAGGTATACATCATTCTTACTATAATAATTATAAATATGATTATTGTTCAGACTAGTACTGCTACTGCTGCTTCTGTTATTGATGCTGCTGCTACTACTACTACCACAACTACCACCACTAATGCAACTATTATAGTTCATGTCTTTAGTCTTCTTGTTACTACTGCTACTACTACTACTACTACCATTATTATTATTCCAGTTTTATTTTGTATTATAACTGCTACTATGTCTATTGCTACTACTACTGCTATTTCTACTGGTGCCACTACTACCACTACCACTGTTGTAGTTTATATTATTAGTTTTATTATTATTACTGCTAATACCGCCTGCTACTACGTCTACTCCTACTATGACTACTACTACTACTACTACTACTACCACTGCCACTACCACTATTACTATTACTACTATTGCTACTCTCACGAATATTATTGTTGTTATTCTAATTATTGTACTAATATTACGTATTCTTTTTGCAGCAAATCGCAATATGTCCCGAGAATCGTATCCTAGCAGTAGCCGGCAACTCGGGACACGTTATCCTCTTCAAGTTCCGGCGACAAGAAATCTCTGCAGAAACCAAAGTAATCAATTTATACATATATATATACTTCAAGCTCAGCATAGAGATAAAATGTCCGTGGCTGATTACAGGTAAATGATAGATTCAGTAATGCTACAAAATTCATACAGAAACACTTTTCAGTCAATTTATAAAGAAGGGAAAGGATAATGAAAAAGCAAAAACAAGAGTAAAATAACACTGGAACATCATCATAGTTGTGGGACGATTAATAAGAATAAAAAATATTTTGTGAGGTATATAACACTTGGAAATACGCACACAGTCAGTGAGAGAGTAAGTCTTGATAGTCAAAAACAATTTACGAGAACACAGACATGTTAGAGAATACATGTAGTAAACATTTGAAGTCGATGTAAGAAAACAATGCGAATCAAAAAGAGCAGCCAAACGGGTGAGAAACACTAGGGAATGGGTTATATACATTTGGGAAACATTACAGAGATATAGTAGTCGCTAAGTCGGTAATAAACTAAAATTTAAGCGAAAAGCAAAAAGAAAACGACAAACCAAAATGCTATGAATGCTTATTGGGGGCCTATGCTAGAGTCTACGAAATGAGAAATGAAACTATGTACATGTGGGAACAGTGCAGTGTATCGTTAGGATTTCTCTCGAATTGTAGTTAACTTTATTTATGGACCCACTGTGTGACCAGTTTGGCCCGGGCTAGGTTTAGCAAAAGGGCAGTCGAAAAATAGGTGTCCCAGAGTCAGTTTTCTGTGTAAAGTGCAGTCGAAGTAGGGCGAGTCCGATCTACAAAATTTATACAGAAAGTCCCCGTGATGGGTAATGGTGGGACCGGGGTCCCACAATTATATTTGAGATTTTTCGAGGGACGTTTAACCGGTGGAGACACAGCTTGGAACATTGTAATCAGTTATCAGTATTATGTCGTACACAAAATCTACAACTTTATATAGAAGAGATTTAATAATCATCGTATATAATAATCTGTAACTTTAAATTGACTCGAAAATTATTTGCCAATTGAATAATGCATTTAAATATTTTACATGATTTAATGTAGACTTATCGTGAAATAATTAATTGTATTTTTATAATTAATCATCTTGGTTTATTTTATAATGTAAATAAACATTTTTATTTTATTTTATTACGCTGTGTAAGTGTATCTTATCATAATTCAACATGCTTGTGTATTTTAATTATCGATAATACTAAGATATTTTATTTTATTAATATATTATATTATTCATTATTCTAGTTGATTTGATAATATAATAAATAAACCTTTCATTCCGATTATTTAGCAAGGCTTTAATATCAAACCATTTACATAATTTCATTATTATTTATTCTCTTTATCATATTCCGTTATTCATTATCTTATATTCCGTAATTTGTGCCGTTTTAATTTATGATTTTCGTATTACTTTGATAATCCTGATTTTGGTCTGTAGATGTTGGATGTTTCCCTGTTCTTCGAAGGATCTGACGACCCCCAGTACTCGCCCCCGCCTTTCACGCAGACCGCCGTAGAACCCGAACTGGCTTTTCGCAAAGTATTACTCTAATAAAATCATAATTAAAAATATTAATTAAATTCAACTTTAAAAATCAAGCATACTATATAATGAGAATTCGCGGTTCAACTCTTTTAATTGTGATTACTGACATTATTAAGTGAAATTAGAATTAAATTTTTTGAATTTATTTCTTAGTAAATATTTAATACTATTCAATTAATTGATTATAATTTATTCAGTTTAATTTTGTTAATCATTACATTAATTAGACTTGGTAGTAATTTATTAAAATTTTTTCAGGATCACCCGAGCCCGTTGAAAGTTCGGCCGGGATCGTTCCGCAGAAGCCCGGGATTCCAGGCCGATTTGGTGTGTGTCAGCAACTGGGTGGACGGTCAACCACCGTCCCTGATTTCGTCACTGGCAGTCAATTCCGCTTACGGACTGTAAAAATTGGTGATTTTCTGTTAATTAAACTGAAATTAATAGTTCTGATGTCCAAGGATGGCTTACGGCAATGACGGGGGTCTGGTTATCGTTGATATCGTCCAGAAATGCCCGGTTCTGAGTATCGCATCCGCAGATCTCTACAGTTCAGCGGATCCCTACAACCGAATGCCCAAATCGCCGAAAAGACCCGAAACTTCCACGAGAAACGACAGCACCGACGAAAGAAACAAGTCACCCACCAATGAACAGGTAAATATGATTATAAAGTTTAATAAAAAATAATTCATCAGTAATCATTGTATAACTCTGAAATATTAAGTCTACGTATAGACTAAATTTCCCCAATTTTAGTTAATTGTAGGTATAGTAATGCTTTAATATGCCGGCTTTAATTATTGTAATATTATATTTATAAAATCACCTACCAATCAAGAGGGAATCATTAACAATGAAAATAACTATTTAATTATTATATTATATTTGACCATTAAACTTATTAATTATTTAAATGTTAAAAGACTTAATTTTAGATAATAATAATATAATAAATGCTAATTATCCCAGCTTCAGTGTTATATTATAATATAAAAATATTTACACTATTAATAACAATTATAATAATAATTCAATAATGTAATGTAATATATTTATAATTAATATGAACTTTGTAATTATTTCTAAAAATATTAATAATAAAAAGTAATATAATATTAAATTTGTATTTTATATGAAATTTAATCTACAGTACTACGAACTTGTTAATGTACTATTAATAGCATTTATAATTATACAGCAATGATAAGTAGTATATTATAATATAAAAATAATTAGTATAAAGTTGCTT